>OX459118.1:33830416-35190833 GCA_949775105.1 Oldenlandia corymbosa var. corymbosa | reverse complement strand
GTATAGGACTAAAAAAAAAGTTATACCTATATACCGACAAAACAAAAGATAATTACTGATCATATATATAATGTGCATTAACATAAGTATAATACTTAATATTAAGTCAAAATCTTATCTTGGATTATTTTGTGTTGTAATCCCCAATAAATTTTAAAGAATAATAACCACATGATTTTTTTTTAACAAAGAACATAACGTTATAAATAATTATATAAATTTACAATTTGATGAATGTTTTAAAAAAAAATTATATATTATATCTTTGAAGTATGATGATGAGTCGCTAATCATTAATAAGTTCAATTCCATTCACGTTGTACGGAAAAATAAATATCAAATTTAAATAAATATCAGTATCAAGAAAGTTTAGGACTAAAAAAAAAGAAATTATAAGAAATAAATATCAATTTATCCCTTATAACATTAACACATCTAAATATATATATATATAAAAAAAGAAGTAATAAGATAGATATGTTCGGTTGACCTAAATCAAAATTGTTTTGTCGTACGTTGTTAAGAGAATTAATACTTTACACCTATGCTAAATAGTTTTTTTTTTTTGTATTTGTTTTTGCATATGCATCTTGGAATTCAAGTATGACATGCGATTTTCATCGATGAATCTTCTAATGTTGATGAATATTGATAATCTTGATCAAAGTTTTAAAAGAAATCTATTAGATAATTCGTTATATTTTTTTCATATGATATGATGGTAGAAAAAGTTAAGGTTATGATGATAAAACAAAACATAGAGATCAATAGGGAGGAAAATTTCTAAAATGAGAAAAAAGAATAAAGTTCCATGAAGAGACGAATATTAAAAGAAAAGCATATTGATCGCAAATTTATAAAGAAAATAGCCCACATTAATAAATTTATTTAAAACGAAAGGCACAATGGGCTTTTCTTTAAGCCCGAGAAGAGCCCAATATGGAAATTCGATAGCCTTTATAAGCGGCTTACAAAGCCATTATATTGTCTAATCCGTTCCATCGAAAGCATAGGAGAGGAATAAGGATCTAGGGTTCTTCCTCCACTTTGTTCAGGTGCGCCCGACTCCTAACACCTTCTCCTTTCTTCGCCTTGCACCGCACAATCAAATTCATCGAAGAACTTCACGCTCTTTTTTTTTTTTTTTTCTTTCGGGTTCCAAAATCCGTTGTATGTGTGTGTTTTTACCGAGATTCTTTTTTAGATCTTTGAAGTTTGAAAATTTCTTGACAAAAATAGAATTGTACGTTTGTTGCGTGATTCTGCTCTTTTTTTTTTCTTTTTTTTTTTTAACTATTTCTCAGCTGGGAGGAGGTTTGAATTAATCTTGATTTGGATTCATTGTTTGGATTATGCTTCTTTTGTACTGTAATAGCTGATTACCTGCTTTTGCGAGAATTTAATTAGGTGATTGTATTGTGATATGCTGTTCCTGAGGTTTCAATATGGTGTCTATTAATTAGCTAGCTGCAGAGTGTTTTTTTTTTTCTTTTGGGATAACTCCTTCAATTTTGGTTCTTTTGGTTTTTAATTCTTGGAATATATCTGGTGAAACAGGGCCTTGATAATTGAAAGTTTGCTCAATTTCTACCGCCGGAGAAGATGCCGCGATATGATGATGGTGGTTATGGTACTACCAGGCTCTATGTTGGCCGACTTTCCTCCAGGACTCGTTCACGTGATCTGGAGGACATCTTCAGCCGATATGGAAGGTAAAATTATACTTTGGGTTCTAATTCCCAGCTGTCACTTCTCTATTCAATATCTACACGGCGCTGTTACTATAAGAGTTTGGGCTATGTTTTCCATCTCGTCTACTCACATAGTTAAGTTCTTTCTTTGGGCGCTTTACAGTCCATTTTGGGTGTTAGGACCAGGGCATGTTGGGCAGAATCAGAATCCTTGTGAAACCCTTCTTTTATTTCAGATAGGGAATTCAAATTTCTTTATTGGAAATCTATTTTAGGAAAAGTTGTCCCACGTTTCATTTTAACTTGAATAATGTTTCTGAAGGTTTCTGGGCTTTTTGCCCAACCTGGAGGTCTATGGTGAGAGGTTGCCCTTGGTGGAATTGGCCCAATGTCTTGCAGAATAGATAGGGGACTTTGGCGATTCTGTCTATATTCTTATTACAATTTTTTTTGATGGAAATGGCAACAATCTCAAACTGGTGTTATAGTTCATCTTTGAGGGGCAAGAAAGAGTATCAACTTTTCAGTTCTAATGTCTTGATGGCCTTACTGTTTCTGGCACCCATTTACGCAGAGTACGAGATGTGGACATGAAGCGTGATTATGCCTTCGTGGTACGCCTTTCTACTATTTTTATTCGTCATTATGCAATTATTTTGTAAATGAGAGGAACTTCGTCTTTGTACCTGTGTAAAGACGTGTTTCTTGCAACCTATCAATGTGCTGTTGGGTGCAGGAATTTAGCGACCCTAGAGATGCTGATGATGCACGATATCGCTTGAATGGGCGTGAAGTTGATGGTAGTCGTATTATTGTGGAGTTTGCAAAGGGAGTAAGTTGCCATTTTTTGTGGGAAAAAAAAATTGTTCTAATGATCTTTTTAGTTTTTTTGCATCTTCCTTCTGAAGGAGTCTCTTTAGCTTATGTGTGCTGGTCACGGATGTGGTAACATTTACAGTCAGCTTATATGAATCAGAATCAGTGATTGAGTGTAACTATTTTCTCAATGGTTTCTGAGATGTAATAATCTGATCAATCTAATCTTGGATAATGGGTTAGTTTGTGGTGAGAAAGGTATTTATTTATTTTTCTCTACTTTGCTGTTGTTTAGCGCCTGGCGCAGACATGATTCTGATTTCCCTTTTCGTTTAATTTTGTTGGTTGTCTGGATCATCGCATATACTCCGAAAAAATGTTCTCTTGAAATGTGTATTCTGTTGATGCTCTACAGTGTTCGTGTGCCTGACTTTACATTGAAAAATAACTTACTAGTTCTTGCTGTTCTCGGTAATGGGTTGCTTCTTGCTTCTCTGGTTATAGATGAACCATGTGGCTAAAGATTGATTTTTAATTCAGGTGCCACGTGGTCCTGGTGGGTCCCGTGAATATCTCGGCAGGGGACCCCCTCCTGGAACTGGGCGTTGCTTCAATTGTGGACTCGATGGCCACTGGGCTCGAGATTGCAAGGCTGGTGATTGGAAGAATAAGTGCTATCGATGCGGTGAACGAGGCCACATAGAGAGGAATTGCCAGAACAGTCCTCAAAAGCTGAAGTATGCACTTTTAGATATCTTCTCATCTATTGTTTATGTATTTGATAACTATTACGGAAGTAGTTTTTCTCAATCGGATCCTGGTTATGGTTATGCAGACGTGGACACAGTTACTCCCGTTCACCGTCCCCTCGACGTGACAGAAGCAGGCGCAGTTACACTAGGAGCCGAAGTTACAGGTTTGCTTCTTCTACTTGTGTGTTCCTTATATATACATTTTCTATTTTAAAAGCTCATATAAAAACTACCCCGCCAAAAAAAACAAAACAAAACTGAGGCAGATTAACAGAAGTGAATTATTTTACAACCTGGAAAAAGGAAAAAAAAAAGAATAAAGTTGTCATCATCATCACCTGTAATGTGTATCTTTGCCATAGATTTTGAGTCCCTTGTGTCCTTTCCAGAGTGTTTTTCTTAAGTTTTCTGTTTGTGGGAACAGAGTAACCTTTTGTTATTTTGCTGCAGCCGATCTAGGTCTCCAGTAAGAAGGGAGCGTAGCATTGAACATGAGGAAAGAAGATCTAGGAGCCCCAAGCGTCATATGGCATCATCTCCACTACCATCCAGGGGAGGAAGGAATCGCACTCCAACTCCTGATGATAGAAGCCCAAGAGAGAGGCGTTCACCCTCACCAAGGGATGAGAGGCCTGCAAATGGATCAGAATACAGTAGGAGCCCGGTGAGGAGCAGGAGTCCCAAAGATGGTGCTCAAAGGGATGATGATATCAGGGGCAGGAGCCCTCGTGAAGAAAATGGCCGCAGCCGCAGCCGTAGCCCCATTCCTAGGGACAATGGAAGCCCAGTCGATGATTACGAAAATGAAAACAATGGGTCACCCAGGGGCAGTGAATGAGATTAGGAGCATCGTGTATCGTAACTCTGTTAGTTGATGGTAAACTATTTCGGATTCTACGTGTGTTCTGGCTTTCAAATACCTTTAATATTCTGCCATATGTTAAGATTCTGTAACTGCTAGAATCGAGGCATTACTGAAACTATTTTGTTCGTGCCATTACCTATCACCTAGTATTCGTTTTTCCCGGTCAAATTTTGTTCCGTTAAGCACAACTTACGTTCAGATTTGTTCTGTTCACAATTTACCATCTTCTGGAACGGGTTGGTATCTTCATTTTGCTTTTTCTCCTTTCTTGCTAATAAAGCAGAGACGCCTAGCATCAGAAAGTGTCTTAACGATATGTAAGAATAAGTCCGTACAGAAAGTAATTATGCGATAACAATAAGGAATAATGTTAATATTATTCTAGACTTCTAGTATCTGGAAATTTAACAAAAAGAAAGAAACAAAAACCAGTAATAATTACAAATGAAGATTATGCATTACATATGTACATTTGCGGATTCAGCCAATACAGCAATTAAGTGAAGTCCTTTACACACAAAACAAGACTTTCCCTTCACACCGCAATAGCTTCTGAATCAGCAGAGAAGCTACAAGCTTCTAAAGATTAATTAATGTAAAATCCAATAACATTCTTCTTCAGAGCCACTCATCTTGAACAATAAATTATGAAATATATGCTTTGATCACTTCTGTGTAATTGCAGACAAAACCTGTCCTCGGGCATGTGATTCTGCCATTATTCTTCCTTGCCATGTCTTCTAGAGCCTGCCAAGCACAAATAGAACTTTTGTATAGCAATGAAATTTACTACTCGTGAGAACAATAAACTCTGGCAATTAGACAGACCTTAGTGCTGTAGACATAGCCATTTGGTAAGACTAGTGGAGGGTTCTCGGTGTCCATCAGTTCTTTTGTAATATAGCAAACAAGTTTTGAATGATGCTGCTTCGAGAATGGAAGTGGTGAAGCTAACTTGCGGAAGTGGTCTTGCGATAGCGGGTCCTCTTTAGAACAATCATCTTCATAGCAGAATCTAAATTGAGTCAAGGCAAAAGTGGCCGCATATAGAAACTACAACTATCATTAGTCGCATAAATTTGCAACTTAAACTTCTTTTACTTATTTGCACTAACCAAAAGATTGAGAGAGAGAGAGAGAGAGAGAGAGAGAGAGAGAGTCAACAATTGGATACGGAGTTTTCAGAGCTGACAAGCCGGCTTGCAAATATATATTTAGCAAGGGCTCTAGTGTCATGCCATATAACTTGCAGAACTCCTGCTTAAATTGATCAACGAGGAAATCCCATTGCTTGGCTTCAAATAAGACCTGGAAAATCATCACCAACAAAAGAAGCCACTCAGCTCACTGCAGCAAATAACTCCACAGGAGAGGAAGCATCATACTTTCATGGTTAATGAGAACTACAAAATTCCAGATACTCACGTGAAATCCACAACAATTCCAACAAAACATGGTTGAAAATATAACAATGTCGTCAGGAAGTATCAAAACAAAATCAGGTGACCCCCCATATCATGTGGGTATCCGTCTCAACACAACCAACCCAGGGAAAAAGGAGAAAAAAGACATCCTTACCTGTTACTGTTTGCATAAATTGGTACAGAATTTCAGATATACGAAACTACATATCCGAGTAAGAGTCAGAACTAAGCAAGGATGATGTAGAGAGTCCAACTAAAACATTATCATCCTAGAATAAGATCAGGCACTTGTTATAGAAGCATCAATCTGGGTCAGCTAATGAGATAATTAGATACCTTGTATGTCGCACACTCGGTATTACTCCTGAAAGCAAGTGTGGCCATCACCCTTTGCAATTCTTTCATGTGGGTAGCTCCCCAAGGAGCCAGATACTTGCGGGCATATGTAATAGCTCGCATGTTATTTTCAGCTCTTACTAGCTCTATGAAGTCTTGTAGTCTCAACTGAAACTCAAATTTACTCTGCCAACCAGAATAAGGAGTACATGAAAACCATGTGAACATCGATGCAACTTAACCAAGTAAATGTGAAAATACAACTGCAGTATCAGAAAAGAGATTTCCAGAAGAGCGACAGCTTAACAATAGCTCTCAATACCAAAAAAATAGCATATAGGAAGTACACTTAATTCCTCTCATGTTGAACTTTTAACCAAAACTTGTCAGCCACACATCCACTCCTATTAATTCTCAGCATTTTTTAGGATATACTGCGGACAATTGAACCAGAGATAGTTCTATTTGTAAACAACTTATGAAGTAATGTGCTATGTGCTTATAATAGAGATACTTATGAGCAATCTCTACAATGCTTTTCTCCTAGTGAGATAATCAGCAGCATGACTAGGCATGCCCAAGCAACATGTTTAAAAGCTCCAGCAAACAATATGGCCCTTAATTCCTTTCCACCATATTTAATGATGTGACCTTAAAAGGTTACATTTAAAGTAATCCTACAAAGATGCCATCACCAGACTACACAAAGTTCTTTAAGCCTGGATTTTTGAGTTATGAACATAGAAAATTTAAGACCTTCAAAAAGATATTAAAAACTCTAGGAGGTAACCACATATGATCAGTCAAACCACCCAACTGCACCTTCCAAAAGTTAGAATGAGGAGAAAACATCCATACCTTTGACTTCTTCAGCCTAGATTTATTATCCGCGCACCAAGCTAAAGCAGGGACGACATCTTTGTTTTGAAGAGCTTCAATAACCCTTCTTGCTTCAAAAAATACATCAATATCCACAAGATCCTGACAAGAAAAAATGTGCATCAGTCATTTTGCAGAAAGGGTGAGGATTACATTAACAGAAACAATAGTGAACCAAATAGTACTTTATAATGAATACAAAGATTTAAAGCAACTGATCGCATTATTTGAAGCAACTAAACTGATTTTTCATCATTTGAGATGTATAGACATAAAAGCCAAAAGTTTTGAAAAAATTAAGCATACAAAGGAATTACATGCAAGGATAAGTTACACATGAATAATTAATGAAATTTGAAGTCCAAATTATCAACTACGACACAAGATAGCTAGTCCTGTAAAACTAGATAATCCATCATAACCGACAAACAGAGGAATACACTATGATTCCCATAGTAAGGAGAAGTCACCTGAATATTGCTGCTTTCAGCAAGCTTGATCGCAGTGTCATAGTAAGACATCCTTAACATGTAATCCACAAGTATTCTCTTCAATCGAGTATTACTCCATTCTGATAGATTTTCTGCATCTGCAGCCTCCAAATGGTCCAGTCTAGCTCGGCATCTCTGAGCTTGCAAGTTCTCTGTTTTACTCCCTTCTTCCAACTGGTTATTCCAGTCACAAGTGATTAAATCAGTGCAAATACAGTCATAACCTTTCTTTGGAAGAAAACAAACTTAAGCATACTGAATAATACCGTTTCGTCAGAATCTCCGCTGAAAAGGATTTGATACTAAACTAAAATACACAACAATAGCTATAAACAGGAAACTGTTCACTTTCGTAACAAACATTAAGCATCAATCACATAACGAACATTGATCTCCGACGATTATACAGAAGATAGGTAATCGGCTACAACAACATTTATAATATGTCTTAGTTCTTACCTTCCTCTTGAGTCCTTGCAGTCTCGAGACCAGCGAATTAAGTTGCTTAACGGCATCATCACGACATAGTTCCGCGGAGTCGGCGGCTTCGGCGACACCGGAGATGACAGCGGATACCTCTTTCTCGACAGCGCGGTGGTTAGCGCGGATCGTCTTCTTGTAGTGCTCGAAGGGGACGCGGAGGAACTGGTGCTCCAATTTTAAGGACTCCGCCAGGTGAGTCAGCTTGGATGACGGAACTGCGGCTGAAACCGAGCCGGAAGTGGTGATCGACGCCGCAGAGGAAGCGGCGGAGGCGGTTGTCGATGACGGTGAGGAATTGCCGTTAGGAAGCGGGTCGGTTTCCATCTCCATGATTAGGGAATTTCGTTGGGATAATTGGATCAGGACGATACTTTTCCCTGAAACAGAATTAAAAAAGTGGAAGCAGATCACGAGCGATGTCGTTTAAAAGCATCAACTTGTCTTCACTCTTCTTCATCGGTTCTCCTCCGAATCTAATGTTTTAATGGGCTTGTAAACGGCCCTGATTTGGACTGGAACGAAATTTAGTCCACATGGATCTTCCGTTATCAGTTTCAGGCCCATATTAATGTCTGACCCTTTCTTTTTCTTTTCTTTATATTTTTTGGGTTATGCTCCATCTCATCAGGGTTCGTCTCTGATTTCACCATTGCAGGATGGAAGGGATTTGCAAACCAGATTGGGAAAATAAATCACGGACAAAGAAATACTCTTTCTGCCCCAAAATTATTGTCTAATTTCATATTTCACTTTTAATACAATTTGAACTAGAAATGAAAATCCGAACTGGATAATAATTATGGGACAGAGGGAGTAATAAATAGACAAACATTTAGTGGTAACCCAAAAAGATATCAAAAATGTAAAAGAGGGCAGTAATAAAGATAGAACATCATTGGCGAAATAATTCAGTTTTTTTTTTTAATTCAGGCGAAATAATTCAATAACACGTGAAACTGTGTTCTTTAAATTGCGAAATCTCATTAAGGTTCCAAGCATAATATGTGCATTGTGATTTCTTAGATATTCTATTGTATTTATCATTAGTCTTTCAAATAATTTACTAGTTAAGTTGTGGAAATAGCAAAAGCTATTTTCAAATAGCTTATGACTTCAATATATACTTCCTTCCATTGCCTTCAAAATTATCCACTTTAAACTTTGAATTTTAAAACATAATTGATATCAAGCATCCAGTCTGAAATTGATATTGTAAATTCAGTCATTTTTCACGATGAAAAATGATATGACCACAATATTATGTAAAGTCACCGAACATTTATTTTGAGTTTTGGGACATGATATAATGTAGCAAAAGTGTGTGTATCTCTTTATTCGTTCACTTTTGGCTCTCCAAAAAAAAAAATGCAAGATAAAGTAAACGACACACTGTACTTCATTTTGTGATGCCTACGAGTAAGCTTTTGCTTTGGCATCATTCCTTTGTTAGGAGTTCATTTTGTTCCCCACATTGCAGGTGCAATTATGGGACATTAGTGAGGTTTTGGGCAAAGATGGAAACCATTATGACCTTGGTGTGCCAATTATACTATATCATTGTGGACCTTTGAGGCCTAGATATAACCATAACTATGGTTTGTAGGACTTTTGGCATGGTACGTATTATGAAGTAAGGATGGAGGATTATGGAGGACTTTTGTCTTAACCGTCAGGTTAAAACAACAACAACACAACAAAAAAAAGAGGAAAAAAAAAAACTATTGATAACTGTTATAAAATTAACACTAAACTATTAATATGAAACTAAGCATAAGAACAAGAGAGACATAAGAGATTATAGAGAGATAAGAGACTTGTATTCAGATGTGTTTTGAAGCATGAATGAGCTCCCTATTTATACAAGTAGGGGATCAAACTATGGAAAATGAATCACCTATCATTAATGTGAAATATTACAGAATCATATTTCCTTGATTGTGAATAGAATAATACATACTAATATGGACATTCAATCAAATCAGATTTTTCCATAACGCACCCCCCTTTGAATGACCATCATTACGGAATAATGTCTCGTTAAAAACCTTGTCAGGAAAACCCATTGGGACAAAACCTCGATCATGAGAAAAAGAGTACAACGTGGGTTACTCCCCCTGTTAAGTACGCCACTTGTAATCTTCTCGTTGCATTCCAAGCTATTGACCAGACTCACAATTGTTTAAGTCAATAATAGACAGATTATTTCGACTTCTCATGTAGACAGTTGTCTTCATATACCTGTATAATCTTGAGTGTTTTATAATAATGGAGATGCATGACCATCATACCTTGAAGGTATCAATATATAACATCCATGTCTTGACTAATTGATTAGATAAACTAAAACTTTACAGGGTACTTCAGGACCAAATCAGTCTATGTCATTAATAGAAAGATCTATATGCACATCAAGATTTTAATCAAGTGTGCTCAACGGGTGTTGAACATACAAATGTCAAACCACTTAAACCGAGATTCTACTCAAGACCTTTCATTATCCTTACTTCAGGCAAGTAGAATTCTTTTGAACTTCCTTAGAAGTGTTCATAACTATGATATAACACTTCAGAAGTTTTATTTATATTAAGACTATTCGAACTTCGTGATAAGCTTCGATAATATTCAACCTTGAAACTCTACAAGAGTTTGTTACTAAACAAATTACAAAACACCTCAATAGTTTATCATGCGAATATGATCATATAAGCTCAGAGAAAATCACAGGCAATCACATGATAGACAAGCATGATATATCCAAATACATAAACAAGTGCATAAACAATTATGTCTATTATATTCAAAAAATGAACCTAAATATTAATCTAGACACATGAAAACACTAGAACTTGCACAAATCTTTTGAATTAATTTAATGAGAATAAGGACCATGTCCCCTATTGAATCTTTCAGGGATTTCGTAAAGACATCATTATCAAATGTCACATATTAAGTATCAAGTGATCACTATATCAAAGAGACGCATTTTTCATATCTTCATTTACTGCCAGATACAGTAAATATTGGAAGAGTTTTATTTCCATCCACTACAAGAGAATATATCTTCTCATGATTAACATCCAAATTTTGGAAAAACTTGTGCAATAAATTGGTTGCTCATTAACATTTTGCACATTACCCAACAATATTTAATCGGTGTATCATTGGCCAAAACTTCTAGTCTTTCAATGAGTTTTAATTCAACTTACACATTTTCAGGTGTGCGTATCACGTCTTTTTATTTATTGTGGCCAATAAATTTAATGTCCGTACTCACAACAGACTTTCATGATCCTCATTCATTTCACTAACTGCTGCAGTATATGCAAACTTCATGTCGACATTTTATTGCTGATCGATTCTATATTCTTTGGTAATGAGATCTCACAATCATTAAGTTTTTCAAATTTTCATATACTTCTTCTGGAAGTTAATTCACCATCGTGGGAAACTATTCCAGCTCAAAATTCTTATGAATCACAATTACTCGTATTTTCCATCTCTATAAATTTAAACATTGTCATTTACGAGGATTTTTATCATTGGAACCGATCGTTTTACCACTCATCAGATGGATATTCAATAATTGTGGTAGATGGTCCTATAGGAACATTATTCAAGATTTGGAACTTGACAGCGTTTCACATGTAACTCAGTCACATGTTTTGGTCAGTTAAACATCCGATTTTAAAAATTATCTCTTGAACTTCAAGTTCATGTTATCGAGGATCATCATGAGATAATTACATTGTCCACCTGATTTATAAATATTGTTTTAACTTCTCCCCCTGATGTTGGGAAAACTAACTCGCTAAAATGACGATTAACCGACCGAGCAGTTAATAATCTCCCTTTTGAGAGTAACTAACTCGTCAAACTAATACGATCAGTCTATCGAGTAGTTAATCTAACATCAATAATCTCAAACATTGGAGATTCAATATTCAACATATTTTTCTAGCCTCTTCTGGAGGCTCCATCCTTGTATGCATTGTGGTGGAATTAATTATAATATATAAACTGCACAGCTAATTTTTAAAAATGGATATGTATGGTTTCTGACCGAAAAACCACTATTGGGAGAATATTTGCAATTTGCAATGACCTGTTTGGTCTTATGCATATAATTGATGCCTTTTGTGTTTCAATACTTCTTCAATTATACACGAGGTAATTACGTTAATTAAACACATGCAATAAACGATTCTACTAGACCACTTCATTATTGCTCTTATAGGCACTCATATTCAACTTATATCATTCTGGTATTGAGTCATATACTCACCACAACTGTCAAATCGAAATTCTCGTAAGAGCATAACATGAAAATCGACAAGTTACCAAATTAACTCCATAATTGAGTTTCTACAAACTTCAGGTTGCAAGTTAATGAGAATCATACATGTGGCTATTTTATCGACATATCGATTGATATTCTAATTTGTTGGAAAAAAAAACTCTTGGTTCTCCAAATTTAAAGCATATAAACTTTCTTGTTTTGTCTTGAAACCATAATGGCTTAAGTAATTATGCCAAATTTTACAATTTCTCTTATGTAGAAAACAATGAATTAATTATTCAACTATACCAGAACAATTTCGCTCCACATGAGCATTTACCCTTACAGAGTATTTGTTATTCAGTTATTTTCATTCTAACATAGTGTTCATGCTCTTTTAAAAATAAAGTATCACTGCTCCCTGGAGACAACAACAAATTTACAAATTCAAAATAATTGTATTGGTAGAGCAATTTATATCCTTCTTTGATATCTTGGAGAATATAATGTCTCAATGCACTTTCTCCTTCTAACATTCTCTTGCTCTTTTAGGAGCAAAGTTTATTTGCTATTACTCTTCCAGAGGCAATGATGAATTCATAATATTTGCTCTTCATGAGCATTTATTTGTTTTCACTCTCCGAAGTAATTATACTCTACTGAAGTTTTCATCTATCTTTAAAAAATAATTCAAGGCATATGTTCTACTGGAGCATCTAATTATTTCGTGTTTATCATTGACTAGCATCACCTTCTGGGCGATTAACAAAAATCGAATGATGATTTGTTAATTCATAGTCGACAGGACTAATGAATTCATCTATTTTCAATAATATATTGAAGATATCAATAAGATAATTGTTGGGTATACATAACATGTCAACCCTATGGTTTTTTATACCACAACGATAGTATTTGCAATATACTATTTTTCAACTTCAGATCGATAGAAGCGTTTTCACTATTCTTCCAACTTCATGTGGTTAATAATGTATTTGTTAGAATCACCACTATCATTATTGTATAATCATCACATTTACTTCAGGAAATGGACCATGTCTAAATTGAACATATCTTCAAATCAATCATCAATAATTCTCCAACTTCTTGAGAAGAATCATATAGTAGATTTAATGTCTACAATTTGGCTCGAATTAATTTACTGCCCCTTCACTTCAAGGAATGGAAAGAAATCGATTCATAAGATTTCACAAAATATTTCACTATAATGCTACTACTGTAGCAATTTAATATAGTAATATATTATCATAACACTGCTACTTCAGAAGCAACTTTATTTTTGTTATCATTAATTTTTCACTTCGGGTGAAAAATATATCTATATAGTAACAATTCACTTGCTTCGGGAAGTAAAAAATCTCAAACTAAAGGGTAGCATATTTTCACGAAACAATCATAGTATATACAACAACAACAAAAAAAAAAACTAAAACAATTATTCTTGTCAACGTGCATAGCAAATTACTACAGCATAGCGACAATTTGCTTTTCAAATAATTTTCTTTTATAGGAAAAAGAAAAAACCGACAAATATAATTATGCTACAAAACCTTAATAGCACCAACAATACGTAAACATGTATTGAACAAATATGTTATAATTACTTTAAAAGGTTTAGATTGAACAAAACAAGAAAACAAAAACTCTATTATTAATCTTCCATATTTTCCTTTTACTCTTCCCAGAGGATAATATAAATAATATGCATCATAACATAATCATCGAATAAGGCATTGATATTAACGAGATCAAATAATTACAGAACATGTAATTTAGTTCATGGAATTAGAAATTAAAACAAAATCAAAAGTAAAATAATGACAACGTGGATGGGTTTTTGTCCAAAAACTCGTTGACTAATAAAATTACACGTCACTCAGACATCTCAATACAAAATTAAATAGTATGATTTCAACGTGCCGAAGTCCCTTTCTCAATTTTAAATTGACAATCCTAAACCGAGATCTTCAAGTGATTTGAGGTCACAACGCTTCAGACGCTCTAGGTCACAAAAACCTTTTTAAAATATTCACTGAGACTTCATGTCTTTAGAACCAATACGCACCAATTTCAGGCGGTGGTAGGATTAAAATATTCATTGAGGCTTCAGGCCTTCAGAATCAATACACACCAACTTCAGGCGGTGATAGGAGAATTAATATACACCAACTTCAGGCGATGGTAGAAGTTATTTGGCTAGAGTCTCGTGCTGATAACGTGTTATAAAATTAATGCTAAACTACTAATATGAAGCTAAGCATAAGAACAAGTGAGACAAGAGACTTGTATTCAGATGTGTTTTAAAGCATGAATGAGTTCCCCATTTATACAAGAAGCAAGTGATCAAACTATGTGAAATGAATCACCTATCATTAATACTAAATATTACAGAAATATATCTCTTTGATTGTGAATAGAATAATACATACTAATATGGACATTCAATCAAATTAGATTTTTCCATAACAATAAAAATGTTTATTATCAGCTCCTTCCCGTTTTTGTCTAAAGACAAAAAAGAAAAATGGTTATGCGAGTAATGTGACAATGCTTTTCTTGGTAATTTATCCATTTGAGGGTAATTAAAAAAATTGGAATGCAGGAACATAAAAAAGTTTAACCAGAGAGAAACATACAAGCTAGGGCCTAGATGGTGACAAATTAGCCGTCATAATACAACTACTGTATTTGAACAAAGACTAAACTGTATAAATGGTTCCCTACATTTGTCCGAATTTAAATTTTAGTCCCCTACATCAATATGTATATGGATTGAGCCTTTACATTTCATTTTGAAACTTTTTTTTGTTTTCACTGTTCCGTCACTATTTCCGTCTTGATGACCGTTGACCCTACCAAGTCAGGGGTATGTTCGGAATGACACATATAAGATCAAAATAATAAATGTTTAAATGGTCCCCTACATTTGTCCGAATTTAAATTTTGGTCCCCTACATCAACGTATATATGGATAGAGTCTTTACATTTCATTTTGAAACTTTTTTTTCTCTCTTTTCATTTTTCCGTCACCATTTCCGTCTTGATGACCGTTGACCCTACCAAGTCAGGGGTATTTTCAGAATGACACATATAAGATCAAAATAACAAATATTTTTATAATAAAATATTTAAAATTATTATTTTATAATAAAAAATTAAATAATGTAAACATAAAAAAAATTAAAATGATTTCAAATTTCAAATTTTTTTTGTCACTTCCCACCTTTGTGGGTCCCACATGCCAGTCAATTTCTTCCCTTTTTTTTGCTACAGTAAAAAAAAGTCAAAATTAAAAAGTAAACTTATCTTCACCCGTCTTTTACCTTTACCGGCAGTGAAAAAAAAATTGAAAATTGAAATTTGAAATTATTTTAATTTTTTATTTTTATTTTAAAATTATTTAATTTTTTATTATAAATAATAATTTTAAATATTTTATTTTATTTTATTATAAAAACATTTGTTATTTTGATCTTATAGGTGTCATTCCGAAAATACCCCTGACTTGGTAGGGTCAACGGTCATCAAGACGGAAATGGTGACGGAAAAGTGAAAAGAGACAAAAAAAAGTTTCAAAATGAAATGTAAATGCTCAATCCATATACATGTTGATGTAGGGGACCAAAATTTAAATTCGGACAAATATAGGGGACTATTTAAACATTTGTTATTTTGATCTTATAGGTGTCCTTCTGAAAATACCCCTGACTTGGTAGGGTCAACAGTCATCAAGACGGAAATGGTGACGAAACAGTGAAAAGAGACCAAAAAAGTTTCAAAATGAAATGTAAAGGCTCAATCCATATACATGTTGATGTAGGGACCAAAATTTAAATTTGGACAAATGTAGGGAACCATTTATACAATTTAGTCTTTGAACAAAGTGGGAGTTTAAATTTAATTTAAAGAAAAACTCATTCAACCACCTTAATCTTTTCTTTTATTACTATCGCGAATCATTAGTATTTATTATTTATAAAATTCTTAATTTTTAAATTCTGTTTCTCATAACTAGTTCAGTATGAATAAAATGTTTTCTAGCAAATGGGTTGGAACGAGAGAAAAAAAAAATTCATTAACCTAAGGTTAAGTTACTTTTTCCTCCATCCTAGTGTTTTATTTGGTGTATCTTCTCACTTTGTTTGTCTAACCGGTCTAACACAAAAAACAATAGGAAGTTCATTGTTTTTTTTTTTTTTTACATAATTTTAATTTTTTTAAAAATAAAAAGTTAGGCCTTAAAATGATAGGAAAATATGTACCCAACAAAATCACATATTCCCCTATAATTTTTGTTTTTTTTTTAAAATCCCCAATTATACTTTCTTCACAAAAAAAAATTTATGATTAATTACGGGAAAGTAAACAATTTTCATCCACATTAAAAAAAGGCCGAAATAAAAACGCTCCCTTCGTCCGACAGCGCGGCATCGACAATTTCAAAACTTTTGTAGGCCCAAAATACCCCTCCACTTTTTCAGCCAAAACAAAAAAAAGAAAAGAAGAAAACTGCGCCGCTCCAATCCGAGTTCACTCGCACACACAGTCACACAGTGGCAACAACAACAATCAAGAACTGCCACTCAACCCACTGAAAAGGGCCAGAAAAGAATCGTCCTCGTTTCCTTCGCAAAGTTCTTATTTTCACCTCTGCAAAATTATGCTCTTCACTCCATCCAAAAGCCAAAGCAAACGTCCAACGCTTCAATTCTGACAGTTTTATCATTCGCCGGCGTCTTACTCTTTCAACTCTTTGATTCAGTAAGAGTTCTTTATTTTCTCCCTTTCTATTAATTTACTCATTCCCTCTCAAACTATAAATTCCGCAAAATTCTCTGTTCTTGTTTTTTCTTCTTCGGGGGCAGGGGCGGGGTTTGGGAGTTGGCAGAGTTTTCGATTTCAAATTTTGAACGGCTTAATTTAATTACCTTGTTTAGGTGAATTTATTTGGAAGGTTTATTCGATAAGATTATATTCATTGAATTTGTTCTTGTTTAAATTTT
Source organism: Oldenlandia corymbosa var. corymbosa (assembly GCA_949775105.1). Classification (NCBI taxonomy): domain Eukaryota; kingdom Viridiplantae; phylum Streptophyta; class Magnoliopsida; order Gentianales; family Rubiaceae; genus Oldenlandia; species Oldenlandia corymbosa. The sequence continues at coordinate 35,173,796 of OX459118.1, read as the reverse complement.
TGAATGATTTGGTGTGTTGATAACGCTGGCATTTATGGATTTTCCTTTTTTAGAGCGTTCTCTTGATGTATGGCAGAACTGGGCTGTCTAACGGTCATTTTAATTGATAGAAGGTAATTTATTAGTATCAAATGCTGGACCTGTAAAGTGGAAGTGAGAGATTTTTTTTCTTTTTCCCCACAAGTGAGATATTTCAAGAAACTTTAAACAAAGGAAGGGGGAATTAGGGATTTTGCACGTAAGGTTCTTGGGAAATTGTGTGAGTTTCTTACTTGTAAAAGAATATCTGGAAATCTGTGGAGTGCTTTATTTTCCTTTTTTTTTTTAATTGCTGTTGTGAATTACTGTACCTTCATCTCTTTTGTTAGATAAGAAAGACTCCTTATTGCCCCTTTTATGTTTTAGAAGAAATTAGGGTGAGGACAGCATAGCTTTTTTGGTTCTGGAGGTTAGATTTTTAGTTTTTAATTTAGAGCTTCTGACACTAGTTTTTATATAATCATGAATCAGAAACATAGTCATTAACACTTTGTGGCAATATGGGGTCTCATGTTTCCTGCTAACAGAAAAGACGGGTTGTGTTACTGACTAATCTAATGGGATTTGATATATTAAGTGTAGTACCTGATAGATTGTTTTTTTTATTCAGTGATTGTACTTCTATTGTAGATTATGTGGTTTCAACTCTGTAAAGCATACTATGTTTCTCAGTGTAATGCCTATGACTGTGCATTAACTTTCTTATTCTTTTCTGTTCAACTAGGATCTCCCAGATTCTGAAAGTGAAAGTTGTGAAGTTCAGACCTAAGAGAAATTGAAGGCGAAGAAATAAATGAAGAAGCTGTTCTTTTTCAGATCCTCTTCTTCCAGTGGTAGCAATAATAATAAATCTTCCCCAACATCAACTCATGAGCAAGGATACCTGGATATACAACCAGATGGGGGGGAGAAGTCCAGGAATAAAAAGCAAGTCCCTGAAAACAACACAGCTACTAATGCTCCATTTCTTCGAAGAAGCCGCTCCTCATCATCTGCAGCAATCTTTGATGGTGGCAATGGTAGGAGAAGAAGTGGAATGGATCAACCAGAGTCTCCATTGAGCACCAGTAATAGTTCACTCAAGCAATTGGGACGCCATTCCTCTCGGTAAGCAATGGGGTTTTAGTTAAGGCAATCTTTTTCATGTTTCTTTTCTTCGTTTTAGCTGTTTTTTGAATTTCTGATGTGTCATTGATTGAATTTTATCCCTTTCAGTCATGCTATGACTCCTGAGAGGCAGTATCCTTCAAAATGCTCAGAAGTTGCAGGTTTTCAAGCGGCACGGAGAACTGACAGGCGTGGTTCTGTTCCTTCTCCTGGATTGCAATATGATTCATCAGACTGCTCTTCTTACAGTTCAAGTAATGTTTCAACTGCAGTCTTGGACCGTTATATTGATGGAGAACAACAACAGGAGAAAAGTGCATCGCAGAGAAAGTTTTCCTCGATTAATGATATTGAATTTGGAAATGACCTGATAGAGCAAGCTCCAATATGCCAGTTCAATGGTTCTACCTCTCCAAACATTGGTAGAAAACAAAAACCAAAGTCTCAGTCTTTCAGAGAGATTGATGCAGCAGAGCTTCATTTTTCTTCAAGAGATTGGGTGGATGGTGGATTCGGGAATGAGTCTCCAAGGAAGCTTGCAAAACATGTTGTTGAAAGGCTTTCACAGTCAAAATTCTTACCAAAGAAAACTTCAAGGGAATCAGATTCAGATATTCCCATTACTGTTGAAGATATTTACAGTGGAACCTTAAACAGAAGTCCTTGTGGAGATTCTGGTAGAATTGCTTTGAAAAATTCTCCAGGGGATGAGTCAAAAGATTTTTCTGATGGGTATCTCTATGAAGACACCACTGGTTTTGCAGAAAGGAACAGTTTCTCTACTGATAATTGTGAATTCATGAATAGCAACGAATCTGCTGTGGATGTAGATCAAAAGTTATTCAGACAGTTTAAAGAGGCTGAGGAGCAGGCTTTGCTTTTCTCAGAAGAGCTTGAACAGAAGAATTTTCGTCATCAATCTGAGCTAAGTCTTTCATCAATGGTGCAGAATGTGAGGGGCTTGAGCATTGAAAGAGCAAATATGGCTTACGAAATTGCTACAATTCTGAAGAATTGGATCACTGATAGGGCATCACTGAGAAAAGAGCTGAATGTAGCTAGGGAAGAATTAGAGTCAAAGACCCGGAAATTGGAGAAAGAAAAAAACGAGTTACAGTCAGCACTAGAGAGAGAATTGGACAGAAGATCGAACGAGTGGTCTCTTAAACTTGAAAAATACCAGTCTGAAGAACACAGGCTTCGTGAGAGGGTGAGGGAGCTTGCAGAGCAGAATGTCTCTCTGCAGAGGGAAATATCTTCTTTTAGTGAGAGCGAAACTGGTTTAAGAAATAGAGTTTCGTATTTTGAGCAACAAGTTGTGGACCTTACTGCAAAAGTGGAGGAAGTGAAAGGAGAAAACAAAAATTTGCAGCAAGATTTGGCTGAGATGCAAGAGAAGTACAGAGCAGCTGAAGAAGACCGAGACTGCCTTAGAAGAAACTATGAGGATAAGGCGAAAGAGTGCAAAGACTTACACAGATCTGTTACTAGATTGCAAAGGACTTGTGGTGAACAGGAAAAATCAATTGATGGATTACGGTCTCTATGTGAGGAAATTCAGAATAACAATTCTACAGAAAAAAATAGCAGCCATTTGGGGAAGTTGCAAATGGAACAAGTTAGGCTGACTGGACTTGAGTATGCTTTGAGGAAAGAGGTGGAATCTTTACGGATGGAAGTTGATTCACTTCGTCACGAAAACATAAACCTACTGAATCGTCTGAAGGAAACTGGAAAGGATGGTGGATTCTCAACGTTCAAGCTAGATCAAGAATTATGGAACCGTATCTGTTGCTTACAGAACCAAGGCCTCTCCTTCCTCGCAGACAGTTCCCAGCTCTGTAGGAACTTACTGGAGTACATCAAAACTAATAGAAGCCACAATGCAAAAGCTGGGCTAGGTGTTGACAGTATGGGTTTGGATAGCCAATTTATAGTTGAAAGCGAAGTAAAGCTCCAAGGTTTTAACAGAGGATTTGAAAACTTAACCAAGAGTTTGTCTGTAGTTTCTACTGTACAACATGAAAAAGCCACAGTTCAGCTTGAGAAATCTCAGCCCAGTGTGACACCTCAATGCTCCATTGCAGGGGTTGAATCAAGCCACCTGAACCACAAAAAATCAGAGGTAATTTTTGTTTGTTTTTTTCTATATTACAATCTACTTTTCGAAGATGTTATGCATCCATATTAATCCATATTAAGTTCCTTTTTTCTCCCTTTGGCATCCATCTTTGCCTGCAGGATGTTATACTCTCAGAGCTCAAAGCAGAAAGTTTGATGACAGCTCTTTTGAAGGAGAAACTTCATTCAAAAGAATTGGAGATTGAACAATATCAAGCTGAACTGGCAGCGGCTGTAAGAGGGAATGACATTCTTAAATCTGAAGTGCAAAATGCACTCGACACCCTTTCTTGTGCATCTCATAGGATGAAAGACCTTGAGCTTCAGGTAACCTCAAATGTTACAAATGCATGTGTCTTTTATGTTTGGAGTAATTAATGATGATTGGACCTTGAGTATGCATGGAAAACTGATTGAGCTCTCTGATCTTATATTCCGGTTGCCAAGGTTGAATTATTGGATGTTCTGTTGGTGGTTGGTTTGTATCCATCTGCAAGTTCTGGTTACACCACATATTATTATTGTAAATAATGTGACAACAAGTCCTATTAATAGCATACTCATAAAAAGAGCTGAAACTTGAGGATGCAAAATGAAACTTAGATGATTACTTGAAGTCCATATGTTCAATTTAAGATAGACGGCTGAGATTTTGTGCGTGTGGGGGTCGGGGACGGGGGGATGTGGAACTACGTTGAGCTTTGTTTGACATGAATATAAAGGAGGTGCTTTTGTGTGCTGGTTATGCTTTTTGTGATTATACCTTCTAGCTGTAAGTTTTTTTTGTTATAAATTGATAACTGACTTTTTACCTTGCTGCAGATAATGAAGAAAGATGAAAACATCAATCAGCTTCAACATGAATTACAAGAATGCACAAAAGAGCTAACAATTGTGAAAGGGATATTGCCGAAAGTGTCTGAAGAGAGAGATATGATGTGGAGTGAAGTGAAGCAATATAGTGAGAAGACTATGCTACTGAACTGCGAGATGAATATGCTGAAAAAGAAGATTGAGGCCCTAGACGAAGATATCCTCCTTAAAGAAGGACAGATCACAATTTTGAAAGATGCCTTGGGGAAACCATTTGATCTGCTTGCAAGTCCAGATCCTTCGGCTCATGAATTCTTGGTCAAGTAGTGAATTGATCATCACTGTTGAATATGATTGCAAAAAGTTGTGCAGAAGTACAGTTTATACTAATACAAGTTGTGTTCTTGTGAATTGATTCTTCATTCCTTAAATTCCATAGGTGTTTTTCTTCTCTCCTTTTTTTCTCTCTTTTATCCTCGAGAAACAAACACAATGTTTGATCTTGGATCAACCCCCACGGTTGATATAAGTATTGTTAGAATCCCGTTTTGATTGAATTTACGGTAATATAATGATGATATGAAAGATACTCTCTTCTTTGTGTAGCTCTTTTCTCCATGTTATTATTGATGTGCATTCCAGTTAATTACATTCTCATCTGTACTTGTCCATTATTCAAGGTAAGAATCCCGTGATTTGGGAAAAGTTTCATTTAAGTTTTAGGAGTAAGACAAAAGGGATGATGGATTTCTGCGACTAATCAAGTTCAAACTTCCGAGTGAGATGGCAAACGAGACACGATCGTTCCCGATTAACCCAACTGCTCGACCTAAACTCCCCTAAAAGTTTAGGTTGAAATTGATTGTTCGACTACTTTTTAATTTGCAAAAAGAGATTTGAAAGGAAAATATGTTCAGAGAATGGCCTTCCGAATTAATTACAAAACAATTACTCGGCTTCTGAAGTTAATGCTATTGTAGTAAAATGCATTAAAGAGAACTCAAAAAAAGGATAATGAAGCAAGCAAGACATAACTGCATTCCTGTCATATATAGTACTGAAAAACTCTCTCCATAGCTGTGACAGGCACAGCCCCACCAAGAACAGTTTACATTAGCAGGTAAGAAAAAAATGTCTCCAAAGAATTGCAGAATGTCTGCAGTAATTCTGTGCCTATTCATCTTGCTTGGGCTTTGCTACGGTGAAGGCGTTGAACTAGAAGTGAGTAACGATTGCAAGAATGCCAAGGCAATTGTTAAACCCTGTATCACAGAAATCATCAAGGAAGTTTTGACATTTCGGAGCGTTTCAATTCCTGCCACTTGCTGTCACGCTATACTTGGTATCGCTGCCAGTTGTTACTCTAAAACCTTGCCCTCATGGTTCATACCATTTGTCCAAGAGCATTGCTACTGAAGAAGCTGATGCTTTTGTTTAGCATTATCGTTTTCAAGTTCATCATCAATACTACAGTATACTAGGTACTAGAAGAGGGCAAAGAGCCGAATCCGTACTATGTCTGGAGGAACATAAACAAAGTCTCTTTCAAGTTGAGCTTTTTCTTGTGCAATTTTCAGCTACTCCAGGGAAACAGAATTTTCTCTTTTGCAAATTGTTTAGTCATCAACGCTTGCAGGAAAAACCATGATAATTCATTTCATTGTTTGTTAGTAACGCTCCCTTGCTTTCTCTAAAATGGCACAGCAATACAACACATCGCCACAGTTAGTGCTTCCATGGGAACCCCAGAAAGAGAACCAGACAGAGGTTTCCACTAGACAAAAATATTTATTTTCACACTGGCAGAAAATAAGGGATTTTATTGTAATATGATACAACAAAAGATGACCGTAATAACCATAATGAAACTAGAAGCTTTTGCTAATAAAAAAAACATGCATCTGACTTTTGCCAGCAAATCCACAGAACATCAGCAGAATACTGTTTACTCAGGCTGAATAACCTTCGCTCACAACGAGGCAGATTTCCAGAACTCAACAGGCTTCCGATGCTGAAAAGCAAAATTATGCAAATTTCATAAAATGAAGAATTTGATGATGGTAGAGGTTAGACACAGACTAGTCAAGATCTGGCTGATATTAACCCATTCAATAACATGGTTTGCCAAAAACAATTTTTGTGTTACCTGGGCTATGGGCATTTTGGCTCTAACAGACTCTATCAAGGAGAAATCAATATCTGCAACAGCAATACCAGTTGATAGACGATCTGAAAACATTAAACAGAAAACTTAATAATCTAGCCATCGAGGAAGAGATCATTCTCTCGTGAAACTTTAATTGAATGCCAGATAGTGCCGTGGGAAGAGCTATGAAGAATTTTATGGAGACATAACACGACATTAGGATCTACTCCCTGCAAATCTCAAAACTCAATGTGGATTCCCATGCAATACAGTAAGCACTAAGTAACAGAAATACACAATACACAGGTGCAGAAACAGCTACATCTACAAAGAAAATATAGCAACCCCTTTCACCTGGAAGCAGTTTACTATTGTGAAATATGACCTCAACAATTTGTGACTCGTTAATTAATCAGCTGATGCACAATGAAGAGACAGACGAAGGCGAGCTTAAGATAATATATATATATATATATATATATATATATATATATAAGCAAATTCATTTAAGCAGCCCATAGCACATGTCAAAGTTGAACAAGCAGAAGTATTAAATAATTTTAACTCATTGATATTACTATACCATTCCTTACACGGAGAGGATAATAACAAGCAGCAGATGGACATCTGGTCAAAGCCATCAAAGACAAGCAAAATTTGGATGTAAATAAAATATTAGTCAAATTCCATTCATCAATCCCCAAAACGAGGAAAAATTCATGCACCAGAGGATAAGCATTCATTCAGAAAGGAGACAGAAAAACATATGAGTCCGAATGTGCATGCACAGGGTATTCAGACCTGGTAACCTTCCAACTACTGTTCCCCATGGATCAATAATTAATGTGTCACCATAACTCTCTCTTTTTTCATTGTGCTTTCCAGCTTGTGCGGCAGCTATGACCTGGAAGACATTTATAACGGGCAAACCTATTCAAAATGACGTGAGCAAGAGCTCTGTGTGGAAAAAATCATATCAAATTACATACATGGAAACATTGGAGATGACATGGCAAATCACAAAGACAGAACTAAATGTGAAAGATTCAATGCAGAAGTACGACAGAAGTTTGCACTTAAACGAAGCTGCAAGTTGGAATTTCATTTCAGTCAAGTAATACAGTTTCTGATGTCAAAAAGATTTCTAACGCCAACCCCTCAAAAAATTTTAAAAGAGTAGAAACGAAATAAATCCATACATAACACTGAGTTTCTATGGCACGAGCTCGCAGAAGTATCTCCCAGTGTGCTAGACCAGTGGGTTTTGTAAAAGCAGCAGGCACCAACAACACCTGCAGAAGACGACCAAATAATCACTTTGTTGTCAAATACGAGTACATGCACAACTTATTTATTTACCTGGGCATCATGTTGAAACCTCAACTGCTGGTAAAGTTCTGGGAACCTCAAATCATAGCAAACTGTCAGACCTAATCTTCCAATGGGGCTATCTGCTGCTACAATCTCCTTTCCTGCAAAGTTGACAGAGAAAGATCATCAAGGCAACTATTTCGATCAAAGTGAACAATATTCATGAGGAGAATGATTATATGAGCAATTAAGTTATTCCAGCGATTTGACAATGTGGATTAAGCTGCCCAGGTTAGTTGAAACCTGACATGATAGTTTAAAACAGCATTTCACTACCAACACTCAACACTATTATACAGTCTGGCATGTGGAAATTGTGTAACTCTGACCATACAATTGAAAACGCTGCAATATGTATCGGGCATACATCTATTATCTCAAATGATAGCAAACTCATCGAGTTGCATTGATTATGATATATTGTTGCCACCCAACTAAAGTTCAAGGTGTCGTTAAAAAAGCTGTGAAGTAGCATACCAGCTTCGGTGAAGCTGCTCTCCTTGTAAACTGCACTTCCAGGAACATCCACGTCAAATCTTCAGATATTTGAGGGTTCCAGATTTAGATTCATAGATAAATTTACACAATATTTCTCTACGATACCATAACTTATGCCATTTCTTGAAAATCATCATTATTATGGATATATAATAGTAGTCATGTTTCATCAAAACGAACATTAAACCTTTGGAGAACTGGAGAAGCACAATAATGAATCTTACAGGTGGATCTTTCGGAAAACACTCCTGATAGCCCCGGTATCATCCACCAAAACATGAGCATTGCAGATGTGTCCATCATCAGATCCTTTTTCTTGGAATCCTCCAAGAGACAACCACATACTTGATTCCCTTCAATGAAAGACATTAAAAAAATTCCACTATCCATTAAACTTCATATAATCAATTATCAATTGATCAAGCACACAGCAATTACAACATTCAGGAAATCAGCGAAGACCTAATAAGTACAAAGTTAATCAAAACATACCATTTCAGATTGAAATTTTTAAGGAACAGGATCCATCATTCATGTAATACTACATGTAATTTCAAAAGAAAGCACTATTATAAGCTCATAGGACTTATACATATAAAACATCAGCAACTGGAAGCTAGTCCAGATTATGGCCTCACCTCGCAAGATCGCAATAACTCTTCATTATAGGTCCATCTAATGGCTCGGCAATCTTAACACTGTCCCCAGAAAGGTTACCGACATATGAAAAGTTTTCTGGAAAACAAATCAACTTTGCCCCGGCGGAAGCAGCTTCCTTACCAAAACAAAATAAATTTTTCATAGTTAATTTGGAAACAAAAGATTAGCAGCTAAATAATCGAACAAATAGGAAGTCGAAGAACAAGGATATCAAGATGATATGGTTACTTGTTTCTGTTTATAACACAAATACTGACTGGTAATGGACGTGAACATTTTAGCGGAATGTGAATACAATCAAAATTGAAATTTTGAATCAATTCAATTGTTCAAGTTCAAAATTAAATTTTCAGATGGTCTACGAATGATCGGGGGCTGAAAGTAGAGAACCTTAACGAGGCGGGAGCAGGTGGCGAAGTTGGCGGCGATATCATTGATTGAAGTCATTTGAGCAGCGGCGACTCGGACAGTGGAAGCCATGGTGGTTGCAGCTCAATCGCCGGCGATCACTCGGGGAGGAACAGCGGTGTCTGGTGGTTAGTGAAAGACGTTGCTGAATGCTGATTTGCTGGGCTAATTTACAGTTTGGGCCCATTTTAGTCAGAAAGTTCCGTGGACTTTTGGAAGGGTTGACTTGGGTCTAAAAGGTCCATTTCCCCGGTCATTACTGAAATTTTGGATTCAGTGACAAGTGTAACATTCCTTTGGTTCTTTGAAGGTTATGTAAATTACGCAATTGGTCCATTCATTTGGACTCCTTAATTCAATCAAGTCCTAAATAAATGAAATCGTCAAACTCATTTAACTTGGTCGTGAAATTCCTTTATGTGAAGTGATTGCTAGTATTTAGGCCATTGGCCTCCTTCACTGTATAGAAAAAAAAAAAGAGAAAAAAAAACCACTAATTATTCACTTCCGTCTGAAAATGATTCTACATTATAACAATCAAAACATTTATGAGTATTAATTGGATACTTGATCCAAAAATGGCAGCCTAGGGGGATATGTGCTTCTCCTCGGCATGTTAGGATATCTTACTAACTTTGTGTTGTGATATCAAAAAGACAATGCTTTTGCCAAATTGCTTCTTCCATTCGGGGCATGGTGGTTCAAGCGTTCAACTCTCCAACAAATAATGTGATTGTCAATATTCAAAATATTTGCTCTTGCATTTAGTATGACACACAGTTATAATTCTTTCTCCAACAAGAGAATATAACAAAATCACCAATAGCAATGCCTAAAAAATAAAGATCTTACAGTCATAGCTAAAGAAACTGTCAAATTCAACTTCACAACGCTTACGTTTTTTGTTAGTCCTTCCCAAATTTGCAAAACACATGTTTAGCTTTTTTTTTTTTTTTTGGGAAGCGATGTTTACTTAAGTTGGAATGTTCTATCAATTAGAAAATCTAGCCGTATATTGCCGATTTCAAGCTTGCATTTCGGCATTTTTGTGTTCGTGCCGAAGGAAAACAAGCGTTGAATGCAATGGCAAGAAACCTTGGCCTTCGTAGCAGATGGCAAATGGGGCCTTCATGAATGACATTGTTATGGCAATACTTCAACAGGGAAGGATTTTTTTTTCTTTTTTTTTCCTCCACATTTAAAACAATCATCACTAAGAAAAACTGAAAAAGTGACTAATAAGAAGATGGAAGACGAATTCATTGTTAGGTAACGCCATACTCTTTATGCCAAAAAACAAAAAAAAAAACTTATTTTCGCTTTGAAGATTTGTAATAGTAGGAAAAAAAAACCAGTTTCAATATCCTTATCACATATAAAAGTTACATTCGGAAACGTGAGCCTGTTTAGGTACGTCAGACGGTAAAGAATTCAGCACGTGTCTTGCGGCCAAGCTATCCAACTGAACCTCTAAAGCGAGATACCGCTCCTCCTGGTCAATTTTCATCTTTTCAATTGAGTAATCTGCTCAAAAGGTTCTTTATATTTGTCCAAAAATTTAATTTGGTCATTTACATTAAAAACTCACTCATTTGGTCCTTTATATTTGTTTTTTAAAAAAATTTGATCCTTTTTATCTTTTTTGGCCCTTTATATTTGTGGATTCTTGGTCTGACCAACTCTTTGTCAACTTAATAGGGACATTTTCGGTAAATTATAAATATCAGATTTTCAAAATATATTAAAAACAAAAAATGTACGAAAATTATTATTAATTTTTTAAAAATAATATATTTGAATTTTTAAATTATTTTTATTTTATAATAAATTATAAATTAATATAATATGTTTAGTATTATATAATTAATTTTTTTCTTAATATTTTTATACCACTACCAAACCACCTCCGCCACTGCCGGATCGCCCACCGTCGTCAACGGACCGCCGCCGACCAACGACCAGAATTTTGGAATAATAAAATCTTACGTATGCATCACATACGTAATACATACGTGATGTCAAAAAAATATTCTCTATCTCATGAAAATAAATTAATTTATAAAAACATTATACTAAAGTGGATTACTTTTTGGTGCGTACTAAAGTCTAAAATTTATACATCACTATGAGATAAGAGATAAACTAGAGAAAGGCAAAAATAATTCTCACTTGGACAAAATTCTTAGAGGCATTTAGAGCGCTTTCACTCACAAAATTCTACCCCAAAAAATCCCAAATCTAATTAGGCAAATCACGTAACCAGGTTGTATCTTATTTCCTTTTTATATTTTGAGATTTACTACTCCCTCCGTCTCATAATTATTGTCCAGTTTGAATTTTCATTTTTAGTTCAAATTGTATTGAAAATAAAATCTCAAACTAAATAATGATTTTGAGACAGAGGGAGTAAAAAAATAACTTTGGTACAGAGTTAACTTTTTCCTTTCCCCTACAAAAGAAAGTACATGTTAGTAGATCCATTTGAAAATATTGGGTTTCGATCCCAAAGTTTACTTATTAGATATTGGAAATTTAAACGTGCACCAAACGTTAATATTTTGTAAACACATAACATTAGTCAATGTAATTATTTGGCGTTTATATGAATTTTGATGATTGATTTGATCACTTATGGCTTTGGGAGAGATAAACTACTGTGCATCTGGTGATCCGAGGCAAATAATATTAAGATTCTAGGTACACCTTGCAAAGTGTACTTAGACAGTGCGTGAATCACACACAAGAGAAAAGAAATTGGAATTTTTGAGCCCAGGTAAAAGAAGTCTACACGTGCATTTAATCACCCAATTTTATCCCCCTTTTTTGGCATTTAATTCCCTAATCTTATCATTTTTTTTGGCATTGAACTCCCTGATCTTATCCCTTTTTTTTGGCATTCGATTAATTTTAAATCTTTTTTTTTATTTGCTTATCATGTTAACTTTTATATTATTTTATTTTATGAGATAATTTTTTATAACGATAGATTTTATTTTAGTAAAATTGACTATGGTTAATCATTGAGACTTATGAATATGGAGAATCAATGTGTATTTTCTCAGTAATAAATAACCAATGTTTAGACAATGAATAATATTATCCAATTATTGAAAGATGATTGATGTAGAATGTATTCGTTTTATTGATGAATATACATGCGTAAGGTAATGCGTATTATATGGTTAATGATGAACAAGAATTTCATCGTTGTTTTCTGACCAATGGTGTATTATCTTATTACGTTTTTATGATGAATATCTTACGTTAATTAATGAATAACGAGTTCTTATTGATGAATAATTGGACGATGTTTCAACTCTGAGGAAGAGGCTTTTGGTGCTTATAATTCTTGCACATTGTTTTTTCAATAAAAAGGTTCAAAGATTAGAAAATGTCCAAATCTGGTGTTGTATATTGAAAACAATTTGCATATAGCAAACAAGGAGTAAAAAATTCATGAGGTAGATGATATACAACAATGAATAATTATACCAAACTGATGAATACGATAATTTCAACAATGAATAATGATACCAAACTGATAAATACGGTAATTTCAACAATGAATAATTATACCAAACTGATAAATAATACAAAGATCTACTAATTTACTAAAAAAAAATAATACTAGTTTACAAAACTGCTAAATAACCCTCTATATCAATGTCTACACTTATTGTGGTTTGGTATTTTTGCATATTCAGATTTCCTGCTTCTTTCGGCTTTTGATTGTTGTTCTTCGCTCATACTTCTTTCATATTCTGTCTGATATTCTTCGCTCATGCTACAATATGTTTACAAATTCCATGAATAACTTGTCAAATGTGATAAATTTGTTAGTGTGTTTCTTAATATTAATGGATCATATATATCACAAACTTAATGAATGACTGTTCGATGAATTAATGAATAAATGTATATAGATCATGAATAATCTGGGATTATGAAATCGGAAAATTAATAATAATTGCTGACCCAATGAATAACATCTCTTTACTGATGATTATCCTAAAACAAATTTTACAACAAATTATGATAAATACCAATTACCAAATTGATGAACAAATTTAACGAATAAATAACACATAGTTGTGATAAACTATGAATCTGGCAATTTCAATAATGAATAATTATACCAAATTGATGAATAATACAAACATCTAGTAATTTACCAAAAAATCAATACTACATAGTTATAGTAAACGATGAATCCGACAATTTCAACAATGAATAATTATGCCAAACTGATGAATAATACAAAGATCTAGTAATTTACCAAAAAACAATACTACATAGTTATGGTAAACGATGAATCTGACAATTTCAGCAATGAATAATTATACCAAACTGATGAATAATACAAATATCTACTAATTTACCAAAAAAGTAATACTACATAGTTATGGTAAACGATAAATATGACAATTTTAACAATGAATAACTATACCAACCTGATGAATATACAAAAATATACCAATTTCTCAGAAAAACATCCAATAGAAGAACAAAACTCTAAAATTGATGAACAAACATCGTCAATCGAGTGAATATACCTTACATCTACAGAACCCAAACAAAAAAAAAAAAAAACACCAATGGTTGAATATGAAGAAAACTTTAAACTTGATGAACAGATATGCATAATCGAATGCATATACAGTAAATCTACAAAACCCATCAAAAAACGCATCAATAGTCCAAAAGATTAATAGTATTACCTTCGTTCATCTTCACTTTCCGAACTGCTTCTGTTCGGTTCAGATCCTCAATCGGTGATTTCTGCGTGGATGAATTTTGTTAATGTATTATCTTAAATCGCATCTTGAACAGAGTATATTTCCACAATTTCTACTGGATTTGATGCACAATCTGATTCCGTCCCAAAAAATCCAGCCGACGAGAGGTTTTCTGGACAAATCGCTGTAGAGAAAATTTAGTTTTTTAGTTTTTTTTTTTGTTTGAGACGGATTGTGATGAATGGGGTAGAAGATGGATATGGTTAATGGCTAAAAATTAGAAGGAAATGGTGGGATTTGAAATTTCAAAAATCCCACAAAATGAGAAATTAAATGGGATTGCTGTAAATACTGAGAAATGTCCATTTTTGAATCGCGTGAGACTCACACTAGGTACACCTAGCAAAGTGTACCTAGGATCCCTATATTATAATCGGTGATCCGTTGGCACAATCCCACTTTTAATGTTCTGAGTAATTGATTTCCATTTAATATACGTGCAAAAGGCTCGAAAAATGACTATATTTGTCATTCATCCAAACCCAATTCATTAAGAAAAAAATCACTATTCCATAAAAAATAAATAAAAAAGAGGAAAACGATGGGTATAATCTGAAAACTGATCCATGGTGGAATTCCAGTTTGAATTGAATTTTTAATGTTTGATATATTTTCCTTGAATATACGGAAAAAAAAAACATATAGTATTTAAATTGGGGATTCATTCAAACCTAATTCATTAAAACATAAATAACGACTACGTTAAATTTTAAATTATAACATTTTCTCAATCTTTTTTTCTTAATCGCAAATGCATTGACCGTAAGTCTAGCATTTTCTCAATTACAGATACATTAACCTTAAGTTAACTCTGGAGAGGTACTCAAAATATATTCCTTAAACATGCATTATGGATTTTTGTCCAATTAGTTAATAAGAGCAGAATGTATCTTCTTAAATATTAGGAATACGAGGAAATTTTTATTTTATGTGTGAATGGACTTAAGGAGGGAGATTTCATTGTCACATATATTATTATATATTCAGATATCAAATGTGACAAATATTTATAGAGTGGGCATTGGACATTTCAAATCGTTTTATTAGTCCTTTTCTTTTCTTATGTAAATAAGTAGCTTATAATAAATATTTTGGTCTAATACTATATCAATTTAGTGTTCTTAAATTATCAATTCACTTGGTCATAGTGTATATGTAATATTTTTACATAAACCTCTAATTTACTTTTACTCATACAATATTTTTTATACAAATTAAATAACTTCCTTTGTGTTTAACATATTTGCGACTAATTTTTTTTTTACATAAATGTATTTGAATAAACCTCGCCAGTTTAACATCTAGTAATTTATAAGGAATAATTGAATTGTGTCACAGTGTTACAAGAAAGTGGCACAGTAAGTGTCACAAAAAAGTGGCACAGACGTATATATATTGTTATAAATGTTCTTTTTCCAAATAAATGCTGCCACTAAATATTACGCAATTAATCGGTCTCGATAGAAGGAATTTTCAGAACTACGTGTTTTTCCCGTTCCCTGAGCAAAAAAATTTCAAGCTTCCCGTTTCCAGATTCCATCTTTATAAATTAATCGAAGTTAGTTTAGTTACCACTGAAGAGCAAGAACCCAGAAGAAGAAAGGAAGAACAGAGGAAAGCGGGATGTTGTTTCAGGTGGGAGGTCAAGGGACTCGTCCCACCTTCTTCGAGATGGCCGCTGCCCAGCAGCTTCCTGCCAGTCTCAGAGCCGCCCTCACTTACTCTCTTGGCGTAGTTCCCAAATCCCACCTTTTTTTTTCCTCACATTTTTGTCAAATTTCAAATGGGTTTTCGTTTCGAATTGTTGTCCAATTAAGGTCAAGTTTGTTTCTTTTTCTGTTTTGTGGTTGTAGGTATTGGCTCTGAGAAGGCCCTTTATCCACAAAATTTTGGACTATGAAGATGAATTCTTTGCTCTGTTGATGCTTGTCCTGGAAACTCATAGTTTGCGTACTACTGATGCTTCGTTTGCTGAGTCTCTTTATGGGCTGAGAAGAAGAGCTGTTAATATTAAATTGACCACAAAAGATCAAAATGATACTAGGAAAAAAATTGTGCCTTTGGATGCCGTTGGTGATGCGATTCACCATAGTGGTTTAGAGAGGCGCCAAAAAGTACTCTCCGTGGCTTTTCTGGTAAGTACTTCACTTTTAATGAACCCCCTTTTAGTTCAATTGTTAGTCAGTGGAATTAACCCTGGAATTTCTTAAAACAAGTTGTTGTCCAGTTCATAGCTTTTTCTATTTTTGCTCGATGAAGCGAGTTGTCTGTATTGAACATTTGTCTGTTTCTCATGGTTATGAATTGTGGCATTGGAAGGGTCTTTGTCAAAATTAGAATGTAAATTGTCTGCCCCCTTTATGTCATTGGTAGAAAAGAGCTTCGGCTTAATAGTTGAGACAGTCATTAGTTTGACGAGTGAGTTCTGAGTTTGAATGCCATCGTGTAGGTTGTTCTGCCATATATTAGGTCAAAACTGCAGTCTGTATACAATAAAGAACGGGAAGCTGCACTTCAAGCAAGTTTATGGGGTGAGGGTGAGGAGAGATTTGACAACATTGACTACCATGATGTAAGTGGTAATTCCCCAGTTTCTCGGAGCAGGAACACTGGGGAAACAACTACTAGACGAAGACTGATTTTGAAGAGAATTCAGAAGATTATTGCTGCTTGCTACCCATGGATCCATGCCGGAAATGAAGGTTCTTGAAAATTTAACTTCTTACGATAATTTATGTGTTTCGCTGCAAGTTTTTTGCTTCCGCTAAGTAGTTATGATGCATGCAGTCATGCAGTTCTGCATTTTCAATAATTGTATTGTAGCTTACAATAGGTTTTAAATTCCTCTTTGGATGAGCTACATTGTGTATTTTATTTGAACTTCTTGGAAATGCATGTTTTTTGACCGCTAGCTCAACAAACTTGCACTATGTTGAGATTTGACAGTTGAAAATCTTTTTTCCCTTTCCTTTTGCTGGTGGGAAATACTTTTTATAATGTTCAATGATATATCAAGGTGGAAAAGTAGAGGAAATACATATTTGAAGAGCTTCTTGTACACCATTGAAAAATCTCGTTAGATATGGAAGCTGCATCATGTGGTACTATTATTCAAATGATTGTATACATCTAATGTGATGCTAATGAATTACATTCTTGTGCTGGTAATTCCTTGATTTTGACTATTTTGTTTTCCTTCCTTTAATGTAGGGTTGTCATTTGCTTACCAGCTTTTGTACCTACTGGATGCTACTGGATTCTATTCTTTAGGATTACATGCTCTTGGAGTTCATGTTTGTCGAGCTACTGGGCAAGAGCTGGTATGTACTCTGGAAAGTTGTTGATTAGATGATTTACTCAGTTCTTGTGGTTATACCATCATTATCAGTTCACTGGGCTGTGTTAGTCAAACTGAATTATTTTCATTTCATGATTCTGTACTGATGTTTTTTTTCCGTATTATGGTGTTGCTTAATCTAATTTTTTAAGTCAACCTATGTAGTTCTATAGCTATCTCATGGATATCTTGGTTGTGCTTGATTGAAACCTGCAGTGCATAGCACTCTGATGATTTGAGTTACAGGTCATGTTGGGATGCTATATCTTAGATATATAAAGATGAGTCATTTGGTAAACATTGTGCTTGAAAGTTAGTTACCACCTGCAGTGATGCTTGGCAGTATTTAATTTAAATTTTTTTTTCCTGGCCATCTTATTTCAGGACCTAACTTCTTGTATAGTGACTTGTCATTAAGTAGTTATGTGGTGTGGCATTTACTGTGGAATCAGCACTTATCATTCATAACCCCTTGTGAAGTTCCCTGGGTGTCTAAATTCACATTCATGTGCTCTCATTTTCCATTTGAGAACTGACTCTTTGTCATGTCAAGGTAGATGGATTCATCTTCGAGGATTTCTAAGATCAGAAGCCGTGAGCGTGAGAGACTCCGTGGTCCTCCTTGGCTGAAGGTATGTGATTTTGTCTGGGGCACATTCAATATTCTCTCATTGTGATTCAGTTTGAGTGGACTTGTTCAGATCATTAATTATTATGGTTTTCTTAAGTTTCTGTGTTCTCTGACTGTGTTGATATCACTCAATGGGCTTTCATTATGTTTTCTTTTTCCTTATAGCATGCTGCCGTTAGTATATTGAAGTTTCTAACTCAAATAATACGGCCTGTTGGATTTTCAGGCAGTACAAGGTGCTCTAATGAGCAGTATGTATGCTGTTCTAGATTATGCACAGACCGGTTTAATTGCTGCAGTGTTTTTCTTTAAAGTAAGTGCTTTGCATGTTATACTCTCATAGTTGGGTCGTAGACAATTATGTTCTTGTCACTGTTTGGATGAAAATATGTTATAAACTAAATATTGAATGCCAGATGATGGAATGGTGGTACCAATCTGCTGAGGAGAGAATGTCAGCTCCAACTGTGTATCCGCCGCCACCACCTCCTCCTCCACCAAAGGTGAGTTATTTTTTTTCTGGGTATTTTTAGTGAGGAACTGGTTAAGCATTGTATTGTCTGGCTTTATGAATCATTCTGTACTTCGGAAGGTGGTCGTTGTTTACAAAAAGGTTCATTACATCATTATTTAATTTCTATCACGCACTTTTTTGTGATTGTTTACGATTATTTTTAAGGATTTTGCACATGGCTTCTCATCCATGAATCCCATGTTCTTGTTTCATTTTGAATCAGGTAGCTAAGGAGGGAATTTCACTACCAGCAGATAGAACGTTATGTCCATTGTGTTCACAAAAGCGTGCGAACCCATCAGTCATAGCTGTATCAGGATTTGTTTTCTGTTATTCTTGTGTTTTCAAATACGTCTCTCAGGTTTGTTTTGCCAAAGCTGCTTATTTATGTAGAATAACGCTTCAAGTGCTGGGGATATTTATCATGTCAGTAATTGAATTGTTTGCTTCTGTCAATACAGTACAAGCGCTGCCCTGTCACCTTGATGCCTGCAAGTGTGGAGCAGATTAGGAGGTTGTATCATGATATGTAGGAAACCATTAATGGAGATTCTGGCATCCATGTATTAGATGTAAGTAGAAGTAGTCAAGTAGAGGCAAATACCCTAGAAACCTAGGGTCAAAATGCAGAATCATTTTGTCGTAGTAGTTCACTTTGTCTTGTGATTCTCTGATTCGTATATTCTTTCTGTTAAATTTTATGCAATAAATACAAAATATTCCCCAAAGTTGTTATATAAAGCCCCTTGAAACTTAACTGGCGCAACTGTTCTTGTAACTTTGAATTAACTGCAGTTTTTGTTTGATTTCAAAATTAGCCCCCTTATCCGAATCCTAGTTATTTAGGCCCGTGGAACGGTATGTGGCAACTTTTGACACAAGCTAAGACACTTTGCAAGATTATGTGTCTTGTGGTGTTTGAGGGGGTGCTCTCAAAGTTGTACCAGACTGAAGGCAAATGGAGAATAAATTGTTAATGGCCTGCAAAAAGAAAAGGCAAATGGAGAATAAATTGTTAATGGCCTGCAAAAAGAAATACCCTCGCAAGCATATTTGAGATTCTTCGATTCTTACTTTCGCAGTGCAATATAAGTTTGCAAAGGATTCATCCATTCTTGAAATTGTTCCTTTCCATTGTATACACCATACAATGTGAAGGGTCATAATTTTGGGGAGAAGTACCGGTTTTCCATTAATCAAGTTTTAAAAATGCCCTTTATGGTATAAAAAATTGTAAAAATTATTTTTTTAAAAAATTTTTGTCCATTGTTTTCTTTCTTTCTTTCTTTTTTCTTTTTGGTATGCACTGAAAAATTTGAAAACAGATCGAGAAAAAAATAAAAAAATACAAGTTTTTAATTAACATAAAAGAAAAAAGAAATAATTCAAGGATTTTGTATATATTTATAACACATAGAAAAATGTGTCTAAAAAAATAATTTGTAATATACTTTCTTATGTATCTATAACATATAGGAAAAAAAATAGAGTTCATATTTCACACTAAAAAAAATAAAAAAATAATTGTTATTAAGAGACTATTTGATAACAATTAATAAATAAATTGATAAATATCAGTTATGTAAATACCAAAAAAAAAAGAAAAAAAAACAAACGAACAAAAAATTAAAATAAAATTTGTAATCTTTTTATATCATAAGGGTCAAGTTTTGAAAACGTATGTACGATTTCATTTCAGCTAATTTAAGTTAGTTTGAGCGGTATAATCATCCAAAGGACTAACTCGACTACAAAATCATACTTTTGGATGAAATCGACAACTAAAACAAACATATAAACTAAATTGAGGACTAGAGCAATATTTAGAATAAATCGACACTTTAACCCATAATTTTGCATAGAAACATAGTATGCGAACTACGTATAAACAATGACTTGTGATAATTATCACTAGGAGTGCTGCATACAATGAGCATATTGCCTAAAACCTCCACTAATCAAATCAAAGAGTAAGGAATACAGTATTTCTACTAAACTTAAGCAGCAACGTCTTCCAGCATTCTCTCTAGCTTGGTTTGGATAGACATCGAGTTAAATTAACCCTGGAAAAACACTAATCAGTAAATGAATTCTGCTTCATACTATCAATGGGGTGGCAAAACTTCAATCAGTAGTACCCTTCTCAAACAAGTGGCAGAATCAATCAGGCAAGGTCTTCATAGCTTGAAGAGGGATTTTTCCTCAAGAAATGAATCTTGTCTAATTCCACCCCTTCTCTCACTAGAGCATGAACATCAGGCGGTGACTTTGCTTTTCTGGATTTAGGTTATCGATCCTAGGTGTTAAGAATCAAGTGGCCTCAAACACAATCGTCCACCACATTTGCATTTGTAGGCTCATAAAGGAGATCTACATGGCAATTTAGTTGTCTTTATCAGTTGATCCATGCTTGCCTGCAGTGACCTACAAAAAAAAATAAAATAAAAAATAAAACAGTAAGACCCATTGCAAAAAGAGTTTAATCATAAAAAAAGATAGAATGTAACAATGTAATACCCACTTGGTCACTGTTGCAGTTAACTAATATGCATTATTCATCAAAATGTATATTAGTGATGCTTAATTTCGGCGCACATCATATGCGTCATGAATTTGTGTGGAAATTTACTGTTGAACACAACAAGAGGAACCCTAATACCATTATGCCTAAGTAGATTCTAGAAAAAAAAAGAAAGGAACCTAGCAACCTTGAAGTTATCGACTATATATGTGATGTATTCTAATGTGTTAAGCCTAACACTTAACTAACATAACTAAAAAGAGCAACGGAACTCATAAAAGATAGTTCAAGTTTCATTGTAACTCCTACCTGCAATGCTCTACATACTGCTTTCATTTTTTATAATTGACACCGCGAGCTATTGCAACATTTACGACAATCGTGCTATCTGTTTCAATCAGAATGCGGCAGTTCCTCAAGTCCTTCTGTTGCATCAAAAAGGATATAACACTTTGCATCATAGCAGATTTTAGAAGAGCCCATGGTGATCTGTAAAAGCGGGAAACTAAGAGGGTGTTAGCGGTGAAAACTGAGATTAGGTGAAAAATATATAATGAGGGAAGAAAGGCGCCCTGTCCAATGAGGCAGTGAAACCCCTGAGAGGTGAGACTTGGTAATTAAAGAGAAAAGTCTCCTCAGGCCTGTCTCGACCGGCTGGATTCATTAAGCATTAGATACATGGGAAAAAAAAAAGAAATACATAATTCAATTAGACCCTTTATCCAAATGGAAAATAAACTCGCTCGCTCTAATTTTATTGCTATTGTCCTAATCTTGGACCCCACTGTTGTAAATAGATGAAGATGGGTGTTGCGTTGGTACTGGCAGGACTCAGATGACGAGGAAACTAGAATATTGAGATTGGAACCTGGAAGGGATGGAGATGAATACTGGAATAGAGAAAGGGGGACATGAAATTATATAGTGTAGTTACAAAAACATATATTTTAGTTTAATTATTTTTTTTAATTTTATAATACAATTTAAGGTCTGTTGAATTAAATTGTAATACATTAAAATATACCAATAATTTTTTTTATTTATGCTAAATGTTTTTTTTTGTGAAAAATTAGATTTAGTTAAATAATCTTATTCTTTAGATTGAAAAAATAGATTAAAAAAATAATATCATTACTGTTAAACCATATTAAAAAATTAATATGTTTATTTAAATCAAACACGAGTTACAGATATGTAATTGTAAATTTATACATTAGAGTTTAAAAATAAATATTTTTTTAAAAAGATCATATAATATATTTTTATAGTTATAAAAAATAGTAAAAAGAAATAAAGAAATAGAAAACATTAAATAAAAACTGAAAAGAGATTATTTTGTTATTTTTACAATTTTTTTGGGTCATTTTTATAAATTTTAAAACTATTATGGTATTTTCACAATAAAAACTAATAGAATTCCTTTAATTTAAACAGAAATTGGTAAATTAGACAAAATGGACTAACGGTTGGATAGTTTAGGGTAATATTAGCTAACTAAAAAAGAATATGGTAACATTGACAACGCATGTAGGCTAAGTGAAAAAGAATATGACAACATTGACAACGCATGTAAACTTTCGGTAGATCAGACAATTTTTTCATATTTACCGTGTACAAGATATATTTACCCAGAAAATTTTGGAGGATGAAATAAACCTTAAAATTTTTATCCCACGTATATAATTTGATATTCGCTTGGCCTCCATTGAAGGGAAAAAAAAAAAAAAAAAGCTCACCCTGCTCGAGTTTGAATAGTTTCGTCCAAGAGACTAAAGGCATCCAATGGATGTAAACAAGTAGTGCTACATTGGTGTGTGGAGGTTAGAAAGGGTGGTTTGGTGTTTAACTTCAAACCATTTATAGCCATAATAATATAAAATCCAAAATGAATGTAAAGAGCCCACAGATTAAATTAAGAATAGATCAACAAATAAAATTCTTACTTCGTGATGAAGCATTACTTCTTTTTTTTTTTTTTTTTCTTTTCACTATAAAAGTTAGCTTTCCTAATTTTTTATTTTTTTTTCATATTCGTAGGGTGTCTACCGTCGACAACAGTGACTAATCCCCTCGTTGAATTGTAGGCACTGGGATAGCTTTCCTAAATTTTTGAACAATTTTTAATATGAGTTGTTATCAAAAGCATGGACCTCTTACTCCCTCAAAAGGTCCAATTGCATCTTTGTTGTCCATGGGCCTGTTTCACTGGAGTATCACATACTCGTTCGTTTTGCAGGCTGTGTGCTTTTTTTTTTTTTTTTTTTAATAATTAAACCCTGAAATGGTGATTATAGTGAAGAACATGCTTCTTCTTTGTTCTTCTATTTTTTTCTTGTTTTTTTTTGTGTGTGTGTTTTCTTCTGCTGTTTTAAATTACTCATCGGTGTAAAAAAGAAATCCACATTCTAATGGTGAGTTGGATTAAAAATAATACTAACTTTGCCCCGAAAAAAAAAAACAAACATACACTGAATTATTTGTAGAAATTTAAAAAATCAATACAATCTTTTTTTTTTTAACAGAGAGTGTAAAAATTTCAATTTACAATGTGGATATTTCCAGTGGAACAGAGGGAGTATTTTCGTTTTGCTTGATTTATTAAGTCATTGTAGGATAGTTCTACTTCTGAAAAGGGATATATAATGAATTTGTTATTCTAGATTATGCTAATAAAGTACATTAATATGTTGTAGTTCCTCTCACTTTGACTAGTTTGGAACCAAAAAACGGGAGTATCATAAGATTAGCCGCCCGTATTAGGTAATTTTATACTTTCTGTATTACACGGAGTAACAAACACTGTCACATACTTTTCCATGAGTGCGAATAATTTAGTAATAATTAATCTATCCCATTTTACTAGTTTAGTTTATACTATTTTATAGAATAGTGTACTACAATAGATTAAATTATTATAGTTTAGTTTATATATTTTTTATAGAATAGTAGTACAATAAATTAAATTATTAAAATGAGCGCAAATACAGTATGTAGTTTTTGTTTCTCCCACTGAATGTAAACATTCTATTCGAAACTCAAAATTGTTCAGCCGGAATTTGCACCGGCTTTGTGACAAAACGGGTAAATCTATCCATCCATCGAGACTAGCAATCAGTTTTAGTACTTTTCCCTTTATCAATCAAATACTACGTACCTGCCCCAAAAAGGAGACCTGCATGTTAGGGTAATATATGGAGGGCGGCGGCGCTACCATGGAATCTGAGATGAAGGTATCACAGGGTCCTTTCCTTCCTTCCTGACCCGCTTATTCTTGCCCTAAGCCTAATGCTTTTGTATTTCGTGGTTGGGGGATCAAAGTTTTCTAGGTTGTTAACTTTTCAAAATTAATTGTACTTTTTTATTTTTTCAGCCCGGAGGAGTATGGTCAAAGTTCTTTTTAATTGAAAGAAAGGTTGATGAGGAGCATATGTCCAAATCTGATGGATCAGAGATGATGGATGAAGAAGAAGAAGAAGAAGAGGACGAATTATCCCTGGTTGATTATATGCCTCAGTATTTGGATTCAAGGCTCTTGGATGAAAAGGATTAGTTTGTGATGAGGTTGAAGGTGCTTAGACGTCTTCATAAAGGATATGCGTTGAATCTTTGTTATGATCCTTTTAGTCTGATATTTACTTTTGACTCTGTAAATTGTTTGAAAGCCGTGCTGAATGGAGAAACCAAGAGATTTTTGGAATTCAATGGTGTCAATGCTGTTCCGTGGGTGGACAGCACTGAAGACCTAGTTCCTATATTGCATAAGGCAGCTGGCTACGGAGCCCTTGAGATCACGAAATTGTGTCTCCCAGGAAATGAGGATCAACTCAACCTCAGAGTCGATATTGATCTTGATCCTGTTGGCATTAAAGGTGCCCTACCCCTGAATTTAGCAGTCGAAACCCTCGCACGGTATGGTATCATTTTATCTTTGCTTGTTCTCTTCGGAGTATTTCTTTTTCTTTGGCTAAATAGAGAGAGCATGTAGAATTATGTTATGTGAGTTCACTTGATTTTGTAGGTTCAGTAGATGGAGATCAGACTCAATTCCAATGGAACCACAGGTGCTCCTTCACCAGTTGATTTTTCATACTGCTCGATTTCAGGTAAGTCCTCCCATACTCTTTTTGTCTATGAAAATTTTTTGGTACATTCACTATCTCAATGTTTTATTTTCTATCATAGTCTCTTTCCAAGGCTGAACTTGTGAGACTGCTTGCGTTTAATACTGTTGAAACTGAACAAGAATTTTTCACTTACTTGAAAGAGCGAAGACTGCCTGAATTGACTGTCTTATTGATGTTGGCGCGCCACCGTCTTACGCCGTGTTTGGAAAGAGGCTCTAAAATTCGAGATTTTGTCGTACAAGACATGGCAGCTGTGAAATCTGCTAACCACGTTGAGGTGGAGATGGAAGTAATAGAGTTTTTGCTTGAATTATTTGACAGAGTCGGTGATAGAATTGAAGCTTGCTTACGGCAAACTGATTATTCTGAAGTATACTTTTCTTAACCTTTTACTTTTTTTTCCCCTTTGCTTTTGCTGCTTTTTACTGAGTTATGCACAATCAGTGAGAAATTCTATTTTCATTTTCCCATTGTATAATTGTGCTCCCTCTGTCAGGTCAAAAGTCCACTTTTTGCTCAAGAGAGTGGACTTTTTTTTTTTCCTGGGACTGGTGGAGTAGTTTTCGAACTTTTCCATCAAAGAAGTAATTCAAAGAAGACCCTTAGACTGATCCATATGTTATGTTTTTATAGGTTGCTTCAAAGCTTGATTTGATTATACAACTTTCTCGGCTGTTGAAGGAGGCAGGGTTTGATGCACGGCTTGAATTAGATGAGATAGAAAGGTTATGTGCATAGTTTCTCTTAAAGTTTCCAATTTTTTTCTTAGACTAAAATGTCCAAATGGTCCCTTACATTTGGGCCTACTTGAATTTACATCCCTTACATTAACATTTCAATATCGTAGTCCCAAATATTATGTTTTCACACTTTTTTTTGTCCCATTTTACTATTTCCGGTTGTTGACATGCCGGAATCAGGGGTATTTTTGTCTTTTAATTTAATTTAATTTTTTTATTAAAATTTAACTCAGTTATATTCGAACTGCTGCCTTCACCAAATTGCTGTCCTCTCTTTTCCCGATAACCACCTACCCTGTTCCCTAGCCGCCTCTGATTCCCCCATGACCACCACCCGCCCCTCAATGGAGAAACTCTCCAATTTGAATCCCAAATTCAGGTTATATTCGAATCTATTAGGAGTCCAGTCGGAAAAAAAAAAGAATGAAACAAATTTAAAGAACAACCAACACAAAATGGCCGACCACCAACACTTTGGTCACCGTTGACAAATTCAACTATGAAGGCCGGCTAAGTAATTGCATGGAAGGAGATGAAATTGGAGAAGAGGGCGAATGTATAGAACTCAGAGTCCGGCGACATGAGCTTCCATGAATTCTTTGGTCTCAAAGTTCTTTTGTGGCTGAATATTGTTGGCATCAATCCGCGTTGATCTTCTGATGCGGACAATAATTTTCCGATTTTTGAATCTGTTGAGTATCAAGAATTGATGGTTGAGGGGAATGTCGTAGTATTGATGGTTGAGGTGACGATTTTTCAGAAGAAGGAAAGAGAAGGAGAAGATGATTCTGCAAAAGCTGAAGAAATGAGAAGGAAGGGTAGAAGAGGGGATTATTTTTGGTTCAAGTACAGGGAGTCATACCCCTCAAGTTAATTAGGAATGAAAAGGGATCTCATTATTGGGTTTGAAAGCCATTTTGGTGGGGCAATGTTTCTAACCAAGCAGCAATATTAGGAATGAAAGGCATAGAAATGAATTGATACCCTCAAACCCCTCCTAAAGCTGTGTGGTGTTTCAACATTTAGGGTTAACTTAAGTGGAATAGTGAGAGGAGGATAACAGCAAAGCTTTAAAATTTTTCAAAAGTGAATTGTTGATGAGATACATGAAGAATTAGTCAGCCAATATCCTAATATCCAGTCCCACCCTGCTGCCTCTGCAAAAATCTCAAAAGCATTAATTTTCTTTGATAATATAACTATTTAAAGTTCAAAAGCAATAATCAATATAAAGACACACGACTGTCATGAAGTAGACTCTTCAAATACTCAAAGAACTCTTGTTTATTATGGATTCTAAAGCATAAAAGAGCAAGCAAAACAAGCTTCGGTGCCTGTTGTTGAACCAAAGACATCACCGCTGGTCTCTGTAATGTGTCTCCAGTAACTCCCTTCGGTGCCTATCGTAGGAGTGTGTCATCAGGACTCTGGCTCTTGGATCGCTTACTTGAGAACTCTCTGTTAGCTTCTTTTTCTGTCAGTATTCACAGAATTTGCCTACCCTCCACGCTTTTCGGGGTATTTGTTCTCTTTGAGGAAGAGTTCCCCACAGAAGCAGGACTATTCTCGTCGGTTACATTCATTTCAGATGACATTAACCAGCTTGAGAGGCTTGTGTCGACAGCAATTTCATCATCTTTATGGCGGTTAGAAAATCGCCTCGAAAGCTGCTGTGGTGATTTCTTGAAACTTGTTGGCTTTCCCCAGAAAGAAAACGTATCATTTTCTTGCTCCAAATTAACATTCTCCTTGTCCTGATCAGTAGTAATTGGTGGGGTGGTTTTGGCTCTTACGGCATTCCATTGACTCAGATTTTCTATTGGGTTCAAAACAGATTGAACACAATTGCTCCTTTCTCTGGCATTTCCTCGCTTACTTGGTGGCTTAAGTGGGCTGGAGACTTCTTTTTCACCCACATCAGTATCTAAAGCTGCAATTTGTTTCCTAGAATCAATAGACAGTGAGAACAATGATTCAGACGACTCTTCTTGAACTAATAATAACGCAGAATCCTGACCATCACTTTTCTCTCTGTTATTGCTACCAATTTCACCATTCTCTCTGGATTCGCCCACATCATTCTCTACTGCTGCGATTTGATTCCGAGAATCAATGGACAATGAGAATAGTGATTCCGACGAATCTTCCGGAACTAATGCAGTATCCTGACTGCCATTTTGGACTGTGTACTTGCTATCAATTTCCTCATTCTTGTCATCAGACTCGCTGTCAGCAGCCAAATTGGTGTCCTTGAAATCCATACCAACAAAATCATCTTCATCACTGGATGCACAGTTCTGGTACCTTAAGTTGGGAGGGTAAGAGAAAAGGCTGGAAACACTCGATTCGGACATCATCAAGTCCGCCTCATCGCTGATCTTTGCTCTCTTTGATGTCTCTTCTCCCTTTTCACCACTTGAGCCACAATTAATGCCTTGACCCACCTCAACTTTGCTTTCTTCCGGCTTCTCCTCGACGTTAATTTCAACTGGGAAATTAACGGCTTCTTTTTGTATCTGGCATTCTTCTGGGTCGGGGGTCTTTACGTCTAAATCAAAGGTGACTTTCTTTCTGGTGCTGCTATTCAATTGATCTTCGTTCTTTCCCCTAAATTAATTACAAGGAAGTAAATGCAATAGAATCGTGAGCACAGTAGTCTAGGAGCCTTTAAGTACAGAGTTTGACAGCTAAGATTGAATACCCCACAAATTTAACTCAGTTAACAACCCAGCAAAATTTTAAAACAGTCACAAAGATTCAATTAATGCCGAAAAGTGAAGAGCTTACTTAATAGCCGAATTAGCAATCTGGGTTTGTTCAGCTGCCTGATTGGTGTATAAAAGAGCTTCTTTTGTAGCATCTTTCTCAATCAAACTCTGAAAGAATAATGAAGTAATACAGAAAACACAAATGAGCATATTATAGTAGGGAGGTAACCCTCTATTAAGACACAAAAAAATTGAGCTGGGTATAGGTTCTTACCTGCAGATCTTTACGAGGAGGTGGCGGGATAAGATGATGCTTTTTGTTCTTGCCAGAATGGTTGGTTAAGGAACCAAAACAAGCAGTAATGCACTTCATAATTTGCTGGGTAATGATGGGTTGTTATTAAGAAAAATTAAAAGAACTGAATAGCTTTTAAGCAAAAAGATGGCGGCTGGACTTTAGATAGACACTCATAATTTGATTGTAGAGAGAGGTAGTTTTGGTGAAGCTGAAGAAGGGGAGAAAGATCGGGAATTGGAGAGCCGGGGAGCTGGAACTGTTGGTAGCCTTTTTTGAGGGATCGTTTTGACTCGGAGTTTGAAAAAGAAGACCGTTGGAGAAGACTCGGGGGGTACCCTACTTGTAGTGGCAGTTGACAAGTAATAACAATAGAGACCTTATGGTAAAAACCGATTCAGGGTTTTACTTGGTTCGACCATTATGACTAACATTTACCGCTTAGTGTATACTACTAGTAGTGTGTATATGTTTTTTCACCTAAAAGCTTTGGAGGTTGAAATAAATCTTAAAAATGTTATCCTACTTGAATATAATACGA
Organism: Oldenlandia corymbosa var. corymbosa; assembly: GCA_949775105.1. Lineage (NCBI taxonomy): Eukaryota > Viridiplantae > Streptophyta > Magnoliopsida > Gentianales > Rubiaceae > Oldenlandia > Oldenlandia corymbosa. Next base: position 35,144,426 of record OX459118.1, on the reverse strand, counting down.
TAGGCTCAATTCGTTTAGTTAAAAAATAAATAAATTATTGACTTACCCTGCTCGAGTTCGAATTGTTCAGTTCGTCCAAGGGATTCAAGACATCCAATGGATGTAAACAAGTAGTGCTACATTGATTATGTGTTGAGGTTTCAAAGGGTGGCTTGCTGTTTAACTTTAAACCATTTATAGCCATGATAATAAAGAATATATAAAATCCAAAATGAATGATCAAGAGCCCACAGATTCAATTAAGAATAGATCAACAAATAAAATTTCTTTCTTTGTGATGAAGCAGTGCGTCTTCTTTTCTTCTTCTTTTTTTTTAATAAATTCTTGAACAATTTATTTTTAATAAAAATTTCTCCTTCCAATGTTGTGGACTTATGACTTATGAGTTGTTGGAATCAAAATGATCAAAAAGCATATGGACCTCTTACTGCCTTAAAGGTCCAAGTGCATCTTTGTTGTCCATGGGCCTGTGTCACTGGAGTATCACCTACTCGTTCCTTTTGCCGGCTGTGTGCTTGTCTTTACTGAAGACTAATTAAATTATTAAACCCGGAAATGGTGATTATATTCTTCTATCTTTGTTCTTTTTTTGTGTGATTTTTTTCTATTGTTTTAAATCACTCTTCCGCCTCAAAAAATTGTCCACATTCTAATGGTGAGTTAGATTAGAAGTAATACTATATTCGTCCAAAAAAAAAAAAAAAAACATACTTTGAATTATTTGTAAAAATTTAGAAACTCAATATGGATTTTTGTTTTTAACAAAGAGCGAATAATGTACTCCTTTTGTCCCAAAATTATTATCCAATTTAAGATTTAATTTTTAGTACAATTTGAACTAGAAATGAAAATCTATACTGGACAATAATTATGGGACGGAGAGAGTAATAATTTATCTACCCCATTTTACTAGTTTATTTTATATTTCTATAGAATATATAATAGTACAGTAATTAAATTATTAAAATGAGAGGAAATGTGTAGCGCTTTTTTTTTTCCCTCCCTGCATGTAAACATTCTAATCGAAACTCAAAATTGTTCAGCCGGGATTTGCACCCGGCTTTGAGACAAAGCGGGTAAACCTATCCATCGAGACTACCAATGAACTAATTGCGACAATATGTTATTGCAATTAAACGTGGTTTTATGAGTGATCCAAGAAGTAAGTAAAGACTAAATGTTAGCTAGCAACAACTAAATGAAGTTTGTTTGCTCCCAGGAGCAACATTGATGCACGCGCTCTGCGGATGTCCATGTACGTGTCTTTAGCTAGCAAGAAACCATATGTATGTAGTACATCTTGTGTCCAATATAAATAAGATAATTGGTAACTAATTTTTTTATGAAAAAAAAGCAATATTATTCCTTTCATTTCATCATCACGACAACCTTAGCTTAATTGCACTTCCTCCTGTCCTTAATATAAGACATTTTAATTTGTACTAGGTTTCACCTAATACGCATTTTTAATTGACGAAAAAATCTTAAAAATATTTTATAACAATCAGAAGGACACAATAAATGTGAAAATCTATTTTTAATGTTTTTTCATTAATTAAAAATGAATACCAGGTGAAAGATAAGACAAAATCAAAATGTCTTATATTAAGAACTGGAGGGAGTATCAATTATAGTACTTCTCCCTTTATCAATCAAAGTACTACCTCCCCAAAAGGAGACATATGTTAGTCCGTATGTCTTTGTATTTTCCTTCCTTTTTGGGGTAAAAGAAAAAATTTAAACGACGTAATACAATAAACTAAGATAGATTGCGGATAAAAGAAAAAACACATGTAATGAATATGAAACCTAAATAACCTAAATTCATTTAGTAGTTTAATTATAATATATGGTGCAGGTCTTATATATTAACTGCTGGATAAATGAAGTACTCTTTCTATTTCAAAATTATTGTTTAGCTTGAAATTTTACTTTTTGTATATTTTGAATTAAAAATAAGAATCTAAATTAGATAATAATTTTGGAACAGAGAGAGTAGTACACTAAACAAGTGTGATTGGCCTTTGAGGTATGTATACTCCCAGTTTAAGCAGAGAAACGTTTTGAAAAAGGAAAAAAGAAAAGAAAAAAAAGAAAAACTAATAAAAATACAACTCCAATATAAAGAATTAGTTAGTACTACTGCGGTTGTGTTTCATTCTTGTTGGATGCCGAGGATCATGACCACTCCAAATTCTTTATTATTCAATATATACGTCATTATCAAAGGTACAAGGTTTATTAGGGGTACTCTTTAACTGATTGATCAAACTTTAGCAAGCTTTTTGGAGGGGTTCTATTATATGAGGCTCCTGTCTCAAAGTGTTGTCCAGTTTAATTTTTTTTATTTTTAAAAATGAAAATATAAATCAGATAATTATACAATTACATCCTTCAATGTTTACAATTACTAGATGTTAAATTATCAGTAGAAAATCATGGCATTGAATGCTTACTTTCAAAAAATTGTAATGTTATATTCTCTCCGTCCCAGAAAAATAGTCAACTTTGAATTTTGAGATTTGTACTAAAAACAGTACAAATTTCAAAACTCAATGTGAACTATTTTCATGGGACGGAGGTAGTAATATTTTCTTTTATAAATTTTCTTCATGTCCAATTTCTGGCACCGCTGACAAATACATTGTTGATGTTCAATGTTTGAGTAATATTTCTAAAATATAAAATTTTCTCTTAGAGGGTGTTGTACTGCATATAAAATAAAAAATCAGATTGATCACCTTTGCTTCCTCGTTAATAAAGGCTTTCCTTTAACCCCTTTTTATTCACGACGAAGACAAATTAATGTATCTCTCTCTAGCTAGTTATCTGTTGGGGTACGCAATCGAAAAAGTATGAGAAGAGAAAGGAGAATTAGAAGAAACCTTACGCAATCGATTGATTAAAGTACGGTACCTATATATGAGTACTAAACTGATCATATGATTTTGTTGCCAAATTTGACTTTGTGATCAAGTAACTCCGAGGTAAGAAACAATGTTTCGTTTTTAACGCAGCAAAATTTTTTTATTTTAATCGCTGTAATCACTCTAATGGATATGAAGAAATGCTTTAAGCATGTTAATCTCGTCCATTGTATCCAAAAAAATATATTACCTCCGTCCCAAAAAAATAGACCGTATTGAATTTTGAGATATATACTAGTTTTAGTACAAATTTGAAATCTTAATATGGACTATTTTTTTTGGGAGGGATGGAGTAAATATTAGGGTTTTGGAGGATAAAAAATGAAAGAAAAAAAGTTGGAGTTAATTAGAAGGATTTATCCATCTTTAACAAAGAGTATTATGTTCTAATCCTGCTTTTAAGTATTAATGAATAAATTAATTATTTGTTTGATTAATTACTGAATTATATGTTTGATTAATTATAAACATACTTAGAGAGGGACAGTTTTAGCATCATCACAAGGACTAATGGCTAGCTAAAAACAAAAGATGTACTTATAATATAGTTTTCAGTTTATTTTTTCTAAAAAAAGATTTATTGGTAAGCCTGTTTAATTTAAATAGTTGGTAGGTGCGTAAGTAAATGTCGTCCCATATGTATTCTGTTGGGAATTTATCTAGAAGAGAAAACCTGACATGGAGCCCAATAAGTGAGGTAAAACCTATCTGAACTTAAAAGTTCAAATTAATGGGTTCTGAATCCACCTTACTTATTAACTGATTCACATATCATCATGTCTCCGGTGTGATTCATAATCCTTGCCACATGACTCTCAACATATTCTTGTCAAATACAATTGATTAATACAAATAAAATGAGACGACCAATGTCAAGAACCAGAAAGAAATCAAGAATCCCCTCAAAGTAATATATATTATATAACAAGCGGAGTCATTTTCATGGATGTTGTAGTACTTTAACTCCCATTTTACGTTGTATATCATCGAAGTTCGGTCGCTTTTCGCTTTTTACGTGTAATTACTCTTTTAGTTTGTATTTTAGAAGGTTTTTTCCATTGAAAATTTAAGATGAGATAAGAAATTTGATAACAAAAACTTCTGAATAAACCATTAAAAAAGCAACCAAACAGAATGGTGTCTTTTGGCCATTTCCTTCGCCGATGTGAAATGCCGGAGGATAGGATGATCAGTTGTTTATATCGGTTAATCGTGCTCTAGTTAAAGTTAAGGGGATAGTTATAAGCATTAAAGTAAAAACTAGTATAGTAACACCTTACTATCATTTTACTATACCATTTTCCCTGACGTCAGTGCCATTTTGGGCCTTCTCTCATCTTTGATATTTCCTTTTTTAGTTACTTCGTTTTACTTCGAAATTGCCAAAAATAAAAATCAGTAAAATTGAATTGTTTTACTTATTAGTAGTGTACATTTTCTGATGGGGTTGGAAAGTCATTGTTTCAATTAATTCAAATTCGAGTTGGGTAGGAGGTTCCTTTTAAAAGATAAATCTCTTACAACAAATATTTTAATCAATACTAGTTTTTTTAAAATTCCGATCCGAATATTAGGATCTTACGATCTAACGATCCAGAATAAGGAAATCGATCATGGATGTTATGAAATCCTTCTATGTAGTGGGATCTTATGGAATTCTTCAAAATTCCAATTCGGATTGTAGGACCCCAAGATCCAGTGATCTTATTGATTTTGTCGATACTTATACAAATTGTTGATTTCGTATAAAAGGAGGGAAAAATGATTAGAAAAAATATAAAAGTTGAAATTTTAAATTGATGATACTTATGTGGGCACTAGTTACAATAAAAATTGAACAAGAATTGAACTAATAAATTGAAATTCGTAATTTCAGAATTATTATAATATTTTAAATAGTTACGATCCCACTGATCCAGAATCCGATCCGATCCTTGTAAAATCCCGATTTTGAAAATATTGCTACTAGGTCTCCCTATTTATAATGGAATTGAAAAGTTGAATAGACGTGTTTAGGGGGTTGAAATCAGCATTATGTACTTAACTTACAAATAAATTATATGGAATTGAAAAGTTGAACGTAACTATTTAGGGGGTTGAAATCAGCATTATTATGTACTTAAGTTACGAATAAATTATAACTTCAATTAGCTAGCTAGGCTGCTATCATATTGGCAAAATCAAACTGAGGGAGGCATACCTAGAGGACCAGAGGCCAAGAGACATATGCATCGGTATACAGAAAAAAATAAAAAAATCTCGCATTCATTCAAAAATGTAATTAACACGTTATTAAGAAAGGTTCAAGGGCATGATTTACCTTCTAAGTCATCTTAGTCCACAATAATCGCTCTTGGTATTCATCACTTGTAGTATTGATTAGTTTCACTTTATTTCCCCCGAACAGAGCCCTAGTCACCGTTCGAATCATGATCATAATTAATTAATCTAATATTTCACGGTAGATGGACTAAGTGATTGTTGGTATCTTCTACCATTGTTAATATCAGTACAAACAAAACCAAAATTGGGCTTTAAACATGTAAAAGGTGAAGTACAAACTGAAAGCTGATAGCTCACGGCAAAAACACCAAAGAAACAAAAAGTCATCATTTGCATGGAAACATATCATCGTCAACACCATATTGATCAGCATCTCATATGCAGTATGGAGTCAAATTTGTGGAACCATAGGAAAATAATGTGATGTATAATGCATACAACAAATTTCAAGACATCCGTATATGGCCGATTCACGATCAAGACATCCGTGATTCCACATTCCCAACAAATTTCTCTTCTTCTTCGGTTACAACCAAAAATAAATAATAATAGTAATGAAATAGGAACGAAAAAAAAAAGAAAAAAGAAGATAAACTCCCCCACCCGAAACCCCCCGCCATTAAGAGAAAAAAAAAAGGTGAGAATAAAAGGAGTAGGTTTTTAATCATGGATGGTCCAATTTTTTTTAGTCCCTATCATCACAATCAATCCATGATGATCATATTCATTTGTGCTGCATAAAATTTTGTACAACACTCCAAACCCAGCTGTTCTTCATTGGAAAAAATATTTGTGAGCTAGTAGGACCACTCTATTTCTTTTATGAGTATTTTAAATTGGTTCATCCTTTTTCTTAAAAAAAAAAATAATAAATAAAAATGGACCATGATGGTACTTTGGAAGACCTTTTTTCCAGTCTATTAATAAAAGAGTAAAACTTACATGCTTAAGAATTGAACAAGTTAATACTAGTAGCTTACCAAAAAAAAAAAAAAACTAACATTAACCTAAAATTTCAGCATTTCATAGAATGGTCCTCATTTGTTAAGTAAGATGATAGTAGGTGTTTTGCGGGATTATCTGTTACATTCCACGAATACTTTCTTCGAAAACAAAAAAGAAAAGAAAAAAGAAAGCAGTTACAAGCCAATTCAGATAACTATATGATCTTTTGAAATTCAAACCAAGGAATATCAAAATCTCAACTAAGTAAGTTGATGAGATAAATATGTTAGGCGGTAATTAGCGAAATATTATAAAAGCCATTTTGTAATCTTTTCATGTATACTCTTTGTAACAGATTTCACTTCTGTGTGTAGATTGTCAAATTTGAAAAGTGTTAAAAAGGGGTCTCGGAAGTGGTAGCACTTTTGTTAAACCTCCAATGGTGATGACGGATGAATGTAATTAGTGCAAATTTAATACTCCAATAATTAAAGCGAACATATTTTGCACCTGCCACCAGCTAATCATATGGACATTTGTTAAGGTTTGTAAAACCCAATTCTTTAATTCTCAAACAAACTTCCCCACTCTTTCTTTAATGACACTTTCATTTTTCTTTTTTTGTCCATTACTGTCATCAAAGAAGAAGAGGACTTCCAGTAAATCAAAGTTGTAGCCCTTCACTTATTAGGCGGAAGTATTAGGACCATATTAAAGTAGAGTTTAGTAGACTACACACACTCACACAGTGACTCTCTGTGAATGAAGTGATCAATGTTCAAAGGCTGATGATGGCGGTATGTTCTGTCCCTTTTTGTTGTTTCTTCTTGAGTTCTCGAAAAAAGTTTCCTGGGCCATACACACCAGTTTCATAGTCTAGTTTCTTCTCTTGCACAATTCTCAATTCTCTTGGAATCTTTTCTCCCTTTTCTGGGATTTTTTTCCCTAAACTTTTGGTGTTATTCTGTTTTTTTTTTTTTTTGTTTTTGGAGCATATTCACAGATCTCTGTTTTCATTTTTTGGGGTGTGAAGGATTCATGAGTTTTCATTTTTGGAGCGTATTTGGTTAGTTTTTTCTCTTCTCCTTTTTGGGTTGCGAAATAATAAGACACATGTGTCTTTGTTTGCATGGTTTTCTTCCTTTCTTGTCATTACACTTGTTATTCCACTTACTCTGTTTTTCTAACACCTGTTACTCGCAGTCTCCATCAAGTCCTCTGCTTTCTTTATCATCTTCTTCATCAGTTTCTTCGGCGTTTTAGCCAAAATTCCAATTGATTTTTGTTTTGGTCAAAACAGATATTTGTAAATGATGGCCGAATGAAATGAATATTGGAATTTCTATTTTGTGCCCAATGAAAATGAAAATATACTCTGAATATACTCTGTGAGTCTCTGTTATTAGTTTTATGATTGGATTTTTTTTTTCCTTCATTTTTTTCTTGCAGAGAAGCAAACCGGGGAAATGGCTAAATATTTTATGCTGCTGATTCTTTGCTTTCTTGTACAATTTGGGCTTCGAAGACCACTTTCCAGCTCCGTGGTCCATGATCACCAAACATGCTTTATAAATGCTTAGTCGTTTTTGGACGAGAAATTGAGATGTTTTTTCTCAGCATCTCTGAAGGGCTGTAATTAACACATCTTTTGAAGTTAGCTTCATGTGATTGCAGTTATAAAAAGTGAGTTTTAATCACATGACATGTATTAAAAAGGTGGTCTTGTGTGTGTTATAAGTCTTCTCAGCTTTGTGGTCAGTTTTTGGAGGAATTTGACCCCCAAAAAAAGAAAAAAAAAATGGAGTCTTCTGATCAAAAGTCTCTAGAGAAGGTTCTTTCACAGAAGGCTCTTCAAATGGGTAGTTCATCTCCATGTCAAATATGTGTTGTGGGTTTTCTTTGTGTGGTTTGCCTTACCTCATTGTTTCTGGCGGCTCTTACTTCCTTCGGCGCGTTCCAGTTTGAAGGGATTTCTTTCTCCACATTTTCCAGTGGAATTTTCGCAACTCAGAGTTCTCAATGTAAGTTCGATTTTCCCTGTTATCCTTCACTATTTCAAAAGTTGGTATGATGATCGTTTCCTACATTTCCATCTACTAATCAATTTTATTATTTTTTTTTATCACGTTGATGAAAATTACAAGATACTCCCTCCGTCCCAAAATTTAGAGTCTTATTTGTTTGTTGTAATTTCGGCAAGCATAATTCTTATTTTGGGACGGATGGAGTTTGTATTGTACGAGGGCCCATGAATTACATATTGCCTATTTATATGCCAGAAATGATTCATATGTACAAGTTTGCGTAATTACTTGAGTATCTTGCTGAAATGTGATGAAAAGCATTTGGTAAAGTTAGCCAATTTAGTTGTCTAGACAAGTGCATACTCATGAGGACGGGCCTCAAGTGTGTGTTGAAAGTAACCAAAAAGTGAGAAACATTACCTTAAATTTTCACAATGAAGCTTTGAGAACATGGTTTTAGTCGTAACAGCTCCATCCACTTTACAACCACCCAGATCCTTCCTTATAAAGCAACTAAAACGTTCTTTTTATTATTGTCTTCCAAATGCCAATTGGGGCAATTAAGCATCCTCCCTTCAAATGAAATGGAAATTGGATATTATGCCTTCCCTACATTTTTGGAAATAATTTTAACCAAACTTGCCCAATCGTACTCTGAGGAGTTAATATTCGCTAACCTTGTTTTGATTCAAGCAGCTTAAGTGTAATTGAATTATAATGTACGTGAACAAAACTATATAATCTTGAGAGGATTAAGATACCTTTCGTGACAACAAGAGATGATCACTATGATAATGCTTATTTACGTTGTGGAAATGGTCATTTTGCAGATGCTGTAACTGGGAATGATTGCAATCCCAAACAGAAAGAAAAAGAAAGAATAATGTATGCACAGAAGAGCGATCTGATCCTTGAGAAAGATGAGATGCATGATAGAGTGAAGGAACTATATTCAGTTTGGAGTAGAAAGTTAAGCACGTCCACAAGTGAGGATAACCAGCTACCAATTAGTGGTAGACTTGGCGAACTCAATACACCGAAAGCTCCTCACTTGGAAAACTGTAAATTAAGAGCTGAAGTTAATTCCCGTCTTGATAGCAGGATCCAGAATGAGAGCTTCCCTCCATGGACAATTTGGAAGGGGATGTTGAATGACTTCCCGTCGGTCCCAATTGACGAGGAGCAACTAAGTATCAGACGGCAATTGATTTCTGAAGGACCTAATCCTCCCTGGGTATGTTCTACTGGAAAATGAGATACATAAAATAATATTTAAATATCTGGGTAAGCTCTAGCAGCATGAATGTAGCTGAAAACTTGTGATGAAATTGCATTTATTTCTTCAATGTTGAGATGTTTCAATCCAAGCAATGGGGGCTGCATTGAATGGTGATATGATCGTCTGATCAAGTAATGAATCCTTCTTTCTAGGGTGCTGTGAAAATTTTTTATTCCCCAATAGTTGACAATTCTGGTTTCCTGCTGCAGGTAGCAGGATCTGACGATGAGAACTATCCTTTGACTCGGAAAGCACAACGTGATATATGGTTCCATCAACATCCAGCCAACTGTAGAGATCCTAATGTGAAGTTTCTTGTAGCTGATTGGGAAAGATTGCCTGGATTTGGCATCGGAGCTCAGATTGCTGGGATGTGTGGCCTTCTTGCAATTGCAATCAAAGAGAAAAGAGTTCTTGTGACAAACTACTACAATAGAGCAGATCATGATGGTTGTAAAGGTATTATTACCGGACTAGCATCATAAATCTTATTGGTCTCAGTTTGTTGAGGGGTCTTTATTTTAATTTGATGCCCATATTCCTTTGAATAGGATTGGAAGTATTACATTTATTGCTGCCGGAATAACAGTGGCCTGCCTTGTACCCTTTCTTGAGTTGTTGACGCGAACTTGGAGTTTATTCTTTCTGATTTAGTTCTACCTTAATTTATTACTGTCTTAGGTACTTCACGTTCTAGCTGGTCTTGTTACTTCGTTCCAGAGACATCACAAGAATGCAGGGAACGAGCATTTGAGTTAATGGAAAGCAAAGAAGCACAGCAGAAAGGAATGATAACTGTAAAGGAAAATTATACCTCCAAAGAAATATGGGCAGGAAGAATTCCAAGGCTAGTGGTTAAAAAACTTCAGTTCTTTCCTTGAGAAATTCATCTGCATACAGCATCCTCAGTGGCATCTTATCATTTGTGTACAGCAGGTTTTGGGGCAACCCTTGGAGTTATTTGCAACCAACCACAGAAGTGAATGGGAGTTTGATAGCAAATCATCGCAAAATGGACCGGAGATGGTGGCGTGCTCAGGTACAGTATATGCATGCCATTATCAAAGGTGGCTGAGAAACTATCTTTTAAGTTGTCTTGTCATGATTTGCTGCATGGAAACTAAATGATGTACTGATCATATTCTTCTAGATACCTGTGGTAAAGGGTCAATTTTGTATATTCCAGTTTTGTTTATTTTGCTTCTTCACTCTTTGGTCTTGTCAGGCTGTGCGATATTTGATGAGATTCCAGTCTGAGTACACATGTAACTTGCTGAATATAGCTCGCCATGAAGCTTTTGGATGGGAAGCAGCAAAAATGGCTGTTTCGACCACCTTTTCTGATTCTACAGAGGTCAGTCAGTTTGGAAGTTTCAACATATTGGAATGGAATCTGGTCATGAATGTCGTAGTAGGAAAGGGATGCTAGTTGAATCAGATAGAATTTACAATTTATTTATGTCACATTTTATTTGATCGATCACTCGACATGAATAAGGAATATGAAGATCACTAAACCATGTTAATTTGTTCTTCACTAAGAAAGCTCCTTTCTTTCCAGGATGTGGCCGGAATGCGAAGATTTGACATTGAAAAATTTGTATGGTCAAATCACAAGCCATGGATTCCTCGGCCTTTGTTAAGTATGCATGTCAGAATGGGAGATAAGGCATGTGAAATGAAGGTGGTCGGCTTTAGGGAATACATGCATCTAGCTGAACGAATCAGAAAGCGATTCCCTCATCTGAGTAGCATCTGGCTTTCAACTGAAATGCAGGTATTATATCTTACACCAAATTGGTTTCATTGACGACAGTCCAACTGAGTTGGGGTTGGGGACTTCGTGTTCTTTTGTTTGTGAATGATCAGTATGACACATTTGTACTTGCAGGAAGTCATTGAGCAATCTAAACTATTCCCTAACTGGAATATTTACTACACCAAAGTGGCGCGGCAAGAAGGGAACATAACCATGGCAACCTATGAAGCCAGTCTTGGCAGGGAAACGAGCACCAACTATCCCTTGGTGAATTTCTTGATGGCATCCGAAGCAGACTTCTTCATAGGTGCATTGGGTTCCACTTGGTGCTACCTTATAGACGGAATGCGGAATACAGGTGGAAAAGTCATGTCAGGATACTTGAGTGTGAACAAGGATAGATTCTGGTAGACCCTCCCTGAGTTTCAGCTTCCAAGTGTTATTATGTACATGCAACAATTGGTTAAAAAGCAGCTTGCCAAATTTCATGAAGACGTCAGGAACACCCCTATCACACTGTACATAGTTCGTGACAACTGTTTGCCGCTCATGAAGAGCTCACGAGGCGAATTGAACTTGAATCTCGCGTACAAGTCAAGTTCCATTTGCACGTGATCGTCTTACCTGCTTATGAGTTCTGCCATCTCATCGGATGATGTTTCTTTATGCAGGATCTTTGTTGGTCTCTATAATAGGGGGATAGAATCTGTCGCGATGTAAATAGTTTTGAAGCGCAGTAAGCATCTTAGGGGGCAGCTGTACAATCAACTATGCTTATGTACAGGATACCGGTGTTAGTGATACAAGTATTATGTTGTAAAAACTTCCCATTTACAGTTGCGAGGCTCAAAACACTTGAGATGGTATTGTTTTGCTTACCAGTTACCACAATGCTAGAGTTGTAAAAAAGCAGCCGAAACTTACAATAAAACCACGAATATCGTATATATCCAAAATGATCCATAATAAAAGAAAGAAAGCCCAAATCCAAAAACCTTAATTAACTAATTGCCGGAAGATATCCAAAAGGGTGAGTTGAGATACTGATCAACCCCATAGAGTGGTTTAAAGTATTTACCAAGTCCATAGTGTGGGTAGTCGTATTGATCCACTCCATGAAAACGTTCAGTACTTCCATCTTTGAAATTATAAATCCCCATATTCTTGGCTCCCCCTTCTACTATACTTACGGTTTTGTTGAAATGAGGAGCAAAATATATAGTATTACCTTTAATTCCAAATCTTTTTGCTTCCGCCTCTGGAAAAGAAATAGCAGCATTGTACCCAAGAAATAGAGCATCCCCTCCTATATCATTCACCATCTCCCAACAATCGTTCTTGTTTTCCATTTGAAGCACAATAAAATGGTCATCAAACGAGCCATCACTGTCATCATTGTCATCATTACAGGTAGTCTCGACTCGTACAATAGAGAGTAACTTTCCTTCTTCCTCTGTTAGTAAGGATGATGATGATGATGATTTCACTAAATATATTTGATGCCTTGGGTAAGGTACGGGCATATTGGGGAAGAAGCAAACATGGGCAATGGGCAAATGATTACCATCCCAAACCCACATATTTAGACAGTCGTCCATAACGTAAAATTTACTGTTGTAGTAATTTGCATGTACGAATTGATGATTATCAGCTTCTATTTTCGTCCACACCACATCTCCAGGCCTCCAAAAACCTAGAGCTCTACCGTGACAGTGAATTGCCATTAGGGTGAAATTTGGCACTCTAGATGGATTATCTGACAACACTCCTAGTTTTATAGATATGAGACACGGTTCGTAACAGAGATTTTCGGGTTTAGGCAAGGTTCGAATATTGGGGAGCTTAAATTGTGCACGAGAGAAAGGGTTCAACAAAGTAACGTCACCTGATTCCGTGAGAGTTAGTAACCACCCGAACCTAACTTCAATGCATCTTTTGCCAATTACTTCCGGAATGGATAATCTCATGCAAACCTTTTTCTTTGATAAGTGATAAAACTCGCATTCGCCGCTGTTTCCTTTTCTTGCAAGCATAAGCAGTGGAATCCTCGGTGAGAGTGAAGGGATAAATTTATCCATGGTGACCGCGGCTCGCCAAGAAGTACATACACCTCTGAAAGCCATGAAATCTTGAATGGATGATATGCATATCGCTATCTCCACCAACAATTCCGGCGGAAGGGTCGACCAATCCAAGAAGTACTTGCCCCTGCTGTATGGGAATTTAGATATATATTGACATTATTAGTCTTATATATGATACAAAAGTAAGATAATAGATTATACTTAAATCACTACAATAATCCTAGCAAAAGCAGAGAAGCTATTGAAACCTACAACAAATATTACAGACCAATAGAAGTATAAGAAGAACCCAATGCAATTTTGAACATCGAATCTTTAAAAAAAAAAAAAAAAAAAAAGCTGAAAAACTTGCCTCACAGTAGGACTGGGAACAAGCAGCATAATTGTGCCTCTCCACCACACGGTTTGGGGGTTTCTTTTATAGCTTCCTTTTCACATTAATTACTTGTTCGCCATTGTAGGGTTTTTAAATTGAAGTTGCTGGTGATGATTTATAGGTATGGCACCAGAGATGAGAAGCAGATAAGGAGACTTCGTTCAGTGGTGGCCGGAGCAGCGATGCCGACGTTGGTCTCTGTTGAGAAAACAGGAGGAGGCGGTGCAGAGGAGCGGCGGAGATCTAAAGGTTATGATTGTTAGAAACTGATTTTTTCCCAAAAACAAAAAAAAGAAGAAACTGATTCCCAATATATTATGCCAAAAAAAAAACCGTAGCAAAGGTCTGCGCACATCAAGTCCCACATCGAAGGAGGGGTATGGCTTTTGCAGCTCGGAGGAGAATAAGAGAGGGGCTCCAATACTTAGCAAACCATACCTTTCTCGGCCTTTTGGCTAAGATCAAGTGTAGTATCTGTTCTTATCAGTTTAATATCTGATACGTGGGCCATCGGCTCACATGATATTAAATTAATTTTTTTTAGGGGGATGGCATTAAGGTAGCTTGCTGCCTGGGCCTTCAAGCGTCGCCCATGCGCTGCACTACCGCACGGGCCTGGCGCACCCCTCCAATTTCAAATCCAAATTGTTTTTGAAGAGTGTTATTATTTGGGAGTAGTATTATAGAAATTTGTGATATATTAAGGGTAGAATTTTCTGGATTTTAATCTAGACAACAACCAATAGTTGCATACATTTTTTTTTTTTTGGGGGATCAGAAGTTACAGGCATCAATTATCCAATATAATACATACAACCTTGATGAAGTTTTCGATTTTGCTTTTGCTCATATGACAAAGTAGAAAATGATAATTGAACTCTATTCAGCATGACCCATCATTCTCAAGATCAAAAAGTAAACTGGATGACATAAAATTGGGAAAGGAAAAACAGCTAATTCCAGGTAAAGTTTACACGTTTTTATGATTACTCAGCTTCGGACAAAATCACTCGTCAGAATCATGCTTAACAGTGACATCAAGTTTAAGAATGGCCCTCAGATTAAGTATATCAATGAACTCAGTAGTCATAATCCCATACCCCCTGACAAATCTGAAAAACCCAGTCCCGGAAACAACAGAAAACTCCCTTTCCTTAACGGAAAAAGGATCAGGGCCTTGAATCTCCAAACTGCTCCCTTTGTATTCTCCTTCGGTGAATACCACAGAGAACACCAAATGCAGACCCTTCCCATCCATCTGGGAATTGATGTACAAACCTTGAGCCCTCCCTATTTCTCTGGAATCCCGATCTGGGCCTTCAGTAACTGGATCATCCACCGCAACTAGAGTCCCAAACTTCAACACGCTCGTCGTCGGCCCATTACAGCCAGCCACTGTTACGGCAGAAGTGTCATGCCCGCTGAAGTTGTCATGAACATAGAAAACAAGGTTGGTTTTTGTTCTCTTTGGTTTAGTTTTGGGAAGGTTTTTTGTAACCCAATACATAATAGGCAGAGCAATCAAAGGGAGTAGAGTGGAAGTAGCAAAGGCGAGAAAGTTAGACATGGTTTTGGAAGAATATTATGGCTCTGTTTTTGGCATTTGGATTGTTATGCAATGTTGCCGTCAATCAACGAGGTCAAATGTTTAATAAGGTCTGAAAGATTCCTAATCGATGAGTTGTCGGGAAACGACAAAGCTATGGCAAATTCATTTATGTAAAGCATCTGAGGTTGGCTTGGAATTATATGATCAGATTGATTCTTTAGGGGAATCATTTCTCCGTCCGTCCGAAATTATTATCCAGTTTTGATCTTCATTCTTAGTTCAAATTGTGCTAAAAATTCATTTTAATTTGGTTTGGAGGCTTTTGGCACCATTTATCGAGGCTTTGACACGTCCTTAACTGCTCCAATATTATGGCATCGCGGTAAGTCCTCTGTCCTCGTGATTAAATTTTGTCAAATTTATGCCTTTTATACCTTCCATAACCAACCTTATGACAAGCTATCCTCTATCACCAAAGCTGAGATATATAATATTATGAGGTCTGATTTAATAGTAGTTTCAACTGAGAATAGGGAAGGGGCCGCGCGAACGCAGGCCCCCACTGACACAAATTATGACGTTGGAACTCCATTAGGAGACCATAGACAGGCACCCCTCCGGATGTGCAATGGAGGTCACAAACAGTCTAGGCCATGAGCCTTCTTGATCGCTCATTCACCCCGTCCAGGTAAGTATGTTTCCTAGTTTCTGCCTCCTTCCGTTTTATATCCTTGCCCAATTGACTTCTTTTGCTCCATGGCCGATGTGGGACTATGTCACTATGAGGCGGTTATCATTAATCATCATAATTCAATGGCACTTCTAACTTCTCAATTCAAAAGCTTACTTTTGGATTGCAGTTTTAACTGTACGCAGGGCTGCTGTCGCAAGGGGCATATAAACTCATTTAATAATCGGTTTCTTCTTTAACATCTTGCATGATATTAAGTAGGCAGATCTTCTCGTCTTTGAGTTGTGAAGGCATGATTGATGCATCATCCACCACCTTCACTTTTGTTTCCAGTGATGAAGGGATTACCAGCACTAGATAAACCTTCACCTCTGTAACCAGCAAGACACATTCTCTCTAATGGTATATAAAGTTTAAGTTTCTATTCTCAAAAAAAGGACGAAAAACAAACTATACGTGTGCATTCTGAAGCTAAGAATTTCTACATACCCAAAGAAAATCCATGTCATAAAGATTGTATTGTTGGTTTAGTACTCTGGATGAATGTAAAGGAAACAGTTCTCCCTTCACAAAAAAACATGAAGCTAGAGTTAATAGACAATCAACACCCAAAGGATGTATGCAGAATGAGTCCAATCCTATCATTGAGATATAGACATGCTTTGATATTCCCCTACAAATTCTAAGGTGCATCTTCTAGAAAACATGTTATTTGGCCATTGTAAAATCAAACAAATACGTATTACATTATTACACCCGCCTCCGAACACGCCTGATGTGGGGATTCACCGACTCTGCGGCACCACCATCACCTGCCAAGTCTAGCCCGAATATACTGCTACCACTTCTTTTCTTACCGGAGATTGAGTTTGGCTTATCATCAACCAATGCTATTGTTTCCAGCAACTCAGACAACAGCGAGGGCCAGCTCTCTTCCAACTGTTTGTAACCATCTGACTGCATTACCGCTGTATAAAACACAAAAGAACAACACAGTTCATAGTTTGCTATGGCTGCTTTTTTGGCATAATGGATTTGATTTGTACACTGTTGTTGCAAGTGATTAACGAGTACAGAGATTGGTCTGAGATTTATTTTTCTTCTGGGGACATTGGTCTGAGATTTATTCTTTCGTGAACCCATTAATACGTAAGATTCGAATTTGATTAGGTTCTGCGAGCAAATGATTAGGATTGTTTGCATTTCGCTTACCCTTTGGATCAAACTCAAGTCGAACTGTCCTTCAAAAGGCGTAGATTACGAATTTTGCTTCTGCAGAAAAATAGATAAGAGGTTGTACGTACAACTTCAGTGTAGAGGTTGTGTACGCCATTTGCAGGATCTGTACAACTTCAGTTCTATAGATAAGGTTACCTTCATGGAAGTATCTATGTCTGGATCTGGAAGAATTCCAGTTGCTTTCTCCCTTTCAATGAGCTCCATCATAATTTCTTCACACCATTAAGTGAAATCAGAAACTAACATTGCTGTAAATATTTGCATTTGTTTTTCTTTTTTCGGTTGAGTTTGGTGTACCTGCCCTGGTTTTTACACCCTGACAGCAGGATGAAAAATGAACTGCTTCAGTAACAGTAATTTCTGGAATATGCTGATCGTATACGATTTAGCCCGGTGATTTACTCCCTTTGTCCCCAAATTAAAGAACAGCAAACTGCACTCGACACACTTAAATTGCAATCAGAGACTTAACCCATCAGTAACAGTACATGGAAAGCCTGCCGCATTTTAAGGCACTGTGGCTTGTCCAATACGTATTACTTCCTGAAAGCTAATGAGCAAAATCTTTTCTTTTTAACTGAATGAGCTTTGGAAGCACAATGTAGAGTACAATCTTCAGCATCTGTCACTAATATTAAAAGACTGCTGACTTAGTTTAGAAATTACTACATCAGTTTCCCCTTCATCCTGAGAGTACCTGAAGGGATTGCTGAAAGTGCTTTCAAAAATGTCCTGTCTTCCCACCTCCTGGAGGTCCTAGCAATAGTGTCAACCTGCAGTGCAAGGACAGATCATTTGCAACTTATATCTATTCATCTGGTTTCAGTGTTGAAAAAACCCTTTGCGGCATATAATAATGTAAACATATATGATGCTCTTGTTGCACAAAAGAACTTAGTAATCTAGATAGCTGGAGTATGGATTTTTGTAAATGTAAGGTGCAGAAGTTGAGGCATTTTCTCTAAGTGGAGGATAAATAGGCTGCAGTTACCTTCCCGGTTTGATGATACCACTTTTATCTTTAATGAAGCTGATCTTGGAAACCTGTGGCTTTAAACACGGAAGCCTCACCAGGTTCTGCAAAACAGAACGCAAAAGAAATGGCTTAATGGCAGTGTCAAAATGCAACTAAATGCAGAACTTTTTTGGATTCTGACCAGAGAAACTACAAACTTCAGAATACCTAGATAAATATGCATTCGTGTTACATGTTGTCGTACCTTCCTCTTAAGATTCAAGACCTTAAGAATATGAGACACCTCAGGATCAATCACGCAACAGATGAGAGTTATTGCAGGATGCCTCCAACATTTGAAAAGTTAACTTCAGCGCGTTGTTTCGGTATCTTCATTACAACTGTGTTTTTTAGCAGAGGGACGTGATGTACAAAATGTGAGATTCGTCAAACCAAATGAATCCACCTCCAAACTTACAAATGCTAGAGTTCGGGGGTTATCAAGGATTGAAACAACCGAATTGGATGGATCGTGGCATCGACTCTAGTCAACAACTTAAGGTTGACAGTAAGATCATCTTTAAAATCTCCTATCATTGCCGCATGGATCGCACAAGTAATTTGATTGATTTGCAACATGTTGTCGGCATAGCAGTACTACGGATGAGGGTGTAAAGGAAACAACTCTACGCTAAGGCTTATATATGGTGACAGGTTATTTGATAAAAATAAAAATAGAACAATCCACAGTAATTTCGATATTTCTTTCTTTCTTCAATCTGCAGTTATCCCTTCAGGGACATCCATAGCGTTGGTAATTTACCTGAAAGAAATAGGACGATCCACCTCACTTTTTTCTTATTGCTAAAAATTAAAACATGAAACATTACTATTCAAAATAATAGGGATATATGTAATACACATTCGGAGAAAAGCAAAAATATGTAAGGTTCCGATTGCTTATAAAACAATAGGCTAGCGGATTTAACACATTTACGATTCTTCAACACATGGACTCGGTGACAACCAGAAGCGGAACCAGCCAAAACTTTCTTTTTAAAGGAAAAAAAGGGCCGAAATCCAATAAACGGGAAACCAAATTATAGCCTATCCATCCAAAAAATAAACCTCTGCCCTGACACAGTGTGAGGCCAACAAGCTACAATGAAACCAGAAAACAAAAAAAGAACTAGTAAAGCACTAAAAATCATAAGTTAACGGAAAGTTGTTTCCTTCATCTCCTAGTCTCCAACTCTGGATCTATCTTCCCCAAGAGTTGCCCTCACTGTCAATCACAGCCTACCATCAAAAACCCAAAACATATCCAATTTTCCATCCATCCTTAAGATCAAATGAACTTCAGTTCTGGTTGCATCATCGGAAACAATCGGACCACTTGAACTTCAGTGCCAGGTTTCTCTTGTGATTTTCTCACATACTAAACAGCCTCAGCTGGAACCAAGCTTGAAAGTAAAAGATTTCACTTACAACACCTGATATGAAGGAACAAAAAGATCATGTAATCTACTGCATACTAGTCCCACATCTGAATGTGCTAATAGAAAAATGATCAATCAAACATATTACCAGCAGTGACAACTATGCTACTCTATCCAGTAAGGCTCTTACATGCAATGACCAAATGGACTACTAAGAAAAGAACAATACAATTTGATGAACTTTTTTAGTCTCGACCTACTGAACTTAGACACTATAGTAGGCGATTCATTAGTGCCAAATATTTCATGGAACTGGTAATGGAACCCTTAATCAGTCCGTACACTTGGAATTCAAAAGGAACTGAATAGACACGTGGGTAGGTGATCATCCAAACAGCATGTACAAACCCGTTCCCTTACTCCTGCCCTAGCACCAACAACAGCTACTTTTGTTCATTTTCTTTAATTAACTGTTGCATGAAATGTGTGCAATAGTTTGTCCATGCCATTTTATCGGTTAAAATGTCATAATATGTCTCACCTACTGAAACTCAAAACGGAGCCTCAAGTGATTCATCCCAAACATCTGCACTTCCGTTGGAGGCATCTTCTGCATCTTCCTCCATTGAGAGTCTGATATACTCTCTATGCGCAAAACGATCCCATTCTGTCAATGTTGGGTTCTCGCGTTCCTAATCCAAAAATAAAAGGTGGAAAATCCCATTTCATCAAACTATATTCATATATTCAGTTCATTCAACTTTTGCTCAAAAAAGAAGGCTGCAGTCCAACTACCTGACGGATTAGAAAAGGATCACGAGTTTCAAATGCCATGAACTTGTTGAGGTTGAAAAGGATATTAAACACACTGCCTGAGAGCCTGCTTCCTTTCAGATCACGTAAAGTAAAGTAGCTTTCATTCTGCAAGGAGGAAAATGTATGATTATAGCCATTTTAAGTGAAAAAAAGGAAAGAAATAAGTTAGCATCCAAGCTATAACGGTTTTAAAGACAGGACCACATCAAAGTGCGGCAATATGAAACAAACACTACTATTAAACACTACTATTTAAGAAGCAGTTAACAGAAGTAATATACTTTCTATGGTTGAAAAGGATGTAAAACCATCATCCTTATTGAACAGAAATGGTTAGAGTGTTATTAAAAAGATAGCATCACCTTTAACAGGACAATCACCTTGCAGTAATCAACATCACAGAAAAATAAACTATCGCCCACATACAATTTCAAACAATCCCAATTCAAGAGACAGAATCACTCATGGACAGGAGCATTTAGAATCTAATTATGCCACAATATCACTCTTCAAATTTCGACAAACCACAAGAGACAAAATACTTCGCACCAAGCGGAAATTTAAAAGCTCAAGTAATGCTTAACTTGGAAACTAACCTCTGGACTAATCATGTCAACAATCTGACATAAAATATCTTCGAAAAGCACAGGCTCCTGAGCCATACATTCCATTCTATGCAATTGCTCCTCATAGAAGAATTGCAGTTCATTCCTCGTCAGGACCCCATTGCCATCCAAATCTATGCATTTGAACCTGGTCAGTAGAAAAGAAAAGTACATAAATACTAATCGCAAAATCTGTGACAAAAACAAGTTAGCATTGGCAAAGAGACCTACAACAGTTTTATTTTCAAAAGTCACTCAACTTTGTAATGTTTTTAAAACTACTTATTGTGTGTTTTGTTCAACAAGAGTAAGAATATCGACCAAATGTATTCCATTTTCCAAAAGAAAATAATCTCTAAATAATGTCATCTTGTGCAATTAATCACCCAAAAGATAACCAGAAGATATAAATTATAGGAAAAAAAATCCAAAAAAAAAGAGAACCTAAAGCCCCATCTTTGATTTTCCAAAATATTGCTTTCAAAGAAAATTAAATCTACCATGATTGGTGTGTGTGTGTGCGGGTGGGGGGAGAGTAGGAAGGACAATGCCTAATAGTTATGTATCGCGGAGATGTACCAATACTCAAGACTAGGTTCTGATGACTTATCCTCCTCTGACAATATGAAATATACAAAGTCTTCATATCCCATCTTCCCTTCAACCTTACTAGTAAACTTTCTTGGAACCTAGGAACCAAAAGAACATGATGATCAGATAAAGCAACACTAAAACTAAAAGATTTACCCAAAAAACATACCACAGATAGACATCCTGCAGCATACCTGAGAAAATATCCTATCGACAATTCTGTAGGTAAGTGCATGGTTACCATATCTGATAAGGTTCTCTTTATCAATTAAGAAATCATGATCCGAGTCCAGCTCCCAGAACTTGCAGTATATCACGTAAAAGTGCTCATACGAGAAATACCTGCAGCATTAATAAAATGGAACATAAAAATGTGCAATGGGGAAATTTAGGAACACAATATAAGAGACAAAGAGTATTATGCAATTCTTAAGCGTAAATAAGCATAAAATAAACCACAGAAGTCTACAGAACTATGCTTGTTTACAAGACGAGAGAAAATGTATGCTTGTACAGATTAAAGTGAAAGCCTATGATGATAGTATCTGCAGAATTACCTAATTTACATTCCTAATAAGTAATAATGAGATCCAAGGGAACAATTCAAACTGGCTCACAGTGAATATAAAACAAGTGCATGTGTTGCTAACAAATGAAAGTCCAAGTAATTTAGAGATTATAGAGAGTGAATTCGTTCAGTACAGACAGAATGATGTCGGAAAAAAAAAGACAAAATTATCCATCACTCTTTATAGATTTGTCACGGATGTTGATTATGTCTATTCCTCTAACCACCTCAATCACCCTCCCATTTGATTGAGCTAATCTCTCCCTCCCATTGTTTGTAAAATCCCTTAGCAGATAGGAAAACACATAAATAATCATGAAGGAGAAGTTGGAGCACAGCTACAAGAATAATAAAGAGTAGAACTACAAGCCAAAAAGAGGTAATTCTATTGATATGGCATTACCTTAAAACCTTATTAATATCCTCTTCTTCATCTGCATGTTGCATTGCAGCAATCAAGTTCGAACGCTTTAATTCCCGAAGGGTAAGACGGCCATTACCAGCTCTATTCACGTAGTAGAATATTCTGTATATTACAGTTTCAGCTGGACAATACCATGAAGTAGATCGTAAGATGCAAAACAAAATGAGTCTGAATAACAAACCATCTAGAAAAGACTATAAACTAGAAGATTTTGATAATCAATGACCATGCAGATCAGAAAATTAAATTCTAAGGGAGAAACAATATGCCCTCAGACTGCATATACCAGTGTGATATGGTTGAGAGAAAATTGGGAAAAAGACAAGACTTTCTCAGCTATGCAATCTTCTGTCTCACCGAAACTCATACCCCAGAGTCAATATTATATAGTTTAGAAAGCAAACATAATTCAATGAAAAATGCCAATGCCCTGCTACCATCACCCCAACCAAAAAGAAACTGATTCTAATTAAAATTTATACGTGCAACTGCTCATCTGCCAGAGAGTTAATAAACCCAGCACTCCATTAGTCTGTTATGTCTATTTCACGATCTACATCTCAAAATATATAACACCGGTGATCATTGATCTATTATCTCACTTTGACACCTAATCTTACATGATAACACAAGTTACACTTCACAATTAGTTCTATTTTGGTAACATCCAAATAAACAACAACAGACTTCAATAGTTCTGCTCTCTTATCTCTTTTACTACAGCAAAATAGATGTCATTTCAAGAAAGCAAAAATATTTCAAAATATGTTATTCTACAAACTCGATGCATCTTTTACCAAATTTTTCCTCTATTACCCTACATATGGAACGGTAGTTTTGTTTAAGGTGGAATTGTAATAGAACTAAACAATATTGGGAGTTCAAGGAGAATAATTATGGCTAGTTTTGTATTTTGACAAACTTTTTTCCTTCATCCCGATGAAATTTCTCCATCTACACATATCATAAATAGATGGCATATTTTCTAAAGGAGCAAATGTAATAGCATGAACTTTATCTAGACAGGAATAAGCTTGTCTTTGTGCTGTTCTTACCCCAAGCATAAAGAGAATTAAAAGGAACAACAACTATGAAAAGTTTCTAAATGAATCTTTTGAAGTGGTATAAATGAACCGGCAGGCAGCTTTTCAAAAATTTATAGTGATGCATTCAGGATTCCCCACTTACTAACAAACAAGAAAAGGTGGATATAACGCGTACGCAGTCACCATTGAGCATTTCATTTAAATTTTCAATAAAAATGACCAACATGATCAGTATTCAATGCAGAAGGCACAAGTGCACATCATTCAAAGACGAGGATTATACAAATATTGAGAAACAGATTGCAGAACTAGATTATACCATATCTCTCTTGGAATTCAGGCGTGCTCTGCAAGAACTCTAACCCTGGATGAGTAGCCAAAAGTTCTCGAAGTACAGGCTTGAAGTCATCCTATTAAAAAATCGCACAATTAAAAAATCACAAATACAGCAGTATATAAACTTAGAATTGATGAGCCTGATACAGACATAAACCAAGTCAAGAACAGGAAGTTTGAAGTGCACCTGACTAAGATATCGGAGATCGGTCTGCTTCAATATTATGAATATTTGTGTAGCAATATCTTTGGTCAACATGTTACCATTGATCCAGTACTCAACAAAAGCATCCCTACAGATACATAACAAAGAATGAGGCAAATACAACCACTTCCATCACCCAAAAGCACCAATCAAGAATAATCACATAAACATCTCATGATGCCACTTCTCTTAGAGAATCCTATCCTAACTCAGGTAAGTTTTCGTTCTACACTGGAAAATGAGAGATGAAAGAGACTAAAGAAATGCTTTTTAGCAGCTGCTAAGTCATAGCCTTCAATTACAATTTTCCCACAAATCACAATATAGATGAAAAAAACAACTATGCAAGTCTCTAATTCATAGCCTTCAATTACATATTTATTTTTTAGAAACTTAGCAGGAAATGGTTGACCATAGATGGCCATCACAAATTGGAATATCATATCTGAGTTTAAACTGTTGGTGGGCCCCACAAACAAATATTAATTTTTCAGGACACAAAAACCACCACATATATATTGATCAGGCTAAAAAAGAAAATAGTAAACAGTCATATTGAAACTAAGTATCTTTAAGCCACAAAAGGAAACAAAAGTAATATGATGCTTTAAAGATAAAAAAATCCATAAGATTAAAGATATGGCTATTACTTGATTCTCTAGAAAAGTGACGAAAGCCTCCAAAATAAGAAGGAAAGCATATATAAGGAAATCAATTCAATTTCACAGAACAAAAAATCATTTTATTAAATTCTTAGGAACACGATGATGACAAACAACCTTACATCCAAACATAATAACATTATACCAATCTGGCGCTAAGCCTTCTAAATTTCTACAGAGGTCTGATATTTTGTCTTTCTGCCTGAAGTTTCCACCGTCCTGGTGTCAGGAATAAACGTTTCACTAGTAGCATCCAATGGGTACAGGAAAAAAAATCTGGCGTCCATAGTTAAGGGAACAAAATATAAAGTAAATCAATAACCTCTAGAGTCCTTCAAATATCTTTTCCTCGTATGAATATGAATAGAAACTACTTTATGAATTAACCCAACCTATCATCCCAAGAGTGACCACAGATAGCAAAAGTTGGACACTAGATTCTTCAGTAACTGAATTTTATTCCAAATATTGCAAATTTCAGAATAATTAAATCAATCATGGTAAATTCCGTCGACAGAAGCCAAAAATCATATAAAGAGATCCAAACTAGCAGATACCATACCGGGTCACGACGCCTGTACCATCTACATCTATCTTTCTGAAAAGAGCAGTGGAGAAGAATGAAGGAAGCTTGCAAATCTCCTTCGTCACAGGCTTAAATTCTGCAACAATATTGCAAGGTAAGTAAGGTGAACGCACAGTGGCTATAGCAAAAAATCCTAAACAACATCAGGCATTTACAAGTATGACATACTGGACAATCATCACAATTAAAATGATGAAATTTCTAAATCTCACCATGCATTTGCAGTCCATCCATGCGACCATAAAAGAACTGATTTATCCTAAACAAGCACCTCTCTTTAATTTCATTTGGAGGCGGACGGCCATTTTGAAAATAGAACTGCAGTAATACATATGTCAGTACATAGAAAACTTGCTTCAGCCAGGGAAAGGAGCATTCCAGTAATAGAACTTAAAACAAAAGATAACAACAAATTCCCCCAACCTGAGGTATCAGTTCTTTAACTGGTTCATTCACTAATTTAAGGGGAGATCCCAGAACAGAGGGACCTGTTCTATGTTTCGTCATTCGAGGTGAACCAGATGAACTTCTTGGCGAAAGTGGAGGCGTGCTACCAGCAGGAAACATGGAAGGTAATGTGTTGCTGGAAGCAGCATTTGTGTTGGAAGATGTCCCAGAGACATTCAGAGGACCACCTCCCTTGGCATTATTCAGCAGAGATCTCACCTGCACATGTAAAAATGGGATATTCAATTTAATAAAATGTACAAACTACAGCAATATTCTTAATATTCCTAAGCATGGGTGAATAAGATGAGATAACAATGCTCTTCAAAAAGACTGGAAAGACCGGAGAAAAAAGCTTATCTAGAATGATTTGTAAATGATAAAAAGACAGTAAATGCAAAATCGCAAGTTTAAAAACAAATCATTAAATAATCAAAGTGATAACAGCCAAGCGAGCATCACATAGGTCTTTACACCAACACCAGTTGAACACTTAATAGCCTGATACTGGAGTCTATAAGTGATCGGGAAATGAGGAACAAAATCCACATGATGAACAGCATAGACCAAGATCAGATTCTGACCAGGACCAGGCATAACCTCATCGAAGTCCAATCTATTACCAATAACTCCATTCCTCCAGGAGATTTACGGTCCGCTTCAGACACAGATCAACTCATTGAAAACCATAAATTCCACGGCAACAGATTCTAAACCATTCATTCAAGGCCTTCAACAACATGGCAGATGTCATAACACAACAAACGATCTTTAGTGACATCCCCGCATACATCCCCGCATCTTCTAATATAGATGTAATAACAAGGAAATAATTTTTCATAGACTTTTCCCGCAAAACTAGCATACCCCACAAAGTGGAATGAAGGCTTGTGGTTGTAGTTTTCCTATAAACTAACCAACGTTCTCGTGCACCCCTCTCTTCAGAACCAGAACCTACATCATTGTATAGTTTCATCAAACCAACCTGATCTAGTTTACATTCTGTTACAACACATTTATCTGTGTACTTAACATCACTCCCAACTACATAAAAATACAAATTGCCACAACTTATCACTCGCACTTGAGACATATAGGATCAGATTACATTAAATTTGAAATTTCTTGAAGCAACGAATAGCAATGCTACACTCTTCTTCCATTTGATTCTAGACTAATTTTTTTAACAGTCACCTACCTAGTCTACAGCAAGACATAAGCCACATCTATAAACATGAAGGATCCACACACAATACTAAAATGTAACAACAATGTTGAAGCCAATTCTAGGATCCTCGCATAGAAGTCTACTGGGAGGAAAATATCCTGTTAAACATTCGCCTTTACTGGTCAAACTCGGATTACAATATTGAAGCTGAAATAACTTCACACATAAGTCCAATGAACAATCACAATTTGAACATAATATTCTTTTACGGTACATTCAGACAGGTGTTTCCATACCCCTTCTCATAAAGCATTCCAGTCACATCGATTGAAGTTTCAACGTTATATTCCTAATACACATTAACTTCGATATTGATGCTATTAAATGCAAACAACCTTCAACCAGAAAAATTAATCTCTTTAAATGATCAACGGGCATAATGAATGGGACCCTAAAACTTAATCTCAATATTTCTTCGCACACAATCAATCCATTTTTCCAATAACCTATCCCCCTCTCCAAAACTCAGTCATTTTACTTGGACCACCATCAAACTGAATGTATCCATCACAGAAATTCACAAAGAACCCCGAATCAGACAGCCTCTCAAATCAATGAGCCAGATGACAGAACTCCAGTCATCAAAACAGTAATAAATGTATAAAGTACCGAGAGTTGTGTACACAGCAATTCAAATAATAGAGAGCTTAGGAGAGACAATCCAAATCAAGGAGTTTCAGCAGGTAGAAAAAATAAATAAATAAATAGGGAAAAAAAAATTACCAATGAAGTGGTGTCAGGAAGTGAAAGCCATTGGTCGAAAAGCTTCTCGGCAACGTAAGGGTTAGCTTTGATCGACAGAGGAGACACCTCCGGCAGCTGCAACAAGTCGGCATCGAGGCAAGCCACGTCACCATTAAAATCCAATTCCATCTTAACCTCTCGAATTAAACTCCAACAAAATCTCTAGATCTTCCAACGCCGGTTCAATCATCAAACAAACCCTAAACAAACGTAACGAGGAGGAAACCAAAAGAAACCGCCTCCGAGCTATATCCCCCGCTTACTCGCACCACCCAAAACGACGATATTTGTGCAAGAATAAATCTCCTAAATATAATATAGGAACGAAATGGTCCCGTCTTCTTATTTTTTATAAAATTAAATTAAGCTATGTACTTGCTGAAATATGAATCCCAAATAAGATCTACAAATTTACAGATCTTCCACAGCTTTTCAATCGGCGATACAATAAACCCTAGAATTGTGGGGGAGTTTCGGAGATCGGAAAGAGGCCTCGAGAGAAGTGAGTTTTTGAGGAGGGCGAGATGGGGATGAAGGGAGAATATTATACAAACATGGTAAAATTGGGAGTATAAGGAATGAAGGATTTTGGATGATCGTTGTAGTAAAGAAGAGACACCTGAAGGAAAAATGGAAATGAGCAAAAATAATCCACTCCACAACAATGACGAAGCGCAGGTAAGAAAGAGGCCCTTTTGCTTGCCTATTTTTTCTTTTCAGGCCCAGGACGACTGGGTGATTCGAAAATCTAATTCGTCGGGGCACGTGGAAAGAGCGTGATCACTTTTAACTTCTCTTTATTTTTTCGTTTTCTTTCCGTCTCAAAATTAATTCGAGTCTCATTTCTAATAACTGGAAGAATGGGTCTTTTCATCCCAAGGTTTGATCCACACTATATAAAATATTCCAAAATTTAAAAGTATGTCATTTTCATCCCAAATTTTTCAAAAATATGTAATATTAGGACATTTGTTAATTTTTCAAGTTATTAACGGCGATATTTCATTCAGTTTCTTTTCCCCCATTTTTTTTAGTCAAAAAAGTTTCATGCTTGCGTTTGGTAAATTTGGTCCATGCAAAGCAAAAAAGTTGCATGCCCCTGCATCAATTACAACACTAATTTTTTTAATGATGCTACATATTTAAAAAAAATAAATGAAATAGGGTTTACTTTCTAATTATGACACACTCGAAAGCTCTCATGATTGTTATCAATCTAGAAGGTGAATCTTGATTTTTTTTTTCTATTTCTAAACAAAGGGAAGAATAGATGATGTGAAGACCAAATTAGGTTTAGCTGTTTTCTTACAAGGTGGGAGTTAGTGGAACGTAAAATGATTAAAAGAATTGGGGAAGTAAAAACAGAATAAAGTAGCACTACTAATTAATTAACCGGAGTTAAAAATTTAACGAATATGCTGATGTAACATGTTTTTAAAAAGTTTGAGATGTAAATGACATGTTCTTAAACTTTGGGATGTGTTTGGGTAGTGTGACCCGAACTTTGGGATGAAAAGACCCATTTTCTCTTTCTAATAACAATTTATCTTTAAAAAGGAACTAATAACTCAACATTAGCATCATATTTTTTATTTGTGTGTTTTTGTGGATGATAATACGATTATATCAGGAAAAATAAACCAGTGAAGCAGTAGAAATACTATCTTTCATTACTTTTCTTTATGTACCTACAAAATTTCTAAACCGCAATTAACAGATGTAAAACATTATCTATTTACCACCTTTGATCATCCTAGCCTTTATTGCTAGCTTATCCATTAGTTTATCTAATTTTATCTAATTTTACTAATTTACGCTTAACCAAGTGTCAAAATGGGTAATGGTAGACTAGTAAACAACAATAGTAAAGTACTACTACTTGACAATCATAATGTAACAAAACTTTAACCATTCTCAGTTCTTAAACGTAATCGAAACAAACCCATTGTTTCATAACTACTTGTTAATTTACCAACAGTTTCATAAAAAAAAAAAACACGGAAGTCTCACTTCCTTGTCATACTATATAGCCAATCATATGAACCAAGACAAACGAATGCCCAAAAGTAGTTAGACCATGTTATTTGTTAAATATATTCTTTCCCCTAACAAATTAAATTGCTAGCTGTTTTCACTCTTCCCATGCATTACTTAAAGTCCTATATGTGGTTGACAATGATTACATGCATAATACAAAACACAATTCAAATTTCAATATATGAAATAGTAATATTTTTATGATAGATGCGGTTTAAAACAATAAAAAATTATTAATGTTAGATAGAATACAGACGTTTTAGATCAGCATCCTTAAGCAATATAATTATTCAGGTATGTATAATTATAACAGACAGTTCGATTATCATCTTTAACAACAATCGTATAAGAAGAGTTATTTCAACGATAAAGTTGGAATGAAACCTCTTCGATGAACTTGTATCTTAGAATTGCAATTATTAAATACATACAAAAGCAATATATTAAAAAAAACGATATAGATAAGTTATTAGTATAACAAAAGTTTGTGTCTCTTTAATAGCTTTATTGAATATTATTGTCTCAAAAGTTATATGTATTGCAACAAAATTGACAGCATGGGTCATTATGCTAATCGATTTGTTTAGTGTATGCATTTATAGATATTTTTATATTCAAACTGTCCAAAGGCACGAAGAACCAAGAAGAAAATATCATAAAGAGTGGCACATGTGAGCTAGGCTCTGCTCAAATCAGTTGTAGCAGAAAAGTTTGTGTTGTATATCTTATAAGTTGTTATTTTCGCCGCTTCTTTTGTAATTCGCATGTTTTGTATTTTTGTATGATCACTGTTTTATTAATAAATTGTATTTTTTCCTGAAATTTTAGATTTGAGGATTCCTGGATGATATAAAGCTGTTGTATTATTTGGTTAGATATATATTTTTAAGCGTTTTAAGTCATAGATGCCCCAGACAAGCATATAGTAATAGTTAAATGCATACGGATGGCACATTAATAAAGTCTTCCTACAAACTTATCTTTGTCAATAACTTCAAAAATGATTGCAGTTTGGTTTTATTTTCACGTTTCAATTGAAGAAATGATCGCGCACTGGATAAGGTGGTTGGAGTCTAAACAATTGATCACGCAAGGATTTTGGGTTACTTATATGCAGAATTGGGGTAGTGGTTCAATACTTCAATTTCTTATGGAGATCAACTTCTTATTCTTCTTTTATTAAATAGATGGTCTAAGTTTAACTATAACGTAAACCACAAATCGATAAAGTTAAGAACTGTTTCATACTTCATTTATCTCCAAATTAATTTTCACTTTTCGTGCAAGTTTATGCGCGGGCGCGACAAATAAGCTCAGAGCCCGCAGATTATTGTTCCAAGATAGGGGACTTATTTATCATACTACCAAACATCAGTATTAAACTGCAATTAGCCAATACTCCTCAACGACGTCGTTAAGAGTTACACAAAGTTACTGGAATTCTGTCTATGATGAATGGGACTAAAGGAAACTGGGGAAGCTCGAGCAGGGGTAAACTCGAAGTCTCGAACTCGCCGGAGATTTCGTCGGCGGTCGTCTTTTCGAACAAAATCTAAGAACATAACTGTTTCGGGCGAATTTCTATACCAACGGGAAGATGAACGGAACTCAATCGCTAGAGGATCTTCTGAAGCAACTGGAACATATATTGGACGCGGACCCGTTGATGTATGTCAAAATTCCTTGTCTTTTGTTACTTTTTTTTTTTGCCAAATTCAGTTTATCATTGCGTTCATTTATGTAGTAGTATACAATATTGGCGAAGTTTTCAAATTTTGATCAGTGTGATAAAAAGGAAATCGCTTTTTTTTTTTTTTAATATTCACGCCTGAAACTGTATATGAAATGCGTACATTGTCAGTCCGTTGCTTACCGTGCAATTACCATATGCATTGTTACTTCTCACACTCACTTTTTCTGTGTTTCTCCTTTGGAATCGTCTTTCCGTTATAGTGACGAAGTGGGGTTTCTTCATCCTTCACAGTTTCCCGAGCTTGTCAAGGAGGCTGTTAATCGTTCAAATGATGGAAATATTGTTCCCGAAGGATCAGACGGACTTTCTTATGATTTCTGGAGTCTAGACCATAAGTTGGGCATCTCCACTGATATTCTTCTTCCGCTGTATAGAGCTGCTAAACATGCATTTACCCAAGCATTTATGGAATACAAGGTGTTAATGGCCTCAACCAAAGAAAGCAGTACTGCAGAAGATCTGAATGCATCAAACTGTACCTCATCCTCCATGAGCTTAGTTGAAATCGAAGCAATGAAGCATAGCCGGGCTTTGCTGCTGTTAAGCTGTGATTTTGGCACTGCCTGGAATCTCAGGTGTCAATCACAATTCGCATCTCTTTCTCTGTCTTGATGTATGTGCAATATCGTGGATCTATGAATCTGCCAGTCAGTGCGATTTAAATTCTTCTTTTGTTTTGTTAAGCAGTAATTATTTAATTATAATTATTTAGTATGCCCACTCAGGACTTCATTCTTCAAAGTCATTGTAACAATTACTGGGTTTGAACTGTATGGTAGTACTACTAAATCATTGTTGTCTTGATAGCCGAATGTATCTATCTCACTAGGATCACGTATCTCAGTAGAAACAGAGAGAAAGAAAAGCATATTATTTGGAGTTAGGTCTTTGCATTACTAGTGTTGTTCGCAGTCTGAAACTGTTTTGACATTTCACTTGCAGGAAATCAATTGTTTCCAGAGTACAGAAGTTTCAGTTATTCAGGGATGAACTTCTTTTGTCATCTCTGGTTCTTTCATATGCGCCAAAAAGTGAGCGTGCTTGGAGTCACCGGTAAAATAGATCTTACCATTGCTGTAAGGTTTATTGCATGTAATTTGTAGCTGCTGTAAATCAACCCTTTTACTTCAAAATGTTCTTCAGCTGTAGTCATTGTGTCTTTTGGTTTACTAATTAGTGAATCAAATACTTATTGCTGCTATTACTGATAGGAGGTGGGTGATCAAGATGATTGCTGGAAAGTGTTCAAACTTGGAAGAGATTGTTGGAAGGGAATCTGAGTTTGTTGAAAAATTAGCTGAGGTTATATTGTGTGATATAACTTCATAACATGAACATTTGTAGGAGAAAGAGGTTCATTTGAAGAAAACATGTTAGATTATACTTATCCTAATTCAAAGTTTGAGTTCAACCTCAAGGAAGGAAACCGATCTTTTCTATGCTTTAGATTTCTGTAAAAACCATCAACACTCACCAACAGGGTCTAAGAAACTAATGTCAGCTTGTCATTTCCGATCCTTCATGTTTTGGTGTCTTAGATCATGTTGTATCCATGTGTCTTTACTTATGTGCTGAATAAAAGAAAAACCTTGTCTAAATTACTTTAACTGGAAGTTTATATTTAGATTTTAAAAGGTTTGATCTGGTTTTATTTCTTCTTGTAGAAATCTAAAATGAACTATCGTGCTTGGAATCACCGCTGCTGGTTAGTTACCTACATGTCCAGGGAAAAGGTTTGGCAATTTTTTGTACCACCATACTTGTGAATTATGCACGTGTCTAATACCATTTCCCTGATGTCAAATGGTTAACTGAGATTGGATCTCTTAGTTTTGTATCAAATGCGATAAAAAAGTGTTTCAGTGCATCAAAAAGAATTTTTGTGTTATTCTTGTTTCATATTAGATTTCATAATGTTTTTGTGCAGGTGATACATGAGTTGACTCAATCCCGACGCTGGGCTGGCCTCCATATTGCCGATAGCTCATGTTTCCACTATCGCGCTGTAAGTTTATCAAATGGTGTTTGGAAATCTTAGAACCATATGATACATGTATATTCTGTGTCTTGGAACTTGAATTGGGGTTTTCGGATGGAATACTTGTTAGTTTATATTTAGCTCATAGGCGTCTCATTCCATCTTTATGCTTTCCAATTCGGTTTCTTTGCACAATAAAGTCTCCTCTATCTAGTAAATCAGAGAGGAAAATCACGAGTATTAAGGACGGGCAGAAGCATGGAAATGCCATAGTTTCCAGTGATTGCCAACATGTTTAAGAATGCAACTTTAAAATGCTATCAGCTAATGCTGATGAAGTTACTTTCTAAAAATTAAAATCAACATTTATATGGGTCATATAGTCCACCAACCATGGCGGCATAAAGGCTTAATTATTTTGTTCTTGTTGCTTGTTCTGCTACTTCAGCTGCATTAGAAAGATATTGGAGCACTCTCGAATGTCTGTCACTATCATGGCTTCTGGCCTTAACATTTGTATTTTCCTGCATGCTTTATACTTGTATCCTTTATTGCGCTTTTGATTCAAGATGCAATGGGGAAACTCTATATTGTATCTGGTGCTACTGTAATTTACATGGCATTGTGCTGACCCTGTAAATTTAGCTAAAGATTGAAAACTGAAAGTGCAGATGCCTTGTTGTATGCTCATTTAGATGTAGGGATCTGAGTGCTAGTTTCTCTGGCATTGACATATATTACTGCATGTTGTTTGAATTTGGCAATTGGCAGAGGTTATTATTCAAGACTTTGGGGGTTTCTTCGGATGGGCAGGATTCTGGTGCATTGTCTGACCCAAATCTTTATGGACTTTGGAAGGTATGCTACATACTTGATGATCCTTTTGGAGGTGTTAAATTGTCTGGCTATTTTTTTTCCATTCTATTTGAAGAATAGGATCGCATTTTAAGAAACCAACTTATCCCTGGATGATAAGCGTGCTGAACTAATATGTATGCCTTCATTCTAGTCTCTGAAAGTTGATTTATAGAAAGAATATCTAGTTGAGATTCAGATGAAAGTGTCGCTGAGAGATTTAGATCTTCTGTGAAGTTCATGAAGCAACTAAACGCGCATTTTAAGTCTTGCAGATAAAGTGTCCAGAAAAAGCCATTGGCGTACTTTGTAACTGTAATAGCTTTCATGGTAGGCTGAAGTCAAATCCAAGTATCTCAATGGGCAAATTCCCTTAGAATCCCTTAGAATTTGTATAGCTTTTTGATAATACTGGATTCTGAAACGAACATCTCTTTTTGATAAATACACTTTTTTTGTTTTTTTCCCCTTTTTCTCCTTTCCTTGTAATTTGTTTTTTTGACCAATACATTGTTGCAGGAGGAACTTGATTGGCTTGAGCAGTTAATAAGGCGATATGTGGGTAGAGAGGTATGATTGTCTAGAGACCTATTCCAAAACAATTTCCACCACACTGTAATTTAATTTAAGTTTGCATTTGTAGATGGTGGTTGAGGAAATTGGAACTTCACTTGGCTATTCCTGTATTTGAAGTACCTAGCTTCTGTATGCTACTCCCTTTGTCTCAGAAAAATAGGACATTTTGTGTACTACGTGGACTATCTTTCTGGAATGGAGGGAGCATTATTTTTCTTGACTCTAAATATGGTTCTGAATATTGAATTTCATTTAATAAGCTCAGCTCTTTGAACAATGAAACAAAAAGAAGAAAAGACATCAGATGCTTTGTGATTTATACATCTTTGTAATCTTACACGTGCTTTGCATCTCTCAGTCTTGCTATGGGGATTTGAGGACAAATTAGACAGATTACATGATATTTTGATGTCGACCTGAGCTCCCTGTTTTGCATCCACGTGCTTCAAGTGCTGAAAAGCTTATGAATTTTGGCTTTGAAGTTTTAAGTTTTTAGCTGAGTTGGAAGTGAATATCTTATAGCTTGTGCAGTTAAAAATCAGGAGACAAAAATGAACTATTTTGAACGTTAAGTTGATTTTTTTTTTTTTATTTTCTTAAGTTCTTTGTATCATTTGTCTGTTTTTGCCATTCTTGAAACTGCATTTGACGGAATTAACACCTTTTTTTGTTTTTTTTTTTGGTGTTGAAGGCTTTATGGCTCCATCGGCGCTTCTTGTCTTATTATTGGATTACACATTTTATAACTCATGTTCAGAGTGAGTCTCATGATTTTATGAATGTGGAGACGTTTATGGACAATGAATTACAATTGTGTCGGTTCAGCTCAGCAATTCCCGATAATGATTTTGAGGACTATGAAGCACAGGCCGCTTTTTCTGCCACATATATCATGTGGCTGAGCAGGGTACCGAAAACTACAGTATCTTTTTTTTTTTTTTTTTAAAAAATTTTGGTAATCACTCCATGGTCAAGTGATTTACTCTTATCTTGTCTCTGTGTTTGGCCAGCAAGTAGCTGACTATTTGGAAATCGATTTTCAAAACAAGTTGGAAGCAAATGGATTCAAGAGTCTGCTGGAAAATGTTTGCCCTCAGAAGTCCGTCCTCTGGGATACTCTTAAATGCTAACATCCTGTCCTACCAGAAACTGATAGAATCAACTTTGAAAATGGCCAGTGGATTGATGAATTGGTTACATGCAGAAATTGAGGTCCGGATTCTCATACTGCGCTCTGACTAATGTATAATATCATTTTTTAGATGGACTGCTCGACGAATAATAATGATAAGGGACCTTGGGACTTGTAAGTGCTAATAGTTACCCTGACAGGCTTTTCAGTTTTCATAGATGATTGCTGCCATTGCTGCTGAGAAGCGGTTGTTGGAGACCAAAAGCATGAGCACCTGTTTTAAGACTATTCGGCTAATTAGCTTGGAATATAAACCAAAAAGCTGAGAACTGAGGTGAAAAACTAGCAGTTTCATCCGGTTATAGAGTACTAGAAATATTGCTGCAACTTGTCATCAATCAGGTGGATCTTGTGGCTACATACATTATTAAGAAATGTTGCAGCAAAAAAGGACATTGTGATTTGAAGCAACATTATCTGAAATAAATCTCAGTATCAGACAACAAAACATCTATTTACTTCGTGAACTGTTTTTTTTCCCTCTTCTTCTTCTTCAAAAAAAAAAAAAAAAAAAAAAGGAAAAACAATTTTCTGTATGAGTTGTGTTCATTTCTCTGATGTTTAAGTGCCTATCAACAAATCTGTCACTTGAGCTTTCAAATACATCTAAAGGCATCCCATAAAATGTTTTACTCATATTGAAAGAATTTTAACTCAAGTTTTATACAAGTTCTACACAACATATACAACCTTACTTATTGACTGTATATATTCAAATAAGATAAATTGCCAAATGGCTCAAATGTCTCCCGAGGGAAGATTTTAGTCTCATTTATCAGCATTCATGTCTACCTTTGCCCGCAGCCGTATCATATCCCCAATTGTAGTAGTTATCTGTTAACACCCAGCATCAGCTGCAGCTTCCAAACAATTTTAAGCTAAGTTGGATGATCTTAGCGCCATTTATATTGTAATTTTACCAAGAGCTGCTTCAAATTGTAACACTCATAACTGACCCAACAATCTGACTATACCCAGCAACGAACAAATTTGATTCTTGACTGCAAATAAAGCATACAAATCTATTACAAATCTAATCTTGTACTGTATTCAATTTCGTTTGCTGATCAATGGAAGACGTAAACAAGGACAGGATTTTTTACAGTTGTTTTTTGGAGCCAACTGAAACCTGCTACAAAGATTTTTTTAAAGGGATCAATAGTGGTTTAACCTGCTACAAAGATAAATACGATTGTGCTCGCTAATGATTAGAGGGGTAAAGTTTTGTTCTTGATCGGAGTTCTTCTGCTGAATTAGTTACTTTTTGGCTTGTTGTCGTGGCCTCTCCAATATTTGCATTTTATTTTTATTTCTTTCTTTGAGATTGAGGCTGTAAACTGAAAAGTGAAACTAACTCATGAGGACTCGAACATGTTTACGAGGACTCCGGAAATTCCTACATCATGTTAGCCAGGAAAACATAAATGCAGATGCCATTACCTTGGCCATACATAAAAAACAAATTTGATGTTGCCGCATCAGTTGGAAAGTTCCATTGCAAATATTTTTTCATCGGTTCATTTCATCCTAATTTTTCATTTAACATGCAGTTTGTAACATCCATTTGGTGCTAATTCGTCAAAACACCACAAGTAATAAAAGCATTCACAAGCAGGTACCCAAAAAAATGTTAAGTAAAAGAAAAGAGAGGAATTTCAGAGAAAGACCACATAGCTACTTCACTCAAAGCTGTGAACTGCCCAATTCCAAATCAGCCAACTCATAAATGTAACTCATAAGAACCATCCAGATGTAGAAAAATATTCAAGTAAACCCCCGTGATCTCTGTTACACACAACTATTGCTCAAGCCAGAGATTTCGACACTCTAAGATACTTCTTTTCTACCAACTTCTGCCTCAACACTT
Organism: Oldenlandia corymbosa var. corymbosa; assembly: GCA_949775105.1. Taxonomy (NCBI): domain Eukaryota; kingdom Viridiplantae; phylum Streptophyta; class Magnoliopsida; order Gentianales; family Rubiaceae; genus Oldenlandia; species Oldenlandia corymbosa. Next base: position 35,106,360 of record OX459118.1, on the reverse strand, counting down.
CAGCTTCATCGATTAAACCCTCAGAAGATATGCCTTCTATGATGCTAGAATAAACATTTACATGCGACTTGCCTTTACACAACATCATGATATCGAAGACTTGTATAGCAGTGTCCAATTTCTTCTTCTCACATAACCTGTGTATTATAAGTCTATAACATTTATCTCTAATCTGACGTTGACTACTTCCCATAACCTTCAACAGTTCCACAGCTTCTTCAATGTGATCTGCCCTACAGAATCCCCAGGTAAGACATCTATAAGTTATGTCATCAGGAACAATCCCCTGCTCTATCATATGGCCATAGAGTTCCATGGCTTTTTCCATAAAGCCTTTCTTAGCCAAACCATCAATCATGATATTGTAAGTGATTAAACTAGGGGAAGATGTGGTTCCATCTAAGCAGTATAAAATTTGGATAGCTTCGTCTAACATTTCCTCTTTGAAAAGAGCACGTATAAGGGTGTTATATGTGATTATATCAGGACAATAATTGTCGGAAACCATCTCAATAAAGTAGTCCACTGCACGATCAAGAAGCCCATGCTTGCAGCATCCATTAATCAATATATTGTAAGTGATCAGGCTAGGAAGATGCGATGTTTCATTCATGAGCGAAAGGATCTCATCTACTTGAACCCAATGCCCATGGGAACAAAGTGAGTGGAGAAGAGTGTTGTATGTTACCGAATTGGGCTCCAGTCCATGTGATAGCAAATCGTACAGTACCAGAGCTGTGTGATCAAAATTTCCTTGTTTACACGTAAAACTTACCAGAGAATTGTAGGTTACAAGGTCAGGGCAACATCCCTCAACATTTAAATCCTCCATCACTTCTATAGCCCGTTTAACCCCGCAATACCTGCACACTAACTCAATAAGAACTGTATATGTAATTATGTAAGGAGGGCAACCCTTTCTTAATTGTTCCTCCCAAAATTGAATGGCCTGCTCAAACCTGCCACATTCGAACATGGCTCGCAGTATTGTGTTGTACGTAATTACATCTGGAGAGCAACCACTCATATTCATGTCTGCCAATACATCAAGAGCAGATTTTAACTGTCCCTTCCTACACAAACCACCAATTAACATGTTGTACGTGATATTATCTGGAACTCCACCTGACATTACCATGAACTCAAGGATCTTTGCAGCTTTATCAATCTGATCATCATTAATAAGACCCCTAACCAAATTGATACATGAAGGAAAGTACGGAATCTGATTCCTACGAGCCATGAATTCCACTAATTTTGTTGCATCTTGCAATCTCCCACTGGTACAAAAACTTTGAAGGATTTCATTGTTCGTGTTCTCATCATTCTCAGTAACAGGCCCATCTAGGGTGGCCTTCAGATATTTAGGATATTTCTTTGACCAACTTGTATTAACAGTGGTTAATTTCTCATCCTTTTTGTTACTACCAGAAACTCTATCAGTACAAACTCCAGGCATCTGACTTCTAAATGTTTTCAAAGAAGCACTTCTACTTGAACAGATAAACCTAACCCCTTGTAGATAAGATCGTGTTCGGCACATATTCTTGACTGGATAGCTATGCGTCCTGATCATTCCCTTCGGGGTAATCCCTGAATGTGACCTATGCATACTAGAAAACTCAACAACGGAGTTGTGCGAAATGAGGGTCATCACATCACCAACAAGAAAATTTCCCTTTAGGCTCACATGCAAATAACCAGAATCCTTCTTTCAACCTAAGTAATACCAAATCTACCAAGCAAAGGCAAGAAAGCAATCAAAAGTTATTGCCCTTCAACACAGCAATTCAATATAACAATGGTGTCGACAAGCTTTATTGACCTTTTCAACCAGTTAAAAACCAAAACACTGGTTGCACCACTCCTGAAAGAAATACGTATAAATGTTAAAACTTGTGAGGGGCAACAACTCAAAACTACGCATGGGATGCTTGAAAGAATTTAGAAAAAAGGTAATGAAGGTCAAGAATACAATCTAGACGCCGTCTTTAAATGTCAAAGTGTCAAACTTCTGTATGATCAGATCTCAAGGGAAAAGGAAACAAAACTAAAAAAAGACACCTCAGATTCATGGCAGAGGTGAGAACGTCTAAAATTTGACAGAATTAAAAAAATGAGCCAGTGAGCAGAGAGCAGAAAACACCATGCCAAGATATTGCAGATCTTACCATCTATTTGATCTACCTTCTTCAAGATTCGGTAATCCAAATTAACAACTCCTATATTCCAATTACCTAAAAGTATCTTCTAATTTCATAAGGTAACGCGAATTAAACCCCTTCCCAGAAGATAAAAGTATAGCCTCAAGACTATGAGAGGCTGTTAAATTTCAACAACACAAAGTATCGGCGGTAAACAAAAATATATCAGAAAAAAGTCAGCTCACTGCATCTTTATTGAAATAATCTATCATCCAAACTCCGAGTGAGTTTCGGATATAAACAAAAATCCTGTAAACAAAATCCAGACATGCAGGCATTTCCAATCAAATATATGCCCCAAGGACCGATTCCTTAAAAAATTAAGCAGACTCCAATGGGGGAGGGTGTGTGTTTCAGAATCCGGAGAACCTTATATATGCGAGAATTCTAAATTGGCTCACATAAGTTCCGAATCCATAATTCTGTATTTCAATAAGACGAGCACAAACCAATGGTTCGAACTTCTGTTTTGATGTTGTAACTCGCAAACAAACTAGGAAATGAAGTAATGAAAATCAAAATCAAAACACAACCCTTCAACCAGAATTTAATGAAGATCAACACACCAATATAGATATTCATAAAGAAAACATTTAACACTATTACGTACTGCTCACATTTTTCCGTAGCGTCAGCGTATATTTCACCGGGGTCCTTCAGCAGTGTGACCTTGTTGAGAAAGCGTATCATTTGGGACAAGGCTGGAAAGAGTCAGCAGGTGGCGTTATCTACTAGTAATCTCAATAAGCTAAAATTTATGTCAAGCCATGGACTACCCTACTGAATGCCGCCTTTTTGTGTGTTTGGGAATGAAGCAGAGGGCGGCAAAGGCGAAAGAAATCGGAACTTTTGAGGTTTTTTCCTGCTGACCAAAAGAAGTGCAAAAAAAAATAAAGAAAAAATAAAAGGGTAAAAAGAAAAAGAGGGATGAAAATGAATTTGTTCTCATATGCTAAATTATAAGGGACTTAAAAATCGTTTCTTTTAAATTTTAAGGACTAATATGTTCATTTATAAAACGTACTGGACCATTTTTTATGATAACCGACTCACCGTCTTTACAACACCACCTCTAAGGCCTAAGCTCATAGCAAACAGAAATTCTTGTTTTTTTTTCTCCCTTAATTTTTCTCTGACGATGATGATGGCGTCGACGACCGTCGAGGGTGCCCTTCTGAAACTCCCTTCTCTGAGAATCATGAGCTCAAGTCCGAGGTTAAATGGCCGGAATTCGTTAAGGTTGCCGGTTAATCTTGGCGTGCGAGCCATAACTTCAGCCTCAGCCGCGGAAGCTGCCCGGGTTCCAATCCCTGTGGACGACACTAAGCTTGGGCCAGGCTCTCTGGGCCACATAACTCGGCCGGATTTCCCTATCCTTCACCAGGTAGGACCCGCTTGTCCTTGTTCTTTCTTATGATGATGCTTAAGTGAAGCAGCGCATTTTTTCAGTTTACTTAAGTTGAAGTTGTGTGAACTGGGCTATAAGGAAGAGATATTTTGGCACTTTTGTGGGATTTCTTAGTGATTGTTTGAATTGTGTTGTATAGGTAGTGGATGGGAAGAAACTCGTGTATTTGGATAATGCGGCCACTTCGCAGAAGCCTATTCAAGTGTTAAAGGCTGAGGAGAAGTATAACCTCTATGACAATTCCAATGTTCATCGTGGTATTCATACGTTGAGGTACCTTTACCTTCGAAGTCAGTTAGGAATGATTTCGCTATTAGCAGAACGTGGAAATCTGCCAAAAAGACTTTTTCTGAAGTGATTGTTTGTGTTTGTGACTGATTTAGTGTAAGGGCCACGGATGCATATGAACAAGCCAGGCAAAAGGTGGCCAATTTTATCAATGCCGCAGATTCTAGTGAGATTGTTTTCACGAAAAATGCTACGGAAGCTATCAATCTTGTTGCTTACACTTGGGGACTAACTAACTTGAAACCGCAAGATGAGGTATCCTCTCGTATCCTTTTTCCTAATCTGAACTTCTTTGAGAGAGGGTTTGCATTTTGATTTTAAGCTCCTACTTACCTCATCGCCGCTCTCAAGTCTTCCACAAGGAATTATTTGAATTTTACTTTTAAACATAACTAATAACATATGTGCAGTTTATGCTTTCCCCTAGCCCATTTATGTCTTTGGTGGCTTGGAAATTCAGCAAGTAATGTGCAGTGTTAGAACTTGCTTCGATTTATGCTAGCAGAATTTCTGGGTTATGGTTTTGTTGTTGCACTTTTCACAGATCATACTCTCGGTTGCTGAACATCACAGCAATTATGTTCCCTGGATAAGATTAGCTAACACGACTGGTGCAGTTCTCAAGATTGTGAGCCTTACTGAGGATGAAGTTCCAGATGTAGAAAGTTTGAAGGAAATGCTCTCAGAGAAAACAAAGCTTGTCGCCATCCATCACGTCTCAAATGTGCTAGGTGAGTGAAATAGCCTGGAACTTCAGTATTTAACTTGCAAGGCAAATATCTGTATCCATTTCATTGGTGGGAAAAAGCTGCAGATTCTCCCAAGGAACAAAGATGAATAAAAGAAAATTGGTGTTGAAATGTGATTCCTTCTGTCTAAGGGTTTGCTTCACGATATTTCCTCTTTTTCAGGGTCAATCCTCCCAATTGATGATATAGTCAGTTGGGCGCATGGTGTTGGTGCGAAAGTGCTTGTAGATGCTTGCCAAAGTGTTCCACACATGGTGGTTGATGTCAGGAAACTTGGTGCTGATTTTCTTGTTGCTTCTTCTCATAAGGTTCAGTCATTCACTGATGCTTAAATGTTAATTTATACAACTGGCGATTGAAGTTAAGAAATAATCATGCTTCAGATGTGTGGGCCTACAGGCATTGGATTCCTATATGGTAAGAGTGAGCTCTTGAATGCCATGCCGCCTTTCATAAGTAAGCTTCTCCTTTCAGGCAGTTCATTCTATTAGATATGTGCATACAGCTAATGTTGCTAGCTGATGATTACTGTAAAACTTTTCTGAAACTCCTCCAACGTATTTCCTTTATCACCACTAATTCAATTTGCATTACAGCTGGTGGAGAGACGATAGTTGATGTATATTTGGATCATGCCACTTTTGCTGAATCCCCTTCCAGGTTGGTGGAATGCAATCACATCTTCTTTTTGTTTTCTCTCTTTTTTTTTTTTAAATTAAAATGGATTAAGTCTTACTTCAAAACTTTCGTTTTTGTACTTTGCGCTCTTTGGTGTTGTAACTGGGTTATTGATAGTACTGGCATTTTAGTGTTTTGATTCCCTCTATTGTCCCCCTTAATGTGTTATTTTTTATTTTTAATGTGGCACAATCAATGTGGTAGATTTGAGGGTGGTACGCCTCCAATTGCACAAGCAGTTGGGTTGGGGGCAGCAATTGACTATCTATCTGGAATTGGCATGCAACGGATACATGATTATGAGGTATTTCTGTCTTCAGATACGAAAAGCCCTCACATTCAGGCCTAATGAAGAAAAATAAATTCACTTGTCTTTGTCCTTTCATTTGCTACATGGATGTGGTGGATAATGTCTCTTGTTTAAAACCAAACTGCAGGTCGAGCTGGGTAATTATCTGTATAAGAGTCTATTATCAGTACCCAATGTTCGTGTTTATGGTCCTGCACCTTCAGAAGAAGTTGAGCGTGCAGCTTTATGTTCGTTCAATGTTGAAGGGGTTCAAGCAACTGATATCTCTTTCTTTCTTGACCGGCTGGTTCATGAGGTTCAAGTTTACTATCTTCTACTGGTTTCTATAGAAGTTTTTTTCCTCAAAGAAACCTTTCATGGTTTGAGCTTGTGTACTTTATTCCTGTCATTCAACATGCTACATTTTTTCCTTCCAGCATGCGATAGCTGTGAGGTCCGGTCATCACTGCGCTCAGAATCTCCATCGTTATCTGGAGGGAACAAAAGAAGAAATAAAACCAAGTGCGAGAGCCAGCCTTTACTTTTACAATACAAAGGAGGATGTTGATAATTTCATACGGGGTCTAACTGAGGCCATTAGTTTCTACGCTTCTATAGTTTAGACGTTATTGCGTTCTTCTTCTTTTCTTTTCTTTTTTTAATAATAATTATTATTATTAATATAACTTTTTTTTTTATGTTTCACTTCTGTAATTAGTTTCTGTAGAACTAGTGCCTTTGTGGTACTAAAGTTTTACATGGTCTGTTTGGGTTGTTCCTTGTTGTTGTTATTAGTTTCAGTGCGTTTTTTTTTTTTTTTTTCTGTTGTTGCTGGAAATGTAATATGTTAGGTGTGTTGGGATGAAGTATATATTAATTAAAATTTCTGAAAAAGAACGTAGTGAATGTCTTTTTCGAAGGGTTTGATTGGTCTGTGCAAGCATGAGGCTCGTGCGGAAGAAACTTTTCAGAAAGGACTCTGTTTGATTATGGCCAAAATGAGGCTGGTTAATCCTAATCACGAGGTTCTGTGTTTCGGTATTCGGGGACAAATGACGCGTAAATATGGATCTTGGTCATAGGTTCAATGCAAGCTCCTCCAGCTGCTGTATTGCGCAACTATGGTTCTTGTCTTGATAAGAACTTAGGTCTAAATGTAATACTTCCTCAGTTCCTTGTTACAAAAGAATAATTATTTCAGAGTTATTTCTTTTATATTGGAAGTATTTAATCAAAACTTGACCAATTCTTTTTCATATTGAAAAATCTTGGCTTTTTTGTTTTTTTTTTTTTCGACCAGAGATGTTAAAGGTACTCGGATAGTCGGATGTCATAATTAGATGAATATATGTTTTGACCTTAATTCAGGACTGGTTCTTTACTACTTTGATTATACAAAGAGAGAACAAAGAAATCCCTTTCCTGAGTTTGTATCTTCAAATTTCCTTTTTTGTATTTGGCAAAAAGATAAAGGACTAAAAGTAAGAAATACACAAAAAACTATACCGACGAAGAAAATTATCGATTCTGGATACCGCTGGTGCAATTTTGTCAAAATAGTTACTTTCTTTTATAATTTTTTTCCCGGCGTTTTTTTTAACCTTTTTGCGGTTTTACCCCAGGAACAAGAGGTTTCCTCCTCTCTGTCACCTTCGTCGCCGGCGATTTCATCTTCTCCGGCCCCGAACTTTGCATTTTCATCGGTCGTTCGACTTGGAAAACGCGGAACAGCTAATTTACCATTCTTCTCAGTTTTGATACTGTAGAGAAGATGCAGCAAGACTATCAGACTAGCGGACCGCCCGATTTGGCTCAGCTCCAGGCCACCATGCGTACTATCGAGTTAGCCTGCAGTTCCATCCAGGTTAGATAAAATTTTATCTAGAATCCTATTTATCTGAGTAGTTTGGATGTTTGATTCAGTAGGATTCGTATCGTTCTGATATTTTTAGTAGAAGAGAAAAAATGTGAGGAACATAAATTAGGCTTGAGCGTCTGAAACTTCTGTATTCATTGCTTGGAATATGTACTCCCCGACTTTGAGTGCATTTTTGGTGTTACCGTCATGTGAAGTTTTGGTGGAGATAACTGAATTTGGTGGATAATTAACTTTATTGTGACTGGAGCTCATTTTTCATGGCGATCCCTTGATTTCTGAAGATGGTTGCTTACATCTTTGCATTGTTACTTGTTCAAGATTTGTTGTGATAGACATAGCGGTTGTGGAGGAGAGAAAGGTTGAAGTTGTTTCAGAAAGGAGATATAACCATATGGGTTAGGTCCAGTGTTTGTAGTTCAAATTGATTGGAGATGAGTTTAGCAGGTTTTGGAAACTCCTACTTCACTTTTAATTCAGTCTCTTTACCGTGGGAAATGCTTCCGTTATAATAAGAAAGGAGTCTATTCACATACAGGTTCCTCATCATCACAGTGGTTCAGGACTTCAGGCCTGGGCTCACAAAAATCATGAGGAGACTGGATGTTTTTGAATTCTTAACGGGTTTGTGGCAGCACAAAATTCATAATATATACGAATTCCTGGTGTTTTTCTTCCAATATTGTCATTGTTTGTTTTGTTTTGTTTGGCTCACAGTTTTGGTTACTACCGTGATATCTTTTGCCCTATTTCCTGGTAGATACTTCGTGACATGTGTTATGTGGATGTCCTCCCTTTGTGCCCGATTGAATGTGAATTTACCAGTATTACAAATTAAAGATGTAGTGCATAACTTCATAGATGGTTGTCTTTTTACATTGTTGTCAATCTTCACCAGATGCATGCCAATCCCAGTGAAGCTGAGGCAGCCATTTATTCTCTATGCCGATCTCCTCGACCATATCAAGCATGCCAATATATTCTTGGTAAGGTTACAAGATAGGGATGTTTTGCCTCACCATAATCTAAGTAAATGGAACGAGAAATTATTATCTTTCAACACTCATTATGAGGTGAAAAACCTACTTAATCTTGAGTTAATCTAGGCTGTATGCTAACTTTTAGACTTAGGAATGAAGAAAGTGCATGCACTAAACGCTCGGGGAGGAGAAAGATTACACCGGCTGAAGTATATTCAGGCACTTCTCATGTTACATTGAAGATGCTTGAAATCCTTTAATATTATCCAACTGAACAAAGAATTAGAAAACAAAGACAATTATCATATCACGGGATATATCTCCGTTTGATTTTGTTCTGAATTGCATTGGCTTTTGAAGAATTCGTTATTTGGTTGGCTTTTGTTTCGAGCAATTAAGTGAACATCGCTAATACTTTCGATTGTTTAATAAGATAGACAATTTTGATTAAATATTACAGAAAATTCTCAGTTGGCAAATGCAAGGTTTCAAGCTGCTGGAGCAATTCGAGATGCAGCCATTCGAGAATGGGCCTTTCTCACAATTGACGATAAGAGAGGCTTGATTGGGTAATTTTGAGGCCATTTGTTCAATGTCACTTTGCTATTTTAATGAACATTAACCAGGAAATGCTAAAGAGATTTTAAGAATGGAAATTGAAGTCTTGACTCTTAGTTTTAATTCTCTGCTTATATGATATATTGTATTATCTATTGCAGCTTTTGTTTGCAGTATGTCATGCAACATGCCGCTTCAACTGAAGGTTATGTCCAAGCCAAAGTGGCCTCTGTGGCTGCTCAGCTGTTGAAGAGGGGCTGGTAAGTTTGCTCTTAAAGAACAAGGACTATCAAAGCAAAAGTTACATAGATTGTTGTCTTTTGGGGTATTTATGTTCCTACATCCTTTTTTATTTTTATCCCGTGTCGGAGACAAAAAAATCTATTGAAAACATGTTATAAATACAACAATTTTTCGTGTATTGGTATGTTTCACTCATACAAATACTCATGAATACCTCGAGATGTCTCAGCTATCTTTACTTTCTTTTTTGTGGTGTGTTTGTGTAGGCTAGACTTTCCAGTTGCTGATAAGGAAACTATTTTTCTTCAGGTAACAAAATTTTTTTTCATTATGTTCATTTGATCAAGTTCTCTATCTCCCTTCTATATTTGACCTTTTCGAAGCAGAATTTTGCTTGTCTGAATTGATTTGACTTGTCCATCTTTAATTACCATGAACAAATGCCTTGAGTATCTTCTATTGAACTTCCTTCTTTGCTGCTTTGGGTGCCATGTCTGTTCATTTAGTTTCAATGGACTAACATGTTAGCAGGATGGTGTTAGAGATCCTGAGATAAAGGAGTGACATGGGAAAAGGGGAAAGCGAATATTCCACCCAATCTGTATGAAAGAGATTTTTCCTTAGGATTGATATGCCAATCAAGAGAAATAAACTGTTTCTGTCCTTTCGTCAGTATCTATGTTTTTCCTTTATGTTTATCATTGATTTTTTTATTTTTGAAAAAAAAATAACAAAACAGAAATAACATTTTGCTCTGAAGGATCAAGATCATTTTACCCTTACAAGAAGCAATATGTATGAGCTATGACAAATGAACAATAATTTAGTTTCATGGTTGGTTATCAATCATTATGAGATTAATATGCTGTGTGTGAAAACAAATGAGTTCATCTTCAGGAACAAGATAAAAAATGTGATTGCATGCTACCTTGAATTAGTATTTTGTTCTAAAATCACACTTGGAAGTTTTCATAATTTTGAGAATTGGAGTGATCACCAAAAATGGTTGTTGCTTGTTGATTTTTTTTTATTTTGTGAATTATATTGAGCCATTTTGTGGAAGTTACTTTTACAAACCCTAAGCCGACATTTCCAAAAAGTTTTGTTCATGATGCAAAAATATCTTTTGACATCCAACGTACAGAAAAAGGAGTCGTTCCTTGCTATGTAACTTTCTCCAGATTCATTAATTTGGTGTGGCAGAATCTAAATAACTAATCTGGTTAATTTGGACACGAGTGTACTTGAAACACTTGTACTTGTTGAAGTTCTCCCTTTTTGTTATTAATGATTAAGGTTGACAGTTCCAAAGTTCAGTTCATGCTCATGCCTACTTGTAGTTACGCCTTCTTTTTTAACACTCTTCATTATCTTTTAGAGCAATGTGCTGAAAGTTTTGAGATACAGGTGAAACATGCTGTAACTGGGAGCCATGGTGTTGATGTGCAGTTTGCTGGTATCATTTTTCTAGAATCCTTGGTAAGATCATGGCAAAGCATGTGAAATCCTTGTAACTTTCATCTCGAGAACGTGTGTTCACTGAACATACAAAATATGATCCATATAGCTCACCCCACTTAGTGTAATAAATTGGTTGTTTTAAAGATCATGAAAGAGTGTGGAAATGGCGTCGCCAGATATTTTTTTTACATGCTTCATCCGAGCTAGTTTGAAAATGAGATTAGGTTTTGGGTTTTGCTTTCTTGTGTTGAATTTTTTTTTAAAAAAAAAAAAAAGAAGAAGAAATTCTCCTTTATTTTATTTGAACTTACTAATTTATTTAATTGAATAATGAATAAATTGTAAATTTTAAAATTTATGAGAATACGAATAAATTTGATTGAATTTTGATTAATCATTTTTATTTTCTATTAGGTTATTGAGTTGAACCACGAAACTTTATATACCTGCAAATCTCTCTTTTCCTCAAACTTGAGACTGAGTTACTTAATCCATGTGCAGGTATCTGAATTTGCTCCATCTACCTCAACTGCTATGGGACTTCCTAAAGAATTTCATGAACAATGCCAGGCATCATTGGAGATGGATTATTTGAAGGTCTTCTAATTGCCATAGGTTTCTTTGCATCATTTGAACTCTTGTTCTACAGTTTGTGCAGCATAGGTTATTCAAAGAATTCCTTTTGTCATTTAGTTTGCATCTAACGTTATTTTCACATTTGATTATGCAGAATCTATACTGTTGGGCTCAAGATGCTGCTGCAAATGTCACAGATAGAATAATTGGGTCTGTCTCTGCTGTACCGGAAGGAAAAGTGTGTTCTGCTGCATTGCGTCTTATGCTTCAAATCTTGAACTGGGACTTCCGGTACAACCGAGGTACGGGTGATGTCAATAGAAGAGGCAACGATGCTTTCGGAGTAAAGTACGACAGCTCTTCACTCCGGAAAATTGAGTGTAACTTGGTGCAGGTAGCAAGTCAAAGTCTTCCACTTGGGTGCTTGTTAGCAATGACACTAGAAAAAGTTCACTGTCAACACGGCAAGGGTGTCTGGTTACTCATTTTTAACATGTATAATTGAAAACTGGCAAATCTTTTTTTATCTTGTCCTGACGACCTAGGTGTGGGATTATTAGATTCCATTGCATTTATTTTGAATGACATGTAACTTCTACCTGATTTCCTTTGGGAGATATATCCTTTCTATCCACCTATACTTAATTAGTCTGGCATTTGTTTTCCTGACCATGCTCTTATGCAATATATATGAACATGTGACAATCTTTCTTATGTTTGCTGTATCCTATTCCTTACGTAATTGTATTTATTTGTTTATTTTTGAACTGCTTGTAGCCTGGTTCCTCTTGGCGTGATGTGCTCATAACAAGTGGTCATGTTGGTTGGCTGTTGAAATTGTATGCTGCTCTGAGGCAGAAATTTTTATGTGAAGGTTATTGGCTTGACTGCCCCCTTGCTGTGTCTGCCAGGAAACTCATAGTACAGTTCTGCTCCTTGACTGGCACTATATTCCCACCTGGTATGAGCCCTATTCATGTTTAGTGTTAAAAGTAAGCTGTCTATCTGTGATTGTTTTTTATCATATAAATAGAAAATAAGATTTGGAGTAGCAGGAAACTTTTTTGATCTGAACATCTAGCCTAAGATCAGATGATGCCTTTGGTGAAAATCAGAGGAAAGTAAATGGTCCTGTGAGGACTAAAAGATTCTTTTGGTAGGTATCAGAATTCCCCTTTAGTGCCATGTTCGTTGGATACATTCTGAATGATATGCATTTTGGTTAAACTTATGGCTAGAAGTGTTTGATTTTATGTTAACAACAAGAACCGTTAGACAAGAATGGGCTGGTACAGTAAGGGCAATGGAACATACTCTTCAGTGTATGCGCCTCCTGACACGCTTCTCATATGTGAGATATGGGCCAGAGAATAGGACAGTGGGTCTTTCCAGAATGGCTCACTTGATTTGGTGCTGAAAAGAAAATACAGTGTGAATCATAAAAGAAAACATAAATACACTTTTTTGGAGTATCTGAACCTCTACTTCTTTGGGTCTTGACTTCAATCAGAACATGATTTGGTCTTTGTTTTGGTTAGCTTCTTTGCCTACAATCCATATCCGCTCGCTTTCAACCTGATATTCTGACTTATGCTTTTCTTTACTGCTAGGGGCTTGTTTAGCATATAAACCAACTGTTTATTGATGATTGATATTGATACTGTAGCTTTTTATTTATGTTGGTTTTCATCAACAATTTTTTTGGCCACAAAGTTTTGTTCTTGCTTTTCCTTTCCTTTTCTGAGCTAAACCACATTTGATTATCCTGTCTAATATTATCATTCAAACTGTCAAAAATCAAGATAACGGGCATGTGCAAGGCCAGCACCTCTTCCAACTGCTATGTGGAGTTATAGAGTGGATTGACCCTCCAGATGCAGTTGCCAAAGCAATAGAAAATGGAAAAAGTGAAAGGTTATAAATAGTTATACATGTACGTGTTTCTCGTACTCATTATTTTAGAAACTTTTCAATGATCATGGTTTTTGGCTTTTCTCAGTGAGTTGTTGGATGGTTGCCGTGCACTTCTATCTGTTGCAACCGTAACATCCCCAATTATCTTTGATCAACTCATAAAATCTATAAGGTGAGTGCATGATTATTTTTCAAATCCAAGGTTCAGATATCATATTTTATTAGGATTCGCAATGGGTTTTAAACTTTTGCGTTTTTGGATCATTCAGTTTTCCTGTACCACACTTTCTGACTATGATTGATGTATCAACTCAGTAAGAGTTTTTCTCAGGTTTTGATTTTTTTTTTCTTGTTGTCCAGACCTTATGGAACTCTTCATCTTCTATATACATTGATGGCTGAAGTCATTAAAAACCTTATGGCAAACTTCACAGAAGAAGAGACGTGGAGCTGGGTGGCACGTGATATCTTGTTAGATACCTGGACTACATTACTGATGGTATATCCATCCTACTCTGTAATCTTGATGATGACTAACAAGTTTCTCAGAAGAATTCAATTCCAAGTGTAGTTTCATTACTTCCAAGTTATTGTAGAGTGTAAATGTTACTAAGTTCTTGAAATCGTTCGAGTATTAAACTGTGTTCAGCTGAATTTATACAGTTTCAAGGAACTTTATATGTCTAGGTTGTACATTTATAAATTCCAGTAGTTGAACAAGGTTAATGGATTGTTTGAGACTAAATGAAAATTTTCTAAGCTAGATTTTTTGAATTATGTGCAGCCATTGGATAGCACTAGTCGTGATTCTTTCCTTCCATCAGAAGGGATCAATGCTGCTGCTAATCTTTTTGCCTTGATAGTGGAGTCTGAGTTAAAGGGTAATAATTATTTCCATAATTTTTTTTTTTCCTTTTCTGCTTTGTTCATTGGTTTTTCTTAGATAATGCGTCTGAACTGTGATTTTTATGAAAAAACAAAAGTGAAAAATAAAAGTTCTGAAATTCACTTGACATTTTTCTTTGTAGTTGCCTCTGCATCTGCCTTTAATGAGGAGAACGAGACAGATTACTTTCAGGCTTCTATTGTTGGTATTGCATCTACCTAATATTTATTGGTGCAGTTGCCTATCTCACTATTGATTTCATTAATTTCTGATGGTTTCATTTGCCTTCTATTTGAAGCCATGGATGAACGATTAAGTGCCTATGCCCTCATTGCTCGAGCAGCTATCGATATAACAGTTCCTCTACTGTCGAAGATTTTCTCAGAACGTTTTGCGAAGCTTCATCAGGTAAGTTCCTATTCTTAACTGTCAGTTGAACGAATTATTATTAGCAAAATTTTATGCTGTATATGTTTCTGAATGTTGGTTTTGGTTTTTGGTTCCAACCTTTAGGTCAGAGGCGTTAGTGATCCAACTGAAACTTTGGAAGAGCTCTACTCACTGTTACTGATAACTGGGCATGTTTTGGCTGATGAAGGACAGGGTGAAACGCCCTTGGTGGGTCTTATTTGCTCTGATTCTTTCTGGTCTCTTTTAAGCTTAATGCTCATAAAAATGGAAGCTTCTAAAGAAAATAATGCTCAAATTGTCCTTGTTCACCTAAAATCATGTATGGTATAATGTTATTGTATGACCTAATTGTACGTCTTAGTATATCTCTTGGTAGGTTGACAGTCATACTGTGTTTGTGAGTTCACAATGTCAAGTCTCAATACCTATTTACTGGCTCATACTTGGTAGATGTTTTAGAAGCCCCCATCTTCGCCTCTCTAGCATCATGCTTTAATGCCTTTCTATTCACTTGCATGAATGAGGTTTAAAGTTTCATACACAACACCACTGTGGTTCATTTTTCTTTGGTGTGTTATTTACAGGTTCCAATGGCTATACAGACCCAAATTATGAATTTGGTGGAACCAGAAAATCATCCAGTTGTGGTGCTTTCAGGGTAATGTAGACTTGTATTTTGTCCCTGCTTATGTTTACTTTACATAGTATATGAAAGCTTCATTACATATGAAGCTTAAAAAACCGTACGAAAGGATATATTTTGGTTGAGATTTAATCATTTGAAACAGAGCAGCGGTCATCTTGTTCTTTCGTAGATTTATAAGCCAGGCTAATTGAACATATTTTGAATGCAATGCACCTAACCAGATACCTTTTGGGCGTACTTATGCCGAGGGTGAAAGAGACTCTCATAGTAATTTTTCAATGTTGTTATTGGGATGTTCTTCACAAGCTCACAGCGCAATTTTTGTTTTCTGTTTTCGTATGTGTTCAGATCAATCATAAACTTTTCAGAACAAAGTTTAGATGCAGATATGAGATCATCGTTTTTCAGTCCTCGACTTATGGAGGTAGATGTTTGATTCTGTTAAATTCGCATATCTTATGTCAAGTTGATTTACTGTGTTGTCTCAGAGATTTGTGCTCTCTCTGACCCCAAATTGCATTACCATGCTTAAGAAATCTGTGCTATCTTACTTCTGGTTCATTTAGACAGAAGTTTTCTTTTCCTTATATATCCCCTTTTATATGACAAAAAATGGTAAGTCTTCCAGCCGGAAAATTGTCAAAATATTTTAGTCTTTTACTCAAGTTAATTTTGACTGCTATGAAACTGGACTATTTTGCGGGGACATTTTTTTTTATGAAACTGGACTGTTTTAATTCTCTATCTAGTCATATCTCTGATTCCTTGATTTTAGACAATTACTTAATTTTGAGCTGACTCTACCAGGCGGTCATATGGTTCCTTGCTAGATGGACTAGTACTTATCTTTTGACACCTCAAGAAGTTAAAGGGAGTAACAGCACTTCAGATATTTCCAAGGAAGCTCTACAAGAGTCGGAAAAGTCAAAGAAAATTATGCTTCGTGTTTTTGGAGAGTATGATAAGGGCAAGTATATTCTTGATGTGATTGTTCGCGTTGCCACAACAGTTCTTGTTTCATATCCTTTTGAGAAGGATTTACAGGTGCGGATGTGGAAGTGTTTACTTTCTTTTTGAATCATTTCAAAGTTTCAGAAATCACTTTTGGTATGAGAATCACTAAGAACTAAAGGAGTGTAAGAAAAAGTTTCGAAGAGCTTTTATGAAAATAGAAATACCATAGAATGTAATGCCTGGATGGTAATTATTGATGCTCTAAAGGAAGTGGAGGAAAGAATTCTATGGTCGTCTTTTCCCCTTTTTTGATGACCATTTTGTAAAGACCATAGAGGTCGTGCTTGTAGGTTGTAAGAAATTTCTTTTAGGTCCACGGGCCTTGTCTAAGTGATTGTTGACATTAGTGGATATTGTATGGATAGCCACTTTGGAATTTGGAAGCTCCTTTAGCCTTGAAGAGAACTTTGCTAGAGTGCATAGAAAAGCACACTTTATCGTGTCCGTAGAAAGATTACAACTCCATTTCTAGTACTTGGTCATGATAATGATGGAGATCTAAGTCACTGCATAAATTGACATCGAAAGGGAACCCCTTCCGACATATCAGAAGTACTAAGTTAATTAGTGTATGGGTTTTGATTTTAAATATTTTGTCCTTATGTTTCTTGAGTGATGATTAATTTGCGAATATGCAGAGGCTTATGAAAGTTTCTCTTTTCTTGTTTACCACTCCCATGGAAATTTTTTTCTCGTGTGTGTGTGTGTGTGATTGTGTGTGCCCCCAGGATGTTAGGCATAATGGATTTGGAAATTTTTATCCTAAAACATAACCATCAGATTTATGCAGGAGATACTTATTTGTAGTTGTCTGAAAGTCTTGTTTGGTCTTACAGGAGCTAAATTGTTCTCAATTGCTTCATGGACTTGCTAAGCAGAAGAGTATTTCTCAACATCTTCTTACTTTGGTAGGTCAATCATGCTTATTCTCCATCGACAGAAAAATGTCTTCTTTCTTATGTGCATGGCTGCATGCCCATTCTATGTCTGCATTTCTGTAACCTTTTTTAATGTTGCCTTTTTCTTCATCGCATTTCTTTGTCAATTTGTTGGCAATAAGATTGAAAATGGAAGCACCTTATACCAGAGGAGGATTTCACAAGGTTCTTACTGTAACAACCTTCTGTCTATATACTAGTTAAGGTTTTGGTGCTACTCATTGAGCTCTTAGAGAAACTATGGGATACCTAGCTATGGCTCTGGTTTTTATGCTTTCAGTTATCTAGGATGGAACGCAATTCATTGCGGTCTGTACTGCTTAAGTGTATGCTAATTTGGTTACTTGAATTTGTGAGTTGCATGATTTCTTTATGCAGTTTATTTGGAGATACTATAATGTCCTTTAGTAGAAATTAGAGTTTACTGGTGCTATAAATAGGGCTTAGTTGAAAAGTTGACCCCTTTCTTCCTGAAAAGGGGGCAAACAAAAAGAGTTGAACCCTTAGAGTGTGCTTTCTTCCATTCAAGGAAAGGTACATTTGGATCCAAAGAGACTACATTTTCTTAAAAATATTCCTTCAAAATTAACTCTGAATAGATTACAAATCCAGCTGTACTGCATTTTTTTGTTTTATTTTTTTAATGTTGTGCAGCGTATGTTTCTTATATATAATGGGAATTATACTCTTCTCCATCATGTCCTGATCCTCCCGTCAGACTCAATTCTAGACAAGATTAAAAGCAAAAAAAAAAAAACAAAAAAAAAGAAAAAAATAGAGGGCAAAAAGGGGGTGAGGGAGGATGAAAACAATTACAAACCCTTCAAGATTTGTACTTGAGCTTTTGCGCTGATGCTCATCATCCAGAACTTATATTAGATAATATTTTAATGTAATTTGCAGGACTCATGGCGTAATTTAGCAAATGCTTTTGCGAGCGAAAGAATTCTGCTGTCCCTAAACCCTATTCATCAGGTAATATACTTTGAGTGTGGTTGCATGGTGCTGAATGAGACAAATTTAATCGTCATTGATTTGGTTCATTTGCATGAGGACTTTTTGAGTAGCCAGCGTGAAATCTATACTTCCCTTCCCCTTTTATTTCCTCTTTCTTTTAGCTTTCTTTTAAATCCTATGTAAAACAAACTTACATATTCACTATTTAAAAGACATACACCTCTGTTTCTCAAGCAGAATTATTAATTTCTTTTACATCTCAGCGGTCACTGGCTCAAACCCTTGCTCTTTCTGCATCTAGTATGATAAATTCAGAAGAAGCAAACTTGTGAGTTTTTATTGGGTTTTACTTTATGATTTCATTTCTATTCCCCCATGCAATTTTTGGTTGTTGAATCATTTTCGTTGTTTATTGGAACTGTAACAGATTCATTAGGAATTTAACGAACCACATGACAACTTACCTGCTGCAACTGTCTGGGAGAAATGATCTAAAAAATGTTGCTCAACAACCTGATATTATAATGCTGGTATGGTCATTAGGCTCTGGGTAGGTATACTCTGTTCTGTGAGACATTTGAATTCTGCACTTACAGTTATGTACATCTGACAGGTAAGTTGTTTGTTCGAGCGGCTACGTGGGGTTGCAAGTGCTTCAGAACCTCGAACACAGAAAGCAATTTATGAAATGGGGTGCTCCGTCTTGAATCCAATTTTGATTTTCCTTGATATTTACAGACATGAGGTACTAAATGTTTTGGTTCTTCTACTGAGTTTCTGGACCGTGTGTGTGTTGGAGATTTACTTTTGTATTTTTTAGGTTTGGGTCACGGGGTTGGTAAGTCGCTGTTGGAGAGAAGTGAAGGGAATGAAGATTCTTTGGCATATTGCATATTACTTTTCCGACAATACCTTAATTTTGAAGTCTATCCTGTTTATTGCATTAAGTTTTGGTACAATTACCTTATTAGGCTAAGGGAGTTATGCAAGATAACACCCTGCCGAAAATTTATGATACTCCTCCGTCCCACAAAAATACCACATTAAGTTTTGAAATTTGTATTAAAAATAGTACAAATCTTAAAACTCAATGTGGACAATTTTTTTGGGACAGAGGTAGTAGTATTTTTATGGCAAGGACATTAGGTTTTAGGTTTTTAATCGCAGTTTTGCTGGTGTATTAACTTCAGTTAGGGCTTGCGCTCATTTGGAAAACCATTTTGTCTGATATATGGTCGCTGGTTGGTGGATTATGCTAAACCATGAATCACTGATATTTTCTTCTCGAATTTTATTCTCGAACCTCCTGATGAACTAAAAATTGAAATACAGATTCCAACTTGAATTGTGAGGGTGCTTGATACTTTAGTATAAAGTAGAAACCGCAATATGATATAGGGTGCTTGGAAAACCATTTTGTCTGATATATGGTCGCTGGTTGGTGGATTATGCTAAACTATGAATCACTGATATTTTCTTCTCGAATTTTATTCTTGAACCTCCTGATGAACTAAAAATTGAAATACAGATTCCAACTTGAATTGTGAGGGTGCTTGATACTTTAGTATAAAGTAGAAACTGCAATATGATGGGTTTGTGGATTCGTTTCTTTGGGACAATAATCTGAGAGAGCCACACTGTGCCAATGATATTTATTCCTTGAGTCTTTATTTTAAGTTCATATCTCATGTCCTCTTTGGTAAGATCAGATACATATGTCGGGTGAATGAAATTGCTCATTCTGATTGTTGTCTGTTTCTCAGTCTGTAGTTGTCTATCTTCTACTCAAATTTGTCGTGGATTGGATTGAAGGCCAAATTATCTACCTAGAAGCACATGAAACTGCTGCTGTTATTGAATTCTGCATGCGTTTGCTTCAGATTTACTCTTCACACAATATTGGCAAGGTATTGTAAACTTTTCTCACACATTTCCAAACAGCTATCTTAGTTTCTGAATATAAATTCCTTTTTTTAAACTCTTGAACCTGGTATTTATTCATGTTGATCTCCCTAATTAGATAATTGGTCAACGTGGATATGGCATACAAAAATTCAAGTGATGGATATGGGACATATTCAAGTGCTTGGTTATCAACATGATCTTATGTTTTTTGGCAATGAAAAACATCTCTCAATTATTTCATTAGATTTGACTATTTCATCTTAGTTCAGAGTATATTTATCGTGTATTGAAAGTTGAAAATTTTCTCTTGTGTCTCTTGCTGCTAAAGTAGTTTAAATTTATGTTACAAAAAAAATGAAATAGATCTTTGTCCCATGGACAAGTGGAAGTAGATATTTACAATATTGCGGGTTTAATGGCTGAAAAATGTGTTGATTGCAGAAACTGGCCAGCAAATTGATTATCTGTTTAGTAATGAGTACACCCTCTTTGAGAAGTTGACATTTATGATAGACCACCTTCATGTTGATCCTCCTCAAAAGTTTAAAATTTCATTCTTAAATTGTAGATAAATCATGTTTTCTCATGGTTGGTTTTCTTATTGCTCTTCAGATTTCGATCAGTGCTTCAAGCAGCCTACAGAGTGAAGCAGATACTGAAAAATATAAGGATTTGCGGGCCCTCCTACAATTGCTTGCAAATCTCTGTTCCAAGGATATGGTAAATGCATATCTATTTGGTTTCACGTCTGTCACCCTGTATGCATAGTAGATAACTCTTAAACTAAAACTTTTTCTTATCACCGAGAAATAAATACGGGAAAATGTCATTGTAGATTGATTTTTCATCAGATCCTATAGAGGCTCATGGCACAAACATTTCGCAGGTACAGACTTGTGCTCATGAAATGTTTTTGGAATAGTGTGTTTTCTTTTCCTTCTTGACAAGTACTGCCATTCAAACTTATATTCTTGTTGGTCTATGTTTTTGTTTTGCAGGTAGTGTATATGGGCCTTCACATAGTGACACCCCTAATAACACAAGAACTGCTCAAATATCCCAAACTTTGTCATGATGTAAGTTCCATTCATCATCGAAGAAGAATAATATTCACTCAATACAAGCAATGTTGATTATATATTTTTATGCGCAGTACTTCGCTCTTCTCTCACACCTGTTGGAGGTTTACCCTGAGACTGTCATGCAATTAAATAATGAAGCCTTTACTCATATTGTCGGATCTCTGGATTTTGGTCTTCATCATCAGGTGAATAACATTGCTAGTGATTAAATTCTTAAATGTTGGGGTTTTACGCTGTTTATACTGGGCATATTCTGGGTGATGTTTGAACTCCTTTGCTCATGTATGGTTTTATGACTTCTAGTTATGATATCCGGTCACTTAGTTTTGGCTTGTGTCACCCATCCTCTTATTGCCAAGCACAATGTTTTCTGATCCTGGTTGACACAGGACTCTGAAGTAGTTGATTTATGTCTAAGAGCTTTAAAAGCACTCTCGTGCTACCATTACAAGGAAATTGGTGCTGGAAAAGTAGGGTTAGGGTCTTATGCAGCAAGTTATGTGGATCCTGCTGGAAATAGTCAAGAAGGTATTCTTAGCCGGTTCCTGCGGTCATTGCTTCACATTCTCCTTTTTGAGGATTACAGGTTAGTTGAAAACTGAGATTTAAAACAAATATGAAAATCTGACTTGCAGGGTACACTAAAAGCCAAACATGTACTATCCTATCTATTCTGTCTCGCATGTTCCTCTGATCCTACTTCTTTTTGCCGCCACTGGGTTAACATTCTTTTTTTGTCTTCCAGCTCGGATCTTGTCAGCCTTGCTGCTGATACTCTTCTCTCCTTGATCTTGTGTGAACAATCTCTCTTTCAGGTATCTAACTTACCTTGCAATCGTCTTTTTAACTTTAATAATTAATTCTGGACTTTGGTGGTGCAACATTTTGACAATTGGCTGTACACGTAGACCCTGAAGCATGGTGGATTTAATGGATCTAACTGTTCCAACTTTAATAATTTAGAATGTGTCAGTCTGTAGGCTTTCCTAGTTACGAACCTTAGGCAATGTCCTTTGCATGCCATTCTAAGCACTTGACTTTTGTTAGCTGTATGTTCCTTGCCATTTTCACATTTCTCGTTAGTGAGTATAATCTGTATCTTGTTATTTTCACTCTACATCATCGGTTGACCCCAGATATCGCATTCCAAACCCTGGTGGATCATATTATCTAATCTTAGGCTAAGGTATCCGTGCACATGCTTTTGCTGTTTACTACCTTACATACTGTAACAATCGCTTGATTCTGAAGTAGGAAACCTTCCTAGTTCTCTTGATATTTAATTGCCAATGGATTTAAGATGCTTCTTTACATCAATTATTTGGTAAAAGTTCTGAATATCTATGCCAGCAACTCCGGCGTAAAGTTTTCTGGCCACAAGCATATGAAAATATCAACTTCAATTTGCATATTCTCTCTTGTTTTCTCATTCTCATTTGTCTTGACTGTGGCTTTGGTTGCAGAGATTGGGGAGTGAGTTAATTGAAAAGCAGGAGAACCCAGCATTCAGATCTAGGTTGGCTGATGCACTACATAATCTTACAAGTGCAAACAATCTGTCTTCAACACTTGATCGAAATAATTACCAAAAATTCAGGAAAAATCTGCATAACTTTCTAATTGAAGTTCGCGGGTTTCTTCGCTTAATATGATACAGTTGAGTTCATTTTGCAAAAGTTGGGAAATTTTCTGCTGTTATCGGCCCGTCCGAGTATAGATGTTTTGATATTGCAAGAGTGAGTTGCCTTCGGTGGAATTAAGCCGAAGTTATTCTTGTTTATTAGTGTTTCTGTACATAGCTTCTTGGTAGGAAAATTTTGGGAAGGACTGGCGGCATAGTAAGCTAACGTAGATGAGATGGTGTTCTAAAGAAAATTGAGTTTACGGAACGATTAGGAGAGACACTTCATGCAAGATGTCTTCCTCTACCTTCTTATTAAGTTCACATTTTTTCCAAGAGCCACAATTTTGCATTGTATTAAATATGATTATATTTGAAATTTACATCAACTAGTGATACTTGTTCTTTTACTATATTTTGAAAAATATGTTACATTATTTGAAGTGTTTCGAAGGTTTAAGTGTTCTAGGAAGGTACAGCAACCAATTTATGATGTATGTGGTCCATATCATTATCAGTTTATCAGGATTCATGCAGGGAGACCATAGAAAACCATTCCTTATAGCTGGCAGAACATTGCAGAACCCCCTGGTGTAGCGGAATCACAACCCTTTCCGATATTCTATTTCTCCAATAAAAACTCTTATCACAAGAATGATATTTTCCGAAGAGTGAATGAAAACACATTGATAATGAAAATATTATTGGTCATTGTATATCCTAAAAACACATCTCACTAGCAGGATCAGAATAGCAGGGGCCCCGACAAGTAATGCCAATCAAATTGTTTTCAGCATACTAAAAAAATATTTAGTACACAATGAAATTTCATGTTGAAAATGAAATGTAGCACCCTCCTTCCTCATCTTTTGCTTTGTTCAACCCCTGGATAGTGTTGATAGGAAACTAGAGGGTAGCTGTAAAGCATAATACGAGACTGTTGATCACAATATCTTTACCATTCACGAACAGGTCCTCATTTGTGAAAGACACTCTTCTTCGCCACCTTGGGTTTCTTTTGAAAATGATTCTGCCAACACAGCACAACATAATTAAGACTTTGAGAGTGACAACAAATTCATAATGAATAAACATGAATATTTACCTTTTGTTTCCCTAAAGCTTCAACATCTGTTCTCTCCTTCCAGTTGCTCTTTCGAAGTTTTATTGGCCGATTTCCAACATACTTACCTGAATATATTTGTCCCCAAATTAGTCAAGAGAAGTTAAAAGTTGATCATTCAACCAATACAGACAATAAGTTAGTGTGTAGAAGGTGAAAAGTACAAATGATACACTTGGACTATCAAATAAGTTTGTGTGGTGGCGGCGAAAAACCATCTACCACCCTCAGTAAAACTAAAAACCAAAGATTAATATTGAGAACTTGACAAATAACCAGAGAGACCAACACAGACAAACTCACCATTCATCTCCTTCAGTGCTCCAGCAAGGTCCGATGGATTGGCAAAACTTACAAATCCGTATCCCTTTGTTTTGCCGGTTCGCTTGTCTCTTACAACCTAAATACGTGAAAAGTTGACAACAGTTCAGCAATTATATGATGATCATGTTGCAAGTATTTTTTTTCAAAGAAATATCGACATATCAACATCCAACCAATTTTAGGAGATAAACAGAGAGCATTAACATGCAGGAATACGTAATGGTTCATCAGGAATGGCTTGCACAGTTGAGCTTACCAAGAAAAAAGAATTATCGCTCAAACAGATTAGATCAAAACAAATTAAACCCTATTCTTAAATCTGTCCACGTTCTCTAACAGGGACGTTCAATATTTATGATGTACAAGTAGTTTACACAAAAGAAAAAGAACCCCCACAAGCCACTATGACCACCTACACTGTCACTTCTCCTATCATCAATCTCAACTCCTCAGAACAGCAGAAATGGAACAAGACTGTTCTCACAATTGAGCCCCACTTTCAATCCTGAAATCTATGAATATCATGCAATATCATACTGCAACATAGACCAAAAGGATTCTACCTTAATGAACACGAGACAAGGTGAGGGCGCCATGCACTTCAAAATGACATCTGAAGAGGACATGCAAAATGCTACTGTACATCATTCCAACAATTAAAAATGATATCAATAAGAGGCAAAGGGTCCTTCAGACAAACTAACCTTCGCCATATTAAAGGATGGAAATTTGGCAAATGCTTTTGAAAGAACGTCGTCATTCACCTCATTCCCAAGATCTCCACAGAACAAACGATAGTCATCTGTTGACCACCAATATAGGCAAAAACATTAGAACTTTATCTAAGCAAACAATCAGAAAAACGATATAAGGGAAAATGAGTATAATAACCCAGATTCAAGCAAACTCAGGAATCAGAAAGAATAAAAACTCACTCTCAGGCCATTCTGCAAGGGTAGGATCCTCCCAGCTTTGTCCTGCTGCCTTACGAGGTATTGCTTTCTTTTTTGTCTCAGCCTTGTGTTCACTCTCACTACTTGCAAGGGCAGCCTTAACGCTTTCCAGGGCTTCTGGGGTTATTGTTTGTGCATCTCTTTGAAACAGCTGCTGTGCCTATACACACAAACTCAAAAAATCAATAAACAACTATATAGTCATTAAATCCTTCTCGCTCCCCCCCCCCCCACACTATCTATCAAGAAGATGCCATTGTGCTTATTATCAGAAAAATCGGATAATAAATAACTGTGAAAAAGATTTGCTCTTTATATTTCCGTACCCGAAGTCAACAAACACATTAATAACCTTCTTGCCATAATTCATAACCACCCACAAGACAATGATGTGCTTCCCCTATGAAGAAACAGTTTCCAAACAATGAATTCAATTTATTCGATAATCAGGAAATTAGAAAAAATAATCTTTTGGCAAAGGAAGTAAAAATCAAGCATGAGCTACCCCTCCATAGCTCCTACATCAATTTTTGCACTCGTAATAGCCAGGAAAAACAGAAAAACATTAAACCCAAGCAATGCATAGACCCATAATTTCACAAATTTATCTTTTCTGATCCGCTGCTAGCCTTAAAATCACGAAGTACGATTCTAAATAATTTTCACAAACAAAAGAAAAGTTGAAAAACTTTCTACCTGCTGATATTGAGGCATGGAGTACACCGTAGGAATAGTTGCCGGAGGATAGACAGGAACTACAGGCGGAGGAGGAACAGGTAGCTGCACCGTCGGCACGGAAACCGTAGGGGCGCCGACATAGGCCTGCGGCTGTTGAAGGTGAATCGGTGTCGGAAAGTAACTGCTGCTATACGTATATTGCGAAGAAGCCGACGAGGACGAAGCAGCAGCAGATGTACTTGCCATAAGGAAACCGGATCGCTGATTCCAATAGCAACTGCTTTGATTATATTATTCTGACTACGTACTGAAAATTGAATTTAGGGTTGAAATAATTGGTTGGACAAAAATCAAACAATTAGGGATGGAGAAAGAGAGGACTCTACTGGGGGAAATAACGCTGCGGAAATCAATCCACCGGCTCAATTCGGATTCCGATATCCGAAGAGGAAGCAAGCCTTGCCCTTAGTAGCAGAGAACTTTTTTGGTGGCGGTCCCCGCTGTGAACAGGCCCGAATAGATTTCTAGAAGAACTGAGAAGCCTCACAAGTTGGAAAGTCCAGTCCAATTGGACCAATAGATTTTATTTTCCTTTTTTAAGGAAAAAATAAATAAATACTACATGAATAAAGGTGTTTATTTTAAGAAAAAATAAATAAATGAGTAAAGGTATTTATAGACAAAGTTAAAAAATTATTCCTTTTTTAATTGTTATACTTTGTTATTAGGGATTTTAAAAGTGTTTTTATGGAAGTTTGATGTACTATAGGACTGATATTTTGAATTAAATTTATATTTCTATCACCAGTATTGGTCACAAATAATGAGCGACGGTAATAATTTAAAGATATGCACTGTTTTTTTGTCGAAATGATAATTATATTTAAATTAAAATAAAAAAACAACCAAAATTATAGCTTACATCCATCTAACAAAATACAAGATAAGTTTGATCTATCAAGATTTGTCATACACTAACAATATCAGTAATACAGAAAGCTACACCGTTAGGCTCTGTTTGTTTGGTTTTTTGGATGGTTTTTTCAGATTATTTTGAATTATTTACTACTTTGACCATAGCTATACACTCCCTTTGCAACTCTTGGCATCCACGAGCTACAGAACTTCAGATATAGAACTTCAGATCTGCAACAAACTCCTCGAACTGTTGACTTTAAATATTTATTTTTCTTCATCCAGATCTCCTCATTCGGCGAATAATAAATCTTCCTTCTTCGAGTCATATTTGTTGGGGAGGCTCACCAAACGTCTAAACAAACAACTAAACTTCCAAAATAAGGACTCAAATCACCCAAAAAAAAAAAAAAAAATGAGAGAGACATGATTCAATATAATGAAAGGTAAAAACTCTTTTCTAAAGAGGGTTAAAGCTTTCACAAAATAAACATCTAAACTTTCACAAAAGGAAACTAGCCGAGAAACAAAAACTAAAAAAATAAAAGATTGATCTCCCTATCCATCCATTAATGAAGAATGGGTGAGAAAGAAGATAAAAGTTGTTTGGTTCGAGTTTTAGAGAGAAGGAAGAGCCTCTCTCTAAAATATTGTAAGGGTAACTTTTGATATGTACACTCAAGAGGAAAGATGATAGTTTAGGAATATGAACACCTATCAGAAGCGAAGGTAATCAAAGAAGCCAAGGTGATCAAAGATAGAGTAAAATAATTTTTAGATATCATTTAAATTACGAATTTAATGTTGTAAGAAATAATAATAGTACCTTTTAAAACATGTCCTACGCGTCTGCTAAACCGAGTAGACTTGTTGGATTTGGCGAAGCGGGCACTCCAACACACTCTGCTTTGCTTCCCTTCAAAGGTGAATGGGCATTGTTCACTTGCTTCAAAGCGGTAGCCCTTACCTTTTTTTTGATTTTTGATTTTTTTTTTTTTACTAAATCTTTGAGTTAAAATTAGGAATTTTTTTGGGCTTTTTATTTTTTGGCCAATTTCATTCATGTTGGAATGTTCTTACTAACTCTTTTTAACTTGGATCATCTTAGTCCTAGTTGTATCTAAATTACTTTAATTATTATAAATTAATTACATATCACTTTCATTTTTAATTAATTTTTAAATAATAGAATCAAAAATTAATAATCATAATATATAGTTTTAATGAGTGACTTTAATATATGGTTGTCTTCTATTTTTTTATATCTTAATAGTAAATATATGTATGTATATTCTGACATGGACTTAAAAAACATTGCCGATACATTATAAAATTATAAGATATATATAATTATCAATAAAATCACATAAAAGAAACACTAGAAACAATCAAAACAAACACATTATTTTGATTATTTATAATATTAAATTATACAATAAAGAAAAATAAATATACATCATTTAACCACACATGACTAAATACTAAAACAATAATGATAGATTTGGTTTATAAAGCCAACTATTTATAAATTAATTATAATTCTTAATGATTTCATAATAATTTTATGTAGACTTTGAAATTTTTTAAAATCATTAAGGGTGTCCCAAACATGATCAAACTTGAATCGATTTTTAAATTTAAAATTCTCTGTTATCAACGCTTTTGCACGATTCATCTTCATTCCAACATATATATGTTTACAAATTCATTATCTTTTAAATGCTTAGCATTTACAAGCTTAATAGTACTAACCACATCTAATGTTGACATATCACTGGGATGTAAGTGATCGACCTACTTCATTCAAGCAATTAACGTCCTAATTCTGAGTTGTTGTTTCAATTGACTTTCATCGTGCTTGAATTGACCTTCTACTAAGGCTCCGTTTGATAATCACTGAAGTCTGAATCTGAACACTTAACACTTAACATTGAAGTCTGCAGTCTGAAGACTGAATTTATATTGTTTGATAAAAACGTCTGAATTTGATGTCTGAAGACTGAAGTCTGAAGTCTGAAGACTGAATCTGAATACTCATGTCTGAAAGTTATTTAAATTTTTAATATCATTAAAATTGAATAATAAACAAAATTCTTTTAAATAAAAAAGATAATTAATACTTTGTTCTAAATAATAGAATCATAATTTTAAAATAAGTTTTTGGTATATATAATGAAAGTAGATATTACACTTGAAAAATAATCAATATATAATTAAATTTAGATTATTGCATATATATGTATCCCTTGTTATTTAGCCAATTTCATGTATTAGAATTAGTCTAATTTAAGTTTGAAAGTTTGAGATCTTTTATACTTATAATATAAATTCAATTTTAAGCACTCTTAATTATTCATCTAAAGAAAATAAAAAATTTAAAACAATGTAAAAATAAGCGTTGAAATAAAAACGACGGAAAAAAAAAAAGAAAAAAGAAAAAAAGAGTCATTGCAAAAATTAAGTGATAAGTGGTAGCCCTATCACTTATTTTTTAGCTCACAATTGAACTGGGCATTCAGATGCACTTAATTAATTCAGACAGTGAAATTTTAGTTATCAAACGCACTTAATTTATAAGTACTTAATTAGTTCAGAACTTAATTTATTAAGACTTTTTAGTAGTAATTATCAAACACACTTAATTTCATTAAGTACTTAAATAAATTAAGTCACTATATTAAGTGATTATCAAACAGAGCCTATGTCGTATCCAAGCTAGAGTCCATTATACATTTTCTCTACTCGTTCCCAAAAGCTCTCGTCGGGATATTCTCAAATTTGCATATAAATCTTATACATATGCTTATCTTCCTCCGGACTGTAAGCTATTTTTTCTTTGACTAAAAAAGAAACATTTAAATGTTTGTGCGAGAATTCTTAGTAATAATGAAACATATTTATAGAATTTTGAAAAAGAAAATTTATCATAATCGTAACTGTCATTTTAGGTTTCATCAAAATATTAGTCATCATATTGATTTCTATACTAACTTCTTCATCTTCTTCTTATCTATTTTACAACCATTGAATTTTAAGAATGTGTATTGATATTAAAGCATGGATTAAAAATGCAATATTGACATATGATATTATAAAGAGTAAACCAGAAAATAGGTCATTAAATTAATGGGTTGTTTTATCACATGTCATCTATCAAATTTATTCCCAAAATCGGTTATCACACTAACCCAAAAATTCATCTGAAGTCATTATATTAATTTTGGCCGTTAAATAGTGACAGAAAATTATTTTTCACATTTTTTTTTGGATTCAGGAGTAGTTTTGTCAGTTTGCGTTTTTAATTTTTAATTATTAATTTTTTTTTTCTATTTACAATTTTTCTTCTTATACTTCTCATCTTGTATATGTTAATACTAGTATAATTATTAAATTTTAACAATTAATTTACCTTTTATATTTAACTTCTAGACTACAAACTTTTTTAACAAAAAAAAAACAAAGAAAACGAAGAAGAAAAATTCAAATTGAAGTAAACATAAGAATTCATAGTTTATCATTTTTTTTATAAAAAAAATGAAAAAGAATCTGTTAAGACAAGTTACTTCTTCTTGGTTATTTTGGGCATTAAATAGTAACGAAAAACTATTCTTCACATACTTTTGGGTTCAAGGGTAATTTTGTTATTTTATATTTTTCTTAAAAAATTTAATTTCGAATAACTTTTTTTTTAACAATTCTTGTTGTTATACTTCCTAACTTATATATGTTGGTACTAGTATAATTACTAAATTTTAAAAATGAATTTACCTTTTATATTTAATTAACAGATTATATTTTAAAAAAAAATTTAAAAAAATAAAGACGAAAAATTCAAAGTGAAGTAAACATGAAATCAATAATAAAATAATTAAATTTTAGAGGAAAATAATTAAATAACATAGCAAAAACAATTTGGTTTAGCTAATTTTTTAGTCTTTTTGTTTAAAATGAAAAATTATAAATTTTCATGTTAGTTCAACTGTAATTTATTTTTCTTCATTTTTTAAACTTTTTTTTAAAATTATAATCTATAGTTAAAATATAAAAGCTAAATTAGTTTTTGAAATTTAGTAGTCATACTAGTCCCAAAATATACAAGTTAGAAACTATAAGTAGATAAGGAGAACATTTGTAAAAATAAATAAATAAATAAATAAAAATTAAAAAAATTTTAAAATGCAAAATGATAAAAATACCCATGAACCCAAAAGTATGTGAAAAATAGCTTTCTGTCATTATTTAACGACCTAAATTAACATAATAACTTCGGGTGATTTTTTGGCTTAGTACGGTAACCGATTTTTGGAATAAATTTGATTGACGATCTGTGATGAAATTATCTTATACTTCAATGACCTGTTTTGTGGTTTACTCAATTATAAAATAGACAATACCCATAAATTCAAATAAAAGGAACACTACAAACAATCAATACAAACACATTATTTTGATCACATACTTATAATATCATAATAGGGATAAGAAAAAATACATCATTAAAGCTCACACATAAAAATACCACGACAATAACGATAGTGATTAGGAAACTAAAAATTCATAGAAATGATAAATAGACGATTACACAAATTAATTATCATTACTTTCATAATAATCATTCAAATTGTCTTCGGTGTGTCCGACATCATTGAGAAATCTAGATTGTCACTCGTTTGATGGTGTTCCAAACTATCACATGTTAGGCGATAATTTTTTTTGAGATTGTTGTTTTTGAAACTATCTTTGTTGTATAATTTGGAGCTATTTTCTCTGCTAATATCGACAGACCAATGGATTTGGAATAGCATTCAGATCCATCATCAACATTCTATCATCGTCAAAGTGCTTTTTTTTTTTTTCATGCATTTCAAGTTAGATGATTTTGGTGTTCATCTACTGCCTTTAGAAAATCAAGCATAACACTATTTTTTTTATTATTATTCAAAGCACTAAACACCTTACTCAAATAGTCTTCCGATTTTTTATTTTTTATTTTTTTCATTTTAGCTTTCTTCACTCTCATCAAGCGTTGAGATAATGTTTCACTTCCGCTGCCTCTATCATAGCTTTGTTCATGATTAAGAGACGACAATTATTGAGATTCAGGTCTTGGTTGTTCGGTATTATGATTTTTAGAGTCCGGCGAATCGTTGATTATAGTAAATTCCCTTGTATTATACCCTGGTTGGGTGACATCAAGAGCTTGTTTGGTTTGTTTGAGATATGATTTAAAATGTAGTTTGAGAGAAAATTTAAAAAGTTGTTTGGATAGTTTTTTAATTAAATAATAATATTGTTTTACCAGGCGGTCTGTCGGCAGCAGGTGGCGGTCCGGGGGTGAAGGTGGTCTGGTGGTGGTGGACGAAAATAGTGTAAAAATAATTTTTGGAATATTTTTTAAAAGGTAAGTTAAAATATTGTTTGAATAGTGAATTGAGTTTTGTGTTTAAGAGATAAAATGAGGCGAGGAAATCCAAACAAGCCCCAAATTTGTAAAAAAAAAAAAAAAACAAATCAAATACATGGCCAACTTTGAATCATTTTTTTCTATAATTGTTTGAATAAATAACTCATTGACTTGTTTCATTTACAAAAGAAAACTTTAAAAACTAAAACATAAAATATATAACCACATAAACAGCACATTAAAATTAAAAGCGAAATAAAATTTAGAAAAAATAAAATTACAAACTCACCCGATCTCCGAGTTGTGTCCCACTAGCGTTGCTATTTTTTATCTGTTATAAGCATTCATAAACGTTTTACTTATTCCTTCAACAATATGTATACGAGATTCATATGATCTAAACTTCATTTCTTTTATGTCATTCTTTCTGTTATTGTTATCTATGGCACTTGCTATCTCCTTGAATGTTTCTGTTTGTTTGAAGACATTGGATTTCCTGAAATATGGATGTAACAATTAACAAAAAACACATCTTCAACCCTAATATAGCTAATTCTCTTTTTAGAAGCCATCTATTTTGTTGGGGAATTGAATGACATAGTGGTTGGGTTGCTATTTTTCCTAATAAGAGATTAGGGTTCGATTCTCACCAGGAGTGTAACGAGTGATTTTGCCCACATTTAAGAGGGTTCACTAAGATAGAATTTTTTTTATAAAAAAAGCCATCTATTTTGTTGGATGTGTTTGCTAAAAGTGTGGTTTATGTAAAAAGAGAAAGAGAAAATTTACAAATATTTGTTATCATAACGGTATTTTTGACAAAGGTATAAAATAGGATAATAAGTTGATGTAAATTCGAATGAAATAATTGGATTTTTTTATAGAGAAAATGTGTAAAATTAACCAATAGTCAAAAAAAAAAAAATCGGATTATTTTTCAGACTGAAAAAACTCAATTTATTGGAATCAATAGTCTCACGTCTGAAAAACAACATTGGATTTCTTCTTGGACCTGCAATACTCACTACATTAGAATCAATAACCACCATTAATTCAAGAAAGGAATCAGCTGTTTTTTTTTGTTGTTGGAAAATACTAAATTTATTTGAACCAACAGTCACCTTCAAGTAAAATATATATATATATATATATATATATATATGTGTATAAGATTCCTTATTGGACTGATAATACTCAAAGCATTGGAATTAATAGTCATCATCAATTAAAAAAAAGGAATCATATGTTTTTTTTTACATGAAATGAGAGATGCTCACACTGTTAAATGGGAGAATATTCTCTTTATGAGAATTTTATACATGAAATGGGAAATGCTAACACTGTTAAAATTATAAAACTAGTGAGGTTTCACTATAGCAATTATAAATATGGAGTTTAAAGAGATGTTGGATTGGAGATGCCCTCGATTTGAGTTTGAAAGGAAAACCAAAGAATTGTTAGCTCCCATAAATCATTTTTTTTTCATCACTTCAACTTAAAACGAAACACACTATTTGCATTCGGATTTTTAAAAATCCATATTTTTCCAAAACAATCCTTATATTATTTTTAAACACGATTTAGGAAAAAGAAAAAGGAACAAAAAATGCTATACATTTTATTGTTTGATACGAGTGCTTGGAGAACAACAAAATGGCAATTTGAATCTGAATATATTAGTGCATGGTTGAATCTACATATACGCAAGATAAATTAAAGAAATTAATATACAGAGAAATGGAATTCATGAATGTTAACTATTGACCATGATCCTTTTTTTTTTTTTTTTGGAACAACCATAATCCACACATGGATACGAAAATCATCACAGCCCTCGTCTAATTTAAGCATAATTCAGAAGATCATCATCACATGATCTGCATATATCCAAAACATTTTTTTTTTTACGATTATCAGCAAGTAAATGCCCATAAAGCAAGAGTTATGCTTAAAAATATTAAAAAGTTGGGGAAAAAAAAAAGAAAAAAAAGGATTAGGCACGATAAGTATTTGTGAATTGACGAATGACTCCCTGAACTTTAGAGTGTCTTTTCCCTTGTCAATCAATTTGCCAACAAACTTCAGAGGAACAGAGCATCGTCCTGTGCCACGTCAGCGATCCGAAATGATAAAAGTCACGCAATCTAAACCGTTCATAATTTATGAAAGGCCCAGATCACTTATCCCTAAATTGACGCGGATCATAATTGAAACGCGACTTAATATAAATATCCAATCGGCTGCCCCACACATCAAACAAATCCATTTGGGTGAGAGAGAGAAAAAAAAAAAAAAAAATTTCGGAAGATTCTCCTAATTTTCTTCCACTCCGGCGTCTCAGATTTCTTCCTCTTCAGGTACTTCTCTGACCGTCTCTTGCTTTTAATCGTCAATTGGTTAATCGATTAAGAGGTTTTGGTTACCCGGTTGTTAATTTGTACGATTTTTGTGACTTCTATGAGCTTATGTGCTGATTGATTGTTTCGCACTTGTTATGATCCAGTTGCTAATCGAAGATGTCAGGACGTGGTAAGGGAGGCAAGGGTTTGGGAAAGGGAGGAGCAAAGCGTCATCGGAAGGTGCTCCGGGATAACATTCAGGGAATCACCAAGCCGGCGATTAGGCGTCTGGCTCGTAGGGGAGGCGTGAAGCGAATCAGCGGTCTGATCTACGAAGAGACCCGTGGAGTTCTTAAGATCTTCTTGGAAAATGTGATCAGAGATGCCGTCACCTACACTGAGCACGCTCGCCGGAAGACGGTCACCGCCATGGATGTGGTTTATGCTCTCAAGAGGCAAGGCCGTACTCTCTACGGATTCGGCGGTTAGGTTTTCTTTAGTTGGGGAATTGGGGTGAGGGTTATGGAGGTTTGGGCATTTTACTTGTTATAAGAATCTGCAATTGGTTTGTTCTGTTCTGGCCCATTTTCTCAGTGGGATTATTATGGATTTATATTCTTATTAGTAGTAGTAATTGTTGATGTACTTATCTTAGTATGAATTTAGTTCCATCTCGAATTGAAAAACTTCAAGCTCTAATTATTATCTCTCTATATCATCTGAATGCCAATGCAAACTGTGACTTTTCAATTTTCATCTTTTTTCCGGCTTTAATTTCAACAGCATCAATTTAGGCAAATAGAGGACTCAATTCAACTGATCGAGAAGGTTTAAATCCCAAAATTTAAAAAAATACTGAAGAATTCATCCATCAATGCAACAAAATAGTTTTGTTTGCAACAAAATTTGAATGTTTATCTTGTGCGGAAGTTCCATTGCACGTTTTGAGTAGTAGAAGGTAAAACTTCGTCAGATGTTTTTTACCTTGTAATTGGATTAAACAGATAACTGATATGAAAGAAATTGGTCTAGCAAATTTAGAGGCATTAGTCAGGCGGGAGAGAATGAAAATGGTAGACATTAGGCGGGGGAACTGCAAAAATTTTGGGAAGAAAAGCGGCATTTTTTGTTTTTTAAAGGAGTGTCGGGCTGGAATGACTTGCCAGACTTAGGTTAAGGCAATGGGCTACATGAAATAAGACGCTGGTTCGTGGATACTTCCTTCCCCTTGTTTTTCCCTACTTTTAAACTTGGAGCCCAACAGCCCAATTGAGAAATTGACTCTACTATTTTCCATATTAAATTTACATTTTGTTATATAAATAAATACTTACTACTCATTCGGTAATGAAATAATTGTCCAGATAGATTTTTTATTTTTAATAAAATTTATGTTAAAAATAAAAAATCAACTATAATAATAATTTTAAAGTAAAGAAAATTCTTAATTATAAGAAATCATTGATCAATAACTTTGATTGACAATAACCATGACGTTATACTGTGACATTATCTTAGGCTGTGTGTTCATTTATGGTTCAGAATTAAATGGACCGTTTTCTTTGTATCATATAAATCTACCAATGACTAAAAGTCACCTAAAATGAGATTAATTCCCTATTTTATTGTGTTATTTAAACATTTCCAGCTGTTTTTAATTTTTTTTTTCTTTTTAAACGACCGATCGAGACATGAAGCACCGCAATGTAGAAATTTGATGTGCTTTAAATGCATGCCGTAATCTAAATAGATTTGATTCACGATAGAGAAAATGGAAAAAAATAAAAATGGTGGAAGGTGTGAGACTGTATCAAATGTAGTAGTAGTAGTGGTTGGGTAGTGGCCAACAGAAAAAGTAGTAATATTGCAGTAATAATTATACAACTGTTGTATTATGTAGAATTATGTCGGTCAGACATAAGAATATGGCAATATAATAATTTTACCGGGAAAATTACCACAAAATTAGGAAATCCATATATTTTTCAGTATAATGGGTGTGTTGCTGCACTAAAAAAGGAATACACTTGCTGCATGGAATAATTTTTTCTCACATTTTGGTCTTTTTTTTATTTTTCTCTCCTTCCCTGCCTTACGAGTTACGACCTTTGACTGAAGAGGTTTAGCAAATAATTTATTTTTATTTTATTCCTCTGTGAAAAAAAAAAAAAAAGGAAATGTGATTCGGTTGCGGGGTAAGAGTACTATTAACTTGTTAATGTGAAATTACAGTACGGCATAGTTATCATCTATACACAATCGCGATAATCTCCCACTGCCTCAATACCACCCAATATTCCTCATTCTCCAAGGAAAGGTTAAATCAATGTGCTCACCAGTTTCAAAAAAAAGAAAAAAAAGAAAAAAGAAAAATGTGCTCACCGAAATAAAAAGAAAAGAAAATAAAAAAAAAAGTTAATGATTTTCTCTGCTGTTACTCATTATCTCAAAATATAAATTAGCACGAAGTAATGGTTTCCAAGTTTATTACGTTTACAACAATCACCTTTCTTATTCTCAAAAACTATGTATGTAACAGTGCAAAATGTACTAATAACATTTGTAATTAACTGTGATGTAAGGCAATACAATATTCACTATCATTTTGTTTTTAGTTTTAGTTTTAGTTTTTTTTTGTAATTTATAGATTAAAAAAGCTTAACTTGTCAATCTAATACTAGGATTAGCTATAACAAAAATTAAAACATTTCAAATAGTTACAAATCTCGAGAGTAAAAATGTGAATTTTTTTTTTTTAACGCCGAGAACGCCATCAGAGATGGGTAAACTCATGCCCACTGCAATAGTCTGCAAACTACAGTGGAAGGTAAATCACCCTAAGCATGTCCAGGGTGACAAGCTCGAGTGTAAAATCAGGGGTCCATTACTGGGTTAGCCATAACAAGTCCATAGAGGTGTTAATAAGCAAAGTGAGAGTTAACCCCTAACTTTTTGTTGAAGTGGGAAATTGAACTCATGACTTCCTCTTGGAGCAATGGTGGTATTACCACTGAACCAACTCCTCATTCGAAAAAAATAAAAGAAGTGAGTTTTGAATGAAGTAACTTATTTTCTTTTTCCTTACCCATGTACTCCGATTCTTTCTTCACTTAGTAATTTTTGATAAATTTCTCCAATAATAGGGATATTTATGTAAAAAAGGGCAAAGCACGGCTCCAACCTTAGTAAAGGTTTGTAACCGATAACAAAATGCTTTCAAAATATTTTTTATGTGAAAACCACATAAATTAAAATGAAAGATTAATGAAACTTGAAGGAAAATATTGAATTCGAATATCAACAGCGTTCTACTCACCATTTAATAAAATCGTGAAATTATTTAATTCACATTTTGAATGAAGTAGCTTATTTTTTTTCCTTACACATTTACCCTTATTATTTCTTCATTTAGGTGGGGAAAAAAATAATTTTTGGTAAATTTCTTCGATAATAAGGATATTTTTGAAAGAAAAAGATGGCAAAGGATGGCTTGCCCCTCAAAAAGTGGTAAAGGTTTGTAACCGATAAAAAAAAATTTTCAAAATGCTTTTTCACGTGAAAACAACAGAAAATCATAAAATGAAAAATTAGTGAAAGTTAAAGTGATATAATGAATTCGAATATCAATGTGTAATAGATATCGTTCTACTCGCCGTTTCAAAAAAATATGAATTTGTTTCATTCACATTGAATGAAGTAGCTTATATTTTTCCTTACATATTTATCCCTATTATTTATTCATTTAAGTGGGATAAAAATTAATTTTTGGTAACTTTCTTAGACAATTTTTGAAAAAAAAACGGGCAAAGCATGGCTTCGCCCTCAAAATTAGTAAAAGTTTGTAACCGATAACGAAATATTTTAAAAATATTTTCTCACGTGAAAATGACAGAAAAGTATAAAATGAAAGATCGGTGAAA
The DNA here is from genome assembly GCA_949775105.1 of Oldenlandia corymbosa var. corymbosa. Lineage (NCBI taxonomy): Eukaryota > Viridiplantae > Streptophyta > Magnoliopsida > Gentianales > Rubiaceae > Oldenlandia > Oldenlandia corymbosa. Next base: position 35,068,020 of record OX459118.1, on the reverse strand, counting down.
GTTACAGTGAAATAGTGAATTCGAGTATCGACACGTATCGTTTTATTCGCCGTTAAATAAAACTGCGTATTTATTTCATTCACCTAACCAAAAATTTAAAAATACAGAAAACTAGAGAAGGGGTACTCCTACTCGTGAATCTAATCATCTAACAATACATCGGAATGAAGTGAAAATAAAGGTCCAAACTCCAAATCAAATGGACATGTTGTTGCATGAAATCAGTATATTTCATCACGCCAATTCGTAAATAGGAGTCACAATTCACGTCTTTGGGTACGTTTGGGAAATAGCAAGGCAACCGATTCGCAACCAAAACCACCACAAAAGTCACGTTTCTCATTCCCACCGGCCGGACAGAGTGGTCAGAGAAGTCTCCGGTAGACCCATTCCCTTGGTCCCCGTTACATTATAAAAGGCTCATCTAAAACCAGTAAGTATTACCAACTTTTCAACGTGTCTATATAAACAACTTCATTAATCTTTCATTAAAGATTATTAAGAAAATATTTTTGAGGAAAATAATTTATTTAATTGGACCTTCCCCAAAAACGTAAAGTTAATTAGTTGAATAAAAATATAAAATTAGCACAAAAGCTAATCAAAAGACAATAATAAAAAATAAAAGGTAATAACACATAGGAAAAAGTTATTTATTTATTTTTTGTTTATTATATGTGACACAAAAATTTGGTCACGCGGTGCTTAAAGGTTTAACCCAAAAACTTATGGGTGCCCATAGTTTCTGGTTGCTTGTATTCTTGGAATTAGTTTTTTTTTTTTAATACTACAATTATGTTTGAAAAATCTTTTTTTAACCCGTTTCAATTCTAGAATTTGGGAAGATTATTCTAATCTTTTGATGAGAGTTTATATCCCAATTTGTTCTTGGTTTTTTAAGCTCATCAAACCCTTATCCAAAAACTTTGATACAGTATTTTACCCTTTTAATTTTTTCCTTGTATTTTTTCTTTTCTTTTTATTTGTTTAAATAAAGGGGCATTTGAAATATCAATCTCCTAGTCCTAGAAGTAGAAGTATTTCATCATCATTGATACTTATTTTCTTGGCCCAATTTTTGGGAGGAAATTTCAATTGATACGTTTTGTTCATGAATCCGAAGTAGACGGACGGTGTCTGGAGAGGTGGTCAAAGGAATAGTTTTTTTTTTAAAAAAATTTAATTGGTGAGTTTACGTGGGTACCATCGCATTTTCCTGTGGCATTAAGGTTAGGGTTAATGTGTTCGTACTAGGGTTAGATCTGTTCAATCTGATTTTAATCTGCTAGTATAATTGATTCTTGATTTCTATTAGATAAACCATAAGGGTTCTTTCAAATGCAAAGATTCTGATGTTCGAATTGTACTAATGTGTTGCTTATCAAGCTTTTTGGGTACTAATTTTTTTTTTTTCTGCAATGTTTGGTGTAGTGGATTGAGGGGTTTCTGCTGCTCTGAGGTCAAAACAGAATTTAGATCTTCCGATCATTAATTTGTAAGTCAATCAAGAATTTATTTCTTTTGTTGTTTGTGAGTTGGGTTTGTATTTTGCTTGTTTCTTGGTCATAAATGTTGCTGAGTGTTTAGGGTTTTTCTGATTAGAGTGAGATGCACTTCATGCATGGAATGTTGTCATTGGTATTACCTGCAGTTTAGCAGGTTCAATCCCCAATTTAACATTTGGTTGTCAAATCCCGTTTTTCGTTATGTAGGCCGTTATATGAGAGTTAATAAGCTAATCTGATTATTATCATGCTGTATTCCATCCAAAGTTCTAGCATCGAATCTATGAGAAACTAAACTTTGGACTTATAAGACCAGAAGGATGGGTCATAAGTATGATATTGCATTTACTAGTATGACTTAGGTTGTAACAGTTTCGTAGGCAAGAAGAACACCCATGAAGTTCTTTGTTTTAAAAATTATCAGATTTCCTGATAAAAGGCTTACCAAAATGACGTTCTATCGCAATGTGTGAATTTTGCGATCCATGGTTAGTGGTCCAAGTTTATTTTCTGTAATCCTCTGCACGTCAAGTTCGACAAATTGGTAGAGGGTATAGGTGAATAGTAAAGATGTGTGGGCTTCAGTACTGATATGGGGATGATATCAGTGACTCCTTCACTCTTGTTACTGGTTCCGAACTTTTTTCTACTTTGGTTTACAATAATCATTTGAATGGGTCCGAATCCTATGGGATTGTGTGTTCCTTTTTTCTCCTCAATCCAATTTTGTTGGAATGTTTACTTCCAGCTGATACTTGCTATTTATGCAGTGTTGATGGGGACAGAACTTGTCAGAACTCGAATCAAAGAAGAAAACATGGAGATTCCATCTATTCCACCGGGCTTTGAGTCACTGGTTCCCTTTTCTCTGAAGAAGGTGGAACTTAAAGAAACGAAATTGAACCATTCACCCCTGGTTAATGGTTCAGAATCACAAACTATTAGTCTGGGATCGGGGAATGAACATAGTGATGAAGGTAAAACTTCGAAGACTTTGAGGCGTAGACCTTGGATAAATTATGGCCAAGTTGCTACCACATCAGGGGATGAATCAGAACCTGAGCAGGTAGTTTGTCTTTTCCTTTCTGGTGTGACTTTTATTTTTGTGTTTTACTGTGGTTTTTTGGTTTGAACGCCATGTTACTCTAGTTTCAAAATTTCATCTTGCATTTGCAGAATCCACGTTTTAAGCCACCGCTACCAAAAGGAGTGATTCGGGGATGTGGTGATTGTCCCAACTGCCAGAAGGTTGATTTTCCAAACCTTTTGTGTTGTTTTTTAACCTTTAGTGATTGTTCTCATGCATCTGACTGTATGATGTCAAGGATACATAGCTGTTGAGTAATCCTGTTATTATGTAAAAAATTAAAAAGACTAATCAAGATCATTTACAAGAACTAGCACTGTATATATTCTTTAGGAGGTGTTTTTCACCATGTGAAAGGAGCTTCACAGATCATTGCAAACTTGCTATTTCATTTTTCAGATACTTTATATTTTTATTTAATCATTATAGAACTTGATACAGGTAACTGCGAAATGGCACCCAGATGAAGCTTCCAGGCCTGATTTAGAGGATGTTCCTGTCTTTCATCCGTCTGAAGAGGTTATACTTCTCAAATGTCTTTTGCTTATATTTCTCAGTCATATAGATTACGTGGACCAGTTATTTTTGCTACCATTATGTCTATGATGAGTTATTTCCTATGATTCTCATCCACAAATGGCAGCTCAATGCATATAAGCACTTGCTTGTGCAGGGTTTGATGAAAGGACCAGCCATCAAGGCCTAATATGTGTAGCCTTAAGTTACATTTTTATAAAAGGCTATGTTTACTGCTAAAGTTTGTGACCTCAGGTCACACAGTAACACCACTTATCACTAAGTCAAGGTTTTCCTTCTATGCTCATAATGTTCATTGTGGTCTTTTCTACAGGAATTTGAAGATACAATAAAATATATAGCTAGCATACGTCCAAAAGCCGAAGCCTATGGGATTTGCCGCATAGTACCTCCTCCTTCGTGGAAGCCCCCCTGTCCTCTCAAGCAGAAAAATATATGGGAGAACTCAAAGTTTGCAACTCGTGTTCAGCGGATTGACAAACTTCAGAATCGGCAGTCAATGAATAAAATACTAAAAGTGAATCACCAAAAGAGGAGGAAAAAGAGAAGATGCATTAGAACTGCAGTAGACAATGGAAATGGTAATGGAGATCTCAGATCATCTGCTGATGTTGGGATGTGTGAGTCTGAGAGATTTGGGTTTGAACCTGGTCCAGAGGTTACCTTAAGCGAGTTCCAGAGTTATGCTGATGATTTCAAGGCCCAATATTTCAGAAAAGTTGAGAGTATTAAGGTTACAGGAGAGATGACTGTAACAGGGGAGCATTGGGAGCCATCTGTGGAAGATATTGAGGGTGAATATTGGCGCATGGTAGAGAAACCTACGGAAGAAATTGAGGTGCCCTTTTTTTATAATGCATTTTACTTGTAGGTTTCACTTTTTCATCTCAACGATTTAGCCCTTTGCTGTTAGATCTTAATTTTTTGTTCTTCTCCAGGTTCTTTATGGAGCTGACCTGGAAACAGGAGAATTTGGGAGTGGGTTTCCCAAAGACCTGAATCAACTTGGGTCTGTTTCTGATGAAAAGTATGTGAAATCAGGATGGAACCTGAATAATTTCCCCAGGCTCCCTGGTTCTGTACTTTCGTATGAAGCCAGTGATATATCAGGTGTCCTTGTACCGTGGCTATACATAGGAATGTGTTTTTCATCTTTTTGTTGGGTAAGAACAAAAAATTCTTCTCGCTTTTGCTTGTAAGAACTCTATGATGGTTAAACATCCATTGTTGTTTGAACTGTATCAAGCTTTTTTTCTTAAATCAGGTGTACCTTCTGGCAGTAGAAGCCTCTTCATGCCAGCATGCACACATTTATCTCTTGTTGCTAATTATTTGTTTTCGTTTCACTTCTTGCATCTGGAGATAGCATGAGTTGTATTGATTATTTTCACATTATTTTGCTTTTATTTGAAGTCACTGTCAGTAGTTCCCTTGTCTTGGTAAATGTAGGATTTTAATATAAAAAATTAAAGTGTACTTTCTAATTTTGCAAATTAGTTTCTCTGTCTTGCATTTTCTGCCTTGGACATGGTTTTATTTTAGTTTCTTTCTTTAGATTAACTTTGTAGTTTCATTGCAGCATGTTGAAGATCATCACTTGTACTCATTGAATTACATGCATTGGGGAGCTCCAAAAGTATGGTATGGTGTTCCAGGAGCAGATGCTCTGAAACTGGAGGAAGCTATGAGGAAACATTTACCTGACCTCTTTGAAGAACAGCCTGACTTGCTCCATAAATTGGTAAGTAGGATTTTTGCTCAATTCTGCAATCTTACTGCCGAGAATAAAGTTGTTCCTAGATGGCTGTCTTCCATATTACCAGTAGTACCGTTCTTTTGGGACTAGGAAAGTGAGATATCACATGTAACTAGTTGTACCCTTCTTTTGGGTTACTTGGGAAGTGAGGTATCACATGTTGTCTTATCTTTTGAGAACACAAGCCTCTTTAGAATCTGGTTTTCTGATCATTTCAGGCATCTATCTACCTTCTTTTAGGCATAAAATGTAAGTTTGAGTTTAGATATATCTTGTGCTTTGCCAATTTGCTGCTGGTCTTTGTAGCCATTAAGCTGCTACTTTTGTGTTTACAATGCTGCTGTTTTCTGTTTCTTTAATTTTCGTCCCTGAGACATTTGTTTCTTGTCAGGTGACACAACTCTCCCCTTCCATATTGAAAAGCGAGGGAGTGCCTGTTTATCGATGTATTCAAAATCCTGGAGAGTTTGTTCTGACTTTCCCTCGAGCATACCATGCTGGGTTCAACAGTGGCTTTAATTGTGCGGAAGCCGTAAATGTGGCTCCTGTTGACTGGTTGCCTCATGGTCAGAAAGCTATTGAGCTCTACTCTGTACAGGGCCGCAAAACATCTATTTCCCATGATAAACTGTTGCTTGGGGCTGCAAGAGAAGCAGTGAAAGCACATTGGGAACTCAACTTACTTCGGAAAAATACTCCAGATAACTTGAGATGGAGGGATGTTTGTGGAATTGAGGGGATCTTATCAAGAGCACTGAAGGTAATGATGTGCTTTTTTTTGGGGTGTTCCTCTTTCAACCTATAATTCTTTAGTTTCAGTTGATTTTATGCTTCACAGAGATAAATTTGTACTTGATAATGTTCATTAGTAGCGGATTCACTATTTATGGTCAGGGCCACAACTTGTCTGACTTTTTCTTTTCAAATACATTTATTTTGGTGTAGTCACGCGTGGATATGGAGAAGGTCAAAAGGGAATTTCTTTGCAATTCCTCACAGGCATTGAAGATGGAGAGCAGTTTTGATGCGACTAGTGAGAGAGAATGTAGTGTGTGCTTCTTTGATCTGCATTTGTCTGCTGCTGGTTGTCATAATTGTTCACCAGATAAATATGCATGCCTGAACCATGCAAAAGATTTGTGTTCGTGTTCTTGGGGTGCTAAATTTTTCCTATTCCGTTATGAAATCAATGAATTAAACATGTTGGTTGAAGCTTTGGAGGGGAAGTTAAGTGCAATATACAGATGGGCAAGACAGGATCTGGGACTTGCACTAACATCTTCGGCACCTAAGGAGAATTCTCATGCACCAGGGCATGTTAATAAGGTATCTCCTCCATTGGACAGAGGGTTGCAACAGGGATTGAGTGTCCGACCAGCTGTGAGTTCCGTACAAGATCAGAAGCCTAAAGAAAATGCAGGGATTTCCAACAATTTGATGGCTGTGGTCCAGAAAAGTTCAGTGTTAAAAGAGAAACCAACTGGAGACGTATTTTCCTCAGACAAGATTAAAATGAGCTCTCCATTGTCAAGCAATGTTTTGGATGCAAATTCCAGTTTACAATCGAAGAAAGTGTCGCAGCCTGACAAGATTAGGACGAGCTCTACATTGTCAAACAATGTTTTGGATGCAAATTGTAGTTCACATTCGAAGAAAGTGATGCAGCCTGACAAGATTAGGACGAGCTCTACATTGTCAACTAATGTTTTGGATGCAAATTCACAATCGAAGAAAGTGTCACAGCCTGATGATATAACTGTTGCTGCAGGAAATCAATCATCCAAAGGAAATATGTTTCCCAAATCTGAGACAAAAAGTGTTTCTTTCCAAGGAAAGAGCGATGTTATACTACTCCTCAGTGATGATGAAGAAGAGGAGTTGACCGAAAAACCCACTGGTGGAGAGCTGGATACTTCCAAAAAGGATAGTAAAGAACAAGAAAGAATTGTTTCTCAGGTGAACAATCCAGCATCAGTGGATCCCACAAAAAGTGCACTCCAGATGACTATAGATTTCTCTCCCGAGTGCAGACAAGCAGAAGGTGCTGCACCGAACAAAAATTATTTTGATCCCAATCAGCAAGATCATGTTTCCAAGGGACTTGGGTCAGCCAACGGTGATATTAATAGTGGCAATAAGGGTGCCTGTGGTCGAATAGAGAACCCCGAAGCTAAGTTACTTGGTGCAAATGAAACCTTTGTTCATCCACGGCCGTGCAATGGTGAATTGGTAAGCAAGGAGGATGGACAAATGAAGTTGGAAATGGATGCCAATTCAAGGCCAATGGATAGTTTGCAGCATGCAGCAGGAAATGCATATGGATCTCAAAGTAATTTGGATAGATATTACCGGCAACGAGGTCCACGTATTGCGAAGGTGATCAGACGATTCAATTGCAATGTTGAACCTCTGGAATATGGGAAAGTGAGCATTGGAAAGCTATGGTGTGATAGTCGAGCTATTTATCCCAAAGGTATGCAACCTTAGAGCTACAACGTCGCTCGTAGTTTTAATGTTGGTGGAGTGTGCGGCTTTAATTTTTTGGCAAATCTTTTCTTAGGTGGAGAGTAAATATCTTTTTCTGGCTAATGCAGGTTTCAGAAGCCGGGTTAAGTACATAAATGTGTTAGATCCTACAAACATGTGCTATTATGTCTCTGAAATTCTGGATGTTGGAAAGGATGGACCGTTATTTATGGTTAGTGACTCTGGACTAGACACTTGCTATTCTATTATTACCAATATTGTGCGACTTTTTTTTTATTAATTGGAAAAAGAGCAGTAGGCACATTTTTGAAGAACTGTTGATCTTGTATGATGTCTTCTGAATGATTGGCATTTGTGATCTGCTGTTGGTCATAAGCTCTTCACATTTACTTGCTACTATCAAAATGCCGATACAAACTCAAAGTTGGAATATTTTTTTATTCAAACAACCTTGTTGGTTTGATTTTAATTTGGAGAATGATATCAAGTCAACAGTTTTGACATCATGGAGAAGTAACAAAAGCTATAAATGGTCAGGCTCAAGATGGCTTGTGTAGCTAAGAAAGCCTTTCATCTTAATAATTTGACAAGGTTCTTTATGATTATTTTAGATCCGCATTCTGCTTGACCATTCTTTATGTTACGAATTTCAACTTTCAGGTCTCCCTGGAAGATTCTCCTGGTGAAGTCTTTGTCCATTCATCAGCTGCTAGGTGTTGGGAAATGGTTCGTGAGAGAGTGAATCAAGAAATTGCGAGGCAGCACAAATTAGGAAAACCAAACCTCCATCCTCTGCAGCCTCCTGGCAGTTTAGATGGCATTGAGATGTTTGGTTTCTCGTCACCAGAGATTATTCAGGTAATTCTTTGTGTGAGGCTGAGATTACATGTTGCATTAGGATACATTTGGTATATTAAATTAATGTTCCAGATACCCAGATTTCGGTTAGAAAAGCTGTGTCTGTAGTAAAACTTATGCTGTACGTTTTTGGTTGTGTTCTCACCAATGGATTCCTACATTGTTATCAACGACCTGGAGTAGAGCAATAATCTGATTTTTGTGTTTTATATTGGATTCTCACTGCAAATTTTCTATTATAATATGCGTGTAGGTCATTCAGGCGATGGACCAGAAGAGGGTGTGTACTGAGTATTGGAAATCAAGGCCCCTCATGCAGATTCCACCCCAACACTCAAAACCTGGTGAGAGTCTGAGAAACCCTTCTCTGAAAACAGAGGCGCCAAATGATCATCAGGAGATGAGAACAAACACAGTTCCAACTGGGGGGGAAGCAAAAATCAGCAGCCTTTTTAAGAAGGGGAGCCCCGACGAGCTACATGCTCTCTACCTCACATTAAACAACCCTAATAGTTCGACGACCAATAAAAGTTTAGTTACCCGGCTTCTTATGGAGGAGATTCAGAAACGGGTGAGATGAGTAGGCCTCCCATTATATGATTTTGACAATCAATAACCCAAGTTGATTCATTTCCAGCCTCATCGAAGGAGTCTGGACCTGCCATAACAAAATTGTAACCCTGTAAATGATGACCAGCCCCCCATTTTTAGAACATAGATGGCCAGCCAGCTAGCTCTAGGCGATCTGGTTTTTAAAATTTTTTTGTAAGCTGCTGTAATGCAGTTTCATCAGGTACATATAGAATTCTGATGTCTAAAATTCTTTCATCAGCTGATTAAAGGAAATTCAAAATTTTTTGAAACTATATCGTGATGTTTGCTGGGGAGTAGTGTGGTGGATTATTAAGTGACCGATCAGAATTCCCAGGCAAAAGTAAGTATCAGGGATCAGAATTCTGGATCTATTGGGCCTGGGTGCGTTGCCCTAAAAATGACTAACTTAAAGCCCAAATGAAAGAAATTATGGCCCAAAACGGAGAAATGCTGAATGCAACTTCCATAAAGGACGTAATTAAAGTGAGGCATATCAGACAGAATTTATACCGGAGTGGAGCTGGATAATAAAAGCATAAAATCAATCACATCAGTTAAGAAGTGGGTAAATTTTCCTGTCTAATCTAGCATCCCAATTCAAGTCCTAGATGTTCTAACAGAATGTTATGAAACAAAATCTAATTTAAAACTGTGTCCACATCGCGGTTTAATTAAGTCATCAATGCTCTAACAAAACATTGCATCATTTTAGTGAGATTGTCAATATTATTATACTCCCTCCGTCGCATAATTATTGTTCAGTTTGGATTTTCATTTCTAGTTCAAATTGTACTAAAAGTGAAATCTTAAAGTAGATGATAATGTTGGGACACAGAGAATACAAAACTTACGCTTAAAAATACCTAGCAACATACGGTTTGTCTTTCCATCAAAATGACATCATTTATCTACCATCTTCTATTAAAACAAATTCACCCTCTTTTAACATTCCAAAAACTAGTAGTGATTAGTGAACGCACGCATTTACAAGATGAATTCACACGGATATAAGACGAAATGACTTGGTAGTCACTCCTTGATGATTAAAACAAGCACGTGTACTATAGAATTTGCACCTCCTTTTTTGTTGTCTTGCCCGATATCCTATACAAAATTATTCATAAACCTAAGACAAAAACTTATCCAACCATAAAAATTATACTCTCCCAATCCCAAAATTATTGTCTAGTTTGAGTTTTGGATAATAATTTTGAGACAGAGGGAATATTAAAAATAATTCATGAATTATATAGTTTGTTGGGGCTAATAATAAATTGTAGTAATACAACAAGTTGAAAGGTTAATGAAAAGAGTTTAGTGAGGACCACACTAGGGAAAAAAAAAAAAAAAGCTAATGATATCAAATTAGTGAAAAGAAGGGAATTTTAACAGAAATCAGCACCCTAAGTGGTAACCAACGTCCAAGCCAAACAAGGAAAATTCCTAGGCACTGTACGGACCAAATTACCCATCGGCCACCGGATGAAGATCCGACGGTCAGGAACCCATGTGGTCCCCCGGGGCTGAGTTTCTGTGAGCAAAGCCGGGCACGGTTGGCTAGGAAGATGGGTTTGGGTTTACCCGACAAGTGGTGCGGATCGACACGTGGTCGAGCACGCCGTGGGTGCGGGGACCACCAGGAGTGAGCACGTGTCAGTGGCCGAAAGGAGCGTCTTAGTGCTGGCCACTTGGTCCCCCCAGATTGAGGGGTTCTTTTTGTTTGTACGGAGTAATTTCTTTTTGGATTTAATTAATTAAATTAAATTAACGTAGTAGAGATTGTGGTACCACTTAATTATGAGTATTAAACAATAATAAGTAATCAAAACGGAGCTAAAAAACTCCTATTTATGGGTTGAGCTTGAAGATTGGGAAATTTCCCTTCTTGGTTTGACCCTAAGGGGACCTGCCTACCCTAGCTGCTACACCGGGATTTTTGTTTTGTGCCCTCATAATAAATATACTTCATTTTCTTTCGAGTAACATATATATTAGTGTTTCGGGTCACTAAAATTATTCACATTATTATATAATTTGTTGTTTATTTTTAATAGATTTGGTAGAATGTTCATATATATTACTCCTAGATAAACGAATGATTGCACACGTTGGTTTATTTTCTACGAGTTTACCATATATGAGTTTGATGAAATTTTACTATCATATTTTTCTAATGAGCAGTGATTGCTGCACAAAAAAATTTGCGAGGAAAATATGTAGGGGATGAATGATAACTGTCCGTAGTTCAACTGATTTATGTATTTAAGAGTTAAGAGATCGTTAAAATTCAACCACATCATTTCTTATTAATTTTTTTTTTGTAAATTATGTCAACTGACTTATTTATCAACAATATTTTTGTCTTTTAAGTTAGTTAGGCTTTTATCAACAAATTATGTCAACCAACTAACTTATCATTCAATATTTTGGTAGGGTTTTCCACAATTTTGGGATGAGGATGTGATTTAGGGATCGAGACGTGACAATAAAATTCTTTTTTAGACGTGTCGATCTTCTAAATAATGCAACAAATTTGCTAATTAAAACAAAAAGACATTTTTCATTTTGTTATCGAACATTACATTTTGTTGACAAACACATAAGGAGAATACCTATTTTGCAGTTGAGTTGTGAGAGCATAATTCATTGTAAGTGAAGAGTAGTTGAAAATATAAATTCAATGGCAAGTGAAGCTTTGATCAACAATCACCCATTCCCCGACATTCTCTTTTCCCCTAGCTAGAAAACAGGCTCAAGTTCTTGGATCTCACCATCACAGCTTGCTTATAAACTTGTTACCCAATTCTCTTTAACAATTTTTTTTCCCTTCAAAATCCTATACGCTTTGAACTTCAAGAGAGAAGAGACATGCATATTCATTTTTATTTACATGGGTTACCATTTACTATTGTTGTTATTTTTTTAAACTTTTTTTTTTTTGGGTAGCATCAATAATATTCATCCGAAGTCTTGACTTCAAATCTCTAGAAAATAGTTCATATTTATAAATTATACTAAAAATAATACGTAATTTATTTGTAAATTAAAATATGAACTAATATATATATATATATATATATATTTTTTTTTTTTTAAGAGAGAAGCGATGATAATAAAGCCGGGAAGGGAAGGGAGGACAATGGCGCAAGGCAACCGGGAAGTAGGGCGGCATCCGTGATAAATAAATAAAAAGTAATGATATTCTACTCTACTTATATAACTTTACCTATAACTCTACTGACATGGCATTATTTATAATAATATTTTTTTGACAAAATTGAAACCAGAGTTCATCGTCAAATTTTCCGTCTCCAAGGCAAGCACTCGGATCTTGCTCAATTCCTAGACCATGACAGATGAAACAAATGATGATGAAAAATTCAATGTAAGTATAGATACTCAATTTAGAAGGTCATCTCTTGAGAAATGATTTCGGTTTATACCTTGGACTAATTAATCAATCCAAACATTACAAAGCAATATTATCCCTGAAATTAATTCCTTCAGTTTTTTTTGAAGATTTCATGCAACCATGTAGAACCGTGTTCACATATTTGGTACATATTTTTCTTGCATTAAAATTAATGGAATAAGTATGTCGAGAACTAGAAGTATTTTAGTTGTTTAGCTGGCTAGTTAGCTATACAACTAGTTTTGTTCAAGTGACAAGGGGTAATTAACTACGCTCTGTACATGTTGTGATCTGTCTTTGATCGATTTCTTTCCTATGCACTTCTTACCATAATAGAGAATTGGACGTATAATGAAGCCAAAAAAAGGATTAATAACGTGACTTACATATATATGGAGTTGGATGGCGGCTTAGTAGTTTTGGCCATATATATATATATATATATATATGCTGATTTATCAAATTTTACAATTTTGTGGAAAATTAAAAAGAAAAAGTAGGTCCAAATTGATGACTCAACGAATGAGAAAGAGGATAGTGGTAAATTCACATGAGGAGATCGACCGGTCTATTATTGTACATTTGATGTGATTTCTCGCGTACACTACTACTATATTGATGCAGAAATAGTTATATTAATGAAATTAATAGGATGTCATTTTCATAATCTTTATGGAGATCTTAAGGAAGGTGAAATATGATCATCATTTTATCAATGCATCATCTTTTGTCTTGTAGCATAATTGAAGGCTTTTTTTCTGGATTTGTAAAGCGAAGAATACCTAACCAATATTTCCCTCTTAATGGCTATTGCCTTTTTCCTAGACCTATCTAACCCTTTGTCCTCTTCGAAAAAAAGGTTTCAACTTTTAGTCCTCGGGGTAAAAATAATGGTTTGAAAAAAAGGAGGAAAGGAAACGTCAATTTTGTTTTGTATTCAAGCTAATAGCTCGAATCTAGCTTGTACTGTATATTAGTATGTGCATGAACTATGCGCCACTTTTAATAATTGGAAGATTAATTTCATGCATGCATACAAAACAATATCTATATGGCCTTTTGACTGCCCCAATTCTCTCCTATGATGTGCATTCTTTTTCTTTCTATCGTTTCATTGAGGCAAATTCTACTACGTAACAAAACAAGTCAAGAAGTCATGTCCGGGCAAAGTAATCATCCATGAAATTACAGTCTCAATTCCAATCACTAAGTAGTAGGACGAACGGAGGGTGATAATAAGAAACTTTGTGTGCATGTCCATACTTAATTTGCTAACTATTTTGATAAAGTTAAATAGAATGAACGATTCATGTTAGTCTCTGTTGATCCTCTCACTCTCTTTAGTCCAACACCTAAATTAACATTAAGTTCACCATTTCTTTCTGTTTTAATTGCACTCAATCAGCTGTACAACGTTTATATTGTGTCTCTCCTGAAATCCAGAATGATTGTGATAGTTTGATTCATTAATTTGTGCTTAGAAATGATGTCATTTGAACTATATACGCATGTATATATGTGTGTGTATAGTCTCCCCAAAGATAATTTTAACTATATATTAAGCTCAATATTGTTATATATGGGCGCGATCCACCATTAATTTTCTCCTCTATAAGTATATACATGCATTTTTCTGCCATTTGTATCAATGGATCATGGTTCATAATATTGCAACACGGTTTAATGTTGTACTACATTAACCAAACATGCATCAAATTCCATCAAATTAAATTCATGATACTATATAATCTTCATTAACCTTGTGGTTCATAAACATATATCAGCTTTTGGTACTTAACTAGTCTACATTTTCATGAGACTCCGGATTCCATAAATTATAACCAAAAAATTTAATTATTGACGACAAGAAGAAGAAGGAGTGAGCTCTGTGTGCTTCCTATTCTGGATAAGACTAATATAAGCAGGAGCCCAACCTGAAACATACTGAAGCAAACAACAGTATTTTATGTAACATGGAAATCCATACATTGTTCCGAGTAGCTAGATCGAGCCACATCTAAGTGTGATTATTACTTCAACAATTCCAACTAGTAAGAAACATTTCCACCTTTACCCTTTCCATACACGTAACAGATTAGAAGAAGCGAGAGAAATCGAAGAAGATGGAGAAAAATTCAAAAGAAAAACAAAAACCGAAAAACAATGTCCTCAAGATTCTCAACACAAACGAAACCTTTGATATACTTTCAGATGACAAGTTGATGACAAACTCACCTTAAATAGAATGCGAGGAACATCTATAAGTTTTTATTATTCAGAGACAAACCGAAACACGACTATAACAGATTAATAATTAATGCATACATAATAATAATAATAATCATCTAAAAAAAAGTAGACAAATCCTTAGTTTTCACTACTAAGAGTAGTAGTACTAGTACCAGATGAAGAATCCATGGCAACAAGTTTGACGACTTGTTTAATATTATTATTATGACCGGAAGATCTTTTCCTCTTCTTCTCGTAACTGATCCCTCTGGACTTGGACTGAAAATCCCTAACATCCCTCAAGAAAAGCCGTACTCCTCTGGTCCCAAAAGGGTTGGATTCAGGAAGCCCACCGTTTTCTTCATAAGCCGCTCTAAGCCTTCCAATGAGGGCATCCAGGCTTCCCCAGGCTTGCCTCAGCGGGCAAGGACAAGGCCCCGGTGGATTCGGGATCCCGAAAAACGGGCAGTTCTGGTTGTGCACCTTAGTCTTTCCGAACTGGTCCAGATACCGCAGGAACTCCAGCACGTGGGTGCTGCTGATGAGTGGCGGCGCTAATGGCGGCCGGTGGTTCCTCAGGAACTGGCAAAACGTGTTCCAATCGCGGCGTTTCTGGTTCTCGTATCGGCTGCTTTGAGTTTGAGGAGGAGGAGGAGCGGAATGGTGGTGATGATGAATAACATTTTGTGAAGAAGCTGATGAGATTTGGTTAACATGAGTAGTGGAAGTGATGATGTTTTGGGATGATGAAGTTGGCATAAATGAAGGCATTCCTGGGGTGGTAATGAACTCCATGGGAATAAGGATATATTTTTTTTGATTTTGTGTGTAAGTAATATATATATATATATATATATATATTATATTTTAACTAAGTAAAATATATATGGAGGATTATGGGGTATTCTTTTTTTTCTTTTTCTTTGAATCTCTTACTTCCTAGGGTTTTGCAACCATAATACTAGTATTGGTTTAATTTATGATGTGAGGGGAGAGGAGAGGATAAAGCTTGTTGGCACTACTCGTGCTCACTGCTCAACTGAGATGAGTAAAAAGAGACTTTTTCTTTAGGTGAAAGTGCAAGTGAAACAGTAGAAAGTTATAACACAAGTTGTACTTGTTTGCTGATGATTTATAGCATGCATTTTATGGGTGCAAAATTCGTACCTTCTCTTTTATTTTTTTAGTTTTTTTTTTTTTTTTTTTGGAAATATGATACTCTGAGGGAGGGAGGGAGGGAGGGAGGGATAAAATCAAGAAAACTATGATTCCTCACGTCTTAACTTGGATTGGATGTTCTTCTGTCTGCAATTTTGACTGATATATTTTGGGTCAAAAGTACGTCCTCCTGCCACTTCTTAGCTGGTTGAAGGGAGAGAAAAAGAGCCCACTGATATATATCTCCATCCTAGCAAGAAGATGATAAATAAAGTCATCTCATCAACATCTTTCTAATGGAAAGTTTGAACTCCTTTTGGTGTAGAGTGTCATTCCATCAGCTCCATGAGAGAAAGAGAAAGAAAGAAAGAGAGAGAGAGAGAGAGAAAGAAGGATGGATATGGATGGAGAAAATGAGACAAAATCTCTCAAATGGTTTGGTGTTGTGGAAAGAAGGTGGTATTAATAGGTTGTAGGCAAACAAGGGAAAAGTTTGGCACTAAGCTGGACTGTTGGGGAGCAATGAGGTAAATTAATTAATTGATTGATCATTAACGGATACAGCCATGATCACCAAAGTTGTTTTTTCTTGATTTGGACCTAATTAATTAGCACAAGCTATATAGTCAAATAATCTTCAATCATCAGTCCTACATTGTGGAGGAGGATCTAATTCCTCTTTTAGGCATAACCTACCTAATTAAGTTGGTGATGTGTGTGTGTATATATATATATATATTAGTTATAATAAAAAATACATAAAAATGAAATTTCTTCCCTCTAAGTGTTTAATTAATGATTTTGATCGCGTACAACAAAAATTTCAAGGAGTCTTTGTTGTTTATTTTTAGATATACAGTGTCATAATCCGCTTGGGAAAAAGATTCTACTATATGTGCCTCTAATAGGCCATATAAGTGAAGGAGATTTTTTTTTTTTTTTGGTTATCTAATGAGTATTAATATTATTTTTCTCATATAGGATGTGATCAATATTATTATTGTTTTTTATATATAAATTGTCTATTATTTAATTAAATTTAAATGCTCGACTTTTGATCAAGGATTGATGAATTTTATTGCTCGCAATATGGGATATGTATATAATAATTACTGCGAAAAATGAAATCGTGAGGTAATGAATAAATGATCCATCATGGATTTCAATGTGATCCATCATTTATGTGCTGAAGTTTTGTTATTAAGCCCAAGACTAATGGGTTAAGGATCATGGATCTAGCAGCAGCAAGACTCCTAATTGAATTTCTCTTTGCCTTTCTCATTTCTCCTTTTTATTTTTTAATTTTCTTTTTATATTTTTTATAAGTTAGTTGATAGTGTTATTATTTTTGACGATCAAATTTAATAAATTTCTCCTCAATTTCTCTTTGCCTTTCTCCAGAGTCCATTTTATCTTTTTTTCCTTTGAGTCTATTGGAAGAGATAATATATTAGACGAAACTCAAACTTCCAAATGATAAAGTCACTTAATGCTTAAAATTATTGAATTAATTATTTTTTCATTTCAGTATGTTTGATAATAAAAAATGAACCTCTTAATGAATTAAGTGATGCTAAAACTGCAGTACAAAATATAAGCAATAAAAATTAGCTTATTGCTTATTCCGTAATTCCTTAATGAACTCAGTATGTCTTATTCAGTATTAAGCATTAAAAAATAAACACTAATTTTTATCAAACAAATCTTATTCCGCCATCTGTTTGTCCAACCTTAGTCGACACCAGAATGGATTAATAGTGGGAATGCACAATAACCTTTATGGGCCTTGGTGGAATTATACCCTAAGCTAAGCTTATTTAGACCCATACAAAAACAGACTGATTGTGGTAAAAGATCTTAAACCACATGGGCCTTGTAGACACTGCTCTAACCTTCTACTCCCCTCTATTAAATTAGTCATAATTCTGAGGTTTATGATATGTTTTTCAGGATTGATTTGGTTAATTTGGTCCATCAACCAATACAGTAACACAGAAATGGAGTATTTCATGACCACCCATAATCCATCAAATTAATAAAGCGCAATCCAATAAAAATTCAATAAACTACTGGAACCATTTAAAAACCAAAGTAACAAGTTAACTAAACACAACAAATCCTAGCTACATGCATATGATGACATTCAGAATCCAGAATTGCCAGACATTGCAGTCTTAAATGACACTATAGATATGTATTATAACAAAGGGTTTTGTGAGCTCTTGTCTCTCTTGTCATCATTTCTTGTTGGGAGCTCCATTCACAGCGAGCTGTAAATAAAAATTGGTGAAGGATAATTAAGCTGCGAGTTTTAAGTGTTGGATCATAAATAGAATGAAAACTAGTTAGTTTAAGTCTTAAAAGACTACCTGAATACAGGACAAACTGTGTTGCACATCGCTGTCGGAGATCTGGTGATGAATGACAAACCTAATCCTGCAAATTTGGCAGATTTTAGCTTCTTATCCATCTGAAAATGCAAATTGAATCTGTACAAGTTGCTAGAAGAGAAGAAAAGATGGTCTTCTACACAAAAATTTCATTTGAAAATGCAACAAAGGAGTGCCCACCTTATATGATAAAGACAACCTTGCATGAAACAAATTAGTCAATACTATCTAGGAAAAATTAGCGTAGAAATGCACCTGAGTGGGCCTTCGGGTAGAACAAGTATACCATATCCCTCCAACATCTTACACAGTTTGGTTTCTGTGATGTTTACGCTCTCCAGTATATCGCAATACACCTAATGACGAGAAATTGGAAAATCAAAACAGGTGTGTTCGCTGTTTGCTTGATTAGAAGAGGAAAAGCCCCAAGTTTTTTCCAATTTATTCGTCTACACTTGTTAAGAAGTGTAAGAAACTTACTATGTTGGTCTGGACAGAATCCAAGTCCACTTTTAGTCCTTTGATTTTGTTCAGCCCCTCTAAGAAAATTGGCAAATATATCGTCAAATCATTTGCCAGAGATTGACAAAGTATATACAAACAGTTAAACACTAAAAAGGTATAGATGTATCACCTGCTAAAGTCTTGGCTCTTTTGTGGTCTCCCTCGAGTTTACCAACATTTTCCTGCAACGCGATATATGCAGCAGCACACAGGACGCCAACCTGCCTCATTCCACCACCCAAAGTCTTCCTAAGGATCTTAGCCTGAAATTTTTTACCAATGAAATTCCTTAGAATGGTTAAGTTATCAACAAGGTAGGCAGGAAAGGCAGGCGCAATTCGAATAAAATAAAGCTCACTTTGGCAATGAAGCTTTCTGAACCAACAATAACACTTCCAACTGGAGCACCAAGACCTTTTGATAAGCATATCTATAGACAAATAATTAGAACAGATAAAGTCTTAATGCAAAGAACTCCCAAAGGGTAGGACATGAAACTACCAAGAAGAACAAAATCGATATTTGCAACGATTGAACTTACTGAGACAGAATCAGCAGCCTGTACAAGTCTTTGAACTGGAACTCCCAGTGCCTAAGAATGGTATTATCTAATTAAAAAACTTGATATGAATGCTTATAAATAAGAATGATCTGAAAACTGCTCAACTAGACAAAGTAAAGTAAAATCAACAACTTGTACTCACAACTGATGCATTAAAAATACGAGCCCCGTCAATGTGAAGCTTCAGCCCATACTTCTTTGCTAGCTCTCCAACTCGGTCTACATACTCAGGAGACAGGCATCTCCCTCCAGAACTGCACAAGGATTATGTCACCAATCAAATAAGAATGAGCTTTAACATCCCAATTGACATGAGTACATTATTATTTGTCTTGATCAGAAATAAAAGAAGCTCATGTTTAAAGTAAAGAAATCATTCTGCGTATTCACTAGCTATAACTTCAATGTTTTCAACAAAATGTCATACTGAGAGGATCATTAGGCTTACTGGGCATGTGAATTCTCCAAACAAATGAGCCTAGTTGTTGGGAAACAGATCTCGAAGCTAGGATCTCTTATTGCAGCTTCAATTAGCTCAATATCCATTGTCCCATCATCATTATTTTTCACAGTTCTTGGATGAACACCACCAATTGTGGAAATGCCCCCATTTTCATAGATATGGATATGGCTACTATCACCTAATATGATTTCGCTGCCTCTGACTTGACAATGTGTTAGCACACTTATAAGGTTACCCATTGTCCCTGAAGGGACAAACAGGGCTGCTTCTTTCCCTGCAATTCTAGCAACCTCCAATTCAAGACGACGCGCAGTTGGATCATAACCTAACACATCATCATCAACTTCAGCATTCGCCATTGCAGCTCTCATTGCTTCAGTTGGTTTGGTGACTGTGTCAGATCTAAGGTCCACCGTTCTAGCCACCATTTTGAACTGTAATCAATTGGAGTAGAACAAGTGAGTTCGATGCATAGTAAAATAAAAAAGCAAATTTACAGTCTCAATGCATGAGAAACATAGTGAACATCTCATCTGCTCAAACAACTTAATGATATGTAAGAAACCACATCATCTCATCTGACATCCGACAACAGCTAGAAACCACAAAAATTAAGAAGGGAAAACTGTACAACTTTCTAGTAAGACCAGAGAACAGAGGCTTTTGAATATCATCTTTTAGATATTTGCAAATGAGTGTAGAACGCATGTTCTGTGCCCAAACAGAAGAAGAAGAAATCCAGAAAACTGGTATCCCAATGCCCCAAACCTTTAATGCATAGAGCTGATGATAGACATTTGTTAGAGACGGTCATTCGAATTTTAGCTTTTCTAAATTCAAAATTGCTTGGACAATTATAAAATGCAGTTCGGGATTGGTAAATCTATCCCTTCACATAAAGACTGGTACTTTCTGGACAGATTCATGTAACTGTGTAATTCAGGAATATGATCAAATATCCAGAGTTCTTCCAGTTTCACATTTAGCATGAAAATCCTGTGCACATCCTTTATATCTCCTCCACACGAAATCATGCAAAGTTCTTCTATGTACAAGCATCTTATATGGCCAATGTTTTATGAGTGAGTACCTTTTGTAGTTTATCAACAAAGACGCTAAAATACTCTTTGCTCTCTGCTTCTTACCGGTGCAGCGAACTTTGAGCACCTTACTCAGCTGAAATAAACGCCCCAATGAGTAAAATTAATACATGAACAAGGAAAATGGTCCTACAATTCCAATTCAATTGTACGAAAAAAGGAAACAGAACCACCAAAAAAACATACCAATGATTCAGTGCTCTCAAGAACCCAAAATCAATCACCACCACAGAAACGGAACCCCCAGCAAAACTAAAGTTTATAAATGAAGATTCCAAACTGAAGCACGGCGGAATCTTCGGTTACGTTTGGCTTTTCTTTGCCAAGCCAACCCCACCAACAACCTAAAAAGCACCAAACAGATAGACCCACTTCTGGAACTTTATGGGTTTCGTCTTTTATGCTGAAGAGAAATCAGGAAAGGCATCATCATCACATGAAAATGACAAAAACTGAGTGATGCATGCATATATATATGGTAAAAAGCACACACCAACAACAAAAAACTCAAATTAATTGCTAATGGGGATTTGAAATGGACATGCACGGTTTACGATTCACAATCAACAAACTATTAGGTGTTTAACGCTTTCACAGATGTCAAATTCCAAAACCCAAAGAGAAATCTCATCATTTTAATCAAAAGATTCTTTGGTTACATACATGAACTCATCATTTTGGGCTTTTGGCATTTACCTTTGAACACGTGATTCTGTTGCACTTCCTGGTTTCTTCTTACTTTTTCCTTACTTCCACTCTCGTTTGCATCACAAATCCTCACCAAAGATTTGATTTTTCACACTTAAAAACCTCAAAATGTAATGGTTTTAATTAAGGGGAAAACCCCAAGTTATTTATAGATGGAGTGCATGGAAACAGGGGAGTCTGAACCGAATACGTCATGAATGAACCTATATACTATGGTGTGTCCGAGCTGGAAGATAAAGTCATAAACAAAGGGAGTTTGGTCCAAAATTGCCTAAACTGACTAACAAAGTATAAGAACTGTGCAGACTGCTGACTCATATGACTGATGACTACGAGGATGTGGATTCCACCATTATCAATCGATATGGCCCAATTTTTGGCCTCTCCTTTTTCTGGCCCACGAATAGCATGGAAGCGTGCCGAAAATCTTAGCATAATTAATGGCCCTTTTGTATGTTTAATTTTCAGGAAGTTGGATTTGCTGTTTCCAATTCTCTGAATTCAAAGTTTTGATTGGGGATTTTGGTATTTGAAAGCAGACTCTAATTAATCATGGTTTAAGAGAAAGCAAAGTTTTCTACGGCCTTAAAAGTGATCTTCCCGGAAACTAAAGCAGAGCAGCCGTCATGCAAAGCCACGGCATTTGGCATACTGTTTTTGAGTTTTGACCCCTTTTATTAATTGCATTAAACACATATATAATTTGGTATGTTATTTACTTCAATGTGTTTAAGTCATTGTTCATAGGCCTCCCTAGCTTTATTTTCTCACCTTATTTAAGGGATATGTGCTGCTTTTAATCTTGTATTACTATCTTTTTTTTTTGTAGGGGATATGCCATTCCTTTTCCTTTTATAGAATTCTTATAAGCTAGGCTGTCGGTCTCTATTTTTTTTTTCCTTTTTTGGAACACATTGCACGATCATTAATGGATTCCTACAGCTTTGTGTTATCGCCATAATTTAGTGTCTCAGATTGAAATAATGTCACATCAAAAGCCCTGCCCGAAAATTTGAGGTTATCATACAAAGCTTTTATTCAAGCATGTATATCCATCCCAATTCCCCACCGCGATAACTAATAAGCAAAAGTCAAAGCTCAGTTACCTTCTTTTTCTTTTCTGTTTTATCAAAATCAAAAGGAAAGAAAAAAGTGGTGATGTCTTCTACTATGATCCAAGAAATTCACAGAAACAATCCTTCAAAATTTTTGTCCACAAATTCCTCATTCAACTTTAGCATCAGCAAATCCAAATTACAATTTCCGATTCCTGCATTCAAACTAATGTAACTCCTCATTCCTCCATTCCTTGGACAGGACCACCTTCCTCTACCTCTTGAACTGGACCATCTTCCTCCTTTGCTTGGACTTTAACATCCTCCTCTCCTCCTTTGTCAGCTTCTCTCAATCCATCCTCTACTACTTCCGCAATCTCAGCACCATTTTCAGTGGTTGGGGGAGCAACTGAAACAGAAGCATCGGCACTTGCTTCATTTTCAGTAACAGTAATAACCTCTTCTGAAGCCAGCTCAACAGCTTGATTCGCTGCTGCCCGACCTTCTTCTTCCATTTGCTCTCTTACCCTGTGCTCCTCCATAAGAATCTGAATTCTCTCCTTTTGAGCTAGAAGGTCACCGTAACGCTTTTGCAATGTATTCTCCAACTCCTTTTGCTTTTGAACCTCTTCCCAGAGATTATTAATCCTATTTGATGCAGCTAGTTTTTCCTGGTTCTGCAAAGCTTGAAAGCACTGCAGTTCTGTCTCTGCAGTGTCCATCTGCTTATGTATTGCTTCAATTTGGGACCACAACTTTCCAGCTCTCATCTGATCATATAAAACAGAGAGAAAACTTAAGCCCCACCTGAACTAATTTTAATGTAGTGTAGAAGATATCACTTCAAATTGGAAGACTTAAATTTCCCAACATTAGCATATCAAAGAAAATGGCAAAATAAAAACCAGGGAAACAAAACACGCACACAAACACACACAAAGCGAAAAATACTACACATATTTCCAGTGATTCGCCATACCTGATAGCCATTGGTAAGAATCTTTATTTTGTTCTCTAGGTTCTGAGCTTTCTTGGTATCATCCTCCATCTTCCTCTTCACATTCTCAAACTCAACCTGTAAAGCGGATATCTTCTCCATGTTTCCAGCTACACTAGAGAGGCCATAGGAATTACGTGTTGGGAAATACATGATATCATTTAAGCATGTTTGATGCGCTTCAACAAATTCATCAAAGGATTCATCCTTATGCCCCATTGCTGCACGAAGAAATTCAGACTCCTCCTCAATCAGATTCCCAGCCTGCACGATAAAAATGTATTTTTAGTGAACCTGAAATGACATTTGTTTAGTGCAAGGATAAGGAATACACATTCAAAAGTAGAAACTCAATGTCACATAGAAAAAAAAAAGAAAATACCCCCAGGGACAACTACGTGAGTATAACCACGTAACATGAATGAATTCTCATCAGCAGCATGATTGTATCTAATGCAAAGAAACTTATTGTCTGGATTAACAAGAGAACATCATCATTATAAATAATTTTAAGTAGTACAAAATCTTTTTCTCCAAACCCAACCCCTTTTATCACCGTAAAGGTCTGCAAGAAGAGACATCATTCTGACTGTGAATGAACCAAAAAGATAGCTACAGATAGGAAGAATAAGGATTCAATTTCCTCAGACCATGTATGTAAGTAAACAAAAGATATTTAAAGCATTAAATATTCTCAAGAAGCAAAAATGGTAAACAGGTGCACTTGGGATAACCAACATGTTTAAACCCCATAGAATATACAGCTCAATCCTCCAAGAATTGACAAGTATACAGAAGTTAGCGCAGGAAGCAAAATTTAAGCCAGCTTTTACCAAAAGGAAAAAAAAAACTTCAGCCAGTATATTATAATGTACCAAATGCATATTCTCTTAAAAACTACAGGCAGGTAATAAATTTTAAACAACGTCATGCTCCCTGGAGAAAAAACAGCAAAGGACCCACCTCTTTTAGCTGAATCTCTTCGAAATCTTCGATCACTGGAACAGGAGCAGCCTTTCTTTTCTTCCCTTTCTTCTTTTCTTTCTCTGCTTTATCATCTAGAGGATACTTCACATTATCATGCTCCAGTAAGGAAAGAAGTTCCTTTCTAATCATTTCATCAGCCTGCTCAATCAATGTCGGAGGGACAAAGGAACTCTTATCTTCACCAGCTCTTATAAGAGAATCCCTAATTAAATCCAGTGTAGCAGGAGGGGGTCTAGGTAATTCTCTCTGAAGCACTTTTGATCTTTTCCGAAGTAATGCTTGCTGCCTAGCTTCCTCCTCAGCCTTCTCTCTAGCTATCCTATCAGACATGTCTTCCTCTATCTTCTCCTCTGGCTCCTCATTTTCTTCAGGAACAGGTTGTATGACTATTTGATACTCATTCTTGGGCTGTGGAAGACTTTTCAGACCAGCCAGCAGTTGCTTTCTCGAGTCAGCAAGCACAAGCTTAGAACTATCACGCATCTCCATATCTTCATTAATGCGCAGTTCATCCCTGATCGGAGTACCTTTAGGTGTCATGGAGAAAGCATGTCCATCCCTTGACGGAGTCATACCAATTCTAGGTGTTAGGCCAGAGACTCCAGGGGTAGCGGAAGGAGTCAAAAGTGGATTAGGTGTTTGGATTTCCTTTCTCTTAGGAGTGACTCCAGTGAAATCGGAGGGGTATAACATAGGGTTTTCTCCCCCAAGTAAAGGTGTTTGAGACTGATTCAACCTCCTCTGATTTTCAGCTTCCATCATAATTGCATCTTGCTTACCAGCAGGTGTCCTCTGAGGGGTTCTTAGCGGGGTCATTCCCTGCCGTGGTGTCTGAGCATAGTTTGCCAGAAGCGCACGAGTTGCAGCATTCCCCTCAGTTAGTTCCTCGCTCCCAATCATATCACTAGCTATACCGATTTTCGCAATTGCTTCCAACTCGTGATCTGGGATCTGAGGTGCTGGAAGATTCAATTTTGATCTTCTCCTCACTGCCTCAGGATCATTAAGTTTGTTTGCTTGCATTATAGCTGAAGGAGCATCCTGTCTCTCAGCGATCTTGTTCTTAGCAGCATCCAGTTTCCTCATACGAGCTTCCCTGTCAATTCTTCTCTCACCTTCAAGCTCTTCAATGGTGGTTGGGAAATTTGGTTGTTCCACCGGTCGGTCCTCTTCTGTGACATCATAAAAGCCCGGGGGAGGCCTTTTCTCAAAAGGGATTTCAGCATTGTAATCAATACCCTTCCTCTTTCTCTTTCTATGACGAATATCAATTCCAGCAGCCTTCAGTTCTCTCCTTTTCTGCAATGAAGCAAGCCTGCGAGCCTCTTCAAGCTGCTTCTCCCTCGCCTTCCGTTTAGCCTTTTTACCTCTTGTGTTGGCTAATCGAGCACGCGCTTCGGAAAGCATCTCCTTCTCATCCTCATCCATATCCACAGGATCTGGACGAGCAGGCTTGGCTTCCGGATTTGGATCAATCTCTCCAGGACGCAACTTACGAGGATCATCTGAAGCCTCATAGTTATCCTCCTTTGCACAAGCTGCATCAAGAAGTTTCTCATAACGTTCAAGACACTGAGATGGAGTCCGACCGACAATTGGAGCAATTGTTCTCCACTGTGTAGGCATGAGTTTGGCAAGATGTAACAATTTCTCATCCTCTTCTCTGGTCCACTCAGTCTGCAATATTGCAAATAAATATTTTCAGAATTCCTAGCTCAAGAAAATTAGCTTGATAGATACAAAACAAACAAAGAAGTCCAGTGAAGAAGTAACAAACCATCCAAGCATAATCCATTCTATTTTCTTACTTATATTTGTAAGACAAACCAATCCTCCTACCAATGAACCAGTAATACTGAATACGAAACAAATTTGCTCATTATCAGCAACAATAACAGCAAATGGCATGAGCTAAATTCCCAGAAACAGCAACCAAGTGACTCGGCAATTCAAAGATTCACAATTAATTCACGTCATTCCAAAGTAAGGGTTTTACCAACTACCTAACAAAGTTCACCCCCCCCCCCCTCCCGGGTAAAATCATTCTCTGAATCATGGAAAAATAACCCAGAAACTATAATATGAAAGTCAGCCTAAGATGCAAACACACGCTTACCAGCAGTTTCAAGTTCCCAAAAAAAAATAATAATAATTAAAAAAAAATCAGCTCCTTCAAACAAAAGATAAACCATAAGCATTATGAGTAGAGAAACAGAAAACTAAATCTTCGCATGCTAAAGACTGATAGTCAAATAAATCATTAAGTTCTAGGTTTTCGAAAATTAAAAGAGGGCAAAAACTAAAAAAAAGTACCTTCTTAATTGAAGGATCGAGCCACTCGTACCAGCGAGCTTTGCATTGCTTAGCGGATTTGCGAACAAGCAAGGAAGAAATTCGAGCCCATTGATTCTTCCCATACTTCATAACAGCCGCCTTCAAGATTTCATCCTCGGTGTTCTTCCAAACACCGCCCTTTATCATAATCCTCATCTTGCCTGATTTTGTTTATGCCCTTCCACCAAAAAGTTTGAATTCTATCCCAGAAAACTAAGGAATTCAGCTTATAAATACCTCGTAACTCCGAAGAACCTCGATTCGAGAATCCCTGAAACCCTCTCTTCCAAAAACCACCGAGAATAAGGTTTTCGGAACTTCGCTCCCGTGGGCGGTTCTTTTCCGTGAGATTTTTATGACTTAAAAGAGTTAGGCAGACTTTTGGGCTGGGCTTTTAACCGACCTCACTTATGTCGTTGGGCTAGAATTTATGCTTCCTTTTTGGTCTCCACTTATTTATAGTGGAGTACTAATACTAATTTTTTATTTTATTTTTTTCCAAATTTCTTTTACTGCTTTGAAACGGAGATTTCACAGTCCAACCATCAATATTATGGGAAAAAAAAAATAAAAATAAAACTACATTGATGGCCAATTTTATAATTCAAAAAAACGAAAAATTTAATAGTACCCTATGTTCCTTTGGATTAATTTCAGCTCACTTTTGCTCAAAATTAGTTCTTCCACAAGAATAAAATGTAAGCTTAGGTGAACTAAAATTGCTTCAATCCGAGTCAGTTTACCTGGTTCCGGCTTTAAATATCATTTACAAGTTTGGTTCAGTCCTTAGTTTTCTTTATTTTTAGATACACAATTTGATATCTGTAATTAATTTTATAAACAATACATACTTTAGTCCCCATATCTGAGCGTGATTTCTCCAGACTCGGGAATGAGTAATAGTAATTTGTAACAAAGTAAACCATTCCATTCTCTCATGCAGTTTGACAACAAGGTTCGCCGGACAAATTATAGATATAACTGAAACTGAGAATGATATGAAACTAGATACAAAATTTTTATACCCCACTCTGAGTCTCTGATGCACAATTGAACTCACCACTTCCGTGTCAAATGCATCCCATCTTCAATTATCTACCGGTAAAATGACGCCAAAATGTAGAGACCTAGGGCTGTTGAAGCAGTGACCAGCAATTCCTGCACGTGCACAAAAAATTTCTAATGAGTGACTACCATACCAGCCCTAGCAGTCGTCGATATCATGTACATAAAAAAAAGAACAGTGCAAAGCTTTCATATGTTTTGTAACAATTTCTGGTATGTTTGACCACACAGCTCATGGGGTTCTTTCCAGAGCGAAATGAGCCAATTTTGAGCTTAGTTCTGAGAAAAGCCCTTTTCCATAATAACTGCAGCTGTAACTGTCAACTACCATGTACAGGGGAGCATACGGTGATACCATAAGACTGACCTCTAACACAGGACTCAAGCAATTCGTTTTCTTACAATGCCATTCATATCGCTTCATAAACTTATACCAAGTACTAGGCTCGTAACTATAGAGCATCCCCTCAATATTTTTAACTTTGGAAACATTACCATGCACAAATGTAAAGGTACATCGAACAGAACCAAATGAGCCATAGCTTCTGGGTCCCATGAGTAAATTTCAAATGATAAAACAATAAATCATCAGAGTTTGTTAAACAAAGATTACAAACCTGATTGTAGTACAAAAACCGAGGTATATAACCACCAGTACTTTCAATCAAATTTAGGACACCAGTGTATCCCTGCAACGAAACGATAGAGAACTAAGTTGCCTCAAAAACACAAAAATTTATGTCTAACCCAAGTCATCAAACAACTAGTGAAACAAAAACCAAAGCAGAACTGGAATGTCCACATCTTTACAGTGGAATTTGGAATGTTATTTCTCCATCCTATAATTTCATTTACTTGAATTCAAATGTGATCTCACCAGATATAGAAAACCCAACTTCAGGGAGAAACAATTTTTATCTTAAAAGCTTCAAATTCCTCACACAAATGTTCAAGCAGTACATACACCGAAGATAGATTTTTAAGTTGGATATAAATTTACGAAAATTCGAGGCGAACCACTTACCAGTGAAGCTATCGTCATACAACCAAAAACAAGCGCAAGAGATCTCATTAACCTTTTTCCCATTCTCAACATTTTCCCTTCATCTTCACCATATTCCTGCAGCCAACCCAAGAACAGCTTAAGCAGTCCATATGATCGAATAAAAATTAAGCAATTTGTACACTAACTTCTCCTGAAGAAGAAACGAACACGCAAAAAGTGTAAAACCAGAAAGCGCTAGAGTAAAACTAAAAGTGCTTACATTTAAGGTTGGAGATGCAGGTGCCTCAAATGATTTCAACTTCTCAAATATCCGGTATACAAAAATGAAACCCAAAAATTGTATAGGTTTCCAATCAGCATTACGCTTGATGAAAACCCAAGCTGTCTGCAATTAACCACACAAAAACAGGGTGCTGATATTAAAATTTGATTATTGTAAATGATTCTTTAAGTCCAAGCATTTAACCTCTCTTCTGACTTCTAAGTGCATAAATCACTCTATCTTGCCTTCCTGTGCATGGGTGCATGAGTGTGACATCCATAGACTTGCAGCAAACTAATATGATACAGCAACTAATTCTGGAGGTTAAGAAGTTTATTCTTACAACAAAACAATGTGCTCTTTGAATGTGACACTAGCAAACTAATGTTGTCCAATATCCCTGAATTTCTCTAAAGATTGAAACCTATATGTGAGAAACCGAACAGCAGATGGCCTTTATCTACTTACAAAAAGGGCAGAAATTGCCAAGTTGATCTTTATATCCTTGCCATCAGACTTGGCGTACCTGAAAGTTCGAGAAAACACAAAAAAAATAAGTCAAACAATGCAACCATTTCTTTGCTGCATGGAAATCA
The DNA here is from genome assembly GCA_949775105.1 of Oldenlandia corymbosa var. corymbosa. Lineage (NCBI taxonomy): Eukaryota > Viridiplantae > Streptophyta > Magnoliopsida > Gentianales > Rubiaceae > Oldenlandia > Oldenlandia corymbosa. The sequence continues at coordinate 35,038,368 of OX459118.1, read as the reverse complement.
AGAATTAGCAGATGGAAAACAAAGAAGAGCTTCTGATTGTGAAACAAATGGTTTTATTTTTTATCGTTAAACATTTTCTTAAAAAGAGAAAACAAAGAAAGAATTGTTACAGTTCACGCCTTTGATGTTGACCGAAGAAAATGGGTATTTCAAGAGTAGAATTGTTAGTCATCACACACACGAGAAATTTACATGGGCATCTTTGTATGGAGGAGTTTAGATATCCACAAAAAATAAAATAAAATAAAAATCAGTTGGGTCGTGTCTTACTTGGCTAGTCTATTACTAGTGAATTGTAAATCATCAAATGAAAAAATTTATAGAATAAAAGAAACGACCAAGATTGACCACTAAATCAGCGGCATTACATGTAATTGGTCAAAAGTATACCTGGGGCCCCAAGGTACAATTGGCAGCTTATCGGCATATTTTATATCCTTAGAGACCTGAAAATTCATGCAAGTCGAGGATGATAAGTAAACTAGCTGCAAGTTAATCAATTAGACATATAATGAACAGGCATATTAGGCTTCAGCAGTCGATAATAGACCCAGTAGAAAATAGCTTAAACGGCATCGAATCATGTGCTTCATAGCTTAAAGAAGAACCTTCATGATCAGTCCAGTGCAGCAGTAATTAGCCTGGAATCAGTCACATTCTTTTTTATACATCACATACTGGCTTTTCATTGGCATCAGAAGGGCGAATTGGAGCAATAACAAGTAATTCAAAAATTGACTACAGGATCATGAAGCAACCTCAAATGAAAGATCCAACTCTCAGATGCATATTGCTTCTCATCCAGGCATGTTTAAGCAGCAACGGACAGGTTTTACAGTCAAGTGTATGGAGAACTCATTTAAACAAAGGAAAAGGGGGTATTAAACATACCTTAAAGTTACCAAAAGTTTCCCCTTGCTTCCTTTTCATTAATTGCGACAGCATAATTTTGTCATATGCACTCTCCAGCTGCAATTGTTGAGTATACATCCACAGTTAACAACCAGAGTAACCAATTTTTACAAGGTCTAACAAAACAAAGCAATAGACACTTGCCATTGCCGAAAATTACAAGAACAACAACTCAAAAGGGCTTGCAGTACCCGATTGGCAGTAGCTTCATCGCCTCTGCTTTCAGCATCCTTTTTTTTCTTAGCATACGCTTCCTTGATCTTGTCAAACCCAGCAATGGGGCTCACACCAAGAATCTAATCAACAATCCAAACGATTCAGAAACCAAATCAAAAAGTATGTCTGCTTACAGATTCTACAATCATGAACCAGAACCCAAACCTCGTATGGATTAAAATCACTGTTTGAGCTAGAACTTCCAGCAGCAGATGATGCAGCCCGGATGACACATTTATTCACCTTGTATATTTTAGAAAACCTGAAGAACTCAACATTTGAGAAAAAATTCAAAACTTACCAAATATCCATAACCAAAGCTCTCATGGAAAAGGGACGAAATCTCTAAATTCAAGTCCAAATTCTTGGCAAGCAACTCAAACAAACAAACAAAAAAAAGCATTGGGATTCACGCGAGGATAATGTTTCGGGCACTAATCACATTCCTCGAGTTTCAAACGGGACAAATAGAAACAAGAATCAATACAGCCAAACAGCAGTTGGTGACTTTGACAAATTACCTAAGGCATGAAGGGGTGATTTTAGGAAATTGAACTGAACCTCTGAGATGAGAACTTTGATTGGAACAGGGGAAAGACGTCTTGGGACATTGAACTAAGCTTGATGAAAGGGATAATGCCATAGTTTCAATCCTGCTTCGATTGAATTTTGCTGTCAAACTTACTTCGCATATTGCATCCTTAGGGCTTTTCCTGGGTTTTGTCTTTTGAGGTTGCCGTTAGGATCATTAGTCATACAGAGACTGATGCTGGACTCATCTATTAGTCTATATATAAAGAAAAGGTACGAAATTGTTGCTAACAGGTTCGCGTGGCCTAATGGATAAGGCGCTCGCCTCCGGAGCGGGAGATTGTGGGTTCGAGTCCCACCGTGAACGTTTTTTAATTTCATTTTTCTTTTCTTTTTTTGGGGTGTTTTGAACTTAATTTTTTTCTTCTGTTTTTTTTTTCCTTTTTTTTTTTTGGTGCTTGAACTTCCAATATAATTTTGATTCTGTACGTGAAATGATTTTTTGTTGTCCTTTTTCTTATAATTTGTCTTTCTTTTTTGGTTAAACTTCCAAGTTCCAATATTATTTTTGATTCTGTACATAAAACGATTTTTATTGATGAACTTGAATAAAATGTAAAAACAATCAAAAGAAGTACAATTGCTGCTCCTCCATTCCTCATTACTTTTTGATATTTCGTGCAGTATTCATATGGCAAAAGGACTCATATTATCAACTTTTGCTGGCCTTCATGTTTTTTAAGTTTTTGAAGACTTAAAAATCAGTATGTTCGAACTGCTGATCTTAGCTATTGTTGTGTGTAAACTTTCTTCAACTTCGTCCACCCCGTTTTCAGAGTATTTTACTTGACGTGTAAAAACAAGGAATAACAAGAAATTTTCCTTTTGTAAAACAGTAAAAGTAGGCAATGATCACCAAACTTTTCAGAAGGATAAACATTGCATAGATTCAGGGAGTACAAACTGATGTCTCAGCTGGTCAGATCATCATTCTTGAACGGCGTACAAAACAGTCAAGAGTAGCATGCGGCAGGCCGCTTATTATTTATTCGCATACTACAGTTTATACCGCAACATTCACACAGATCAAGACAGGTAAAAAAAACCAAAACAAAAGCTCGTTTCGTTTATTTTACACAACAGACATTGGGATTTCCACCCCCCTCTGCTGAGACTCAGAGTACTGTGGGCTGAGAATTGTGACTTCCTGCCTGTTATACTTAATCCTCCTGGCTTCTTCCCTTGATAGCTGGTAAGCATTTATCAAAACCTCCTCCGGCATGGCCCTGATCACTGATGTTTTTCCGACGAGTGGACTGGTTCTAGCCTGGTCATTAGTCTTCACAGTGAACCATTCACAGCCCTGGTTTCCAGCCTGTTTGAAATGAGCAAAGTTTTGTGGGACGATCAGCAATTGGCCTTCCCTCACTTCTCCGTCGAAAACGGGTCGGTTCGAGTTCCCAACTATCTGTACTCTGGCATTTCCTCTTGCAATGTAGCTTATGCTGTGGGCGTTGATGTTCCAGTGAGGTGCAACCATGGCAGCAGGGCGAAGTAATCCTCTGCCGGCGCTCAATCGGAGGACCCTCAAAATTGGTAGATTCAGGCTGTTGAGTGCGGCAATGCTTCCACCGTTGGCTGTGTAAATATCGGCCCTCTCAGGATTTGCGAGATTCTCCCTGAACCTCAAGCTGCAGATGGTTTCCTCGAATCCATTAGCTTTCTCGTTCATGTAGTATCCTCCTCCCTGTTGTTGTTCCTGGAATTGCTGTTCTCTCCTTGGGCTTACAATGCGGAACTCATCTCGAACCCTGATGATGCTTCCTCTGTTGTCATTCTCATTCTGTAGCTTCCTTACTGTTTCTTGATCTACCTGGAAAGCCTGTGCCAGAATCTGCGCATCAAATGCTTGGAAGATATTGACTCCCTGGTGGCGCTGCTGTCCCGGTTGTTGTTGTCCCTGATAGGTTCCTTGCCTTTGTTGCTGTTGTGGGTTTCCGGCAATGAAAAACCTCTGCAGAATCAAACAGGGACAAAAGAGGGGTTACTTAATGATGACAGAAATCTACATAAATTGAAAGACATATAATTAATTTGTTAGACGTCTATAATATACCCTTAAGTTTTCATCAAGTTGGTTCTCTAGATTGGCGGTGTGATGAACCACAACAAGGACGAGATCCTGATTGCCTTCGTTGTGGCACCAATGAGCAACTCCAGTGGGCAAAGCAATGACATCTCCCCTGTATAATTGATGTATTTTCTGGTGCTGATCCCTGAACCTCTGTTGGCCTTGTTCACTCTGTTGCCCCTGTATTTGTCCTACACTTTGGTATGTCTCTGGGCATCCAGGATCCATTACTCCAAGTATACCATTTCCTGTTGAAAATTAACAATCAAACTTCATCAAATTGAACCCAAAAGAAACAACAATTAAGTCTTCTGGACTAGAAAGCAATGAAATAAATGTACTTACCTTGGATGACAAAAACCATAGTCGGGGCATTGTTGAAAGAAGGCAAGAGGAGGCCCCGAGACCCGATAACGTGACGGGTAACAGCGACACCAGCACACCTCAATTGCTCATTGTTGGAGTCCCAAAACTCGCTGTATCCGCCTTCGTATTCGAGGCGGCGCATGGGCTCAAGCGGGTTGAGATTGGTGAGGGAGCATTGACCCATTCCTTGTTGGAACTGCTGGCCTCGCTGAACAGCTAGGCAACCACTGAACAGAGTAAGAAAGCTAAGAGCAAGAAACTGCAAAGAAGAGCCTGCCATTGTATTTTTCTTAGACTACAACTGAAATATACAGAAATGGAGAAATTGGCTTGGGATTCAGGGAGGGGAAATGGTGGGTATTTATAACAGGGGATTGAATTGCATGAGAATTGACACCTTGCAATGGAGAGTGGCACCTGGCGCGGCGAATTTGACAACTGCATCCAAAATTGCATGGCATATTCGGTGGAGAAGTGAATACGCGTCACTGCATTGTTCTTGTCATTGTCTGCATGATTTATTGTCGTCTTCATCTTTATCGAGTTTCGATGGATGCCGGGTTCGGATCGATCCATCTTTCCATTTCGCCATGGCTGAGCAGAATTTACGGGAGAGGCCAGTTGTCGCTAGTCATCATTACTACTCTCTTCAGATGACTCATGAGTCATGAGTGACCGCTCAATTTACAGATGAACTGTAAACTAGTAATGTCAGACATTCAATACACCTGAATTAAATGATGCCTGAACTTTATGTAATACTATAATATCTGAATTATCTCAACAAGAAGAAGACATAGCATTGAGTTAGTCGATTGTTATCTGATTTTGACAATGTTTTTTCCTTTTTTGTTTATTGGGGCATTGTAACAGAATCTTACGTATAAATCATAGAATATCAACACTTAGCGGATGTTGGATAAATTTGGTAATTAATTTTGCGCGGAAGTTTTCTATACTTGTCCACATAGCTAGCTAGTTAATTAAACCTGGAAAACTAACTACAACAAAGCCTGATTAAGTACCATCCTCGATCTCTATTATATTAGTACCATTTTAGTGACTTCTCGAAACGAATTGGAAACTCAAATGATATATTTTTTGTCCTAAAAAAGTAATTCACATTGAGTTTTGATATTTTTTTATTGTGACTATTGTTCTAGTACAAATTTCAAAACTTATTATAGACTATTTTTATGAGACAGGAAGATAGTTATTTTACTAGGTTGTTGTTTGTCGCGCGTTGCCCGACTATTTTATATACACTGTGTTATATATTATAAATATTTGTATTAATTTATTTCGGATACAAGTGGCTATAGTGAAAAAGTAATATTACCAAATTAAAAATCTAGAAGAAACTCAAGATTGAGAGAGAGAGAGAGAGAGAGAGAGAGAGAGAGAGAAATAGATTGTATCTTGTGTGATGTTACAAAACACAAATTTGGGGAAGATCATATTTCTATGAGAATGATTAATTAGTTTAACCAAGATAGACAAGGAACGAAGATACATAAATACAAAGTTCAGATCTTTATATTCTCCAAAGAGAAGCAAATAACTGAGGATAGCAATGGTGAAAGATTGTCACCTCAAGTCAGAGCTACCATAACTCGCCAAGAAAATTAAGCAATGGTGAAAGATTCTCACCTCAAGTCAGCCCACCTTCCAAATTGCTAACGGTGTTTTTTTATTGTCACAATCTAAAGTAAGGAACCAAGATAGAGCACAGAAACAGTATGTTAAAGCTGGAACAATAAAAGACAGGCCTGAAATATTTTAAAGAAAATTCATAGGATTGCTGGATAAAAGCATGCATTCTTAAATGATCAAGCAAAGGTATAAGTGCGACCAAACAACCAGCAAATCCAAAAGCTAGTATTTTAAGATCTCATTCTAGGCAACACGGAGTCATCTGGAGACCAATTAAGATCCACCAATACTTCAAGCCACACCTCCTGGCACTACGATGCAACTATATCCAGATGCCAAAAGAGTTCTTGTTGCCGGTGTAAGTCCCAAATGTCCATAGATGTTGCAGGAGAGGTGTATGAAAAACCTGTAGCCAATTTTTCACTTTAGGACAAGCCAACTTCTATAAAGCTGCCCTTTACAGGTAAAGAGAGTTGCACTACAAAATCTACTTCCAAATAACAAGCAACACACGGAATAGGACTAAATTTGTATCATGACAAAACCAATCAAAGCATTATGACAGGGGGAAAAAGAAGATAAATATCAGTTCAGGGGAACTATTTTTATACTTAGTACATCACACTGCAAAATAATGGAACAAGGAAACGCATGTTTTATCAGACAATGATTTAAATAAGAAACACAGCAAGATATCTTTAACAAGCGATGAACAGTACTCTTGTTCACAGATTCACAGACTAAATTTAACAACGATTCTCCAAATAAATTAAAACTCACAGGAATAGGACAGCAGGAACCAAGCTTTTAAGAGGCAACTTGTCAGCCTTTTTCAGTTTGCAGGTAGACACAGGCATCAATAGGTGATATGATGCCACTGAACGACAGAAGTAGCAATCCCTGTCACTGGATATCAAAATCATAATGTGCCTGAAAATTATGGAGCAAAGATATCAATGAAGCCTGCGTTTCATCAAATCCATTTTGAAGTAACAAAATCACATGTATTTAAAGAGGAAAAGAAAAAATACAAACTTTGGTTCATCCAAGTTGATCAATTACAAAATCAAAGCAATTTAAAACACAGCTAAATAATTAGACATGTCTGGGCTAAGAGCCTGCGTCCGGATCTATTTGTGCAATAATTCACAACCCACACAAGATTAGAAGCAGACCAAAATAATCAGACTCTAAAAGAAAATTCATAGTCTTAAATCCATCTCCAAAAGCGCTAAACATACTCGCTACTCACGAGACAAGTTTTCATCCGTAGCAGGAATCTTATGGTACAGAGTACATTCAACCAAACATGTTATCATTTAACTTGAGAAATCTTAAGGAAAAATAATAAAGAAAAACAATCCAGCCCAACATAACATTAATCAGTGCATTAATCATGCTGTTATCATTTATGTTGATGATTTTTTACCATTGCATATTTGTTGTTCTTAACTCTCTAATTTGTGCATTGACAATTCTTTATCGACAAGCACTATCGATGCACAAGCGAAATGAAAATCGGCAGACACAAACCTAACTGCAGAAAAAAGGTTTAAAAGATTCCCCAAAAAGCGAGCTCAGTGCCTAAGTGAACAACATTGGGACTCTACTTGGTCAAATCAAAACAAACAAATTCAGTTTAGCCAAGCAAACAAGCCAAAAGCCAGAGTTACCAACTAACCAATTTGAATGGACAAAGTTCCAGCAGTCTGCACCCGACCAAGCCAAATTTGGATCAGTAATCAATTCAAGAAGACAAAACAACCCAGACTTCTAAACTGAGCCTATCTCGACGTATCAAAGTTGCATTTTTCTTAAGCTCAATCATAAATGTATATATATTATACAGGGGGACAATACACAAAGCAGATCTTAAACTGACTCAAATTCTTACTTAGCTTTTGTTCCTTCTAGAGATCCACGAATTAATCTTGTGCAAAAAATCTTTGAATGAGGAATTACTCCACAAAAACCTAACCAAGTAAAAATGAAGCAAGAAAAAATCGCAGTACATGAAAATCTTTCAAAGAAGAATTAATCCACTTCAGCCTAACTAATTTAAAAAACCAAGCAAAACTTCATGCCATCGAAGCAGTCCACATATTGTGCAATTTGTTTCACCAGGTCCACGAAACTTGATTGCCAGCCCTGTAGTCACCATGATCATCGAGAAACATACAGCCATGTAGTTACCATGATCATCGAGAAGCATTTTTTCACCCACGTATGTAACGCGGCAGAATTAATACGTTAATTGCTTGGAACAATAGATGATGAACTTACCTCAAATTTCCCTAGATATTTTACGTTTTAATCAGCAAATTTTTCCGTGAGTTTTGGTGGCTGATGTTTCTCATCCAATGAATCGATGGGAATGTAAGCAGCCATCTTGCACCAAAAGAATTATCTTTATAGTAAGTAAAACCTCAATATTAAAACAGTATTATAATCGGAAGGGAAATTATATATATTGTGATGGAGGGGAACAAAAAGTTGAGAACACACGGGAGCAAAAATCAGAGACTTGAGTGTGCTTCAAACTACATGGACTGAACTTTGCTGAAAATGCATATTCTACTTTCTTTCGACTTTCAAGACTATTTTTGTTTTTTTCATGGCTATTATAACCTGAGACTTGAGTGTAAACTTCCAGATTTTTTGCTGTCTGTTGAACTGTTAGTGTTGTTAAGTGTTACTGTGTTAAAGTTTGAAATGAAGCTGATGTATGTTGCCAATTGCCAAGTTAAAGACTGAATAGTGAGAAGTGAAGACTGAAGTTCTCAATTCTGCTTTCTTTCACTTTTCAGTTTTGCTCTTAATGTTGAAACAAAAATATTTCTTTTCTCAATTTCTGAAACTTTGAAATTTGTTGACAATGTTATCATGTATCTAATATTCATATTGTATAAGTCTTAACACTTGTGGACTTTTAGTATGTACTGTGTGGCCTATGAAATATGAATTTTGAATTTCAATTTCAGTTGAACTTTATAAATTAGAATTTGGATTTCAGTTTCAGTTTTACTTGTGGTTTACACTTTACACTTTATAGGAAGAATTTAGTTCATAAATCAGGATTTGAAATCTTGTAAAAAATGGTCCATTTTTTTGGCCATTTTGTTCGGTTTAATCGGTCCCCGACCTGATCTCCCTCATGTTTAATCGGTCAGTTCGGTTCAGGGGATTTGAAATATCGGTTTAGTTTTGAGCAGGTTAAAGAAAATAAAAAAATCGAATTACCCGAACCGAATTCATCCGAACCGAATCGAACACCGAATTAGCAGCCCTAACTTCGTCGAGATATCTAAATTGACGCAAAAGTGGACCGTTTCGGATTCTTTTTGTTTGTTCATGAAGTCGAGTAGTCGACTAATAAAAAGTCCAGTGATGAAGTAATGATCCACACATAACACACGAATAAAGCCAAAAATGACAATAATTTCGGAAACATTTCTTCTAGGCCCTAGATTGCTAGCTAGCTCCCCTGTGATGAAGTTCCTGAATTAATAAAGATGTTGTACCAGAAAACCATGTCATCCCTGATACTATTACCTCCGTTAATGGCTGAGAAATGAAGCTTTGAATATTCTGCACTCTCATTTCTTCTGTCAATCATAAAAGAATCATCCTGGCTGCCGGCCGGTCGTTCAATGTTGGTAAATTCTGGCCTATCTGCTGCATAGATACGGTAATCATCAAATCCCACAACACTCTCACCATCTCTAATTACTTCTGCTGAACTTGAAGATGATTCGGCAACCATTTGAAGCCTTGAATATCTCGACATTTTACCGGCCAAGAAGTAGTGATTCTGTTGAATTACTCTCTTCTTCAACTGAGTATTCCAATAATTCTTTATCTCATTGTCTGTTCGGCCGGGCAACTTATTCGCAATGGCGGACCATCTTCAAAAGAAAAAGAATATTTGTACAATATCAATATATCATATGTGATTATATATAGTTATACGATTGATTTGTCTAAATTGAACAAATTAAAGTCACCTGTTTCCGAGTACTCCATGTAGCCTAATGATGGTTTCTTCTTCTTCTCTGGTAAAATTTCCTCGCTTGATATCGGGCCGCAAATAATTTGTCCAACGGAGTCTGCAACTCTTCCCACACCTCAACAGACCTGGGTTCATGCAATTTTCGAACTTAATTGCGAGCAAATCAAAATAAGGTACCTTGTAAAGAGAAAAAAAAAGAAAAAAAAAAGAAAAGGGCTGCCATGCATGCATAAGTAACACCTATTTGCTGCATGATACAAATGAGTAATACTTTCGTCCCAAAATTATTGTTCAATTTAGATTTTCAGTTTTAATACAAATTAAACTATAAATGAAAATCTAAATCAAACAATAATTTCGAGATAGAAGAAATATACAACAAGAATCCAGAAAAACGAGACACGAGAAATGAAAATTTATCAACAATCAGTTCACAGATATACTTACCAGCTAGTTTGGGAAGTGCCCTCCAGTTTTCATGGCCGTAGCGTTGAACAAAAGACATCAAGATTTGATCTTCTTCAGGAGTCCATGGTCCTTTCTTCAGCCCCATCTTCTCACAACAAGGAACCCTCCCCATATTATGTCTGAATTCTGATTTCTGACTGATTGATTGATTTCGCTCTGTCCTTAGTACATGAGGCTCTAGACTAGGATGATGGGGACAAATTTAAAAGAGATCATAAAAAAAGTGCAGCTCGGAAACGTGCAAAATGAGGTTTAATTTAGAAATGATATGAAAGATATACCCATAAATATTACTCTATAATGGATACGCATTTCTTATCTTGGTCAATGTAAATGTTAAGATTAATAATTATTATCCATTTTCATGTGGGCTAATGATTATAAGTATATTTTTCTAAAAGCAATTCGTGGTACTTTCTGCATCAAGGAGACAAGGACGTGGTGATTTTCTGGGTTATTTCTTCAAGTTGCATAGTGTAGTGGACATTGGACAACCTTTTTATTTGCTTTGTCTTTTTATTTTCCGAAGTCAAAAATCACACGCGGCACGTGCCAACCCAGCCCGCCATATTTCTTATGTGCCTTTTGCTTTCTGGTTGACTTATAAAGAATTAGATTGCGAGGATTGTGTTCAATAAACTAAGCAGTAATTCCAATAATTAGTAGTTCTAAAAGGCTAATAGGATTTGCTTGTCAACTGTAGACTATGATGCTTGTCAAACACCAGTTATCCCATCCATCGAGGTGTCTACAATTCAGCGAGGGGGATTAGTCACTGTTACTGACCGCGGACACCCTGCAAATATATGTGAAAAAAAAAATTTATAATGCGGGCCTAAAGCACTCTTGGAGATTCATGAATGTAGTCTGTTCTGGCGTTTAATCAAGCGCTTCAAGCTTTTCAAAATGGGACTGATTTCAAAACAAATAATATTCAAGAATCATTATCAGAAATTGACTTCATCGTCCAAAAAAAGGTACCTAGAGAAATGAGATGACGAATGTCGACGATGAACACAAGGACATTAGAAAAGAAAAGCAAAAAAAAGTGACACTTGATGCCATTCTTCAAAAGTTCCTCACGATTCTTAAAATCAAGACTTTTTGCCGACATTGGATTTTGTTTGAAAAGTCAGCTTCTGTAGCCGTTTTATTCAGGAAAACTATGCATTTCTTTAGTACACTCATTATAGCTTTAGAGTGGCTTACACATATTTCTTTTTATCGCTGATTAGTGATTAGGATAGCCAATAAGGAGCAAAATAATCATGACATTTCTTCGCACTCCATATTTTGGACGTCAAAAGTTTAGAAGAAAAGGAAACTTAGAAGATATCATGCATTCGCATATAATAATGTACTTTTCAATGGTTGACGATGAAATCAAGAGAGAATATGAATTATGAAATGCGATTATCGAAAAGTCCACATTCTTTGTGATTTTGTGATTGAGTATTAATTATATCATATGTTATTTGAAAGAAGTTATCGTAACATCCACTGATTAAACAATGGATGGAGTACAAATCAAGGTACAGAGTTTAAGAAGTTCTACTATTCGTGGCAGTTTATTACATGAATTTGAGGGAAATAAAATGCCTATAGTTCGAATCACATGAAGCATGGGGGCTGCTGATTTTTTTTTTTAGTTGTTCTTTTCTGAGATGTTGAAGTGAAATCCATCAGGGAACCTTATAATTGGTGCTCTGACGATTTTTCCACCCTTCACCATTGTCCATCTGGGAAACAAAAGAAGAAACATATAAATTTTGAGGATTATACTAGGATGTGGAGAGATATGTCCGAACTCTTCTTAACCTTGTTGAATTTTGAGGTTAAGAAAATGGCTAAGAAAAAATACCTATATTTTGTGACCATAACATGTAAGAAAGTGGCCAGCAATGCCTTGCTGTACTCTGCTCCAGCACATTGCTTCATCCCTGATCCAAATGGCATAAAGCATTTTGATACCACACTTGGCTGGATCTCCTGTCAGTCACAAACAAGTACATGAATACTAACTAAATCAGTTAAAAGGGCCTCGTTTGGATTTGTTTTTTTCTTTTCCAAAAAGAAGAATGCCATATATTGGAATTGTTCAGACCTTCCAGCGCCATGGATTGAATGCAAGAGGATCTTCAAATTGGTTAGAGTTCAAATGCAGAGCTGCTGTTGCAATCATAATCACCCATCCTTTTGGAATAGTATATCCTGTTGATTGTGTAAGAAATTAAACACTGGAGCATGATTGAAGAATCAGAATTTAATTGAGATTAAGATGAAATCAGGATGTATACCGTTGACAGGGATATCTTTCAGGGCACGACGGAAAAATCCGGGCGCAATGTTCCCTAATCTCAAAACTTCATTGATAACCTGCAGAAATTACCCCAATAAGTACGCAGAAAAAGTCTACCTCGATGTTAAAATCCTTCATGTAACAGAACCATTAATTACCTGCATGGTAAATGTCATTGATTTGTATTCACTCCATGTTAATGGTGTATCCACGTTCTCTCTGTTCTTCAGGATTTCTTCATGCTCGGCCTTGAAAGAGAAAATGTCAGTCACCTCAAAATTTGGACAGAATCTCAACTCAGATTTGTGTCAACGGATGATTTGTGTACATATATTACTTACTATTAATTCCTGGAGAACAGCTGGATGATCTGCGAGTAGCTTAAATGCTAATGCTAATGTTGTCGAGATGGAATCCGAGGTGACGAATAACAGACCGAACATCAACTGAACTACGAAATCTTCCTTAATGTATGCCTCAGTGTTCATGTCCTGGATGATGCCGTCAAGCAAGTCTCCATAGCTCCTTTCAGGTGCTGCAAGCCTCTTTCCGACGACATCCTTCATCAATTCTCTCACCTTCTTGTGAATCTGACAGTGGTTTTCCAATCCGTTAGCTGACAAATGCTACTAACTTGATCAGGTAACATTTAGATAGAAAACAATTTAGGGGCATTTGGATTTAGGTACCTGCAAACATTTGTGATGTGCAGTACCAGGGAAGTTAATAGGGAAGGACATCATTCCTTCAACTAAGTCCTTAAACATTTCACTGATATTCAGTGGTGCATTTTCAAGGTCGCCGCTGAAAATTTGTTGTGCTGCAAAATTGACAGTCATCTGCCAAAAAAGGGAATGAACAAAACAACTCAGTTTTCACACTACCATTTTAATAGTCCTGTTTCAATAACGCGACTATTATTATGGGACGAAACAGAATATAAAGGTTATTGAGATAGGTCAACGAAATTTAACTGTAATAGAGGCTCCTTTGACTTCAACTGAGTCTTTATTTGACCACTTTCTCAGAGTTTGGTTAGCCATTTCTTCCATCTGAGGAAGTAACTTTTCTTTTAGGGACTCTACACCAAAGTGTTTCAAGGTCAAATTCCTGGTATATTTTTTAGAGGACTGGCTAGCTTGATCGAATACTTCAGCAAATGTATCCATTGACCAAGTGTCGACTAGCTTTCCGTCTTGTCGAAGTAGAAAATGGTTGAATTCGGGGTCTGCGGTGATGATCACCGGCCTCCCTGCAACATTGGTACGGAAAATTGGACCATACCTGAATGAACAGATTGAGAGTATTGTTCAGTAAACGTTCAAATGAAAGAAGTGAATAATGCTAACAAGTTATAAAAATATTTTCCGTCCTATTTTAATAGTCCACGGATGCGCGCATTACCTTTTAAGTCTCTTCTTCAAGAATGGAGGAAGATCAATTGATGGACTAGGGAGAACTAATTGAAGGGTTTCACCAATCAATGGAAGCCCCATAGAACCTGGAGGAAGAACTCCATTGCATCTTGGATTTTGCCATCTGTAAATGTAGCGGGTGATCAAAACTGCTACTAAGGCTACGGCGATTAAGCCAGCCATTGTCGCATCCACTTTCATAACAATTTCTTTCAAATCTGTGAATAATGTGTCAAACTTCAAGGAAACAGACTCCATTTCTTCTTCTTCTCTGTTTCGAAGGGAATTATCAAATAGGAAAAGAGTATCGTTGAGGTTATTGCATTATTACATGATGAAACAATCCTTACTTATATACTATGTTTAAGGTAAGGTGCATGTGCCCAAAAACAAGTATAAATGTTTAAGGCAAGGTGCATGTGCCCAAAAAACAAGTATAAATGGGCATCGAAGGTTCAAATATGGAGTACTATGTGCCCAAAAAAATCAAAAATGGGCATCGAAGGTTCAAATATGGAGTACTTGATATCTTAATTAAATATTCTGTGTCTTGGCAGTTTACGGTTTATTACGACAAGAAATGGTACTTTATAGTACTTAATTTGTGGCCGGCATGTGAAAAATTATGGATTGATGCTTATAGTCGTTTGTTTTTCGATTAATAGTACTAAAACAACTAAAATACCATTATATAGTAGAACTTGGGTAAAATAATAATTAATAAATTAATAACTTTTAACAATTAATAATTTCTATGGTCTCAAGTTGGGACCAGTAAAAAATGTGAAAAATCGATAAAATGATAAAATAATAATGTTTCAGAAAATGTACTTTATATCTATAAGTCCCAACAACACCATAAATTAATAAATATCCTAAAAGTAAAAAATAATAATAATAATAACTACAAATATTTAGTATAATATAAACTGTTGATACTTGTTTTTTAATCAATAGAGACGAAATGAACTATGTATGGATATCAAGTGTTCAAAAGAGTTTTTAATACTTGATTAATTCGAGTGTAAAGACAATTACAAATTGTGTAATCTAGTGACGGTTCTTGTTTCTCATAGAAATTCTTTAAATTAATAATTTATTAATTTATCGTTTTGTAATAATTCTCTAAATAATAAGTTTTGTTGGTTCCAATATTATTATTAATTTATAGAAATTCTACTGTAAGTTTATACTACTAGAACTTAAATGAGGTAATGCTGATGTGGAAATTAGAAAGGGATCTCTTGTCCAAAATCATTATAAGAGATTCTGTGAAGAGGAATTGGAACAAATCGACTTACAAAAACAGGATAGAATCCAAGATTGATACTTCTCCTAATTTTGGGATTTAGGTAGAGTTACATCACAAGCTACTAGAAAGCGTTTAAAATTTGCTTTAAATCGGAGAATTACTACCCTTATTATCCGATCAGGTTACTCGCAATCTCTCATGCTTGGTGCTATTTTGTTATTCAAGTTGAATACAAATAGATTTTTAGAAGTTGGTCTACCGTTGGAGTTGTAGTTAATTTATGTTTTGTCATCATAATTAGCTAAAAAATCCTAATGGCATCAAATTTGTACAAGGTACAAAATTCCTAGTTCCCCCCATTTTTAGCCATGGATTAAGATTTATACCAAAATTCAATATGTCAGAGTTGCTGAATTCCTCCTAAACTCCCATATTTCTTCTTTCATTTGGTTCCCTCTCGTATTCGAACTCTTGTTATAGTCTTCACTCTACTATTCAAATCTAGAAGCCCGGTAATGGTGTTTGGACCCATCAAGTAGACGGGTTTAGCTGATCCAATAAAAATGGTCCATTTGACAAAAGACCAAATGGAAGTTTGTTCTAGGCGGCTTTGAATTGAAGTTTAAACGGCAAAAGTTTTGATTTTGACTATTCTTTTCTCATCCATCCCAACTGGCGAGGATTACTTGAGAGTTCAGATATTTAGCGAAAAGAAACACACGGAGAGACGACAACGAAGACCACTACGATAAAACGAGACAAAGCTTATGCAAAATCCTGCAACTCGTTTTAAATATATTTTGAGAAAATAAGCACAGACACCTGTTAAATAATGATAAAGTTAATCATAATCCCTCAATAAAAACAACTACCCTTTATAGATCTCAAAATTTTTCCCGACCATAAAACCTTTCTTAATTACTTACCCTTTTAGAGAAGTGCTGATGTTTTCTGCAGTGATAATTCTTTTTATTCTCCCGGAAACCCAAAATTGAATCTTTTTTTTTTTTTTTTTTCTGCTTTGGATTTCTGGCTACTAAATAAAGTAGTATGGGGAAGTGTAAATTATTGGGAATTTTGGCAGTTGGGCTATGGTTGATTGGGTTTTGTGGGGTGGCGGTCCATGGAGACGGAGATTCCAGATCATCTTCTTCGGAAGCGTATGTGACCCTTCTTTATGGGGATGAATTTTTACTGGGTGTTAGGGTGCTGGGCAAGTCCATTCGGGACACTGGATCCAGTAAAGACATGGTTGTTCTGGTTTCTGATGGCGTCTCCGATTACGCTAACCAGCTTCTTCGGGTATGTCTTTTCAGATTTCTTTGCTGCTTTTCTGTTTGTGAATTCGTATGTTTTCCAAGCATCAGGACATGCAAGTTTAGATAAGTTAAAAGTTATAATTTTGGTAAATCCTGGTTCTTGTGATAATTCTAAGTTGGCGCTTACTGTTCTGTAATATTAAGCTGAAAACAAGATTTGTATTGAGCTGAACGGGTCCATAATTTACCTTCGTGATTGAGAAGCAGAAATATAGGTGAACATTGGATTTGTGGGGGGTTTATTTAGAGTAATGTTTTCACAATTGAGATGAATATTGGAGCTGTGAGCCTTTACCTAAGAGTAATGGTATTCACATTAAGATGAACATTGGAACTGTGGGATTCTACTTGAGAGTAATGATTTCCTATTTACCTAAAAATTGAGGTAAGTTCAAAATCACCACTTACACTTATTGATGCGTAGATGTATGTATGTATATGGTAAGGAAAGATGATTGTTCTTTCGTGTATGCCACTTTTTGTATTGAATGATTTCCTTCAGAGCATGATAATCTTTAGTCAGAGAAAGCTAGTAGATAGTGTAGGGATTAAGCGATTTACTCTGTGATTTCAGTTTTTTCGAATTGCATTTTTGGTGCTTGGTTTTTATATTTTAGTTTTTAGACGGAGTCATGATATTTTATTTCGGTGTTATCTGACAGTCAATTTTAAGTGGTAACTTCAAGTACTTACTAGTTTATGCTAGTGCGTTTTTTAACTTAACATTGTTCTTTTATTGCAGGCTGATGGTTGGATTGTTGAGAAAATTAGTTTACTGGCAAACCCTAACCAAGTGAGGCCGAAGAGGTTTTGGGGTGTTTACACGAAGCTAAAAATATTTAACTTGACAAAGTACAAGAAAGGTGAACATTTGTCTTAATTAGTTCTTGCTTTGATAGGAAGGATCGAAATTGTCGTTGACTAGCACTTTTGCTTCAAGTCTTGAAATCTAATTATAGTGCCTGTTCTCATGTCTCTCATTGCTTCCAACGTATTTTTTTACTGCCTACAATGTTGTGAGGGGTATTGAACTTACTAATTTGCATACATGTTTCATGAACAGTTATTTCTTTTATTTGTTGGCAGTGGTTTATCTTGATGCCGATACAATTGTGGTTAAGAACATCGATGATCTCTTCAAATGTGGGAAGTTCTGTGCGAATTTAAAACATTCAGAAAGGCTAAATTCGGGTGTCATGGTAGTTGAACCGTCTGAAGAAGTTTTCAAGGATATGATGAGCAAAGTCAACACTTTGTTTTCTTACACTGGAGGTATAATCATCAATAATCAGATATCAGTATAGTTGCTCGTCCGTTTAGTTTCATATATGCTAATTTGATATTAGCTGCTGCCAATGTTTTTTTTTAAATCTAGTTTCAGTTAATTCTTTCTGACATGTTTCTTTTGGTGCAAATTTTGGTTATATTTGTTATTGAATCTTCAAAGCTTGAAATTATTTAAGCATTCACTATTTTGTTTACAAATATTCTTACACCAGTGTCACGTTTTGAAGTTTTGTTTGATTACTCATTCTACTGCGAGACGATTTAATTTGGCCAAGTAATTTTTTTCCTGCTTTCTAACAGGTGATCAAGGGTTTCTTAACTCCTATTACGTGGGATTTGCTAATGCCCATGTTTTTGAGCCAGACCTATCACCTGAGGTGTTGAAATCTAGACCAGTTCCTGAAATGGAAAGACTTTCCACATTATACAATGCTGATGTTGGTCTTTACATGCTTGCTAATAAGGTATTATTAATTTGACCTCCAATCCAAAGTCCATGTCCCTATCTATCTATCCAACGTCAGTGTTTGTCAGATGAGTGCATGAATAGCTAATTTTTTTGAGGATAAAAGCATATGCTTGTATTGAAGTTCGTTGGGGACATGGGCTGTTGTGCAGTGGATGATATTTAACTGTTTTTGGAAAAGCTTCAGTTTAACTGCTAAAATAGTTTGTTTGAAACAATGTTTTTGATTACTTATGTGTTTCTCTGTAATAATATGTAGTGGATGGTGGATGAGAAAGAACTCCGTGTCATTCATTACACACTTGGCCCCCTTAAGCCTTGGGATTGGTGGACATCTTGGCTAGTTAAGCCTGTGGATGTCTGGCAGGTATATGAATTATTTTGTTATATATGTGTTGGTTTTATATGTAAATATATCGTTCTCCCTGAGTGTGCTTTCCGAGGTTGTATGCACATTTTTCTTTTGCGAATTAACTAGGATATTCCTAAGAATACATTCCTGTTGTAAGTTCTTATTGGCTGGTGCTGCAGAATGTTCGGGTACAGCTCGAGGAGTCTCTTCCTGGAACACAAGGGGGTAACAATCCAACTGATGAAATCATAGTCAAGTTTCTTTTTCTGCTTCCATTTGTTCTCCTCCTTTTCTTCTATTATCGATCAGTTCTGCAGGTGAGTATGATTGCTCTTTTTTACTTATTTAGCCTAGAGGATGTTCATTCTTTAATGCTGACAACATGCGTCATTCCTCCAGAGTCGTTCATTCTTTGATCATATAAGACACCTTTACTACAAGTTTAGAACCGGGGCAATTTTTACTTACTCTCCTGTCTCCGGCTCCACGTTCAGCACGAATCAACAGGTCCATTTTTTTTTTTTTTGGTTTCCCCTTTTCGTTTGACAATTGTTTCCTTTTGTCTTTATATGGAAAATTTCTATTGTGGCTTATTATATTCACGATTTTTCTGGATACTAAAGCGGAGTATCTGGCTTAGTTCTTACTCGGCATTCACTGTGGTGTTGTTTCAAACTTCATGCAGTTCTCAGATGGCTTCCAGTCTAAGGTCCCTGCTTGCTTGGGTGGGATGTCTATAATGGTTTGCTTTTTGGCTGCTGTGACATCCCTTGCAGTTTCATTTAGTATCATTCCTCGGCAAGTAACACCATGGACGGGCATGTTTCTCATGTATGAATGGACTTTCACGATTTTCTTCCTGTTGTTTGGAAGTTACTTGCACTTGATCACTCAGTGGGGTAAAGCTGTGGCTACTAGAGCGGCATCATTATCTTCTCCTCCTGAATCTTTGGAGTATGACTCTGGAAAAGGTTATCATTCTTTCATGCAGTGAGTAGAATTTGATTTCTGTTTTTCTCGTCTCGTTCTTACCTCCTGCTGGTTGTATAGGTCACCAGCGGAACCTGTCATCTTGTGATGATGCTACCTGTTATTATGGAATGGGGATGGCATTTTTGGCCATTTTAGTACCTTCGTTGCCCTTTATTCTTGGGATTACTGCATTATTTTTGAGGTACTTCCCTTGATTCATTATTTCCCAGATATTGCTGTGTAATTTACATCTGATTGTCAACAAAGTCATTCAGTGGTGGTTTCTGGTTAGGATTCTGCAGTTTTATTGGTGTATGACATCCTAGTTGTGATCTTGTGGCGGACCATTATGTTCCTTGTTATAGACCAATATTTACATTGGAACATGGATGAGTAGTCGAGTCCAAAGGATTGATATATTTGTTTTGGTTTTGTTTTTCTTGTAATCTCAATTACATCTCTTTTTGATTATGTGATTTTTTTATATCTTTTACAGGTTAGGTTTAATGGTAGTGGGAGGAATTGTTCTGGCATCCTTCATGACTTATGCTGCTGAGCATCTTGCAATTAGGTCATTCTTAAGAGGCCTTGAACAACGTGACACGCAAAGGACCAGCAGCATATGCTTCTTGTGCTAACAAATGGCTTGACGATCTCGTAAGCTAACATAAAAAAAGTAGCTGTCCAATATGTAATTTTGGTAATATTTTTGTAGAAATTCTTTAGGCTTGTGCGTTTCAGTCTCAGATTTCTTGTGTTTATTATGCCATGGTGGTTTTCCGAACTTTCTGAATCGGGAGTCCATTAAGGGTCCTATTTTTCTTATGGGGATTGACAGCATTAAGCTTGATGTTGTAAAATAGAATCCTGCTATTTCAAGTGTGAAGATATAAGCATTAGTTTGCCTTGGCATTTGTAATTTGTAAACACCATTAACAGTTCCCCATCTTGGATCTTATCTGTCAAACCTTGTTTTTGTTTTGGATTTCACACTCTCCATTTTGCTGTGATTGGCAATATGAATTTAGACCCTCTTTTAAGTGGATCATGGTTTGTGCTTAAGAAAACTTCTTTGCCAATTATTATGGTGCTACGAACCTCTAGTGGAGTCGACCAATGCGGCTGATTGCCTATGATTTCCAAATGTAATTCCAGAAAAAGAAAAGGTTCTGGAAACCAGAAAACAGAGACAGTGCAGGCGGAAAATCAAGGGCTAGAATATAAAGCTGATCCAGCATCAATTTTTTTTTTTTTTTTCGGTACAATGATCCAGCATCATTTTAACTTCAAGTAATATTTTGTTAGACTGGTATAGTGTTCCTTTTTAATTGTCTAGATTCTTTCTTTTAGTATAGTGCTGTTTAACTGGAGTATTCTGTATTGGAGGGAATGAAGGCCATTGAAATTGAAGTATAAAGCTGAAATCATTGAGGCCATTAGATTTCAGTGAAGCGCTACTTTATTGCCAATATGTGCTTCAGTGCACTGTTAAACCTCCCCCAGCTGTGACGCCAAATTACCAAACCACCAACGAAATCTAAAGTACTGAACTCGCACTTGTTCACATTAAGGAATGAATCTTTGAGCTTCTAATAGCAAATATTATACACAAGCAGCTTTGCATAGTTGCTTTGCCAGTTTGACTTGATCATGTCCCTTCATTTATTCCTTATAAAAAAAAAAAAAAAATCTGCGGATCGAAAATATATTAAGGAAAAGGCTTGTGGATAAAGGCATTCGGAGATTCTGGTTAGCAATAATGCAGATACAACTGCCCTAATAATCACCTAGGAACACATGAATACCCTTTACAATGCATCAATTGTAGAGTACTACTACTTGCTTATTGGGGGAGAGAGAAGGGATAGAGCCCTATCAAAATCATCTTAATTTATTCCAACACTTTCCTTTTCTTAATTAGTATTACTTGGTTTGGTGGTTGCTAATAAATTAAAAGAAACAGACATGGCCACTGTCTATCATTGTTCCATTGTCTTTTGAAATTGATGAATAATCCACTAAAAACCAAAAAAAAATAAAAAATGAGGACCATAATTAATCCCAGGTCCACCCATGGTCACTGATAGGAGTTAGTGAGACAAAAGCTATAAAAATTGAGAAGTTCTTCCCCCCCCCCCATACAACAACAGTGCAAGTACTGATCTCTTTTGTATAGCTTATATATACTAGCCTAAAGATTCATTATTTTTGCAAAAGGATTCCATCACTCCCATGTGGTTCTTCCCATTTATCTTATTTAAAGGCGTAGATAGACCTCAATTATTGAGATCCATCTGTAGTATCGTTGAGTGACACACAAAAGAGTGAAACATGGCAGTCCACACTCCACTCCAAATATTGTGCACATTCTTCTTTTTACTTCTCAGCTATTTGTGTGGCTTCTTTTAAGGTGTAAAAGGGTGAAAGTTTGATGGCAGACACAATAATTGAGGAAAGACAAAAAGCAAACAGAAGACTAGAAAGCCTACAGTTCCACGGCAACCCGTTTTAATTTCGTCGTACAGTCATTAACATTCAACAAAAGCGACATAAGTAAAATAGTAAGAAGGGAGTAGCTCATGAAGTCATGATGGTATGGATAAGCTTCGAAGAGTACAATCTGTACTCCTTGAGGTGATGTTCTAAACTTGTACACATACTCCTTATTAAAGCTTAATATGAAAAAAACAAAAAAAAAAACAGATGAAAAAAAAAAAGTTACGTAAAACCTACTTCAGTTCTGGTAACCGGGGCATTTTGTGGATAGAGTTTGGCCAATAAAATTGACTCTGTCCTAAAAACTTTCTCAAACAGCGATGAGATCTTTCTCCTTCTCAAAGAATATGATGCCTCCCGAAAGAGACTTACCCGAATTAGTCGGAACAATGACTTTGAACACGGAGTGCGTAATATATGGAAAAAAAAAAAAAAGAAATTATGGGTTATGAAATTTTTCTATAGTGCTTTCTCTGTAGTTCCGCAATATTAATAAAGACTGTGTGATAAATATGACCATGCATCATTTCGGAACAAACAAAATACAAGTTTTCAATAACAAATTGTCAGAATAAGATGAACAAAGTTACGCTTCTTTTAGATAAATTTTCTTATTAAGTCCAAGCCTGGTGAAGTGAATCCCACGTGTAATTCTTGTTCTAAAGCAAGAGCTTTCACGTGAAGCTGCATTAGCCACAAAGATGGCCGTCCCGTACTTTGGTGTACGACACCATTTTTATTCCATGCACCGGAATTATCGTCACTGGAGGATTGATTTAACTTTACTCATTTTTCACTTACGTAGCTTTTTTTCCTTTTCCTTTTCAATCAAAGGGATCTTTATCAATGGGCTCCAGTATAAATTGGACACATACACAGACAAAAAAAATTAAGTAGAGAAAAGAAAGAAAACAGGAAAACGGAAAGGATAAGTGGCTAAGCTTATGTGTGGTGTCCATTCGTATGGTTCTATTTGGTCTGAAATCTAGCATTGAGGATTTGGTCCCTAGCTATCGACTTGGGAGACACCCGCTTTTAAGGCACCAAATTCACGTCCTTCAACTGTTGTACTTTGGCGAAGTTGGGGTTTGGTATACCAGCATTTTCCAAAATCGAGGGACGAGCTTATTCCGTCAGCCCCCCTCCCAGTTTCCTACTGTTAGATACTACGAGATAAAGCAAAATCATGATTTTCAAATGAGATAAAATGCTAAATTCTAATTTAATTACAATACACACCTTACTGACCAAAGTTAATGATCCTCAATATTCAGTGTCTATCATCAGTCCTTGTTTTTTTCTTATATATATATATTTAAAGCGATCTAGTAAATGATGTTCGTGAATTGGTTCTACATTATATGCATCCCTTAAAATGTCAAAGTGCAACGTGACAGTGAAATCCAATGTAACTAATACAATTTGTAGATTAAGAAAATGATAAGCACATTACTATGTAAATTATAAACCCATGATGTGATTTACGTATGACAAAACCATGGTGCAACATGACATAGTAATTTTAATTCGAATGACTAGTGTATTCCACTACATATCTACCATCACTAGTGTGTTTATTATCGGTTTCCTTTTTTTTATTTTTCAGGTGCACATTGTCGTGAGGTCTGTATATATTTTTAATAAAATCTCAAAAGTTTCAAAATAGGGATGCTGCATAAACGACAAATTTGCAGGTTAAAATTAGAAACGAACAAAATGGATATTTACTTCGCTGTTCTAAAAAACTATTGTACGATAAAAAAGAGAAAAAGAAAGATAATTATTGCAAGACAGAATATTAATCAATTAAACAAAAGGTTTTGAAACTGCTACCCTAATCCCACAATCCTATCCTTAAATTATGATAGACCTTTTTTTTTTTTTTTTTTTTCCCTTTGGGAGGATCTAGTTGAGTCTTCGAGAGCTGCAGTTGAGTTGCCTATCTCGCTCAGTTCACTTGTGGGGCCCAGCATGTGTATGTGTTTCAATGAATTATTCCTTGGCAATAAGATTCTAAACGCAATATAATTAATACATTGTCTTTATCATTTGATGATTTTTTTACTATTTTTTTTGACACATATAATTTGATGATTGAGTGCAGGTGAAGTTAAATACTACTGCCAGAGTGAGAGAGAGAGTGAGTATGTATCAAGATCATTGGCCAATCGTGATGGGAAAGACAACAAAGTGTGCCCATTAACATTTGTTAATGATTGTCTTATCTTTTTAGAATTAATTTAACAACGTAGTGAAGCAAGCAACAAGTGTGTGGACCAGACTCACCCCCATAACATAATCAGCAATCTGTCAATTTTAATATGCTTCGTAATCTCGTCTTACACCGATCAATGATTTTGGAACAGAAAAAATATATATTACAGAAATAATTCAAAAAAAAAATGTAGAGATGGAAAATATGATTTAAGTAGATCAGGATTTGAGATCTGACATAGACATTCTCTAATGATGAATAGGTGTTCGGAAAATTTTACATCAAAAATCATCGCTGTTCTAATTTGGCTCCGAAGAATTTAGTAATAATATAGGGAGGCGTAAAACCAAGCAAACCAAACGTGATAAGAACTGTGCCCACCGGAACATTATCCAAATACTTGCAAGCACTTGTCTCACTGATTGAAACTACTACGACAATCAGCGCTTTACACTTTGATTTCCCAAGTACGACGAAGAACTGATAAATAATAGAGAATTGTCAATTTCTCCGCCGGACTTTCTCAAATAAAATGAGCGCCCCCCCGCTGTTGACATTTTAGTCCTCCTTCCTAACGTGACCCAATTGCTTACATCATCAAACTGAATTATGCAATTAATTACTAGAAGTGTAATATTATTATTGTAGTATTAGTTCCATTAGATGACAAAACCCCTTTCAGAAAGATCTTTCCTGGGGAAATGATGTTCCTTAAATTCTCCAGTGACCCAAATGCTTACATCATCATACATAACTGCAAGTTAAATACTAGTACCTATGATAGTACTAGGTGTTTTTTTTAAAAAAATTATACCTGGTAATCTAGGGTATATAATTAGTAATCCATTTGAATTAGATTCCACTTAATTAGTTAAGTACAGTATAATTATATGAACGATGGAGGTTTTCTTCGATTGGTCTCATGATAATACAACAGCTGCCACATTTTTATTTTTAGTTATTTATTTTTATTAAACTACTAGTTCTGGGTTGTCAGTGGATGTAACTATGTAAGTCCCATGTGAGACATGTTCTTCTAAATTGAGCTGCTGTGGGAAGGTAAATAAACAAGGCTAATGATCTTTTTTGACGAAATATTTATTGTGTTTAGGTAGAAAATGGATGCTATTTTTGATGAAATTGTACCATTCTAAGAAAAATTAATGTATGACAATTATATACTTGTACTTTTTTTCTTCACTCAGCAACAAATATTATGACCCTTTATTTTGTTTAACATCTGGGGACAAAGAACAAGAGATGGAGTTTGGAAGATATGAAAATAAATGAGTTTGAATCAGGGAAAAAAAAAATAGTATGTCAGTTATTACGATTAAAATTCAAGGAAAAAAACAACTAGTGCGACCATTCTCGATATGGACTATGTGAATGAAGGTTGAATATTGCAACAAATTCATTACTATTTCATTGTCTTCTTCAATTAATTTACTTCCCCAATGGATTACTTTAATTATTAGTATTAATTTTTTGTTGGGGTTTTGGAGATAAGGTGATAAATGTTGGATGAACACTCCGTAACTAAATCCCGGAGATAAGAAGATCCGACAAAATCATGATTAATTCCATAATTACACTCTACTAAGAGAAAACATTTCTGACAAATAAATTTGTGAAGTTTTACCAATAATAGTACTACTTAAATTCTGAAGTTTTAACCATACTACTTCAAACTAAAGCACTCCCATACAACAATTTCTTTATTCTTTTCACCTGAATACTTTAAAACTTTTGTTTTTTTTTTGTGAGTGTCCATTCTGACCACGGCACCATGATAATCAAGTTTCATCGTCATATAAAAAATGTGAGAATATCAAAGTTGTACTAGTAGTCTAGTATTCACTTAACACTTGTACTAATAATATTCAGATAATGTAACGTTCTAAAAATCCAACTGTCATGACTCGTGATTAAAAAAAATATATACTCATAACCAAACTTTTTTTTTTTACTCCCTCCATTTCAATTTGTAGGTGGTTTTAAGTTTGGAGTGATTTTTCAAAATGTAGGTCGTTTTGCAAATTCTATACAAATTAATGACTATTTTTCCAACTTTACCTTCAATAAATAATGCCAATATATTTTTATTTAATCTTGTTTATAGTTCCAATGTAATTAATGAGAGGTGAAACATATATTTAACACATAAATTAATTGTTAGATGATTGTTTCCTTAGTATATCTGTCAAGCCTAAAGTGACTTTTATATTTTGAAATGGAGGTAGTATTATCTAACTGCTAACTTAATCCCCTAACCATATTAAACTCCCTTGTGATTTACCCAACCGCGGGACCACTATGATTGATTACTTTTTACCGGACCCCTCCAAAAAAATTAAAAAAGAAAAAAGCAAAAGGATCTCGAAAAGAAAAGGACAACTCCGTCATTTTAGCACCGACCCTTCCGCTTATTGGTTTTGGTTTTTCCTTTTCTCTTTTTCTTCCGTACGTATAGTCTTGCCCCAACTTTTTTTCAGTCTTCTATCAATCAAATTCAAAGCTATAAGAAGCTTTCGAGAAAATTACCACAGGGCCCTCACATTAGAACATTCCCATCCGGCCTTTTCTGCCTCCAAGTATTACAACGCAGTAAATAAGATTAACCATCTCTTAATGGCTCATTTAATGCATTTATTTTAATCAGCAGAACTCACACCGGCATCGAGTATCGACTATTTTACTCTGTCAATTCTAAAATAAGTGTCATCAGAAATTTAAACACAGTTTGAAAATACTTAAATGGGACAAATAAATTATTAGAACATCTTAAACCCACCTCATTGAAATAAATAGCTACCATTAATATTATTTCTTTTACGGGAAAATTTGACCAAAAAATGCATTAAAATATAAAAACTTTATTTTAGAATTTTTTTATTTTTTTCTTATTTTGGAATCGAATAAGTACATTTTTAATTAATAATTGAACCATTCAGTCAATAACGTTAAATGTGCTTAACTATTTTCACAATCTTGATTCTTTAGGCGTTTTCTTAATCTAGATATTCATAGTCCATCTAGAATTATTTATTTCAAAATACAAGGGCGGTCTATTATTATTATTAACAAAACCGTATCCAACCGAAAAACAGTAGAAAATACTGAGAGCAAAGCAGTTATTATTATATCCAACCGAATATTCCATTTGGGTATCCCGTTTTTCAATCCCCCTCACAGGACTCAAGTTTATAAAACCCACCCACATAGCCTCCGACCTCCTCATTTCATCAACACACAGACCCAAAAAAAACCCCATCAGAATTATCATGACCGATACCCTCAAGACAGAATACCAGCTTTGTGAAGAGATCGGCCGTGGTAGATTTGGAATCGTCTACCGCTGCTTCTCTCCCCTGACCGCCGGCGACTCCTACGCCTGCAAGTCCATCGATAAATCCCTCCTTTTGGATTCCACCGACCAAGATTGCCTCGAGAAGGAGCCCAAGATCCTCCAGCTCCTCTCCGGCCATCCCAGCATTCTCCACCTCTTCAAAACCTACGAGGACGACAATTACCTCCATCTCATTACCGAACTCTGTCCTTCCGGCGATGATTTGTTCGCGCGGGTCTCCCGAGGCCCGTTGCCGGAGACGGAGGCGGCTTCCATTCTGAAGCAATTGATGTCGGCGATTAGCTATTGCCACCACATGGGCATAGCCCATCGAGACATTAAGCCCGATAACATTCTGTTTGATTCCAGGGGGAAGCTTAAGCTGGCTGATTTTGGGTCGGCGGAGTGGTTTGGGCTGAACGAGAACAGGACCATGGAAGGGATTGTTGGGACGCCGTATTATGTGGCCCCTGAAGTGTTGAGGGGAAGGGATTACAATGAGAAGGTTGATGTATGGAGTGCTGGTGTGATTTTGTACATTATGCTTTCTGGGGTTCCTCCCTTTTATGGGGATACCCCATCTGAGACTTTTGAGGCCGTCCTGAGGGGGAATTTGAGGTTTCCCCCAAAATTGTTCCGCTCTGTTTCCCCTGAGGCTAAAGATTTGTGCAGGAAGATGTTATGCAAGGATGCTTATCGCAGATTTTCTGCTGATCAAGTTCTGAGTAAGTGCTCTTTTTGATCTTTATTTATGTGGTTTTATTTCAAGATTTTACATTCCTTGATTTTTTTTGGTCCCGTTAATCAAGGTTTAATCGTGTTTGTTAGTTAATAAGAATCAATTTGGGAGGATGATTTGGTCTTTGGAAACAGGATTAAGTCAGTCTTGGCTCTCAAAATGGAATTGGAAAAATTATTGATCAAAGATTGGATTTTGTTGACCAGTGAACTTCAATTTTAGTAGTTGCTCTGTTTTGCAATAGCGTTTGATCTGATGTTTTTTTGTTCTTCCGATTTCAGGGCACCCATGGGTTATCAATGGAGGAGAGACCGGATCAATAGATCTAACCTAAGGCGTTTGATAAAAAGAGTTTCGGAACCCATTTATCATCAAGTACTAAATGATTTCAAGTACGATATCCTCTGCTGTAAATGTACCAGCCATATCCCTTCTATATGAAGGATGGTTATGGAAAAGAGGAAAGAAAGAAGAAAACTCCCCTGCATCTTAAACACATCGTCCAAGGACGAAGGAGCTGTTGTTGGCTTCTTCCCCTTTGGATTTGAAGATTTTGCTCAGGTTATTTTGCGGAGAAGATGAATCTGAGATTATGTACATATATGCGGAGTTGTAATCTACTTCTACTACTACTAATGCTGCTGCTGCAGAGAGTTGAAGAATCAAGAAATACTATTATGTAGTATCTTTTAGCTGGTATGAGTGAGAGAGACCCTCCCTTTTCCAGTTTGTTCCCTGCCTTATTTTCCTTTTTTTGGTATGAAAATATAAGGTTTTGTGGAGATGAAGGTACTGATGTATCACCATGGCCTAGTAGTGCCAGCCCTGATGTAATGGATGGATGGGATGATGTACCAGTCCCACCCACCATTGCCGTTGTATTTTGTCTGAAATATTTTGCTGAGCATCTTATGTAAATTTTTGCTAAATATAATAAAAAAAAAAGAGTATTATGTAAAAGTCTTCCAGGAATTACTGTTTTTTGATGGTGGGTTGTGTCTTTTCAGTATAGCTGAATTCGGTATATGCTGGCACTAGTCTCTCATGCTTTGGATCCAAACATAAATGGAGCATTATCCCGATATGATCCTTGAGAAAAGCACAAAAAGATGTAGATGTACATATTGTACGACTGTTGTACCGAATTAACAATTTCGGCATCATATGCATCTGGTTATTTTTTTAGACAAAGTAGTACTAGATAAGTATCAAGCCAAGTGCTTGCTGTCCTCCGGTAACTGGAGCATCTGGAATTTTTGGTTTTACCAAAGATTCTAAGTTGGATTTTGAACTGAGGAATATTACCAGCATATACCTTTTCTTTGATCCATTTCAATTCATTGATGATTGTACGGAATCACACAGCTTAAATCTGGTTTCTCGTGACACATTAATCAGAGAGAAATTAACCTCCATCACATAAAAACGGGTTGTACGTAACATTCTGCAGATGTGAATTGGGATGATCATAGTTGAGGACCACACAGCCCTTTTTAAAAAGTTGCAATTTGCACATGCTACTATATGTAAAATGACAATTTGGACGCGTATTGATTGCCACATAAACATGTGTTTTGTCTTGTTGAACGAAATAAAAACACGGATAATTAAAGGGGGGTCACTTCCTAAAAACAAATATTAGTACTCCAATTAACTTAACGGTAGACTAGTTCGGCCGAATATTTATTCTTCAACAAACAATGAAGTACTATAAGAACAGAGCAAATGCCATGGATGGCTCTAATGTAGAAGTACTTTTTGATATTGTTCAAATCGACCTACATTCAGGGGCGGAACCCTTTAGGGGCTCGGGAAGCCAACCGGAAAACCTCTTAGGAGTAATCATGGTTTGCCTTATGTTATATATGTTCGACCACTTATCTTGACTATGAATATGTAGTTAGTCCTTCCAAATCCGAGTAACTAGTGCCTACATTAACGTTAAACAAAGCTTTGTAAACCGAGCAATCGTGTCTGTGCAACTTCAATAAATGAGAGGAGATTACACTTTGTCCCAAAACTGACTCGAAAGGGCGGCACTTGGGAAATTGATATAAGCCATAACTTTGCACTGTTTTCCAGAAATATCATCGCCAATTAAAACCAGAGGGGAAAAAAAAAGAAACAAAATTTAAAATGTGACAGGAATATTAATTACGAATAATTCCAAACACATCCCATGTGATACGGAAGAGATACGTGTGAACAAAGTCAAGTGTGGAAGTGCTAGTGTTGTTGGGGAGCTCTGCGGAATGAGAAAACTTTTCAAGATCTGTGGAATATCATATCAATTTTATCAAATATCAGTTGGTCTTATGTGGTGGTTTTGCTTTAAGTTTTTTCTTTTTTGGGGGGGACCAAACCCAAACGGAACTCAAGGGGTTCAATATTTGACCAAACCATCTAGAACGTACTACGATTTAAGCTTGACTTTTTTTTCCATAAGTTTGATAACTTATCTTGGATGCTATTCTCTTCTCCCTTTCCAAGTTTTTTAAACAGTCAAAATCATAAAAGGTGGCCCAATTTAATTAGACTTTCTCTTTACGCTTGTTTCTTTTTTGATATTTTTCTTTCTTTGTTGAGGAAAAAGGTTTATAGTAGAAGTTCAAATCTTTTTTCTTTTTTTTTTTCTAATTGTAATTTTCGTTTACATTTCAATTTAACTGTGAACCTTCATCCCGTAGATATTTTTTCTATTTGTAGTTAATGATATGTCATTCTCAACAGAATTTCTATATGATACTGTTCGTGAAGAATTATTGAACACAAAACAAAGAATGGTCACCCCTTTTGACAGATTTATTTCGTGCAAATTATGAACATTATTATACTAAAAGAAAAAAAATAAAATAAAATCGAGAAAAATATCGCTCTTTCTGGTGGCGCATAGCTGGGAGAATCTAGTTTGGCAAACATAGAATATTAGCTAATTGAAGCTTCATAAACACATTTCAAATTTTAGCGTTTAGACACGCTGGTCCTTCATCGTGGTTCATGAGCTGGGAGATTCTTCTGTCTGAAAAAAATAATAATAATTAAAAAGAATACCGTAGTCGTTCTAAGTTGAAATTTGAACACATTTCCTGATTAATTAAGGTTAACCCAAAAATTTTGACTTAACACGTACATTCAACAGATGGATAATAAAACGAACAAAAATGCTGCAGACTGCAGAGTGTAACCATGTGAGTGGTGACGCACCCCTTTTTCTGTTGCAGTGTCATCATGCAATACGTTAAGCTTGGTTCAATAATGGACAATATTATTATTTGTGATGTATAATAAAACTGTTTTATATTTTATATTTCCGTACTATATTTGCCTACCTTTGGTTTGCTTCCTTAAACAGTGGCCGGTTCTCATTCGGGTGGTCCTTCCTTGCCCCCTCATATTTTATTCATTTTAACATTGAACGAGCTCCATACTATCGACGAGTGAGGAGGCATTTTCATTTTTTAGAGTTTCTTTTCCTCTGAGAAGTAGGTTTTGAACACATCGTGTAGTATGAAACTCTCCAATAATTGATTTTCCCTCCGTTCCAAAAAAAAAAATATAATTCACATTGAATTTTCAAATTTTTTTAGAATGAAAAATATAATTCTTTGTTTCAGAAAAATAATTCATATTGTAATTTATAAATTATATTAAGGCTTTGTTTGTTAGGTTTTTTTACGGTATTTTCATAATATTTAAATAATAATTGTCCCATCCCAACATATTTTTTTACATTTTAATACACCTTTTTAAATTCCCAATACAAAAAACACCTAAAAATACATACTAAAAAAACGAAACAAACATACCCTAAATCGGTAAAATTCACGAATTATAATGTGGACAATATTTTTAAAATAGATAAATAAATATTTCAATCTTAGACTCTTAATGTTACTACGTAGCATCATAATGCATGTGCATTGGTTATTTGAGGTATCGTTGTAGCTAGGAGAACATTTATGGATGGTAATTGAGATTAAACTTGATTATACTAGCACATTAATGGGTTTTGTCTTCTTTGAAGTACTTGGGTTAGACTTTTATACTATATTATAAACTAATTATTCTGTTTGAATTTGCCGTATGTGTATATTTTGAGTTTTTGTACAAACATATACGAACATCATCCGTGACAGATAAAAGACTCCATCGGTCACGATCGATTCAAGATGACATAAAACTAGAAGTAGTGAAGTGTCGTGCCACACTCTACCTAATGCCCTGCCTAGGTTTTACATTTTAGGCAAACTTCATTCGTTGTATACATAAATTAACTAGAGTCAACTTATTATAATAGATTTTATCGGCATCATTAAGTCTAAAAACAATATCAAGACTGGAATTTCATCTCGCCGGCCAACCATGCACCATCATCCTCGAATTATTATAATAGCTCTGTCACGCCTTAACTAGAAAGTCTATAACCAGAAGTCAAGTTGAGTTCTTTGACTAGTGAGAGGGAGAAAGAAACAAATTAAAGAATATTCGGATCTTCTCTTTCAGGTACAAGAATCTCTGAATCATAATGGAGGATAGTTAAACTCTAAGCCGATCTTTTTTTAAAATTCAAGAATCGAAAAAAAAAAAAAAGAACGAAGATTATTATCTCTCTTTCATTATGTTGGGGAAGAAGAAAGACAACGGATGGTAAATATTTTTCTGGTTTTAGAATAGTCAAAGATTTCTTTTCTGGCCTTCTTCTTCTTTAAATTTCTTTTACTTATAATTGTCAAAGTACACTAATATAACGTGCGTAGTGTGCAGTTTTGCAAGTTGAAAGCATGAAAACCTACGCTAATGCTATATATTTTAAGATGTAACTTCTGTTTTCTTATGGAAAAACAAGGGAAGATACATAGACTTCTCTGCATGGGTTCGAGCATTATGTCGAATTAATTATCATAGTGAAGAAGAAAGAAAGGCTTCAAATTCCAAAGATATTTCAGAAACATGTGGACGCATCCGCGGAAAAGAAGCTTTGGGTCAAACAGGCAAATGACCGGTATAAGTTGAGAAATTGCCAAATGTTTTTTTGGTAAGCTAGCTGCTTATTATCATAATAATACTACTACATTCGTCCCATAAAAATAATCCACATTGAGTTTTTAAATTTATACTAAAAATAGTATAAAACTCAAAGCTTAATGTGAATTATTTTTATGGGACGGAAGGAGTATTACTCAATATAGTAGTAATTTAATGATATAAGTGCACTTGATTATTAGCGTTGAAGGTTGTTTTAGGTGCAATGTCATACTCAGTCATCGAACAGCAACCTAAAAAGTCTGGGGATTGATTTCGTAATTGTTGAAATTTATTAACGTTTTCCCTTTTACAACGTTGTTTCTGACTTTCTATTAGTAGGCTTATAATGTACTCTCTCTATTTCAATTTGTAAGTCGTTTTATGTTTAAAGAGATTTTTCAAAATGTAAATCATTTTACAAATACTAGGTAATTTAATGAATATTTTTTCAACTTTACCTTTAATTAACGATGCCAATATATTTTCATTGAGGATTCTTTATAGTTCTAATGTAATTAATAACGAGTAAAACAAATATTTAACATATAAATTAATTGGTAGATGATTGTCTCCTTAGTATACGTGGAAAACTTAAAGTAATTTACATTTTGAAATAGGGGGAGTATAATTAATGGAAGTGTGGAACTTTTTAGCTTGTACTAGTAGTATTACACTTCTACTGACTTTTGTAATTAACGTCCATATTAATATTATTGGGTCCAAATGTAGTATAAATTAAACTGATCATCATCAGATATTCAGATGGACAAAAAGATCCGTAAAGGCCGGGATCCTACAGATTCAGCTCAAGCTGTGGTGACCTTCTGCTTCTCCACATATAATTAAAACAGTTTATTCGAAAGGATTAATTATGATGAAAATAAAAGGAAGTAGTAGCTTTTTTATGAGATCATCCGCATGAGCTTAATTGCAATACTTTTGCTTGAGTATGGCTAGTGGATTTCCGGTGGCCGTGGGGTTGGCTAAATTATTCATTTCATCGAACCAAGTTGGCGGAGGTGATGAAGATCAAATCGGATGGCTTTGCACATGTAGAGTGGTACCGAAACAATTAAATAAATGATAGTATATCTGTCTCATCCATATTGAGTTTTCATATTTGTGATATTATTAATGTAAATTTCTAAACGCTATGTAGATGATTTTTTAGAATAGAAAGAATACATAAGTATGTGACTTAAATTAAGATAAAATCTAAAAAAAATAGTATAAGTACGTGATATGCAAAAAATGGGAACATCGCTTATCCACATACACCATACCTGGTGATTAGTATTTACTCAGAAATCTTGTTTCTCTACGGGACAATAATGAGTAGGACTGGTTTTTTTGAACCGCGGTTTGAGTCGGCCCGACAATTCAAACCGAATCGAAATCGAAATCGCGGTTTGGATCGGTTCGGATCAAAGATTTTAAAAGTTAGAATGGTTCGAATCGGTTCGGATCAAAAGAATATCCAAATTGAATTAAAAAAATCCAAAACCAAAAAGTAAATAATTATAGTTTAATAACATCGTCGTTGACCGCTGCCGACCACCTTTGACCACCGCTGTCGGTCGCCGTCGATGATAACTCCCGACCAAAATTCCAGCGACTTTGCCAGAAATTTATTTTTTCCGCGACCGGTGACCGTTTCCGGTGTGATGATGTCATCGTCACTTTTGATGACATCATCACTAGCAAATTGGTTCATTTCCGGTCAATTCGGTTCAGACCTGAAACTCAACCTGAACTAAATTGAACCGAAACCATTTTTGATCCAAAAGAAATAGACCTGTTTCCAAATTGAACCAAAACGATGGTCCGATTCAGGTCGGGTCGGTTTTCTTCAAAAGAACGGCCCTATAACGAGTGATTGGAGATTTGGAGTTCAAAATGAGAACAGTAGAACTCTTCATCATCCTGATAGGGTAGTCGCGTTATGCAGATCGACGTGATGATATTTGATTATGTGTTGCGGACCACAGCCTTTAAAGTTGCATGTGATATGACACAATTTGGATGTAACTTTACGAGTGATTTTGGTCTTGTTGAAACTTGAAACGAAATGGCAACCGCATATGTGAACACATCAAGGCAAATACTAACAATCAAATTTCTTTCATTCCTTTCTAAAATTTACTGATCTGGTTATTATTGATCTGGTTAAATCCATATATAGTTTAGCTGGATAAAAAAAAAAAAAAAGAAATTGAAAGTGTCCTCGACGAATATTTCAACTATTGAATCACATACCATATTTCCAACAAAATCTGGTGAATTGAGCAATATGTTATCTTAAACTTAAGTGAGGAGGAGATTACATGTCCCAAAACTTCCTCGAAAGGGCACTCTGGGAAAACCGAAAACGCATATAAGCCATATAACTTTGCACAGTTTTCCAAGAAAATATCAGCAAATTAATAGTAGTAGTAGTGACAGGAGGGAAAAGAAAACAAATTCCACAAAAAAAAAAAGGGTGAGGACTCAGGAATATTTAATTAGTAAAGCATAATTCCAATTATATCCCATGTGATAATATTCCAATACATTTTTAAGATATGTGGAATATCATATCATAAATCCAGTTGGTCTTATTTGGTGGTTTTGATTTAGTTTTGGAGAAAAAACCGTCTCGGGACATTAATGACTCAAAGGTCCTGATTTCTATGGTTGAATTTGACCGACCACCTCTAACGTGCGATTGAAGGACTTTTGAAAAATTTGATCACTTTATCTTAGCCCTCCTCCTTTACAAGGTTAACCAAACACACAGTTAATCTCAGAAAAGTTCCCAATTTCACTTGTTCGTTTTTATTTGTTCAGGAAAAAGTTATGCCCTTAAAACTTGTTGAAGATTCAATCCCTTTACTTATACACATTCAAAATAATAATAAAATTATACATATTTTACTGTTTTCCGGTAAACAATTCACGCACTTCATGACATGATTCTCAAAATTGGGATAGAATTTATTTATTTGTAAAAAATAATTTTTTATACCATAAATAATTACCTAGCAGGATTTTTTCGTGCAAAAATAATGCATATTGTAGATGTCAAAATGCATACACTCGATTGCCCGTCTCAGAAAGAGGAAAAAAAAGGAAGTCACTTTTAATATTTTAACTGAACACACGAGTTTAATTGTGAGATGGGAGAGTAATATATGTACTGCATTAGTTTTTTTTTTTTTGAAATTATATTTGTTTGAAGATATTATTTTAAAGAAACTCGGGGTGCTTCCTCATCAGGTAACGTATCGATGGGGCTGATAGAAGAAGGTTATAAAAAAGTGAAAAAGAAGTGTAAATGTGTAAACAAATTAACATCATCCGTGACGATTTGATGGAAACTAGTCTCCATCAATCACGCTTTCAAGATGACAAAAACAAAGTAGCCCAAAGCGCCCGGCTGAGGTTCTAAGCAAACTTTGATTTGAGTAAAGTCTGAGTCAACATTTTCTTCTTTCTTCTTTTTCTATTTTTTTTAATATATAATAGCAGATTGTTATAGTAATCACTGATCAAAAGTGAGTAAATGTTGGTTTTTTCTTGCACCAAAAAAAGAAGAAAAAGAGAGTGATTTTTCTTTTCTTTTCGTGAGAACTGACTCAAGGGTTTTAATAAGTCTGACTTTTTATTGTATATAAGACTTTATAATAGTCTAAAACTCCTTTATTGCCCAAAATAACATGTGGAATTTCCTAACTGGCCGCCCTACTAGCTTAAGGTCTGACGATTATGAATTTATGATGATCCTGGAATGTCATTATTGTAAACTTAGGCAAGCCTGAGCTAGACGACGAATTACTGGAACTACCCTCCCCTAAGCCAAATGTCAAAATAAGATCGTTGATTCGGAAAATAAATATCTCTTTCGTCCCAATTTAAATTGGATAATAATTTCATGATGGAGGGAGTATAAAAAAAAGCAGTTGACTTTTAAAATATTCGGAATTTTTCTTTGAGTCAGGTTTAAAGAGCAAAACGGACGGTAAATAAGATTAATATTGTTTAGTTTGGGATATTCAAGGATGTCTTGCGTTCTTTTTCCTTCTCTTTCATGATCTTTGACTTCCAAACCGTCGAAGCACAAGCACTTAGGAGGAATGCCGTTTGGCCTGTTTCAAATGTTGAAATCTGGGATATAGAAGCCTTCTTTTATTTTTCAAGTTGATAGTTTGTTTTCTTACGGAAAAACAGAGGGAAGATACAAAAGACATACTCCCTCTGTCCTAAAATTATTGTCTTGTTTGAGATTTCACTTTTAGTATAATTTGAACTGAAAATGAAAATCCAAACTGAACAATAATTATGGGACTGGAGGAGTATGTAAGTGGGTTCGGGCATTCTACATGATTAATCATAATCTCTTGGAATTCCAAATAATCAAAGTTCAAAAACATATGGACGCATCCGCGGAAAATTGAGCGTGGGTTTAGACGATACTCCAAAGAAATTTCAGACATATGGACGCATCCGCGGAAAATTGAGCGTTGGTTTCTATGCAAGTGACTAATAAAAGTTGTGAAATTATCAAAAGTCTGAATTCTCTCATTTCCAAAATAATTATTATTCCCTCCATTTCAAAATGTAGGCCGTTTTAGGTTTAGAGAGATTTTTCAAAATGTAAGCCGTTTTACAAATTCTAGGCAAATTAATAACGATTTTTTCAAATTTACCCTCAATAAATGATGCTAATATATTTTTATTTAGTCTTGTTTATAGTTTCAATGTAATTAACGAAGGATAAAAAAGATATTTAACCAATAAATTAATTATTAGATGATTGTCTCCTTAGTTTACGTGTCAAATCTAAAAAGACTTACATTTTGAAATGGAGGGAATATATCCGTTGACTGTTATACTAAAATTGTAGAAGTACTATATACGTGATACTAATCATGTTTGGATAGAGGAAATAATACAGTGATTTCACTTAATTATTCAAATTTTTTATGCAGAGTACAAACTAAATCGCATAGTTATTGGTCAACGCACAAAAGAAAGAGAATCCAGAATTGATTTGGCTATTGGCATTGTGGAATTTTGTTTCATTGTTATGTATTAGCAATTTTGATTTTAAAACATAAGAAAGTTTTTAGCTGTTTTGTTGACGGGATATGTTAATGGCGTCTACTGCCTTCGATCCCCCTTGCATTAGATTATTTAAGTCAAGTCAGCACAAATTCTCACACCAAGTATGGCTGAGGGAAAGATCAGAGGGAAAGATCAAATATCAATGGGACGAGGAACAAAGGTATGAAAAAACGAATTTCCACATTAATCAATTACAAATTTACAATGGAGAATTTATTTGTAAAGGCCGTTTCAATGGTTTCAGATGAACGTAGTACTAAATTGCGCTGCCATGCTGAGGTTTGTTTGAATATTTTTAGTGTATGTTTTTAGATTTTTTATGTAAAAAAATTAGAATAAAAATTAGAATAGTACATTTATTAATTAAAAACTATGAGAAAACATAGAGAAAAACCAACCCAATAGATTCAATACTTAGGATTCCATCTTTGTAATGTAATCGACCAAGTTATTACATACTTACAAAATATACTTTTAGTCAAGGATGGCGATAGTCTATTTACTTCTAGATTGAAGGAGGCGTTGACAAAATATGTCTTGTTATTGAATAAGAGAACCCAAATTTCGCAAATGCATTCACTATCATGTTCTGTTGGCAGGAAAACATGATCTATCATTACCGGCTAATTAAGGTTGAGTAACCCTCTAATTCTAAAAAAGACACTGTTATTTACAACCGCAACATCATCAATAGATGGATGATTTCTGATGTGCTTCAACTAATTGTCCTTGGTTAGCTAACATGAAAGGCAAAGCCCAGCCTAGTAGTTCTTCACTCTCTTCCTTCATCAATGAAGAATATGTCCAAAACCTATCTTGATGCAGTCGATGTGACCAATTTTGAGTTTCAGAAACTAAGTGGGCTTATTTTAGTGTTCCCTGAACTTTTTATACAATGATACTGGGCCTTACCGTAACCGAATGGACTCTGTATGGTTTCAGTAGTACAGGCACAACAATTAATTGAGGAATACCTCAACTTTGGGGGGCTCTCTTCGGCCTTCAAATTGCTTGGGAAGTTGGCTATAGGCCAGCTATTTTGGAAATGGACTCCTTAGAGGCTGTCCATATTATGACTAGGAAGAGTCATTGGAGGTTAACAGTAATGTATATAGTAGAATTAGAGAGCTTCTACACCGACAGTGGGTAGTATCCATCGGCCATATCAGCCGAGATCAAAATGAAGTTGCGGATGGCTTGGCAAAATTCGGGTTTTCGTGTCTCTACGGAAGACAGGTTTTGCCAACCCCTCCGACCACTATTAGCGAAGCTTTAGAATTAGATAGGAGTCTCATCCCACTTCTTCAGGGATGTTTTGTAACCAAGCTTTGTGCTTCCTTATTATATATTAAAAAAAAATTAATTGAGGAATTGCAACTTTTAAATGTGAAGTTAGAACACGTTAAAGAGATGGTCACTAATGTGACTCGACATAATGATGTATGACTTCAAATGAAGAATATTTGTGATTCTACAGCTCATTTTACAGCCCAATGATCTTCTCATCCATGATGACTTTCACTTTCACAGCAAATCATTTGTTAGTCGCGAAAAGAAACCTCTAAGTCTCTAACCTCTGATCAAAACCTGGAAAGTTACATTTTCGGTTGTCATAGTTTCACAATATGCATTGACAGCTATTGCTGTTTATAAACAATCGATCGAAGCTCAATTTGCTTTACCTTAGACTTTGTTGCTAGGTTTTAGCACTATTGTAAGTTTTCCAAAAAGGGTGCCAATCCCTAATTGCATCAACCTTCTGAACACCATCCCCAAGCTTTTCCAACGGATTGGAGCATCCATACAAAACTTAAGGTTTGATCTAGTATTCCAAGGACTTCACTATTCAACACATTTACAGATTCTTCCAAACACAAAAACAGGGCTGATGCCTCCAGCTTGGCTAACAGATGATCCAGATTACACACGAGATACAATCACAAAATGCCTACATATTATGTCTTATAAGTTATAACTACTAATACTATTCAATTGCTACTGATTGCCTATTCTTGACTCTTGTTCCAACAAAAGCACCGGAGCTAACAAGAACAATTCACGAGGGCTAACACAAACTCCACTTATCCTTAACTGTTCTTCAAAAATACATCGGTAAGAACAGTCTTGGAGTTCAGAGACATCTTTGCCAATTCCAAAGCCTGTCATCCATTTTCAACAAAATGAAAAAAAAACACTTGAAGATTAAAGGCAGCAGAAGACTAATGCCAGTAACCAACTCAAGAATATACCTCGGTAACGCCAAAATCAACAAGTTTTTCCTGTAGAGATGATGCAAATCTAAATTCATCACCACTGAGCAATTTGAGCAGAACAGAAGCAGACGTAGGCTTCATCACCAAATCATCCATCATTAAATAACTCACAGGTCCCTTCACCACTTCACATTCTGCAACAGACCCTTCATCAGCTCTATCTCCACCACTCGTTTTCCGCTTCTTATTCAATGCTTTCGGAGGAATATACCGGCCTTTCCGAAACATGTATTTATTACAATCAGGGCAAACGGTAGCCGGAATATCACTGAAAGATACGCACTCTTCACCGTCACACACGAACAATGTTTTGCCATAATACAAATTCTCTGTGTCCTGATTATGGCCGGGAAGCAGGGGAGCCTGAAAGATGGTTGAATCAAGCGGGGAAGTCGGTGGAATCAAGAGTCTTTCTTTGAGTTGGCTTGGAGGAAGGTGCTTTTGAATTAGGTTGATGATGCTGTGGTAGAGATTATCCGGGCAATTCACCACCGTTTCGTCTCTGTCTTCTTCGTAGGCAAGCTTGATTGCGGAAATGATCGGCATTGAGTAAGTGAAGGTGCGGATCAGAATTTCCACGGCGTTTTCGTTCAGTTCCGCGAAAAGAACCCGGCAATTAATTCTATCTATCATGAGCTTCAACGTCGCTTTTGGCGCCGGTGCAGGTTCCGTTTCCTCTGCAAGTTCTTTTGATGGTGAAGAAGCTGCCATCACTTCTGGAAGGTTTCTAACTTTTTTTATTTTTATTGTTCAGAACGTTTTCTTTTTCCCACTTTCTCAGCATCTTGAGTCAAGTCAGACTAGTTTAAAAGAATATAATTCAATTCAGCTCCTACTTAAATTAGGGAACAGCTAGGTTATAATTATACAAGCCTTTCTGCAAGTCTACAACAAAAGGGCATGATTACTCCGTGTGTCTCTGAGTAGTCACTTCAGAGCTCCAGCTTCCAAGGTAATTAAAAACTGGCCTGGATGTAATCTGATATCAAAGGAGCTGTTCTTTTTGGTGCTCGCCTAATTGTTTAAATCAAAATATTTTGATGATACGACATCTTTATTACATTTGTTCTGGTCACATGGTTTTTCAGACATTTGACTAGTGAATTGCTCCTTCTTCTTCATGTCTCCAAAAGTAGTTTCAAAATTTATATCCCCGAAATAATTCTTTATTATATATATATATATATTTTAATTGTAACAAATTATATTGAGATTGAAAATTTAAATATGATAATATTTTTTTTGAGGAAAAAGAGTATTTTTAGTGAGGTCCCAAACTTTATTTCGGTTCTACTACGAGTCCCTGATCCCAAATTAAGGCCTAAGAAATGCATTTGGATTGTACTAATTCGCTTACGGCTTATCCTAATCTCATTGACGTTCATTTCCATGATACACTGTAGTACAAATTTCCACCTAAATTTTTTTTTTTTCATATTGCAAAGTGTCCACCGTTGTTAACAGTAATTAATCCCCTTCGCTCATGGTAGGCACTTTGAAAAGTAATTATAATATAGAGCTCTTAGATACATCTTTTGAAATTCACGTGTTCAAAAAGGGGAGAAAAAAAAGGAAGATTTTCAAATCTTTAATTTCCGGATATTCCTCCTAATTTTCAGTCATCAATAATCATATTCAACTTCTTATTCCAATCCAAAAACGTCTCAAACAAAAAAAAAAAATCCAAAAAATCAAATATTCTTTGCGGTAATTTGACATCAAAACCTCTCGTCGGCGGTATTTTTGAAGACACAATCCGATTGTGCATCAAATTCTGTGAGTTTGGTTGCAATATACGCTGCTTAATATGAGAATTATGATAAGATTTGAAATTATTCATTTGTTTTGTATTTTGTCCGGTGAGTCTTGTTTGAAATTCTCAAAATCTTTCATGTAGAGAATCAGTTTTATGTGTTTACTCCATGGATCCAGTTATAAGAATGGTTTTTTTAATACCGAAACATCCATGTAGATAGCAACGATTGAGGATCCTGGTTCAAATAGAAGTAGTTCTTAAAATGAAGATGAAGTAAGGTAATACTATTAATCTATTCAGCAATTGATACGTTTTTTGGATGGGTTTTGTTGATCTAGGGTATATGCATTCGATTATAGATCTTTGTTCATCAATTTTTAAGTTTTCTTCATCGTATTTGCTGTGTTTGTGGAAGATAGATACTAATAGATCTAGGCATTATTCGTGAGTTCGTATTCAATATTCATTCTTGAAATACGTAGATCTAAGGTTCTTAAATTCGTTTATAGATGGTTGTGCACCAACTTGTTAGATTTATTCATCCATTAGTTGTTGAGTTTTGAGGGTTTTTCATCGTTTCACTAGTCATCAGTTACCCAACTATTATTCATCGATATTAAAGGGTTATTCATCATAACAATTGTGTTACACGATTGTTATTCATTATTTTATTTGTTGTTCATCAACTACAGTCTAACTGTTCATCAATTATTCTTTGTTATTGAAATAGTTAGGCCATATATGTCTCTTATTCATCGGTGTTGTCTTGATTACTCATCGTTGTAATGTGTAATTAGGAGCGAAAATGTGATTTTGATAAAAAAAAAAAAATTCCTATATATTCATTATTGTAATGTGTTTATTCATTTTTTAGCTTTTGTTATTCATCGTTACTGCAACAATATTGCATAAGTAAGGGCTAAATATTCATATGCTTGTTCATTAGTATTGGCATTATTGTTCATCAGTTGGTGTTCATCACATATATATGGTTATTCGTCAAGTGAATTTAGTTATTCATTTTATACGAATGTGTTATTCATTTGTTTATTAATGTTGTCCTTTATTAACATAATACATCAGTAAGGTTGAAGTAAGGAGGACCACTGGAACTGAAAAAATCCCATCACAAGCTG
This sequence comes from Oldenlandia corymbosa var. corymbosa, assembly GCA_949775105.1. NCBI lineage: Eukaryota > Viridiplantae > Streptophyta > Magnoliopsida > Gentianales > Rubiaceae > Oldenlandia > Oldenlandia corymbosa. The sequence continues at coordinate 34,994,628 of OX459118.1, read as the reverse complement.
AAATGCTTATCAAGATGAACTCGATCGGTTTGGGAATCAAATATTTTGGTAGAGTTACTGAAATCAAACAATCAACATTAAAGTATCGAGCATCGACGAATCATTTAAGACCTTATATGTTAAAAGCAATGACTAATTTTTTTGTTCATTTTTTGTCTAGTATAATACATAATTAGAAGTTTGTTAGTTTACTTGCTGACATTGGTTCATTGTAAAATATATTCTCGTTGATTTTTTTAATCAAAGTTATTCATTCTGTTGCGAATTATTTATCCACTAACGACAGTTTATTCATTCGTTAAATTACAATTATACATGTAACAAAGCTATATTTATTCTTCATTCTAGTGTTGCTATTCATGTAGGATGGGATCATTATTCATCCAAATTTGTTTCGTTATTCATCTTTATAAATATCGTTATCCATTTCAAAATTTAAATTTATTTATCCATAACTTTATCACTATTAAAACACTATTATTCATCAATAATATTATCATTATTCATCGATAAGTATCCAAAAAATATTGTTATTCATTAAAATCTTTCAGATTTGACCCTTAGTTCTCTAGATTCTATTGTTAATTAGTTAAAATTTTTTGCTACAATTGATTCTCCAGATTCATAAGTCTCGATGATGAACCATATTCAATTTTACTAAAATAAAATTCATCGTTATAAAAGAAATTTCTCATAAAATAAAATAAATAAAAAAACTAATAGGATAAGATCTGGAGGTTTGAAATGTGTGTTAAAAAAAGGGGAATAAAATTTGGTGATTTTAACGCAATTTTGATGCGTGTGTGATTTGGGGCACCAACTCAACTCTTTTTTGCCTATTTTATAATACACCTACCTCCTAGGTACACATTGTAAAGTGTACGTAAGTACTTGTTATTATTTGCTCTTTGATGAATGGAAAAATTAGATAAAGAATTTAAGGTTACTTCATGTCTATGACGAGGTTCGAAGTCTCGAAGTGAACCCTAGAAGAGTGGTGGCCGAATTAATTTCCAAAATGATCCAAGTCAAAAGTTTTCATCGGCTCAGCCCCAACATGAACAAATCGATGATCCGCACGTGTAGTTTGTTTCTCGTCGTCCTTGGACTTAAAGGCCCGTATTATTTTCAATGGATAATCAAGGGCGTATACGCACCTTTGTGAAAATTGCTCCCCCCATCCAATTAATAACAGCAATAAACTACTCCAATTTGTTGGGAGTTTAGAAAGAGAACAATAACGTGAATTATTTTATAGAATAATTTTTTTAATCATCTTTTTTACCCGGTATGTTTCAATCTCATTGCTCTTTTTTTTTTTCTTTTTTTTTCCCGACAATATTGAGATATTTTTAAACTGAAAAACACCATTCTCAAACATAATTGATAATGTTTTGATATTGTCAAAGAAATGGTGTAAATGTTAGATATGAACAGGCTTAACTGTGATTGAGACGCCAGTTTGAAGTGTTTTTGTTTGAGCAGCAGTAACATAGGTTATCACTTGATGAAATAATATTTAATGAATAATATTTTGCTCTCCAACTTCGGACATCCATCACAATCTAAATATTATTATGGTTGGAATTTAAATAGGTAATTGGACTTTCAAAAAAAAAGAAAAGAAAAAATTTTTGCTTAGTTAAATACATTTCCATTGGTAACCTTAGTCTCCATGGATTATTATTTTCCTTCACGAAAACAGAAGAAGGTTATTTATTTCAATTTTACTAAACTATATTTCAATTCTATATTGATTTATTTTGGGAACTGTCTTACATAGTACTGCTGTCCCAAAAAAAATTGAATTTAGAAATTTATATTATTTTAATATAAATTTTAAAATTCAAAGAAAATTATTTTTCCAACTGAAGTAGTATTATTTAGCCGAAAGAAAATGAAAAACTTAAAAAAAAAAAGAGGAAAATGAGGTGGCCCTAATTAAAAGTCTAGACAAGACTAGATTGGTGTGCTTGGACTTGGAGGAAGGAATGCTTCCTCATAATGCATCCAAAACGACAAGTTCCAGAACCTTGAAACGGCAATCCTTCACCATCGATCTCCCAAAGTCCACAACTCCATCGCCCCACCCTACACCATACATCATCAGTTTAATGTCGTCAATTTCCCCCATACAGATTCCATATTCCTCAAGGAACGGACCTCAAAACCCCATCTCCAAACCCACTCCTTAGAATCCCGATTCTTCCTTGATATTTTCATTACTCTGTTCGTATCGGAAGATTAGGGAAAAGAGAGAGAAAAAAAAAAGGGTTGAAGAAAATTTGTGAAAATGGATGAAAAGTTGTTGGATGATATCATAAGGCGGCTGCTGGAAGTCAGAGGGAAGCCCGGCAAGCAGGTTCAGCTCTCTGAGGCCGAGATCAAACAGTTGTGTTTGGTTTCCAAAGATATTTTCTTGCAACAGCCTAATCTATTGGAGCTCGAAGCGCCCATCAAGATTTGTGGTATGAATGTTTTGTTCTTTTCCACGCTTTTCTGTTTCACCCTTTATGGGAGTCTTTCATCCTCCTCCCCTTTTATTCATTTATTCCTCCTTCCTTGCCGGAAATTGTTTTCGTTTTTGGGTTGACTTTTTGTTTCAGAGCTGCCAATTTGTTTTGTTGCTTGGTTTGTGAATTTAGGGTTTGGGTTTGGGCCTTTGGGTTTGTGGGTTATGGTTTTTGTCTTCCAATTTTTGTGTTACATATTACAAGATGGGTGTGATCAGAGTTTTCTTCTTTAGTCGTACGAGCTTGTGTTGGGATTCCACTCTGATAATATGTGATGCAAATTTGGCTATGCCAAAGTAGTTTATTCAAAGGGAAAGAGAGGGTTTGTTGGCATGTTCCTTGCCACCTGCATTTTCTATCCTGCTTGACCAATGTACATAGTCCTACGTTGCTCTGAAGTGGAGTGACATGTTTTATGAGTATAAGTAGATTCATTTGAAAGCAGTCGGTGTTTTTTCTTCTTAGAAGTTTTGGTCTCCAAGTTTTTATTTTTATCTCAAAGGATTCTGTGGTGCCACTGGATCTCGCAGTCCAATTATGTTTCATTATTTTATCCAACTCGTGATGCTAGTTTTCTGAGTGCACCGATGTCTCTGGAAGTCCGTCTCTGGACTATGTTTTTAAGCTTGAATGTGTGGTGTCAAATGTTGTATTGCTATATTTGACTATGGTGTCAAACTGCCGGATATGAGGTTTCTGAGTGTGTTAATGTTTCTCGAACTTCCAGCCTTCTGATAGCCCCTTCCATCTGGAGTTTGAGATTATTTGCTAAGCCGTTTAAAGCCCAATTAAACCCTTTGATTGCCATCTTGTGGTTCTTATGCAATTTGTCGTGCCTTCTTAGTATCAGATAATATCATCATCCCTTGCCCGCACCTTTGTCGTGCCTTCTTACGGACAGTAATATCATAACTTAAATACTTAATGAGACTTTCCTGAAGACAAGTGCTTTTCATTCTTCTTATTGAAACTGATAAGATACGATATCTTCGTGATGTTTGATAGTTGAATCTGTAGGTTTAGTGTCGAATATGCTCAAAATCAAATATTGTGGATCTTTCCCATTCATCATCTTTTTAATCATTACTGTCCGTACCTGGTCCCAATCCCATATGATTTCCAAGAACCTAGTTGTGGTACTTGCATGAGAGTTTTGAGCATTCTGCAGTTATGTCCTCCACAGTTGTAACTTTAGGTGGCAGGGTTGAACTAATTAGCAAAGTGAAGTTCCTGGACTTTAAAATTGGAGGTAGAAAATCTGATGGAACCCTGTTAATGGTTAGTTGTTAAAAGTTTTCGTGCCTATTAATGTCTTATTCTATTGTGGTCTTCAACATGTTTGGTTCTATTTTGTTTGTTTTTTGTTTTATCATTGCCATTGTGCATCAGTAACCTGTTTTGGCTGGTTGGAATTCTCATTTAACTGTGCGTTATTCTCCTTGCTGATAATTAGGTGACATTCACGGTCAGTATTCTGATCTTTTGAGGCTTTTTGAATATGGGGGCTTGCCTCCTGAAGCAAATTACTTGTTTTTGGGGGATTATGTCGATCGTGGCAAGCAAAGTCTGGAGACGATATGCCTTTTGCTAGCATACAAGATCAAATATCCAGAGAACTTTTTCTTGTTAAGGGGCAACCATGAATGTGCATCCATAAATCGTATATATGGGTTTTATGACGAATGCAAGAGAAGATTTAATGTGAGGTTGTGGAAGATTTTTTCGGAAACTTTCAACTGTCTTCCAGTTGCAGCCCTAATAGATGAAAAAATTCTCTGTATGCATGGCGGCCTCTCTCCAGATCTTCATAATCTTGATCAGATAAGGAACTTGCGTCGCCCTACTGATGTACCTGATGCTGGTTTGCTGTGTGATCTTCTTTGGTCAGACCCAAGCAAAGACATTCAAGGATGGGGAATGAATGACCGGGGAGTTTCTTTTACTTTTGGTGCTGATAAGGTGACAGAGTTTCTTGAGAAGCTGGATTTAGACCTTATCTGCCGTGCTCACCAGGTTTGACTTGTTTTTTCTTTTCTTCAAATCCATGTTTGCCTTTCTTTCTCATTCAATATGTTTTGAACAATGTGACTAGCAGTTTAAGAATTTTGTATCCTTGATTGTAGTGGGGATGGTATCCTTGATTTTCATACGTGGCTTAATCTTAGTTTATTGGAGAGATGGGGTAGGTGAAAGGTGAAGGCTTGGCAAGTAGTTTCAGTTCTCTTCAACTTTGTTATTAGGCTCCTTGCCTATGTAACATACTCTTAGGTGTGCTATAACTGAATAGTCATCTAAACCGTGATTGCAATAATGGAAATTGCATAATTTTCAATTTTCCCTTTTAAGATGTGATGCTTCAAAAATTTATGAACACTAGGGATTAGTTCCTTGCAGGTGAGGCCAAAAGTTGTTCTGTTCACTTAGCATGTAACGGAACAAGAATATTTTATTGGCTCCCTCTGACTGAAAAAGTGATGTTATGTTGCTTTTCAAATTGACTCTCAGTACTTATAAGAGCTTTAATCTTTTTTTGGCCATTTTGGACTGTGCGCATGCTGTACTTTACAGACCTTTGAATAATCTGCATATTTTTCAATGTGTTCAATAGCTTCAGGCCTATTATTACATCGATAGGACTCTTGTGTATGACTCTGCATGAGAGGTGGAAAATAAGTCCTAATCAAGCTCTATGTTGTACATGTGAAAATCCTGTGCAGGTTGTGGAAGATGGGTATGAGTTTTTTGCCAATCGGCAGCTCGTTACCATATTTTCAGCACCTAATTACTGTGGGGAGTTTGATAATGCGGGCGCAATGATGAGTGTAGATGAGACTCTGATGTGCTCCTTCCAAATATTAAAACCCGCAGAAAAGAAACCGAAGTTTGGTTTTGGGAGTACCACCACGGCTAAGCCTGGAAGCTTTCCAAGTGCCGCTAATATATTTAGCAGTAGTACAACGACCACCAGGCCGTTTTAAGGTAAATGAAAATGGTAAATTGGCAGATGTGTTGCAGGGGATGCTGGTGGCTTCTTCCCTTGTGTTACTCTTGGGCTGTATTTGTGAATGTTATTTTTAACAGATTGTTAGTGTAACCCAAAGACATGGCATTGTGGCTCATGCTAAAGCTTGAATACAACAGCCCATTTGGCCTCCTTTCTCCTTAAGCATTGGTTCCTAATTATTGCGCAGAGTCCTTCAGTCTGATGATAGATCCACAGCTTAACCTGTTTTAAACTTTTCTCCTTTTGAATTGGGTGTGGGTTTTGACTTTACCGCCAAAAGTTTGACTGCGAATTGACCAAAATAAATAGCAGCAGTTGCCTACTGGGTCATTCTCCCGTTGACCAGCTACCTTGTCCTCCACCTGTAACCGATAGGCATGTGCGATAATCTAACTGTGATCAGCACTTCTGCTGATCACATGCCGCCACCTTCTACTTATTGTGCAATATATTTGTTACGAAATGGATAAACTATAGGAGGAAAAATCGCTTAAAATTCAATCCCTTGCCTTGAATATCAAATTATGACACAGATTCATCTTTTCTTTACTTCCTTATTTAAAGAGGCTGAAAAATGGAAGACGGAATGACGGAGGTGATCACTGATGAGGAAATCACAGCATGAACAATCTGTAGGTGTGAGTTTGTTAAATGAACAAAAGAAAGAAAATGACCTCATGTTCTCTCTGATCTCATATAAATAGAAGGAAATACTTGAACCTAATATATATAATTCATATGTTATTCTCTTCGTCACCAATTGGTTTTGAGGTGGAACTATGTGTAGGTTTATATTTGGCCTTTAAGAGAGTTATTTTCTTTTGGAAATTGGTAGGTGTGAGTAATATAAGCGAAGAAAACCATTAGTATTTGTATGAATATTTTCAAGTCTGGACCCAAACAAAAGAAAAGAGAAGAAAACGAAAAGAATGTAGCAAAAATGGTTGTTCCAATTGATGGGATTGTCTATTAATGAAAATATCATTAATATCACCAGCTGAACAAGGATGACGCGCATTTATTCTACAATTATTCCATCTCCTCTAACATGCCTCACTTCTTCGTAATGATCACGAAAAAGCCGGGTGGTTCTGACGAGAATGTCGACGGTGATGAGGCGGTGAAGGTGAAGGTGATGGTGCGAGCGGCGGCGGCGGCGGCGGCGGCAGCGGCTGGAAAGGGGGCAGCGGCTTGATGCGGGTGCGAGTTGGGAGATTGGATTTAGGAGCTGGGGGACTGGGAAGGCTTCTCATTTTCCTTACCGCTAACGCTCCGGATTCACCGCCGGAATGTTCATGAAAAGCAGTTCTCCTCCACGACGCCGCTGGAGGCGGTGGTTGTTCTGCCACCGCCGCGACGTGAATTCTGCCGGCGGCCAATGCCAGGTGGTGAACCAACAGGAAATGAAGGAGCAACAGGTAGTGAGAAGTGGCTTTCATTTGATGAAAACTCACTCCTTTGTTTTTTCCGTTTTCTTCTTTTTTTTTTTCTTGGGTCCTCTTGCTATATATACACAGCTGACATAAGAGTGTACAGAAGATGATAGAGTAGTTGTCTACATTAATTGCAAAACACGAATTAGTGGCTGTTTATGGAAATGGTAGTCCCATTTTCATTACTTTCAAATCATGACAGCAGCATGATGATAAACAAAGGTTGCTCGTGTGCGTAATATTAATCAGTATTACAGAGTGACGGATTCCCGTATCAGGCTATATACTATCGAATCAATATGTGTAAATCATACATGTATTTTTCGGTATCACGAACTAGTTTTTTATAAAATCTTTGCTTAACACTTACAACTAAGTATAGTACAGCGAAAGACATTACTAATTAGCATAAATGGCCCGTAAGGCCAAGCTGATCGACGGCGACAGACACAGGTGATGTTTGACTTAATAATGGAGGCTGGCTAGCATACCTTATAAGTTAAACAGATGATGTTTGAGCGTTAACATAGTGTAATCGGTCTAGATTCTGTCGAATACGTTCAAAACATAAACTTTAATAAATTTCGTTCATGAAACCGGTCTATTAAATGTCAAACATCTGATCTTCAAACTCTCCTCTTGAAGGCTAACGCGATAGTTTTGACCTTTTTGAGTGACAACTCCGCAGATCATTCCAATCCAGATGCCTTTAACTTGCAACTGAACCACATATCCAAGCAAAACCCCCAAGACACTGAAAGCGCTTCATAAATGCTATTGACCAAGCTGGAAAATGGTACAGTACAACAGATGGAAAAAGGCAGAGATTGCAATCTCAGCATTTTTTTTCATATTGTCCAGCTAGAAGTACAGAATTATACCGATACTCTAAACAGAGCATCACCCCTGAAGACACTGTTAAAGTTTTACCACAGACCAGAGATCTTTGAATGCAGTTCTTGTAAAGCCTTTCCATGAGACCATGAGTTCGGGCACCAATTAACCTCCGAAGATGTAAGCGGATTCCCCAAATACCACAAGCCATGAAGACATCCCAAGTGCAACAATTGCATCAGCAGTTCCCCTGTTTAGTATACAGACAAAAAAAATACCTGGATAAAGGAGAAATTGTGTTCATTCCTCTGCAGAGTCCAAGCTCCCTCTTAGTATCTTTACTTTTTTCTCCTCACAAACAAAAACAAAAAACAACAAAGTTGTCCCGTCTCCTTCGTGTAAACATCCAATTGAATAGTACTAACACAAATACGCTATCAACTTCAATTGGGTGATAGTTAAGTAAAATCACAATATGGTAACATGAAAATACGAAAGTATGAAAACAACATATCATATCAACTTCCATCATCGGAATGGATACTGTCGCTAGCCATGAGTGGAAGCTATTGCTTCAGCGGTTTTGCTGTCTATATTATCATCCCCCAACTTTGCAATTTTGGTTAAAAAAAAAAACCACTTCACATGGCCGGGGAAAGAAATGTCATGGCAGAGGTTGATTGTCAATGTTGTTATCCACATGATTATTGAAGAAGCTCAATACCAGAGGGATCATTGTGAATTAACACTTATTAGTATTAATTAATTTTTTATTTTTTTTTGGGAATCGATCTCGTACCAAGGTTATGAACGTTCTTAGCCCGTGGGCTCAAGATACTTGGTTATTTGGACGTGGGAGTTTAGCTCCATGTTAGTTGATGATCTTGATATTCATAGAAAAGGACATAATTTAAAAATTCTTAACCATGTGTATGGATTTAGTACGTGCCCTTCACAAAGCCATTCTCTACACGAAACTACGTATTTAGATACATAAGTTCCACCTAATGATAAAAATAAAATAGAACAGTGAGTTAGCTGTTCTGATAATTTAATCATTTGTAGGATTCATCAATTTTTTTTTTTTGTAGCTACAAATCATAGATCCATTAGTCCCAAAGTTGATACTTCATAGTCATTCCAAGTAATATAGAGTTATACTAGTACTAACTTTGTCTTAAAATTATTTTCTTGTTTATTTGTATCACTTAATTTTAACAAAATAATAATTTTGAGATGGTACAAATTTCAAATTCTCAAACTTGTAAGTATAGCAAACCATAGGAAATTGAGGAGCATTCTTTTGCTCTGTGATTTAGTATTCACTTTGACTCTGTAAGTCGCAGATCTATATCTCCAACTATTGAACAAAGGAAAAAAAAAAAATGAAGTTCAAGATAAAAAATAGAATATATTACTGATCAGCTGCATCACGGGCTCAAGAAAGTCAACACAAGCAAGTATTGGAATACTTCTTTGAAGAAGTAGTAATGAACTGGGTCTCTTTCCCTAATCCTTAGTGCCTTCCTCTTTGATTTCTTCTTCGCCTTTAGCATCTTCTAAAAAACACTCATTTCGTTACCGGCAACCGAAGTGATCAACTATGGGGGAGGAGATTCAGGAGAGTTTACTACAGAGTTCAGGAAAAGATTTGAAAGTACGGATTTTAGATGAATCCAGTAAGGTATGGAAGGTTGCATTGCCTGGTGTCCTGGCTCGTTTTTCCTCGTTTGGGAGTCTGGTAATCACTCAATCATTTATAGGCCATCTTGGTAGTCTGGATCTTGCTGCTTATGCTCTTGTTCAAACACTCAGCGTCAGGTTTGTGAATGGAATCCTGATTGGGATGTCCAGCGCAACCGAAACGCTTTGTGGGCAAGCTTTTGGAGCTGGGCAGCTTCATATGATGGGTATTTACTTGCAAAAATCATGGATTGTTAATTTTAGTATCCTAACAATCTTGCTGCCTGTTTTCCTTTTTGGCGGATTCATTTTCAGGCTTCTCGGAGAAGATGAAAATATTGCCCAATCCGCTGGATATGCTTCTTTCTGGTTCATCCCTTTCATTTGCAGTTTTGTCTTCCTTATGACAAACCAAATGTTTCTACAAGCCCAACAAAAGAATCAAATCATCGCTTGGCTGTCCATTCTGCAATTCACAATCCATGTTCCTCTGTCTTGGTTTTTGGTCAATCTACTAAATTTGGGAACTGCTGGAGCGATTGGTGCACTTGGGATTTCTTCATGGCTGGTTGTATTTGGAGAATTTGTTTACATCTTTGGAGGGTTCTGTCCTGAATCCTGGACAGGTTTTACAACAGCTGCATTCAAAGATCTATGGCCAATGGTTAAACTCTCTGTGTCTTCAGGGGTGATGCTCTGTTTAGAGTTGTGGTATAACGCTGTGCTTGTACTAATAGCTGGACATATGAAAAATGCTGAGATTTCTATATCTGCCTTTTCCATCTGCGCTAATATCAGTTTATGGGTTCTCATGATTACACTTGGATTCTTCGGTGCTGCTATTGTTCGGGTTGCCAATGAATTGGGCAGAGGAGATGCTAAAGCTGTGAAATTTTCTATCAAAGTCATTTTGACTATTTCTTTTCTGATAGGACTATTCTTTTGGTCTACTTGCTTAATCTTTGGTAAGAATATCGGATACTTATTCTCAGAGGAGAAAGAAGTAGCAGAAGCTGTATCGGATCTTTCTGTTTTACTATCCTTCTCAATCTTGTTCAACAGCATCTATCCGATTCTCTCCGGCGTGGCGGTGGGAGCCGGTCTTCAGGGAACGGTTGCTTTTATCACTCTGTTTTGCTATTATATAATCGGAATCCCCATCGGAGCTTTGCTTGGGTATGGGGCTGGCTTGCAAGTGAAGGGCATTTGGATTGGGATGATATGCGGAGTGATTGCGCAAACTGTTTCTCTGTCTTACATGACATGGAGAACTGATTGGGATGAGCAAGTTACAAAAGCTGAGCAACGCCTCAAACGCTGGTACTTGAAATCATCAACCGAATCCAATCCAATTTCTGACCATACTTAAACAATTCCTGCTACTCATTTTCTTGCATATGGCGTGACTTGTAACCTTGAAAAATAGCCCAATTTTAGCAATGTAGTTTCGAAGTACCCATTTTTTTAATAAGAACTTATCATATTGCCGCAGATTGAGTTTGTTTTAATACTCCATCCATCCGTCCCATAATTATTATCTAATTTAGATTTTCATTTTTAAAATTGTACTAAAAATAAAATTCGGAGTGGACAATAATTTTGGGACATAAAGAGTATAATTTTTGTATAGTTATTATTGATCAATACAGTTGGATTGATGTAAGAGGAATTATCAACTACCCTTTTACTCTTAATTTGCAGTAAATGTGTACTGTAACTATTCTTATAAAAAGTCAGCCTCCGGTTTGTGTTTTGTGAATAAATGCAGCAACTAACTAGTAACTACTCTATCTCAATTACTCCCAGCAAAACACTATAAATGTGAGTCAAAATTGAAGGGATAAATCACCACCCAGTAGTTTTTACTTTTTATTCAGTCATTCCCCAAAAGAGAAGAAGAAGAAGAAGAAAATCCCCTCCCAAAATGACACCCATTTCGCACTACTTGCTCCATTTTCTGTTGGTTCACCACCTGCTCTTGGCCGCCGACTTATTTTGTGTTGCGGCGGCTGAAGGCCAGCTACCGATATCGTCACCGGAATGGAAGACCATCACCCAACGCTCATTGGATCGTGAACATGGATTCAACGGCGGAGATGACCGATGGAAACCGGTAGTCATTAGGAAAATGAGAAGCCTTCCAAGTCCTCCAGCTCCGAAATCCAATCTCCCAACTCGCACCGCTTTCAAGCCGCTGCCCTCTCATAAGACGCCGACCGCACCGCCGCCAGCACCGTCCACCGTTTCGCCGGAAACATACCCGCATTAATTTCGAGGGTCGTAATTGAAGCAGGTTATTTGGGAATTCCTATGAATTCAATTGTTAAATGTACATCGATCCTGCTTGTTCTGATGGTAATAAACTTATAATCTTTCAGTAACATTTTCCAAATCTTCTTTCTCGTTCCTCTAAGAGAGATTCATTCATTTATTTTGGTTCATTTGTTTTCATTTGATAAACTGATTAATTTTGTTGGGATTGAAATAGATTATTTTAAAATTAATTTTAAACAAAAAAAAAAACAAAAAAAAAGAGTGAAGAAGATACAATTGTATGTTGGGATTTTCTTGCATGCATGCAACTCCCTATCCACGTGGACGAAAAGGTTGCTGGTCAACAACATTTAGTGACCCCTCAAGCAACCACATGGCAAGATCTAGACCGCGAAAAGGAGGCGACTGGTTCATCTTGACCGCTAATATCTTGTTTTGGCCCTTTTTACAGTTAACATTAACTGAAAAGGAGGTCCAATGTCAAACTCAGCTTTATCACGCTCGATTGGGAGAAGAAAACTAAACGCAACTTCGTTAAAAAAAATCTATAAATTATTATGTTTAATTTTGTTTGTTCAATAATATATATTTTTTTGTTCAATATATTAATCATAGAGTACTGCTACTATTACATTGATAAATAATCATTAAGTACTTCACGACCTACGTGAACAGGTTAAAAAGATGATTCGGAAATTAGTACATTTATAATAAGGGACACAAACTGAAGAAGAATATTAGAAACACAAAAAAAAACACACCTGACAAAATAATCCATCTCGGATCACCATCTGCTATTTTCGAAAATAATGTACACAACAAGCAAGAAATGATAGTTTTTATGTTGTGACTTAATAATTCAAGTAATAATAATACGTTATCATTGACGTCAATTTATTATTTTATTTTTGCTTTTTTTTTAATAGCTTTTGTATGTTTAAATCTCTGATTTACGCAAGTTGTTTTAGGTGGTCCGCCGGTGGTGATTTAGGCAGGCTGAAATCTGCAACCTTTGCTTAAAGTTACCCTCAAGCACTATCATTTTTAAGCTAAAATATACAGCACTGTAGATTTTTCCCCCTTATTATCAGAATTAACATTTTAAAAGTAACAAATGTAAGAGTTACAAAATACTCATTATTTTCTTTGTAAAAATTGTACCCGTCGACGTTGTCCTCTCATTACCAAAGTAGACAAGAAAGTCGACGAAGGCCAAAGTCTATTGTTTTTTAATCATTTTTAAAATTTTTTGATGGCATTGTTCTTTGGTCATAATTAATATATCGGTATTACTCCAAAAGTCAAATAAAATTTACTCCCTTTTTTTTTTTTAATAGAAATTGATGCATAGACCTTTTGGTTACATGCATCCACAAATCGGACGAGAATGCGGGTGAGATGGTTGTATATGTAGAGATTCACGGACGCTGCAGTAACTGGAAGTAGTTCTCAGAGATGGGTAATGGGTTCCTTAATGGAACATTTTGTTCTCCTGCTCGGATCCGTTAATAGTAGGCAATGCAAATCTGATCATATGACGGTATTTCGTGATCGCCAGATGCAGCTGTACGAGTTGGGTCTCGAGCTGGTTTGATATTAGGGAACTTGTCAGCTTTCTATGCAGATGCTTGAACTGTCTATGGAAGTAACCAATCTATGTATGATGTTGTTAATTTGTATTTGCATTTTTTTATAGTCAACATTTTGATTTGTTCATTTTGTTTTTTTTTTTTTTAATTACCAATGTTTTGGTAAGTTCATACGCTGATGTGGTATGAATGGTTTTGTCTTGAGACTTGAATAAATGTACCTTTGATGTACACCAGAAAAAAAGACTACGTTTATTGTACTCTGATATTTTTGTAAGGAAATAGTAGTAGTATATATATATATATATATATATATATATATATATATATATATAGTAATTGCAACTTGTTCAAGTGATTCAACTACTCTTTTGCTAGCAAATCTCTACTTCACATTCTGTCGGCTTTGTTTTTTTTTTTTTTTGGGGTAAAAAGTCTAATCTGTCCGCGTGTACACTGATCTGCGTGATAATTCCTGGCAAGCATTATCTTCAAATGTTTTCCGTGGGTTGGGATTTCTCAGTATTTTTGTACTCCTGAGGTCAAACGTTACAGGTATGAAAGAGAGAGGAAATGCAGAATTAAAGAATCTACGTGTTGATTTGCCCAACAACAAGTTGTTATAGTGAGTTGTAAGGAAGTATTGATTGAATTGGGCTCTACATATATATATTATTGTCTATCTCTCTCTGCACATGAGCAATTGAGCATGATGATCATGAAAGCAACATACTTTGTTTACTTGCTTTTAATCTATGAACTGGTGGTGTTCCTGATTCAAGTTCAACAACCGGGATTTGAAGGCAAAGTCAATGGCGTCATGGCTGTAAGAGTTGTAGACTTTTCAGCTCTGGATGGACGACCACCATCAGCATCTTCTTCTTCTCCTTCTTCTTCCCATGATGATATGAATGAATATCATTATTTGATGTCATCCAAAGTACTAATGAACATTGTTCAGAAGAGGAAAGTTAAGCGTTCTCCACCGTCTCCCAGGATTAACACCCCCATCCATAACAGTCCAGCTCCACCTAAACAATATTCTCCTCTTCCTCCACCCCCACCACGGACTCCGCCGCCACATCATCGGCATTCACCACCATCCAGAGCTAATACTCCGCCACCGTTTCATCCACCTCCACCACCGTATCATCCACCACCGCCACCACGGGGAGCGACTACTCCACCACCATATCATCCCTCTTCTCCACCAGCATCAAGAGGTGCGACTCCTCCACCATATTATCGACCAGGGAATCCGCCTCCACCGCCCTGTCAATGACTGGGTAGTTTGGTGGCTTTTCAGGAATATAGTATACATGTAATTGGGTGGGTTGAGTTAAGCAAAGTGGAGTCACAGATACGTTATATTAAGCTTTTATTATTTTTTTTATTTGTAATGCTAGTCATGTTTTTGGTTTATTTTTAGGAGGGCCAAGTTGTAGCACCTCTTCCGAATTTTGTGAAAATGATTTTTTTTAAGAAATGAGACGAAAATGTATGTTTTGAAATAGTTGATAGGAAATTTTTGCAGCCGGTGGGAATCTATTTATTCCCATGTAAATAGTGTGCAGGATGATGTAAATGTTTGCTGTTTTGATTGGTGATGATGAATACAAATTACATTTTAACCAAAAAAATAAAATAAAATCATAAACCAATAAAATATAATCCTTCGGACATTCGAATTAATTTACTTTTTACTAAATATTGTTAATAAGTTATACTATCTCGGTCTCAATAATGTGGACTAGCTATGTTTTTTAAGATAGAAGAAATAACAAAAAGTTAGTTTGTTCATCTGATTAGACACTGATACAACTTATACAAGTACTTCAAGCGCGCTCTAATTTAAAATTAGTCCTGTTAAGACAACGCCGTTCTGTCCGTGTTGTTGCCCGGAAATTTCTTCCGAGATGATTCCTTAATTGACAAGCTTTACACCATCAATTCTCCCTCCCCCCCCCCAATCTGTATACATATAGCCAGGGTCAAAGGAAAGAGAGAGAGAGAGAGAGAGAGAGAGAGAGAGGAAGGAAAGGATTAAACAATGCAAGCATTTATGTGCTCATAAGTCAACACACGGTTATAAATATATATGATACTGTACTTGATTATACTGAGAATTCATTCTTTCGCCAGATTTAGACTCCTCAGAATTAAGTTTTCGCTATCTCTCTAGCTAGCATGGCCATGATGAGCAATGGAGATAATTGCCTGATCATTTACTTGCTGCTTGGTTTCTTGTTGATCCATTATGGCAATGGGAATGTCGTCAAGGCATCTAGATGGCTTGAAGATCAAGACCTTTCAGTCGTCGTACCAGCAGCTCCTTCGATTGATATTGGTGAGCATACACAATACTATTTCATGTCTTCAAAAGTGCTACAGAAGGTTGCTAAAAAGAAGAAAGGCAAGCCAGCTCCACCGCCTCCCAGGACTAATAAACCGGGTCATTTCTCTTACACCCCACCGCCACCTAGACGACCGCCTCCTAGTCATCCACCACCGGTGCCGCCACGAGCGACTTCTCCACCGCCGCACTGTTGATTAATGGTTGCCCCGGTGGCTATGAGAAATATATACAAAATGTGATTGATTTTGATGAGTTGTGTAAGTGTTGATTCTATTAAAGACCAATTACGGCAAATCGATCAGTGTCACAGACATCATGTATATGCGGATGCTTTATAATGAATATATAATCATTATATAATCGCATTTTTATATATTGTCTCCCGTACAGTTTCTTTAATGGATTAGGATTTTTATGAGTAACCTGCAAAAGAAAAAAAACCCGTTTACTTTAACTTCATTGGATAATAAAGCACTGCGCGTCTTATAGATAGCAACGAAAAAACAATGCATTTCACCGCCACCACGGCTCCGTTAATGATGGTACTGTGACTTTGTCAGGATTATCTTTAGATTACTCTCTCCATTTCTTAATGTTTTGATTTGTTATATGTTTCACATAATAATATTTTTTTTAACAAAAGTCTTAAAAATATATTTTTACTTTCGTTTAATTCTCTTGATTGTTAAGAAATATTTTTAAAATTCCTTTGTCCATTAAAAATACGTATTAAGTGAAACTTAAAGATAAATTAAAATGACTTAATACCGGAGGGAGTATATTAATTTGATTGACAGTGATTGAGTCAATGTTGCGTTTCTCTCTCTCTTTTTTGGATATATAATTGTCAAACTTTCATGCAAATTGTAACTTACAAAGCCAACGATACAACTACTTCTACAGTTCTATTCTACCACATTTCTTTGTCTTAAGTTTTATATGTGTTTGCGTTAATGACTCTGAGTTTTACTTTGCTCGGAATTCTAACTCCCGGCAAGCATTATATTTAAGTTAACCTCTCCGATTATTATTTATTTATTACTATTATTTTTGTTGAATTAAGGGATCATATTCTAAACCAACATCGGGCCAAACTAGAACTAATCTAAAAATTAGTTGACCCATTTTTGTAATCCAGATATCAACAACCCAAACCCCGGTTTAGAAAATCTTCCATACAGCTACTGTATCATGTAGAATTGTGTAGCGAGACACATAAATAGAACAAGATTGTAATTTTACCGAGAAAGTTACCATAAAATTAGGAAGGCCATGATATTTTCCAGTATAATGGTTATGTTGCTGCACTAAAAAAGGGATACATTTGTTGTATAGAATAATTTTTCCGGTTTTAAACCGTCACGAGCAAAATAAATAGGAGATGCCGGGACTTGCACCCAAGAGTCGAGACGAACCTTCTAGAAAGTACGCGAAGAAGGGGAAAAAAATCTTCTAAAACGGTCCTTTTTAACATCGATCCCTCTTTCATTCGTCGAATTAGGTTTCCGTTTGCTGTTAGTTTCGAAGGTGGGAACCATTGCTTCCAGTTCGTCTAATACCTCTTTACCTACTGCTGCCCTTACCGCAGCTATGAATAACCCATTATTATAGTGCTCTCCATTTTTTTCTACTTTTTTTTAAGCAGAAAAAAAAAAAAAAATGTAGACAACTTGTACTGTTTATTATGCTTAATCTTTACTCGTAATTTATGATTTGTACTAAAAAGGACGCAACTTAATCTTTACTCGTAGTTTATGATTTGTACTAAAAAGGACGCAAATCACAAATTGCGACGACTATTTTTCTAAGGCCGATGGAGTATTGTTTTTCCTTTTTGTGGTTGTTGTTTTCCGCTTGGTTTGATTTATGTTTTTTCTTTTTTTTTTTTGGTGGCGGTGTTTGTAGGTTGAGGAACCCTATAAGCATGAAAAGGGAACTACAACATTGGGTCATATTTTCAACAAAGAATGGATTATGGTAGCAGTGGATCATTCAAGCCTATCATCAGCTGATGCATTTCCAGAAAACATAATTAAACACAATTCGCACCTGCTTGTTGCTTTTTCCGGAGGGAGCGAAAATTCTCGCGAATTCCTCCTTAATCATCTCCCAGACAAGGTACCAGGTGCCTCTAGTGTAGAGGGTTTACTCTCTTTAGTTACGGCTTTACTGCTATCTAAGAAAGGTTTTGTTGTTGTGTAATGTGGAGGACTTTTTTTTTTTTTTTTTTTCTGTTATTTAGTGCCACAAACATGAACTCGAGGAGTGGGAGGAAAGCTTCTGCTGCGGAAGCATCGAAATAGTTGGCTGACTTTCTGGCTCTTCATCCTGACAGCGACGAGGGTTTATCGCTAGGAATACTCATTGCTGGCTGTGACAACGAATTGGTAAATTAATCTTGGAATTAATAAATTCGCTCTTCCTATGGGTCTTTCCCTAATGACTCTTATTGAATTATAATCATATGGTTATATTTGTCTTTTTTAATTTGTAGGGACCTTCCCTGTACAAGGTAGACGGTAATGGGAAATTGCTTAAACGATCATTCGTTGGAACTGGATCTGGTTCAACTGGTCAAGGTATATTTCTTTCCAGGTATGCCCCTTTTCTCTCTTCGATTACTTTAAGTTGTAACTTGTGAACATGGTTGCTGCGAGCCTTGCTTAATAGTATGTCGGAAGTGATACTTGGCCTTGTTTATGCATTAGACACACTACATTAGGATTAGGCGTTGTACCTTAGATATCCGAGTGTAGTTTTGCATAGGATTTGGAGAATTCCATGGATTTGAGTTGTAACAGTTGACTTGTCTTGCTTTACTTGAATGCAGTTGAAATCCCCATAAAATAAATTGCTATAATCTGTGTTGGGTGTTATTTTTAAATTAAGGTTTTTAAATTCCGCGGTATTGTACTTATCTTAAGAACTTGTTTCAGGTTTTTCTTTATGCCTGGTGAGGATATATCCATGGTTGAAGCTGTGGAGGTGACCAAGAGTGCACTTTGTATAGGTGCATATAACGCGCCTGAAAGTCGTGAATATGGCAATGGTAAGTTTGTGATCTCCTGTCCACTTGTATTCTTGCATGTTATTATATATATACCTGAAGATTTGGTCCAATTTTGATAGTTCAATTTGTTTTTACTAGTTTAGTTCCAACAGAGCGACTTATACAATGGGACAAACTAAAAGTATTGCAGTATTTTTTTTCCCCCCTTTCCTGATGAGAGTATGTTCTTTTGCATTGTTTTCAAGTTTTCCTTGTCGACAAAGCTGGGATTACGCCGGTGGTCTTCAATGAAGATATAACAGAATGGCAAAAGCAGCACTTCAGCAAAGCTGGGAGAGAATGGCAAGAGCCGCAACTCAGGAAAACTTACCGGCTGATGTCTTTTTTCTAGAATTAAGTGCAAGAGGTGGTCTGATGATATAAAGACTGAAGAGTGATACAGTGGCTCTCTCAATCTATCCCGTGTTCTTGCTGGGAAATTTCTCCAAGCTAGTTCCTCGCAAGCATTGCAATTAAATTACCTAATCGGGAATGTTCCTGTTTTTATATTGCTAGTGTCAAAAGGGCTCCAGCTAGCAATAAAGAATCAAAGCGTTGATTTGTTCAACACGTTGTTGTATGATTATATATATAGCACTCAGTTTCTTCAACTGGGGATCACTGAACTGGCCTCTTACATAATTTGTTGATCTTTATCAATCAACAAATTAAGTTTTTCTATCTCTGGCCAGAGCATGAAGATAGCAACTTACCTTATTATTCTCTTGCTAATTAGTTTGTTGTTGATCCAACATGGATATGATCAAGGCAAAGGCAATGTCATCGTCATGGCATCAAGGCTACTGCCAGCTGATCAAGAGTACTACTTATCAGGTGTGACTAGGTTCGAGGCACCACCTGCAGATTCTTTGCTTGATGATAGTTATCATCAATATTTCCTGTCTTCCAAAGGAAAGAAGGCTGCAAAACAGAAGAGAGTTAAGCCAGCGCCACCACCTCCAAAGAGGAATACTCCGGGTCATGTCGGTTTCAGCCCACCACCACCTAGACCGCCAAATCACAATCCACCTCCACCACCACCACCACCACCGCGGCAACCCCGTGGGAGTCCTCCTCCACCGCCGTCCTATCAATGATTAGCATTGTGATTGATCTATGGTTGAGTTACTGTTGTTTCAATTTCAATAAACCCACAAAAAAACCCAGTGTCATAACTCATATGCATGGTGAGTATGCAATAACATATACTCCCTTCGTTCCATAATTATTGTCCAGTTTGAGTTTTTATTTTTAGTTCAAATTATACTAAAAGTGAAATCTCAAACTGGAAAATAATTTTGGGACAGAGGGAATATATGTTCATCTTAGTTGAGTCGATTTAAGTCTAATATATGCCCGATCGCCTGATTTTATCACCTTATTGTACCCTTCTTCACAAGTGATATTTTTTTAACGGGACTATCTATATTTTCCTTTCAGCGGCAGTAAGATTGTGCAGTGATAAAAGGCCATTTGTCACTATTAGTCCCAAAACGGAAAGGAAGGGAGAAATGCGACTTCATTTGTTTGTAGCGAAAACTATCACAAAAAAATAACACGATAATCCATTTGATTAAAACTAAAATAACACGGTAAATCTTAGACCAAGAGAAATACATCTAACATACACTTCAATGCATGAAAATCTAATCTGGAATTCAAAAATTAAGGTTAAAGAGCTTAAAAAAAAGAAGGAAATTTACCACAACATCGGTAAAAGAACATAATGAGCAATAACTTTGATCACAATCTCTATGCAGTTGGTGAATGAAGAATTCGGCACATTAATCATTATATTATTTCACTTGTTTTAAATTTAAAAATATAATAAGATTAAAATACTTTTTGGAAACTTTTTGAGGTTCTTAGTTCCCATTTGCCATCAATTAGTTCATGACTAAACTGTTATTAGTATATCGAGAATGAATCAATAGCCTCGCATTCATCATCATCTTAAAACTTGTTATTGATACATAGTGTATATTCAATAAAAGTAGATGATTGATCCTAATTTATAAGAAGGTCTATTTAAAAATATGCGAATACGTGCCACTAAAGAAAAAGAATGTGGCTAGTCTAATAAACTACTAAAGCTTGGTGAGCAAGAGAATTAGACCGTTGACAATGGAGGCCACCTAACCCTTTTTGTGAATGGCTTCCGTCATTTTCTTCGAATACTATTTCATTTCATCTTCTAATTACTTGATCAATAGTAGCGCAGAAGCGAAAAATGACACAAATATGCTCCCAAATTGGTAGTGTAAGCAGGACTATGGTTAGGTTTTCGGAGGTGGAAAGAAATATGTTTCTCGCATTTGGCAAATGCGAAAAAACCAACTTCCGCGTTCAGCAAATGCGAAAATGTAGTGGATTAATTACAATGCATTAAAGACGTTGGATTAAAACTGGATAATTATAATTAATTTAATCCTTTGCATTTGGGGTATGCGAAAATTAACTTTTCGCATATGCCATATGCGAATGTATTAAATCTATATTTAAAAATTGTTTCCTAACTTTAAATTGGTATAAAATGAAATGTTGTAAATTAAATATTTTGGTTGATAAAATGTTGTAATATTTCAACAAAAAAATACTATTTTAATTGAAAATTAAATTTTCTAAATTTAAAGTATTCATTTGATTTAAGTAAATTTATGTTAGTTCTAAATAGAATTGCAATCCTAAAAATTATATTTGGTGAACAGAAATCGTATAATGCATTTATAATAAAATTTGAATAAGAAGTAAATTAAAATTTCGGTGAAAAATTAGAATATAATCTTGCGTTACGTAACCAAGTTTGCTTTTAAAAAATTGACTTTTATTTGATTTCAATTTAAAACTTACCATCATTAAAAATATAATGTCAAAAAATCAAGTTTATTAATTTTAGGATAATAATATTTTTTACATAATAAAACTTAGAATCAATTCATTTAAAGTAAGGAAAAAAACTAAAACTTTTAGAATCTGACATAATCAGTCCTGCTAAACTTGATAAAACCATACTTCCTTCTAACAATGATCTTTTGGCGACCTGGAAACTTGAATTTGGCACGACGAAAAAGATAGTATTGTATAAAAGTAAGAGTTAAAAAAATTGTACATAATATTGTCTTTTTGAGAAATTTTCTTCTTTAATGTTTGCCTTTTAATTTTTTTTTTTTATCTTAAAGATTAAATAAAACCGAAATAAATTGTTAATGAAAAGAAATGAAAGGTATTGCTTAAAACTAATAACAAAAGTCATAAAATAGCATAAAATAAAAGTACAATTCAATCTAATTTTTCTGCATCTTGCGCTTTTTCTCCTGAGAATCTGTCATCCAGCACTTTTTCTTCTTTTTCATGTTGCGCTGTCCCTTACCCAAAGCAATCGGTGTAAAAGGCATGGTACCATCAGGGGCCCCGTCCCGATCGCGCCCATAATGATCATGAGAGGAATGCTCAAGATCATCAGCATCATCATCATGCTCCCGATCCCCAATATCCTCATGATCTTGATCATCTTCCGATCATTATGGATATCGTCACCACCTAGATGCGACTATGATGACCACCCTCGTAACTAGTCTCAAAGAAACCCCCGCATTAGGATCTAGATTAATAAAATCTGAATCAAAATGCATTTGCTCAAAAGGAGGAGAGGGATGGTGGTGTGGCGTCTTTGGACGGTAAGGAGACACATGGGGGTAGAAGATTGCCCGCCGGTATTCAGGGTGGCCACAGGTTTTCTCATTCTCCCACTCCCTAACCGGAAGCCGCCTCGGTCGGTTCGGGAGGCCTAGGTGGGATATACTCTGGGTTGGGTCAGTGGAACAAAATCTTGGCTTGGGTTCTCACTATCAGCCCAAACAGATGTCTTGCTTGACATCATTGCTCTTGTGTCAAATCGTGCATTTGTAGGAAGGCATTGTGATTCCAAGAATCACTGGATTACGTTGTAGCCCATCTAGAGTAATATGCCGCATGTTTTGCACTAAATTGGCCTGAAAATTATGAAAGGAAATAAATATATATGGTAAATTAAAAATATATAATAAATATATTTTATAAATGAACATATATATGGTAAATTAAAAATAGGAAATAACATTTTAGAAAGTTATATGTATAAAATTCATATTAATATGGGTGTGATTAAAGAAATAGTAGAACTGTAACTTACCATTATATGTAGTGACTCAGCAGATCCCTGAAAACCCTGGGGCTGACGATAGTCTGATGGATTGGTGACCAAAGTGACAATGTGATTTTGATACCACACTAGATATTCCGGTGCTGCCTGGGGTTCAAGAGTCATATCTGTCTGAAGACCTGCAAGGGTGTTGTGTCGATTCTCTCACCTCTGTAAGACGTCATCTCGACATTTCTTACCACGCGTCTCCTTATGCAACTTTTCTATTTCTTTTTTCTCCATGATGAAAGTGTTGTCAGGCACCCGCTGCAATAAGCCGAACTGGCGCAACACCCTGCCTGGGATGTGTGGCTCTCGGATACCAAAATAAAGCAGCCAAGTCTGGGACATCCATATGGCGGAGCCGGCAGAGCAAGATGGATCAATGTCTGCTAGAATAGCAGGAGAATACGACATCCAAACAAACTGTAGAGGGACAGATAATACAAAAAATTTATGTGAATATATAAGAAAAAAAATAAATTGATTTATACGTTATGATGGTTCAAATAAAAAATACTTACATTATGTTCTTGCAAAACCGCAAGCTGGTCTCGATAGGCGGTTAGATTAAATCGTGTGATGTCTCCCATTTTTCTAGGACGGTTCCACCTACAAAAAATATAGTTTTGATTGGAAAAACGGAAAAAAATTATTAAAAAATATAACTAATTAAGATAATTATTGAATAGTTGAAAATTAACTACCTCCTGCCCAAGGGACACCCCTGAAGATCTGGTACGGGCCCACATAACTCCGGACGGAAAGTCAATATCCGCTCTCAAGCCCATAACTAATTTGCAATAAAATAATACGTGAAATTAAAAATACAAATACAATAATTAAAAAACTAAAAATAAAATACAATTATAAATATTAGGATTCTAACAAAAAATTACAAATAAGGAAAATAAAAATAAATCGAAAAAAATTAAAATAAAATGAATAAAAAACTAACAATCAAATAGAAATACAAGGGCGGTTTGAAATTACCTGTAAGAGTAGTAAGCAGCCACAAATACCCTGTCCAGACAATGTGATCACTGAGGAAGTGCATAGATTTCATTACAACCACGCCAGTGTAGCACTACCCCAACTGAACTCCCGAAATGTATTTGGGTCCTCTAAATACCCCACCAGGCCCAAGGGAAAACTGTTTCTGCTGCTATCACGAAACAATAACCCTCCTAAAATCCATCCGACAAAACAACGTGCCCGCTGAAGGTACATATCCTCTGTAGCATCTCCAGGTGGCAGATTAGTCATAATGTGTCTCTTTATATCTGTGATGTTTACTACCTTATCCTTCGTGGCCTTAGGACGCTGTTGGAATCCAAACAGACTCTCTAAATAATCGGCCCACTCCACATCCTGCGGAGGTACTGTCCCCTGAACCACTGCATGGCCATCAACCCGCAGACCCGGAAGGACCTCGACATCCTGTAGAGTAATCGTCGCCTCTCCGACAGGCAAGTTAAATGAATGGGTCTCAGGCCGCCATCGCTCAACTAAGGCTGTAATGAGGGCCCAATCTAACTTAATAGAACCAATTCGAAAAAGAGGCCCTAGACCAAACTTTGCTATTTGGGCATGTATCTGTGGGGTAGCCTTGTCTAGTTCAGGCCATAGGTCAGTTTCCACTCGGTATGCGGAAAGTTCTTTCAAATAAGCCTTATTACCCCTAAATGTATGGAATGACCTATGATCATCATGCAGGACCAATAAACTCTTATCTATAGGACCCTGCTGGAGGTCATATTGTCTAGACTGCGAAGACGATGATGATCCCGTCTCCATACCCTAAATAAAAATAATACAAACAAATACCCTAAATAAATATAATACAAACTAAAACAAATACACTAAATAAAAATAATACAAAATAATACAAATACAAATACACTAAATAAAAATAATACAAAATATTACTACTGAAGATGCGTCATGGTCACTGTAATCATCATCAGACTCATCGGACGACACATACTCCTCGTCACTGTTCCCATGTACGTCATCTTCTGTGTCATTGTCATCTTCATTGGTACCACAACACCACTACTCCCTGCACCATCATACTGACCACCACTAGTTCCTTCCCCAACATCTTGAACAGGTTCATCTGCAACCTCTACGTACAATGCTGGACGCAAATGGGCACCTCGGTAAATCCATGACATTGACTCGTCGTCTCTTATGGGCGCTTGCCCCCTTCTGCCGTACTCATCTGTGCAGACTAAAACATATTGCAGAGGAAGTATTTGTTGGTTCTCAGATTCTAACAGCCTTTGTACATAATTATCAAGTTCAGAGAAACTCCACACTCGATCGATATGAACTGTTGCATCGGGCATAAATAACTTCTCTCCATATCCCCAACATGATCGATCACTAGACCAGAATATATTCAGATCGAAGGGACCCGGAAAAGACATATTAAGGGCCTGTACATTTAATTTTATTCAATTAAACATACAAATACATTAATTCATGCTTGTTATAACAATATTCTACCCCACTAGCAGTAATTTACTCCAAAAACTAACAATAAGTCCTATCTTTAGTAAAAAATCTCTAACATAATTTAATAATTCAAAAAATATAATTCGACATCTATATAACAAGGTTTTCAATTAAAAGAATAACAAATTTTGATCAAACTAATAAATTTAGATTTACACAATGTATTTGATATATTAAAACTAAATTTATTCAACAATACATGGATTTAGCACTCAACGCTAGTGATAAAATATAAAATTAACAGAATAAAAACAAATAAAACAGGGTCAAATCAATAACATTACAAATAATTGGGTCAGAATATAAAATTCACAAAATTGAGATATAAAGACCAAAATTCGAGATCAACCGGGTTATTCTCTAAATTAATAAAATAACTCATAATATTCAACAAAATTCAACAATTCACATTATAAAAATAATTTTTATTCTTCATTCTACATCAAATATATATTTATTGAAGCAAATTTTCTAAAACCAATTCTCAATAACTACCGAAATTATTAAATTTAGTAATTTCGTACACCACAACAACATTAATAGCCCCAAATGACAATAGAATGTATAAATTTTACAAATTTCATAGAGAAAAAAAACTTACCTAAATGGGTTGCCTCTGTCTTGCCTCTGCCTTGCCTCTGTCTTACATTGTCTTGCTCCCGTTCATAGAGAAAAAAAACTTACCTAAATGGGTTGCCTCTGTCTTGCTCCCGTTCAGTCCAACCATCCAACCTTCAATATGAAAAATGCCTCTTTCCTGCTCCGCATCTTCCACCGGAATGAAAATTTCAAATGAATGCAAGAAGAATTGATGGTTTTTAGTTCTGCCGAATTGGGGGTGATGAGTTTTAAATTATGAGTCTAGCCATCACATTCACATTCGCCAAATGCGAACATTTATCCAAATTGTCGGCAATTGCCACGTGTCGATAAGCTATTGACCAGTCAGATTTTAATAGGATAAAAAGATAATTTCGTTTTTTTTACCTATATTTTTTTGTTCGCATTCGTTGAATGCGAAAGTCTTATGATGGCCCACACTTTTCTCTTTCCTTTCTGTGTCCGCTTTAATTTATTCAGATTAATATCTTCGCATTTGGCATATGCGAAATTTGGGTGATGGCCCACTTTGAATTATCTCATTTGTTGATATTATTTGTTTAAGTTGAACTAATTAATTATGTAAAGATGTTCGCATATGGTAAATGCGAATATCAGTTTCTTCGCATATCACAAATGCGAGAAACATATAAATTTCTACCCCCCAACCCTAAGAACACTTTTTTCTACCAACTAAAATTTGGGTACACTAAACTCACGGACCCAGCGCAGAAGTCTGCTCCGGGGTCCAGTATAAATTAGTTACAGAATGAAAGTCTACAGACAAAAAATTATGTTTTTTTTAAGAGCCCTATGTGTGCTATTGTCAATGATCTGATGAGGGTTTAGGATTTTAACTGTTTGTTAAGTACATACTATTTAGAGAAAAAAAAAATTAGGACGGCTAACAAAACCAAAATAAAAATGAAGAGGGTATCAGATAGACCTTCCCCAATCTTACACGATGGAAAGAATTAGGATTAGCATTTAATTGCTATGTTCAAAGTGATTCAAACTTCCAAATTTTAAAAGAGAGAGAAAGAAAGGATTAAAGAATCAAGAGTTAATTTGCACTTCACGAAATCGGACGATTATATATATATAGGATGGATGCTGTTTCTTCTACTGGACTACGACTAACAGAATTGGTGTTTTCGGTTTTATCCATCATAAATCATAATCAGATAATCTAACGATCGAGTTCCAACGAATCTAGCTCTCTTACCATCTAACCATGAAGGCAGCTAATCACCTTACTTATTTGCTACTTAGTTTGTTGTTGATCCCTGATGTTTTTATGCGGAGATTATTTGAAGGCAAAGCCGGCGTCGTCGTGGTCGTCAAGGCAGCAAGAGTAGTACGGCTTGATCAAGACTTGTCCGATGATGAGACTAGTCGTGTTGATGGACCGTCTTTAGATGAGATTGATCAACAACATTTGATGTCTTCCAAAGTAGGGAAGGTTGTCCCAAAGAGGAGAGTTAGGCGTTGTCCTCCGCCACCGAGGGCTAATGCCTACACTCATTTCACTCCATCACCAGATTCACCACCTGCATCTGGACACTCATCTTCTCCACCTCAGCCTCCACCGCCAGCGAGTAATCCGCCTCCACCACCACCACCACCACCATCAGGAGTGACTCCGCCATATTACCACCATCCTATATCCGTGATTAAATTTTTCCGTTAAGTCACCGTACACGCAACAAATGGTTCAACTGTTGAATAGTCAAAACAAAATTTTGTAACCATGGTTGGTTAATGGTTATGATACGATTGTCAATGTTACTCCATCTCTCTTATAATTAATAAATAAAGGCGAAAGTCTAAGGTGATGTACATTATTAGGCTCTGGCCGTGCAACTTGGATCACGTGAGATATAACTTCGCCGGGGTTATATGTGAAAATGCCATCCTTTCGGCAAGCAAGCCATTTCATGTGCGCTACATTTTTGGGTTCTTTTCGTCTTGGTGCTGTATTCCCCAATGAGCTAGTGGAATTCTTCCTCTATCTTAGCATTATAAATATGAACTTTTCATGTATAAAGCAGCAATAACCGTTTTCTACAAGTCGCTTTAATAATTCATTTTATAAAAGTAAACTAATCTAACATCATATAATTAAAATATACAAGTATAAT
Organism: Oldenlandia corymbosa var. corymbosa; assembly: GCA_949775105.1. Taxonomy (NCBI): domain Eukaryota; kingdom Viridiplantae; phylum Streptophyta; class Magnoliopsida; order Gentianales; family Rubiaceae; genus Oldenlandia; species Oldenlandia corymbosa. The sequence goes on along the minus strand of OX459118.1, from coordinate 34,966,452 downwards.
ATAGTACATGTCCTCTTTAGTGGCTATTTGTTATCATGGTACGCAGTGGCTAAAATTATCTTACATCGAAAATTATATTGTAGTTGGGAATAATGGGATACAATGTCATCGGGATTTTTTATACGCATTCTGTGTTAATGTAATTCTCTTAAGACTTATTGGCTCTTTTTTGGGGGAAAAAGGTGAGAAAACAAGGAGTAGCTAACAAAATTTTTTTTGATTTATTTATTTATTTTATATTAAAAAAGAATAATTTATATTAAATTTCAAAACTCAATATAATTTTTTTTAGACAGAGAAATTTATTACGTTAATCTCTCCGTGTTCTGCTGAGAAATTTCTCAAGATATGCATATATAGAATTCCTGGCTAGCATCCTCTGTATTTTTAATATTGCTAAGGTCAAAGGTTGCGAGCTATGAAAGCGAGAACGAAATGATTAAAGAATCAAGAGTTGATTTGCCGTCACGAAATTAAAATGATTATATAAATATACAGGGTTCAGTTTCTTCAACTGGATTACGTATTACTGAACTGTGCTCGCCCATTTTAATATTTTATTTATACTAGGCAGGTGGTAGACCGCGCGAGGTGCTGTCGATGAAAATAACAGCTCGAAGTAATTTTTATATAAGCACAAAAAGATTTGTGAAGTAAAAAAAGAAAATTTATAATATATTAATACACATTAGGTATCTTTTGTACAAATGTATACAAACCCCATTTCAAAAAAAAAAAAAAAAATACACAAATATTTACATGGTGTTTTAATGGAAAATTCAGGTTAAGTGATGAAAAAAAACTACATACTTGAAGGCACTAAATTGATGACGATGAGCTATAGATTTCTGCCGTGGCAACCCAGACATTTTACTGCTTTTACAAATGTTGACTCCAAGATTAAAGCCACGTGCATTTGGGGTTTGACAAGCCGTCGTCACACTAGTCAAATATTAATTACCTACTTAATACAATTACTAGTAGTAAAGCAGAAAGCAGAGTCGATCCCCACAGAGAAGGAATACTAATTACCAGGTATAAATTACTCCTATTATTATCTAGATAAATGATGATCTCAAATTTATAAAATTTAAAACTAAAATAAATAAATAAAATAAAAGAAAATAATATTAATTCAAATAATCAGACAAAGAAAACCTAGGACATTGGGTTTACCTACCGAATATTTGGTTGAGTTCAATTCATAAGTATTTGACTTTTAACTTCCATTAATCTCACAACGATTCACCTAATTAAGAACTATACACTCTCGCGCTATAATTCTCTTACTTAGGTTAATCCTATGACTACTCTCGTGACTATAGGGATTAACAAAAGTACATTAAGATCATTAAGAATCAAGTATTGCAAAGGTTATAATCTTACTCTTGTAACTTACAACCTAAGTTTATTATTCTTACGAACTAATATTAATCTTCCACTCTCGCTACTTCGATTAATATCTTCAGACATGCAAATAGTGGCCAATTACTTACACGAATTAAATCAAGAGTAACAAATATTAATTAATAGAAAAATCAAATAGTAATGAACCAAATAAACCAAATAAATTCGGTGGCTACACCCAAGCCCTAGATTAAAATATTTTAACTACTAAACATTAGTAAAAATAATTCAATAATATTTAGAGTTATAATAAAAAAAAATAAATTAAATAATTAAACTTTAAAACCCGAACGAAGCTAAAAAACCGCCAAAACTCCCCGGATTTGCTGCTCGCTTCACCGGTGATCAATGGTGCTGTCGGCTGCGTGTGCGTGAAGGAGAAAAAGCTGGAGTTGCGTGGAGGGTGCTGATGCTGCCGGTGAAGGAGGAGGGAATGTGGTGGTCAGCGGCGGTGATGGTCAAGGAGAAGAGCAAGAAGTTGGTGCTGCGTGTGTGGTGATGGAGGAGAGGTGGTGGTTATGGAAGCAAGGTGGTGGCTGCTTCGGTGAAGGAGGGCTGCGTGGAGGAGAAGAAGGGGAGCTTCGGTGGAGGTGAAGGTTCGGTGGAGAAAATGCAGTTCGGGTTTGGGTTTTCGGTCAGTTTTCGGTTTAGTTCTGTTGTAAAAATAAATCCCTAATCCTCCTTTTATAGGCTTCCGGCTAAACCCTACTTCTTGAAGAACAAGAAAACTTGTTTCCCAAATAATATCAGGATTAAAATTCTTATCCAATTTCAATCCCAAATCGGCCGCACATTCATCGTAACCTTCGGCCAATTTCCAAAAACTAAATTAAACATTCCAAAATTGCATCATTGGCCTCCAATTCTCTAAACTCATTAATTTCTTCCCCATCAATTGCTCCAATCTTCAATTCTTTCCCATTGAGTTGCTTTTAATTCGATTTTAGCTCAAAAATTCAACAATTCTTCATTTGAGTACAATTCCTACAATTAAACATAAAATCACATAAATAGCATATTTATACTCAAAATATATTGCAAAAATAACAAATTAGGGATATAATAAATAGGTAAAATATAAGCATATCAGGGTTGAAAGGAACGACTCCATCCAAGAAATTCCTTCTTAAATTCAAGTTATATGCACAATAAGTTGCCGAAACTCACCGTTATTTCACGTCTTGAGTACCAAACAATGAGAAACTTGAAGTTACAATTTGGTTTAGAACTAAAAGACCAAGCTGCAAGCTGTGCAACCGTACCATGAAGGAACTTGATTTTATCACCTTGTAGTGCCAAATTCAAAAATTTCCAAAAGTCAAGATCAGTAACAAAGTTTTACAAGTACATGAACAAGGAGGTAACGGAGATACTCCAAAAATATGAAATGCATAAGCCAATAGTTACAGTCTGCTTGAACTCACCTCTTTACAGGTAGTATTAGAGCTTTAAACAACTTATCTTAATTTACTAGGCTGATAGACAGATTATTAGAGCACCAAACAAGTTTTGACTCGATCAAAATATGGCTGTATTAAGAAGTAAACAATCTGCACGTAAAGAAGAAAATAGTATCTTAAGTTCATTTAGATCAATATAAATCAAAACAAGCATAGGAGAAGAATTAAGGCACTTGCCTGCTGATGGATGAACTTGAGGAAGTTGCCATCTCTAACCAGGTTATTGAATCTCAAAGCAGCTTACAAAACCCAACAGAAAGTATTTCTGACAAAGAAGATATAAAATTCATTGTTAATTTTCTTTTATACCAAGAATCAAACACCTAACCTGCATTGTTAATTTCCTTTTTTTCACAACAACAACAAAACGAAAAAAGAAAAAAAAACAGGAATAATATGGAAGGCAATGTTTTAACTTTAGATAGCCAAGTAATATTACAGTGCAACCTTTTATTAGTTGAATCTTTAATCAACTTGGTAGCTTCAGATTTTTTACTTGGTTCCAGGATAAACATTATTTGTGCAGTTGTGCCTCTATGCAACAATGAGTTTACAGCAAATTAATTTTAATTTGACACTGAAATATAAGAGTCAGTTTGTGACCTTTATTTTCTTTTGGAAAAACAGAAGAAAAATCTATACCGGCATACTTTAGAAGTACACCTCTTGACATTAATTAAAATGGCATGGATTTCGCGACTAAAGATCCAAAGTAAAAACATCAGAAACTAAACAACACAAAAATTGCAGATAATTTACCACCAAATACGTGCGATAATTTCATAAAGTCATCAATCATGGTCAACCACCTTTTGGTTTTCGTCATCTATAAGGTGCATATAATCAAACACCTCACATGCAACCAAATGGTCTCCAACTTTTGACACAATTGAATTCAAAGAAAGACATATTCCTCTAATTCCATAATTGGTTTGAAATTCTTTCTAGAGTATAACTTAGAAAAATTCCATATGAATCCTATATCATTACAGTCACATAAAGAAATTGAAAGAATCAATGTATATCCAGTGGTCTTACTACAAATTAAACTTTCTAAAACTTCATTCAATTGAAACTTGCAATAGTTCACTATTTAAATAGCTAAGGCACTGCGATTCAATGTCAAAATCCTGAATTATAGACAATACCTTTACTCTACTGGAATAAAAAACATCACATTACGGGAAAGTTTCATCAAGAAATAAAAATCCGAATTAAAACCTTTAACATCGATTAAACAAAAACTTAACTTGGATTAAAAACTGACCTTGTGATTTCTTCAAGAACAGAGGTACAATCTATTGCAGTCCCTTTCCAAATAGATAGATGAACAGAGGATAGTTAAAATTCAATTGCTTGGCGCAATTTCGGAATTTAGCAAAGGCAATGGAAATCGTAACTTTTTTTGGGGTCCTCTTTTTTTTTTTTTTTTTTTTTCAGCCACTAGAGTGCAAACGCATTGTAAATTTATGAAACAAACGAGAAGAAACAAACACCAAAATTAAATAGGGATAAACAAGCTACCAACCAAGGGCATTTTTGAAGATTTTTTCTTTTTATTAATTTCTGACAAGCGAGAGACAAATCTGGAAAACAAGCGAAGAAGGAATGACTGAAAATTGAATAGGTATTCGTAGTAATTTTGAAACAGCCAAATAAAGAAAATAAAGTAAAATCCAATATAAAAGAAGAAGAAGGTTTTGCTGACACATTGAAGCGATAACACGTAATTTCAAGAAGTAGCTCTTAATTTTTAATTTATAATGGCTACCGGAACTTTCACGAAACCGGAAGAAGAACAGGGGAAAGGAAAAACCAGATCTATCCAATAAGCGTAAAACACGTACAGAAAAGGTGCTGGCAACCGTCAGTATACTGTGCGATTCCAGCCTTTTATATATATAGATGTAGATACTCTCTCTATAGTCATAATTTAAATAATCTTTAATTTCACGCTGCCAGCAAATTTCTCTTTTACTATCTCTGACCATGAAATCAGCCAGTCACCTTGTTTACTTGCTTATTCGCCTGTTGCTGATCCATGAATTTATGCTGATTCAGCTGAGATATGAAGGCAAACCCACCGTCGCCGCCGTGGCAGCGGCAAGATTACGGCTTCATCAAGACTTCACCGATGCAACTGGTTCTTATGGACAATCTTCTTTCCTTGTTGATATTCATCAATATTTCATGTCTTCTAAAGCAAAGAAGGTTGTTCCGAATGGGAGAGCTTTGCCCTGTCCACCCCCTCCAAAGTTTAATCGCCCGGTTCATAACGTTCCACCAGAGTTTCCTCCGGAACGGTCGTTGTATCCCCCTCCACCTCCACCTCCGCCATCTTATCCGCCTCCACCACCAGGAGGAGAGGCTCCGCCACGCCACCACCATCCTATTCATGATTAGTTAGCAATATGGAAGCTGCCGGAGATATCTGTGTTATTCTTTTGATTACATAGTCTTTTTTTTTTTTTTTTTGAGTTTGCATAAGGCTGTAGACCTTTAACAGTTGTCATTTTATTGTTTATTTTTATCAAGGCAAGTTGCATCCGTGGCTTCTTTAAGTTTGTGAAAACTACGTCCAAACTCAATAATGAAATCTTTTGAGTTGAGCTAACAAATCTTTTTTGACTTTTTAAACCATTTCACATACACCTTCATAATCAGAAATCATGATCTAATTCAGAATTTTATCAGAGCTGCCAAAAATAGCTAGAGTTAATTTAAATTTCTCTAGCAGGGCCATGAAAGCGGCTTACTCTGTTTTACTTGCTCTGTTTCTTGTTAATCCGTGAGTTGGTCCTGATTCAACAGGGAAATCAGGAAGGCAATCGCAAAAATGTTGCAATGGCAGCAAGTTTACTGATTGACCAAAGGCTCATCAGGTGCGACTGGTAGTTTTGAAGCACCAGCATCAGCTTCTTTGCTTGATGATGATCCTCCTGAATATTTCATGTTATCCAAACTGCATAATGCTGCTATAAAGCAGAGACGAAGGCTCCCTCCCCCCACCTCCTTCATGTGGGTTACAGCCCGCCACCACCGCTGCCGCCAAGGAGAGCCGCTCCGCCACCGCCGACCAGTAATTGAATGGCATTGTGGCTATCAGAACTTTCTATGTTTTTTTTTTTTTTTTGGAGGGGTAGAAGCTAGGTTTGCAAACTCGCAATCCTGGATCGTAGGATCGCGATCCTACAAACCCAGGTACCTAAATCGATTCTGAATCGATCAAACTCGAATTTTGCAGTGGGATCGGTCAGAATCGGTTATGATCGTATAGGATCGGTTAGGATCGTATATGATCGGTTCGAGTTTATTTTTTATTAATTAGAAAAAATTCATTGAACTTATTGAGATTTTTCTTTTGGTCTACATTCAATTGAGGCTAATATTCATTGAGGAAATTTTTATTGCTAAGAAAAATGTATTTTAGAAAGTTTTTCTAATAAAATAAAAAAATAACTATAAGAGAAGAGTTTTCATTAAAAAGTTATAAAAAAATTTACATACGAAAATTGAATTCACACAATTCTTTTCGTTTAAATGTTAAATACTTTATTTAAAGATAATTGAAACCTAATTATTAAAACAATTAATTATATAACATGTATATTAATTTTACAAACCTATTATTCCGATCCTACCGATCCTGTTTACGATCCGATCCTATGATCCTATTTTGATTCTACGTAGGATCACGATCCTGCAAACATACATTGGGTAGAAGTTTCTATGTCATATGTGGGTTGTGACTTGTTTCAGTTAAAAACTTAAATTGACTACAAATTCAAGCAAATTGTGCCATATGACAACATCTCCATATGTCAGTCTTTAATAAAATTAATTTCTATTGAATGCTGATCTTGTCCTTCATTTGTTTTTTTCTTTAACTAGGATTATTAGCAGAAATATTTATATTTTTTCTTTTCAATTCAACGGTTCACACTTAGGAGTATGCCAAAAAATGTGTATCTCGAAATGCAACAATACGGCAATAAGTAAGAATCAAGAAGGAAAAAAAATGTGAATCTCTTTCACTTTATGCTGCGGTTTTAGTCAACAAAGTGGAGTATATTTTTTCCGGAACCCAGAAGTTATTTTAATTTGAAGATATTAGCTGGTTGTGGTCCACTTGTAGCCAAAACAAAGTCAAAGGTCAACCCGATCGTGCCAGGAACAATAATCAATCGACGGATGGTAACCAAAAAATTCCAGGATTTCATACTTGTTAGGTAGGTAGAAAAAAATTCCTCCTTTTTTTTTCCTTGCTTAAATCCTCCTTTTTTCTTTGTGCGCCTAGACGCATTAGAATGAGAGGTAAACTACTTTAAACAAATATATGTATGACAAATTTGGTGTCACATATCAATTTAATGTGTGTCTACTTCAAATTGCGTCTTTATAATAAATACGTAGTGGTAATAAAGAATATGAATATTGGTAACGCCCTTACATTCTCCGTAGTTGGTGAATGAACAATTCAATTCATGTAATTTCAAATTTCACTTGTTTTAGTTTTAAAATATAAAATTGAAGACTAAAAATTACAAGAGGTAACAATGTCAGGCTTTTAAAAAATACGAAAAACCGGACGAATCATTGAAGTCACTATCAAAAAGTAACAAAATTACAAAAGGGGCTGATAGCGCTTATCAAGCTTTCTCCAATTCCATATATAGATAAACGGTGTCATACATTTATCATCTTATTAGTTAAACTCTAATTTTACTCGATGGTTCTTCTCCTTTGTCAATTTAAGTCTCATTTATTTATCAATGTAATATACAAGCTGCCTTCAATGTAATTCTAATGGTTGGATTTGATTGCCTTGTTATAGTCTTCATCAAAATATATATATATATATATATATATATATATATATATATATCACAGGAATACCTTTTTGCTTTCTAAGTATACTTTTTCACTAGGCCTAAACTTTTTACAGCATCCAGTAATCTTCAATCTAACTTGCTGGTTAATTTTTTCCACAACCATCTGTACATCTAACAAATTTCCCCCATGCACCAGATGATTCCCCATGGTTCTTTACAGAACATATATTGTTGATTATGAGTTGATCTCAGTATTTAATTCAGTATAATAATGATTTGATTATTTGGTTTATGTATCGACTTTATTGTGTTAATAAGAAAAACAAGACTTGCATTGATTTATGAATATTTTTTCTTAAAAAAATAAATAAAATTCAGATTACCTTTCAAGATTTCTTTCGACTACTATTCACAAATTGTTTGCTCCTTGGTACAAGAATTTTTTTGCGATAAGTATGTATAATGTATATATGCTCTTTGTTCTGAGGGCTTTGTATGGGGTAGCGCAAAGCAGTGACTCCGCAATTCTATTAACGATAAACACAAGGGAAAAACAATATTACGGAAAAGTTGATTTTGCATGAATTAATCAACTTTATGTAGTAGAATATGACTACTTTACTTAATGAATATATATGTTCCTCCTATTCACTATGTATGTACTTATTCCGTTTCAAAAAAATTAAATTATAAAATGTAATTTGTGAATTTTTTTATGAGACGGATAGACTACACGGATACATACTTAAAATGTATTGGGTTTTAATCCTGGGCTAAGTCTTGGCTTATCTAGACCCATTGATAATGAGATTTCTTTGTGGCTTGTTATCAAAGGCCTTTTTCTTGATGTTTTAAAATTCAACTTGTCTAGCTGCTTTGATTACAATTTATTCTTATCATTTTTAGTGATCTTACTGGTTGGTTGCTTTTAATTCGTCAGTCTAATTTCATTTCATGATAACGATATAAATATTTTAAAACTACAATGTGATAGAAAATATTAATGATGGAGTTACAATTGAAACCCAATCCGAATGATTAAGAATGACGAAAATTAATAAAGAAAGGCCGAATGTATGAACAATTTCATTATTTTTACCATGTCCTAGTGAATTAGGAATCAATCTGGTGGGTGTCAAACCAACAAAAATAAAAGATTCTACTCCTAACAAATTTAATAGTATAGCAATGAGTAGAGTCGTCTCCTCAGGGAGCAAGGAAGTGAAAATATTTCTAATCAAAAGCAAAGTAACTAAATGGGAGAGATTTTGGATTTGTAACTAATGAATAACAAAAATAATTTGCAAACAATAAAAGATACTTTTGGAAAATCAATAATAAGAGCAACTCTAGTCAAAGGAATAATTTCCACCTTGATGTATCCAACTGATCATTGATGCAAAGATTAACTCAACAAATGATGAATATATTAGTTTTCGTTGTTGGAACCTCCTAACAACTCAGTCTTTTTATTTAACTACCAGTGACTAAGAAACCTTCATCAATCACTCTATAGCCAAAAAAACACTACCTGGAACCTCCTAGGATTCAATTTTTGACAAGCAAAGACCCAATTCAATTTCTAACAAACAAACCTTATTTCATTAAAAATTAATTATCTATTCTCACAACACAAGTAAACTACTTACCAAGTAATTATTTGCATTGTCTCTTCTAAGGAACAAACAAACCTTGTTGTTCAATAAATTAGATTATCTAGGAGAATTGAATGCTACCAGCTATTCAAATAATGCCAAATAATCATCAATACACATCAAAGAGAATAAATAAATACTCAAAATTCGTTGGTGAAAAGCAAACAGTTAGATCTCACAATTGAATAACATCAAGGCTTCAATAAAATCCTTTAACTAGAAAAAAAAAAGTTTAGTTGCTAATCATGCTGAAATCAACAACACAAGAATTTATGTTTGACATTACAGAGCAAAAACTGACGAAAACGGAGAGAAATTCTTGTCCTGAGCTCCAGCTGTTGCTCCCTGTGTTGTGCCTCTTCTCCTCTCTCAAAATAATAAGAAAAAGACTATTTATATGCAAATTTAGGGCATCCCCACGTTCAGCCTCTTCAAAATCCGCAGAGACCAATTAAATTTTTCAGAATTTGCAAATTGATCCCTGAAGTTTCCAAAATTACAAATTGACCCCAAAATTTTGGAAATTTTGTACTTTAGTCCCTGTTTCAGCGTGCCCACGCGGGAATATAACATTGTTTCTGGAATTTTCTGCTTCCTTCATTGATTTTGGCATGGATTTTGTGTGCCCACGTGGGAATTAACCACTTCTTCTCTAACTTGAAACTTGATTCAATAAAACCTTCAAAATCTATTCAAAATCAACACTTTTCTTCTTTTTGTTCCGAATCTTTTCTAAGATCAAATTACGAACCAAACCACTAATATTAGCATATATAATATTCAAAACAACACATAAACCACCACAAATATCATGCTAATATTAACATTATCACAATCCATGGTAGGCTTATAAGCCGAGCGGAATTTTATTTGCTTGAAAATCATAAATGGGACTCAGAAATTTTTCACTAGCAATGTTTGCAGCTTCAAGCCCTCGAGGTCTAGTAAGGCTGGAGGATCTACCGGATGTGGTAAAACTTTGGTTGTATCATAATATAGTTGGTGTGGCTTACTAACGGTCTATAGTGATTTAATCCTTTAAGCAACTGCCTCCTCTTATTGTACCAAAAAAGAAAAAAAAAAAGAGCTTATTATTAATTACTTAATTGTTTCACCAAAGAAGAAAAATTACCTATATAGTTTTGCGATCTGAATGTACCAATGACTACGTACATTCTCAATGACTTTGAAGTAGGTGAATGAATACATTCAACCTATTGACCCCGGGTAGATGTAAAGTACTTTGTAGTTGTTGGGCAATATTATGGTTTATAGCAAGTTGAAAATTTCTGTAATAGGTAAACTAGGTACAATTAATTAAAATCTTAGTTAGGACACTGTTCAATACGTAATAACCACACAAGCTTTGTGCTTTTGGGTTTGCTTCATGCAACATGTATTACTTAATAAATTAAGCTTGTTCATCTGATACGAGTTACAAGGTATCCGTTTATTTTCACAGGTTATCGTCTTTTTACCAAGTCAATCTGCACTCCGTGTTTACCTCAACAAAATTCCTGGCAGGCATCGTTATAAGGTTTTTCGTCATCAGCGATTTGATGATCAGAAGATATTGTATATTTGTATTGATAAGGTCAAAGCTTTGCAGGTAGGGAAGTGGAAACAAAGAAGAAGAAAGAATTAAAGAATGAAGTTGATTTGCCCAATATTACCTTATTACTACATGACTGTTGTATATATATAGACCACAGTTTCTTCTATCGGATTATATATTCATGAATTGCGCTTTCTCTTAATTAGTTACCAGTTAGTTACCTGCATGGCCATGAAAGCAGCTTACCTGATCATTTACGTGCATATTATAATTAGTTTCATGTTGATTCAACAAGGATATGTTCGTGAAGGGAAAGGCAATGTCGTCTTGGCAACAAGACTACTAATGCTTGATCATCAAGACTTATCAGCTGATGATGTCCCTAGTCTTGATGCACCACCTTCAGCTTCTTCGCTGGATGATCATAATCATCATTATTTGATGTCTTCCAAAGTACACAAGGGTTTTAAAAACAAGAAACTATGGCCAGCTCCACCTACTCCAGCGACTAATGCCACCCAGCATTATTAATTTTCGGCCGGCCGGGATATATCTTTTCGCGATTGACTGCAATGCCACCGTTCCTCCGCCCTGTCTGTGATTTGCATCTACAGCTGCATGTGCTTGATCTAGAACAACTGTATTTTTTTTTTATTTAGTTGGTATCATACATTTATCATCTTAATTAGAGTACTCTAATTCGGTTCTTGTAATTTTGTCATTTGAAGTGTCATTTATTTATCACTGTAATATAGCATTACAAGGACTTCAAGTTCAATGTATTATTAATGGTTTGGACTGCCTTATGCCTTATTATGTAGTAGTCTTCAATATGTCTAAGCACTTCTTTCATAATTTTACTTTTCCCATGGTTCATTACTTCATTACAGAACAAATTATTCATTATGAGTAATGATCTGTTTCGTTTATTGACTTTATGTTAAGCGAAGACTTATATTGATTTTTTTTTTTTTTATAAAAAAACAAAGATTACCTTTAAACATTTTCTTCCGACTACTACTCACAAAGTATTTGCTCATTGCTACAAGAATTTCTTTTTTCTGACGGCTTTGGATGAGCTCTGGTAATAAAGCAGTAACTCAGCAATTCTATAACGATACACTACCAAAAAAAAAAAAAAGGAAAACTTGATTTTGTGTGCATTAATCAACATTATACAGTAGGATATGACTACTGTTGTACTTCAAATGTATATATCTTCCTCCTACTTTATATATACTTATTTCGTCCTGGAAAATAAATATAATTTGTAAATTATTTTTGTGAGATAGAAATTTACGTTATTATGAAATCAAAATACATTTGCAACATCAGGGACACAAACTTAAAATGATCAGATATAGGTTTTAAGCGTGGTACATAATTTAACTTTTGGGCCTAGTTTGATGGTACTATCTATTATTGGCTTACCTTGACTGCTAGACACGTTGATAACGACAGTTCTTTGTGGCTTGCTATCAAAGGCCCGTCTTGCCTTGCGTTTTAAAATTTAAATCTTGTCCAGCTGCTTTTCTATTACTACTACTCGTTTGTCCCATTTTGATAAATGTTAAGCTATGTAGGGTGAGAGGGTTGGGTAGTGTGGTTAGAGAATTAGGATAGGGATGATCATTATCCGAATGTCAAAAGTTCAATTCTTACTGAGTTCATCCAATTAAAAAAAAAATGTTAAGCTACCTATATAGAACTAAATGTGGTTAGTAATCGATAATAGGCTTACGTGAGTAAGCTTTAATACAACGATTGTACCATGTGAGCTTGTGTAGTTTGATACAATCAAAGGGAGGGTATTATTTTTACGGGAGACAGAAAAACATACATGGGGATAAAAAACATTAATAATTATTTTCTATTAGTTGAGTGCACTAAAAAAGTACATACATCAATTATAGACTAAAATATCTAAATGGTCCATTATATTTAGGTTTACTCGAATTTACGTCTTTAACATTAATATTTCAATATTGTAGTCTCAAATATTATGTTTTCACACTTTTTTTGGTATTATTTCACTATTTCGGCCATTTCTCCGTCCAACTCAATGTTGATCGGTAGTTGACATGCCAGAATCAAGGGCATTTTTATCTTTTTCATATAATTTGAACTTTCATTTAAATTTAAATCATTCAAATTATTATAAAATTCATATTTAATTATTTAATTGTTAAAATATTATTTATTAATTTTAAAAATTATTATAAAATTTAAAATTTCCATTATTTTAAAAAATTACTTTTTCTATTTATCATTTATGATGGATAAGAAATAAATATTAATTACATTTTATTATTAATCCCGTATCACTAAAAAATTTTACCGCACTACAGTAACTAATTCAAAATTCAATTTTTTTAAAACAAAAGGAAAAACAAACTAAATTTTTTATCCGAATTTTCACCTTCCAATTTTTTTTTCGATCGAAGTAAAAAATCCAGCGGGCCCAAAGGAAATAAAATTGAGGGGGAAAAAATCCGAAAATAAAATGTTTATTTTAATTTTTGGTTTGAATTGGAGATATGATTTAAAATATAGTTTGAGTATAAATTTAAAAGTAGTTGGGATAGTACTTTAAATAAAATAATATTATTTTTACACTACCACCTCCACACCTCCACTATCGCCGCCCGCCGCCGGACCACCTCCACTGTCGCCGCCGGACTCTCACCAGAATCCGGCCGGCCGGTTACCGGTCGGCAACAGTCCGGCGGCGGGCAGGCGGCAGTGGAGGTGTGGAGATGATGGTGTAAAAATAATATTATTTTATTTAAAATATTATCCCAATAACTTTTTGAATTTTCACTAAAACTACATTTTAAATTATATCTCAAATTCAAACTAAGAACTAAGTCAAAAACTTAAATAAGCCATTTTTTATCCGGATTTTCACACCACAATTTTCTTGCATTTGTTTTAAAAAGGAAAGTTTGAATTTTGAATTAATTACTATAGCGCGGTAAAATTTTAGAAATAAATTAGGGTTTATTTGTTTTGCTTTTTTTTTTTAATTTGAATTTTGAATTATTTACTATGACTCGGTAAATTTTTAAAGTTATATTGGACTGGGGTTAAAAGTGTAACATAATTAACATTAATGTAAATGGTAAAAAAAAAGTAACTTTGAAAATAATTTAAATTTTAAAATTTTAAAATAAAATTTTAAATTACTCCCTCCATTCACAAATAGATATCGCTGGAGAGATTTTACAAAGTTTAAGGAGGCAATAATTATCTTGTTAAAATACTATAATACCCTCATTTCTTCTTAATTCAATTGTAGTCCCAATAAAATTCAGGTCTAAAACAATTCTACATTAAACATCATTACAATTTTCAATGTAAGGGTAATATTGAAAAAAATTAACAAGATATGCCTCGATTCGTGAGAACGACATCTATTTTGGAATATTTGATTTTTCCTCCAACGACATCTATTTGTGAATGGAGGGAGTAATAAATAATATTTTAACAAATAAATGATAAATGTGAATTTTAATAATGTATTTAATGATTTAAATTTTAATGCAAGTTCAAATTATATAAAAGACAAATATACCCCTGATTCCGACAAGTCAACTGCCAGTCAATATCGAGCTGGACAGAAAAGTGATCGAAATAGTGAAATGGGACAAAGAAAAGTGTGAAAAGATAATGTTATGGACTACGATATTGATATGTTAATGTTAAAGATATAAATTCAAGTAAGCCCAAATATAAAGATCCATTTGGATAATTATACTAGAATTTATCGACATGTAAGCAGAGTGAAATTTTATTTTACAGCAGGTTTAATCCATTGTGATTAATTATAACTTACCAGGCAGATAATCTCAGATACTAAGAGTTTGATGAGTATTCCGAAAATCACCAAATGTACATTGCACTCATCCGTCTCAAAATTTTTGTGATGTTTATTACTTCATTTGGGCTCAAAAAAATAATTAACATTAGGTTTTGAGATTTAAACTAAAATCAGTCCAAATCTTAAAATTTAATGTGGATTAATATTTTGACACAGAAGGAGTATAATATTTGGTATAATAAACCGGGCAAATATTTTAGGATTGACGAAGGAAATAATAGTTGTTCCGGTAGTTGCATGGTAGATTATGACATTCCATTTGCATACTGAATAATCCAGTAATTGATCCTTCAAGTCAAACCAATTTGTTTTTGGGAATTTAGACTCGGAAAAATGAACCTCATGTCCAACAATTGGCAAGTATATAGAAAATATGAAAACGGAAAAGTCAAATCCAAAATCGTGGTTTGAGCTTTGACGAGAATTGTTTCACAAAAGGAAAAATCATAAAAGTCGACCAAGATGTTTGATTAGCTAGGTAGAGAACATGTGGAATGTATATAGCGATTTAGTACTACTAGCGAAATGGAATAGTTAGTTAGTTTCTACTTTATAACCACTACTAGTATAAAGTTATAGTCAACACGTAAACCGTTAGGTTCACACTTCACACCAGTAACATCAGTGTATAAATCTTAGTTGTCAATAAACCTTATTAAGATCAGTACAATTTCATCACCAGAGTTGAAGAAAGTTTGTTCTTCTTCTTCATTTTTTCTTTCCCCAGAAAGATTGAATTGTGAAAAAGATGAAGGTTAACGTTACGACATGTTTTATGATATTCATTCTGATGCATGAATTGTGGTTTGCTTGTGCGGCCGTACCATTGACAAGGAACCACAACATCTTGCTGTGGGGGACTTCTGATGGTGAACTTAATCTGAACGGCGCCGCCGGTGGCAAAGAAGGATCCGTATCGAGGTCGAGCACATCCCCACCACCATCACCAAGGCTCAATCCTTCTACTCATTTTAAAAGGGTCCCTCCGGGGCCACAACCTGCCTCATCCCCATCGTCGCCGCCGTCATCTTCTCCCGATCCCTGTTATCGTCGTCATCTTGGCTGCATCCGCCCACATAATAATATTGACGATTTCTAACTAATATGTAGTAACATATTAATTCTATCAGAACGAGAGGCAGATTAAATCAATCTTTTAAATACGTAGTGACAAATTCGATGTGTGATTGGATATATCAATTTCCGTCCTTCCTTTCACAAAGATTTGAACAGCGTATTTTTCTGCGCAATCTGCAGTGTGTAATGATATTAGGAATTTACTTTCAAACTTTCCTCCATGCAGGCTCTAAATTAGCACTAATTAATAAAGCTTATTCCATATGACTCAACGTACGTACTTGTGGATCTGGTCTACTTTACATATTTATTTTGTGGTGTTATTTAATACGTCAATCTGTCTGTTTTTCTTCATTTTTTCTTGATTCGTATTTGTGTATAAATTTTTTTGTAACTTATTGGTCGATAGGGTCAAAGTTATTAGAGCTATGAAAGAGAGGAAATTAAGTTAAGAAAACGATTAATAAAAGACTCCAAGTGGTGTTGTCGATGTGCTCCACAGTACGTCAAGAACACGTATGTATATACCTTAGTTGTATGCTTATAAATTAATGTTACTCAGTTTCTTCGACTGGATTTCCGAATTGTGGCCGGCCTAACCATCGGTAGACACAAAAGTTTATCAATCTCTCTAGTAAACGATGAAAACTATTTACTTGATGCTGTTTAGTTTCTTCCTGTTGATCCATCATGGATATGAAGGCAAAGGCAACTTCGTCGCGGCATCAAGATTTTTAATGTTTGATCAAGACTACTTTTCATCTGTGATGACTAGTTTTGATGCGCCGCCGACAGCTTCTGTGGTTGATGAGAATCATCAGTATTCCATACCTTCAAAAGCAGAAGTGGTAGTACTAGTTGAGGAGAAAACCAAGAAAGCTCCCCAAACTCCAAAGGGTAATACCCCTGTTCGTGTCAAGGGCAGCCCACCACCTCCTATGCAGCCTTAATTATCCGCCTTTTCCAACGCCACCATGACGGATTCCGCCCCCACCCGCCTGTCATGTGATTGCCTGTCTGAAGTATGTTTGATTGATCGGTAGGTTGAGTTTTTGTCCGTGTGTGTGTGTGTGTGTGTGTGGGAGAGATACGGTAAAATCAAATGTTAACTGATTATTTGTAGATGGGGTGTTATTATTATAATTATTTTTTTTGAAAAGGTGATGGGGTGTTAGTGAATTTTACAATATATTTACTTCTCTTACTTAAATCATACCAAGCCTTCATTTCTACCGTAGTAGTTTAATTTTATTACGTATTAATGCAGTAGTTTAATGCACTCGTTAGCACCTTCTGGTGTCTGCAAAGGTTTGATGTACCACCACCATTAGGTGTTAAGTCATGGTTGCAACATGATGTAATAGGGGTTGTCCGAGAATATAAGAATCTAGGTTTTTGCCTTCTATTTCGCACCAAAAAAAAAAAAAAAAAATTGAAATGATATTGGTTGCCGAACATCCTAATCATTTAGTGTTCTTTGTTAATTAATTTATATATTTGGGATAATTCAATCATAGTGATCTCCTCTTTAAAATAGAAAAATCTGTAATAATATACGTAGATACTGTAAGATTTTTTTAAATAGAAAAAGATCATAGTGATCTTCTCATTCAATTTCTCATGGAATTTCCGCGTCCATGTGATTGAAATTTACATAGAAATCTTCCAATATATCTTTTTTCCTTAATTATGAACTGATTTGAGAAATTCTCTCGACTATCTTTAGTTAGTTATAATGTGCATGAACCAAACAAACAGTTCTACGGACTACGGGACTTCTAATAGTCCTACGAGTTGATTCATGTACGAGCAATCTTTATGAGTCAAATTAAGATAATTTCGTCAGTTAATATTCCTAGAAGATACATCTCGCGTTCTGTCCTTTCAGTTACACATGAGTTATATATATATATATATATATATATATATATATATATATATATATATATATATATATATAGCAGGTACATAGATTTCTCCGGGCTCTACATTTATGCTTTCCCCCCATTATCATGAAAGCAGTTTATCTTTGTTACTGGCTAAGTTTCTTGTTGGTCCATGAACTGGTGCTGATTCAATATTCTGGATCTCATGAAGCGAAAGTCAACGGCGTCATGGCAGCGAGGTTATTACTTGATCAACATTTTTATGCATCGCCATCTTATCCTAATCCGATGAATGATAATCATCAATATTTTACATCTTCCAAATTACTGGACATTAAGAAGAGAACTTGGCCACCTCCGCCGGCTCCAAAGATAAATACTCCTCCGCTCCAAATCAGTCATAGTCCGCGTGGCAACCACAAGTAATTCTGAAGCCAAAGAGTACCTTATCGATGATATTAGTGGATTGAGTTTGTGTTGCTTCAACTCTAAATTTACATTTGAAGTATAATTACCATAACGACGTATGTTTATCTTTAGTTTACTCTTCTTTCTATTATATACCTCATCTTGTCATGTATTGCTGATTTTTTTATTTATTTATTTTTTCATAACGTGGGATTTATTCTTTCTTTTTTTTCTTAATAAAGTGGGATTCTTTTATATTATTATTATGATTGAGTCAAATGAGCTTGTAAGTTACTTTAATAATTTTACCAGGAAAACTCGCTGACACATTCTCATTTACTCCGAAGTAGGTGAAAGGATAATTCAACCTTTCGAGTATCGATCGAGCCTTTGTAGATATTTGTACGGCTGAATGATTTATAGAAATTTGAAAATGTACGGAGCAGGTGGTAGTAGCTTCAATTTAAAAAAAAAAAAAAACATAAACAATATACAATACGTAAGTAACAATCACAAAGAAACGTTGTGGATTTGGATTTTTCTTCTCCTTGAGAGTTTGATCACCTATACGGACATCATGTGTCTATCTTGTTAATCTGATACAACTTACAAATTATCGTTTACTTTTCACAACTAATCGTCTTTTACCACGTCAATCTGCAGCGCGAATTCCTGCCAAACACATCTATAAACGGTTAATTTGGTCATCCGGGATTTTAAGAGTTTACTTTGTCGTTATTGCTAAGGTCAATAAAAACTTTCCAGGTAATTAAGTGAAAATTGAAAGAATTAAAGAATGTGCAGTGTTGAATAGCCCGTATTACATGATTGTATATATAAGGGGCCACAATTTTCACCAATTATCTTCTCAATCATAACCATTTAGTAAAACACATACACATATTTTCTCTTCCCAGTTACCTTAATGGCCATGAAAGCAGCTAATCGCCCGATCATTTTCTTGCTAATTAGCTTCTTGTTGATCCATGAAATGGTGATAATTCAACGGGGGCACCATGTAGGGAACGGCAATCTCGTAATGGCGGCAAGATTAGTGCTTGATCAAGACTTCTCAGTTGTAACTAGCTTTCATGCACCACCTTCAGGTTCTTTGCTTGTTGATAATCATCATTCTTCCAAAGTACTGATGCCGGCTCCACAGTCTCCGGTGGTTGATACTAACCGTCACAATTTTCAGCCGGAATATCTTTCTTTTTGGTATATTACGCACCCGAGATATCTTTTTGATCCATCTTCAGTACCCCAATCAGTGAGTGACATCTAGTGCTGCATACGTGATTGAGTCGATCGGGTTTGAGTTTAGTGTTCTTTCAACGTTAACTATGTAATTAAATGGCGTCATACCTTTATCATCTTACTTAAGCTCTCTGATTCCAGTCGACGTGGTTCTTGTAATTTGTCATTTTTAAGCAAGAGTTATTTATCACCGTAATAACATACAAGGACTTCCATGTTGTAATAATTCATGGTTGGATTGCGTTCTTATAGACTTCACTATAAACAAATTAACACTTCATTTTTATTCTACTTTGATTTCCTCGTGGTTCACCACATAACAAATCGTTGATGTATATCTCATTATTTCATTCAAACCACAATCTATTGAGTTCATGACCAATTCTCTGCACATTGATTAAAAGAGATTGTGTACTCAATCTTGCAAGCGTGCCTGTACAATATTCTAGCATTCAGTATTCCATCATATATCGTAAATGAATTGAAATATATTCGTAAAATCGAGAATATAACTGAAAGCCAGAGACATAAGACTCTGTTTAATCTCTGTTCTGATAAACACAATCTTGTAATGATCAGTTTTAAGCTTGCTCCCGTACTCCATACTGTAATTTACCGTTTGACATAGTTTGATGGGTAATTGTTGGTCTACCAATTAGACATGTTGTGATTTCATTGTGGCATGTACAGTATTTATAGTATTGATAAGTAGCTCTGCTTGTATTGATGCTTGAAAATATGTACTCCCTCCTCCGTCATTTAAAAATACTCAACATTTTAATTCATAAAAAATTGTACTCCCTCTGTCCCAAAATTATTATCCAGTTTGAGATTTCACTTTTAGTACAATTTGAACTAAAAATGAAAACCCAAACTGGACAATAATTATGGGACGGAGGGAGTAATTAAAACAGTATAAACGAAAATTTTAATGTAAATTATTTTTATGAGACAAAATTACGTACAATATATGGCTAACTGTGGAAATCATTTTGATGCATGGTTTCACTGAGACCACTGGCCTCCAAGTAAATGTTCAGAAATCCAATATATATTTTGGAGGGACTGCTGATGATGTGCAAGTTCAAATACAGAATGTAATGGAGTTTGCTATAGGATAATTTCCAATGAGATACTTGGGAATGCCCTTAGCTCCAACTGCATGGACAAATGGAGACTGTCAAAGATTGGTTGAAAAGATGACTGCAAGAATAAAAAGCTGGTCTTCAAGGAATTTGTTTTATGCAGGAAGAACACTGCTTATCAATTCTGTGTTGCTGAGTTTAAACTCTTACTGGGCCAGTATCTTTATGATCCCACAGAATGTAATACAACAAATAGTTAAATGTTATAGAGACTTTTTGTGGGGAAAGAAGGAGATTGGGAAAGTTTGGGCTTTGGTTGCTTGGAACAAGATATGTAGACCAAAAGGAGAAGGTGGTTTGAGTATCAAAGAATCTAGAATTTGGAATAGATCTCTATTGGGAAAACAACTGTGTGACATTGCAAACAATAAAGAGAGTCTGTGGATTCGATGGGTGCATATGTATTATATCAAAGGGAAGAGCTGGTGGGATTATAAGGTGAAAAATGATGTTAGTTGGCATTGGAAGAAATTATGTGTCATTAAAGATCAGTTAAAAGGTGACATCAACCAAGGTATTTGGCAGGCAGACAATAGGAAAAAGTACACAGCCAGTGGTGGATACATGTGGATGAGAGGAAGAGATCAGAAGTTTGCTGTTGCTTGTATAGTGTGGAATGGCTACAGTCTTCCAAAGCACAACTTTATAAGTTGGCTAACTTGGCATGGTAGGCTGTTGACAACAGACAGATTAGTGAAGTTTCATGTGCCAGTTACTGATATTGAATGTTGTTTATGTCATCAGACATCTAAAAGTATTGATCATCTGTTCTTCATATGTCCTTATGCAAGATATTTGCTGCTGGAAATGCAAAGGTGGATAGGATCAATGGAAAGTATTGAGTCTCTAAATGCAGCAAGACTGAGGAGAGTAGGAGATTTAACAAGGTTAAACAGAAGATCTTTTATGCATGTTTAAATTCTGTTGTGTACAATGTATGGCAGGAAAGAAATGGTAGGAGATTTAGAGAGGTAGAGAAGTCAGTGAATGAGAGAATAGGCAAAATAAAACAGGAGATAAGCTGGAAAAGTGTATATACCACAGGGAAATTTAAAGTTGCAGAAAAACAATTCCTATCTGCCTTAGGAATTGTTGCTTGAGTAGGAAGATACGTAGAGTTTGGCCCTTGTAAAGTGTTTGTGTGCTTTGATTTATATACAGATTTACATTTGATAAAAAAAAAATTAAAGCTTTTTAACTTTTTACTGTTAAACTCTTTTGCTTTAGTTGCTTGTGCATTGTTTGAAATGATCCATTATAATAATTTCAATTTGAGCTTGATAAATCTTGTAAAACTATTTTGAATAAAGATTCTTATCTTCTCGTAATCATTATTCAATTTGAATATTCATTTTTAGTTAAAATTATATTAAAATAAAAATTCATATTAGATAATCTCATCGAATATATAATTGATCTTCTCATTTGCTGTTCTTTTGTGATTTTTTTTCTTTTTTATATTAACAGGACTACATACATTTTGTTTCAACTGCGTAAATTAACTCCCTCCAAAAGTCGTCTCATTATCTCCAAAAACTCCCATAGATGCTAGCTGAAATGCAATACGCTATCAGTAACAATTGTGGATTGATAAAAAGCTTAGGCGTATGGAATGCCATGGAATTGTGTGTGTGTGTGTGTGTGTGTGTGTGTGTGTGTGTGTGTGTTTTGGATGAAGTTGATTTTTCATACTAAATAGAAAGAGTTAGTACATCGCTGAATCTTGAGTTTCAGAAAAAAAATAAAAAATAAAAATCAAAACAATCTGCAATGCTTTAGGTAATGCAAAAATAACAAAAGTAAGTAAATTTTCAAGTAAACTTTGGGGCAATCTTTATTTTAGCACACCAAGCTTTATTCATATTGGTTCCTTTGATCTTTTCAATGGTCGATAGTTTGAGCTTTAATTGGTAAGAGATACTCCCCATGATATCATGTTTCAGTGGCGTACCTGTTCTAAAAACAACATGATTCCTGGCTTCCTGACTTCATGGAATCGTGGTCGTCAACCCTATTAATGATTTGAACTTTGAACTTGGAAGAATTCAAAGGCGGACTAATAATTAATTAAAAGGCATTTCACTCGATCTTTCTTTCCGTTTCTTGATCAGTTTGGCTTCTATACGTTAATTTTTTCTTCATTCAGTAACTGCCATTGAAATAACACTCCACTAAAAAAAATTGGCATTGCGTAAACTATATATGAAAGGATACTTTTAAAATATGAAACTGCACAAACGTGTCAAAGGTACAAAATGGGAAGAGAAAAAACATTAATGTTGTTTGGGTTTTAATTAAAGTTGGTGGGGTCAAAATACTATGGGAACTTGGTGAGCAAGACTTAGGCCGTTGACAATCTAGTCCACTTAATCCTTTGTATTTTCTCCTCCTTTTTTTTTGAGCTATTTCTCTCATTTCCTTAGATCGACTATTTCATCGAGTAGCGTAGAAGTCAGCCACTCCGGAGTACATTTCTATGTGTTCTTTTTTCCATAATTTGTAATTATAAATACAAGGTAGCGTACGATTTATTAAACATGATCTTTCGCGTAATTTTCGTGTAAAAGCATGATTAATTACTTCGGGTTTGACTATATCGATATAATTTTTATTTTTTATTTTTATTTATTTATTTTTTTTGCATATTTACAGGGTGTCCACTATCGGCAACGGTGACTAATCCCCCCTTACTGAATTGTAGGCATCTTAATGGGTGTACAGCCGGCCAAAGTATTTAATATTGATATAATTTTAATCAGATTTCAAACTATTATAAAAAATCATATATAAATAAACTTATTAGCTAGCTTAATTAAGCGAAGATAGGTCAATAAACAAATGATGAAGATGAAGACTACTCTTCTTGTGTGGTTAACAGCCTTTCTAATCATCTCTGATGTGTGGCGGTCACACCATAACAACCCTTTCTTAACCGAAATGTTATTGCCTCTAGGTGTTTCTGCCGGTCTCCTTAGAGATCCAAACCTCCACCGCCGCCACCAAAGCACCGAGATCCGATTCATCCCCGGGCTCGTACTCGCCGTCGATATCCACCTCCATCACCCTCAGCCACTTGACTCCACCACCGCCGCCGTGTCAGTGATTGGGCCGGTCATCCTGCGGCAGATGTCCGGAGTCAGATATCATATGTATATGAATGCATGCATGCATGCATGCATCCTGTATGTTGTTAATTTGGTTGAAAGATTTCTATGAAGTTAATAATTGTAAGGTTTCTTTTGAGGTTGTTCAAAACTTTTATTTCTTCCACAATCTTGTTCTTCCACAAACCTCATTGATTTATCCTCTTTCTTTTCCTCCTCTGTACAAACAAAATCTCATCATGACCGTTTCTTCATGTCCTCCAAAGTACGACTGAGATCATCCAGAAGAGGATAGTTTGGCACGATCTACCGTCTCTGACGAAGCATGGATCTGTACCAACGTCTCCGGTTGGTTGAACCGGCGGCTATGGCGGTGTAAAAACCTTAAAACCTGCAAAAGAGGGCCTCGGGATCTCCCGAGGGGTAGACACTCCGATACTTAAGTCAGTAAGAGTAGTTGTAATAGGGTATGAATTGTGGTGCGTAGAACGTACCTTTAATCATGAAGGGTTGATCCCTATTTATAGAGCTAGGTTATGGAACCCTTTCTGAGTAGAAAAGTAATTAAGACCGACCTAAAAGCTTCCAGATGCCGGTTGAACTTTTCACTGAATTTGGGCCGACTTAGTCGCGGGCCGTAGTAATTTGGACTCGTCAGTCTCCAAGGGCTGATAACCCTGTCCGGAGTTGGCGTCCAACGCCACATCCACCTCCCCCTCCCCCACTAGCCAAAACTCCGCCACCGCCAGCTGGTTCATTAATTGTTAATGGTTGGCGGAGTGGGGCTGTCAGAAATATCTTGTAATCACATTTGATATTGATTAGTAGTATAGAGTGAGTGAGTGTTGTTTCCACTGAAATCACCCCTTCATTGTTTTTAAGTCTTCTCACCGGGATTTTATTGTTGTATTAAGTCTCGCATATACTTCTTTATCAAAAAGAAAAAAAAAAAAGGTCTCCCATTCTTTAGTTTATTAGTATAGACGGCACTTCTCAGATTGTTTATAACAAGAATAACACAGAGTACGTAGTCTTAGTATATCTAGTTACAATAACAACATCAATCCTCATTTACTCTTTTTTTTCCCCCTTCTCAGTACAAGAAAGATTCTAATTTAATTACTTCGAAGTAGGTGATTGAAGTATGCAACATATTGACCTGCTTTCGATATTTCTGAAATGGTTCTAACTGAGCTCAAATACCTACTCTCTTAGTAGGTTCTAAGTCTTTCAACTCAATACTCCGAATGAATATAATATATATAACTATATAAGAAAGCAAAAAGTTTGTAAGCACAATCATAACCTTATAAGATTGTAGGATCAATTATTAAAATTCAATGTGAATTATTATTCTTTTGGATAAAGGAGTATTTGATAAGTGTGTAGTATGTATTGTAATGAAACTTGTTCAATTCCTTCGGTGCAAGCACTACTTTTGGTCTATTTTAATCGACTTTTCATATTGCGTCGATAAATCTTTGTATTTTGTATAGCTAATGTCAAAAGTTCCAGCAATGAAAGAGAGAAAAGAAGAATTATAGAATCCAAGTGTTGATTTGCTCAACACGTTTGCATGTAATTTATATACCACGCAATCTCTTGTACCCGGGGCTTGGGTTCTACATTGTGTTCTCCCCCGATCGATAAATCATCAATAATTCATCAAGCCATGAAGGCAGCTTCTTACTCCATTTACTTGCTGACTTTCTTGTTGATCCATGAATTAGGATTGATTCAGCAGGGAAATGGAGGCAATGGCAATATGGTTGTGGCAGCGGAACTGCTTGATGATGATGAGTATCTGTCGCGTGCGACTGGTTTTGATGGACGGCCACCAGCTTCCACTTCCCTTGACGATAATCATCATCACTATTTCATGTCATCCAAACAACTGAAAGTTGTTTCAAAGAGGAGAGTTAGGCGTTCTCCACCGTCTCCCAGGATTAATACCCCTGTTTATTTTACTTATGCCCCACCTCCGTCACCACTACCGCGAACGACTCCGCCACCATCACATCATTCACATCCACGGCCACCGCCACCACCACGAAGAGCGACTCCACCACCACACCATAAACCTCGTACGCGCCCACCACCACGGGGACGACGAGCAGTAGAGGTTCCACCACCGCGGCCCTGTCAATGATTGGCTCCGTGGTTATACATCATGAATCAATTTATCTATATGTGACTGAATGAGTGGGTGGAGTTTATTGTCTCAGTTGCCCACCTCAAATAATGTCATGCGTTTAAACTTAAATGTCGTTATAGTATATTAGTAGTAAAGAGTTGTGTTCACTCTCTGTTAATATTATCATACTGAATTAATATTATCTTATACATTCTATGTGATTGAACGCGCGGGTTGGGTTTATTGTCTCCTTTACATTAATTGCCTAACTCTCAAATTCGGCACATGATCTTCTGTGCCACTTTTATGTGACAGTCTCTGCTACACCATTTAATAACGTCGCATTCATTTGCTCTAATATTTACATTATTCATGATCATTTTCGAAATTATATATTTTAGAAGTAACAGTTCATTTATTTTTTCAGGTTAGGACCTATTTATTTTGATTTTCATAATGAAAATTTTCACTAAAAATAGACAAATTTTATGAAAAATAAAATATTGATACAAAAAATAAAAAACAATATGAAAATTATCAAAATATGTACCTATGGTATATGAATTAACATAAATTTTATTATTTATATAGAATAATTGAATTATGTAACAGAGCGTACCACATGATAGTGAGACAGATGTGCCCTCAAATACTGTCATACGTATATATATATATATATATGAGATTTTTTTTTTGCTGAAAAAGAAAAGTTCGTTTCTATTTTTTTTATAACCCAGTAATACCATGCCGATTTCATGGACATTTAACATATATTGCTGATGTCAAAACAAGGATTACAAATGTCATAGACCTCAATGCATGTTTCATTGTTTTTGTAGATTACGCCTTATAACAAGGATAACTCCAAGACAGTATGCTGTTTGATTGAAAGTTAAGTCTGGAGTTTGGAAATTAAGTTTAAAGACCTTAATATATATTCCTCGCACTATTCTAAAATAATTGTTTTATTTAAACTTTTAATTTTGATATATTTATAATAAAAAAAATTTGATATGTTTCAAAACGATTATCCAGTTTAGATTTTATTTTCAGTATAATTTGTATTAAAAGTAAAATTTGAAATAGAATAATATTTGTGGAACGGGGGAGTAATTATTTTGGGACGAATTAAGTTAAAATTTTACTAATGCGAATTTTTTTTTTTTAGGACAAAAGGAATATATATATTTAAGACTAAGAGGGTTCGAATTGGGTTCAGGGGTTCATATCTTCTGCAGTCGAGTCTTTGCTAATCGAAATTCAGAGTCAAAATGAGGTTTTTGTGGTCCAAAACTTGTAGGTACGGTTAAGTGTGCAATTCGCATTGTAAATTTAAACACACAAACTTTATGCTTTGGGATGTTCTTCTCTTTTAAAGTTTCATTCCGACCCATAATGTACTAACTAACCTAATTACAACGGTTGTTCATCTGATACAAGTCAGAAGTCATCGTTTACTTCTAAACAGAGTAGTTAATTATTGTATAGAACTGGAGTAGTCAGAAGTCTTGAAATGGCTAATTGGCCCACAGGTAGGGGTTTAACTCGTGGTTTGAACATGACTTTATTGGCGTGTTTCATTCGCGTGCTGTTTTAATATGATGTCTGTCTTAGGTACGTATTTGTTTCCTACTTCGTAAAAAAAGAAGATTATTGTCTTTTACTATGTCAATCTTCAGTCCGTGTTTACGACAACAAAAGTCCTGGCAAGCATTAATATATATTCGTTTTTCTCATCGGGGATTTGATCGATCTGCATATTTTGTACTGATAATTATGGTTTAAGCTTTCCAGCTTATACGTAGAGGAAAAAACTAAAAAGAAAGAATTAACTATAAAGAATTCTGTGCTGATCTGCCGTTTACCTTGTTACATGATTATAAATAGAGCACAACCATGAATTGGGCTCTCACAATCTTTCTTTCTATATCCCCTCAATAAAATCATCTAGTAACGCACAAAACTTGGAGATACTATTCCAGCGAAATTAAACCTACTGCTTCCAAGCTGCTCTGCCCCTATAGCGTCTGATTTAGTCCCTATTATTACGATGTTATTTAGTCCCTATTATAACTCTCTTACCAGCCACCAGCATATATATATGGCCTGGAACTCGAAAGCAGCTCTTTACTCTGTTTGCTTGCTGTGTTTGTTGCTGATTCAACAGGGATACCATGAAGGCAAAGGCAATGTCGTCATGGCAGCAAGGTTACGATTTGATCAAGACACTAATATTCATGCCCCGCCAACTTCTTCCCTTAATGATGCTGATAATCAACATTTAATGTCTTCAAAATATAGTCCAAGGGTTATTCCAGTACCACCCCCTCCAAAACCTAACCCCAACTCTCATCCCAGTCCGCCCGGCGAATACTGATCAACTTCATTCGATGCAACTTCTCTATCATCATCCTGAAGAAATATCGACTTCAGCATCCTTTCAAATTTTCAATTGCGATTTATTTTTAAGTATCATTCGTCAAAGTGCAGAATGTCTAGTATTCAACTTACAAGATGATACCACTCCCTTTTCGGGGAAAAATAAAAATGAAATAAGATTATACCACTACTTTTACAAGGTTGTTCGGAGTAAATCCTAACCTGGAAACAAATAATTTAATCCGTTGCGTTCACATTGAATTACTACCATTGTTATAAGTAATTGAACGTAATTGAACATCTGTTTTTACTTTCTAGTAACTGAACGTTCATGGCAGCTGCTCAGGACCACTAACAATTTTTATTTTTATTTTTCAGATGGAAATTATGAACCACATGTCCAATTATATGTAATTGGCAGTTTGGCTAGTAGAACAACACGTGTGAAAAAGGAGAAGTCAAATCCAAAAATTAATGTTGGTTTGATCTTTGACTAGAATTCTTTCATAAGTGAAAAAAGATGACCAAGATTTTGATTAGGTAGAGAATATATGGAATAGCGAATATGCTACTAGTAGTTAGTCATTAACAATAATAAACACGTACATACTAACTCCTGTTAGGCTTGTTACGTTCACACCGCCCGAAACATCCTCCTATAAATATATCATAGCTCTCAGGTAATCCTTCTTAAGATGAGCAACTTCATCACCAAAATTACTTCAAGAAGGGGGGTTTTTTTTTTTTTTTAAGAAAGATTATAGCACCATAATAGTACAACTAGAAAGATGAAGGTAATTAATGTTACGACATGTTTTATGGTATTCATTCTGATGCATCAATTGTGGCTTACTTGTGCGGTCCCATTGTCAAGGAACCACAACATCTTGCTGTGGGGGACTTCTGATCAAGAAGTTGATGACCTGATGAACGGCGCCATTGATATTGGCAAAAATACTAAGGGAGGATTGGTATTCAAGGACGATCCTCCACCACCGCCACCACCAGGATTTAATCCGCCCTCTCATGTTCTGGACACCCCTCCTCCTCCTCTCCTCTAGCCGGGCTAGAACTAGCCTCGTCCCCTTCATCGTCATCTCCTCTTCCTCCTCCTCGTCCATGTTATCATCTAAGTCTTTCCTGCATCCGCCCTTTTGATATTGATGATTACTAGCTATTTTTGCATATCATAATCATAACTATTGCTCTCTCTCTCTCTCTCTCTCTCTCTACATACATAAATACTTATATATATATATATATATGTACACACAGTAATTAAGACGTTGATGACATTTGATATATTTAATAAATTTTGGGAGTTGCGACACTCATTCCAAGATTAATTCTTGTTGGCTTTTGATATTTGCATTGTCAACTAGTGTTTTCTACTATGTCTCAAAATGATTATTAGTTTGTGATTTTACTTTTAGTATTGTAATTGTTTTATTTCCAATTCTACACATTGATAGATGCACTAAAACTAATTGGGTTTCGTTTGGTTCGATTGAATTGCAATTGAATTGTTACTATTAAATTGAAAATGAGATATTAATATTGTAATTCAATGTCAGTTCTCTTGTTTGGGAGATCTTGAAAATTTACTAGAATTAAGGTTCTAATTCCAATTATTGCGTTTGGATGCATAAAAATTTGGATACTTTAGAATTGAAATTAATTTGTTATTGTATAACTAATACTAGTACAATTTATACTTCTTGTCAAAAACTTTTTTTAAAAAAAAAACTTATTTTATTATGGATATGTATAACACAAAAAAATAAATAAATTCATTATGTACATGTATATTTGACTAATTTGTGGTTGTTTAACTAATACAATTTTTGTTTTTTTTTGGTTAAAATGAATTATTATTATTAATTAATTTGCTATATCAATTTTGTAATTTATTATGTACACTCATTTTTGTTGGAAACAAAAGAAATATTATTACGTATAAGAACAATTAATATGATACTTAAAATTCTCACTTAATACACAAACAAGTAACACGTAAAACATCTTTGTTTTCCTCTCTTTTATTATTTTTCAAAATTTTTAATTTTTGATGTTTTGATTTATATCAAAAATTAAAAAGATTTTATTATATAACCTTGCAAATTCAGTTTATGAATATTGAGGTGCATTTATACATAGATTAATATTAGTATATAATATACGCTTAAATGTTTTTATTTTTAGTATATAATTATATATGAAATAATAGATACTTAAAACTCAACTTACATAATTTTTTGTGAAAAGATGCCATGAATAGTTAATATATATATATATGTATTATAATATAGGTGTATATATGGAACAATTTCTATTAAAAAAATAAAAATATTATGTTGTTCACTATGCCATAATATAATTAAATTATTAACCAAAACTAAAATATTTGGTTATTAATTTTTTTTGGTTATAGCTATACTTTTGATTTCTTTTGTAAAAAAGATACAATGTTAATTTTAGATTGATTTCATTGATAATTATTAAAATGATATATATGAAATAATAATAATAATGAGACAAACAACCCCTAAAAAAGAAAAAAAAAAGAAAAATACCAGGAAGCGCTGAAAGCAAAGAAAGAAAAAGAAAAAAAGCTGAAAAAAATAAAATTATAAAAAATATATTTAAAAAAGGCCAAAAAACAAAAATTGATAGGACGACCCGTTTAGGTTATAACCC
The DNA here is from genome assembly GCA_949775105.1 of Oldenlandia corymbosa var. corymbosa. Taxonomy (NCBI): domain Eukaryota; kingdom Viridiplantae; phylum Streptophyta; class Magnoliopsida; order Gentianales; family Rubiaceae; genus Oldenlandia; species Oldenlandia corymbosa. Next base: position 34,935,576 of record OX459118.1, on the reverse strand, counting down.
GGTAACGATCCGGCTATGACCTGCATATTCTTTTTAAGTGCCTTAACTTTGGATTCTAATTATTTGCTCCCACAAAAGAATTAAAAATAAAGAATTTTACCCCATCTTGAATTATAATTACAATTCTTGGACCTCTATTTTTAGCAACCAAACACAAGAATTGGAATTATAGAGCTCCAATTTCAATTCTTAGTCCCAATTCAATGCAACCAAACAAAGCCTTGGTATTCATGCAAATCAATAGGCCGAGAGAAGGTTATTTCTCGCGTATTAGTGCATTCACTGCTCGACATGATTTAACAATTTGAGTTATCGTTCTTGCTTTGGGTGTTATTCTCCTACATTGTGTTGTTTTAGGTTTCGAGATTAATATCAATGACGTCATAATCACATAATTTAGCGTTCATGTTCATCTTCTATAATACATCTATGTCCACAAACAACTCTTAAGTTTTTGAATGATCCATGTGGCATGTGTGATTCACAAAGAAGAGTGAGGACTTGGTTTAATTTGCATTTTTATTTTAGTACAAATTGAACTAAAATTTAAATTTTAAAGTAGAAAATAATTTTGGGATATAAACATAAATAACACACCCTTCTTCCTAAAAAAATAGACCACATCATGTTTTCTGATTTACAATATTTATTGTACAAATTTCAAAATTAAATATTAACTTTTTTCTTTAGAAGAGATGGAGTAATTTAAGATTTATTATTCAAACTTGAATATAATAGTGATTGTAAAAACTTTTATTTGGGAGAATATCGTCTTCTATATCAGAAAGGCTACCTTTTCGCGCGAGTGTCTCAGTAACTCTCTCTTTGTGTCTGCGTAACAAAAAAAAGTACATTCTCTCCGTCCTAAAAAATCAGTTTGAGAAAAAATCTTGTACTAAAAAAAAATTCAGTTTCTAAAAAGTCAAAATTGAAATAGATAAAATGACTTAACTGCTATTCTATCTTCTCCGCCATTCTTTCGGTGAATCATTATCTCCGGCCAAACCATGGTCAACGGCCAAAATAGAACCCCAACAGGGATCAAAATAAAACCCATAACGGTGGCTACTCCATTTATATAGTAATCATCATATTTCGAAATATACCAAGCCAAAAAAGAAATCAAACCAATCATAAATCACGCCAAAATCTTCATATTAAAAAGGAACACAATAAATTTTAGGAGTAAAATTTCAAATCAGAAAAAAGAAAAAAAAAAAAAGGGAGATTCATCAGATCCTAAGTTGGATCTTTGACGACTCGGACGGGGAGGCGTTGGTAAGGGGAGATCCGTCAGATCCACAAACATCCTTCAATACGGGCAAATCAAACAAAATCGTCGAACGGAAATAAATGGATCAACTCAAATTGAAGAGGTGCAAAAGATATTCGATCGCTGTGTTTAAAGACGCCGGAGAAGTGGAGAAATCAGATTCCGAATGGGAAGCCATGACCGGCGGACAGAGGGATTTAGTCTCGGTGGTTATATCGGCGTTGCGACTTGAGAGCGAGAGAAAAATAAACGGATTTGCTTTTCAATTTCAGATGAGATTAGATAAACTGTTGATCACGGGTAAATGTGGCAGTTTAATAGATAAAATGAGTTGTATCTTGTTAGAATTGATTGAATTAAAAAAAGTTGTATATTTTGAAACTGAATTATTTTTGTGAGACGGATAGAGTATATGCCAGCTGAAATGCAATAAGCTCATAAACAACCATTGCATGTATTCAAATCAATCAATACCTTAGGGAGTGTTTGTGTGGTGGTACGTGGTAGGTTAAATATTAATTTTGCATTCCTTTCACACGGTTGTTCAAGCTTCGAACCTCTAGAATCAAAATAAAATAAAATAAAGTCTTTTTTTTTGAGAGGGTAAAGTAAATTAATTCAAGTGCATATATAAAAATTGAATATTTATTATTCGCATAATGAATTTCTACTACTTAATCATATGGAATAAAACCAAGTACAGTCCAATCATATGGAATTGGTATGCAGAATTTATCTGCCGTATGAAAACGAGAAGTCTCTCAATCTTTTAGCGTGGTTTGAATTTTGAACAGTTCTTTAAAAAAGAAAAACAATTATAGTAGATATTTTTAGTCCATCCCACAAGCAAATACTAAATCAAACCGTAAAAAACCTGATGCATTTACACCAGCAATATCCTCTTATATAAATCGTAGTTTTCGGTTAAGGTAATATAATTACAGATCAGCAACTTCATCACCAAAATTAATCAAGAAGGTGGGGGTTTATATTTATTTTTTTCTTCTTCGAGAAAGATTGAATTGTAATAAGATGAAGGTTAATGTTACGACAGGTTTTATGGTATTCATTCTGATACATCAATTCCTGTTGTTTACTTGTGCGGCCGTGCCATTGACAAGGAACCACAACATTCTGCTGTGGGGGACTTCTGATCGTGAACTTGATCAGAACCACGCCGCCGATATAAAAGATTCTAAGGAAGGATGGGTATTCAGGCCAGCAAGATCCCCACCGCCGGCGCCAAAACATAATCATCCAAGTCAATTCATAGTAGTCCCTCCAGGGCCAGAACCAGCCAGGTCCCCATCGTCGCCGCCGTCATCTTCTCCTCCTCCTCCCAATCCTTGTTATCATCATCGTCTTGGCTGCATCCGCCCACACAATAATAATATTGACTATTATAGTAAAATATAACGTACGCGCATATTAGTTATGCTCCGAATTATGCCCTGTTGGGGTGGGTGCGGTGCTTATAAGTTTCATGTCATGTAATTAAATTAGCCAACTCTCGTCGACTATAGACACCTATAATATTGAAAGAAAAAAAAAGTCAACTCTCTTGTGTTAGAAGACCGTAGCTTTGAACAAAATATACGTATTTTATTAATTAACTAAAGCACCCCGGAGCAGGCGCAGCTATACATCAATGATTTCAAGATAAAATAATAGATGTAACTTTTCGTTGTTGATGAGCAGGAGAGGCCTCTTAACCATATCACTGCACCTCATCGTCAAAATGAACATGTTTATAAAATTTTTGTACAACCCTCCCAAAGTAAAAGTTCTGAACGGGAAAGGGATTGGAAGAGGAGCAGATATCGGCACTGAAAATTCTTGGCTAGTTATGGAGTTTGCAATCTTATTTTGCCCGAGTGGGGAAGAAATGTTTTCTTTGCAGCTGTTTCTCTATAACCCAATTTAGGTTATTTTCTCCGATGTATATATATTGGCAGATTTCCAAAACAAATAAATAACTTTTGCGGCTTCTAAAACAAAAATCATAAAAGACCGAGGATTTAGAGATTCACCTATATATGTATAGTTTATATCCATATATATCTCTATATGTAGCCTATTATATATTGTGTAGCTTGTTTCCATTTTTAAATCTTCCTCTCGTACGTACTATATATAGAGATCGATGCCGAAAATGTCAAAAGGAGTCAGTAGTGTATATATATATTATAGCAACACATCTGCGATTTGATTCGCAGCGTCGGAATATAATCAAGACCATTTGTGAGTTGCTTTCCCTTAACATTTTTTAATGGTAGGCTTAAGCCATTATGATTAGTGCTTCGACTTACAAGATTGTTATGAGGCAGATAACCTAATTCTCATGATAATAACGTTACAAATTCCTTGAACCAATTTTTTTTTTTTTTAATTGAGAATGCTTTCTCCTATACTTGCTATGTCACGATCCGGCACTCCAGCGATGGATTCGGCGGACAGGATCGGAGAAAACAGAGGAAGGAGGTGCAGAATTAGGGATACGGAATAGAAGAATTGGGGAATTGGGAAAGTCAGAAAGAGAGGGAAGGAAGAGAATCTGAAATATCAATTCAATACTCAAATCTTTTGCATAATTTGTTTTTACAACCCTTGGAACTATATATAGCCCTGCCGTTTACCAAAACTACCATGAAGTCCCTACAATTCATGACATGCTATATGTAACTAGTATAGAAGTCCATGAGGTTCCACCTCAAAACCAATTGGCCATGAGTGAAATAGCACATGTAGTTTATATATTGATATTCAGAGTCTTCAAACACCGATGTGGAATTAGGACTCTTTAATACTCCCCCGAAAGCCCAACGTATTTTTTTGGGTTGGCCTTGTTCAATTTTTTCAGTCCAGACACCGTCTCACGTCTCAACCATATTTTTTTATTGGGCTTTTTAGAGTCTGAATGTCGACGTGTTAACTCTGATACTATATAAAAGCATATGAAACTTATATATTGATATTCATAGTCTCCCTACACCGATGTGGGATTGAGACTCTTTAATAGTTAGTAATTAGTAGTTGATCCTTATTAAAAAAAAATTATGGAATAACAATCTGAATTAGTAACTGAAACCAAACATGGAATCACTAAGATTGAGTAAAAGTGTAAAACTAAGAGGGGGGGGATATCATTTGGTTAGTTGTCACATTCATCGATATAGTTACAATTTAATAAGTATAAATTTTTGTCTCAATAAAATAGTCCACATTAAATTTTAAGATTTATACTATATTTAATGAAAATTTAAAAAATCAATGTAAATTTTTTTTCTTTTTTTTCGAACAGAGGGAAGATTAACTACTATTGTCAAACGAGTGAAACCTGCTCCCTCTAATTCAATTCAATTCAATAGGTACATTTAGACAAACAAAGAGTTTAAGAAAAAGTGGGTAATATAATTTAAATGGTTAGTTTTTGAGTAATTCACCTATTATATATACCTTATTAATGACTAGTGGTTGCTAATTAATATGGTGAAATTGAGAGTTAGATTTAATTAAATGTTTTAAATTTCAGTGATAAGAATGGGATATATTAGAGAATTTATAAATAAAATTAATGTTAACATTTGGAACGAGATTAAATTTTGGAACATCTAAAAAGAGGAAGTGAGACTGTTGAAATTACGATGGGGGAGTATGATATATATTTGCGAAAAAAAAAAGGAACTAGGAACAACTTTTGATTACTGCATGTCGTGAATTTATTATTCAAAAGCAGGTTTGTGTTTGCCAAGCGGCTTTTTTTTTTTTTTATAACAAAATATAGTATATATGTTTGATTAATTCTTCAAACTTCAAAGAATTTCCTTATTTAATAATATATCAGGCAGATTCTAACTGTTTGACCAGGAATCCAAAACAGTACCTTAGAGAGTGTTTATGGTGGAACGTGGTTGGTGGATTATTACATTCATCTAACACAGTCCTCGTTCAAACTTCAAACCTTTAAAGTCAAAATAAATAACTTTATTATTATTATTTTTGGATGGGTACAAGAAAAATTACGTCAAATGCAAATTTATTATATATACACGTTGAATCTATTATTCGCGTTATGCATCAACACCAACACCAATCACATGGAATCTCATATGGAATCATGGGATGCAGAATCTGATATGTCGTATGAAAACGAGAAGTCTCGATCTATAAGCGTGGTTTGAAATTTGAAAAGTTCGTCATAGAGGGAAAAAAAACCTGATGTAATCCATCCCACAAGCGAATACTAAATCAACCATTGAAAACCTGATACATTCACACCAGCAACCTCCTCTTATATAAATCATACTTCTCTGTGGCGGTAAAGATCAACCAAATTAACTCCTCCACCTCCAAAATTCAAGAAGGCAGCTTTTAGGAAGATTGAATTTAATATTGTAAAAATGAAGGTAATTCCAATATGTTTTATGTTAACCATTTTGATGCATCAATTGTGGTTCACTTGTGCGGTGTCATCGACAAGGAACCAAAACATTTTGCTGTGGGGAACTCCTGATGGTCATGAACTTGATCTGAACGACGCCGCCAATGGAAAAGATAGTACTAAGGAAGGATCCGTATCCAGGCGGCGGAGAAGATCGCCACCACCACCAAGACCTAATCCGCCCATTCATGAACTTATAGTAGTCCCTCCTGCCGGGCCATCCCCGTCATCGTCGCCGCCATCTTCTCCTCCTCCTTCCCGTCCTTGTTACCATCATCGTCTTGGCTGCATCCGCCCATACAATGTTGATGATTATTAGCTAGCTAATGCCTCCATATAATTATACATTTTTTACTTTTGGGTTTCTACTAGCTTGAATAATTGGGGTATACCATACGCGGTATGTTGCTTATAAGTTCCAGGTCATGTAATTAAATTAGTCATTCTCTTGTGTTAGACCAGTAGACCACAGGTTTGAGTGAATCAACAAAATACATATTCCGTTAATTAACTCAAAGCATCTGGCGCAGGCCTATCAATGACTTCAATATAATATCATTGATGTTACTTAACCATATCATTACACCTCCTCGTTAAAATTAACATGTTTATAAAATTTGTATAACTCTCACAAAGTAAAACTTCTGATTCAGATTGTTATGGTCATAGATATTTACACACACACACATATATATATATATATATTCATATGAATAACATTCCTTTTGTCCCAAAATAATTATCCATATTCAATTTTTATTGTTAGTACAAATTTATGTTAAAAGTAAATTAAATTGGATAATTTTTATTTGGGACAAAGGGAGTAAATTTATTGGGTTTTCGCCCTACTAGAAGTTCTGATTCAAATTGGGATGCCGTTGCACGAATATTCATAGGTAACTCTAAAGGGAAGTGGTAATATATTGTTTCCCACTTCAATGAGAAAAAAAAAATCAAAAACAAAATGCATCAGCTTCCATGCAAATTTCAACTCCCAACTATATGCATTGACAAAAATCATCCGGCCTCCATTACTTGCCAACTGCTAACCCCAATACCGTCACCTCACTTATCCTCTTCCTTAATTTCTTTTGCTTGCTTATATATTTATCGGCTTCTCATATTATCATCAGAAGAAGAAACAAAAGGTTTTCTAGCCAGGCCGCCATGAAAGCAACTGATTCCCTTATTTACTTGTTTACTTTCATGTTGATCTATGAACTGGTGCCGATTCAACGGAGTTATAATCATGAAGGCAAAGTCAACGGTGTCGTGGCAGTGATTGATCAAGATTTCTCAGCTGTGACGAGCTTTCAAAAACCACCAGCTTCTAATTCGCTGGTTAATGATAACCGTTACGATCTCATGTCCACCAAAGTCCCGAAGGTTGTCCAGAGAAGAAGAGGCAGGCCAACTCTACCGTCTCCAAAACCTAATGGCCCTGTTCGGAGTGCACGCCGCCATACACCACCACCTGGACAGCCTAATAATCCATCTCAGCCACCATCACCACGTGCACCGACGCATCATTAATGTTAATGTTTGGCACTTTGGCAGAGTGCGTGACCGTCAGAAGCGTAGGTTATATACTCTTTTCATCCTGAAATAATTATCACAAATAATAATTTTGAGACAGAGGATATAAAGTTATTTTAAACTTGATTTCTATTGAGTACCGGATCAACTTATCTTGTCAGTATGGCCACGTGTAGTTAAATTTTTTTTTTAATATTACACTGCCTCTCTTTAGAAACTTAAATAAAAAATGTGCATATGTAAGTTAATTTGTTGTGGTGAATAGTGATTTAAGCGCATGCATGCATGGATTTTGTTCAGACTATCCAAAACGATTAAAAAAAAAGAAAAAAGAACCAACTGGTATAACCTTCTTTAATTACTGTCTCTACATTGCATAGATTTTTACTATTGTGCTTTTTTCATGTATATAAAATACAGTATCCAACGACAACTATAACTTTGATTGTTTTCTCATTTACGTCGAAGTGAATGAGAATTCAACGTAGTTACATGACCTGTCGTAGTCTCGTAGATGTTTCCAAAACGGTTCTAGTTGCGCTCAAATACTCCTTCTTCTAACTCTTGCTTCTTGAAACTCAAATATGATTTTATAATATCAATTAGAGTATACACAAGTTGTCTTTAATAACCCAGATATAACCCAAAAAAAGGGAAAAAAATTATTTCAGATACATTTATATAACGTTATTTCATATCAGTTCAATAAACATTACATACACAAAATGAAAAACGAGTAAGCCAACAGGCAACAACTATATTGCGATCTTTCAGGAGTTTTTTTGGTGGTTAATTGTTAGACTAGTAGTCTATTACTTCTTTCATCCTAAAAAAATAATTCATTTTGATGTACTTAGTAAATTGACTACTTCTTTGAGCCAAAAAAACTACTTGCTTCCACAACGCTTTGTTCTAGTTCAAACTTCACAAAGAATAAGTGAATCAACGCATGCATACTCAATGAAAATATTTCATTTCCCCATTTGCAAATGAAGTAATTATAGAAGTCTATGGGATTTCACCTCAAAATTAATGGGCAATGAGGAGAGTAGCTCATGGAGTTTATACATTAACACAAAGTTACTCCTAATGCCAATGTGGGACAAAAATTTTATCACTCTCCCTCAGACTCAACGGGCATGAACTAGATCACCCGATATTTTTATCGGTTTGTCTGATCGCCTCTGGCACATCAGGTATGGACCTAGATCAGTCCGATCGCCGATTATAATATTGGGTCTGACCTGCTCTAATACTATTTAGAAACTTATGAGGTTCTATCTTAAAATCAATTGATAATGAGGGGAGTAGCCCATTAAATTTATACATTGATACAAAGATTCTCCCAACACCGGTGGGACAAGAGTTTTGTCAGTAATCTTCAGCAATTGAACGCGCCTGCATGGGAGCAACACAGGACCACGAAAAACGGATTTCATGTGCAATAATAGTATGGAAAGAACCTGCATGCAGGACTTTGAGTCGAATAAAAACGAAAAAGTCTCATATCCAAAATCGTGGTTCGAACTTTGAACTATGAATAGTTTTTGTGTGTCTTCATTGAGAGAAAAACTTTTAATAATCCCAAAGAGTTGATTTGATGAATGATGACTAGCTAGGTAGATTTCATATATATGTCATTATTAGTCCCACAACGATTGAATATTTACAAATCTTAAAACTTGACGTGGATGGACAAGTTTTTTGGGACAGAGAGAATATTTATAAAGAGGCAATCTTGCAATGTTTCACACTAGTATCATCCTCGTATAAATCATAGTTCAAAGAAAAAAATTATTCGCAAGATTCAAATTAAAAAATATGAAGGCGTCATTATGGTATTTATTCTGATGCATGAATTAGGGTTTACTGGTGGGGTGCCATTATCGAGGAACCAAAATGTTTTGCTGTGGGTGACAGATGAAGTTAATCTAAGTGGCGCTGCCTGAGGGAGGATCAGTACTCCGCCCAGCAAGATCCCCACCACCAACTCCACATCATAACCCGCCTAGTCATACTATACTTCCTGATGAGGATTCCCCTCCAGGGCCAGAACCAGCTGAGTCATCCCCATCGTCATCTGATCTTCCTCCTCCTCTTTCCCGCAGCCGCCAGTATCATGTTGATGATTACTAGCTCATTGATATGAATTATGATAGACCTTAATTATGAATTAATATTGATCCATGTACGTTGGCATGCATGTTCCTATTTGTATAATTACTTTTTTTTTTTTTGGAAAAGATATAAATATTATAACAAGTACATTTACTATACAAACGATAATTGAATATTTTGTAATGGAATTTTATTTTTGTTGTGTAGGTTCCTTGCAACGCTAATTTTTTTTTATTATTTAAAAAAAGATAAATAAAAATAGTTATGACTTCAGCCTTCAAAGCTCAAATGGCGATAGTACCATGACTTTGAATGATCTGCCTAACTCAATGTTGACTTCCAACCTCCTCTCATGCTAAATTGTGGATCAGAAATTTGACCCAAAAAAAAAAAAAAAATTGTGGATCAGAAATGAACGGTAGGACGCCGACAGATGGGAAGTCCAAATTAAGCTCCTTACAATTACAACAAAATTCCTCAGCCGCAGGAATCATTTGAGGACTTATGACTGTTTCACACAATCCTAAATCGACCATAAGTGTATGATTTAGTAGCCATGATTGTGATAGTCTAAAATTTTTAGGTAGCTACCACTGTTTTTGAGAGAGGGAGTATGATAATTACATCAGCACACCTAACAACAACAACTATAATACTTTTGTCCAACAACAATAATTTACATTGAGTTTTAAAATTTGAATTATTTTTTTATTGAATTTTGAAGTTTAGACTATTTTCCTTTGGGAGATACTCCCTCCGTCTCATAATTACTGTCCAGATTGAGTTTTTCATTTTTAGTTCAAATTGTACTAAAAGTGAAATCTCAAACTGGAGAATAATTTTGGGACAGAGGGAATAGATTATATTTTTTTAATTTGACAAAATGAAAAGCTTGTTCACTTAGAGAGGTAAACCCCCAAGTGTGACTTGCAGGACTCCAGAAGTCGTAAATATCGGCAATATGAATCCTCCCCTGCTGTTCTACGGGCTTACGGGGTTACAAGACCATGCACATAACTAATCGTACAATTCCGCGTTAAGTTGACGAGACCTTGGAAGATCGCAAGGGGGCCAAGGGTTTGGCGCAACAAATAATCCGAAAATCTTACACTCTTTATAACTAGAGCCAAATAAAAAGATTATAATAATACAGTCTAGAAAACTCAACTCAAAGTATTCTAAGGGCTTCGAAAATGTACTGCAACAAACTTCTTTTAATACTTGCCGTTGTTGTTCTTGTGCATGGTGTGGCACTGGAAAGCAGAAATGCTAAAAATAGCTATGGCTTTGGAGTGAGGGCGGCAAGAGAGATAAGAATTGCTCTATCTTGTCATAATCCGCCGACGATGACTGTACCCTCATCCTGCCGTTACGAGCCGTTAAGGTCTGGGTCTGATTTCGGACGGATTCTGTTGCCTCCACCCAGGTCCAACTATCTTAGGCACACTGAAGTTCCACCATCGCCTGGTACTAAACACCAGATTCCGTTAGGCCCGCTACCACCTCCGCCACCGCCACCGCCCATGCCGCCTATGCCTCCTTCTGCTTATTAGTTTACTTTCATAATTCATTTGTCACTTGTGTAACCGATATAACTTACGTACCTACATCTTCAGAGCGATTCAATAAGGAGATTTTTACTATTTCGACTTACTCATGTTCAGCTCATCGTCCTCTATCCTAGGCTTAGGGCATTTCTCCTGTTAGCTAGTTTCCATCTTTTAATGCCATTATTTGAACTTCAGTGTCAGCCTAATGTGCGATTAAGAATCCAAAGACAACTTTCTGAAGATCCTAAAAATGTCGATAGAGAATTGTCTGTATTTTTGGTCTTTCTCAATATATACAGGTTCATGCTACTGGCTACTGCTGCCAACTGGATTTTCCTTATTGTTCAGTGTTCACCTCAAATTTTTTTATCACTAATACTCCCTTCGTCCCAAAATTAGTTTGAATTTTTATTTTTAGTACACATTGTACTAAGAATGAAAATCTAAACTGGACAATTTTTTTTTAACAAAGGGAGTAATAGAGTGTATTTCATATACGTACATTCCATTTTCTTTTTTTTTTTTTTTTTGTTAGTAATAACGGAGTTGCTGAAAACGTACATCCATTGAAAGAATGAATGAGTCGTAATCATCATTGTCTCCACCCCAAACCCCCCGCCCCCAAAAAAACAAAAGTTATTTTCAAAATTCATTTACTATATCATCATTTAGGAGAAAAATTATTCTTAGAATACGAACAGTGAAGGCTTATTGTAAAAAGGTAATTTCGTCCATCGTTACAATTCAATCTTTCTCGATCTCATATGTCAAAGGTATGCTAGCTACCTAGCCAGCATGGGAAAGATGCAACTTTGTGACACTTCTGATGTGCTTCCTCATAATATAGTAGCGTAAAAATTAGTGTAACTAACACAAAGTAATTAGTAATATTATTAAGAGAAGAGGCCACGATTATTAATAACAAGTCTTTTATAAATTAATTGTTTAAAATTTACTCCTTGTGAAACAGAATCTCCACTTATACAAGTTCTCGTACTCGTATGTGGGAAGAGATTATCAAAAAGAAAATGCGCCGAAAGCATCGCTCAGCAAATTCGTTTTTTAATACCCGAACTAAATTTCTTATTTCCAGTCCTCCTATATATATATTCCAGGGAAACCATCTGAGTACTTGTTTTCACAAGTGGTAAATTATTCACTGGAATTAAGGTCAAATGCCAATTAATAATAATTTCATTTTGAGACGGGAGAAAATATGAGAAACCTATACTTGTGTAAGTGCTGAACTTGTTGACTTCCAGGATTCGAGTTGTCCTACAAGCTATACGAGACCATGCATGCAAAGTCTTGAGTCTTCCGCGTCAAGATGAGCAGGGGCAACTTTGGCAACAACCAAAAATTCTTTCACTCTGTATAACTAGAGGCGAAAAAAATAAAATAATAAGATAACCACTTAAGCTAAGAAAACTCTCTTCAATTCAGATCTCCAGAGACTTTGGAAATGACCATCAAAATTGTTATTATTCTCGCAGCTGTTGCTCTTGTGCATGGTGTGCCATTGGAAAGCAGAAATACCAGAAAAATTGGCTATGGGGAAAGGGCAAGAGAGATAAGACTAGTGGCTCCGCCGCCGACGGCGGCGGCCTTATCCAACCTTGACGAGTCATTAAGGTCTGATGTTGGACGGATGCGCCCGCCTTCTCCTCAGGTCAACTCTCATCAGCACACCGATGTTCCACCGGCAGCTAAAGTACGCTCGTGCGCGCCGCCACCGCCAGATGCCACCGCCTGATCATTTAGATAATTTCATTATAAAGTGCATATCCTAATCATATATAAAGCTTTTGAGCGAGTCAATAAAACAGATTTCTATTATTTTCGTTTACTCATGTTCAGTTACTCAACCAGCTTATTCTTCGCTTATAGTGTTTTCTCTTGTAACGTAGCTAGTTTCAATCCTTTAAGGCCATTTGGTATTTACTTGTTCAGCCATGCATTGTACATAGAGTCCCGATAACTATCGGGATATTAGGAGTCCCGATATAATTGAAATTGTATGTAATGTTTGCGCTTTATTTAAATTTAATATTTTCTTTGTTTCAACACATTAAATTTTGATATTTTTATGTTTAAAAGTTGGTATAAAATTTTTGTTTTGAACAGAAGGAGTAACAAAGTGAGAATATGTGTATTGTCATCACTTGGTACACGGCAAATTAATAATTTCCAAGATACGTATTATTTTGTACGAAAAGATACTCACTTTTTCTGAAGCAAATATACTGTCTAACTTGACGGAAAGAAAGACAATCTTTTGATTGTGTTTTAACTATATGAACCGACTACTGGATTGTCTAGGGGTCTTTTGATATGCCCAAGAGGGACATCTTCTTTCTAAATCTACGTGCATACTTACAATATTTTATCCAAATGGAGTTGAAAACACTGGGGTGGAACCACAGCTAGGTTGCCCTATCGCCGTATTATTGAAGCAATAAGAAAGAATGATGCTCTTGCCGAATTTATCGATTCGAGATAGAAAGCTAGCAAACTAGGAAAATCAATGAGAGAAAGCATAGTTAACAAATGGTATATGTTATTTCCACGATCGATTTGAGCAAACACGTGAGTTGTTTCGTAATCTAAATCAGGGATCATCAAATTGCGCTAAAAAATAATAATAATAATAATATTCCACAGCTTTTGAACATGTATATATAGTTATACTTGGTCTTGCTGAATTTAGGGTCACCATTGTAGTGTAATAATATAAACTTCTAGACCAAAAAGAACAAGAACAAGAGGAGTAGGAGATGATGTGTAGACACGTATAGATTGAGTTTTCAGAAAATGACCAAACCAGAAGACTCGAACGTGATAGTCCACAGAATACATAAGATGACGAAGACTAGACTTTTGTAGATATCTTGTGATTTGAATGATGAAAAGTACGTTGACTCTACGACTTAGAGGTTAACAGCGTTGACTTTGATGAATAATACTGTACTACGCTACGCAGATAGAGATGGCCCACAAAGACCATGCATGCGTCGTCTGATTCCGCGTGAAAAGATGACAACTGGCAAGTTGGGCAAAAAAAAAAAAGCCAAAAAGAGAGGTCCTTCTCCTGCTGTACCATTTCTTTATAACTTAGTCCAAAAACTAAACCCATGTCCTAAAAAATCTTTGAAAATGACTAATAATCTTTCTTTTGTGCTTTTAATTGTTGTTCTTGTGCATGGTGTGGCATTGGAAAGCAGAAATGCTACTAAGATTAATAGATATGGAGGTTTTGGAGGAGTCGCGGCAGCAAGAGAGATAAGTAGACAGAGGACTCTATCTTGTAATACGGTGGCGGCTTCCTCCGACCATTACGAGCCATTGAGGTTTGATTTCGGGAGGTTTTTCAGGCCCCCTCCGCTGCCCAACGTCAACAAACACATGGAAATGCCACCGTCCCCGTGTATCGGCAACCTCATTCTGCCACCTCCTCCGCCACCCCCGATTTGACGTAACCTAGATAGTGTCACTTTCGTAATAATTGAGAGTAATCTGTCAACGGCATTGTTGAATTTCTATTGATCAAGAGACTAATTTTTAGCTAATATTTGGATTTGCTGATGCTCAACCATCTCATCGTACCTTATTCATTACTTATATCATTTAGTTTTTCAATAATAATGATAATAATTTATGATACTTTAATGAATACATACATATCATATTCAAATTAGTTCTAATACTATGTGCACAGTGAGCGCTCCAGAATATTGAGGGAAGAGGTCACATAATCTTAAGGATAACAAAAGTTTTTAACTATTCACTTGTTTCATCTCTTCTTATATACAAAGTTCTCGTACTCGTATGTAGTAGCCGAAGCTCCTAACTACATTTCTTAACTCCCGTCCTCCTACCAGGGAAAACCATTTGATCACTCATTTTCACGAGTGGTAAAATTAGTCATCGGAATTAGGGCCATAAACGCGTATCTTGCATCTGAAACGATTATCAAATTTCATATTCTCTTTCTTCTAATTAAAATATTTTCCTGTCTGAATTTTTATTTTAATACATTGTAAATAAAATTTAAATCGACTAATAATTTCAAGACTAAAAAAAATATTATTTTTCGTACAATGAATTGGATAATTACTTTTCTAACCTACCTGGCTTGAACTCGGATTAGTCGGAACAATAATTTCGAATATCGAATGCGTAATATACCCAATAATTAAAAACTAAACAATTACTGTGAGAGAGGTAATATCAAAACACCATATATTTGTGGAAGTGCTGAGTTTGTTGACATCCAGGGCTTTAGTACTATAAGCTATGAGACCACATATTATATTGCACCTGTCCTCAAAGTCTTGAGTCTTCAGTACGATGCATGCAAAGTCTTGAGTCTTCCGCGTCAAGATGAGAAGGGGCAAGTTTTGCAATGGCAAAAAAAATCTTACAGATACTCTATATAACTAGAGGTGAAAAGAGATCAAAAGAACCACTCAGTTTAGAGAACCCTCTCACAAATTCAGATCTCCAGACATTAAAGGGTTTGGAAAATGAGCAACAAAATTTTCTTAGTTCTCGTAGTTGTTGTTCTTGTCCATGCTTTGGCATTGGAAAGCAGAAATACCACAAAACATGGCCTTGGGGTAACCGCAAGAGAGATAAGAGTGGTTGCTCTAACTTTTCATAATCCGCCGCCGACGGGGGCGGCCTTATCCAACCTTTACGAGTCATTAAGGTCTGATGTTAGGGAGATTCGCCCCCCTTCTCCACGGCCCAACGAGAATCACAGCAACCAAGTTCCACCATTTAAAGTTCCACGTTCGCCGCCGCCGCCACCGCCTATGCCACCGCCACCGCCTCATCATTAGTTACTTTCATTAGCAAGTGCATCTTACAGTTTTGAAGCGATTCAATATGGAGATTTCTACTACTATTCATATATCATGTTCAGTTTTCACTGTAACGTAGGTTTAATCTTTTAAGGCCTTTTTTCTTATTATCATATTTCTGGATTTTCAATCATGGTACGACATTTCCCGACTACTCTCTGTAAATTAATTTCTTAAAAAATTGTCTTGTATTATAATATATATAATAATGCTTCGTCTTTCTCAAAAGTCATATTAGCATACATTATAGCTAGCATCTCTTGGTACGCAGCAAAATTCATAATTTCAAAGGTATGTGTTATTATTTCAAAAAAAACAAAAAAACTCGGCTCTCTCTGCACACTAGGGGCGAAAACACCTCAAGTGTGTGTTTCATCAGCTGACGATTTCTTCGACAATTAATGTCCGCTATGGCAAAGAAATAAAAAAGGGGGAGGGGAATTGGGTGAGAAGGCAGCTCAGGAGCAAGTTAATGGTGAGAATCGAAGTGAGGAAGTAAGTTCAACTGCAATTAATGTGAATCAGAGCCAGGTTTGTAACCCTAATTCAGCATTAAATACAATGTCTGAAGGTCATTTAATGATGAAAAAATTCTGTAATGATCGTGTAATTACTGTAGAAAGTGAATTAGAAGCAATAGGGAATGATAAACGTAGTGATTTGATGAACAATGAATCAAAGAATACGAATGTATGGGATTAAATAAATGCTCAGCTACTGAATACTCAACCTAAAAAGTTTTGATTCATAGAACCACAGAAAGTAAATGATTGTGAAATTGGAAAAATCACTAAGGATGAAGTGTAAAGGGAGATTGAGTATTGGAAACCTTCTGTGTTATCTTATGTTTTGGGGGCAAATCCACCGTTTACAGTGATGAATGGATTTATCATAAGAATGTGGGGGGAAATTAGGTGTGGATAAGATTTTTCTCCTTGATAATGGAATGTATATTGGCCGATTTAAGACACTTTTTGTGAAGGAAGAAGCGCTCAAGCATCCTGTGTATCTGTTTGATAAGAGACCTTTCATTGTAAAGGAATGGTCAGTCACTGATGAGATGAAGTTACATGATGTCAAGACAGCGCCTGTGTGGATTCAATTTCCCAAATTGCCTCTTAGATATTGGAATGATACTACATTGAGCAAGTTGGCCAACATGAGGCAATATGGTGGAAATGGATAATATGACTGCACAAAAACTCAGAACTCCCAATGCAAGAGTTTTAGTAGAGGTGGAAATACAAGATCAAGTGAAAAAAAAAAAGGTCTAGTTTAAAAACGAAGATGGTGAGCTGAAAGAGCAGAAGTTGATTTTTGAATGGAAACCTGCCAAGTGTAAGAATTGTAAAGGATATGGTTATTCTACTTATATTTGTAGAATTCTAGTTCCTAAGGCATGGAATTCAAAAGAAACTGGTCAGAAGGAGAAACAACAGTGTCTTACGACACCAAAAGGGAAAGAAATCCAGCAGGAAGAGGGGGAAATGGATAAGACATGACTAAGTAAGATGGTCATTAGAAAGCAGCAGTCCCCAATAGGCTCTCCTATCAGTAGATCACAAACAATAAGTCCATAAATAGAGCAAAGAAGGCTATGAAGGAGCCTGAAGAAGGGATACAGATATTGAATCAGAAAGGTTGCAAGGTGAATCAAGGGAGGATTTGTGAAAAAATAAGGTCGGTAAATAATATTTGTTATTTAGTTTCTAGTCACCCTGATCTAGGGCCTAGTAACCATGAATAATATCACTTCATGGAATATAAGGGGACTATTAAGTCCCCTAAAACACAGAGAGATTAGAAATTTTCTCTCTGTAATTAATGTTGGAATTATTGGATTTCTGGAAACAAATTGAATAAGGAGAGGGTTGAGGAGTTGATGAAGAGTAAATTGAGTCAGTATGACTATGTGGAGAATAGTGAAGGAGGAAATAAAGAGAGATTGCTAGTTATATGGGAAAAAAAAAGGTGAATATATTGTTATTGTGGAATATATAACTCAACAGTATGTCCACTATTATATGAAGGAGATTGGTGGTACAAAAGAGTTTTATCTTACCATAGTGTATACAGATTACACTGCTCAAAGAAGGGCAAATGTGTGAAATGAATTAAGACAGCTCACCACAAATGTGGTTGGAGAGTGGATCATCATGGGAAACTAACTGCATAACGCAGAAAGAAGACGAAATTGGAGGAGTTAATGAGTTAAGTCCTTATACTAAGGAGTATAAGCAGATGGTAGAAGATAATGAATGGTGGGAAATGCAAACTTATGGTGGTAGATTTACTTGGACAAATAAGAAAATTGGTCAACTGAGAATCTTTTCCAAGCTGGATAGAGTATTTGTTAATGATCATTGGATACAAAAATTCTCTAATGCATATTGTACAATAATGCCTGCTGGAATTTCAGATCATAATGCTCTTTTAATCAGATGGGGAGAAGCAACTCAGCAATGTAAGAGATCATTTAGAGACTTCAACCTGTGGGCACCACATCCAGAGTTCATCACAATAGTTGATCAGGGGTGGAAAATAGAAGTTGAAGGCACTAAACAATTTCAACTAGTGAGAAAACGGAAACTGTTGAAACCAATACCAGAAGTTTTAAAAAGAGGAATTTTGCTAACATAGAAGAGAATGAGCAAGAATGCAGAATACAGATGGAAAAGGCTCAGGAGGCTTTAAAGCAAGATCCACTGAATGAGGAGATACAAAAATCAGAAAGAGGAGATGTTCTTGATTATACCTTGGCATCAAAAGCGTTCATTAGTTTTTGGGCTCAAAAATTGAAAGAGAAGTGGATAGGTGATGGTGATATGAATACCAAATACTTTCATACAGCAATCAGGCAAAAGACGAGTAGAAACATAATCCAATCTTAGGTGTCAGACTCTGGGGAATTGGTGGAAGAGCAGTTCAAAGAGGAAGAACATTTTATAAGTTACTATAAAGAGTTGTTTGGTAAAAAAGTTGCAAGAACCAGTGCAAATAGTGAAGTCTATAATTTAGAGAGCAAACTGACCATATACCAGCAGCTTTTCCTGAATAAAGATTTCACCAAAGCTGATGTTAAGGAAACTCTTTTTAGTATTGATGAAAACAAAAGTTCAGGCCCTGATTTCAGAAGTGGATTCTATAAGAAGGCTTAGAATGTAGTGGGAGGTGATTTCAGTGAAGTTGTGCTTGAATTCTTCAAGAATGGGAAACTGTTGAAGCAGATCAACTCAACCATTGTTGCATTAATACCTAAGAATGAGAGTCCAAGGAATGCCACATAATACAGACCAATCTCATGCTGCAACACTATATATAAATGCATCTCCAAGATAATTAGTAAAAGATTGAGCCTTATTCTACCAGACTTAGTGGATAGTAACAAAAGATCTTTTGTGAAAGATAGTTTGATACTGTACAATGTCTTGTTGGCCCAAGAACTGATTAGGCTCTATAACAGGAAATCAGCTAAGCCATCTTGCATGATGAAGGTTGATCTAAGGAAGGCTTATGATTCAGTCCATTGGGAGTTTCTAGAAAAAATGCTGCAGGAATATCAGGTTCCATCAAGATTCAGACAGTGGATCATGGAGTGTGTTACATCATCTACTTACACACTAAATCTAAATAGGAGCAGTGTTGGTTACTTTCAAGGTCAAAGAGGACTGAGACAAGGAGATCCCAGGTCTCCATTACTATTTGTATTGGTAATGGAGTATCTCACAAGATGTTTGAAAATGGAGGCAAATAAGGATGGTTTTGTTAAACATCCTTACTGTGATGAGGTGAATGTCACATTAATAAGCTTTGCTGATGATTTACTAATATTCTGTGGAGCTAAGATAGGAACTATTAGGAAGGTTAAAGCCACTTTGGAACATTTTGCAAGCACCACTGACCATAGAATAAATGAAGGAAAGTCTAATCTATATTTTGGTGGATCAGGTGGTAACATACAGATGATGGTCAGACAGTTGATAGGATTTGATATAGGGACCTTTCCAATGAAGTATTTAGGGCTTCCTGTTGCTCTAACTTCATGGAATAAAGTAGATTGCCAATGTTTAATTGACAAGGTAATTGCTAGAAGCCTAGAACCAAATTTTAGGAATCTAGGCACTTTTCTTATGCAGGAAGAACAATATTATTCAAGGATGCTCTAATGACACTCCATAGCTATTGGGCAAGCATTTTTCTCATTCCACAGTCTGTTATAGCACAGATAAGTTCTTGCTGTAAGAAGTTCTTATGGGGAACAAAAGAATCTAGCAAATGTCTTCCTTAAGTAGCCTGGAATGATCTCTGATGTAGAAGGATAGAAGGAGGACTGAATATAAAAGAGCCTTATGCTTGGAACAAAGCTTTGTTGGGTAAGCAATTATGGGATTTGGAGTTAAAGAAGGACAGTCTTTGGATCAGATGGATGCATATCTACTATTTAAAAGGTAGAAGCATTTGGAACTATGATCCTCCACAAGACTGTAGCTGACATTAGAGGAAGTTGATGACGCTTAAAAATGATCTGAAAGGTGCAGTGGTGAATGGACAATAGACAGGAAATGTTGAAAAACCATATGACGCAAGAAGTGGCTATAAATGGATTAGAGGGAGCAGAGAAAAGTTCAAACCAGCAACAATCTGTTGGAGTAAATTCTCTATTCCAAAGCACAGTTTTGTCTCATGGTTAGCATGGAGAGAGAGACTACTCACTAAAGACAGACTAAGGAATATAAAGATTACTGTAAATGATCATAATTGCATTTTGTGTAAGGAAGAGGATGAAACAGTTAGTCACTTGTTCTTCAAATGTTCATATACTCAAGAATTGATAACATTGATCAATCAGTGGTTAGGAGTCAGAACTGCAATCAAGAACCTGAATGCTGCAAGACCACTGCACATGTGGAAGTATAAGGCTATTTTGAGTATAAATTTCTAAACTAATATAATTTTTTTTAGAACAGAGAGAATAGTTCATTTTATTGAGTTAAAATAGTATAACAATGATTTTTCTAAACAGTGAAGTATTATTTTAACAAAAAAAAAAAAAAAAAACGAGTCGACTGAAGATCAGAAGACTCGTGATTTGAGTGATGAAAAGACGGTTGAGTACAATATTTGATTTAGAAGTTAAATAATTATGTTGACTTTGAATAACACGCAGAGCTGGCTCACAAGACTATGGGTGAGAATTGAAGGTGACAACTGGCTATAATTCGGCCGAAAACCGAAAGGCCGAAAAGCGGAAGAGCCTTCCTTTAAATAACTTACTTCAAAAACTAAACCCTGGTCTCTCTCTTCCATGGCCCATGGGCTTCGAAAAAGATCTATAATCTTTCTTTTAAGCTTGTATTAATTGCTGTTCTTGCTCCTTGTGGTATTGGAAGGTAGAAATGCATCGAGTGTACTCCGTCAACAACATCGTCGAATCTCTTTTGATCAAGAGGTTGATTTGTGGCTACTAGCTACCATTAATTTTGTTTTGCTACGCTCATTCACTTCATCATACCTTATTCAGTTTAATTTTTCTAGGTTTAATTTGTTACGAATCATAATAATGTGATGTAATTGCTTGCTCCCTTGGAGTTTATCAAATAAAAGATATTAACCTTACTATATTGGATAATCTCAAATCTGATCCTTACTTCTTCAATATTATATCATGTTCCTCTCAAATAAACCTCAAAAAACTGAAAAATGATAAAGTTCCTTTTTATTTTTTTCATCGAAAAGCTTAATTGAAGGAACCTTCCCTAATTTCAGAAGAATCAACGCTATGTCATCAGAAGAATCCACACTTACTTTTTTCCACAATAATACTAGTTATCGGAACGCATCACATTCAAACACTATGTGCACAATGGACACTTTAACCCATGGATTATAGTTTTGTCCTCCGTTGACAACCATCCCCAATTTCTTAACTCTAAATTGACTGAAGTTTGGCCTTTCTTTTACTAAGAGTTGGTAGACTTGGAGGGTTATCTCGTCGGCTTACACTCCAATCCCAATCGACAATATGAACATATATATAACCTGCCACAAGACCGTAGTCCAATTATTCTGCGTTGAAATACGAATTGAATGAGGCAAGTTTGCAAGTTTGGCAACATGCCAAAAGTCATAACTAGTTTTATATAACTAGAGTCAAAATGAAAAGAAGGGAAAATAACATTAACCAATCAACATTCAGAAAACTCAATACGATTTAATTTTCAAAAAGACTTTGAATGAACAATTATCTTTCTTTGATACTGGTACTTGTTTTCGTGCATGGTGTGTCTTTAGACAACAAAAATGCAAAGAATGGCTTTAGGATCACGGAAGCAAGGGAGATAAAAGTGCCTCTATCTTGTAATAATCCGCCGGTGACGACGACCGCATCCAGCCTCCTTCAGAACCCAACTTTAGATATCCAAAACTTAATGTTGACAATTTCATTTTTATTTTTTATTTCTTTGGGTTAGAGGGAGCTAGTATATTAATTCTATCTAGATATCTTCAAAGTTGTTAGAAGAACAAAGAGATCTTGTATTAGTGTTTTATTGTATTTTATTTTATATAGCTAGTTTCATTTTCAATCTAAGAACCCAAGGACTTTCTATGTTTGGTTAAAGGGAATTAATTGTGACATGTTTCTCCTCTCCATCTTTTTACTCGAACCAAAGTTTCCATTTTTTTTTCTACTAACGTATGCACAGATTTCTCTATTGTTTTGATTTTCAAATCACACCCGAACACGCATTAATTTTGCTTTCCTATATAAGTTCTCAATTGCTGGCTTAGTTGAACCAAAGTCCAGTTACTCTTGTCTTATCTTTCTTCATTCCATAAGTTTCTAGGGAAAAATGATATACGACATTACTTAAACAGGATCTGTACGGGAGGATCCTATCTCTGTATCCTTGAGTTCTAAGTGAAAAAAAGATTTATACAACTTAAAATTCGACATCGAGAAACAGATCCGAAAATAATTTAATCGAATTCTGTATGTGAATTGAAATCAATTTGAAGATTAGAAATACATTCTTCTAATCAAAACAAGGGGGAAAAAAAGAAAAGAAGAAATAGCATTCTTTTATGTCTCGTGTCAATCTTCTAAAACGAGTTTTTTTTTTATTTTATGGAGATTTTTGGTTTCAACGTTATAGTAATTGTAATTGTGATATGATATTATGTGGGTGGACGGTGCTTCTCTATCTGAAATCCATTTTTGGCTGCTGCTGTTAACATACTGTGTTCTTTCTCTGGTGGGCAAATGCTTTTTTCTTTCTGCTATCCAACATATGACTCTATTTGTGTTCAGCTTATCTTACTTTATAGGCACTAAAATCTTTTCCAGATTTGTTGGACAATCCGGCTTTGATTTGCCAAGTACAAAGGTTCTTCTTTCTCCCTTGGAAAGATGGACAATCACTTACTTGTATGCTTGTTGATCATCTTTTTTAACAGAATTATATTGATGTTTTAGGGCCGGTGTCAATGTGTCGATTCGTATGACCAAAAAAAATAGACGATAAAAAATAAAATTATCCCAAGAGATGTAGTTGTAGACAAGGAGTCTAACAATGGCTCAACCCTAGATTATAGCTTATTTCGTTGATAACTCCGTTAGTACTGATTATCAAATTCAGTAATATGTCTATAAATATAGACTCAATTGTATCACTTCAGATTATAAGAAACAAAACACAGAAGCTTTAATCAATTACAATCTTTCTTCATACCCGACGCAGCCACAGGTCACACCTCTTCGCGGTCGAAGCCCTTAAAAAGCCATGTTGAGAACCTCTTCGCATCTCGGTTCAGAAAAGCCACAAAGAATCCAATAAAACCGTTCCCCTCTTCTGTTTTCATACTTCCTCTCAGTGGTGCAAACAACAATTTAAGGCCCACAACTCAACATCAAAAGGTGAAGCGTTCATCCTCAATTTTCTTTGTTTTTTTTTTTCGTTTGGTTATCTGCTTAATAATGCGGGCATATGGTTTTTTTTTTCTTTTTCCTAATTCATTCTCAAAACATTTCAGAATTTTTAGTGTCTCATATTTCATGTTATTTACGCACGTTTCTTCCGTAAAATAGATACAGTAAATACTTCAATTTCATGGACCGAAGCTTGGGCACCAAGTTTAATTAAGTATATATACACAACTCTTCTATTCTTCTATTCAACTGAATTTGCAGGAAGAAATTGAAACACCATAATCTATACGGCAATAATTTAAGTTAATTGCAATTTTGTTTGCAGATAGTTCTCCGGTTACCACCACAAGTTCACGATATGATCATGAGTACTAATCGAAGTCATAAGCTTTTGGGGTTGCCATTAGTTATTTTGTTGTTGATTTTGCAACTACCTACATCATCGGCTGGGGCGGAATTCTCCATGATGCAATTTGATTGTAATTCAACTCGTGACGATCATAAGGCGCCTTCTTCGGAAGATTTCTGTTGGCAGAAAGCATATTTTGGTTTGATTGCAGAAATCCAAAAGTTTCGGTATGTACAATGATGTTGATTTTTTTAAAAAAAAGTTTCGGTGGTATGTACAATGATGTTGATTTTTTTTTTTTTAAACTAGGTATATAGTTATTTTTCCCGCCCTAAAATAAGAATTGTATTTGTTTGACACATAAAACTAACGCCTTGTGGTATTTCTGTATGTTTTGCAGAACACCAGCTTATCGGTGGCTTACAACGATTTTGATTAATGAGATGAATGAGCTGAAAGAAAGCGGAATCTTAACTAGTAACTGAGTTTGGCTTCAATCAAGAGTCATTATTAGTACTGTTTTTATGATGTTATCTATTAAGCAATGTGTTATCTATTAAGCAATGAAGCTTTATCCTCTCAGTTACATTGATATTTTTCTTGGCCATGGTTGGATTATTTTAAATGTTCTTCTTATTTTGTTTTTAATTTCAGTTTTCAGAGATTAGTTAGTTAGAAAAAATGTTGTTTAACTTCACGTCACACTATAGAATTATGTGATGTGAGGAAGGGATGTTGGTATTCGACTCAAAGTCCGTATAATGATCAGACTAATTGATTGATTTCACCAATACATACACAGGTGAATACATCTAGTAATAAGTTCACAAGATAGAGTTCTACAACTATACAACTCAATCTACAACTACATCCCATAAAAAGATAACTATGACAATCTAAAATAAGAACTTCTAGTCAAGTAACAGATAAGAAATTAATTTGAGGCTGCTCCCGAGAGTCAAGTAGATAGCTAGACAAATGCATAGTAACTCTTAAGTCGGCTTTTCCAAGTCAACAAACAAAATTAATTGGATCTAGCATTCTAGCTGCACCTCTGACTTTGTTATATTTACTTCTTTCTGCTAGCTTGGAACAAAACCTTCAGAGAAATTCGGCATCTACATCGTTAGGGATGACAATTGACAAGTGCCCATGATTCCACACCACCAAGTCAATGGTTATGCACATCGTAAAACTAAGACATAATGTATTCCAAGGTTGATTTACGGTGATAGAATGCGATAAAAAAGTAATGCAACTAATTAGGGAATCTTCAAGTGTCAATCTCAAACATGTGAATACGCGCATTAACTAAATTATTATAACATCTTCTGTAGACTTAAGCCATATTTTTCAAACCCCAACCATGTGAACTTACTAGCAACTTGCTCCAATTTTCCATCTATTTAAGCACACACGCAATTGTTCATCCACCATGCAGGGCAAGCACTTCACAAGCTAAACTTGTTTAATTTTGGCTATCAATCTTTAAGAGATGAAGCCTTCTTCTTCCATTTCGATTGCCCTAGTACTTCTCTTGGCTCTAGTTGGCTTCTTTTCCCATTGCGATGCCACAGGTCGTGGGCTCTTGTATCGACGTTTGTGCCCAATGTATGTCGAGGGCGGAGACGGTTGCCCTGACGACCCTCTTCCAAGGCCAGTAGTGCGTCCACCACCGCCTCCGCCAGCAGTAGTCGTCGTGCCGACGCCAAACCCTCCTCCTCCACCTCCAGCTTGGAGACCACCTTATAATCCTGACTGCCCTCGCCCGCGGCCAGGGTTCCCAAGAATGCAATGCCCTTAGTCAAAATTTTGCCATTCAAATAAAAAAGGGCTAACAAACCCTGGCGTATCCCTCGAATTAATTTCATGCATTTTCTATTTAGTTCATTTGCGGTTCCAATATCGAATGGGCAGCTATGCGCGTCCTTTTGAATTATGTCTTCCTGGTTGTATTATGTTTATGCGCTGTGCTTTTAGCAGTGTTACTGCTCAAAGTTCGTAAGCATTTAGCGGTGAAATTTAAGTTTTGTTTCTCAATGATTAATTAATTTACGTGTGTTACGGCTTATAATAACCAATATTGTTTTCACTTTTCAGCATGGTTTGGATAGTTTTCAATTTGAAAAAGTTATTTCATTTTACTTCCGTTTACGTAAATCATGTGGTTAAAATGGGTGAGGACGACTATGTATGAAGATTGAACTAGTTTTTTTTTTAATAAAGAAGACGTTCAATTTCATCGCTCTTTCAGCTGAGCAGTCAAAACGTAAACTTTGTTTTTCTTTCCCCGGACTGTAAAAAGTGGTGAAGTCATAAGCCTAATAAGAGAGTACGTAAAACATTTTCTGAAAAACTCAAATGCCTACTATACATACTTCTCCAATCCCAACTTGAGGAGAAGCCAAAATTCGTAGTCCCATACTCCCATAGGAACAAATTAAAGTCACTAAAGTTAGCTAAGGTGTCGAAAAAGATTCCTGCAGGAATTCGGCCAAGATAAGATTTAAAGGGAAGCCAAACACGTACAACAATATGTTCCAGTTACTGTGTAACTAATACATATTCAAGTAAGTAGAATTTTTTCAAAATACAAAATTTTCTCATTAAATATTTGTATCATTGTTACATGTTTCCGCCTCTATAAATTTATAGGTCAGGAATGCAATATCTGCTTTCTGATTTTTTATTGTATGTCAGATCCCCGGGAGCGTTCGTCTATGGTTGTGTCAACAATTTCATGCATATTTGTCGCTTGTATTTGCATTTGAATACCAATCATGTTCCAAGAATATTGAGAAGAGATCAGACCCATGGATGCAATAATCTTTAAACTCTTGTGCGCGGACTTTCAATGCGCTTAACTTGGTAGATGCATGCATGATCATGAGTCAGCTAAGAATTTTTTTTTTAATATCAGTACTCTTTCTTCCATGTTAAAATGATTGTTCAGTTTGAATTTTTATTTTGAGTGTTAAAATTATATTATAAGTAAAATTTTAAACCTTATAATAATTTGAGAACACAATGAATACATAAAAACTTTGAGGACGCAACCCTCCAAAAAGGAAGCTCTCCAAGTCAACATTCATTCTCTTTGATCGAGCTAGCCGGATAGAGCTGACCTTTTTTGAAAGTTGACTTAGTATTTCTAAACACTATAAATCTCAATAAATGAGATTCGATATCGACATTGTGTGAGTGATGAAAACAGAAAACCGGAAGCAGAGAACCATTTTCCATTCCCAAGTTAATGGTTATGTACATATAGTAAACTGATCATAATGTAAGCCAAGATTGGTGCATTCGTAATTTAATGGGGAAATTATGCAACTAGTAAGGTAGTCTGCAAGTCCAACCAATTGTCTAGTCTTAAACATGCATGTGAACAACTAGGCTCGTAATTAACTGGATTAATGTAAGTTTATCTAGGGTAGACTAGTTATGCCATTTTTTTCAAACCCAAACCATGTGAAGCTGCCAGCAACTTGCTCAATATTCCATCTATTTAAACACCCCCCCCCAACTGTTCATCCACCATTCCACCAAGTAACTGGATTTTGGGTTGTCAAATCTTTAAGCAAATGAAACCTTCTTCTTCCATTTCAGTTACCTTAATT
This sequence comes from Oldenlandia corymbosa var. corymbosa, assembly GCA_949775105.1. NCBI lineage: Eukaryota > Viridiplantae > Streptophyta > Magnoliopsida > Gentianales > Rubiaceae > Oldenlandia > Oldenlandia corymbosa. Next base: position 34,907,900 of record OX459118.1, on the reverse strand, counting down.
CTTCTTTTGGCCCTGGTTGCCTTTGCTTCCAAGGGTGATGCCACCAGTCGTCGGTTCTTATTCGGGCGTATGTGCCCAATGTCTATTTCCGGTGATTGCCCTACCGACCGTCCTGTTATTATAAGGCGTCCACCACCGCCTCGGACAGCAGTAGTCGTGCCGAAGCCGAGCCCTCCTCCTCCCCTACCTCCAGCTGTGAGACCCAGATTACCTCCTGATGACTGCCAGCAGCGAAGGACAGGACCATTACCAAGAGTACCAATACCATGCAATTAGTCAAAGTTGTATTGTTTGGTCGTTCAAATAAAATAGGCTATATATAAGTTTAACCTAGCCTATCCTTTGAATTAATTTCATGCGAATGTCTGTCTCTGTTTAATTAGTTTGCGCTTTCAATTGTTTGTTAGAAGCCCGACTGGGGACCTATGCAACTGTTTGTACGTGCAGTGTTTTCTATTAGTTCTATCAATGTTTGTGCCGTGACAGCGTGACTTGCTCTTCAGAAATTAATTTGAGCTTGTAATCATCAAATTTACATATTACACTTACCAGTGGTTTCAGTTTCGTTTTGGATTGATGATTTATCCTCGCTTGATTTTGAGAGACAAAACACTTAGGAGGAAATTTTATCAAATGTAACTTGTCCTATATGCTTTGGTTTGAAACATAATCTAACTCGCGTTCCTATATCTGTAATCCAAGGATTCAGTGGGATCTTATAATTATACTATTAAGTTATAAAAGTCTGGATATAGGTTTATCGTTGGATGAACTGCATTGCTAAATGCATCCTAACCGAAAGAAAAATTAATGTGAAACTTAACTTCACAAAATTTTATGGTAGAAGAGGAGTTCATAGACCCTGTTCTCTAATACCCTCTAGCTACCTTAATCTTTTTTTTTTTATGTTTGTAAAAACAGTTTAATTAATTGTGATCCTCATCCTCCTCCTCTCTTGGCACTTACTTCCTCTAGTCCTTATTGTAAGTTAATTTGATTTCTCTTAATTATTTTCATTTATTTAGTTCTTTCAATTGAAAATAAAATTTTAAAAGTATTTTTAAGGTTTTATTTTCAATTGAAAAAATACGATAAATAAAAGTTATGAGAAATCAAAATGTCTTACGATAAAGACCGAATGAGTACTTCTTTTTTATTAAAAAAAACACAGATGTACAGATAGTTTAAAATAAAAATAAAAAAAAAATAAAAAATAAAAAAAATCGCAAGTTCAAGAAAGTTAAATCAATTTCGGCCCATCAGTCCGAACCAGACTTCAAACGGAGTCGAAATTGAAATAATTAAGCTGGGTTTTGCAGTTTCTAGGTTCTATAATCTGTCCTCAGCCTTAATAATTAAATCTCCAGATAAATAAAGCCCAATTCACCCACAATATCACTCATAATTAGCCAAAGAACTGACAATATATTTTCTTCAAGGAGGGTAAGGATCAACTGTTGACACGATCAACTTATAATGGCCGTATGGACAGCCTGGACAATTGGGATTTCGAAAGGTCCAGCTCCAAGCTGGAAGCAGTCAAAGCCCTCAGCCAAGAAGAAAACACTCGAAACCAGCCCAGCAATGTACTACGTAGAATTCGATGTTACTAAAGCATCAGTGGACAGTAGAAATACAACGCATTGACCGTAGAGGTAACAAAGTAGAATGGGGTACTCCGCCCCGGAGGGAGTACATATTTTGACAATCCCGCTCCCACTATACTAGATAGTCTATCTTTTGACATCTAGACTCTTTTTCTCGAAACCAAAGTGGTTGTGGTGGAGTGAAAGGGACATCTCCACCCTTAACCATAAGTCAAGGGTTCGAACTTTGCTATGTGCATGGAACAATCTTAAATATTTTGGCCAACTGCCCATCTATTGAGGTGCCTACAATTCAGCAAGTGGGATTAGTCACTGTTGCTGACAGCGAACACCCTGCAAATATGTAAAAAAAATTATAAAAAAAAACTCTTTCTCTCGAAGTTATTTTGTAATTTAAGCTTAACGCTTCCTCAGTATGTAAAAAATAATAATAATAATAATAATAAATAAAATAAAATAAAATAACTTATCAATGACAAAAGAGACTTGAACTATACTTTTTGCCTTTGAGATGAGTCCGTTTTGGATCGACTTGGTAGTAGCTGTAAATAAATCCCATAAGTCATAATTATTCCTATACCAAAATGATGAAGTATGGATTTGTATCGTGTCTTAGGACGGGCGGCGATGATGATCTAGGCGGCAGGGGATGACCTAAAACCTGCAAGACAGAGTCTCGAGTGTCTTCCGAGGGTATACTCTCTGATGCTTAAGTCAATAAAGGAATAGAGAGAATAGAAAGAGAGGTATGTATATCGTGTGCAGAAGGTGTAGAAGATCTGAATTATGAGAGAGGTACCTGTTTTCTGAAATCCTAGCGGAATAGGTTTAGGCAGTGGCTTAATCTCCTAATAACCTAATCCTAGGCCCAATAGGGTTCAGTTTGGACTCGTCAAGTGCCCCTGGCAAGCCATATCCTCGAGGTTCGCCGAGAAGAATATGGGATGCTACAAGTGTTGATGTCTTTTTCAGTTTCGTGGTGTTGCCTCGGTTCCTCAACTCTTTTGTTCTTGGGTATCACCTATATAAAATAAAGAGAGTAGAATGCCTCGAGGAGGTCTTTGTGATAGTGAATTCCTATTTAAGAGGGGGAAGACTTTATATGCCGAATTAGGAGGATGGCGCCTAACTGCCGAATTGGGAGGATGGCATCTGGATTTCCTTATTTGAAGGGAGGAAGCCCATATGTTTGGATGTTCGAGATGCGATAAATAATGTTATAATATAATGACATATGGTAATAAGATGATTATGAGTAATATCAGTTCAAGCAGAAGATATTAGGATGATCCCTCAAATTCCTTGCCCCGAGGGTATGTCCCTGTTTATGCCCCCGAGTATGTTTTCCTCGTTGAAGGGTGATAGGGTTTTACCGCGAGAGGATTGGTAACTTGAAGAACTCCTTTGATCGTTCTTAAAAAGATATATTGATATGATAGTAGAAATATGCTAATGATATCAGCAGTAGATTGATTTAGAATCGAAAAATATATTAAAAAAGTTTTGAGAAGTACCTCAGTCTCGAGATAAATTGATTACTCGAGAAGGTGTTACCTCGATTCCGTGAAGGTATTATGAAAGTCAAGATACGTCTTCTCGAACACTTCTAGTAGTAGAGTCGAGATATGTCTTCTAGAACACTTCGAGTACATAGTAGTGCATTGCTAGAGGGATGCTTGTCCCTTCGAGGAGATGTATCTCTCGAAACTTCAGTCTTCGAAATTGCCTCTTGCTTTGAAGAACTTGAGAGCTTATCTGTAAAATTAGAAAAGTATTTGGATTAATAAAACATAAGATAAAAAGCATAGGGGTTGAATTTCAAATTTTCTAAAATTACTGAAATTCGTCTTGTTTGATCCCCATGCCCCTTGTCGGCCTATTCGTCGGTTTGTTTAGGTCGACATGGAAGTCGATAGCATCTTCGTCGGCTGGAGCAACTCGACAAAAACGTTGACAGAACTGTCGTCGATCGGATCGTCAATCGAAGGAAGTCAACGGTTGCCAGTATGGGAATTTTTAAATTCTTGATTTTGGCTTTCGCGTACATGGATTTGCACATCAAATCAACCCGGTGATCATCGTAAAGCACCAATAAATTTCAGCTTCGTATCAAGAACTTTATTTGGTTGTAAGGACCAAACAAATCGGTCCTACCGGGCGTGCCACTTGGCGAGCATGGATTTTTATGGTGCCTTAGGACGGGCGTCAATGATGATCTAGGAGATGGAGGACGGCCTAAAACCTACAAAACATAGCCTCGGGTGTCTCCCGAGGGTAAACTCTCCGATACTTAAGTCAATAAAGGAATTGAGAGAGTAGAGAGAGAGGTATGCGTATCGTGTGCAGAAGGTGTAGAAGATCTGAATTATGAGAGAGGACTACTTCTTTATATAGAGGTGGTGTTACCTGTTTCTTGAAATCCTAGCGAATAGGTTTAGGCGGTGGCTTAATCTCCAAATAACCTAATCCTAGATCCAATAGGCATAGGGTTCAGTTTGGACTCGTCATCAAAATTAGTTGTTTTATTTATCTTTAATATGCATTTCTAATGCTTTTTATTACTTTTTTGATGTTTTAAACTCAATTTCTATCCTTTTCTTTCTTTTTTTTTCCAAATAATTCACATCTAAAACATAATCTCATGATGTATGTAGGGAGAAGAGTTTGACAAGGGCAATAAGGCAATGTAACAAATTTATATACAAATATCAGATTTTTTTTTCATACTGCGCACGGTGTTGTAAGTGCATTGCACTTAAACTAATCCGCACCGAGTTAGGTCGGTCTCCTTTCGGAAGGAAAGCTCTCTCAACATTGCTTTTTCCATTCACGAGACTCGAACCCAAAACCTCGCTTAAGAGAACCAAAGTACCTTACCACTTTGACCAAGCAAGTGTTGATATAAATGCCAGATTTTACATCCTGAAATTTGAAATTTCTTGCAACCCTATTAGGAATTTAGATTCCTAAAATGATGCCTTAAAAAACTTTGAAGTGGATCATTTTCAAGATATGTACATGATGCATGGCCTTATGGGCCTTATGGCATCATTGATCCCTCGTTCCCTGCCTTACATGAAACGCTCCAAAATTAACTTATCAAGAAAAAATAAAATAAAATCGAAACTTACTGCCTCAATCTAAGCTCCAACACCAAATTATCCTCTGTCCCATAATACAAAAATTGACCAACTTTTAGTTAGAATCTATGTAAATTTATATTCCCTCCTTCCTAAAACAACTGTCAAATTTGGATTTTCATTCTTACTTTTCTGCTTTCTCCCTCCTTTTTAATTCAATTGAAGCGGGAATGATCAATGTTTGAAAAAAGATAACTTAATTTGATCAGAGAGTCCATAATATATAACCTATGACCACCAGGAACAGGGATCAGCTGCAGATGAGGATGAATTACTACTCTCAGAGATGCTAAGGAGTTCTTCCAAATAATCAGATCCCAAATCTTGAAAAACCACCACATTTTGTTCCTCCTCTTTGTTATTATCGTTATTATTATTGCTCTTCTTCTTCCTGGAAGCATTATTCCTCTTGTTGGTGGAAGCGTGCCTCTGTTTCATCACCAACACCGGCGAACACCCTTCTTCGAAACCGTAATCCATCCGCCGCAACGACTCGTGAACCACGTCCGCCGGGAAATTAAGCACGGCGGAGTGTCCCCGCATCACCAATGCGGCCTGATCGTACACCAAAGCCGCTTCCTCCGCCGTATCAAACGTCCCGATCCACACTCTGACTCCGTTTCTGGTGGAATCCCTTATCTCCGCCGCGTATTTCCCCCACGGCCTCCGGCGAACTCCCCTGTAAGACACCGATTCCTCCTCCTTCGTGGTGGGGTCCTCGTAATTACGATGATGATCGTTGGGAGAACCAGAAAAGCATTCTTCTTCCTCTTTGATGACGCCATAGCCGCCGGAGTATGCTGCGGGTGAGTGCTCAGTGATAGTGGCTGCTTCTTCTAGAACTCCGGCGAGAACCATCTCCTGAGAGTCGTTCTCATTAAAAGGGAGGTAAGAATTAGTATTATTGTTATAATTATAATTGTTATGGTAGTTGTGGAAATGGGCTGATGAGGAATCGAAGTTGGATGAAAGTTGTGAGGAGGAATTACTGAATGTTGATGAAGAATACTCTGGAGAAAACTGCTGGTGATGAGATGAATGGTAGTAATATTGATGAAGGTCAAAGAATGAATAATCCATTGGGGGCTAGAATTTCAAAATTAAGAGTTCAAACTCAAAAGCTTCTTCTTCTTCTTCTTCTTATTCTATAAGAAAGTTCTAATGGAAGAAGGTGGTAAAGAAGAAAGTTAAGTGTAGGATTTTGGTGGGAAATTCAACTGTCAAACCAGAAATACGTCAAGGGGGGTTTATATAGGGTAGCAGGCGCACGAGCGGGTAATAGAATAATTTATTACTTGTCATTTTCAGATTAAAACAGAGTAATCTTTAATTTTAAGGATGAATAATCATGTTTGCTCTGTTTTTTTTCTGATTTCATGTGTTTTAATGAGGTGAGTCAGCTGACATCAAAGATTGAAAATGTGGTCTTTGCTTTGGGGGGGACTGCGGACCTTTGGTCTTTGGAGAAAAAAAAAATACATGGGCACACGTGAGTCAAATGCCCTGTAGGATTTTGGTGGAAAAGTCAGACGAGAAACTTATGTGACTCGGTGACTGTGACGTAAGTTATGATGATTAATCGAGCTTACAAGGCAGAGTAATTGGTCATAATACATGTATATGTTCATTGTTTCATGCATTTTGGCATCTTGTAATTTTGTTCATTATTATTGGTTCTCTCTTACTCACACTTTGCTTCTATTCCTCCTCACTGTACAGATTTCCAGATTTGGAAATGGGTGCTTATTTGCGTGAACAGTGAATTAATGGGTGGGATTCCATCAATTAGACAAATGATATGAGAACACCACATATGATTGTCATTAATTTTCCCAAAAGGGCATCATCAATGGCATTTTCGACATTAATTTAACTCATATTTATTAGTCGACATTATATTAAGATGAAAAATAATATATATAGTGAAATATAATAGTAGCTGATGTACTGTATGTGTAAATACATAACCGCCTCCTATATGGTTTTTTTTTTTTTTTGTACAATGAAAGGACGCATATTGTCTAGTAGTCTAGATTATTACAGAACGTTGGTAAGAAATATCAACTATATCATGATCAAGCCATGATTTCAACTTATTCGGAGGAACATCTAGTCGAGTTAGATCGCCGGAATTGGTAGCCGCTAATGATGCTAGTTAATGAAGGAGCAATATATATTTTTTGTCTTTTCATTAATCATTATGATATTATATTATGATTTATCATTATGTGTATCATTGTTCCAATTAAGATACTAGCATGTCCGATTTTTTTTTTAATTCTTCTGCTCTGACTTATGTCTTTTAAACAGAATAATCAAGATTTTATGTTATGACTTGTCACCCTTAAATGTTTTGGTATATGTTATGTATCTTCATCATTGGATATGCGTTCCATGCCAAACGAAAAACCAAGATCAGATACATGCACGAGGCCTGTACCTCGATTTTGTGGTTATTATTCTCTGGTCATCTCTTGCTTCTGTGATACTACATTCACCAGTTTTATGAAATGCAGAGTATTCTTTATTATTCTCTTATTGTCTAATTTGAATTTTCATTTTTAGTACAAATTAAAAAAAAATAAAAATTCAAACTATATAATAATTTTGGAACAGAGAGAGAATATATGATTTTAGTCCGTGGATAATACGGTTGTAGTACATTCACTAACATGGTTCAGTGATTTAAAAAAAAAAAACAAACAAACTAATGACCTAGGCGTGGATTATCAAATCTTATGATTCTGTTAATGAATCGAGAATTCATATGGTGAATAATCATGCTCATAGTTAATGGAAATTAAGCAAAGTAATGATGATGTTATTAGTCAGCCCGACATTAATTGGTCAATTAACTAATATTTATATCAGGGCCAAAATTACCCAAACACACACACACACAAACAAAACAAGCAGAGAGAGATAAATCATTCTATGATATCGACTGGGAGGGGTTGGTCAAGGAATAATTACAGCCATTAAAAACATCATCGATCATCATCATCCTTGGAGAAGTTTTGTTGTGTGTAGGAGAAATGTTTTTAGAACTTGTTTGATGATTGGTCAAAAGGGGAAAAGAAAAGTCTCCTCAGGTTCAAACCCTCTCCTCATTGGTCTTGCTATATTCAAACCCGTATTGTGAGTGTCAAAAAAAGACCGGTCAAAAAGGCTTTTTAAGCACAATCCATTTTTAAAATGGCTTATTGCAGCAGCGTTTTCACACTTCATACTTCACCCGAACAGTAGTATCTCATTTCCATCGGATATTTTGTGATATCGTGTAATATTTGTTATGTTATACGTACTAATTAAATACCGGGGCATCCATCTTCATGGTATTTCTTACTACTGATTTTTATGTATGGATTATCCTCTTACATTGTAACAAACTTGTTTAATTTTTATGGCTCCATTATTGTTTGTGCTAAACTGCAAAATCTATCGTGAAAGTTCCCTTAAATTGGTGTTGATCGCTATGGATATTCCCTCTATCCCATAATTATTGTCCAGTTTGGATTTTCATTTTTAGTTCAAATTGTACTAAAAGTAAAATTTTAAACTGAACAATAATTTTGGGACGGAGGGAGTACATCAAAAGAGGATTATATAGAATAAATGAATTATATTGGCAGTCTTAGCACAATCTTCTGTTCTGCTGCTAGTACTGTGGCACAGTGAAAGTGGCAAACTTTCATCATTTCATTTCATGTTTCTAGAATCCCCAGTGTGGCTTAGATTTGTGGACCAAAGAGTGTCTGTTGTTTTACTACTACGTTCATTGAACTTGTTGAGAGATCAAGGATAAGGGTGAAAATTGAAATCGATACTCCTTCCAAGTAGGAGAAAATATTATATAGTCTAACTATAGTCTAATGTTTTTCTTTTTTCTTTTTTTTTTTTAAACCTCTCGGAGGTCGTACATATAGATTATTTGTACAAAACGAGGGGGAAATATTCGAGAAAAAAATATTCATCATTTTGCACCATGATATATTCTTAGACGCAAATAAAAATAAACATGTCTTCAATATATATTTGGATCTATTCTTCGATGGTATTTTTAAAGTTTAATTGTTCTTTTTCGGTTAATAATAATGTGTGAGTGGGGATTTGTATCCAAGTGCATATCATCATCATTCTCTTGTTGACCTGATTTACAAAAAACCATAGTAGCATTCTATCCTTCATGACTTAATGACATCATAAGATCATTTGTTGGAATTTGGAAATGCATGCCTCCTATACGATCCATGTCCCAAAAGAGATGTTGAAAACTTGAAAGCTCTTTGTTTGCTGAAGGGGAGATTCACAAAAGTGGGGAGCGAGCTAGTTTGTGGTGGAGCTAGCAATTATCTTGATCCCAGATTTATTGACCAAGAGACTACGGGGGTGCGATGGTGGGGATTGGCCCATGATGTTGATTCATACTGTAAAAAAGAACAGAATATTGAATCATTGCAGAGAATGTCCATTGTTGTTTTAATAGTACTCCACTAACTAAACACATTATTGTAATTGGTGTTACATCATGCCTTACATTAGAAAGGATTTCAGATGTTCCAAGTGGTGCTAATTACACTGGTAATTCTAAAACAAAGAACGCTAGCTCTCAGGTTTAGACTTTAGACAACGGGTTACCATAACCACAATCCCCCATTGGTCCTAACTCAGCCTTCGGAATTATTGCCGGTCAATGGTGATTGAACATACAAGTTGGACGCGATGAAGAGATGAATGGATTATAAGCCATTAACCAAAAATAAAATAAAATAAAATTATAAACCAGGAATTTTTTTTTTCTAAATACGTCAAAGCAAACTTTTATTTTTATATGCTTCTTGTCACTAGCTTGTTCTCTCTTTGATGAGAGTTTTTGTCTACTCGCTTCCATTCTCATTATAATGTATTTTGATTTTGCCCTAAATTTGATTTAGTATATTTTTTAAATTGAAAATAAAATCTTAAACAGTTTCACTTTAATAAAACTTATAACAAATCAAAATGTTTTATAATAAGGGAATATCCTTTTTGAGAGTTTAGCTATCTATCCTATTTGGGGTTTTCTTTTTTCCCTTTATTTTTGTTCTTTGTGTGTTCTTTTACATATCTGATGAAGAATTTGTAGACCTTTCATGATTTTTTTTTATTTTTTGGTAAACAAAAAGCACAGGCAGAAAGCCTATGGCTTATTAGATTAGCTATTACATATTCTAGGACTACTACACCGTGAAAAATTGGCACGAAAGTAATGAACCTGCAGCAAAGTTGGAGTGCTTGTAGCTTGTGGGTGTATGATTTATCATTTTCAGGAGTGCAAGATCCTAGCCTTTGTAGTATAATTCCGTTACAATATAGGTCCTTTTGTAGATGATTTTTGTATTTTGAAACAGTATGTTCTCTCTCTGTAATTAGTGATGTAGTTCTAGTTTTATATGTTGAGTTGATCTATTATGTGTTTAGAGTTGAATCTTCGTGATTAGATCTGGTGTATACGGCGAGTTATTTTAACTTGATTGTTATAATCGGCCAATCAAGTAACCAGTTCGTTTGCTTCTTTTTTATATTATACTACCTCTGTCTCAAAAAAGATCTCATTTTAAAAATTCAAATCTTAAAATTAGACTCATGAGATCGTTATAACCTAAAAGTGATTATTAAACTAATAATAATTATGAAATTTATATAATTTTTCATATTAATTTTTTAATTTGTAAGATTAAGTCATCTTTTTTATATTTAAGTTTTTTAGATTAGATTAGGTAATATATTTTTTCATATTAATTTTTTAATTTGTAAGATTAAGTCATCTTTTTTATATTTAAGTTTTTTAGATTAGATTAGGTAATAATATAAATCATTAGATATATCATTTGCCTTAATATATATGTATATGGCTTGTGCAAAAAAATAAAAAATCAACATTGTTGAAGTTAAATTGAAGATGGAGGTAGAGGTGGTGGTGAAATGGTGCAATTGTAACAATAATTGAAATTCAAAGGATAAAAACCAGAATATACCGAAAGTCACTTCGAAAATATCAAAAAGCAAATATCTTCTTCCCCCTTTCCTCCTCAGCTGCCATGAAGAAGAACAGAGGATAAGGTTGTTCAATTCAATCACTTCCCCTCCTCCTTCAACCCAGAGCTCCCAAAACCAAGCTTTACAGCAAAAATGCTGTCTTCCACCATGTACACCATGAACACCCCCAAAACCCATTTCCTTTCCACCCCATTTCTCCCTTCCCATCCCCTGTTCCATCTCCACAAACCTCTCCCTCCCCATCACTCAAAATCCCACTCAATTTCAGCCTTAATTCTCCCCAACGGTTCTTCATATCCTAACCCAAAACCCGTTTCAGTTCAGGACCTGATTCTCCCCCCTTCCTCATCTTCCTCCTCCTCTTCTCAACAGAGGCAGCTTTACCAGCCCTTTAGGCCTCCGCCTTCCCCACTTCCTCTTAAATTTCGTGATCTCGATATCAATGGCAAACTTGAAATCCTCACTGACCGTCTTGGTCTTTGGTTTGAGTTTGCCCCTTTGATTCCCGACTTGGTTCAGGATGGATTCACCCCTTCAATCATCGAAGAAATCACTGGAATCACCGGGGTGCAGCAGAACTGCTACGTCGTGGCGTCTCAGGTTCGTGAATCCTTAATTGAGTCTGGTGTTGATGATGATATTATATCCTCCTTTGATGTCACTGGGGCTGAAATTTTGTATGAAATTAGACTTCTGAGTGCCTCCCAGCGGGCTGCCGCTGCTAAGTATTTGGTGGCCAATGAATTTGATGCTAAAATGACCCAGGAATTGGCTAGAACTATGAAGGATAAGCCTCGTAGGAAAGGGGAAAAGGGATGGGATAGTTTCGATGATGAACTTCCTGGGGATTGTTTGGGTTATATGTATTATAGGTTGGCTCACGAACATAAAGCTACTAACGACTTGGAATTGTGGAGGGCTTCATTGGAGAAAGCCCTGAACGCGCTAGAATCCGAAACTGCCCGTAAAAAGGTATTGGAAGAATTGGAAGGAAAAGATGATGATGCGGGCACTGATGGACTTGCAGTGTCAGCAGTGAAGGTGCCTGTCGTGAGGATGAAGATTGGAGAGGTTGCTGAAGCTACTTCTGTAGCGGTTCTGCCAGTATGCAGAGCTGAGGGTGGGACAGTTGAGGTGGAGGATGCACCGTGGGAGTGCGGAAGCAAAGGGGATTTTGGAGTTGTGGAGGCAGAGAAAGGATGGAAGAGTTGGGTGGTGCTACCAAGATGGGAGCCAGTGGCGGGTCTAAATAGAGGCGGGGTAGCTGTGGCATTTAAGGATTCCAAGGTTTTGCCATGGAAAGCGAGCAAGTGGAATCAAAATGAGCCCCTTTTGGTGGTGACAGACAGGGGATCGAAAGAGGTGGTGGCGGATGATGGGTTTTATTTGGTTGTAGGTGGTGGTAATGGTAACGCTGAGGAGGGTTTAAAGGTGGAAAAAGGATCGGCATTAAAGGAAAGCAGTGTCAAGGAGAGTTTAGGTTCTGTACTTATGGTGGTTAGGCCGCCAAGGGATGATTATGATGACCAGATTAGTGATGAAGAATGGGATTAAAAAATTCGGATTTTTTTGGATCTTTCTCAATTCCCTTGCAAGATGGTTGGCTTCTGTCTTATTAACAGTCGCTAGAAGCTGGTTAATGCAACATGTCACTGCTCTTCAATACAAGAAATATGCTGGATGTTTGATGCCTGGGGAGGATGGTTCAAGCTAACCTCTTAAAAGATACAAAAAGGGATGTCATTTAGTATCATAGGATAATCTTCTGAGATGTAATCAGTTTTGAGTTAGCCATATTGTAAAAGAATCCTTTCCCATTGTTTACTAGATGAACATAATCAATCTTAAAGATGATATTCAGATATCATTTCTTTGTTATGTAATATTATCACTTTTGATCTATGGCAAAACTTTGTGATTGGTATCAATCAGAAAGAGACATGCTCCAGGATGATGGTAGTGAATAATGTTTTTATTGATTGCTGTTATATGAAAATCCTTGATAGAATACTTGTGTGATCATACACTCCTCCCTACTCAGTAAACCAAGTTGATTCTTATTGAAATGATTGGTTGGGAAAAAAGAGCTGTAGTTTTAAATTTGTGAGTACTTACTTTGGTACATGAAATAATATGCAAAAACTTTGATTCCCAGAGTAAAGGCCGTGTTAGATAAGTTGGCAGATCTTTGGGGTTCTGAGTGATGGGGATGCCACAAAGAGGTAGACTCAGTGAGGCAGATGTTCTGCAGAAGCCTTCTCTCTCGTTGTATATGTTTGAATTACTCTGATTTTATAGCTTGATCTCCCCTACCACTGACTGGCAGACTATTATCTCATTGCATACAGTTCTCGCCCTGGGAATAAATTTTTATAGGGACACTTCTGAAGAACTTCCCTGACACTTTGTTTATGTTCCAAACTGTTACTGCCATTATTTTCATGGTTTTTACTAGTATCACCTTTGCAGATGAGTGATGACCACCCCGGCATCATCCCAAAGATGGGTGAAGTTCCTGAAAAACACTCAGGAATACCATCGGCAAGTAGGTCATGTAACTACTACCTCAAAATATTTCCATCTTCTTCGCCATCTAGTAAGGTCTTGGGTTTCAAGTTTTGGTAAATTTGATCATTTTGATCGTTTTGTTCTCACTTATCTTGTAATATTCTCAGATACACATGGACTTCCTAGAACCTCTTGTTTTAATGTCTTCGAAAAGCCTACTTAAGCACAAGGACTGTAAATCCAATCTTTCAGAGTTCAAACAAGGCTCCAGAGTTTGCACTTCAGCTTTCAGCTGCATTGAGAAGAGGCTATATGAATGACATCAGGTTAGTTGGACGGTCCTCATCTGCTGCCCCTGCCACTGGCCACAAGAAAGTCCACGGTAAGGAGAACAGAGAACTTGAGAGAGCTTTGCAGCATGATCAAATCAGAAGGCCTAAATGTGGTTTAAAGTTCAAAATGCTTTGAAGCTACCAACATTTGCTTGTCCAAAGTAGATGGTGGTTTGGCTGATGATTAGTCTGACTTAGCACACATTGTGCAACACAAATTCCAATTTAGATTGATCAGAGAACAAACACTTCCGATGGTTACTTTTCTGACATAAGCACCTGTAGGCCTTTACAAACACAGATGATTTAATCTGTTTTAGTTTCAAATCCAAAGAACTTCCAAATGCACAATGAAGAGAAAAGGAATCATTCTCCGGGGTGCCTACAGCGAGGAATACTAAAATCCATACTTGGTTACAATAATGCACCTCACATGGGTGCTTATAAACAAACAGTACTACAAAGAAAAATAAAGGAATGACTTTGATGTTTAACCCGAATACAAAGATCTGCACATTTTTTCAGATTACTCTTAATTGCAAATTGTTCGACTGGCTGCAAAGAACCAAGACTAATCTGCCAGAATTTATTTATGCCTTTTCCATTTGAAACACCAAAAATAAAGAACCATCATATATATGTATGCTCATTCCCCTAAACCTCAGGCTATTTCTCCACCTACTTACCTACTTAGAGCCAGCTTCGTCAGTAATTTCACCGCAATCTTCTATTACAACTGGGGAAGAAGTTCTTCCACTATCTGAACCCACCTTTTCCATGGCCTCCACAACCTTATAGCCATCAATAACCTCACCAAACACCACATGCTTGTTATCGAGCCATGGTGTCTTCACAGTGGTAATAAAGAACTGAGATCCATTAGTATTCTTCCCAGCATTAGCCATCGAAAGAAGACCGGGTTTATCATGCTTCCTTTGGAAGTTCTCATCTGCAAATTTCATCCCGTAGATAGATTCGCCTCCAGTTCCATTCCCCTTTGTAAAGTCACCACCTTGACACATGAAATCCGGAATGATGCGGTGGAAGATTGAGCCTTTGTAATGGAGTGGTTTCCCTGAGGCTCCGATGCCTTTCTCTCCAGTGCACAGGGCTCGGAAGTTTTCAGCAGTTCTTGGAGTAACATCAGAAAATAGTTTAAATACTATTCTACCAGCTTTTGCATTTCCAATCAGTATGTCAAAAAACACCTTTGGATTTGACATGTTCTGCAACCCAAAACACACACAAAAAGGGTAAGATAGCTTCATCACAATCACTAGGAAATGGCATTTAATCTAACTTTCTAATTTAACTTGAATCATCAACGCCATATCAGAAGAGAACTAACAATCAGTACAGACCTTCCTACTTCTCTTAATATACGAACAGAAAATATACAAACGAATGAGGCATCAATTAGGAGACTCCAAAAAACCCCTAGTATGAACCCCCAAAATAAGCCAAATGGTAAAAGGATTCCAGAACCAAACAACGAAATGAGAAACTGCCCAAGTCAGATTATAAGCAATTGTAGATCCAAGTAAAAATCCTCCTTGAAAATGAGCAAAAATTGCATTTCAAGAAGATATCGAATTGCCAAGGGTTCCTCAATTTTGCACAATTTTTGAGCTCTACAATGTTTAGAAAAACCAACCGTAAAGCCTTCGATTTGTGCGTCTACTTTAATTAATAAACAAGAAAAGAACGGATTGAATCTGAAATACAACAAATAAGCAAGTGAATTCATACCTTGTTGGTCAGAAAGAGCAGATCCGGCGTATGAACTGAACTTATAGGGTTCATCTATGAGCCATTATATAGAAGACGGGGTGGGTTTATGCCCAAGATAGGGTTTAAGGCTTCTGCGGTAATTTTCGCTTTGACCCCTAACGTTTTTCTACTATCCAAAATCACCCCCACAAATCGAATATCAACAGTATATGCATCATTTTTCTTTTCTTTTCTTTTCTTTTTTTAACGACATTTCCACGAATTGCTATTTTTATTTTCATTTGGAGAAAGCTTATTATTTTATTCTTTAACTTCTTGAACTGTATACATGATACAGAATGATTGTCAATAAGTTGGTCCTGAAGGGGTACTAAAAATGAATAATCCTCGAAATTTTATAAGATACTATTAGTTCTGGTCTTCTGGAGTACTATTAATTAAGATTTGAATCGAGGATCTCAAACAAAAGTATTTCATCATTAAGTTTTTAGTGTACTATTTGCGATTCCAAACAACCAGAATGTTCTCTGGATTAACCTTAATATTTGATTATTTGCTCCAATTCCGAACAGAACAAAATAAACCGGAAGAAGAAGAATTGGTCAAAGAAGTCTTTCAACTTCTTGGGTTGCTGCCCTTAGTTAATAATCAATTTGTTACACAAGAATAGATCAACCTACACAACAACCAGCAGTGGTAACAATGTCCAAGCGCGGTACAAGGTGCAGAAGTATTACTACACAAACATCAACCAAGCCATTGCTCACAGTGGCGTTCACCACTTCCACCAACTGAATGTCGGATGCTGATCTTCTCATTAGCATACTTCTGCTGAAGCCATTCAAAAGCGTTGACATCAAGTTTCCCTGACACAGACTTACCCTGCTTCCGGCGAATGTGTTGTTCCCTAATGGAAGCCCACAGTTTATCAATGGCTTCCCTTTGCTGGGAGGTGAACCTTGAAATATTATCGAAAGCATGCTTCACTAAGATGTCAATAACTGTTTGGCACCTGAAAAGGGAAAACCAGTTATGCTTCCAAGTTAAAGGCAAAATTAGCAGCCTTGAGATTTACATTGTGAAATATACAATTGGAAGAAAACGACATAAACTGAATTTTACCATGGGGTTTTATAACGCCGTGCAGCAGTTTCCAGACAGGTAATCAAAGCTTCCCTCTGTCTTCGGAGAAAGTTCTTGGCTTCTTCTTCCTCTAATGCTTTAGTTTTAATCGCCTCTTTCTTTCCCTTCATTCTATCTTCTTTTCTAGATGTACTAGGAATTAGAGCATCAAGCCCAAAAGGATCAGGCTCTTCAACCTTTCCTTCATCCACAGAACTTGAGTTACCTCCACCGGCCTGTTCATTAGCATTCTCCACATCCACTTGACCAGCCAAGGTAGCGGATTCGTCATCATCATCATCTTTGGTGGCAACAGGAAGACTTGATATGGCTTCTTTTACCCTCCCAGAAGCTTTTGAAAACTAAAATGTTTTTGCCAAAAGATAAACTGCTTATCAGTGGAGGATTAAAACAGGTAGACAAATAATATAAATTCCATAACTGATTAACACAGAAACATTTGAGCTTTCACCCAGAGTAAGGAAGAAAAAAACTTGGCTAAAGTAATAAGAAAACCAGGCGAGTGACAACACCTACTTCCTGAATATTTGACATAAGGTTGGAGTAGTACTTTAAGGATACTAACTCCACCAAGATACATTCTCACCACCTCAAGTTCAAAGCTTCCCAGGCATGAACAAAGTTAGAAGTTTATTAAAATCACTGAGGATTTGAGAAAATGAATCGAAGAGGAAAAGGGTAGGATAAGGTCTGGATAAAATTACTAATTGACACCTGACCTCATTTCTCTGAAAATCCGCACCAACAAGACGGGATAAAAGTAAGAAGTCGACAAACTACAAAGAAAAATTACTTCCCTTTCATGTAAATAAACCAAATGCATTATCACCACAATTCAACATCATCTAATGCTTCTTTAAGTTCCGCAAAAGTATGAAGAATTCATAAACTATGGGCACACAATACCACTACATATATATTGACAAACAGCATAAATCAGAAGCCTCCAATGCAGATGTAAAAGAATTCAAAATACTCATGTTTGGTAACCAAAAATGTGAAGAGCATACCACAAAGCTATCATCGGTGAGAAGATCATTTGCCACAACAGCCCTTATCGTCCATGTCGTCAAGAGGTTTTTCTGCTTGTTATTAAAGAACTGCAAAGAAAAAAACCCAAATCGAGCTGAATAATCGTCGTACCACGAAATGCTTCAGATAAAGAAGTTTACGACAAAACTGAAAACGAATTCGCACCTCAGCTGCATCTTGGGCTGCGGAGAACAAAGCATGGTAGTCACCTCGTAGAGAAGCCTCATTGCAAGCAGTGGATGATGACATTGCAACCTCAAGTATAGCAAAGAAGTGATCACTAGTTGCAGGCTTCACGCTGCCTGCCTGAATAAGCTGAAGAGCAAGCTTTGATGCCTTGCTAAATTTGGAAGGATTCTTTATATGGGATGCAATCTTTTTCATAGCCTCTATCACTTGCGCCTCCGAGGCATCAGTTGACGTTTTAAATCTCAATCTTTTTCCAGACAATGCCACTGTTAATCACCGAGTTCACAATCTCAGCACATTAACTTCCTAAAATCTTATACTACCTAAGAAATCCTCAAGAGATGAAAATCTAAGTAATCGCTACTAATTTCGAACCAAAATTTCATTCCGTTTCATAAACCAATTATCAAACAAGTAAGTTTCGTATCACGGTCGATAATAAGAACAAAACGAGTAAAGATTGAAGATTGAGTACGAACTTCAATTGGAAGGAGGAGTGAAAACTTACCTTCAGGTTTCGGTTCTTCTTGAGAAGATGGTTTTGAACGCTTTAGTGCGCTTTTTAGTGCAGGAGGGGGTGCTTGCGGCGGAGGTGGCGGAGGAGAGCTAGCTGAGGGTTCTTTATCATCGGTGGTCTTTGAGTCTTTACTACTGCCACCATTAGGTTCCGAGAATTTCAATGTTTTAGGCTGCGGAGCTGAAGAAGGCGGTGGAAGATCGCCGAAAAGGTCACCGCCGGCCATAGCTCGGTCGCGATGTCCTCTGCAACCACCGTGTGTTGCTGGCGAGGTTCCGGAGGCCGAAAAGAGGATCTAATTGGACAACTTTGGGCTTTTAAGACCTTAAAACTTGGACTAGTTAAATTATAATGGGCTATAAAGCAAAAGGAAGCTTATAACAGTCCATATAACGGTTAGCAGTTAGCATGTCACGACCCGGGGCCTTTTGGATGGCCGGAAAAGAGAACGGGAGAAACAGAGCAGGCCGGAGGAAATTTAGGGTTTGAATTTGGGGGAATCGGAAAGATGTGAGAAATTGGAATTTCCAATTTGATTTTCCAATTTGATATTATAATTTTCGATAATCTGATTACACCCCCTGGCAGACTTTTTAGGAGTCCCCCTATTTTTAAAATTATATTTTAGCCCCTATACTTGCTAATTCCTACAACTAGGTCCAGGGGCATGACAAACCCGTCTCCTTAAAACAGTCTTGTCCCCGAGACTGTGATTACATTCTAGATATCTATTACAATCGGAAATGATCGACACATTGGATTTTACATTCCACAGCATCAGTTGCTAAAGCAATAACAGAAAAGTTAACTACAAACATATGATAGCTATTGAAATGATAAACATAAGATATACCATTAGCAATGGACTTGACAACTCTAATGGTTGCTGGAACTGGAGAGATGACATACTTGTAGCATTGTTGAATGAACTCTAGAACATGCCATGGAACCTTCCAAACGAAATTCTTGTCATTAATTCCCCTTAAAGCTCTAATGCTACCCTCGCACATGCTTGTTCCACCTCTGAAACGGTTGACTTTTTTATCCCAAGCTTCCATTTCTGAGAGTACAGCTGCATCTATGAAGAAAGTCACAATACGAATCCAAGGTCTGTGTTCACTGTTTGTGTCTTTAAATGGCATTCTAACAAGCTGCAATTCTACAACAAGTATTCCCGGATCCCAAACAGTACCATTTTCATTTTGTGGTGAGCTTTGGGCAGCCATTTCCAAAAGTTTAGTGATAATGTTGTTGTTGTTACTGCTTACTGCCATTGAAGTAATTCGAATTCTGCATCCCAAATGATGTACTTCAGTTCTCGTGCTTCAATTAGCTCCCGAGAGGATAAACATTCCTTCCTGATACCACTGTATTCCTTCTTGATTCTGAAACTCTAAACCATCATTTGAATGCAGCAAATTCCCATAATGAATACCAAGTACATAGCCCTTTTTAATCACTCTATTTGTCCAAACATTTTCAGCACCGGAAAGATGTACTAATCCCCCAGGGTCAAATGCAAATAGACAGCTAGCCTTTGTAATAACAGTAGAATTCAGAATTGTAACTAAAATGGCATCGACATCACATAACAAGCCAAGAAACATTGAACCTTTCAACAAACCAGTAACAATACCTGGCAGGTCAAGATCATTTCCCCACAATTTCACTATATTCTGTAATTTTTGTAACATATGGAACTGATTTCCAACAATTGAACAACTAGCAGACTCAATAAGATCAGAGAAAATGTCATTGAATACCCAACAATCTCTGACCTGCGATTCCTCTTTTAAGAATACTTCACTGGAACTTTTCGGCTGCACAATTTAGTCAGGAAGAACAATGGCTATTATATTAGGCACAAAACTAACACCAGCATCATAGGTCCAGAGGCTCACTATCATCATCAGTACATACAAAGATTTTCCTAACATGATTCATCATATTTAAACTAATACAAACAACAATTTTGCATAATAAATCTCCCATTATACTATCATTTAATCTCACCATATGCAAAGAGACATCACATACCGAATTCCAGACATAATTAGAGAAGTAAGCATACATAGGGTTCTGGTAAGGCAATGTCTTCCTGTTACGGTTGGCAGTTGCAACATTCTCATACACAATTTCGATCAACTCTGTCCCCACAAATTCAGCCTTGCCCTCAAGGCTACAAGACAAAGAAGAATTGACATTCCACAGTCTACAGTTGTAATTAGAAAGAACTGAACCCTTACAGTTGTAACTACTAGTATAAAAAACAACTCTTAATGAGTTTAGCATCTTTCTAGTGAATTCAGAATTGAAGAGGCTAAAAATTTCAACAGCAAAAATGATTACTTCCATAATATCACTGGTTCCACCTTTGAATACCTCTACAATTTCATTCCAATAGTTAAGTAACTTACTGATTCTATGCCCTTGACTAATTGTTTCAGCATTCGATTCATTCAACAGCCGGAGAACAACATTCAATCCAATATCAAGGGAACCCTTAGCACTGGAGAGTTGTACTAGCACTCCAGGATCAATAGCAAAAAGACTGGGACGATTTCCTTTTCTAACAGAACAGAGAGACTTAGTTACATCTTCGAAATATAACCACGAATAGCAAGCAATCATAATACAGTTACACATGTATTCCTAGTTAACCCCAACATTAAAAATATTCACCGGATTATCTTCTATTTTTTCCTTAATAATAAGCAACAGGGAGGTAACCATCACATCAGTTTTTAAAGCATCCTCAATAAAGAGTTTTGTTAATTTTTTTTATCCTAAAATCAGAACCAAATCCACCATCAACAACCTCAGTTTTATTAGAAATCACACTACAATCACCAAAATCAACATCAGTAGCGCATTCTGATCCACCAGGGTCAACATGAACGGAATGCACCCACTTATTATCAACATGATCCAGACAAGCACACTCACTCAATTTTTCAGAACTCACTGAGCCATTTTCTTCATTCAAATTAATAGAAGCATCAATTATATCCTTCATCACCTCAGGTTTATCGTCCAAATTTTCCAACGGAACAACAGGTTCATCAATGTTCACAATCAATTTTTTAAAATCCTTAATGCCTTTTAACATTTCCAAATTAACATCTTCATCAATCTCATTCAAATTTTCAGGTGAAACATGAACATCATCATCATTAATAATCACAGACTCAGCACGCTCCAAACTCATAAATATATTTTTAGGCAATTCATCACTTTCACTTTTAACATGCAATACTCGACATTTTTATCACTTAAATTGGCAGTATTATTTTCACCTAAATTATTCCCTTCATCAACATCCACAGGACTTTCTAATCCCCCTGGATCAGCCTAAAACGAGTTTCCAAGATCACAGGAAAAGCACATGTTCACCCTTCTCATCGCAATTATAGAAGCATTATAAATTCCACTCAAAACTATAGACTCAGCTATCGAATAATCGTCCACATCAGTATCCACTATCACAGTAGTGTTTTCCATTTCAACAATTTTATATACACATGCGGGTTCATTCACAATCCTACAAAGGAATTATTAATAGACAGTAAAACATCTATATTCATTTCAACTTCATCATTTACTTCACTAAGGCTCCCACAATAAACTACTATAGCCTTAGGAGATGCATCCAGATTACCCGATAACACAATTTCATCAGCCATTTTGAGGAAGTAGCTACGGGAACTGCAAATGTGGCAAAACTTACGTTTTGAAACAAGGAATTTCCATCCTTATCAGACATCTCAACAGAGCTGTCAACAGCGGACTCCACTTCCTCCTCTGATGATGTCGCCTCGGGTTCCAGTACTATATCACCATCAAATTCTTCATTCGCCTTGACCGACGCTCCTTCATTCCCTGACTGATAATCGCTGGCTTCCCAAGTGTTGACCACCATTGTCGGCCAGATAACTTTACCAAACTGGAGCTCCAACTGAACAGTAAATCTCTCCCAGTTCGATAATTGCGAGGCACGTTCTAAGCCATATAAAAATTGGAGGGGCTCATAAGACATGTAGTGAGAAGCCACGAATAACTTCTTATCCGACGGTGTTGAATGATAGAAGAAATAGTCTTCAATCCGGGATAACCAAAGCCATAGATTTTCGCCAGTGAAAAGAAAAATTTCTGTTGGTGACGGTTGAGGTAGACCGGATGACGTTGGACTTGGAGGATACGCCGCTGTTGGTGGTAAGGCCAACAGGGCAGTGACTTTTGAATGGTAATCGCTGATACACATTGATTATTCACCGGAATCTAAATCGGGGAGTAAAAATCCGAATCCAAATGAAAAAAATTTTGGTGTGATACAGAGAATGAAGAAATGGCACAGATTTCAGAATAAAGAGAGGGAGAAATGGG
The DNA here is from genome assembly GCA_949775105.1 of Oldenlandia corymbosa var. corymbosa. Lineage (NCBI taxonomy): Eukaryota > Viridiplantae > Streptophyta > Magnoliopsida > Gentianales > Rubiaceae > Oldenlandia > Oldenlandia corymbosa. The sequence goes on along the minus strand of OX459118.1, from coordinate 34,885,279 downwards.
ATTTCAGATTTTCAGAGGGTTAAGAAGCGGCAGGGAAAAGCAGAGAATGAACGAGTAGACGAAACTGATATAGAGACGGCCGAGAATTGTCCGCTCTGATACCAAATATCACGACCAGACCTTTTGGGGTGGTCGTAAAAAAAAACGGGAGAAACAGAGCAGGCCGGATGAAATTTAGGGTTTGAATTTGGGAGAATCGAGGAAGATGAGAGAAATTGGAAAATTCCAATTTGATATTATAATTTCCGATAATCTGATTACAGTTCCTGGCAGACTTTTTATAGTCCCTTTTTTAAAATTATACTTTAGTCTCTATACTTGCTAATTCCTACAATTAGGACCAGGGTTAGGTACATCGTCTTATTGGTGCTTGGAGAGCATGTTGATAATTTAGGTCCGGTACTTACCACCATTAAAGTACTTGATAATTTAGGTACAATTAAGTCAAAGGCTATACAAAGATGTTGGTACATCGGCTTGTTAGTGCTTAAAGAGCCTATTGATAATTTAGGTCCGGTACTTACCATCATCAAAGTACTTGATGATTTAGGTACAATTAGGTCAAGGGCCATACAAAGATGTTGGTACATCGACTTGTTGGTGCTTGAAGAGCCTGTTAGAACATAGCACCAAGCGCACAATAATATTTTCTTTTTGAACCCACTGTCAATAAACCAACAAAAAACTAAAAAGCAAAAAAGAAAGAAAAACTCCAAAGTGGAAAAAATTTTCCAACTTCCATTTCATGCATATTATTCACTTCATTATACCAATCTAAAAAAAAGAAAAATTTATAAGAATCTATAATGGATTTGTATAATTGATGAGTAGGTAAATTAAAATTCAGGTATTTACTTTAAAGATCGTAAAATTAGACGAAGAGACAACCTTACATGTTAACTTTCTATTATTCGAACTCAAACTTTAATCTAATGAAGCAATACTCCAAGAGGGTCTATTTGATAAAGATTATCATTGCTTGAAGTTATTTTATTAAACACTTTTTTATATCAATATGTTTAATAATAAAAAACCGAACCTCTTAGTAACTATACTAGTAATTAAGTAGTAAGTAATAAAAATTAACCTATTGTTTATTTCGTAATTACTGAGTGAATTTAATATTTCTAATTTAGTATTAAATATGTTATCAAACAGGTTAAATTTGGTTCAACAAGATACGAAGAAAAATATAACCAGTCAAATCTCTTAAAAACATCCCACTTTTAAACAATCAATTAGACGAATTTACATGAACGAATTTTGTATGCCCACAAAATACTGTCCTGAATCTATACACCAAAAAACAGTCGACAGTATTAGGTAGTTTTAGTCAACTCGGTACCAATTAGAGATGGGTTAAGGGTACATGTGTTGGTGTTCTTGGTGATAGTTTTCTTTTGATGTATGGAATTTATTAGGCCAAATTAATATTGGAACATAATGTTATTAGTTATTCTTTCGTACAACGAGAAAAATTATTGTAGCCGTACAAATTGTTCTCAACACATCAAAGATTTCGAAGAGCAAAACCCTATTGATGTTTCCATTAATTAGTTGCTGCTCGCATATGGTCCATCATCCCTTATAAGCTATCAAGAGTATCTACCCAAATTAAATCAGAATGAATTAATTAATTCAGAATTCTTTTTAAGAAAATAATAATCCTGTGGAATAATTAAAACAAGACAAATATTAAACTTTTGCATTCAGAAATGTCACTGACATGACTTCTATATTATTTAATTTTTCACTGACAAGACTTGTAAACTATTGCATTGTAACATGAGTACTTTTGATCGGTCTAAGATTAGCATTCTTTGTGCTATCGAAATTAATTTAATGATTCAATCAAAATCGATGTGGACACAACCCAACTTATAAGACAAGAAAGAAACTGTATATGGACGTTTTGGTCACTGTTTAATTAAAGTTAAATAAGATCTCCAATAATGCACTATATATAGCTAGGTTGAACAATTATCAATCATTGATTCATTAACTAGCTACACAGAAATAATCAATAGAAAAGGGACAGAATATTTGTTAATTGATTAACAAAAGTTATATATATGGAAGAGTAGGAAATAATGGGACAAAAGGTATTCTTTATGATTCTTTTCCTTTTTAAAATGGAAAACCCAATTTTCCCATATGATTAAATTGTGTTTGTGTCACAGGGAAGAGTGGAAAGATTCGATAACCAAATTGGTGTATTATATTGAGTTGCAACCAAGAGAGGAAGTGAATGGATCATATGTAATTTGTTTCTTACTGAAGACATTAATTATAATTACTATAGATAGTTCTATTATAAATTTAAGCCACTAATTATCAGAAATCTAATTTGGGGGATATCATTCATTGACCTGCTCATCGACTGAACCACAGAGGAAAAAAGAATTGTTCAATTCGATCTAATTATCTAACAGTAGTATTCAGATAAATATACACTCATAACAAAATTTCATTGATCACATTTAACTACAAATGATTATAACATGGTAATAACCAAATGCCTTCTCTCATTTGATGATCTGAAACGATGTTCAAAAAATACATCAAATTAAAATATTACGTTCTGTAAAGTATAAGATAATAATAATAATAATAATAATAATAATAATAATAATAACAATAGTAATCGATCTTTTAATCTCAAAGAAATGCGAATCTGGGATACAGCATCAAAATCTTAGAAGAATACTTCTAAATTGCGCATATGGGAAATAGGATTGTACCTGTATTTGAAAAGTTTACAAAACAGCTTTGGCATCATCATACTGTTTTGAAGCTTTTTGTTAATTAATCCATTTAACAGATGACATGATGATTGATGACAAGCACAAAACGACGTATAAAATTTAGTTGACTCTAGTCAATTATGAAAGTAAAATTTTATTATGGAATCCCGAAATAGAAAGAACATACTTAAAAGATGTTTATATTAAAATTTTGATTAATTAATTAGTGGTAACAGAAATGATGATCTGCATGACATTTATCCCTTCCTCTTCTATATAAACAATCCATCCTTGGTCGTGTACATTAATCCATATTATTCATATAAAACTTAGAAATATGGGTTATAATTATTTGTATATATAAAACGTTCAGAAATCTCTTTGTCGTCCTTTAAAAAAATGGTTTTTGCCCTTTTTCGATTTCAACTGTGACCTCCGCATGATCTCTTTGTTTCTGAACATTTTTTCATTGAAAAATGGCCAGAAGTCATGAAATTCTTGTCCGAATAAGAAAAGATAAGAATCAAGGAAAACAATAATTACCCTTTCTACTGGGAAAAAAAAACTTTAGGGTATGTTTGTTTCGTTTGTTAGTGTGTATTTTTAGGTGTTTTTTGTATTAAAAATATAAAAAAGTGTATTAAAAATATAAAAAGTTATGATAAGATGGGACAGTTTTTTTAGTGTGTGTTTTTAGTTACATGTAACTCGATCCAAAAAAAGAAAAGTATTCTTTCCAAGCTTCAAACAAACGCCGCCCGATTTCGCCTGCTTTGACGACCAAAACAATGCCACGTACGTACCAATGGATATTGTAAACTAATAATAATAATAATAATAATAACAACGTAACATTGTTATCCTATAGATCATATTTCATATTGCATTACTATACTAATGTCACAATTCTTATACTAACGAAATGTTTCACATTAGGTCACTTACAAAATTTATAAATTCAAATATTGTCTTTGCATGTCACGAGCATGCTTCTCTTAAAGTCATCATATTAATTGTGAAGTTTCAATGAAATTTACATCTAATGTTTGATAAGCACTTGCTCCATCGAGTGTACATTTCATTCACAAATACGAAATTCCTGGGAAAAATTTATATTCCCTCCATCAAATTTCAATAATTTATTTTGTTAAAATAAAATAATATATAATAACATAAATTAAGCGAACGAGGAGTTTGTTCAGTAATAACACCACCCTTTCTCCTAAGACGAGATCATGAGTTCAATCCTCTACTCTAACAAAAAATAAGGAGTTGATTCACACCTTACCCATTGGCACCTCTAGAGACTTGTTAGGGCAAACCCACTAATGAACCTCCGATTTTGCACCGGCGATCTTGTCACCACGGGCTTGTCTAGGGTGGTTTACCCGTCACTGTGTTTTGCAGGCTATTACAGTGAGCGTGAGTTTACTCATCTTTGGTGGGGCTCCCAACGTCGTTAATAAAAAAACCATAAATTAAGGAAATTATACGGTAATTATATGTTATGTGTGTATATTACCGAATTCTTTAATAATTTGTCTCGGCATGTGTAGTTGCCAACAAAAATGATGGACAACATTGCCACTTGAATTTATTTTATATTTTCTGAAAAAATTTATGACCTAAATGCATAAAAGACATTTTGGATTCGGAGCTAGTCATTCATTCACGATTGTATTATAGAATTCATTTCCCCTCGTTAAGCAACCTAATGAGCAACCATAGATGTATGTTCATATTTACAAATTCATTTATAAATACACTGCTTGCATATCTAATTCATTTACCAATAGTATTCATTCAAATATTAAGTAACAATTGATAAGAATATGCCACTTCAATAGAGACAAGGCAAAGTGAATATGAACTTCCAGAAATAAAATAATGATGAATAAAGGTGAGATAGTTTGATTCAAATTTCTGAAGAGAAATGATTTAGTTAGGATCAATGTGAGAGGTGAACGATAATGAACTCACAGAATAATCGTCATTAATCGTTACCTTAGTTATGTATTAGTAAGACCATATACAATAACTATTACAATCACTTATAAAGTTGACTTTTATGTGTTTGTGTCAATGGGTATTCACTTGTTGATTATCAGTAGTGTACCAAATTGTAGAGAGCCGATGTTGTGTATTATAAAGCTAATCACTGTTTACCAATTATGTCTAAGTTAAAGTAAATAACGTTGTTAGTTATTATATATATATATATATATATATATATATGTTTTTTTCATAGGTAATGCATATGCACAAACGTGCAACCCACTTCAACACGCGCCCGCGACCCCACGCTCGAAAACCCTAATTTCCGAGACTCCGCCCTTTCTCCCATTTCTCTCAAAGAGACACTGAATATATATATGTAAGATAGAGCCACCGATTCTCTGTATTAATGTGTGAGAGTGAGACGATGAAAAAGACAGACATCCAAGAAAACTTTGACGCTAAAAACACACACATACCACCCCCACCACAAGGCTACCACCATAATACTAATAAAGTTCCTAAGAAACGACATCATAGAAATCCCAACAGAAGAAAATTAAAAAAAAAAAAAAGGAAAAAGGTACGTACCCACAACACAATATATTAGTATTAAGTGTTATAAAAAGAGAAAAAAGAAAGCCAAGAAGAACCCCTTCCAACCTCTTCTTTCTCAGTCTCTCTCTCTCTCTCTCTGCTCTCTCTCCTTGTTAATTGCGTGTGTTCTTATAGACTGTACTTTGGTTCTTTGTGTTTCTTCTATAGTTTAGATCCTTTCTTATATTGGTTTCATCGATCATCTCATCTATCTATTCTTATTTCTCCTTTGATATTCAAAAATTCCCATATATATAAAAACCCTTTCCTTGGAAAACCTTATCTTAGATATATATATTTTTAACTACAACACAGCTTGTATAAGGGGAAAAAAAAAAAGGGTTTGAATTTTTAATGATTTTGGTTGGATTGACCAAAATAAACAAAAGATCTAAGCTAAAACCAGCTATACCAGAGGGAACTCTACTCCTTTTGATTTGCTAGCTTGAAGCAAGTTTTGATTTGATCATCATCATCATCGATCAGCTAATTTAATTATCTAGCTAAGCCTGAACCAGATATGGCGAACCGGTGGTGGACCGGCCCGGTAGGTTTATCAGGGGTTGAAACATCATCATCAACCGGTTCTCCGGTTCTGAAGAAGCCAGATCTAGGCATATCAATGAACGACAACAGCGGCGGCGGCGGAAGGGACGATGAAGACGACAGAGAGAACAGCACCGACGAGCCCAAAGAAGGCGCAGTCGAAGTCGCCACCCGGCGGCCCAGAGGCCGGCCACCGGGGTCCAAGAACAAGCCCAAACCCCCGATCTTCGTCACCCGGGACAGCCCGAATGCGCTCCGGAGCCACGTCATGGAGGTCGCAAACGGGTCGGACATCGCCGAGAGCATCGCCCAATTCGCCCGCCGGAGACAGAGGGGAGTCTGCGTTCTGAGCGCCAGCGGGACGGTTACCAACGTCACGCTCCGGCAGCCTTCGGCTCCGGGAGCTGTCATGGCTTTACATGGCCGTTTTGAGATCCTTTCTTTGACCGGGGCTTTTCTTCCCGGCCCAGCCCCTCCGGGTGCGACTGGGCTGACCATTTATTTGGCCGGTGGACAAGGCCAGGTTGTTGGGGGAAGCGTTGTGGGCTCGCTTGTGGCTTCTGGGCCGGTGATGGTGATTGCCTCAACCTTCTCTAATGCTACTTATGAGAGGCTACCGATTGAAGACGAAGAGGAAGGCGGCGGCGGCGGCGGTGGCGGTAGTGGTGGAGCTCAAGGGCAGCTTGGTGGTGGATCTCCGCCGATGGGGAGTGGCGGAGGAGCTCCACCACAAGGTGGAGGAGGAGGTGGAATGGGTGGTGGTGATCCGGCTTCAATGTACAATTTGCCACCGAATTTGATGCCAAATGGCGGACAACTCAACCATGAAGCTTATGCTTGGGCACATGGACGCCCTCCTTATTGATCGATCAAATCAAAACTAATTAAGAGGTAAAAAGGAAAAAAATAATATGTTGGGGTACCTAGTGTTAATTAATGTAATTGCAAGTAAAGTAGCTTCATTCTCTTGATTTTGTGTGATCTTGTTGAATATGGAGAGGGAGTAGAAATAATGTTAAGAGTTACAAGTTTGATGATGATAGATGTGTATATTTTTCTCTCGAATTTTTTTTCTACTCAGAACTTTGGATCCTCCCTTTTTTCATAAATTTTGTTTGTAATTAGGTCTCTTCATATATATATATATATATATATATATATATATATATATCATCTGTGATCTTTCTAGCTTCGTCTTCTCCTGCTTGATGTTTTTTGTGGTTTGGATATATATAATAATAATTGGGTCGAGATCAATTTTTTTATATCGAGTATATATAAGTAAGTATGCAGGAATTCTTTGTGTTTTTTTGAGCTCACTAACTTTGAGGAGTTCAGTAGTCTTCTTACCCACAGGCTTGAAAGATGAGAATCCAAGCAGTAAAGACTCCATTTCATTTTTATTTATTTATTTTTTAATTATCAGCACGAATGCATCATATATTATTATCCAAACCCACAGACACTCACAGTTACTAGGAACATAGTAATGTTTATTCCAATTTGCTTTGCAGAATGAGAACTAACCCATTGCATACTGTGATGAGTTTATAAGAACAATTTTTTAGAAGAAAAAGTTTGAATTGAAAGGAAATTTAGCTATTAATTTATTAGTTACTAATTTGTGTGCCTTTTCAAGTGAAGATATGGAGTTTCTTGAAACTGATCGATATGATACTAATGATTTATCCGTGGTAATTTCCAAAAGGAGGAAGAGATCTAATATAATAATTATATTTTGTTCTTTGTAATCATCATGGTCACAATGAGTTGATTATTTATAATCATCATCTTTTGCATCACGAGGTAACTCGGGGTTTTAAATTGATATGCCTAGATCTTGCTTGATGAGTACTTTGATTTACTATTTTTAATCACCTAGTTCATCTTCCCCAACTATTTTATGATCCCTCGTTTGATAGCTTTTCGTACATATATAGGTCATTTGAAGGGAAATAGTAAGTTCTTAATTAATTACTTTACTAATAAAGAACTGATTTATTTTACTAATGTCAACACAAATACACGATTGATATATTCTCTTGTTAATCCCATGAAGCACATGAGCAAACAGAGATAAAATAATAAACAATAATAACTCCCTCAGAATCTGTTTATAAACAACGAATTGTACCATTTTTAATTGCTGATTTTGATTTAAATATCAAAATTCTTTAGCACAGATACTACAAAATTTTCCCTGGAGTTTCAAATTAAAGGAGGGTTAAAGGGTCTCATCTTCATCAACTATATGTACTAACCATTGGACAATCTGTGAATCAATGACGCTCTTCTAGCTGTTGTTTACTCGCAGAAAGAACAAGTAACGGTACATGGTGTACATGGTCAAACATCTTTGGTCTAGACTTTCTTCAAACCCTGTAAAATAAATTTAATTTCACAAATGTTCAATTAGGAACAAGTGAGATATATGGGCGGATTCCAAGGGGGGATATGCAATTGCGCCTAATTAACTAAGTAACAATCCAAGCCTTCCGTCTCATAATTTAGTTTAACAACTAGGTTGTTTTTTTATGAGATTGATGTTAATGATTTTATAAAGAGATTTAATTTCTCTCCGTCATCTGGTATGTAACATTGTATAAATATAATATGAGAACATGCTGATCATTTTCACCAAACCCTAGCTACTTCCTCTTTCTGCATATACGTTATAGTTCTTACAAATGATAAATTACTGTAAAGGGCTTCTAAAACCAATGATCAAGCTAGAAGGAACGAACTGATTCATTCAAATTAATGTTAGTTTAATTGACTGATGAATAAAAAAAACGCTGTGAGAAATATGATAGGAGGCAATGCCTTGTGTTTGCTGCAAGGGATTTGAAGCAGTAAAACGTACAAGTATACGTAAAGGGGTGAATCATGACAATCAAACTATTACATGCAATTTTCTAATAGCGTTTTATTTACTTATTCAATAATCTAATTCATTACAAACCCAACCCCCCCCCCCCCCCCAAAAAAAAGGAAGGGAAAAAGAACATTTCTTTGTACTTTTCAATATATTCTAAACTGTGTACTCCTTCGTGACACTTTGAATTTTCATTTTGATTCAAATTATCTTAAAAATAAAAATCTAATCTGAACAATTATTTTAAAATAAAAAGAATAATGACCTTGTTTGTTGTATTACTGCATTAAAAAGTATATACAAGCGTAATCATTTAAGGACAACAAAATAAACTTTTGTCATTCGAAAACTGAAGCGATATATGTTATTGTTTTGATTTTTTTGGGGGTGGGGTTAAAAATAAATGTTATCACATTGGTTCTTTGAATAGCTTAAGCTACATGGATGTAGTGTGAGGGTCATAGCCGCAAGGGAATAAATGGAAGAAAGGGAATATAACTAATTTATTTTGTGGATTGCACAATTTTTTATTTTATTTTTTGGCATTCACAAATAAAATAGTACCGAAAAGGCATATTTTCTAGGTAAGTGTCCATATAGGAATCCTCCATATACATGTATAAAAAATTGCAAGAATCTCCAACAAAATGATTTCATCATCTCACTTTCTTTTTTTGTTCATATGGTGGTGGTGTCTCTCTTCACCAGAACTCAGCTTTTGCCTTTAATTAGTTCCCCCTTCTTCTTGTTCTAAGCATTTTCATTGGCTTCTCTCTCTGATTAAACAATTCATGAAAAACAGTATAGTGGGCTGTGTGGCTAGGTATTACGTAGAAGAAGTCAGAAGAAATAGGCAATAAGTGGTGCAGTGTGTTTTTGCTCATCTTCTTCTTCTTGTTCTTCGCTATCAGTTAAAACCATCAGTCGTCTTCTGCTGACCCTTTCTTTCTTTCTGCCCTAGTGGGTTTTGCATATATCACTGTTTTCGCCACATTATTTAAGTTATGAAAATTTTAATTATATATGAAGTGCTATATATTCTACCTGCCCAATCGAATTCTTAAAGAGCCAGTATGCCCTTTATTTAATTTTTATTTAAATCTCTCGCAAGACGACAATTAACAAAAGTCGTCTTTCCGTGTCCGTTTGCTAATTAAGTTGATCAACTCTAATCATATTACTATTGTGTTCAACTTAATGATATTTTCACTTACTATATCATTTATCACGTGACTGTTACATCTTGTGATGATATTACTAGAATTAGATTTTATTGAAACCAAGTGAATTCATCCGAAAGTTACAAATATATATATATATATATAGCGATATTAACTAGGGTTTTGAGCCATAATCTTGGAGATGGGAGGATGAAAATTTAACCAAACAATCTATCTTGTGGGTATAAAATTAATGGTTTTGGTGTTATCTTTTTGATAGAGGATGGGGAATAGGGATAAAAAGGTTTGCCCGGCAAGAAAGGCAGTAATTTCGGTAGTTAAGACACGAAAATGTAGGATAGAGTGATTAGGACCACTGTAGTAACTTTATCTCCGGGTTATCGTCAATTATTAAGTTAGAGAGACGCTAATTGAATCACAAAAGCGTTAGGTCAAGGTTATCTACTTATGATGCATTTGATGCTTCTACTATTTGATTATTTTTCGTCATCATCAGTTACCGTTATTATTTTTCCGTGTTTTTTTTTTTTTGGCTTATGAATTCGCAGAAACAGTAGAAAAGGTAACTCGTAGGCTTACTTATTAGATTTTAGTTTTTTTAATTATTTTAAAATTAGTTTTAGTAACGACTAACGACACGCATGTCAATTGTGTAAAAATATCGCCAGAGCTATGTGTACTACAAATATAAAAATATATATATACGCTGTGTTAAAGTTATTAATCGTTTACCATAATTATTTTAAGGTGAAAATTCTTTGACAATCGTCCAATAATTATCTTTTCCATCACTTGATCTAACTAGAATTTGGGATGGTAAGAATAAATTTACATTGCCATGAAATTTTCGGATTTTTTTTTTCAAAAGTATTGATAATAGTTCCTAATTTACTCTCGTTGTGACTCAAACTTACAACTTATTAAAAACAGAAAATGTGTCTTACCACTATACTATACCTCAATATTATTGGACATTAAACTTGAATTGGAAACCTAGAAGATACCCATCATTTTATATCAAACTTTCAAATTTGTATACTTTTAATATAAATATCAAAATATAACATGAATTATTTTTTAAGGACAGAGAAAATACTTACAAAATTAGCATCTAAAGTGCTATTTGAAACACGTTTTATTCTTGTGATTAAAAGATCGTTCCGTAACAACTGGCACAATATTTTAAATTTGTATATCTTTGAAATAAGGTGGGAGAGTGTAATTCTCATTTCTAAATAGTGGAGAGACTCTAGTCTCTAAACTGAAAATTAATTTGAATAACCATTATGAAAATGTCTACTAGTGCATATGTACTGTGACACACGTCAATAACCCTTGACATGCTAGTGTAAATGTGCAATATAATAAAGTTTATCCTTTTTACATGCTCACACAAACATAAAATCAAAGAAAATGACTTCATCATATTGGCAAGTTGGTATAAGTTCTTGCCTGCCCTAACTGAAATTAATCATTGTAATGTATGGCTGATTTTTAATTACTCCAACTTGCCTTAGCATTACCAAATGTAACCACTGATTGACAGACTATAATAATATAACATCAAATATCACTTCCGCATGTACTTGCTATTCGTCAATTACGAAGTCGTTAGAAAAGTAAAATTTTGTTTCTATGTATAGCCGAAAATATTCTATGAGCCGGTCGTACAATAATTTTCTTCAAAATACATGTATTTCTGTTGTCAAGACATCCGAATTATATTGTTTGCAAAGCCCCTAAACAAAAAAAAAAAAAAAGGGAAGAAAAAACGCAAGATTAATTTGGTATGATAGAGCAGGATGTAATAGCAAAAGAGATTAGTAACAAAATTACTACTTCGCAAAAAATCTATAAATTAAACTCGTTTTATCCTATAAAACAATGTGACTATGTATTATTGTTTTTGGATGGAATATAATTTTGAAAGACAAACCACTCTGGTGTCTACACATGCAAGGCAACAAAGAATTGATGAATCAAAAGAAGGTCTTAGAGAGAAGTTTAACTTTTGATTAACCTAAAAAGGATGGAGGTTAATTGGTAACCGGGAAAGGTCCCCTCTTCATCACACTAATTCATGGCTTTACAATAAATCACATGCACATCTTTTTTTTTCTTTTCTTTCTTTTTTTTTGTGTGTTTGGGGGTTGTTGTGTTAATATCATAATATGTCTGCTTTAGAGACGAATAAAGCTATTTTACTTATTAGATTTTTACTTATAGAAGTAAGATGTCCTAATCTAGGAATTAAGTAGTAGCATATAATCAATCCACTTCGATCAGAACTGAACTGATTATTTGAGTTATCTATGACCATATTGAACCGTACGTATCAAAACCATTTCATGAGTTATTATACTCTAAATCAGTCTCTATATGTCTTTCTAACAACTTTTGTATGTATATGCAAAATTATTAATTTTGGAAGTCGTCCAACAAAAATCGACGACAGAAAGCTATAATCAGAAAATTGAATTCTGACCGACACTTTAATCTAGTTTTTAGCTCTTTTTTTCATAAATTTTATGGTGATATAAGCCATTAATTAGCCATTTTTAAGTATGTTAATTACCTATATACAGTTAAGCAAGTCATTAGCTACACCACAGGCCACAATATCCGCAAATCTTTGGAGAAAGTTTGTCAACTTAATGGGTTCCACGTTAATTTGGTGGGAACATTTGAAAAAAAAAAACAATAATAAATTTAAGAACACAAACCAACAAAACCCTGGGGGTTAAGAAAACGTGGACCACAAAGTCTGGCTCTTAATTAATTAATTTCATCAAAAAAAAAATAAAGCTTTGAAAAGTTGAATGGTAATGCCATTAATCATTGTACTGTTCACAATAATAATTTTTTTTTCTTTGAAAAGAAAAAATAGCCGCAAGGGTTTATCAAAGCCAGGATAGATCATTGTAAAAAAAAAAAAAAGAAAAGAAAAAGAGAGAGAGAAGCCGAATAGATTAGGTAGCCTTGCTCATTTGGACTTTAGAAAAAGCCATTTAATAGTATTCATCATTTGCAGCCTGGAGAACGTACAAAATGTTCTCATCCTCCACACCCGAGCTTCGTCAAGGTTTCATGAACAATTTCAAACCCCAAAAATTTGGTAAAAATGTGTGATTAGACTTTCGAACCAAAACCTAATCACTTTTCGGTCAAATCAGTGAAAGATAATTAGGGTGTTTGGCACTTTTTAATTACCAGTGATAATTGAAGAGATCAAATTGTCAACTCTTCCTTTTCTTCACCCCTAGCATAATACTGTACAAGTATGTGTGGTATGTACTATATACGTTACTAGTATAAATTACTCCATCCGTCTCTACCATAAGTCGCTTTTACCTTGTTAGATACTCTTTCCGGTCCTTAATATAAGGTATTTTGATTTGTCATAAGTTTCACCTAGTATGTATTTTAATTGGAAAAAAAAAACCTTAAACATATATTGTCACATTCGTTGTGTTATCTTGATTGTTATTAAATATTTTTAAAGTTTTTTTATCAATTAAAAATATGCACTAGATGATACTTAAGACAAATTAAAATACATTATTTTAAGGACCGGAGGGAGTATATTGTTTTACATCTAAAAATTAACCAAATTGAATATTAAGATATAATATAAAGGACCACCATAAATACGTCGTTGAATGATTTACAAGAGAACATGAAAATTTCACGTAATATGGCTTGTATTTACATATATCATGTATATGAACACAAAGTAGAGATAAATCAGTCAAAATGTTGATTGATGGTTCGTTTATACATTTTGCTTACTTAGAACGACACAACGTTTGACCCCAACAAGCAGCGAGAGTCGTACGTTGAGTAGTGTTCAAACGTGGAAGCAATTAATTAAACTCATAAGACTGATTAGTTATTAGTCAATTATTGACTTATTGTAATGTGGCTGCAAATTGGGGTGGTTAGTTGAACCAAATTGGGATTAATGTTATTTGTATCATGCTTACGAGACTAATAATTCAAATTAAGACAGCTTATGCTTCCACACCCCTTCTGTCTCGCATGAAAGACACGTCATCAGTAATTAGGTCAAAGACTCCTATATGTTTGAAGAAGCGCTTGATAATTTCGTGCGTGTTTGCTTTGATCATTTGATATTGCAGGCTTTACTCTTTTCTTTTTCTTCTTTTTTTTTTTGGGATTAAAATTGACCTGTGTTGAGAATGAAGCATAGAGATCAAGACTAGGTTTGAACTATTGTTTTGATTTGTGTTTTGTAATTTTGCGTGTTTAAAATTGATTTGCGGACGTTTGGAAAATCAAGATCGCAAACCCACGAAATCAAATGAGAAACAGCAATGCAAACAGCTTCAAATGATTTATCAGCTTCTATGGATTTTGCACTCTGAATATTAGAAGCCTAACTAAATGCTTTGTCACTGGCAGATTAGAATCCTAACATGGACATGCGATCGCTATTAAAATACTCAATCAGTCATAAAAACGATTATTCATTCTAAATTTTCACTTGAGTATAATTTAAACTAAACATAAAAACCTAAGCTATACATTTATTTCGGAACAGAAAAAATATTTGTTAAGATTTATATAATTATTAGGATAGTGATTTCAAATATCGAATTTGTAAATACCAATATAGTCCATTTTATTTCTTCATATAATTACTATATGAATCAGAAAGTATGCTTGGTCGTTTTATTATGCACTCATCGGCGTAAGAAAACAGGACCCCAATTGCTAATAAATCTCACTGCGTAGTGGGACACTGACACCGTAAGTCCGTAACTTCGAGCTCTGATAGAATGTTGACCTAAAAAGATACTAGTACATCTCTACTTTGTAGCCGAAAAAGACCGGTAGGAAAAAAAAAAAGAAAAAGAAAAAAAAAAGAGAAAAAGTAAAAGGTAAAACACAAACCAACCAGGACGAACTAAAATGGGGAACAAATGAATTAATGTGAAGTACGCTGTCTCTATCCATTGTATACTTCAGTTCTTCAGATTGCAAAGTAAGCGTTCCTATATGCCATTGATAAGCATGCATTTAGTTTACTATTTCTATTTAGTGGAGTAGACCTTCGTTCATCAGTGCGTCAGTTTCCAATTGGACACAAGTCTGCAACTTACTTACGCTGATAGCAGCTTTACCTTCATTTCCCTTTCTGAAACTTGCCATGAACCCACACCCTTCGCATAATCTTCCCATTACGCCGATTTGTGGATCTAACACAACAATATTCCAGCTCAAGCTGCAAGATTTTGCTAATACTGGTCATTATCTTGATATTGAAGGTAACACAAGAACAAAGTGGACAACATCAAATTTCTAGCAAATTGAACACGAGGAGACATTTGCTGATATATGTTTCCCCCATGCTCTTTTACATTTTTGTCCAAGTGAACTAATATTGAGAACCCCTCAATCCCTCCCAACGAACAGGCAAGCCGAGGAAGTAAGCAGCGGAACATAAATTACAATTTTCCAGTATTAAAAAGAATTCCCCCCACCTAAAATATTACCAAACTCATGGCAAAGCTGAAAGAATTTCCTGAAAGATAAGTATCTAGACATAAGTTTATCCATGAAAAGCTATGTTTAGATGCAAACCTCTGTGAACCCCGCACTGGAAAAGAGATCTCTAGTGAATTCTAAGGAGAAAAAATAGGAGCGGGTCCCATCAGATCGCATGTACTCCCTATATCCCACTCTCTGCTCAGGATAAAACCGAAGCATAGTCATATCATACAGACCTGGGTAACACATAAACCAGGAAAGACATCAGGGAAACCAACACCAACGCCAACACTGTTGAAGACGGAAAGAACAACACACTCATATCAGCTGTTGAACTCTAGTTTGGTCACCATATTACCATAATCCCGAAACAAGAGTATGCCACCCGGCTTCAAGACAGAGAAGCATTGTTTGATGGCCATTGTCATCCTGTGGAGTGGTAATGCTGATAAAGTGAATATCTGGTAGGTTAAATAAAAGAGAAGTAAATAATTGATATATAGGCTTCTTGTCTGCCAACAGAATTTCAAGTAAAAGCATAACGGCTCCAAGTAAAAATAAGCACAAAGACTACATACTAAGGTAACAAGATCAACCCCACCAATGCAGCAAGTCCTCTCCTCTGAGCACAATGAGTATTGTGTTTCTCCCTGATTGTAAACAGGATATCAGAATAAGCCTATGAAATTCACTGTTCTACTAATTAAAAGAGCAACTGTTCATATTTGCGAGCAAATACATAAAATCGAGCTGAGGAAGTAACATACTGCTGTCATAAATCTTTCTTGACAAGAGATGCAGGCCAGCCACTTGGGAAACTCAAATGTAGAAACATCACATAAGAAAGGATGGAATCGATCTTGGGCAGTGGTCAAGTTTGCAGCAGAAATATTCTCTTTAGCTCTATCAAGAGCCTCATTGCTGCAATCACATGCATAAATTACACTGTTCTCTGTTGCCCTGTCAAGTATTTTGGACACAAAGAATGGGACATTGGTAACTTAATATCCGAATAAAAGGACTAGACCGCGGACTAAAACATTCAGATTGTGACAAGTCTGAAATTGTCATTTGCTGTACTTGACTTGAAATCAAATCCAGATATAAGCAAAGTTATGGATTTTACCTCAAAATTGGCAAAGCAGTGCTGCCGTTACCACATCCAACTTCCAAAACTTTAGAATGGCCCCTACAAGCTAGTTCGGGAAACTCTTTCAGTAAATACCTCCTCTCCTATATTTCAGGGGAAACAAAATATCTAAAGGGTAAGACAAGAAACTAGGGGAAGTAACTGACACTTTCTTCTGAAGCCATTGATCAATTAGCCAGCCAATACTTGATTACAGGATCTTACCTAGTACATATTAGACTTGTTAACCAGCTTTATCTTAGACCTCAATAAGGTAGCATAAAACATAAACAGGCAGCATACTGTTGATATCACATACTCCGTAATAAAATTTGGTGTTTGCCTAAAATATCAGTTTTAACATAATCAAACAGGGAATAAATTCCAGCAAGTAAAAGTCCAGATAACCACTCCACTCGGAAAGTTTATATAACTCGCAGAAATTGATAATATTACAATCTTATACGCACATACAATGATTAAAAACCCGGCGTTTGACTTAGCTAAAAAAAGAAAAGAAACGGGAAGCATTTGATTGAATGTACCTTGAAGAACTTCCCAGTGGAATGGCGAGAGTGAAACTTATTCCATGCGTCAGAATCTTCAAGTGGCGATGAATTGGAGGAATCCGTGGTGGAGTTGGATACGCCATCACTGTTGAAAGGCAGTAAATGGTAGAGGAAAGTGGGGTCGGTCTCGACCTCAAGCCTGAGCTGTTCCCACTCGAAATCTTTGGAGTAGTAATTTTCTGCTTCTGTTATGTCTCCGCTCATTCCGAATATTCTTCTTCCTTCCGCAATTAGAAGTATAAATAATTGACGCTTTACTTTGAAGGGACGGCGGAGAACGGAGGAGAAAGGTGGCGCCGACGATGCCAGAGGTCGACGACTTTGGGCTTTGGCTGATATTGGGTTTTTAAACGAGAAAGATGAAGCCCATATCGTTTCAGCCGAAATTTATTTGCCTTCTTTTCAAAAGAAGGAAAAAAAAAAAGGAAATAAAAAGACACTTTTGTCCCTAAATTATGGGGTCACAACTTTTTGGTTACCATAATTTTTTACTGACAAAATTGGTCACCATCTTTTCGTTTATTCAACAGTGTTAGTTAATTTAACGGTCAACTAAAGGTCAATTCTTTTCTCCGTTAAATTTTTTATTATTTACTAGATGGAATAAACGCGTTTCGCGCGTAAGTGAATATTTTTCAAAATTTAGTGTAACTACATAATAATATTCTAACTCTAGGAAAAAAAAAATAACACATATATACAAAATGAACAATAGAATACAATCAAATTTTTAATAACAACCTATCCCCCAATAAAGAAAAAAGAATAGAAGAAAGAAAAAATCTAAACTTAAAGTTTTATATAAGAAAAGAGTAAAAATAATGGTGATTACCTTCAATGAATTTGGGATGTAAAGGCAATCGAGAGCATAGAGTGAACACTTGTAAGAAAGAAAAAGATAAATGTGTCAAAACTCTTATTTTTGAGAACTATATACATCGACAAATTTAAAAGGATACGAAACTCGTAGTATTCTATTTGAATTATGGTATAATTTATTTAAATTCTCACTAATGAAATCTTAAAATTCAAAGAAAAGAAGAATAAAAGACATATGAAAAATTTAAAGCTAGAAAAATGCTCTGATTGAAATCATGGCACAATAATTTATTCTAAATTTTCTAAAATATAAATAAAAGAGAAATTAATGGAATAAAATCAAAGATCAAAACATTAAAAGAAAAGAAAACGTAACATACAAAATCTTTTCATTTTCTTTGGTTAAAAAGAAGGAAAAAAAACTCCTAACTAATAAAGAACGTTAATTTGTTCAAAATCTTTAAAATAAAAATAAAAGAATAAATTAATGGAAGGAGATAAAAGGTCAAAACATGAAAGGGCAAAATGTAACATATAAAGTCTCTTCATTTTCTTGGTTATAAAGAGAGGGCAAAGAAAAATCCTAATCAATAGTGAAAAAAGACTACTAATGAATTAATTTGTTCATAAATAGTCTTTAAAATAAAATAAAAGGAAAAATCAATGGAAGGATATCAAAGGTCATAACATTAAAGGAATATCAAATGTAACACATACAATCTTTTCATTTTCTTGGTTTAATAAAGTGAAAAAGTCCTAGTTATTAATACTTAAAAAGAACTACCAAAATCAAATTTGTTCATAATATTTAAAATCAAAATAAAATAATAAATTAATAGAAAGAGATAAAAGGTCATAACATTAAATGACCAAATGTAACACATAAAGTTTCTTTATTTTCTTGTTTAAAAAAGAGGCGGAAAAAAAACTCTTAATTAATAATTAAAAAAGACTACTAATGAACTAATTTATTCATATTTAGTCTTTAAAATAAAAATAAAAGAAAAAATCAATGGAAGAAGATAAAAAGTCGCAACATTAAAGGAATACCAAATGCAACACATACAATCTTTTCATTTTCTTAATTAAAAAAAAGTGAAAAAAGTCCTAGTTATTAATAATTAAAAAGGATTACCAAACTCAAATTTACATTAAACAATTGCAATATGAGTTGATTAAATTTTTACTGAACTGGAACCCGCAATTTATTTTCAAACAACAAAATCAGTCCCCAAATATTTCTTTTTTCAACAATTTTAGGCACTTTAATAAAAATTTCAAAAATTTAATGATCCAATTTAATTTTCTTTTAAGTCTTTTTTAATGATTACTTAATAGATTGTGGGTCCCACAAGTCCTTGATCAGAATTTTTTCAAAAATAAATAAATTAAATAAATAATGAAAATATTTCCGACTAACTTTCTAAATCCCAAATATTCTGCTCCCCGAGAAATAAATTTCAAAAAAAAAAAACAACAATGAAAACAATCAATAATGAGGCTTTTTTTCTGTGTTACTTTGCCGGTGGGGAGGTGATGGTGAGACATTCGGAAGCACTCTATTGGGGTTTAGGAAGTTGATCGGAAATACTTTCATTATATTTTTATTTTGTTTTAAAAAAAAATCTAATCCAAGACTTATTGGATCTAGAATTCATTAAGTAATCAATAAAATATAAAGACTTAAAGGAAAATTGAATTGGGCAATTAAATTTTTGAAAATTCTGTTGAAGCGGCTAAAATTTTTGGAAAAAAATATTTGGGGACTGATTTTGTTATTTGAAAATACATTACTTGTCCCAGTTCAGTAAAAAATTAATAAAAAATAAACGAAAAGATGGTAACTAATTTTGTCAGTAAAAAATTAATGGTAGCCAAAAATTGTGACCCATTATAATTTAGGGACCAAAAGTCCGTTTTGACAAAAAAAAAAAAAAAAACCCTTCCTGTGACAAAACTACTTCCCTTTTGCCATTTTTAGGCAAAATTAATTTAACCTATAATCGTTCAATTTGCTAATGAGACTAGTTTGATCAACCACACATATTTCACATCCTTTTTATTTGTTTTATGGAAAAATAAATGCGTTGATTTTTTATTTTTTTTTGAAAAGAAATGCGTTGATTTAATTAGGAAGCAAGAGGTGCAAACGTTGGAATTAAATCTTAAAGTTAGGCAGCTTACGATTATAACAAAATGTATACGAAAACATTGTAACAGCGATTAACTCATTGGTAATCTTATTATAGAAGCAAATCAACTAACAATTATAGCCTTTTTGACCAACTGGTGCTCAAGTGAACAAACAGACTTTGGGGGGAAAAAAATGGCTTTGATGCCGTTTACAATCTACATATATAAATATACTGGTCTGTTCTCCGGCCAATATAGGTTCTGAAATAATCATCCATAACTACATTGTTAGCATAATTGATGAGTTCTTTTTTTCCACCAATTCTGTATGTATAGAAGAAGAAAGAAAAAGAAAACTTCCTAAAAGTCACTAAATGGGTGCCTGCTTGAATACTGACTGTAAAAACTCAAAAGTAGTTGTTCACTCCATCACTTGCTCGCTGCAGTACCCTCCGTAGTTCATCAGCCATGCCTTGTAGCAGAACAGGTTTCCTTATGAGACCATTCATCCCCACCTGCAGACATCTTTCCAGCACGTTTTCATCCGCACTCGCTGTCAATGCTATGATCAAAGGCCAATTACGACTCCTGAATTTCCGGATTCTCATGGCCACCTCGAAGCCATCTATCTCTGGCATGTGAAGATCCAAGAAGACCACTTGGAATGAACCAGCTGAAGGTCCCAGGATACTCAGGCATTGGAAACCAGATGATACAGCCGTCACCTTACAACCCAGTTTCTCGAGCAGCTTCTTTGTCACCATTCTATTTGTGCCATCATCATCGGCTAAAAGTACATCGAATCCTTTGAACATGCTGCTGGTAATAGTTTGGTCCACTTGGCAATTCCCAAGCTCGTATATATGCCTTCTAAATGATGACTGTTTCTGAAATCTAAGGATAAGGGTCATACTCCGTGCATGCCCGTGGGAATCCGAGGACATCCAGATATTTCCTTGCATCATCTGCATCAGGAAACAACGACAAGTCAAACAACAATAGGGGAACAATCTTCTCGAATCCTTTAATAAATCCTTTGTTTTTTTAACAGACCACAAAATCCGGAGAATTATCAGAGAACAAACCGTGTTGATAATGCTGCAGTATATGTTAGGGTTGTTACCTAGAACTAAGAACTCGTGACGCAAAAAATTTGCAACATATATAAGTTCTACACATTTTTTAAACAAAGTGACAGGGCTCTCAGACTAATAAAAATAACTCCTCAAGCAGTGCCATCAAACAAATCCATTAAAGAAGTTCTCTATAAGTAACTTCCAAACACACTGGCTGTAAGGAATTTTCAGTAGAAAAGCTATGTATAAACATGAAACATGACTTATCAGCCATCAGGCAATTGATCACTGAACTTGAATATAATATGAGTGGGTAAAGGGTAAAAATTCATTCTGGAATTCTAGAATCAGATACGAAGGTACAGAAGTTTGAGCATCTAACACTATAAGTTACTAATACAACAAAACTGATGTGTTCAAGTTACAGAAGTTAGAACACTAATTATGATGTTTGAAGAAAGAGAACATTACAAGTCTCACTTAAAAGAACAATTGCAATTTTGCAGAACTGATTGAGAATATGGTTGTCTAATGACCAATGAACACCAATTAACTACCAGAGCATATCCCTGAAATGCGCAGACATTTCAAACAGCCACTTACCTATTCGTTTTATAGTTTAGCAGTTAAACTATAATCCAAGGGTGTACAAAAACGTAAAAAGATAACCACTATACATTTCACATTCAATATTTCAAATCGGCAGGAGAACGTGTAGAGTTATTTAAGAAACTTCTATTTGGGGGCATCCCAATTTTTTAAAGAGAATGATAACAATTTAGACCTTTGTAACTTCCAGTTGTTAAGCACTACTAAAAGGCTGGACCCTAGGGCCTAGACCGTGGAGATCAAGAATGCTCAATTAGTTATCGGCAGATATGAGTAAGACGAATGTAATTTAAAAGGAAACTCGAGTTTTCAGCAATCTAAAAGGGATGTTAAGAAGAATCACAGACTGCATAATGAAATTCTTCATTTTCTGATCCACATAGACAACCGAGCACCATATCCTCTATCCACATAGTCCATCAAACTAAAACCCAATTATTTGAAACTGTTTGAGAAATGACAAGGTTCAGAACCAAAAACATACTGCAGTCATAGATTACCGGAATGGTGCCAGAAGTTTATACATTTCTGTTATAAATACTAGGGGGAAAATAATCAATAATCCGATGTTATGTGCATCTGTGCATGACTATTAAGATGGTAGTAATCTAAAATATTACTATTTGGATGGGTAACAGAAGATATCAATGAAAGGATGTTAAGAAGTTCTAACCTGTACTAGCTTCTTACACATGCTGAAGCTCAATCCCTCTTTTACTTCTTTGTTATTGTGCCTTGTACCTCCAAAATGTGTTGTAGCTATTGAATTATCTAACTGAGAACCTTCAGCATTAACTTCAATTTCAAATTTTACACTCACATACTCATCATTCGAG
This sequence comes from Oldenlandia corymbosa var. corymbosa, assembly GCA_949775105.1. NCBI lineage: Eukaryota > Viridiplantae > Streptophyta > Magnoliopsida > Gentianales > Rubiaceae > Oldenlandia > Oldenlandia corymbosa. The sequence goes on along the minus strand of OX459118.1, from coordinate 34,862,659 downwards.
CTTGGTCGCCTTGTGTCCCAAGATCTATCAGTCCTTTCCGGAATTCCACTCTCTGAAACCACCCTGAATGTCACAGAAGCTTTTCCATCATTAACATTCAACAGGTGTCCAATCATGTGAAGTAAAACCTGAAAAGTCCTCTTCTCGTCCCCCATCACCGGATTAGGCAAAATAGGGGATATATCTGCAAAGAAACCAAAGTCCTTTTGCATGCACAAGCATTTGATTAAACAAGACGCTTCTCGGACCATTGAATGTAGCTTAAAGGGAACCACCTCTAATGGGAATCTGCCTTCGTCCTTATCAGATATCTCCATTGCATCATTTATAAGAGTTGAAAGAACATTACTGGTCTTCACTATGGTGTCGATGACAATCCTCTGTTCAGAGCTCAAATTTCCATCTTGACAAACAGATAACAAGCCCAAAATAGAATGCATAGGCCGCCTCATGCCATTGCTCATCACTTTCTGAAATGAGTTCCTGGCCTGACTAGCCATCATTGCATTCTCCTTGGCTCTCTGGAGTACACGATTTCGGTCTTCCAGTTTCTCTCTCATCCATTGGGACTCCTCCAGAACTGAAGCATGGGACAGTGCCACAGCGACCTGGTCAGCAACCACTTCAACTATCTCCATCTCACTGTAGCTCCAAACTTTTTCGTGTGCACTTCGGAGAACCAAAACTAATATGGCAAACCCAGTGTCAACATTCTGTGGTGTCCCACCTTTGAAATTTGACCCAAGAAGCATCGGCATTCGAATAGCTGCAACAGCACCTGGCTCCCCAGACCCACCACAGCTTGCAGCTCCAAGAACTGAATCTTGCTTCAAAAACCTCACACCCTTGTTTTCTGTTATGACTAATATATCTGGGTCATTCATTGGGAGTGCACGACTGTACTCCTGTGAAGGACCAGGACTTAGCTGATGGGTCAAATTCATCTCTGTTTTATTTTCATTAGGCATCCAAACTGCACAATTCTGAAGATCCAAAGTTTTTGAGAGCTCAACCAGGGTAGTGTATAAAATTGTGTGTTTATCGATTGATTTCCTAATTTCTTGGGTAAGCATTCTGACATGCCAACCAGCTTCTTTCTGTCTTTTCATTAACCCAACCTCTTGGCCGAGCTCCATAACATTTTGTTTCAAGAAAAGTTCTCTAACTTTAAATTTGAGGACAATAGGGATCAAGCTGACAAGAGTTATTGCAGTAGCACAAGAGACGAGAGCAGTAAGGATTTTAGCAATTGTAAGCGACATCATCACTTGAAAGGATTGACGACCATAGTAGGTATATGCAGTGAGTAAATGAGTAATTCCACAGAGGACAATGAACGCTATGAATTGAACTAAAACCCACTTGAATGGCACATTTGAGCAACTAATAAAGTAAACCAACTCTAATGGAATTGAAAAGTAAGCAATAGCAATCAAGAAATCACTGACTCTCTGGCAATCTAGAATGGTAGCAATGCTCCAACCTCCATCATCATCGCATGGACAATGAAATTCTCCATCAGTGGCTGACACTGATAAGATCATGAGAAGAACTAGAAGCCCGCGAAGCGAAAATGTTACTCTTGTATCCATGGCAGCACCCTATCAATCCATCTTATCACCAAGTTTGGATGCTTGAAAACCTTTTAATCAATGGATGATCACACGAGACATGCCCCAAATTTATACCCAAAACCTCAGTCACCAAATTAACATGTGCTGTCCCTTATCTCACTAAGAGAGCCAACGTCTACTATAAATTGAATCTTCAATAATTCCAGATCTAACACAACACTATGCTTCGAGATCCACACTAAATAAATATCCACTTGGCCAGTAAATAATCAATCTTTTAAACTGTAGTGCTCTGCTCAGATAATCCTTTTCTACTATACTACCCACTTTCTCAATGTTTCAGTGTGAATGAACGAAGATCAGGTATTCACAAACAATCTGTTATTTCCTTCGAAGTATGTTATACTAGGATAAATGAAATGCTATTGACAGAGAGGTGCTGTACGCTTACAGAATCAAAGATGCAACCGACAAGGGCTCCAATTAGTCAAATAAATTTGACCTTTGGCAAAGCTCCCAAAAAATGGATGAAGTCAAAAGATCAGAGAGAGGTAGAAAAACAACACGTTTTCCTTGCGGGAACCAGCTTGAATCCAACCTTCCTCAAACAAACCAAGCTCCAAATGTTTGACAGCAAGCAACTTTATTCAAGAAAAAAAAAAATTGGAAAAATGGGAGAAAGAAACGGGAAGAACGCACTTGAAAACTCCCACCTGTGGAAATGGAAACCCTTTATTGCTGGCAACAAAAGATCACATCTCGGTAACTCGCCCTCCAGCAGAGTTCAAAGAATCCCAGAACCCCTAACAGGGGAAGAGGCTCAACAGCAAAAACCCATCAGACCAATCGCTAAAATCTGCATCAGAAATGGAATCTCAGGTATAAATTCTGCAGATATTTAGCTCCTTGGGCTGTCCAGAGTCCAAAAAGAGAACTGAAACTTGCCTTGTATAGATATACTTTTTTTCTCACGTTGATATTGTTTGTAACAAATATCCTAACCCAGTGAGATTATTATTTCTACGCACACTTGGGTATAAAATAATTCAGAGATTCTCCAAATCCGAAAATGGGAGTGCGAATTAAGACATTGATGACTAAAATGTAGCGTAGTTGATTTGACCTCAATTTACTGTATACATACATCTCGTGTAGATTAAAGAAGAAGAAGACGGAGATGAAATGAATTATTTATTAAAAATAAATAAATAAATAAGCAAAAAAATAAGACGGAGATGTTAGAAAACGCATACATTTTCCCATGGTTTATTATCAACCCCCTTAAACTTTTTAAAATTTATAAGCACCCCTTTACAAACTTTTGTTTCAGGTCCAGTACTGTTTAATTATTTCAATAAAGATAATGAATTTTTTCGATAAAAACGTACTTTTAATATTTACTACCTGTATTTAATAACAAACATTCCACCAAAAAGTTCGTAAGGTAACAAAAATTGTCTATTTAGGATGGGTTAAGTCAGTGATGGGTACTGGCTAGTATTTCATCATGATCATACGTGCTCTAAGTGCAACCCACCCAAAATATACCATTTGGAGATTATTTTTTTTATTTATTTAGTTTGCTAGGATTAATTAAATTAGTTGTGTACGTGTTTATTCCTTTACCCCTTTTAGATGTTACGTGCGCAGATTCTTATACTGAGTTTCCAATTTTGCATTATACTACTGGTTTTGTAGATTAATTTATGAGGTTTCATTCCATAATAGACATCCAAGTTCTTGAAAGATATAATTATTTATTTATGAAAGAAGAGGGGATAAGTTATTACAATGGAGAAATATCTATACGGGTCGTTCTGTCCTTAATTTGCTTTCGTTTGGAACCATGAAACATGAGACTGAGAGGATTATAAAAAATAACAAATAAACTCAAGTTCAAAAAGTGTATAGTGTTCATAGATAAACAGACTTTGTAACCGATTATTTCACGAGCTTATAATAATAAAATAATAGATGTTTTAAATCGTAAAAAAAAAAGTTTAAAGTTGTAATTACAATATGACGTTATCGGAGTAGTACTCCATTTCACTGTTGACACGTTATCGGTACAAATGCAACATCGAAGAAACCAAATCATGTTAACCACCCGATTAAATTGCGCTCCCCTATACAAGAAAAGGTCTTTGATGAATGGTTGATTCGACAAAGCAAACTTTGGAAACACGACGACGATATTGAAAGGTACCCTACCCACGAGTATTATGCATGAAAACCTGAAAAATAAAAGGAGTTCAAAATCTTTGAAAAATGGGATGGTAACGTGATTTGGTGAAACGTTGATATCAAAAAATCACAAATTTTAAGTAACGGACAAAAACTGTTTAACTGGAATTAAGAGGGGCTGTTAATCATCACTGTCAAACTCAAAACCCCTCCTGTCACTCGGTGAAGAGAATCTAGACATCAAAATGTATGTATATTGGGATCCTCGTCCTCCGGAGTCCGGTCACGTCATTTGCTTTTGATGCTTCCAATTCTTTTTCTTTGTCACATTAACTGTGACGTCTAATTTATTCCTAATACATTATGCTTAATTTATATATTTTGTTTTTATTTTCTTCTTTTTGAAGTAACGTTGGAACAGAACAATAATAAATTTTGCGATAGATTTCTTAGTTTTTTATACGGGATAAATGGTTTCTTTACATTTGTACAATCTTTTACGTGATCATCGATTTATATAATTGAAAAAATGTGAGCCTCGTGAATCGTGATTTAGTTAAAAGAAAATAATAGAAAGTGTACTATGTTTGTAACAAATGTGTGATGTAGAAGTGATGTAGATAAGAAATTGGATTACTTAACCTTTGTTTTCAAGCAAACAGGGCCAATTCTGATTTGACAGAAGGTAATGATATATGAGAACATATGTTTTCAATCTCCAAATTTCATTTGAAATTCTCATACCAGTCTTTACGATCTTTCTCTCTTGTTTTTTCTTTTTTTTCTCTAAGAATAGTAGTAAAAGATATTTGTAATAGTATTTCGTCCGTTGCAAAATATCTACCGTGGAGTTGAATTAGCTTAACATAAAGATCTTTCTTTTTTTTTTCCCCTTAGACATAAGGAACCGACGGAGTCTAGAGTTCATATAAATAAGTGGTACATAATAGTATTACGTATTTTTAGAAAACTGAAGTGTGAAGATCATGTAAAACGTACATATTAGTATTACGTATTTTTGTGTGACTTTTGGGAAATGCGGAGATCACTTTTATCTCTTTGTCTCCGTGTTCAGTGAATCCAACTGGGAGGTTGTGCCGGCCGACGAAATTTGCTAGATGCCAGAACTGATCGCAGCACAGTCCAAAAAAGTCCCAAAGTCGGTCGTAATCCGTTTGGGAGGGTGTGAGTCTGCATTTTCAATTCTTTTTTCAGCCCATCACGGCGTTACTAGTTTATTTTTTTCATGCTATTTACATAACCACGTTCATTCCACTCCGGGTTTAACACTTGTAAATTGTAATTAGTAATAAACAATGTCACCCCAGTCATTTGCTAATGGTAAGTAAAGATTGTTAAAATGTGTCTAGTAGTCTCGACCAAACAATATTATCATTGTCACTATTATTTTTTAGCTACTTCTGCTACTGTAAGAAGAAATGATCCGTCGTTTAAGATAGAAAAAATTGAGTAAATATGATAAAAGTGAAAACTCTTATTACTATGGTATATTATGCACCTGGTATTCAAGTCATTGCGCTGACTAATCCGGATTCGAACCATGATTAAAATATTTGTTAAGAGAACTTTTGCCTCCCAATAACTCTTAATATTATGAAATTAAACATGGTTTAAAATCCCATTAAGAGCCTTGAGCCCAATTCTAATTGGACTCAGTGCTATATTCAGATTGGTTGTCCACTTAATCCTAATTGAACTTTTTAGATTGGACTCGATGATATAGAAGTTTTTTTTTTATGTATAATTGATAATTTAATACTATCTCGAGCAGAAAGTAGTATATGTCCAATTATACCTCGTTGATCCTTTACCAGTAGAAAAGTAAAGTCTCAAAAAAATGCATCTCAAACTGGCCTATCGCTTAATGTGCCTCCTCAGTCCTTATGAATTGAATTCTATTTAGCACAAAACAGTACTCCGTTCCAGAAAGATAGTACTCTTTCCGTCAACTAAATTTATTGTTCAGTTTAGATTCGTGGATTTCTATTTTGGGTTCGAATGAGGTGATATGGTTGCTGGGGGAAACTACAGAAGTCAGTGAAACAGGAGGAATCTGCCACAGAATAATCTGAATACCGGGATCACATGGGGGGTATGTGGACCTCTCAAAAATAGATTCTCCAAAGGACACATGATGTCAATTCATGACCAATGACAGGAAATAACATGAACAATGACCATCTTCCCAGCACAGACAGACAGCTTATTTTAGTGCTACCAATTTTTCTTTTCTTCCTGTTAAAATAATACTACCAAACTGATCTGTGTTCACTGTTCAGCACTAATGCAGCAGATCTTACAGTCTTACAGAAAGCTAAACATACTCCACAAAGCAGATTGGTAGATGAACTATATAGACAAAACCTTCCTGAAGGTTGGGTAATTAAAGTCAAAGAAGAAGGGTTAAAATGAGTTCACAAATGTGAGGGTTCATAAGCCTGAAAAAACAAAAAAAAAGCCCAAATAAAAACAATAGCCAATCAGATTTGACAAGATGCTCCATATAACCTGTACAAATATCATAAAATTTAACTAACTACTACTGCTGGGCACAAATTTAAGGGGGTCTCCGACACTCTCTCTACATCCTAAACATATATGCAAAGACAGCAGTGCCTCAGGTGTCATTATCTAATTTGGATTGTGATCGTGGATGTTGCCATTTTGGAAAGATTGCTGCAAAGTCTGACTGGGATGCTCCTTCCAATCCGTCAACGGTGAAGGTGCTTGCAAGCTCCGACTGAGACTGAGGCTGACTCTGAATCATAAACTGACTGCCACCAATACTCGGGTAAGAAGAATCAATGTGCCACATGCTTACACCTGAATTTGATGCCCCGCCGATTGGTGACGGGGACTTACCCCCTGAGGCTTCACCTCCTCTTGCACCACTTACCACCTCCTTTTTCACTTCCATAACAAATGTTGCAACCACGACCTACCAAAGGTACGAATTCATAAGCCAGATAAAGCAGAAACTCGCAATGATAACAATAAGATGGGTGATACAATAATCCTAAGAGCATCTACGGACACAAGAACCTAGAAAGGTCACATAGAACGAGGAACAAGTCAAGCTGCAATCAGACAATGATTTTTTATTGATGACTTGCAAATCAGATCAGAAAGGGACAGTAAAATATCCCGAATCGATTTAAGGACTACTTTTCATAATGAAGCAGGGAATAAACACTCCCTCAAAGGCAAATTGTTTGGTTTTGCATTTAATTCTCTTGGTTACCATCATCCTGATAAATTATGAATCTTCAATTGATGCAATCAATTACAGAATCAGATAAATAGCCTATGACCATATAGGTCCAATTCAGATTGTCGTATGTTACATGACATTAACCACAAAATATATTATTTGTCCATTCTATGCAGAATCTCAGGCCAAATGGCCGTTATGGACAATACTTAAGAAAGTAAGGCATGACATTGAGAGAGAGGCTGGCACCAAGTTCAACTAGCCAATTAAAGTATAGAATTAAAGATAAAGATACATAGCAGGCACAAGAGAGAGGCAGGCAAGAAAATCGCTCTAAAATTCTACATTCCATTGGAGCTACAAAAGAAGGAATTCCTGGGACATGGACACCATTGCAGACTTATGCTTGATTAGCAAGATTATTCTGATACACAGGAATGACAGGGGAAAAAAAAACATTGGAAACCTAATTTTCTGCAAACATTGGAAAAATCCAGGATTTTCAAGCAAATTCCAAGGTAGCAAAACTCTGAAAAGGGCAGCACAGTTTTTTCTTTTTAAAAAAAGAAAAGAAAGAAAAGTGTGTATATACACATACATTAAAAATCAAATTCCGTACTTTAATGCATCAGGCTCCTTTCATTTCGGGAGAAAAAGAAACTAAAACAGAACATTAGTCGTAATAGAGCCTGTATATGAGCATGGTACCTGGATCGGACCTGCAGCCATAAGAGGTCCATCAACTCCACCTCCAAGGATTTGCCCATCACTAGTAGACACACAAATACTTAACCCTCCAGTCCGTTCTCCGTGCTCAGTGCGCACATAGGATCCACTCAGAGTATTGATGTGAAACTGCCCCTACATAAACAAATAATATTTGTGTCACATCTAAAAAAAGTAATAAGGAAAAGCCAGTCTCTACAACTATCTCTACACATTAATGATCTTCTCTCAGAAATACCCCGCAGGAAATCTAGAGATAATCATGTTTTCCTTATAAAAGATGATGGCTACTAAAAACATTACTTTTTAATAGGCATACACAGTCTTTACCTCATACGAAACATTGCCTCCAGAGGCAGATGGCTGGCGCAAAGTTACATTAGATACATAACCTGAAGCCGAGATAATACAAATCTCACGTTTGCTTTGTTGCATGAACATCCTAATTTTCTGCCTCACGTCCTATCAAATGTGACAAATATAAACGGTATCAAGAATCAACAAATAAGTAATGACAATACCATACAAAGCATCCAAAATGTAAGGCTGACAAAACTAGATAATCATCAAAATGCAAAGGCGCGCAAACAACAAGAGAGGAACTTTTAACATGACAATGCTTTATGTCCATGTATCATTCCACATGATTCAAAACATCACTTAAGAAACATGAAACTTGTGTACTCATGGACGGAGTCCAAGGAAGGACTTAAAAACTTAAAACATTCCTTCAAGCCTAAATGTCTTCTTTACTGCCTGTTTTCCAAATACAAAAGCTTTCTGTGATAATAATCAAGGACCAAGCTTCCTTGTACTCAGATCCAGAGATGAAAACTAAGAAAGAAACTGATGAACTAAGAGTTGCATTGGTTCATCATCCAACAGACAGAAACTTGTGTACCCCTCAACATACAGCATGCTTTAATACTTATTCAAAAGGTGTCCCATGTTGTCAACCAATGACCAAAAGTGTCAGTTTCCCCCAAGGAAAAGTTCAGACACAATTATAGATGCAGGTAAACAAGTGCAAGCCGAAAATGAGCAATGCTCTAGAGGCAGCATTGATGATATTTTTGGTTCTATCAATGCTGGTGCTAAATGCAATCTGTTCAGTAATCTAATAGCTTTACCTTTTCTTCTTTCTTTTTTTTTTTTAATTTTGGTCAAATACGTAAAAACCACAATGGCAAATATCAAAGTATTAAAACATATATGCTTTTTCACCTTAGAAGGGAAGAGAATATTTGCCCAAGTAAAGAGGGCAGCAAAAGTGAAATAGAATGACTCAGGAAAATGTTTCAGCCAATGCCACCAAATAGAATGATTTTCAAGAAATACAATCTTAGCCAGAAAATAACTGCAGCCACTAGCCAAAATTACACAATCATGTTTCAAAAGTAAGAGGAAAGAAAAAACATACTTCTCCAGCAACCACATTTATGATATGAGGCGTAAAAGATTGACCAGAATCACCTGCACCAGAAACACAAAAGAAGCAGAGGTTAGCATTGCCCAGCACAAGTTAGGCCAAGGAGCATAGATATACCCATAGACTATAGACTACTACTTGTTAACAAACCCAAATGCATGCAAAAAATCATCTTTTGAAAGGGGTGAAAGGGGTTGATGCTTTACACTGTTTGGCTTATATTAATAAAAGAGGACAAATGATGATTGGAAGAAATATGATAATGCCAAATTCCCAGGCACAAGGTAAATTGATACGACTGACCCAAATCCCTCAATCTAAACGCAGAAAAACTTCTAGACGAGCAAAATTGACCTTGAGAAGTACAAAGTTGCAGAAGTCATGCATGGTTGGTATCAGCAATTTACATGGAGAAGACAATCATGCCTCAAAATGCTCAAATAAATCACTCTTATTTATGGACTCAGAAGCATTAAAGAGCAAGCAGACAGTCCGTACAGTAAACCCATTCCTTTAAACTATGGGCAACTTGACATATGTAATTGAATATTCCCTATTGTAACAAAATAGCCTTTATAAAAATTAAAAAAGGCAGTAAAAGAGCAGCCTTCGCATAAACAAATACTGTACCCAAATCTAAGGGAAAAAGGGTCAGTCCCAACAAAGCATCAAAATCACACTTCAGTTTAAATAAGCTATGAAGGGAAAAAAAAAAAAGATCCATCTCAATTCAGTTTAAATAAGCATAGCAAAGGGGCGAACTTCCGAATAAAAAAACAAGAATTCACAAAGGGTTTTGCACACTTCTCCGGAAACATGACGGAAGCTTACCGAGAGCGGACGGATGGAATTTCTTAGAGGAAGAGGGAGCGACACCGCCAGTGCCGCCGCTAAAAGCCAAGTCCTTTTTCTTTGGCGAAGAAATCGCGGCGGCAGAAGATTGCCGCTTGGCGGCAGCGGCCTCGCCAGGGGTATTATACTTTCTGGGCCTTCCTCGCTTCCGCTTCACCTCCACCAACCCGCCGGAGGACACCGCGGCAGGGACGGAGTGGGAGGAGTACACCATGGGAGAGGAAGTAGGAGCGGTGGCAGAGGAGGCGGGGTTGGAGGCGTTGGACAGAATTCCATTGTTGGGAGAGGCGTTAACGGAGGAAGTGGGAGGCGCGTGATTGAGAGGGGACGGTGGTTGCGGTGGCTGTTGAGGGTGGAAGTAAGAGCCAAGTCCACCACTTTCATTAGGTTCCATGGTGGGAAAGACTGTGTGTGAGTGTGTGTGATTTTTTGGATTTGGGGAATTTTTTTATTTTTCTTTTCTTTTACTAAAAAAGATTTTTTCTCTGCAATTTCAAAAACAATTTATTTTACCCTAATTCTCTTTTTATGCTTTTCTGTTTTTGGCCTTTGGGCTTTGGGGGTTGTATATTTTTTCCTCAGCCGTTGGATTTGGTATAAAGTTCCTCTCTGCTCGTGATCCGGATTGATGTCGAGTTCTTTCAGAGATAAACATCGGCAATAAAAACATGTTTTTTTTTAGAAAAAGAAAAATTAAAAAGATAAAGATGGTTGAATTAGCGTGACATTTTTGCGATATTCATGCGTCACTTTAGGCTTTTATTTATTCAGTTTTATCGAAAGACTCTTTTGCCATTTAATAGGCATAAGAACAAGAAAACGAATAAACGTCTTTCTCCAATTTTCCTTTTTTTCTTTATAAAAATCATTCTGAAAATAAATAAATTTTGTATTATTTCAAGATTCCGATTAAGGACCGTCTTTCCCAAGTATATATTTATCCATTTATCGATAAATTAATTTTAATTTTTGTTTCGATCTTATTAATAAAAAATTTATTATTTTTACATCAAGAAAAATTGATCGCAACTCTATTTACATTATTATAATAATTTTAATGTAATAAATTAATGATAATTACGAGTATCAAACAATACTTTAAGTTAAAATCTAAGTTAATTTTCAAATCTAACTTTTTATTCTGGATATATATTAATTTGTGAAATTGTGGAAACCTATATTATTTAGATGGGAGCTTCTTGTAATTTAGAAAGATTCAAGTCTGAATCGATCAAGTTTGTATTAAATATGTTCTTTTTTAGGACAAAGTATTTCCCACATTTTTTTTTATCTTTGCGGATCTTAAGCTAATAAACTCTTCAAATTTTGAAACAAAAATGATACTTTTTTGGATGAAAGTTGATTTTCATAACATTGAATTATAAGGCAAGTACAATCTTAAAAGTTCTCAAGAGATCTATACAACAAAATATTTACTAGCTGCAACTACATATCAATACAAAAAAATCACCACACAAGATAGCAAAGTCAAGTTATTCAATCAAATTGGGGGGAGATTTTCATCAATGTGCATCACCGCTTGTTTTTACGTGTATTTTTCATCTTGGTAATTTTGGCAGGATTCATCTTCAAGGAGAAAGAAATACTCTGAATTACCTCAGCTTCTGACACCCTCCTTTGGTGAAAAATAATATGATTTCTCACCTCCCAAATGTGATATATTGCAGCTGTCATCACTCATCCAGTAATTCCATCTCTAACAGAACTTGAGCCATATTGTCTCAACATTTCTTCCTTAAAAGATAGCCATTGAAATGACTGGTACTCTTCACCCACTAATACCATGACCTTAGTGATGATCAGTATGGAAAATAGGCACTCAAAGAACATATGATCGACACTTTCTTCCTCCATCATGCACAAAGGACACGTATTATTAATTGTAGGATCATATTTATAAATTTTAGCCCTTGTCTTCAACTTGTTGAGACAAGCCAACCAAGCAATAAAGCCGTGTTTTGGGACAATAAACTTACCCCAAGACAGGATGTACTTTGGCTGCCAACCAAGCAATAAAGCCGTGTTTTGGGACAATAAACTTACCCCAAGACAGGATGTACTTTGGCTGCTAACCAAGCAATAAAGCCGTGTTTTGGGACAATAAACTTACCCCAAGACAGGATGTACTTTGGCTGCCTACCAAGCAATAAAGCCGTGTTTTGGGACAATAAATTTACCCCAAGACAGGATGTACTTTGGCTTCCTAGTGTGCTGGATACTTAGAGTCCGATAAGCCCCCTTCACTGAGAAAGGTTCACAGGCGCCAATCCATTCAATGCCATCTATTGTCACATTAACACATTGCAGAGCAAATTGTTTCATTTTCAGAAGCTTTTTCATTGGGCAGGAGGTAGATTGTTTCACTTCAAGATTCCAGAAGGAGACATCTTTCACATAGTATTCATGTATCCACTTCACCCATGAGCTCTCTTTATTAAGATGAATATCCCATATGAGTTTTAAGACCAAGGCAACGTTCATCACTTTTGAATCCTTAATACCCAACCCTCTTGTATTCAGGGGCTTACACACATCTGCCCAAGCAACAGAGGCTGTTTTGCTATCCGAATTACCTGACCATAAAAGAGATTTGCAGAGACCATCAATGGTTTTTATCACCTTTTTTGGAATAATGAAGATTCGGTACCAGTAGTTGTGAAGAGTCTGAAGGACTGATTTATCCAATATGAGTCATCCAAAATATGATAGAAATCGTGTGGTCCAGCTTCTGATCCTCTGAGTAATATTCTCAATGACAGGTTGACAGTTTGTGATGAAAAGAGATTTAGAATTAAGTGGGATGCCAAGATATTTCACCGGGAGCTTACCCTCTGCTACCCCTAAAATGCTGATGATATCCTGACTCAAGTTTAGTACAATTCCCCGAAAATACAAGCAACTCCTGAATACATTCGAGATACATTCGAAATAAGGTCAGACACATCAACAAAGTGCTTAAGAACAGAATCAATCAGTCTAACAGAGTTAATATCAGCTTTATAAAAAATAAACAAATCTTCCAGCAATTAAAACCTCATGAGAAAATTCAGTAAAGTTGATACAAACAAATAATTATTCGAGAGACTTGACCACTGTAAATGCTTTCAAACAATTTATCGGATTTCGGAAGACTTATTACAAATGTAAAATTGAAGCATATCAGAAATGGGAAGAAAAATTCAATTTAAAAAAAAAAAAAAAACTTAAGTTTTTAGAGGGTTAGATGTTAATTTTAATTCATTGTATTTACAATGATTTACGAATCACATCAATTTTTTAGCTGAATTCATTAAATCAAAGTTGTGGACAATAAAATCCATGACACCCCAATGTAGTTCATCAAAGAGTGTCATTGGAAGTCCCCTCATCATTCTCATCATTCTTCTTCTGTACAGTGGACTGCCCAGAATGAGAGTTCTTCAGTTCTTCCAGCTGGAAAAAGAAAAAAGAAAAAAAAAAGGCACAAGATGAAAGTTGATCTTAATCTGCTGATAGGAAGGATACAAGAAAAAGCTACCCTTTTGATATTTTATGGCTGAAGCCAAAATGTCAAGTAATCTACCAATTTGCATCTCTAACTTTTCCAACAGACAGGAAAGTTATGTCGGATTAAAATGTACCAATGCAGCAATACAAGATGATACTGCTCCTAAGATTTGCATGTCCCAAATTCCCGATGTTAGTTAACCAAGGACGAAAATTACACAAGTTAATCTTTATGCCAACAAACAAGATTAATAATGTAGTGCCAGAGCAAGAATGCACGGCACCCTACCAATAAGGAGGAGTTGCTAGTCAAGTGCATACCTCCCGGCATTGTTCTTGGTGTGCGGCAAGAAGCTCATTGTATCTTATTTGCAGGTCAGATAACTCAGCTTGTAGCTTTTCATGCTCAGCTATGGTAGGACCACCTAATTTCTGCTGGATAAACCTGCATTACAAGAAAATCTAACTGGATGAAAAAAAGAAAAGAAGAAAACACTACTATGAATACAACCATGAAACTCATATAGTCTACAGTAAAAATTGTTGAGAGCATCTATTTCAGTAGTCCATACATGCAATGCAGCTTCTGTTCTCCAGTATTTCAATTGAATGAGGTGAGCCAGGTGGCCATAAAATTAAAACTACTGATAACAAAGTCAATAATTATCTCCTTCTACTTTCTCTGAAGAAAATTGAAATGATCAATATTGGAACCATTATAGGCTGAAACAGTTGAGACTTACTCAAGAGCTGAAGATGGTTTCTCATTTTGTTCGTATAGTGCCACAAGAACTACAACAAACCAAAAGATAACGCACGGGTTTAAATGAATTCGATCAGTTAATACAGTCGAGGTATAAGGAAACCAAGAAGGTAAAAAGTCAGTGCAAAAAAACCTTTGGTTAGAGCATCAAGAACTCCAGTAGATTCCAAGTATTTCCGGAAAGCTTCTTTCTTTGCTTCCTTCTCCTACCAAAAGCACAAAACTTTACATAAGTGGAAACCAACGAAAACATATGCCTAAACATGGAGAGCCTGATCAACCTAAGTGCACATGTATACACAGACGATAGATGACATGTAACTAATAATTTTGGCTATAAGAGGACTATTATACATGTAGCTCATCCTCCTATAGTAAAAGAGGTGAAGTTATCACTTTCAATTTTTCTGCAAATAAAATCAGTGCATAGTTTGCATCTTTCCCTTAACCAATTTAACCTTCTCGTGAATCCTCTCTTAACCACGACTAGCATTTTGGCAATAAAGGAATTGTGCCAACCTTCTCAATACTCAATTATGAAACATTTTAGCTTCACACCTGAAAAATTATACATTCAGATCCCTCTTTTCTACACTTGATGATTGCCCCCTTCCACACAAAAACAAAAAGAAAAGAAACACCCTCAAACCATCACCAAAAATGCTGTTCCATGGTTTCCCCAAGCAAACATCAAGCACACCAACTTAGGTAATTCCTGAAATCGGAGTCCTATTTACCATAAAAATTTGTCCAACGCTCCAATATACACAGCATTATCATGAATTCAATTCCCAAATGTAAGACAAAACCAAGCCACTAAAGGGTGCCTACTGCGTACCTTACCTACACAACATTATTGACATTCCATTTTAACGAAACATTCAAACAATTCAGTGTGATTCGAGAACTGATGGAGGAATTCAAAGAAACAAAGAAGAAGGGATCCTCAAGAAATCGAAAACAACCGAACAAGAGATCTGCAAAAAAATCCATTCTTTGAGAGAATAAAATTATGAAGGGTAGTATATATGGTTACCATTTGTTTTGCTCAACTGGGTCGCCGTCCGTTTATGCACATTACTGAGTTCAGCCAAAATCAATGCTGCGGTGGTTAGATCTCCCCTGTGCTAGCATCTCCTCCACGTTAATCCATCTTCTTTTTATTAATAATCTTTTTTGAGCTTTTTTTCCATTAATTTGGCGGTAAGGCCCACAGGCACATGAAAATATGACTTAACAGATGTCTGTATCTAGATTAACCGGCGCTAACTTTATTTTGGCTACGTTTTATTTGAATTTTACCGATTACTCCCTTTACTTTTCCTGGGTTCAATAAAACCACCCAAAACAATTGTACATTTCACTCATATATCCAAAATTCATTATTTTTTTAGATTAATACGTTTGTCAAATATTTCAAGTAAAGACATCTAACATATTACGCTCATCCACGTGATGATTTTCTTTTACAGCATTTTTCACATTTCATTTTAGTTATTTTTACTATCACCTCTAACTTAAAAAAGGAAAAAAGAAAAGAAAAAAGTGTTCTGTAGCTCTTAAATCAAAATTAACCATACTAATTCGTGTAACTCTAAAAGATTTGCATTTTTATAATAAACATACAATAACTACGAAAATAATTGAATAAAGGAAACACGACGAATGAATAGTGCAATATATTTTGCTTTATTTATGTATTACATTAGTAGTGTTGATTTGTATCTAGTAGAGAATATATCTAGTAGTGTTGATTTATTTATGTATTACATTAGTAGTGTTGATTTGTATCTAGTAGAGAATATATATACAATTATGATTGATAATTTTAATCAGAACTCACCTCAACCATTTAAGAATTACACCGATTATCACTCAATTTCCAAGTCACATGTGAATACAAAATTGTAATTCATTACAATGTAGTTCACTTTACATAACAATAATGACTAATTTTATTTATTTTTTTTAATATGGTTGGGATGTTTCACTCATAGAATAATTTACGATTTCTGTACAAAAAAAAAATTTACATTGAGTTTTGAGATTTATATTATTTTTAGTATAAATTAAAAAATTCAATATAATTTTTTTTCTAAGACATATATATAGAATAATGTGCCTCCTGCATTACCAACGACAAATGGTGAGTATTACTCTAGAAAGTTTATTTTCAGAAAAAAAAAAACTCTAAAAAGTTGTGTTGCTCATATTTTAGAGGCTCATCCCCGTGAACGTGCGGTCTACTCCGATTCTCTCAGCAGTGAGCCGGATCCGGTTCGGGTAAAGATATTTATTTCCGCATTTTAAAAAGTGAACGAAAAAGAAGATTACTACGTGTATTATATTTTCATTTTTAAAGGAAAATGGAAAATCCGGCCACAAACCAACCTGATTAATGAGGCTAAAACCCTACTGTCAAAAACCCCTCTTCATATCCTTTCTCCATGGCTAAACACTTCTCTCACACATTCACGCACTAATACCCCCCATTGAACTCTTAAAATTCAACCATTCCGATCTCTAATTCCCCCGACCCAAATGCCAATTTGATACAGTATTGAATTGAAAGCGTCATCATCATCACTACTCCAATTTCATGGCGACTAAGAGGAAAAAACAGAATGTTCATCACAAGAACTCCGAGGATTCTGGTGTTGTTGCAAATGGAGTCAAAACCAGTGATAGAAACAGTAAGCGTAAAATTACAGCTCAGAAGAAGCAGCAACAACTGTTCATGAATGAAGATGATTACCGCCGTAGGCTTCAGGAGGTTTTATACAGTCCTGAATATATTCTCGAGAAAATTTTCAGGGAGGATGGACCGGCTCTCGGCGACGAGTTTGATTCTCTTCCAGATAATGCTTTTCGGTATTGTAACCCAGGTATGATTATGCTACTACTATGATTTGATTTCAAATGGGTTGTTGTTTGTATTTGCAATTCCTTGTTTGCTTTGGGAATGGCATCATAAATGCGTTGATTGGTATTTAACGGGCGAAACCCTGGTAGTTTCATTGGTTGTAATGTCATTTTTTTTTATCATTCATGACTTTATTTTCGTTTTTTTATGGAAAGAAGTAGTGAGTGGAATTGTGAAGGTCTTATTTAAACAGTAATTAAGCACGAACTTGAAGGATTTCTGTTAATAGTACTGACTTCATGGAGTGTAGTGTGTGCAAAAGAGTGATGGCTGTCCCAGAAGTGAAGGGTTTTAGGATTTTGGAAGCATTTGGATTTATTATAATTGTAATTAATTTTGGATTTTTTTTTTTTTTGAAATGGAAAGATTCATCAGATTATTCTTTTTCCCCTTTATTGTAATCATATCTTCACATTTTCTGCGCATCCTTTGATACCTTGATTATGGTCTGATAAGGTTCGAGAAAGTCTCACCGTGCTTGCCAAGAGAATCAAAGAGCATTCAAAAGGCAAAAGGTAATGAAGTTATGAAACTATCTTCTTTTTTTTTTTAATGTGATTTTTCAGGATATATAATGGGACTTTATAAATGTTTGAATGAATGATTTTTTTTTTTTTGTGCATAGATCTCAGCATCTCTGAGTTACCAACCGATATGTGAGGAAAGTTATCCAGCAAATGTGCGTGATTCTGGTGAAGGTGGCAGCAGTGCTTCAGGTTGTAAGCACGGGATAGGGAAAGGCTTCATGACTGCAAATGGTCTGAGAAGACATGGCAAGGGAAAAGGTTTGATGACTAAGAACAATACCCCTGGGATGAGACATGGAGCTGGGAAAGGTCTGATGACACTTTGGCGGTTGATGAACCCTGAAATGAGATGTCCTCCTGCTAGTAAGGGAAGTTTTGGATCTAAAAGATCTGTCCCCGAGAGAAGGAAGAGTTTACAACGCTGGCAGACACTTATGGTTCGTATTTGTTTTCAAATTGTTTAGGCTGTATGTCGTCTTGACAATATTTTACTCTTCAAAAATAGGTTAAAAAACCTTAAAGTTTCTTGAAAAATAGATGATGCATTTTCTTGAATGGGACTTAAGTTATAGAATAGTCATGTCTGCTGAGTTTGGGCTAGGAGGACTGTGCCTCCCAGTTATACTAACCGGTCTCCTACCATATGTTCAAATGAGAAATTTGGTATTCTCTTATATCTGTTTTGAGCTGTTCGCAAAGCCTTTATCCCAACTTGAACATTCTTTTTTGTGCAGAAAAAAAGATTGTTGGAGAAAAAGAAGCCTTCTACAAAATGTCGGAAGAAAATACGTGACATGGTACATCTCCATTATATGTCGTAAAAGGATATTTTTAGAAGCCGTTTATTTAGCAATGCATTGTCATTTATCTCATTTTGATTGTTTGATATGAATTGTCAGGGTGGCAATGACAAATTTGAGAAGGCAAAGGAACCTCGCAAAGATAAGTGTGAGCTCTCTCTTGAATGGTTGGGTTCTCAAGAAAACATTGACCAATTTGCAGCGCTGGTCGACGATGAGGAGTTGGAGCTCAGAGAGTTACAAGCAGGACCGAATCCATTGACTTGCTCCGCACATTTTGCAAATAATGGGTTGCATGGCTGTTCCCTTTGCAAAGGTGAAATCATGATGGCATTGTGCTGTAATAAACTTTAAACCCAATTCTTGTTCCTGCTGTTATGCTTTAGTCTGGTACTTTCTGGTGGGAAGGATTTGTAATTTCCTTCCATGGAGTCAGTTTGAATATTAGAGTGACCTTAGGGTGAGTACAGACCTGATGATTACAACTTTGTTTTTTTGGCTAGATTTGCTTGCCAAGTTCCCTCCACACTCTGTCTCAATGAAATTGCCATTGTATTCACAACCTTGGGATTCCTCTCCAGAGCTAGTAAAGAAGCTTCTGAAGGTAACTGATACCCTTTACAGTTTACACAACTTATGTTCCTGCTTATTTCATCTTTTCCATGTCAACACATCTGGAATGTGTCTGAGTTGAGAACTGATATCTTGTAAGACCCATGCTCTTATGATTTCTTTACTGTAGTTTTTGCATGTCTGTTGTTACGAATTGTTCCTTCCTCTGTAATGTATACTCCATTGGCTATTTTAATTTAATTGAAAAAAATAAACTGTTCAATTCATTATCGCAGGTCTTCCATTTCCTCTGCACATATGCTGTGATTATTAATGTCACATCATTTACCTTTGATGAGTTTGCCATAGCATTTGAAGATCAGGTGAGTGCTAGTTCTTATGTCGAAAAACGTTTATGATCTTGGCTCGTTCCATCTCATGCCTCTTTATACTTTTTATCATAAGTTCTTAATGTTTGGTCTGTAAATTTTGTTTTCTTGAAACCAGGACTCGTTATTGCTGGGTCAAGTTCATGTGGCTCTTCTCAAGGTTCTTTTATCTGACATTGAAATGGAGCTCAAGAGCGTTTACTTTTCTCATGCCTGTAAAAATTCCAAGTTTGTACAGTTGCTTCGCTCGGTAAGTATTCCAATTAAAACTTGTGTTGTCAAAAAGAACATTTTTCATCATATGTTGTGAGTGTCATGTTTTTGGTGGTTACTGAGAAGCCATTAAACTCGATCACATTCAACAGAGTTGTCTAGTTTCTGTCTCCACATGCTCTTTCTGTTCACTGTCGAAGGAACTGCCACAACCCCAGGATGCAATGTACTTTTGAAATAAGATTGGAACCTACTTTGCCACTTTTTCAAAGATTGGGTACCAAATATACTTTTAACCAACATATACATCTTCATGTTTTTTAGAAATATCATTTGTTACAGAAGACTAATAAAAGTACATTCGTGAGAAACTTGGTTGCCCAAACCTCTACTTGAAACTCTTCCAGATGTAGGAACAGAGATTGAAATCAAATGAAGCACTATACTCATTATATGGAATCGAAATACAAGGGAGCTTTGCACTTATTGAATGATGATGCATGCCCCTATATAGTAGGATGGGGCTGTACTTGTCAAATGAATCTTTTCTATACTATTTTAAACCTTGTCCTCCGTATTCTGGCAGGTTGATGAAAAAATGTTTCTTTTAGAATTGTGGCAAAAGGCATTGAATGCCATGACTTGGACTGAAATAATGCGCCAAGTGCTTGTTGCTGCTGGGTTTGGTTCTAAGCTCGGTACATTTTCTAAGGAAGCCAAAAAGGTATTTCTTTTTTCTTGGGGAACTTCTTTACCACCCCCTTTTTTTGACAGATTATATAAATTTGATTTTTTTTAAAAAAAATTAAAGAAACTCAAATTTATGTGATCTATCGCCTAGTTTTCTTCACAATCTATAACCTGCATTGCATGTTCAGAATGCGGAGGCAGCTAAAATTTTATTTGTTTTCTCTTACATGTCATGAGAAGCTTTCACTTTGTTCGTAATCTTGAAACAACTTCATCTTCTTATGGAGGGATTACCTCCTGCTGCCTCTGATGTTCAGTGTTCAATTCTATTCAATTAATTATGGTTGATATCTTACAATTTCATTCAAAGAGTTTCATTTTGCTTATGTTTCTGATCTCTGCTCCTGATGTAATAAGTTATTCAACTTACAACAATCCCGTTTTTCACTCGATTCTTTAAATTTTATAGGAGGTCAGCTTTATGGCAAAGTATGGCTTAACTCCTGGTACATTGAAGGGTGAATTGTTTAGTACTCTGCTAACCCAAGGAAATAAAGGAATGAAAGTGTCGGAGTTGGCAAAAATTCCATCGGTAAGTCAGTAAGGAATAATTTATAAAAATACTCATCATTCTGTCTGCCTGTGAATTTTGTTAGTTATTAAGGTATTTGTCATTCTGGTGTGAAGATTGTGGATCTGAATCTTGCTGCTGCAACCCATGAACTAGAGCTACTTATAAGCTCAACGCTGTCAAGTGACATTACATTATTCGAAAAGATTTCTGTCTCTGGATACCGTTTGCGTGTTGATCCTATGGCAAAGGAACCTCGAAATAGCCCATCTGATTCTGAAGACTTTGGCAGTGTTGATGATGACCTTGATCTAAGTGATACTTCTGAGGATTCTGAGTGCGAGATGAGGAGCTGCAGTTCATTTAAACTTAAACAAAAGAAAATTCGCTCATCTAAGGAGAACATTTTAGCATCGTGCACTGAAATTGATGAAAGCCACCCAGGAGAAGCTTGGTGTTTGGGTCTGATGGAAGGTGAATATTCAGACTTAAGCATTGAAGAGAAGCTGAGTGCCTTATTGGCCTTGGTTGATCTTCTCAGCTCTGGATCAAGTTGCAGAATCGAGGTAAACTTATTTCATCGTACAGAGATAAATTTTTGTCCAATCCTTGTTACATTGTTGTTGTTTCCTTATTTATCTATTTAGTTCATGATAACTTTACCTGTGTTTAAATGAGTAACAACCCACTTCATCTCAATAGGCATTATCTGTAATTTTCGCTTAAATTTGTCTTTATAAAATTTGAGCTCTTTTTACTGTTCCATTTGTCCTTTTGGGGCTCTAAAAATATATGTTCTTTTATTAGTATAGTGACACATCAAACTTTTAATATGGGGCAATGTAATGTTTGAGTTAATTGGTGTATCAACTTTCTGAGCAGGATCCTGTATCTGCAATTGCTACGTCTGTTCCCAAAGTTGGTCATGGATCTGGGGCCAAAATTAAGAGATCAACAGGAAAGCAGAATTGTGTACCCATTCAAGGGGGGGGGTACAACGCACTGCTGCTTTACCATGGAGATGTGAATGCAACTTCAGGGCATAATCCTGTTGATTCTAGGATTCCCATGTCAAAGAATTATGATAGAGAAAATTCATCAAGCTGGACAAATAAAGAAAGGGGAGCTTCAGATGATTTGCATCCTATGCAGTCTATTTATCTGGGTTCTGACCGCAGGTATAATAGATACTGGCTTTTCTTAGGCCCTTGTAGTGGACGTGATCCAGGTCATAAGAGGATATATTTTGAATCTTCGGATGATGGACACTGGGAGGTTATCAACAATGAGGAGGTAATGTTTTCTAGATGTTTGATTTCTGTACTAATATTGTTTCCACCTTAGCCATATAAAGGTTTACTCTTTCAGCCTTTTAACTTTTATGTTCGTGTCAATATAATTGCAGGCTTTGTGTAGTTTAGTGTCAGCTTTGGACCGTAGGGGTGTTAGGGAGGCATTCCTCCTATCATCCCTGGAAAAGCGAGAATTGTATCTCTGCCAAGCAATGTCTAATATAGTAATTTCATCTGGAATCGGGCAACTAACACAATCTGATCAGTCTGACCAGAATATATCAAGAGAGGATAGTTCATCGGCTGTCTCTGATGTGGACAACAGCTCATCATTGGTTGAAATGCAGAGTAATGCTGCTACTTCTGCTGCCATTGCATGTGAAAAGGGAAGGAAAACGCAACAGCAGAAAGATAAATGGGCTCGTGCTCAGGCATTTGACCGATGGATATGGAAGTCCTTTTACTTCGAACTTAAAACGGTTAAGCATGGGAAAAAGTCCTATGTTGATTCTCTTACTAGATGTGAACACTGCCGTGACCTCTACTGGAGAGATGAGAAGCACTGTACAATCTGTCATACAACATTTGAGCTTGACTTTGATCTCGAAGAGAAATTTGCCATTCATATTGCCACATGTCGGGAAGACTTAAATATTGATCAGTTCCCAAAACATAAAGTGTTATCATCACAGTTGCAAGCACTTAAAGCTGCGCTTTCGTCAATAGAGGTGGGCTTTATATCCATTATTTGTCATGTGGAAGAAAATAAACTAATAACATTTCTATTTGCTCTCAATACGCCTATAATGTTTAGAGCTCTTTTGTTCGTTATTCCATTTTTCTAAAAAATCCTTGTTTATAAACTTCATGATTTTAGTTAAGCTGCTGGGTGATGGTTTCTATTTGGGGAGTATTTAGGTTAGCAACATAGATAGAGATATTCCTTGTTCCTGAGGACAAAATATTATTTGTTTCTTTTACATGACCATTAGTTGTCCAGAATATGTTGACTTAAGGTGGTATAAGTACATCAGCTGAGGTGCCAAATAGATTGCTTCTTCTTCACGATAGGGTAATGGAACCATTTCTAGTTGGTTGAAGGAACTTCAAAATTTGTTGTAAATTTATTTATCTACTTTGGCGCTAAAAGAGTGATTGAAGAGAATTCAAAGTCGTAAGGGTGTGGATCTGCATTCTGTGGAAGACGGAGTTTTTGTCTCATCTGGGGAACTCAAACGGAGGATTCACGTAGATATTGTCTTCAGTTTGTATGTGCATGCCATTAATTTTCAGTTTCTGCTATTTTGTATCTGAATGGTTGTTTGCACTTTTCAGCTGGTGATACCTGATGAACTCATGGTTGGTGCATGGGCCAGATCTACTCACAATCTTTGGGTCAAAAGACTACGGCGTGCTTCAACTTTGGCTGAGTGTTTACAGGTGAGGAATCCATTCATCTTTCAACTTAAGTGGGTTTGCCATACTGAACATCAAGTTTTTTTAATTTGGTTCGTGCATCACGGAACAAGTTGCAATGTGCCCTGGTCAATTTAGTTCATGTTCTTGCTTGAAAGAAATTGAGTTGATTTTTCTTCTACAAACAAATTTTCTTGATATACTCTCTTGTAGGTTATTGCTGACTTTGTCAATGCTATCAACGAGGACATGTTCTACCAATATGATAAATCTCAAGAAACAAGTTTTGTTTTGGAAGAGATTGTCTCCAGTTTTCCATCCATGCCGCAGACATCATCCGCAATTGCTTTTTGGTTGGTGAAGTTAGATGAATTGGTTGCCCCTCATCTGGAAAGAGTCCAATCCAGACAAAAACTGGAAGTGATTAAGCGACTTGAAGGTTAGGGCTTTTATAAGCAGTAATTGTTGGAGCATGGCTTCTTTCACTTGTTGATGGACAAAATTTGAGATTTGTTGTCTCTGTGGTCAGTCCATGTTCCTCCATCATGCAGTAGAAAATCAGAAGCTTGTTTCTCTCCATTTTATCCTGTCCCTTTGATCTATTTTACCAAAGCTAATCTTTAAGCATGTGTGAGTAATGTGGTTTGATTGTTGAAGTTGTTACGCACTCCTGAGAAACAATTTTAGCGCCGAGGGTATGTGTGAATTCTCTGATTTCATTTGATCCATTGTCAAATATATCTGCTAGATTTTAGGGTGAATTAATCATTGTGGGAATTCATTTTGTACCTTGGGTACTGCAGATTCCATTTGTTGGTTACTCATACAGAGGCAGTTATCTTTCTTCTCTGATGAATCTGGGACTAGAATGCATTTTCCTAATGTTATGGATGAAGCAAAGATGTTGATATAGCTACCAGATTCTTAAACCCTCCACTCTTTGCTACTGTTATTGATTCAATGCTTTACATTTTTCAGGGAGGAGAGCTTCACATCGAAGTTGATCACTTATTAGTGCCTGATTCAAGGGCAAAGTGTACGCACTGGTGGAGCTTCACACTGATAATTAATCTCTTGATTTTATTCTGCGCCCATTATTTAGGAAAGCAATTCAAGGGAGTGACTGACTAGACAGTTATCAACTTTACACTAATCTTGGTGTTTGGAGGATAAAAGTCTGGCTGTGATGTTCGGAGAGGTCCAACGCGAAATCTAACAAGTTGTCAAATATGTGTACAAATGTATTTTAGTGCTACTTTGATACCTGAATGATCTGTCAGTGTACAGCAGTTGAAGATAGATTAGGTGCAACGAAAGATAAGTTGTAATCTGCTGCGATATGCACTTGGCCAGCCAGCGTATGTCATCTCATTTGTAGCAGAATGCAAAGACCAGTGTTTCCAGCGAGTTGGAAATAAAATTTTGATCCGGCTGAGGAAGTTTCTCCAACACAGTAATGTGTTTGTGTCATTGGCCATGAACAAATTAGGGCTACTCGCCTCTACATCTTTAGCTTACTAATTACACTTGCAAGTTGTATCCTCGTGCACTTTGGAAAGGAAAAATGTATACCCACATGGAAAACAAACAGTTGTGCTTGTTCAATTTCTTTTGGGGAATCCATTAACACAAAATCTCCGCATTTCAGAAAAATCATTGAAATTATTTGTAGATTAAATTTGTCCCTTTACTTTTCTGGTCGTTCTCCGAGGCCAGTCTCCACATGGGAAATACGGGTGCGACCAACTGATGATGCAGATAAATCATTAAAAGATTAAAATCAAATGGAAGCTACTCTTGACATGAATAGACGATGATGAAGTGTATGAGACTAATATAGTTGAAAGATTAAAATCATATGGAAGCTGCTCTTTACATGACTAATAGACAAGGTTGCTATGCTAAAAATCTACTCTGAATCTTCTTCTTCTTCTTCTTCTTCTTCTTCTTCTTCTTCTTCTTCCACTTCTACTTCTGGAAATCTGCGGAAACGAGCAAATGGTCGCCAATAAGATGCTTCCTTCTTTGAAACCATTGTTCTCTTTCGTTTTTTAGGAAAGCCTTGTTCAGGAAGTGCATCACCCAGGAATCCCATACTTCTTTTATAAGACATGTTCTTACTTTTATCAGAAAGCCTTTCTCGGATTATTTTAAAGGCTTCTTTTGTCGCATAAGGCAAGCCAGTCTTAGGGTCGCGATATTTTGCTGGTAATCCGGTGACCCCACACACTGCTTTTTCTGGATCTGCGTAATGCAGAAATCATCATTAAGAGGGTAATAGGAAAAATACATCAATTTGGAAACGAGGAATTGAACTGATTCTCTAAAACAACGCTACAGTTTTATGTGAAGCTGAAGCCAATTGACTGGTCATGTAAGCACGAGAAAAAGAAAGATTTTAATAAGATACACAGGCCATACAAACAGTGCTCGAGTTTCATGCTAAAACAGCGATATACATGCAAGTCACCGAAGTTATCCTATGTGGCAATGAAAATTGATTACACTTACGAGGAGTTGATTTTGTTGAGATCTCTGATTCAAATGATGCTCCATTCATATACACAAGGAAGTTGGCACCCTCTCTTGAAAGATACCGTATCTGAGGCCCGGTATAAACAGCTTTATGAACTACTGCTCGTTTCTTAACTTCTTCTTCCCGAGCCAAGACACGTTCCAAGTTCCTAAGATTAACAATTTCCGTTTGAGCGGCTTCCAGAAGCATCTCTTCTTGTGTCATCCGCTTCTCTTCTCCTTCTTTTTTCCTCTTTATCGGTTTTATTGTTGCTTGAAGAGCCGCACGTATTGCATCCCTCTCAGCTTGCCTGACGACAACGGCAGTCCTTGTAGATTTACGGATAGTCCTTTCCGCTTCAACATCTTCAGCACCATCATGGTGTTCAGAAGGGGTGGACTGCTCAGGAGTTCTTTCATCTTGAGCATCATTTTCTACCTGAGGCGGGGCCTTCTTTTTCTTCTTACTCTTTGCTAAAGTCTTTCCGGGATATATTAGTCGCTTTTTTGGTCGAATCCTGCCACAACAAAGCACATTGGGGATGAGATAAAATTATAGTAGAACACTCCAAAGTATATCCTCAGTTCATATTAAGAAGCCAAACCTCTCATCTGGTTCCTTTTCTCCTTCATCGTCGGGTTCGGATTCCTGAGGTAAATTAGGGCCAAAGGAAAATTGATAAGCTTAAATCATCAGGACCAATATTTTTCCACAACACACGAGCGTAATTCTTCCCATGTAGTAGAATGAAGGGTTAGGTTTTGTTCTTGAATAAGGAAGCAGGATTGTACTTAAAGGACATCCCCTTATCAAGATTTCCACTTGGAATTAGGAAGTCAGGTATTCTGGGAGCAGCATTATGAAACAATGAATCATAAGATGGACAAAACAATAAGAACTCACATCTGTTTCAAAGTCACTGTCAAACACATCTGCAACTTCTGCTTCTTCTTCATATTCAACGTCATGCTCCTCCTGAGAAATGCATCCATAAAAAATCCATCAAATAATATAGATTAAAAAGTGAAAGAATCAAGCTACTAGCTTCTCAACATGCATTATTGTCTGAATTCTTTTTCCATGTGAAGCAGCCTCCCAGCAAGTTATCAATCATTTAACTGCTATCTGATGTTCTATTATCCTTTTACCGTTTCTTATAATGTTCATAAAAGCCAAAAATACACATCACATCTCGCATCTGTAAACATAAGCAAAGAGAAGTGGAAGGGGAGAAAAGGGCAGCAGAAAGCACCTCTTTAAGAGCTTCCTGATTCCAGAATGCTTCATCTTCTTCAATCTCCTCATCTAGCAACTTTGTCATCCTTAATCACACCAACATAAAATCTATTAGAAAAAAGCATGGACAGAATAGAAATGCAGAAAGTGTGAATATATTTCCAAATAAGCTTACCGCTTGCCTCTGGTGGCACGAGAAGAGCGGTCCAGAAACATTTGAGCCTCTTCTTTGCCAGTAGTCTCCATCTTTGGGCCCCTGCACTCTTCAAGGTTACATGCTTTCCTACGAAACCTAATCTTAATTATATGGAAACGGAAATAATACATTAACTTTCCTGATTTGTTTCGATTCTCTTCGTTTTGAAAAATTGTTGATTAGATTATAATTCTAACTCTTTGATTGGATACCTAAAGACTTTTAAAGAAAATATGTTCTCAACTCTGGATCTACCTTTCACAAAAAACCAAAGTTAAAAAGATGATAGACCTTCACGAAACCGACCAAATGAATTAGTATTTTTGAAGGCAAATGAAAAATTCCAGCAACATACTACCCCTTCTTAACCAGCAGCTTAACCAACAGAGTTTCAAATGCACATACATTGATGTAAAAGAATATTACTAGTTCCCGTACCCTACTTTTCAGATAACAAATTTCAAGTGGAACCATCAATACGCAGTTTAGATTTCTGAAAATTAACCGACCAAACTTTATCTAAAATTCAACCGCCATGGTTAAACGATTTCCAATGTTCCGAATTAATGAATGATATATAGGACACAAACTAGCGCATACAATCAAAACCTTCACACAGTAGGAATAGATGAGGAAATCCGTCGGCAGCTCTGCTAGAAACAACTTTCTGATAGGAAAAACAAAAAAAAAAAAAAAAGACGACAAGAAAATTGCAGAGATATTTATCTGTACGGAATTATTCTTTGTGAAGGAGAGGGAAGAGGTTTAACTGTGTTAATCAGGGTCGATGACGGCGAGTATGACGGAGATGGTTACATAGGGAGGAGCCGGTGGAATTTAGGAAAATAACACGAGGCTCCGTTTTCCCTTGGTGACCCGGATACCATGATTTGGTTTTTTACCCGGATCACAATTTTGTGGGAAGAAAATCATATTCCCTCCATCCCATAATTATTGTCCACTTTGTCCAAAAAATTTTGTCCCAAAATTATTGTCCAATTTGACTTTTTATGGATCAAGTTACACATTTGTCCTTAGTAAAAAATATTATCTATAACATTTTAGTGTTTAAACAATTACTTATGTAGGGGTATATCCGGTTGTTTAAGGTAAAATATAGTTAAGTTTGACCAAAAATAAAATATTTCATTTTAGTAAAATTGGACAATAATTATGGGACGGAGGCAGCAGTACATTAGTACCCCAAAGAAAAAGTAAAAAAAAAAAATCATTAATGTGTCAAAAACAGTCAAAATCGACAAATGTGTTATACTACTAATGTGTAATTTTTTTAATCGGCATAAATCAAACATTAGAATTTACTGTAACTCTTTTTTTTTATATATATTTTTTCGAAAAGACTGTAACTCATCTGTTTATTTCATTATTTTGCAGTGTTGCACACATGATTTGGGCACAACAATAATCGATTGAGTACTCTTGGAATATTTTGAATTATTTATGGCTTCCTCTTCCAAAATTAATTACACAAAAAACTAGCAACTGTTATTGAATATTGTTTGTTCTCTCACTCTCACTCCAACATTAACAAACAAGCCAGCTTTTCGATGTACGCGTAATAAAGATTGTTGGACGATCTAAGAGTATTAGGCCCATAGCTCTTTCTATCCCACGATTGTACTGATTTGTACCATTAGATTTAATTTGTACGCCCGGGTGGGCCCAATTACATTACACTAATATATAGCTGAATGAATATTTCATAATCTAGTGTACTCACTCTGTTATGACACCTGTTGTTATTTTATTTTTTTTTCCCTTTTTTAACAAGGAAAATAGATGTCATAGCATTATGAATAGCTCATTGACTTTGACTTTTTTGGTTTTTTAGGGGTCACTTTTATAGTCAACCATTCTTTATTAATAATGCTGAAATGCGAACCATATAATTTAGACTAGTTTGTTCTCTCTCCAGTCCTTATTATAAACAAAAAGTTCTGCTCCCCCTTCTATAGAATCAAAGAAAGGTTTGAGCTTTGAAACTCGCGGTGGCAGCTGGCCGGCTTGAAAAAGAAGGGTTTGGCTAGTACTTAGAAGGCCACACCTTCGTTGGGGGGTTGTCTTGCATGCATAAGAAGCAGCGAGAACGGGAATGAGGACCCAGTTATAGGTAGTATAGGTGTCTGCGCTCAAGCTGTTGCTTGAAGAGATGTTGGGCATCAACCATGGCCTTGTTTTGGTTAATTATTCTGGAACTTCTCACTTGTGAATTCTGATTGAATTGTATATGTAAACCAAGACATGATGATTTTACGTACATGGTTTTAAGTTTAATGTAACCAGTCATTTTTTTATTTTTATTATTAGAAAAGAAAGTGAAGAAAAATGAGAAAAGAGATTTCTATTTAATCTATTTACTTAATTTGTTACATTTTACGAGTAGTGTTGCCTTCTTTTTTTTTTCTTTTCTTTTCTTTTTCTTTTGGGGGATTGAATTTTTCACTATTTCATGTGAAATTTGTGAGTAATTTTGTTTGTATATGGAACCAAACAACTAGTGCATGGCTTAACTTTTTATTGGAATGATTACATACGTCATTTTGTTGGATATTCATCTTGCAAATTGACTTACGCCTCCACTAAATTGAAGACTTTCTCCGTTATATAAAAACTGGAAGTAAGGCGGAAACTCATCACCACAAACTCATCACGTTCAAGAACTTCATCTTTTGCTCATCACCTTTGAACTTAGCAATGGCTCGCAGAGAACTGGAAAAGGTAAGTACACTTCTTACTTTATGAAGGGTTTCTTTATCATCAAGACGGTGACGGTTACTGATTTTTTTTTATTATGTTTTATTATTCTTGTTCTAGGTAGAAACACATATGAAGGCCGCTATTGATCACATCAATGAATATTACGAAGGGTATGACGAGTATCGTGTTGTTGACACTGTGTATAAATGTGAGGCCCCAAATATATTAAAATTTAAATTAAAATAAAACGAGTAAATATAGTTGAAGAATTAAATTTACGAGAATTAAAAATGATGAAATAAAAATTTGGGGTGACTAAAATCGTTGGACTTCCTAAACTTTAGAGACCAAAATTAGTTTTTATTATGTTTCTTTTTCTGGGTCAAAATTAGTGGGACTCACTGTCAAGAAAAAAAATAATATAATATTGTGCATGTAACGAAAAACGGGTAGTTCCCTTCGAATTTCGTTAAAAAGACCAAAAGTGGTACGAAAAAATTTTATGAGGACTAAAATTATAGAGAAAATATTTGGTGACTAGGTTAGGCTAACTCCTAAACATTAGGGACCAAAACGAGCATTTATCGAGAATACAAAACTTTCATAAATATCTAGTTTAATAAAATAAAATAAAATAAAAAAAGAAAAGAAAGGAAAGGATAAATCCTACACTACCACCCAACTAAAAAACTTTCACGTAAATACCCCTCACCATTATCTAGGAAAAATTATTTAGTGCAAATACTGTACCACTTAGTCTTGTGGAGCCAGATACAATAATGGCAACAAATTTTTTAGTTTTAAAGCTAGAAGAAGTTGAATTGATGATGATCCAAGGTGAGGATGATGATAAATGGTGCTAAATGTCCAAATACTGGGCTAAATAAGAAGGTTTAGATTGTGGGGTTTAACTGCCCCTTTGGGCCGAGATTGTTTCCAGCCCAAAATCATTTTTGGATTTAAGTTAAATTTGTAGGTTTGAGGGTTCATGGGCTAGTTTTTATGAGTTGGGTTGTGTAATTTGTTTCCTGTCACGAACCGGATTTAATTGTCTCAGTTCTTTAGTATAGGGACCTAGTTAGAATTATTGTAAATATCGGTACTATAAATAGTCAAACCGGGGCTAAAAGACATTATGGAATAATAGTGTATTGAATTGATTTCATTGAAATTGTGTGACGTTCCCAATTCCTCTTTGGGTTTCCAACCCTAAACGCCCTTCCACCACCTCCAATTTACCGGAGATTTTCCATTTCTGTCGATTCCGCCACCGGAACCTGACAGATTAGCCTCAGAGCCTGTTTTTCCTTGGCTGCTCTTCCATTTCTTCCACTATTCTCTCTGAAAAATTTCCCTTCCAGTTCGAGTTTTGGATTCGATTCAATCTTCAACATTCGGTTTGATTCTATCTTTCTCGGAATTAATTGATTTTGTTTCCGATCAATCGATTTTCGTTCCTTCTTTGGAAATCGTCTCTCTGCTCCTCTTGTTGCGTAATTTGAATACTTCGATTTCGCGATAGTTCTTCTGTTCGATCTGGTTCATTTTCCGATCGAATTCTTGAAATTTCGATTACTCGTTTCATTTCTTGAATCCTTCAATATTCCGAATCTTAAGTCTCAAGATGACTCGTTCCCGTACTGTTGTTGAGGAAACGATGAAGGATTCATTCTCTGAGACGAATTCAGTTAGAATCGGAACCCTAGAATCAAGAATTGAGCAATTGGTGGCTTCGATTGCTGCGAATGAAGCAGAGAATCGCTGAATCTGATCTGAGAATGATGCGAAATTCAATCTGATCATGGAGAAGCTATCATCGCTCCAGATGCCGAATCCAGAGAAGGCGCCGGTGCAAGAATCTGCTTCGCCGTCTACGTCAGCAATTAACCGGTCTCCGTACTCTCAGAAGGCCTCTAATCCAGTGAAGGTATCATACAAGGCTGCCATTGAGAAGGGGATGAGGTTCACGCCGGCCAGTTCATCCAAGGGAGCGCGTGCAGAGAAAACAACTGAGCCACGTGCTGGTGATACTGTTCAGCCTCGTCTTGATTTGCCTGAGTTCAAGGGAGATAATCCACTGGTGTGGCTTCAAAAGTGCCGCAAATATTTTCGGATTCATCAGATACCAGAGGCTGAAAAGGTGGATTCTGTTGAAATCTTCCTGGACGGGAAGGCTGAGATATGGTACCATGGTATCAGTAAATCTGTCGGTAAGCTTTCTTGGACCCACTTCTCCGAGTTATTGATTCAAAGATTTGGTAATAAGTGTGGACAGAGTTGCGTAGAGGAGTTTAGTAAACTATTTCAGACTGGAACTGTTGGTGAATATCAGGAACATTTTGAGGAACTACGTTCCAGATTGTTACATTTAGGCTATGAGTTTGATGAAGATTACTATGTTGCTTGTTTCATTTGTGGGTTGAAAGAAACCATTAAGCCAATGGTTAGAATGCTTAACCCTAGGACTTTAGCTGTTGTTTTTGATAACGCTATGTATCAGGGACAGAACTTATCTGCTTTGTATGGGGTTGGTCATCTTGATTCTGGTCAGTCTAGTAGTTTGCCTGGGAATTCTGATGACGTTGCTGCTAGAAAGGAAACTGTTCTGCAACCTATTAAGCTTGGTAATAAAGGCAATGGAAACCAGTTGTCAACCTCTGTTGGTTCAAATTTTGAAACTAAGATAGGGTATAAAAATGATAAAAAGAATATACCTTTGGATAGTCAGAGTACTAATGTTTCTGTTGGTATTAAACATTCTGGAAATAGAAGTTTTGGCAACAGATACGTGAAGAAAATGTCGCCTCAAGAGTTTCAGTATAGGGCGAATAATCATCTTTATTACAAGTGTGGGGAGCACTTCAAGCCGGGGCATTTTTGCAAACTTGGACAGGTTAATGTCATGCTTTGTGAGGAAATGGCCAAAGAACTTACATCCGACAGCATCATCTGGACAGTGGATGGCGAAATGGTCGACCTTAATGATCTAACCTTGGATTTTGAAGATGGTAAAGGCTGAAGAAGGGTCATGATCGAGTTCCGTTCTTTGTTTGTGACTGCTTCTTTCTATGAGTTTCAGGAAGATCAACTTGGAGTTGCTGTTTTGAAGCCTGAATTAATGTTTGATTTTGTTTCCATTCCTACTGAGTTTTGTTGCATTTTGCCTAGTAGCTGTTGGCTTAGTTGTTGATAATAAGGCAATTTGCCTCTATTACTGTTTGTTTCAGTTGTAACAGTCTTGAGGTCAAGACTGAAATAAGGGGGAAGGATTGTCACGAACCGGACTTAATTGTCCCAGTTCTTTAGTATAGGGACTTAGTTGGAATTATTGTAAACACCAGTACTATAAATAGTCAAACCGGAGCTAAAAGACATTATGGAATAATAGTGTATTGAATTGATTTCATTGAAATTGTGTGACGTTCCCAATTCCTCTCTGGGTTTCCAACCCTAACCGCCCTTCCACCACCTCCGATTCACCGGAGATTCCCCATTTCCGTCGATTCCGCCACCGGAACCTGACATTTTCACATGGCCTAAAATCCCCACAGAAACAACTATTCTCATTACACCTACTTGGGTTAACTTAACATAACTAGACTTATTCTTGGGCCTTGGTTGAGTTAGTTTGGGAAGTGATTTAGCCAGTTGAATAAATAGTAATTTAATTATCACAGTTAAATCAAAAGAGGATGTGATTCATAGTTCATCATCGAGACGGGTGTTCTCATTAAAATGTTAATACTGTGTGATTTTATATGACTTATGTGTGACCGGGTGTGTACTTTATCACCTCGGAAAGTGTTAAATTGAATATATTAAGTGTTGTTTGTGCAAAATGACTCCATTGAATGTGCGTGTTAAAGTGAAGTGAAGTGTATCCACGAGCCTTTTAGTGAATCGAACCCGATGGGTCAGTATTGGGCTTGATCATCGGGTAGAGGAACTAGAAGGTAGTGAACGGTAATCTGCAGATTTACCACAGTGATTGGTACCAAAATTAGTGTTGGGGCGTAGTTGACGATATACATAAGTGATCCACAAGTGAACCCGACAGTAGTGTTCCGACTGTAACCAGAAATCTATTCCAATTTCTCCAGTCATATTGACTCGGAGTGGGTTTCTTTTACACTCGTTGTATCCTTTATCTATGTGTGATTTTGTTACTTTATTCGTCAATGGTTATTATTCTTTTGTTATGTGATTATCTTATTAAACTGTATGTTTGTTCATTAATATTTTAATGGGACCTCGCTGGGTTTCAGCTCATTCCATCAATTTTATTTTCCTTACAGTTAACGAAGACGACAAAATACGGTTTATTGATTTTAACTTTGCAACAAAAATACTTGTTGGAGTTAAAACTGTCAAAGTGTAGTGCTCTGCAGTTACTATTGGAAAAGTTCTGATCTCAATTTTAGAACGAATGTAATAGTTTAGAAATAAATTTTATAATAAAACAACAGAACAATTTATATTTGCTCCTGAGTACCGATCGACTGTTATCGAGTCCTGACGAGAGTCAAGCAGACGTCCGAGCACGACCTCTTCGTTAACAACGGGAGAGGTCTATTTTTAGGACATTACAATAAAGTTCTTAGGGTAAGATAAATTTTGCCCCAAATTATTTTTTGAGTAAATTCCTTGTTACAATTTATCAACTTATTGGTCTTCTTATCTTTAATTAGGAAAATAACGACGATTGGAGGGCACAGTGGCGGCTCTATGTAATAGGAGACCTAAAACAAAAAATGATACACATTGCATATGTTTTAAACATTGGATTCTAACCAAACACATCACTTTTTTTATATATAGAGTTGTGATTGACACCTATAAATAAAAATTTATAACAGTTGAAGTTAAAAAATTATTTTTTGATTTTTTTAAGGAATTTAATTTATTTTATTTTTCTTAACGAATTTTATAGCAAGCAGAGTTTTACAAAATTATTATTTTGGAGTTTTTTTAACGAATTTTATTTTTTATATTGTGTTTTAAGTGAATTTTTTCCGTCTAACTTTTATTTTACTCAACTTATTTTTTAAAAGTTTTATAATTAATTTCTTTATTGTTTACTTTTTTTGAGTGACTCGACTCATATTTTTAAATTTTCAACATTGTTTTACAAATATATAAGGGGCTATAAAATATTGTAATTATTTTCACATTAATATTTACAAAATAAAAAATTAAATGAAAATACATGGTCTATAGTTTTAGACTTGCTTGAATATGATGTTTGACAAAATTTATCTTCTATGTAAAATCTAAATATTGTTCTATACCTGAAAACAAATTATCTATTGCCAAAAATAAGTGAAACAAACCAAATAACATCAATCAATGGAATGTTTCATATATCAATAGTATTTTAGTACTTTCTCAAATTAATTATTTAAAAATATGAGGCATAAATAGTATAATAAAAATATCAATGCACACTACCGATATATATATATATATATATATATATATATAGACACACACACACATACATACATACATATACACACACACACAACACGGGCATGAGGAAGAAGAGGACAAATGTGACAATAAACAAGGTTTGATTCTGACCCACCTCGTCGTCCTGAGAAAGTAATTGATTTTTTGTTTTTAATAAAATAGGGGAATTTTTTTTTTCTTTTTTTAAGAAATAGTCAAAGTCTTTAACATTGTTTCTCTATTTGCAGGAAATCCTCTTCGCCGCCGGTCATCAAGCGCACAAATCTCGCTCCAGAGGGAAAACCCACTCCGAGACGCTGCCAGGTTTTTACCCTTTTAATTCTGGAACGATCTTTATCAAAACAGA
Organism: Oldenlandia corymbosa var. corymbosa; assembly: GCA_949775105.1. Lineage (NCBI taxonomy): Eukaryota > Viridiplantae > Streptophyta > Magnoliopsida > Gentianales > Rubiaceae > Oldenlandia > Oldenlandia corymbosa. The sequence goes on along the minus strand of OX459118.1, from coordinate 34,826,539 downwards.
GGTATACCGGACTGGAGATTATTCTTTTGGAGTTTTATTCGATAGCCGAACCGACCCATAAGAGTTTGTTGAGATTCTCCGATGGCAACAACATGGTATTAGTTTTTTTAATTTTGATCATCAACAAAGAATCTCAAGATTTTGTAATTGAGTAAAAACCCTTGTTTTTCTTGTGAAAAGTACTGGTACTTGTTTTGTTTTTGATTGGTTGTTTGTTCAAAGTTCTGTGATAATTTATGATCAGGAAGAGTAAGCATAGATATAAAAGTTTGTGGGATAATATAATTCACTATAGAATTAAAGTACAGTAGAATTTCTATAAACTTATAGTGTTGGGACCACCAAAATTTATTAATTTAGAGAATTATTAAATAATCAATAAATTAATAAATTATTAATTGAAAGAATTTCCACGAGACAAAAAACCTCACTAAATTACTTAATTTGTAATTATCTTTGTATCCAAATCAATAAGTATTAACGTTTCTAACATTAAAAATCCGTACACAGTTCATATCATCTTCAAAGGCTAAAAAACAAGTCTTAATAGTTCATATTTTACCAAATATTTGTAGTTACCATTGTTATTTTTTTGCATTTATGGTATTTATTCATTTATGATATTGTTGGGACCTATATATCATAAATGAATATTATTATGTTATCATTTTATCGATTTTTTTTCACTTTTTGTTTGGGACCAGAAAAAATTATTAATTGTTAGAAATTATTTTAGATTATTAATTTACTGACGTTCTACGGTAACAAAGTATTGGCAGTATCTACTTTTCTTTTCTTTTTTTTGAAAAAGTAAATTTATATTAATTATAAATATCTTAAAAAGATTATATCCAATTGGCCAACTCTAGAGACGCAATTGCTATTCTATGGAGATTTTCAATCGATGATGAATTGGCAGTATCCTATATAGTATTGAAGCACGAAATCTTTTGGTTCTAAAAGCCGATTCGTACATGCAATTTAAAACTGAATCCGACAGTAGTGGTATCAAGACATTCATATTCAATTCATCATCGTTTTGAACCCTCTTCCAACTTTCACTTGTGTCTATCCAGAGAGTACCTTCCAATTCATGATAACTAATTTAGGTTATAACAAAAATACGAAAATAAAGAAACGTTGAATAACCAGTTTAAAATGGTACCCCTATGTATTAACATGCAGTTTACCATTAATGAATTAGAGAATAACAAAAAAATTACATTAAAAAAGGTAAAGTAATAGGTATTTGGGATTCAAAAACACCTATTGTTGTTGGTAAGGAACAGGAAACATGAAACTTTTATATTGCCAAATGACAATAATGTTTTGTTCAAGACAGCAGGTGGAAGAGCCACATGATTTTGCTAGGCAAGTGTGTCTCCCTTTTTTTAACCTTGTAACACTCTTTTATATATACATAGCACCCCGTGCTGATTTCAAAAATAATGTTATGTTCAGACAGCTGACCCATATATAGTTGAATACTTGGACTGTTCTCTTAATTTGGATGGAAAATCCATCTCTGTGAAGATCCTGGTGCGAGTCGTATTTAGGAAACATAAGTTTTTAACTATATCTATCTATATAAACAAGCACACGCCTCACTCTTTCCATCAATTCTTACCAAAATCATATTTCTAATTGGTTTGTTCACCGTTGAAACTGATGTGTCGGGAGGGAGTAAACTGGGCTCATCTTCCTGCAGAGATGCTGGAGTTGATTGTGGCTATATATAACTGTCAATACTTTTTAAGGTGTATTATTTCGTCGCTACCGTGTATAGAAGTGATTCAATATATAAAATCTAAAGGCGATCCCACTCATTTGAGATGGGAGCCCAAGTTACTTATATATTTTGACATGGTATCAGAGCATTCTGAGTCTGTGGTGAAATCTTGGGCTGGAGGTGGCCCGTGATGATTTTATATTCTCTTACTTGAGCGTTGACTCATGGTCTTGTTGTGAACCGATCCAGCAATATAACTAGTTTTCTCCCATTAAAGTGTTGACTCATGGGCTTGTTGTGGACTGACTCAGCGATTTAACTGATTTTTTCCTACTAGAGCGTTGACTCGTGTGCTATTCTGTTCTTGTCCTGATCCAAGTCTATTGGACAAAAAATGCAAAGACCTATTGGACTTGAGGGAGGGTGTTAAGGTGTATTATCTTGTCCTATATCGCCACCGTGAAGAGAAGTGACTCGGTATATAAAATCCAAAGGCATCTCCACTCATTGCTAATTGGTTTTGAGATGTGAGCTAAGGTAATACTTTGATTGACAATAACGCTGATTGTATCAGATTCAGGCCGATTGTGGAATGCAGCCACAACCCCATCAAGAACAGAGGTGAACTGCAAATATCCGTAAACAGCCGCCGATGTACTTTTGTGTTCGTCCTTCCAGCAAGTCTGAAATCGACGAGTATCACGAAATCGGATACTTCAAACTTAGCTTCCTTTCCAATTATTCAACCTCGGTGAAAATAAATCCTACAAATTTAATCGTACACACAACAAAAAAACTTGTTCCTGATTCTGATACTAAGTTCTATTGTCATGGTTCAAGAAGAAGAGAAGATGGACTGGGTGAAAGTGTCCGAGTTGGAAATCAAGGGATCCAGATTTATGGCATTCGATGATCGTCGTACAGGACCATTAGATTCCGACATCCCACCTGGTAAAAGGCCCATCGCAATAGCTCTCCTAACCCACCCATTGTACTGATTTTTTGTGTATTCTTTGGTATGAATTTGTGTGTGCTCTCTATAGGAAAACTGAGAGCTAGGAAATCAAATGTACTATGGCCAAACTCCATATTTTACTTCTAAACGCAACGCTTATGTATTCCAAAGTTATGACCATTTTACAACTAGAAAACTATAACTGCGCAGCTAGCCTACCAAGCTCCTATTTTTTTTTGGATAATGAGCAAGCTCCTATTACTTTCTCCTAATCTCTCTCTCTCTCTCTCTCTCTCTCTCTCTCTCTCTCTCTCATATTAATTTATTTGGAATTTTGGGTGACAACAAGAGAGATTGCCTTTCCTTGTTTTCCCATTCTTTTCAATAGGCTATTAAAGTTAGAAAAGACAGAATAGTGAAGGCTCAATTAGCATCAAAAGAATGAGTACTTAAAATTAGTCTTCTGGGAGCAAAAAGCTGAAGCCGGTATTCTCCCGAATCAAGGCTGGAGGTTCGATGTCAGCAATGTCTATCTGTTCCATGGATTTTGATATATCGTCAACAGAAAACGGGATGCTGCAAAAGTAGCCATACAAAAACAACATTAGCCAGTGATCCCCATGTCATTTATCGAAAGGGATTATGAGATGCTGTCATTTTTTAGGTCAGACTGACCTTGAATCGTCGTCCAGTAAGAACGAAGTGCTAACTGCATTGTTTGAATCTTCCGTCATCAAAACCCTCATCTTTGATATAACCTGACAAATATCCCCCAGGAGTTTAGCAAATTAAACTTGATTAGGTGGTTTGTAGATAAATTTGAAAACTGTGTGATGTGTCTTCATGAAGAAGATGACTCGAACCTAGTAATGGCATTCACTAAAACTTACATCCGAGGATAAACTATGAGTGCCATATTTGTCATCCCAGTACATTGTACTAATCCTGTACAATTGTTGGATACTGAGCACCTGTTCAAACAAAGACAGAATGGTTTTAACAATGAAAACAGGACCTGAAGAGCATCAGTACAATAAAGTTAGATAATCTACCGGGCATAGGTCATGGCTAATTTCATCTAGCGTCTTCTTTGGCTTCTGCTGTATAACCTGAATATCACAAAAGACTACATATTTCAGCAACGTATTTTCTCCTTGATATACACAAATGCATCAGTATATTTGAACCAAAACAGACAGATCATCGATTGCTTTACCAAAAATCCAATCGCTTGTCTGATATGCTTTAGCTCATCCCTAGCTGAACCTGCATACTGCATATTTTACCCTCGTTATTGTATGGAAAACATGCACTTTTACAAGGGAATAAAACAAACATAGATATACCTCATCAGTAGCAGTGTAACACCAGTGCTCCAATTCAGCCAGGCCTGCTTTAACATATTCACCATTACTGAAGGAGCAGCACTCCCTCCTCAGGAGAAGACTGAGAGGCAGAAATGTAGCACAAAGAAATGGTTTATCTTATGACTATAAAGCTGAACATGTTGCATTAGGTTAATAAAATGTATAAAGTATACCTATTAAATAACTGCACATTTATGAAGGAAAATATCTGTGTGAACACTTTACGAACTAAAAATGGTGGTACCTGCAGAAAATCAAATATCAAAGTGGTTAAGGAAATCAACGACGGTTTCATTGTACTCAGGAAACTCTAACATTACTGAGTAACAAATCATGACAACCTTGACGAAAGAGATTTTTTATGGAACAAAAAGGGGAACATAGATGCCCTACTTACATGGTTTGCCTTTAAAGTCTTCAGGAAGTTCCCAAGGCTTGCTACGATTCCCTGCCAGTGAGCAATCAAAGCTTGTTGAGCAGGTGTGTTAGCAACTGAACGTGATGATCCCTTGACCAAGCTAGCTCTAGAGGTTCTCGGTACCTATCCACCAGTGAGAAGGCAATAAATTGATAATGAGAATAACGTTAGCATGGAAGTACTTTCTTCTGTCCAAAATCATATAATTGGCCAGCACATTAACAGAAACAGGTACCTGAATACAAAGCCCAAGCAAGGGTGATATCTCTTTCTTCAGATTATCGCGAATCATTCCATAAATTTTCTCTACATATGCTGTAAGCTGCTGCTTGAAAAGCAAAGCTGGGTATTTTGCTTCCACTTGTCGCAAAGTATCTAGTCCACCTGGGAGACTGCTATTTACAAACGACAAATTGACTCCTGGAGGAGCTCCCCTGAAACTCTGATCAACAAAAGATGTGAAAAAAATGAGGTCACTAAATCTCATATCTCATAACGCAAGACTATTTATCAGACTAAAAATGACGATAGATAATCACAATATCCCATAGCGCTGAAATGAAACACAAAAGCATTACATGTCCCATCCTGCCAAATAGAGAAGCTGATGAAGAACGACGTCGCTGAGGTGCCATTCCAGCAGCACCACTGGCTTTCAGAGTGCGCTGGAGCAGTAACAGAAGAGTTGAAGCATTTGATAGCCAATAGGCCAATATATCATTGTTATCCTGGGTTTTCTGGCAAATACAGAAGTGTGGGATTGAGTTAGATTTGACTCAAGAGAAAAACCTTGTAGCATAAGATTATTAGCTCAAACCTCAATAGCTTGACCAATTGTTTGAATGATTCGATCAAAAACGCTCGTTCTCTCAACCTCAAAGGATCTCCAATGAAGTAGGCACTTATATATAATGCATGCAGCAATCGGCCTGTTGCCTGCAAAGCCCAAGTGTTGTGCAATACAGCGGAGTAGCAACTCCTGATTCTCTTGTTGTTTTTCATTTAATGATTTCTGGGGTTTATCCTCCATCTCAGAATCCCTATGGTTCATTGATATGCTATGCAATTCCTAGTTCAATGAGAAATGCAAATAGTCATAACTCACGAGTTAAGAGAAAACTGCACAAATTATGGAAGAAAGGCAGGGAGTTTCAATTACCACATTCGCCCTATTTTCACTGAAAGAATGATTACTCTCCATCCTCTGTATTCAGGGACAACGAAAGATTTCATTAATATTATGGTAATACATATCCAAACATTTATCTTAGTGTCTATCATGGAAATACCTGGAGAATTGATTTAGATCGTCCTGAGAGTAACTTATTTGGTGCCATGGACACTGCTTGTTGACGAAAAACTTTGTTCTCTGACTCTAAATTGTTCAACTTCTCCTCCAGCCTGAAACCAACATGAATCTTCATTTGTTGCACTTATAAAAGTTACTATTGACATACTAATCATAAAGCACTCTAGAAATCTTTCTTTATAACGGATGTGTCATCTACTGAACCTTCTGTCCCATCAATTAGCAGCCTTGATTTATCCCCAGCCCCCAAAATATTTGATTGGGACACAGAAATGTTTCAGTTTTTTATGCTCAGGAAAAGGAAAAAAAGAATTCCAATCCCCATGTGTGCAACAGATTTACAAAAATAATTTTCTGATTGCAGATACATATCAAGACAGTGTAGCATTTCCAGAAAAGAAATTGCAAGAACTGGAATGTGATAAAGCAGGTGGGCTGTTCTCCATGCATCAGAATACCTGTGTAGATTTTCTTGGAGCTGATGAACTCGAGCTTCTGTTTCTTCTAACTTTATACGTCGTTCCTCACTAGTATCTTGAACCTCCACATATTTCTGCTGCAATTCAGATGAGGCCTCCTTTTCTTGCTGCAAAGCTGCCTGAAACAGTTGAAAACAGTTGATTCCAATCAATGTACTTCTACTGAAAAACTTAAAGACATCATTCGGTTCTTAGCACATCTTTTCTCATGATAGTCCACGTTAATACTCATGACTCTTCCTGGGGGGGCAAGATGATTACTTAATGCCATTAAATCCTGTAGCTGAGGTGTATTAAAATTTTCAGAGAAGAAGCCTACAATCAAGATTGCCATATTACCTTCAAACTTTTATTTTCTTCAGTCAGAGATTCAACTTTTTGGGTGTCTTCAACGTGAACAGGAACCTCCTTGATAACCGGTGGTGCTTCTTCAATAGCCTTCTTTGCAGCCTCTCGCTCCTTGGTAATCGTTGCCTGAGCTTCATCAACTTTCTTTTGCATTGTTTCCAAAGAACTTTGTAACTTTGCTATTTCTTGAGCTTTGGCTTCTTCAAGGTCAGTCTGCATGATGTCCATAAGGAAGGGAAATTAAGTTAATAGACTTAGAAAGAGAAAATCCACAGCTGCCTAACTAAATTTCCCAGTACCCATTGTCTCAGTCATGATAGCACCCTTAATGTAGTTTTCTGATTTATACCCTTTCAACAAACAAATTTATCAGGTTTTATTCTTTATCCAATCTTTTGTAGAACATCAAACAAAAAATGGAGAATACCCTCAGGCGTTTCTCAAGTTGCAAGCGCCATGTAAGCTCCTCCAACTGTTTTTCAAGCTTGTCTTTAGCCTCTTTGAGTGCTCCTGTATCTCTAGCAGCCTAAAAGAAGGGAAAATTTGGTTAATCCTAACATATGAAAAGCTATATCGGCTAAGATACCAAAGGTTCTATTTCATGATTTATATTACAAAAAAAAAAAAAAGGTTTCCTCATCCCCATTGAGGGTAACTTTATATTGTTTAATATAGTGTCATGAAGTCCAGCTAACAAGATAGTTCAGATTGATTTGCAAAATGACTTATATCTTGAGCATTTACGTTGTTTTAAGCCAATTAAGAACAACCTCATAACTTAACAATGGAAGATCAGCTTTTAGCGTCATAGAAACTCCTTATACTGTTAGGAATGTGCAAAAAATTGCCTATAATAAGGGAAAATGGTACTATCACTTTCAATAAAAAGAATTCTAGCATCAGCTTTTACCTGTTTGAGCTTCCGCAACTCTCTTTTAGCAATTCTCCCTCTCCATCTGCATTGGGCAGCTATTGTTCCTTTCTTAAGTCTCCTATGATAAGATGATGCCTTGTGACAGCGCCACCTTGCCTAAGTGGAAAGTGTGAGATTTAGAGCTGTAAAGCTGGACAATAATACAATACAGATAATACACCATAAAGTACCTGAATAACAGTTGCAGCTCTAGCTTGCTTTTTGAATGCAAATTTTTTTCGTGCATCCATTGCGCGTAAAGTTGTCTGTAAAACAAGCACCGAGACCCTGAGTTTGCTGTAGGCTGCTCTAACCTCATATCTTCGCGTATTTTTCTGTATTTTAACAGCAGCGGCCTGCCTTTTCATTCCCTCAAAATGTTTGCCAGCAAGTTTCCCTGAAAGTCAAAATTAAAATCTTAATGACAAAAAACTGAAAAAAGTAAATAAATAAGGGACTGAAAACTTAATTATTTAATGTGAAGTTGTCAGTTGCCACAAGATAGATTCATACAAAAGGGGATTTTCCCTTTGTTGCAGGAGTAAGTAGGGAAAAATCTTACAACAATCTACATAGCTCACCTCTGCATATAGATTGCATACATATGCTAGCTTTTCTCATTGCAACAAATCGTTTACGAGCATTATGAGTTCTTATTCGCCGTTGTATGGCTTTTGCTGCACTTGCAAGAACTTCTGCCCGTCGTGCATCTAACTCAGCCATCTGACCAGCTCTGAGGAAAACCTTTGTTTTACCTATCTGTAAATATGCAAAAGATGGACCACATTAACCAAACTTTGTTATTGGAACGTCTTCCAGTTCACATGTGTCTACCAATTGCATTTCACATGCGTCTACCAAAAGATGGCCAGATACTGTAATAAAAACTCCAAACCAAGTGTTTCATGGAAGAGAAACTTTAGCTTTTACCTGAAAACCTTGTAGCCCTTTCTTTTCCAGGATCCTCTGGCATGCGACTTTTTCATCGAAACTGCTCATTAGAGGAGAGAAAAAATCAATATGAGATGTTGGACATAAACTAAGCAAAAACCCAACAATATTTATATCTCTATCAAAAACAATAAAGCTGCACATGACAGTGGAGATATCTTTAATTACGTCAGCCTATAAAGGCCTCACCTTCCTGCCAAAACTTCGGGGGCAAGCAGTCCAAATCTATTGATGAACTCAAAGAAAGGTCTACGCGTAGGATATCCAGCACAACTTATTCTGATTGCTTCAAGGACTCCCTAGAAGGAGAAACTCAGTAAAATTAGCAGCATAGAAGTTTAATGAAGATGAAAATGAGTCAACTCCTATTGTGGTGAAAGGCAAATACGAAAGTGAATTGTTAAAAAGACTTACTCCACAACGCAATTGTTGCATTATATTTGAATTCTCAAAAATAGCTGGTTTAAGAAGATTATTTGGCTTTATACATCTGACATAATGAGGTTCTGTGGCATTTAGAGTCTCCATCAGCTGTTGCAGTTGTAACTGCACAAACAAATTAGTCTCATTTCTTTCTTCCAGTTCAAAGTTGGAACCTGTCTTGAGATAAATTCGGCAGTCACATAAAAAAGAAAAAGAGACAGATACCTTAAAACGCGAACCAATGGAAGAGAATTTGGACGATTTTGTAGACTCTTCAGGAATTGGAGGAAAAAGTCCAGCAACGAAAGTGCATTTTGAAGCGCCTAACAGGTCCTGATGTTCTGGAACAACGTAATCTTTGTTTTTGTCTAAAAATTGGTCAGATTGATATTGAACCTGATAAGAATCTGGAATGAGTTGAGAGTCTAAAAGCAGGAAAACGTCAGTAGTACAATTTTCTTGGTTACAGAACAGACCTCTCCAGCATAATGTGAAATTATAAAATCTGTGCGAGACAATTTGGGCTTGACGAAGCGCTTATGGTTCTTGAAAGTCTGATACAGCTTGTTTGAAAATGTTTCATGTGTTGACTTTGGGAACATACTGAGAGAAAAGTAAAACGAAAATCCCATTTATGGAAGTCAATTAAAACGATGACAAGGAGACTCGGCTACCAAGAAAATGGAAAGACCAGATGCATTGGAATTGTTAGCATGAAAACATAGGAGGAAAACACAAGACAGTTTCAGATATGGTTTTACCAGGCTTCATCGAGGAGAGCAACAATTCCACCTGGTTTCTGCAAAAATTACAACATGCAACTTAAGATGTCATAAACTTCACTTAAGTGGAACAATAGAGTGCTTAATCTGAAGATGTGTACAAACACATTGACATAAGATCTCACTCATCTACTAAGAATGCATCAGTTATCTGCTACATTTTTATCTAACCCTTTCAAGAAAATATGAATCCAATAATTTTGAGAAAAAGCCATGGTGCATCTAACTTGCCCTGAGAACTTGTTAATAGAAAAGAGAAAAACACCTTCTCAATAAGATCTAAGACATCTTGATTATCAACAAACTCAATGTAGCTCCAGTCAATTGCCTCTTTTGTGTATTCCTCTTGCTCCATCTTGAAGACATGCTGGAAACAGAATTTGGACTAAGTAAACTTGTAACGATATGTAAGCACTTGAGGGCTAACTTTGGTGAGGAGACTACCTGGTTAAAATGTTGTTGAAGCTTCTCATTGGTAAAATTTATGCAAAACTGTTCAAAGCTGCATGTCACAAAATATTCAAAATGAAAAAGAGAACAGCAAAGGTCTTAAAAGACTTCTTCTATTAGTTGGGAAGAGATAGAATTTCAAATATCCAGTTCCTATTATACTCGTATAACATCATAAAAGAACTCAGAGCTCAGTTTCCACCTATTATGCTTGAAGCTCTCAAACCCATATATGTCCAGGACCCCAATCAGGGATTTTGAATTGGAATCTTGGCCAATTGAGACATTGATCTTATCTACTAACCTGGAAAAGATACATCAACATCAGTGTGTATTCGCAACCAGAGAGGATAGCGAGTGAGAATAGAATCTTACCAATCAAATAGTCTAGAATATATCGTCTTAGCTAAGCCGTCCCGGCTAACTAAAGCACTAAGTGGATCAAGACTTCTCTTAATAACTTCTTCAGGGGTGATCATCACGCGTTTACACAATGCATCTTCCAAAGCCACAGGATCACACCTGAAACAAAAAATGAATCAGCAGTTCTCAACATGCACAACGAGAAGAATAATATTCCACCTTACTGAGTGATGTTGGTAATCGTGCATACATGAGAAGTTCTGCAGTTGTTTTGAGATGAAATTTTGATTTCTCATCCTTCAATACCGATGAATCGATTTCTTTTCCTTTTGTAAAATCAATATTGCCAATGTGAAGAATTGCAGCGACCACTCTGAAAATAGCTTCCTGAGAGAGACATCCAGCATTTGTATACGTGTAAGAACTCCTCTAATACCTGCACCTAAAAGAGGGGTGGGGAAAAAGCAAAAGAGGACGTTTGACAATACCTGCTCCTTTGCACTGATTCCAACAATGTCCATTGCCCTCCTAGTAGCGAGATAGTCATGCGCATCGCTTACTCCAACTAGCTCGTAGCAGCGTGACTGGTTGAGATAATGAAATGTTTTAGGGTGCCCCAACTTATACTTCTCAATTTCCTAATATCACGAAGAGAGTTAGCCAGGAATTGCCACAAGTCTTTAGGGGATTGACATTCACAAGCCATAACCACCAGAGGGAGATACCTCCTGAGGCGCAGCACAAAGGAGATAAAAGCAGTGGTAGTTTCGCTCAGGATCAGAAATTTGGCAAACTCTTGATCTCTCGAGAAGGTAGGTTCTGATTGCTGCTCCCGATATTCTCCCATGCTTGTCAAATTGTATCTCTACGAATTTACCGAAACGGCTGAAGGATATCAAATTTACGACCATATCAATGTTACATGGTCAAGAATGACAAGTTCAAGCATAAAAGTATCTGCTAGACTACAATGAACTCTATCTGATAGAATACTAAACTGCTTTCTAGTTGTGGATTCAAAGGACCAAAATTTAAGAATTTAGAGCATGATAATGAAAGTAATTCACCTGGAATTGTTATTTCGAACAGTCTTTGCATTTCCAAAAGCTTCAAGAACAGGATTGGACTGCAATGACAAAATTCACACACCAGCCTTCATGTTAAAAGAAAATTAGGGGACGGAGGAGTTCCGCAGTCTAGACAGTTTCATTAATTATACCTCAAGAACTTGCTGTTCAACTGTCCTTCCTTCAGTAGCTGCTCTGCCCCCCAAAAAGGCGAGGTATCTCATGAGCATTTTTGTTGTCTCTGTTTTGCCAGCCCCACTTTCACCGCTTACCAGAATGGAATTTCTTTTCCTCTCATTTATCATCGCCCTGATTCGAAGGCAGTTCAAATAAACACAACATGTTTGAACATAGCAGAAAAATGCGTAGATCCCTTTAGACATGCGCTACATACACATTTGTAATTTGCTAGCAAGAGTTTGAAGAAATTAACCTGTAAGCCACATCAGCAACAGCAAACACATGAGGGCTGAGCTCCCCAAGTGGAGCCCCTTTGTATTGTTGCATCATGTGAGAATCATATAAATGAGGCAGTTTTTGAAAAGGATTAATGGCAATCAGTATATTTCCAGTGTAAGTCTGCCATGAAATCAAATAGAAAAGGACACATGTTATGATCACAACACCTTCAGGGGCAAGAAAAATGTGCTACTAAGGAGAGCTCACATATATTTCATTCAGCTCATATCTTGCTTTCAGATTTTCCAGAACTCCAGGCTCATGCAAATAATGTAGTTTTGTCATGTCATCAACTCCACCAGGTGGGGCTTCGGTATCTTTAGGATAAACTTTGGATAACTTCGTAACAATCTGATACGGAAGTAAAAAATGAAAAGCTCAACCATAATACCAAGGACAATTTTGTTTTCTCTTTGGCCATGCTCTAAAAAGGGATTTAGCCTAATCACGTACCTTCTTGCCATGGCTTGTCTGAATCTCAGCTTCTTCGCCCTTAATTTTCTCAACTTGCCCATCAATCCAAGCTAGTTCTGGGTCTTCAACCCAGACATGAGAACCAACGATGATGTTAACGGAAGTTCCCTATGCCAAGTCATATTGACAAAAGAACCATTGTTAACAGTCTTCTTCCTCTATCTGGCAGCTCTAGAAAGCTCTGATGTAACAATTTGATGCTAAAACTGTAGATTTTTGTAACACAGGAACTAGTCTTTTACCCTTTTACCCACAAGTGACCTCAATCTACCATGACTTTAAGACATATACTCCCTTTTTCTTTGGGAGAAAGACACCAAATACATAGAGACCACCATTTCACCACTGTCACTTTCAGGGTCCAAATTTTGTTTAAAAAAATTCAAACTTGTAAATTGACAGACACTTCCAACAACGTATGAGGATTGGCCTTCGTTTATTCAAACACCAAATGCTTAACGACACTAAAAACAATACCCAGGAATTTTCCGGAAATGAATATTTTCCAGTGGTATCTAGATGGACGGAAATTAATCAAACAAGGATTCGCATCAATAAATGTAACCTAAGAAACAATCATATGGAGAAATTGAAAAGCAAAATCAGCAAGGAAAACGTGCGTACCATATTAAAGATGAACCGGACTAATTTTTGAACTTCTCAACAGTGCTGATCTTCTTGTTCGTCCCGCATGAGAATCAAAACACGTGATCATATCCCTCCCGCACAATTCCGAATTGAAACAGCTCTGTAATTCATAAGACTGGATCAACAGCCGTGAAAAAGATACTTCAATCAATTCAAACGAATAAGCAAAATCGGGCGAATTGACGAATATTGAATCGGATTTTTCCGAAACTTTGGTTAATGGAGTTGTATTTCCTAATTTGGGATCAGTTTTGATTGACATCGGGGTGGTGGAGTTTGTGGAAGACTGAGTGTTCATAGTTCCCTGTAACTGCGGATCGTCTTCTTCTCCGATTTGTAGGAAACTCGTGGCTCAGGAAAAAAGCCTTTCGTTCTCACACACACACACACACACACACACACTCTCAGGTTAGTTGGAATTGGAATTGAAAGAAACTGAAATTGGGAAGTTTTCCTTCTATAGGCCGTTCTCGCGCTTAATTTAAAATCTCCACTCGCATTTTTTATTTGCCCATAGTCCCATACGAATATGGGACTCACATTACAGAGTCCCAAGTAGAGATTCTCTGTCCCAATAAGAATTTATCCCATGGTACAAATAGGTTGGTCCAATGCCCACTGTGAGAACATAGTAGACCACTAGCCCTTAACTAGAGGATTCATTTTCTAAAAATTAGAGGAATAGATGTATTTTTGGCTAAATTATACAGTTTCCGTCTTAAAATTATTGTTCAAATTAAATTTTTAATTTTAATACAATTTAAATTAAAAATTGGACAATTCTTTTGGGACGGAGGGAATAAGAAACACAAAATTAATCGTGCAGTTCACTCCATTAGCATATTTTCTTAATTTTCTTTCCTTTCTAAAATAAAGAGTAGTATTTGCTGAGACAGAACAACTAAATTGGCTTTTTTTTTTTTGTTTTCTAGATAACTTTGAAGTTTGAAATAGAGCTCACAATTTGACATAACCCGCGTAACGTTTCGTTGATGCAACATATTATACATATATCTGAAACTCAAGACTAATTACTTGTTATATTAATTTAGATTCCGGCATCCACTTGTTTTAATATCATCTGAATTTCATGAAAGAAACTTCTAATGATGTCATTTCATTACTTAACGCATTTGTTCTAGAACTAGGGAAGAAAAAAAAAGGCTCCAATTTCTTCTGATTTTAATTTATTGTTAACATTTTACAAATTTGTGACGGTCAAGGGAAAAATAAATAAATAACTCCCCTGTTTTTCCCTCCATCAATATTTTCTTCTCTCTTTATATATATGTCCCTTCCTACTTCCTCCCAAGGTCGTTTTCTCTTTCCCGGAACGTTCCATTGATACACATATATAATTTATTTACATGGCGGCCTATAGAGAGCTCCACTGCGCCACCAAACCAAACCAGATTACTACAGTTTTCTTCTTCAATTCGAGTCACTAATTTGATGGAAACAGGGAACTCAAGCAACAACAGAAATCAAGAGGGTCATGAGAATCAGCAAATTCAGGGGAAGAAGGCACCAAAACAGAGCAAGGAGCCTTTGAAGGTGAAGTATATTTCCAGCCCAGTAATGGTGAATGCCAAAAACGCTTCAGAGTTTAAGGCAATAGTTCAAGAACTCACTGGCAAAGATCCCATCGATGACCATCATCATCAGAGAAGCCTGCCGGAGAACTTTTCTGGCAACGCTCCAAATGCGACGGAGTTTAATTATCAACTGCCCGGAAATGATGGTGTAAGGAATGCTCCAAATGCGAGCTATGAATTTGATGGACAAGCTTATCGTTCAAACAGTGGTGCCATTGAAGTTGAAGACGATGTGTTCTGGAAATTGCCTGAAAGCTTATCGAGATACGATTTCCCTTTTGGTTAACGTTGTATATGCCGGTAAGGCCCGTAACTAATGATATTATCATAGTACCGGTGGGCAGTTTGTAATGTTTATAACTAATAGTTTGAATAATCTTCTTCTTCTTCTTCATAGTTCGCATTATTAATAAGAAATCCGTTCCTCAATCCTCATCAGTCGATTAAGATCCTCAAAATTCCAACGAACCTAGCTTTGAGCTGTGAGCACTTAATTCATTTGGCCTCAACTAAAGTCATTCGTTAATCCATCTTCTTTGTACCTCCTGGGTGTTCTGAACAATGATGAACCCGGAAAAAAATGTAACACCTCGGACTGCACTACGAATTTTGGGATGTTAAAATCATGTAGATTAGTTGCATATCTTCACGTTTTGGCATCGTGTGATGATGGTGAGTGTTCTACTAAATAAGGGAAGAAAGTAACATTTGCAACTTCTGGGAATTGGCTCATTTTGTACTTTGTTTAATTTCACTAAATTGCCCAAATCGTCCCTGCATATTAAGCCATACTCAAATTTATCTTTACAATGTGTTGCATCAATTCCCGCTGTTCCTCCCTATCAATAATACTTGCTCCGTCCAGAATGACTGTCAAGTTTTGAATTTCATTTTTAGTACAAATTGGATTAGAAACGAAAAATCTAAAATAGACAATAATTTTAGAATAAAGGAAGTAAGAAACAACGTAAGTGAGATCTAGCACAAACAACTGTGTTCTACTTAAGCTCCTGGATTTTACTGCGTATAATCGGATATGCTTATACTCCCTCCGTCCCATAATTATTGTCCACTTTGCCCAAAAAATTTTGTATGATTTGGTCTCAAAGTTTTGATCATCAATTGTATGAGTCTTGATAAATGAAAAATGAGAATGGGATAATTAATTTGCAACTTTTTTAAAAACATTGGACAAAAAAAACACGTTTGGAATTGAAATCAAGGGACCAATAGGGTTGTTAACTTACATTGTTAACATTGTCCCACATCTAAGTACCTAGTTTCGTATTTTATTTAAAAATCACAGCTACTGGTGCTTTTAATGTCCCTATACTATAGCGGGGGTGGAGTTAGCCGGGAATGAAGTATATTATTAGGGAAGACTTAAAAATGTTTTTTGAGGGAAGACTTAATTATCATATGAAATTTTTGTTCGATATATCTCTCCTCTCCAGTCTACCAAAATACTAAATTGAAGAAGCAAATTACAAATTCTTTATTTTTAATACCAAAAAATGAATTAAAACCTCCTAAAGTTAAAAAAAAATAATAATAATAAAAATTGAGAGATGGGAGAGGGCACCCGCCCCTACTGGTCCTCTTGTGTTCACCAACAAACTTCTAATTAAATTAACCAGCAACAAAAATGCCTAAAAGGTGCTCTTCCTAATTAAGTAATCAAAAGGTGATCTCGATCCAATACTTCCCTTCCATGGCATGATGTAGATTTCCCAGCAACAGAATTTCACGCGAAATTTTGTTAGTAAATAGTAACTGATGAAAGAATCAGATGCCCGTTGTTTTGGTTCCCATTTTTTTCTTACAGTGATTGATCTTTCTTGCTAATATGCCCATCTGGCCAGAGTTGGTGTGACATTTACGTGAATCTTCTGTTTTTTTTTTTTTTCCCAATAGTTTGGCACGAAATTAATGTACTCATTATTAAACTCCCCAAATAAGTAACCATTTTCTGGTGGTTGAAATAGGGAAGATTATCCACTAATTACCAATTACTTCTGTTTTCGCAATGTTGAAAAAAGAGAAACTAATCATCAGAAGCTTCCGAAGTACCACGTCGGAGTTTACAAAACACTAACCCAAACCATGCACGACAACGGTAGCGTGGTCAATTATCAACCGAACAAAAGAAACAGACAAATTGAATTTATGATACTACTATATAAACTCAGGAGTAGTAATATCATTCACACAGTACCCCAGTCAATTTAGCCTCTCCCTTCCTCGCTGGTGGATATTGTGTTTTCAACTTTCCTTTCAGTCAAAAACACATGCACCCAAAAGCCCACAACCCCACCACCTCCACCATCTGAACCTATTTTTTAAACACGATATTATCGGTATTTTTCGCCACCAGATTCTCTTTGCTTAATAACATCAAGCAAATATGCATCTTTCATTCTACGGAAAAAAGAAAAAGCTACTTATTGCATGTATTTAACTGATTGATTACAATGGATTGTGAAATAAGCCAGAATCTTTTTGACGTTTTTCAAGCTCCCAATGACTTTTGCAACCTTTTTCATCTCAATCTCAAATTGTCATATTGATGTCATCATCAATTCGACACCAATTCACTATCTTCAAATAATACACACAAACTCCAGCTCTTAAATTCAATAGCAAAGCACCATCTGAATTTTCTACTAACAACCGACTTAATAGATGTAACTAAAATATATTACCTCCGTCCCAAAAGAAAATAGTCCACATTAAGTTTTCAATTTTGTACTAAAAACAGTATAAAACTCAAAACTAAATGTGAACTGTTTTTGTGGAACGGAAGAAGTATGATAAAGAAAATCCTGGAAAAATTAAGACCGTTGTTAACACTTAACAAGCATCACAATAACTAGTTAACGAACATTGGAAACGTCGAACAAGACATTTACATAGTACATGATGAACTACTACAAAAGATGCAAGACAGCAGATTTACCAAATCTCTTCGTGGTTCCAATTTCGCTACCTTAAAAGATTTAACAGCTAAAAAACCCCCGATCATGCCTCATAGGATGCAAGTTCTTTACTAACTTCTCTCTAAAAAGGTCCTTATAATAAGATCCCCAGATGTTACAAGTAGAGACTCATGATCATCAATTTAGCTAACCTTTTTCATTTCAATTTCCATGATCATGATCACCTGATTTTAAGAAAAGGGTCTCGCTCCCATCTATATTGTGGCCTCCTCCGGAACTCCCGCCTCTCCCTTCAGCAGACATTCCACCCAACATTTCATGCTTGCTTCCACTTGCCATTCCCCTACTACCAGCATGCAATCCTCCGCCTTCTCCAGTTGGGCCGCGAATGAAGTCAGGAAAGCCTACGCTTCCCAGCGCCCCACTGCCTCCCCCGGCGTTGTGAGCCTCGCCTTGCAGAATAGGGAGACCAGCACTAACTCCGGAGGTCATTCCAAGCTGGCTATTCAAAGCTTGTTGCTGCTGCAGTGCAGAAAATTGCTGTTGGCCATACAGCATCGAGGAGCGA
This sequence comes from Oldenlandia corymbosa var. corymbosa, assembly GCA_949775105.1. NCBI lineage: Eukaryota > Viridiplantae > Streptophyta > Magnoliopsida > Gentianales > Rubiaceae > Oldenlandia > Oldenlandia corymbosa. The sequence goes on along the minus strand of OX459118.1, from coordinate 34,808,305 downwards.
GCTGCCAGCAGGGATTGTGATGCCATTTGTTGAGCTTGCTGTTGCTGAAGATAGTGTTGTGCACCAGGCTGCACAATTCCAGTAGGAGGAAACTGCTAGACATCGACAAAAGATCCATCAAACGCCAATGACAATTACAAGATTATTAAAACAGCTCACATATGATTATGCCTTCAGAACTTGAAGAAAGTCTCAAATGTATGCAATAATTAACCTGGGAATGCATGTTAGGAGGTTGAGGTTGTGAATCAGCAATTGCAGCAAGGTACATCAGGTTTCTTTGCAGCCTTGCTTGGTTTCTGTACCATTAAAACATTAGTTAAGTCTCCAACAAAACTTTCTTCTTTAATGTTTGCAATAGTTATCTCCATTTCAACAATGATTAGCATGTTTTGAAACCTATATTCGGCAGTAATACAAGTAGTTAGTTACACTCACTCTGCGCATTCGTTCAGTTTGCCAGAGTTTTGACTCTCCACAATCTTCAGGATCAATGATTTGTTCTCATCCAAATACTGCAAATTAAAAATACAAGTCAGCAAAGAATAGACTGACAAAAAAGGGTTTTACATAAACGGCCAACGTTCAGCCAGATACTGCAATTCACTCTATCCCAGTACCATGTTCAGCATAAGCATAACAATACTAAAATAGTAGTAAAATCTCTAAAGCACTTTTCAAGTTTTAAAGTGGGTCTGACTTTCTATATTCAAAGACTCTCCTCCTCAAACTAAGAGAAATTTAAAATTTAACACCTTTTGAGCTTAGAGGAATAAAATAGTGAAGTGATGGCAGAAAAATAAACAAACTAGCTGGGAACTAGGAACTGAAACCAAATATTATTTTATTTCATGTTTTGTTTTAAATTTTGAGCTCCACATCAAACTGCTAACTAGGTTAAGTTCTCTATAAGGAAGCTTTGGGAAAAGAAAAAGCATACGACATTCATTTGGTTAAGCTACATTTTCAAAAACTTAAGACATTCAACATCTCCAAACAATAGCACTACTACTGCCTGTAATGGGGCTTTGATGATTCCAAGCAAAAAGAAAAACAGAAGTAATTGATTCATAAATGTCATGGACAAACTGAATCTTGTTCCAAGTTTTAATGACCGTTGATGATAAAGGCCAGATAAGTAGAACGATAAAAATTAAGGAAGTGTAACAGATAAACAATGTAATGGTTATATTATATCAGAATTAAATTATCCATTCAATGTCATTTAAGATCTATATTGGGAATGGTTGTAACATGAACTCCCAAAAGCACTCGGAAAACCGTTCCCTAAGGCAGGAAGATGAGCTGACAACTCCAAATGACACACAGAGGCCCAGACAATCAGGCTAAGTGGAGAAATGCAGAATATAATCATACACGAAAGCAAAATCACAAACCTTTACCAGGCCTAATTAAGAGAAGCATGAAATGAAAGTGGCTCCATACATGAGATCATGGGATAGAACCACTATCCCTCTTAACAAAAAAAAAAAAAAAGTGAAAAAAAAATGATCTTGCAAAGAAAACATACCGGATAGAAGGAGAACACAAAACCACTCAGTTCTCAGAGACCAAAACATTATGATAATACAAAAAGAACTAATTTGTGAACTAAATCAACACATGCAAAAGAAGGTGATGAAGTATGTTTAACCAATAATGGTAATACTTCAACAATATCTATTCAATGTGATTTGTATAGACTTTACAACACCCTTTTTTGAGGGGAGTAAACACCCAAAAGGCAGAAAGCCAGCTAAACCATTCATATTACATGCTCAAATATGACAAAGAAGAGATACTTTCATGTCTTCGGGCTCAGAAAAAGAAATGATCTTTAAGCTTTTAAGATGGCCTCAAAGTTTAAAACTGCAACAAAAGAGAAAAAGAGCAATACCTTTTACTGTAAAATTGAAAAAAGAGTACATGTTTAACAATAACACCACATAGAAAGTTTCTCCAAGAGAGAGAGGTACAGAAATACATGCCCCCATGGAAACAGGCTACCACCTACCAACTCCAACCCAAAATGGAAGAAGAACTATGAAACATATGAGTAAAGATAATAAAAACCCAGAAATCCCTGTAAAAAACCTGTTACAAACAAAGCCAAAAATATGTAACCAGAACAACAAAAAACACAGCAGTGGTAGTTCTGAAAAACTCTTCAAAAGAGAACAGCAAGATACAGTGATATCCAGACTACATATCCAATAAAAGCAAGAACCAGGAAAAGGAAGAATATCTACAAAGGTGCTAAGCAGGTGAAAATGGCAGAGAAGACCAACTGAAAGAAGGAAACAGCAGGAAACAGCAGGAGCAGCAACAGAGTAGAGGGATTAAAAAAAAAAGCTCAGAGTGAGTAAGAGAAGAAGAGCAGAGATTTTGCAGAAGAGAAAGGAAGAAAGAAGAGAAAAAAAAAGAAAATAGAAATGGGGAAAGGGAAACCTGTTGAATATGATCAGTGGTGACGTTGCTTGGATAGTAGGCTGCCATCATGGGCTGCATCTGCATCAGGTGCTGCTGCATTCCCTTTCTTTTATACTACCCACACACTACACAATATACGATCTTTTTCTCTCTCTTTTTATTAGTGTGTGACTGTGTGTAGTAGAGAACTAATTTTGTGTGTATTTTGTGTTCGTATGTGAAAGCTATGAATCAAAGCAAAAGGAAGTATCTTTCTTTTTCACTGTGTAAAGTTAAAAGCTACAGAGAAACTTTGAGAGAGAAATCCAAGGGCTGGGGGCAGCTCAAAACTGGCAAGGAAAGAAATGCAAACAGCTATAGAAAACTAGAATGGCCCGCCCTTTCCACAGTGAAGAGTGAACCCTTTTTTTTTTTTTTTGTTGAGTTTTGAGTTATGGCACTAAAATGGACAGCACACAGTAACTGAACAGTGTTACACACAGACACACACTGCCTACCTCTCTCTCTCTCTACTGTCAAAAACATGAGTGATATTTTTTGTAATCTACTCTGTGTTCTTCCTCTGCACAGTGTCACCACTATGTGTGATTCTTTAAAAGAAATTATGGCAAGGTCAAATTACCTTTCTGTCGCCAAATAAATGAAGCAAATTTGTTAAAAAACTATAATTATGATTTCTGATCTTCCCTTTTCTTACTACAGAAACCGTGGATTGTCAACGTTAGACATGAAACAAAAGAGTACTTAAACTGGACATTTTTTTCTATTTTGAAATGATTGTCCAGTTTAAAATTTTAATTTCATTGTAATTGTGATATTTAAAGTAGACAATTATTTTAATCGCTTATAATATTCAGTGCAAGTCCAAAAAAACGAGTTGCACTTTGAATTTGAAAGTTAACTGTAACGATTAACAAAATTTCACCTAGATAAAGTACGAGTAGGACATAATAGCTCTCGAACAACGTACTCAACTCTAAAATAATGCAATTTTTAAATCAAGAGGGTAAGCATATCTAGGTCAATTGAATTGAATAATTGTGAGGATGAGCCGATGAGGGAATAAATCTCCGAGTACCATTATGTTTAGGTTACAGCTTAATCATAGATTCCCACAAAGGCCTAGAAATTGGAGAAATAGATGTTGGTGTGTAAACTGTAAAGGGGTTGGAAAATAGAGGTTCAAAATGACAAAAGGGAATATAGTTTTGCCAGTACATATATAATAAAAAAAAAAAGATTTATCCTACCATAATATTATTATTATTATTATGGAAAATGAAGAAATTGGATGATGAGAAAAAAGGTACAGTACTTTTTGGTGTGCAGTTTTCTATACTCATCATCATCATCAGTATTATCAAGTCTACAAAAGTAGATCACGTGATGAGCCGATGATATTTGAGAGAAAAAAATAAAAAGAAAAGGGAAAAAAAATATGTACACGTTAAACCATGCAATGCAAGCAAGACAATGTCTGTTGGTCTTTGGGCCACGCTCGGTCCAATACTGATTGGTCACTTACTTAGGTGATGACGTCAAGGGTCCCTTTCTTTCCTGCCTTCGAGGTATTTCGAGGCCATCCCACACGCGCCCTAAGTTTTAATTTTAAGACTATTTAGAAAAAAAAGCCATTCTAAGTCTAATACAATATATTAGTATAACATTTTCATAAAACGCTTAAATGAGATAAAACGTAATAATTGTAATGCAGGAAGTTTTGAAGACAACCGGAAGAGTTTGTGTAAATTCGCTTCTTGTTGAATGACTAAGGCATTCGTTAGAATTTAAGCAACGACTACTTTAGTGTAATCACATCACAATTAATTTTATTTTAATAACTCGGTTCCAAACTCTTTAAATTTCGTTTAAATATAATGTGAGTAATGAGTGAGATAAGTGTTCTCACGCGCCGGGTTTTTTTGTGGGTTTCGGAATTCAAAATGGTCGCGGAATTCAAAGCAAATGTTAGAAGGGTGAAGGGGAGTTTATTGATGGAGTTCTTCTAAATCTAATCAATGGGGCCTGTGAAAGGGTCGGATACTCGGATTCGGTCGGAACAGTCGCTTTCGTATCAGTGACCCGGATCCATTTCTAGATATTTGGAGGTTGTACTACTATACTCCTGGTACCCCTATTTGACTCATCAGTATGACACTAATGAGGAGGAGGAGTAATTAATTATAATTAATGGGGGGGTGTGGTAATTAATAAAAGTACAGTGCCTAATTCGATCCCTACCTCAAATGACATATAAATTTGTAATCAATCCTGCTCTGATTTGTTCAGAGACTTCAGACAGTATCTTTTAGATTTTGTTTGTCTTTTATTTTTCCCAGATTGTAATCTCTCTTTTCCCCCTTCTGTTATTGCAGTTAGGAACACTAGTTTTGTTGCACTTATTGGAACTAAAACTAGTGTTTTGAAATGAAACCTGACAACCACCAATAGTTTCCTTCAGAAATAAAATTATCGTGACAAATACATTCACTAATTTATATCATGGTGATCAATGATCATTAAAGTGATTGTAATTGTTGCCACTGAATATTGGGTTTGTTTGTATGATTTTAAATTAAGACTTAAGTGCCTCTTGGTATAGTGATGATCTTCTTTTGGTTATTGCTGACATTTCCAATTATGATCTCTGTTGCCTTTTCCCCTTCTTTCTGTGAAAACTTTGATGATTTTGCATCTCGTTTCTGTTTCACGTGATTAGTTGGTTTTTTGGTGAAGAAGTCATCTTTTATGCATCCAATTTAGCATAATTTGATTGCTTAATCAATGCAATGACTATAGTCCAATTTGCTCAATCAATGCAATCACTATTACCAATTTGCCACATTACTTAATCGATGCAATTACTTAAGTTTGATGTGTGTCATAGTTTTACCCATTGGAAAAAAGTATGATATGATGATAGGGGCGCGTAAATATTTTGATTATATTCCATCGCGAAAATTATATTAAATTATTAACTACAAATTATTTCTTTCAGAAAAAAAGGTTTAGTGGTACTTATTTGAGGCTGAGATCATATGTAGGAACATGTCTAATCTGTTTTGGATCTTTTAAATCCTTTTTAGAAAAAATATAGAAAAAGGTATTTCAGAATTAGATAATAAATTAATTAAAAATTTCGGCTTATATTTTTTTTAATGGAAAAAACACTATTCAAGAGTGGATCCAATTTCATTATCGATTTCAAATGACACCATGGGGATTGATGAGTGGAGTCTCCCTCGAGTTAGAAGGTTTTGGGGATTTAATGGGCTTCAGAATCATCATTACTAGCCTAATTAGCCTGCCTAAAATTCCGCCTAATCTGCACGAGGAGGCTTTTTTAAAAAAATTGCATACCGAGAAGTTCACCAGATTTTCTGTAATCACTTTGATGTAACACTTTCTAATTACACTAATTAAACTTTTGCTACAAGACTGGGGTATCCGCATTGTGCATACCGTTAGAGAAAATAACATTATGCACAAACTATTTATTAGCTAAAAAGACTCTTCATTAGATAAGAGTATTCCATCTTTTTAAATGTGATCCTCAAGTAATCCTTCCTTCCACTTTAAATTTTTATTTTTAGTTCTAATTGTTCTAAAAGTAAAATTTTGAATTGGACAATAATTATAAGACAGAATAAATAATATTTTTTTATGCTTTTGATAAGGAGCTTGTAAAGATACAATTTGTAACTTGAGTTTCTGCTCATCAATGTCTTAATTTAATTACCAAAAAGAAAAGAGGGGGAAAACACGAAATGCCTCCAAAACGAGGATCACTGACTGAAATGTCTTAATCGTTATACTATCTTTAGCATGTGGATTCAGATGATTCTGTCCTCCGCGGTTCGCCATGTCCTATTAAGCAAACTCAATCAATTCATTCTTGTATATAAAATACTACTATTTCCTTAGTTCCAAAAGACGCACCACAAATTGAAGGAAAATGATTCAACAAACAAGATTCCGATTTGATCCCGGAGGGAATGTATAACGTAATTCGTTTGTTTGTTTGTATTTTCTTTCCATTCTTTTTCTTAGTAAAAATAACAAACACTTTTTTTTGCCCCCTTCAAAAGGATTGAAGGGTTTCATAAAAGCAGCTAATATAACAAATTTGTTATTCACAAGTAAATAAAAAAATATCTTTTATAACAAAAGAATAATGACACAATTGGTAGTAGTTTGAAGTTAAAAGCACGGTTATATATGTGCGGGAAATGAAGGAAATTACTACAGCAACTTTGGGGTTCAATGATTTAGGTTGGATTAGGAGGAGGGAAATGCATGCCTAGAGAAGGGAGGTCGGTTCAAATTAGGAGATTGATTTCGAGTTATATTTTCTCATATGTTTTATTAGACTAATTAAAGTACAAATGTACTAGCAGTAGAAATAAAGACGCATGCAAATGTAATCTTGTCGTGTCGGGACTCGGGAACTTGACTTTCTAGCTGGAGCCACTGAGCTTATTTTATATATTTATCGTCTGTCTTAAAATTATTGTTAAGTTTAAAATTTCACTTTTAATATAATTTAAACAAGAAATAAAAATTCATAGACAATAATTATGGGACGGATGGGCGTACTTTCTTCTTGCTGTATTTTGAACGACCCAATACTGAGAAAAACAAAACCATGCAAAAATACCAATTGAATGAATACGCGATTACTACGTAGATTAACCCTACAAATAATCGAATCTAAGGCCATAGATGCAGATATATATATATATATATATTTATATATACATAGATAGATAGATTCGAGGTTTGTGCATGGCGGAGTGTGCAAAGATGGACGACGTTGACAATGGAAAGAGGGCATTGAGAAAAGGAAAGTACCCATAAAAGTACGTATTACCTAATTTACATTTTCTTTTTACTGTATCAACAAGTGTAACAATAACAAATCGACTTGGTAAATTGTAAGCATTTAGATAATAAGATAGTAGGTCAAAAAATATTTTTTAGTATGTATGTTTAGGTGTTTTATATATTAAAAATGTAAAAAAATGTATTGAAAATGTAAAAAGATATATAATAAGATGAGAAAAATATTAATATATTAATTTAAAAAAATCATAAAAAAATGAAACAAACAAATCCTGAATTTTGAACCCTCGACTTAGTTATTATTATATGGACTATATATATATATGTATGTATATATGTATGTACAGTGATCATGATTCATACATCCTGCGTCCATCTCTGCAAGAGTGTGCAGAGAGCTTCATAGTATAAAGTTTTGGAGACATACAAAGATCACATTCATAGGCCCCTGATAGATCCCTTATTTAGGGTCCTACTCTTCTTTAATAACCAGTGTAGTGTAGTAGTACTATACCGAGATAGTCCTGCCCTCTCTCTGCTTCATGACAAAAAACTTCAGCAGAAGAAGTACGACCCGTTTCGTTTTGCAATGATACTGACTCAAAAAAAAAAAAAAAAAGAACTGCCCCTTCAAACCCTTCAGCTATTGTCCCCCCAAAAAGCAAACTTTTTTAAATTAATTTTTTTCAAAAAAATTCTCTTTTAAGTGCCAATTTTCTGTTGAAGATAAGCTTTACTTATAAGAAGTAGCTGATAGTACAAGACAGTGTGATTCAAACAGACTTTTAATACGAATGAGTTTGTTTATATATGCATGTCAAAATCGATAGTCATATATATACTCCTCTTGACCATCGTATGATGTTGTATCAAAATGTGGGGGCACCTGGTCAAACGTAGGTGGGGTTGATGGATGATCATTTGATACACGGGGACATATATATATATATATATATATATATATGATGAATTGATGATGATGATAATAATTGATGATCAGATGAAAGATGGTCAAACATTGGCGGGGCTCTGGTCAAAACTGATGAAGAAGAAGAACATGACTTTGCTGGGAAATTGTTGGAAGGTAATTCTTCAACCCTTTTCGCACATACAAATAGTTTTTGGGAGGGGAAGTTTGGTTTGGGCAGGGAGAGAATCTCAAGTGGGGAGCTCCATCTTCTCAATAATAAATACGTTATATACGTTACATATACATGTGATATAGTAGTATTTTGGAGTACTTAATTTAGTAGTATTGAATATATGCCAATCTAATCAATAGTACAAAAAAATGTTTATGCTGCTTTTCCCAAACTTGTCCAAACATCAAGAATGGCCCTATGAGAGAGTCTAGACTTTTTAAGTTTACCCTAGCTTTAGCCCTAGCTCTATTGGGAGCATTGATGGGGTCAGTCACGAGTACTAGTACTACTTTACTAATAACTGCGTAGTGCGTACTATATCGCTCCTTCTAGCCTTTTCCAGCTGTGTTGTACTTCCTTTTTTTTTTAATTTTTTTTTTGCATTTTCGATTTTTTCCTTTTCGATTTGTTTCATGAGTTGATGAGGATTTGAAGTGGAGTATTTGCCAACACTGCAGTGTAATGGGTTCATCGAAGTGGGTGCCGAAATGAAACGAGCAAAATGAATTGAGAATGTGAATGAAACAGGTTTGATTTCAGTTGTAAATTGTAGTGGGTCTAGCCGATTTTCAGAGTTTATATGGATGAAATGTCAATCGGGATCATTATTTCGGTACGGAAGGAATATTAAATACTGATTAAAGCTTAAAACGCAAAGTTGTTCATGTTCATTTTGCATTCTTCGTTGAAAGTAAATGGAGGGTTCGCTTAATTTGAATGAATAATTAACTGGACGGCAGTATTTTGGTCGTATTTTATATCAACAAGCAAGCAAGTAGTGCATTGTGACCAAATTCACATGTTCTCCTTTTTAACTTTTTAAGTAGGCTCAACATTTCCATTTTCATGAAAGATAGCCCTAATAAGCCGTTTCCCTTCAAGCCATCAACTTGCCTAGTACTCCCAATATGAATTCCCAGGCTTTTCTTTTTCCCCTTTTACTTGGCATGTGACTTGTGAAAAAGGAGATTGGACTGTAGTACAGACTGCACAGTAATATTAATGGGAGATTTGACCTTCATGTTGGACCAGAAAAACCCCAAATCAGATTCATACTAAGAATTTCGTGGTTCAAATTTTGCAGCTGCTGCATATATGTCAGTTCAAACTTCAAACAGAAAGGGGGACAAGATTAATGGTGGGGAAAAAAAATATGGATTTTTATTCATGATTAAATGAAAGAATATTTTCTAACAATCAGTACAAAAAAAAGGTTACACTTACAAGTTATCACCATGCACCAGAATTTTCATGCATGGTTAAAAAATGAATTGAATTTTAAAGAAAAACAACAAGCTACAATCTGGCTAAGTATACATGTATATCGTAGTATATAGGTTATGAAAGGATATACAATTTGGAGTTATCGCAACCTTTACATCCTCAACAAGAACCGGTTAATGAAGATGAATTCCATTATCCTTAGGAGCCGTAACCGGCTCCGACGGGGCATTATGGCCGGCGCCGTCAACTTCAACCTGCATAGTGCACCGTCCTTTGCTACTCTTAGGGATGTGGGTGCATGGATTTCCGGTAGGAGTCGTCGGAGAACCTCTCGGAAGAGATTGAATAATGAGATGATCTTTCATTAACCACGGCTGCTCTATCCTTAACAAAGGTCTTCCACCTTCAACTTGTTGTAAATCGATCAGTGCCAAAAACAACGTTAATCCCATCAAAACCATGCATGTTTTGTTGCACACAAAAGAAGCTGCCATATTATCACAATTTATGTGGGGGGACGTTGGAATAACTGAATTTCTCTTTGTAATCTTGCGAAAAAAGATATGATATGGTTAGTTGGTAACTTTGGTATATGATTTTGAACAGTTTGATGTTTTTTGTCGGAGGTTTTGGAATGATTTGATGATCACATTTAATGTACATATTTATAGATAGGGAAATTCAACATATGACTACTACTATTCAACTTGTATTATATATAAACTAAGGTATAAAAAACTTATAGGTGGAAATGCGTAAAACTGTAAAGCGGGAGAGAGTTGACTGTGGAATCCGCGCCTTTGAAAGTTTGACAAAATATATTTATGGTCAAAATCAAAGCACGAGAATGGTAGTAGTATAGAAATGGAGCTACAAAATCAAACAGGGAGCTGCAGGTAGGGCAAATTATGCATCATTACTTACACTTTTTATTAGCGTACCTGCGGAGTAGCAATTCTTAGAAGTTAGAACCGGTCTTATTCTTGAAAAAAACACTTAAATTGTGACAAAGTATTTGACTTTTAATTTTTTTTTTACCTGATAATAATATATATTGGGAAACATAAAATTCTATAAGTTTGATTAGCGGTTATGGCGATCAAGCTTGATAAATATTCTGAAAGGACGTACATTCTTCATTCGAACAATTCAAACAACAATTAGTCAACCTCGTAGTTTATTTATTTTTCTTGATGTTGGTAGATTTCTGATCCATTCGCCTTTCTCTTTCATTGACACAGTCGCTTTCCTATTTATTTATCATCTTTTCCAGCTGAAATTTTGAGATATATATAAAAAAACATAAAATCGAACACTAGTTATTATTTAGTGTTGAAGGGAAAATATAAACTTGGCGTTTTCCTCTTTCTTTTGTTCTCAAGATGAGACTACATCAAAACATGATTAACCGAGATCTTTGCTTGTGTATCTAAAAAAAAAAAGATAATATATATATATATATATATTTTTAGGAACAAATATATTAAAAATCCCACATTTTGGCGAATTAAACCAGTTCAACACAATATATATTTTTCTTTGAAATGGAGGCAATGTAAAACTCTAATCTTGAAGATCAATTATAACATCCCCCTTAAAGTGTAGGTATTTTTGAAAGAGACCAATCACTTTTCTATTTCTATTTTATCATTTTTCCATAGAAGATGATAGGTGATGTTGACAGAGAGAACTGATTATGATAGTGCGTAAGATAATCTCTTTGGTTGTATTATAAGGAGCTATATAAATTTATTTCAGTTTTATTTAATTTAAGTTTGCGCATTATAAATAATTCGGGAGAGTATACATATATATATATATATATTTTAAAAAAAACAACAGAAAGAAGGATCTATACATTACAGAAAGAAGTTTGGTTGGCCGAATGATTCGTGCTGCTTGGGTTATGAAAATGATGTGAAACACTTGGTGGGCTATACATTACATTTCAGTTCGGCTAAAAGGAATCGATAATTGAATTGGGCCACTCTTTCAGAGATTTAGACGGTGTCGACATCCGGCCCCATTTACTGTAGTTTCCTTTTTGTGAGCGGTAGGGGGAATTTAGGGTGATGATGTCAATATGCAGCAATGATAGAGAAAAAAAAATAGTAGAAACCTCAAAATTTATAGTACCTCATGAGTACATGAATTCTTGATTTCGAACCGAAATTGTCATCATGAGCTTGTCTAGAATTTACTGTAGTTTACGAGTTATTATAGTGAGCGTGAGTTTACCCATTTTTTATAGGGTTCCAGCGTTACAAAAAAAAAAAAAAAACAGAGTCATGATATTCTACATCAATCAGTATTTTCTTTCTTTATCCATATCATTGTCCTCTAATATACCATTGCAGTGAACATTTTCACTTAGCTTTTTTAGTATTTTTTTAAAAAATTTTTCCTACTTGCTGATATTTTCAAATAGATGGAGCAAACATAAGAATATTTTCCAATGCCAGATATAGCGAAACATTAATACACATAGTTCAAATATCAAAACATTCCAACACGAGATTTCATAAAATTTACTTGTGTGTACTATATGTTAACGTAAAATAAAATATGGAGCTTCTTACTCTTAAAACCATTTTCTTTTTTCCTTTTAGAACCTTTAAGAACTATTGAAGTAATAAACAACAAAATGAACGTTGCAAGATGCACTAAGATGGATTATTTAAGGGGTGGTCCAGTAGTTTGGGCTTCAATGTTGAGTTTGTGCAGATTTGTTTACATTTATCAGGAGGCTTTCTGAATATCTTGAGACGAGCGCGCGTAAAATCTCTCCCCTTAGTAGTACTATTTCATTCCCTATAGATCTCACCTACATGTAATATACTAGGTATTTATAATTGTGTATAAAAAAAGAGATGAATTATTTCTCGTGGCAAAATGTACACTATTGATCGACCATGCTTGGGGAGTTTCTCGTTGGAGCCAAATTATGATTGCACATGTTATTGAGATTTGAGATGGCAGGCCCTCACAATGTGTTTGTTTGAGTCCGTTAAGACTTCCGTTTTTCCCTTTTCTTTCTTTCTTTCTTTTTTTTTTTTTGTGAGAAAAAGAAAAACTTGCAAGCAGAACAACGAAAAATAAGTATGAAGCGAGCAGTGAGATAAGAAGCCTATGGGTCATGGGACACATAGGTTGAATAAAAGAATATCCTCAAACAATCAGTACAGAGATTTTACAGTTACAAGTTACAATCATGACACTAAATTTTCAGGGCCAATAAATGAATAACCAAAAAAGAAAAACAAAAAACCTAAAATGAATAGAAGTCCGGAAATTAGAACTGCCCATTTAAGCATATCTACAATTTTGGAAGTATTTACCCGTTATATATAATTACTGATGAATGAATGAATGAATGAATGAATGAATGAATCTCAACGTGAAAAATGGCCGGCGCTGAAAACTTTTGCCGTTGATTTTGAGGGATTAGTTGCAAGTTCCGGTGGTGCTTCCGGGGATGTAGGTGCATGGATTTCCGGTAGGAGGACCGCCGCCGCCACGTGGAAGAGACTGAATAATCAGATGAGTTTTCATCAACTTTGGCTGCTCTATTAACCCTAAGGGCCTCGCTCCTTCAACTTGTTGGGAATTCATCAACAACGTTAATCCCAGGATTATGATGATGATCATCATCATCCATGTTTTAGTGAAACCAAGTAGACTATTTTTACAAAAACTAGCAGCCATTTTTACTCAATATATGAGGGGATAATGGAAATGAAATTTTATGATGTACTCTTTGTTGTTGATCTTTGCAGTTGCAGAATGGTGTTTTTTTTTTTTGGAGATTTTGGAATGGATTTTGGTGATCAATCACACAAAGTAGATGTATATATATAGAGAGATCGTTACTAGGAGGATTCAACATGGTACTACTATACGAATTAGTGTGTGGGATTAAACTATTAACTTAGGTTTGACCATATGAAACCGCGCGTTTGGAATGAAAGTCTGACGGAAAAAAATGGTCTAAAATCAAACTACGCTATGTGGCTTAAAGAATGAATCAAATGGGTCATGCAATTTAATTTATTAGGCTTCATTCGTTACTTCCTTTCATCACATCGTACCACCTTACGTCGTTGTTGTAGTGACAAATGGAATTGGTCTAATTCTTGTACAAGCAATCACAAGTATTTGACTTTTTTGACCTTTATATTTGAAAAATAAATAAAAAAACATTTTATAATTTGATTACTAGTAGCTATATTATTGAAGAATCGACAGTTTTCTACATTAAAAAATTACTAAATTAAAGAGGTTGGCCAAAATATACTCCTTCCGTCCCAAAATTATTGTTCAGTTTCAAATTTCAGTTTTAGTACAAATTGAACTGAAAATGAAAATTTAAACTGGAGAATAATCTAAACTAGAATTTATGGCTTCATCCTTCCTTTAATATACGTCACTCCAAAAGAAAACGTAAAAAAATGAAATAGGAAAGTCAATCGAACACAGTGATGGGAGGGGGAAAAAACCAACAGATTTAAAATCATCTTTGAGATTAGCATGTCGTTTATTTATTCTCTCACCTGGTCAAAGGAGAGGAAAAGAGTAAATAAATAATAATAAAAAAGGTTCACCTACTCAATTCTGATATTTCAGTCCTTAATACTAGTATAGACACTAAACGAAGGCCTTACACGTTGCAATTTTTTTTTTGTTTTCCCCATAGACCTTTTGCACAAATTGAATAAATTAACTTAGGATGTAAATATGAGAAGGAAGGAATATTATGTTGATTATCATAATCAGAAATTTAGGTTGTATTGAAATCCTTCACCGGTCAAAAATTTCCCCGGCTGTAGTCAAGATTTTCAGGTGTGATCATGTTCATTTGGTTAACTTGGTCCGCAAACAACATCTAAAAAAAATGAGATTGTACATTCCCAACAACAGCGTTATCTCCCACAATAACTCATTCTACGGTTTGTATCTGAAAAATGTCAATGGTTGACTTCTTCTATCCCGCGGCCCAGCTACGACTACTACTACTAGTACTAGACTAGTAGTACCTTTTGGAACTAACGCCCGGTCTAAACTTTGTCCCAAAATTTCCCCTACTTAGAATTGTTTTCAACACCAACATTAGAAAACGTTGCTGCACTTGAATATTCTCACTCATTTGTTACCTTAATGGCCCTCAATAACTGATGTTTTTAAAAGAATACTACTTATTTATGGCGGGTCGGTTAAGATATTAAATGGAGTTGCCATGAATAATAAGGTTTGTTCTTAGCAAAAATTTTATTGTATCTTGTCATCGGATCATGAATGTTATAGGTTCTAACTCGCGATCTCGTCCCATTAATCCATTAAGAATATCTCTCCAATCTCCAGTAATGTGGGAAAGCATTTTGATTTTGGGCAGGTGGTCCAAAATAGCCACCATTCTCCTCCACATTGAGTTGAACGACCGGAGTTGCCTTTGAGACCCGGTGCTTTTAAAAAATTTCAGTTCCAAATCTTTGAAACAAAATAATTTCATCAGGACCGACCAACTAATAATAGCTGCATGACCTTGACCTTTTCAATTGTAGCACCTGAGATTGTCCACTAGCGAATAAACATGAAACTCATTTTGGGACGGAAAAAAAAACAAAAACAAAAACAAAAACAAAAGGTAAATTAATGAAGTGCAAAAATAGATGAAAATTGTTAGATACTCTTTGAATCATGCATCAATGACACATTCCTCCTTTAACACTTGTTCAAATCTGTTTTACGCTTAAACCCGTTTTCTCAATCAGCTTTCATACCAACCAAAATTTCGTTCAGAAAGGGAAAACTAATAACTTCACGAGGTTACATCGGAAAAGAAGAAAAATTACAAAGGAAAAAACTTCAACCAGTTCTGAAAATTGTTTGCCTCCCCTGATAGAACCGCAGGTGAAACAAGGTTTCCTCAGTTTGTTGACAAAGGAACATAAACATCAGCACGTAGAAAAGAATGAATGATCTCTCCGTTTCCGGCTTCTCGGAATAGCGAGTCAAACCTACGATTGTCAGTCAGTCTGTCAATACCCCAAATCTAAGACTTCAAGTATTCCTCCCAGCCATCTTTCTCCAGTATTTCTCCCTTCGCCAAAACCTCTTCTCTTCTGTCTTCCAAGTATTGAGCCATTCTAATAAAAAGAAACATTAAAACTAATTTAGAACCAAAAATTAGAAGCCAAAAGAAAATTCTTTACACAAACGGCACAACAAAGATTAGCCAGACCTTGATTGGAGGTTTAAGTCACCAACACCCAACATCCTTACTGCTAGAAGTCCTGCATTGGTGGCATTGTTGATGGCAACGGTTGCCACTGGTATGCCCCTTGGCATCTAGGATGGACAAAGCAGGTTATTGTTTGCAAAAATATAAGTCAACTCAAAATCACTGAAGACGATACATTCATCTATTTCAACATACCCTAGGAATGCATTTGCTGAAAGACTTTGGATGTGAAAAATAAAGAAACTGATTTTGTAAAAGTGGAGAAAAAAAATTAAGTTTCAGCGCGAGTCGACCAACATCTCAAAATTTAAATTCCTCATGTATTGTAGGAATTCATAACCACGACCACAATAACAATCAACCTTAAACTCGTGTTACGTCCTATAACCTCTTATAGATTTATACCTCTGGAAACTGAAACAACTTTCCGCTTGAGCTTTTAATGTGAATTTATTGGAAAAGGATGAACAATGTTAAAAGTCAGGTTTCATCAGTCGGTTCCGGGGATAAGCCAAAATTATCCATGTAAGTACCCTACTTCATTTGTCTGAAAAAGAACTGCTGACATCTAAAGAAATTACCTGAACAATTGAGAGTAGAGAGTCCAGTCCATCTAGTGTGGAAGCGCGTACTGGGACTCCAATAACTGGTAAAGGTGTCAATGCCGCTACCATACCTACAGAAGTAAACTTGGCATGTAACACACTGTTGTCCCACGGTTTGATTTCTTTTCCTTTTACTATTTTAAAAAAATTATTATTTGTTATAAAGGACAATCACCTGGCAAGTGCGCTGCACCACCAGCGCCGGCAATAATCAGCTGAACACCACGCTCACGTGCAGATTGTGCATATTCAAACATCATTTGAGGGGTCCGATGTGCTGAGACTATCCGCACCTATAGGATGGAAACAATCATTTCCCAGAATCACTTTTATAGACTATCAACTGAGAAAATCATATCTATACAACCAAAAAAGGTCCTAGGGGACCAGGGGCTGCAACTATAGGTGGCTCTTTATAAAGGCTTCTTGTTGTTGAAGGTCCTAGGAGCTCGTCTTTAACGGAAGAACTGACTTGAAAGAACACTCTAAAAAGTGGAAGCAAACTTACCTCAGTAGGTACATCAAACTCTCTCAAAATCTTTGCAGCATCTTTCATAACAGGTAGATCGGAATCAGAACCCATGATGATGCCCACTCGTGGAATTTCTGCAGGAAAAATCAGTAAAGAAAGGTTCATATGAAAGCATTAAAAATGTAAATGCGCCATAGATGGCTAAAGTAAAGCTATAGCTTCCAACATCATGACTAAGCATTTTGAAGAATGAGTGTGTAATATAGATGAAGCCTGTAATAATTACAAAAGGTAAAGCAAGAGACTGCCTCAAATATCAAGCGACGTGTCAATTTGCAAAGACATGATAAATGGAGTAATTAAGTTCTTGTGAAACAGTAAACGAGTAGACTGTGGTTCAGCCACAAATTAGCGATATGGTGACTAAGTTCTTATGGAAATTGAACAGCATCTTATTCTGCCACAATTTAGCAGAGACGAGTGGATTGTAGTTCACCACTCCAATATGGCGTACAGCATCAACTGCTAAAAGATTATAAACAGGTGGAGTGGCTTCAGCAAACTGTATGCAGAAAACCGCAGCGGTAATTAAGTATATAATAGTATGAGGTAGCTCCAAACAAAAGAACTTAAAGATAGATATCAAATCTATGCTTTTCTTAGTGAATAAGACCATCATAATACCCACATCTTCTTAACTCTATCTTAAACAGAATGCATACAAACAATTCTCAAGAACATTTGAAAGAGCAACACTGGAAAGAAAAAGAAAAGCAAAAAGTTGTGAGGATGAAGAGCCTGTACAAATAAACATTTTAAAAAGTTCCGCTTGCAAAATAAACACACATAACAAAGTTATAATAACATAAATCTGTCCGAAATAACATCATCAATGAAGATAAGAAAATATTGATCGAACGCCTCAGCTCCATCCAGATTATCATTTGGAATACCTATTCTAATTTTGTTCACTACACTATGTTACAAACTATAATTCCTTAACATATATAGGAAAATAAAACTTACCCTTCTCACCACCCACTGTTTCTTCACCCAAAAGAGACTTCAACCGTGCCTCCAATACCCCCATAGAAGGGCCCACAAAAGTTATATGACCCATCTTTCGCTGCTTTCGCATTTCTGCAAAAGTGATTCAAAGTTAAGGCACTGTCATCAAACATATCAGCTAACACATCTTTAATAACATAAGATAGAAGGAAATCAACCGAACCAACCTGGTTTGTCATACCAATGAACCGAAGCCCCTGGAATACCTAAGGCCCTCCCAATCAGTTGATGGGCAAGAAGAAAACCTGGTTCCCCCTGCTTGCAATTTGAAATGTGAGAAAGAATCAAAAGCACCTGGTTTTGGTCATTCCTAACCTAAACATTTGTATACTTCCCCAAAAAGAGACTACTACACAACCTTCATTCTCAATCCTAAACATTACGGGCTAATTGTGTCAAAAGAACAGCTAAGATATTCAATATGCTGTAACAAACTTCTCAGACTTTTTTTTACCACAGCAGCTTACATCTATCAGGATTTAAATCAAGCTATCACGGATAGAACTTTTCCCTTACAAATTAACAAATTTTTTAAACCACTTTTACCAAGGGTACAGTTTCCCTATCTCATGGGGTCACAAGTTATAAAAAGCACAACACAATGCACTCCAGTGAGTGCCTGTCATGGACATCTGGAAGACCTCAGAGCAACACAACCAACAATTAAAAGATCCAACACCCCCCCCCCCAAAAAAAAAAAAAAGAGTGCAATGAAAAGTTTTAAAAAGAACTCCAATACTTTCTCTAAGAAAACTTATACCACCATTCTTCACCTGAAAATAGAGGTGGAAAAAGGTTCATAATAACAATAGTTCGTTGATGATAAGAGCAATCTTATTGAACTCGTACATCTATATCATACAATTTGCATGTCTAGACTGTTAGCCACATATGCTTCACAAAAGTGATGATTTGAAAAAATAAGCTCAAGCAAGGTAAACTAAAAGTGAATGGTAATCACCTCATCTTCACCAAGTATGTTATACATGATAGCAGCAGGTGTTTTCATTGATGGATCACCCAATGGAAGGCCAACGACAGCCCGCAAATGCTGTTCGTATTGTGAAGTAAAGCAAGATTCGATAGTGTGATGACCACTGTTGTGAGGTCTGGGGGCCACTTCATTTAGTAAGATCTGAGAAATTGAATACAGGATCCAAAGTATAGTGACATCAGTATATTTCTAAATAAGCATGTGCATACATGAGCAAACCATCATCCCACCTGACCATCTACTGTTAGGAACATCTCCACTGCAAATACACCAGCTCCTTCTAGAGAGCTGACAGCCCTGCGTGCCACATCAGTTGCATCTTTCACGATCTTCCAAGACACATTGGCAGGTGACTTGACGATGTGACATATGTTATCCCTGTAAAATTGCTTGCTCTTAGAAGACGACAATATTGAAGATGTGCCAAATTAGCAAAGAGAATCATGAAAAGAGTGAATTCACCTGTGGATAGTTTCAACAACAGGATAACATAAAACAGAATTATCTCTGCCCCTTGCTACGATGACAGAGAGCTCCTGAATCATATGGAGATGTAGTCAATCTTACAGCGAATTGTTCCACCACTACACAACCATTGGATTTGTGCCTATGCAAAAATATGCTCACCTTAATAAAGGGTGCCCATTTCTCTGCATACAAACCATGACTGTATCCTCCAAGAGCTGAAAAGATCATAATGATTGATTGTATTTAGATGAGGTCACACCAGCACAAGGAAAAGACAGAAGAGAAAGAATAAGACAAAGAAGAAACTAAAAGCCTGCATGAAGTTAATAAAAAATGAAGATAAGGTACTGCAACAATTGTGTTCCAACTTATTGCAGTTTCCTCCATAAATTACATCACTAACATCACTAATACTTTAATTTTTCAGGTCTAGTTCTATACTGGCAAGAGTAGAAAGAAGTTGCAAGCTAAGGACAATCAGTACACAGTCATAGGAGCACGTCTAGAATGCCAGATTGAAGTTGTTATATTCGGCATAGATTCCATATGCTTAAAGGCACAGCAACGTAATCTTACTGATTATCTTAACTGTTCCATTCCCCTTTGAAATGATATGCACATAATAATACATTGACTGAGGCAGAAAATCAGTATGATGCAAGAGCTAGGACTATAAAATATGCGATTACCGATGCTCAATAAAAAGGAGTAAGTAGTTTGTGTGACATCAGAAAGAGAATAACGAATAAACTACATGATATACATTAAACAAGTAAGCAATAAACAAGAATATAATGACTTCAAGGTCAACTGAACCAGGCCTCATTACCATTTATTGCCGAAGACAGTTCGCTTTCATCCTTAGCAACAGCATTTCCACGCCCATCGTAAGCCAGTCTTCTGCTCTTTATCATAAGTGGATAGCCAAAAAGATCTGCTGCTCTCTTGGCACTATCAAGGTCATCAATCTGTTTACCAAATTTCACCATGATCGGTCATCCAAGCATTTGAATAGTAAAGTAATTGACAAAATATTGAGAAAATCAAAGAAAAAGACAGGCCAAAGGTTTTTCTATTCCCAAAATCTGACCTGCATAAACTTCGGAAGAGGAATGGCATGCCGAGAAAAATGAACTTTCTGAAGATACTTATCCTGAAAAATAAGGGTTAAAGGCAATTAGCCTTGAAAATTGTGTATTTTTTTCCCGTCAAATTGAGTTTTAAAAGACAGCCCGAGAGATAGACAATGAAAAAAAATGGCATCTGCGACTGCTGCACATGTAGTTGTAGTCATTTAAGGAAAGAAACAGACAGTCACAAACGTCAACTTGCATATGTAGTAACTTTCATATTTTGCACATAATACACTCCTTTTGTTGCCAATGAAGCAGGGAGACCACCTTACTGTTTGAACGATAACTTAAAGGAAACATGCAAACAATGATGCTGAGTCTATACCTACGTCCACATATGTATATAATTACAGGATTTGCAAGGTACTTTGTTTTTGGATCAGATTAAATATCTAAAGACTTTGATTCTGGCAAATTTGATCCTTTATCTAAAGGCAAATTTCTAAAAGCAAAAGCCCAGATTCTTCCAAGTAAGTGGCAATTATAGCTAGTGCAGAGAACATAAACTGAAGAACAGAAAGATAGTCAATAATGATAATGACTGAAGAAACTAATCAAAATCACTCACAACATTTAGTTAGCAGCAAGACGAGATAACATGCTCATTTGGGGTAAAGAAAGAACAAACCTGAATAATTCTTATAGTAGAGGCTTTGGGCTGACAATCTACACCTTGTTGTTCAAGCTTTTCCAGAGTAGCAGCATCAACATGCTCAATTTCAACCGTCAACACTCCACACCTAACTATGTAAACGAATTCATTCATCGGTGCGGTAATACCTCTAGAGTTAACTTACTGGAAGAAAGACATGGAAAAACAAAACAAAAGCTTTTGTTTCTGAGAAGAAGATGGAAAAAGAAGTACACGAGCACCAGCGCGTACCTTTTAGCAAATTCTTGAACCGTGGCACTATCATCATAGCTTCCTACCATGTGGTAATGAGACAGAGAGCTGGCAGGACAACTCTCCGAAGGGTCCAACACAATGACTTTGATTGCCATTTGAGATGCTGCTTGGCAGAGCATACGACCCAATTGCCCCCCTCCCAGAACACCAACAATTACCTCTGACGTTCCATGCACAGGTCTAGCTTGAATCCTATGCCAATGGGATATTAAAAAAACAGAAGTAGGATTAGCTGCCGTCCCTCTTAATTAATAAGAAAGCAAAATCGTATACAAGTGCAGGACCAGTAATAGCTAGTACTCATCGATTCCAGATTAGACAAAGCATTTCTACCCAAAAATCATAACTTTCATACCAAGTACATTCCAACTCCATACAAAAATCACAAATTATTCCGAAAATAGTCAAGAAAAAAAAAAACCATTCATCCGAGTCTTCAAAACCCAAACTAACGAAGAAGACATAGAACCTCAAAAAAAAAAAAAAAGGATTAAATTTCATACTAGAACCTTGAAGAAAAATCATAGGGCTCAGCCACAATTCAACACGAAAAAATGAAAAGATAAAAACCCAGGAAAACAAAAACAACCGAGAACCCAGAGAGAGAGAGAAAAATACCCAGAGGAAGTTTGATGAGAATCAGGGGAGGAAGCACTACAAGCAATGGTTTTGGTTGGCGGCTGCCTCAACATCAGAGAAGAAGTTGTGATTCTCTGAGGAATAAACGAAGAAGATGCCGGTCCGGTGGCCGGTGAAAGAGAGGTAGAATGGAGTTTTTTGTTGCAATAACCGACCACCACTGCCGGGGAGGAAGACAAGTTGCTAAGCCTCAGCATTGTCTGCGGCCTCTGTGTTTTTTGGGGAACAATACTCTAAAACCCGCTTTCTCGCATACTATAAAAAACTGCAAGCCTTCAACCGCTACTTTTTTTTTCCAGTTAGTACTACGTCGTTTTGATTGCTTTGCAAATTAACGTAATCACTGTAATAGTCCCTCGCATTTCAATGAATGAATTTTAACCCAACACATTGGAATAAAAATTAAAAAAAACGTATTTTCATTTTTTTTTTCTTTGTTTGGTTTGATGAGAAAAGATAACTTCATTTAACTTTGCTGGAAGTCCAACATGATATTATTGCATAGCTAACCCTTGTAAATGATGATGTACTAGTCTTTTGCCCCTTTTTTATAATTAGAAAACAAAATATTAATCGCCTATTGCGATTAGATGAGCTCTAAATAGTAATGTACTCTGTTTCTTTTGTGACCAAACCAAACGTAGGTGTTGGATTTGGTACAATAATGGGATTTCTTGAGTATGGGGTAGGGAAACAAGGAAACATGTGTATGATTGAAGCCAAATTAAGTAGATTTGGGCAGCAAATGAGCTTTGAAAAGCAATGTCACCCAACCATATGCAATAAATTCATCACTGTTGTCCCTGTGAAATAATGTACAGCCTACAAGAAAAAAGGCCTTGGATTTTCAACTGCAAGTGCACAAGTTAGAGCCCTAAATAATTAAAAGCCCTCCAGTTTGTTGGAGTTTTATATCAGGATTCATTCATCAATTAGGGCAAAAGCATTTTGTGTCTAGTTTATGGTTGGCCTCTTTTGGCATTTATCCATGTTATTAATGTGTGATCAATCATCTGAAAACTAGATTGTTAGAAATGTCATAATCATGATCAAATTATTGCATTTTTTTTTTTTTTTTGATGCATGGTATACTATTAGCTAGTGGCTCAGAACATCTCATTCTAAATCGTACTCCGAAGTTAAGACGAACTAGTCTTTTTGAAATTGTGAGATGGACTATTAATTGTATGAACAAACATCAAATTTTTATTTTGACCATGGCCTTGGTTGGTGGTGGTCCATCACTTCTTTACTTTACAACCTGTGTTTACGCAGCCAAAATTAATACACTCTCAACTTCCCACAAATCGTTCCTGATTTATGAACATATCTCCTCCTACTACTATGAAAAACATCTCTATAAATGAAGCCAACTTCTACTTCACACTCACCATTCATCAACCAAACAAGCCATTTTGGTTCCTTTTTCCTTCTTGTTTTTCCTTTTCCTTTGCAAGCTTTCTCATTTTGATTTCTGCTGCAGCATGAGTAATCAAAAAACTCTAGTTCATCATAATGTCTACTTCATGATTTTTGGCATTGTATTGGTTTGGGGAACATTAGTCATTCCTCAAGTCGAGTGTCGGGCATTCTTTGTGTTTGGAGATTCATTGGTTGATAGTGGGAATAACAACTACTTGGCTACAACTGCTCGTGCGGATGCACCACCTTATGGAGTTGATTATCCCACCCGCCGGGCGACTGGCCGCTTCTCAAATGGCTATAACATTCCTGACCTTATCAGTTGAGTCCAGTTACAGTATTTATTTTGCGTTTTTGTACGTCCAAGTATTCATGCAATGCAGTAGTGTATTTGTCTGGCCTCCATAAAGATGCTGTTCCCGCATAAAATCTCGCGGGACGAGGCTCAACCGGAACCACCTCCCAAAGGGATTTTTCTGGCTGGCTCAATGTGTAGTTTTCAGTGCATGACTAATGCAATATCTCTTCATGAACTCTCGGGCTTCTTCTTCTTCTTTTTTTTTTTTTTTTTTGCATTTAGATTCTTTTACATCCTTTGAAAGTGAGAATGAATTTTTTTTTAAAAAAAAAAAAAATTTTTTGTTCAAATTATAGGTCAGCAAATCGGAGCCTCAGAATCACCACTGCCATACTTGGATCCAGCACTCAACGGACCTAGGCTTCTCGTCGGAGCCAATTTCGCATCTGCTGGAGTTGGAGTACTAAATGACACCGGAATCCAATTTGTAACAACTCATCTAGCTACCCTTTTAAACTCTTGCATTTCTTATATTTTCTTCAACAATGCAGACTATTTTTTTCAATACTTTTTCTTTCTAGCATAATGGTCTTGCAATAAGTGACAAAATAGTGAGATCTCTCGCAGGTTAATATCATCAGAATCCCTTTGCAGTTGGAGTACTTCAGGCAATATCAGCAAAGAGTAAGTGCATTAATAGGACCTCAACAGGCAAAGCAGCTCGTGAGCAATGCACTTGTTCTAATGACATTGGGAGGAAATGATTTTGTTAACAACTATTATCTGATACCAAACTCTGCAAGATCACGTCAGTATGCCATCCAAGACTATGTTCCCTTTGTGATCTCCGAGTACAGAAAGATTTTACTGGTAAAATTTCTTAACTTTAAACTGGTTTTGTTCACATATAACTCACATTTCGCCCGTATGAGAAAAGGGTAAATAAGAACAAAATGATAAATCCATCAGAACTTTACCACATTGCAGCCGTCATAAGCTTAGAGATGCACTTCTTTCTTTTAGCCCTAAAGGGAAGTGATAATTTAGAGGATGGGATGGAAATCTGTGTTTTGTGTGACCAAATTAGGCATATCTATGTTATTTATTGCTACAATGTCACCTACATCCGTCCTTATGATTTGGTTGAAAGTGATCTTCAAGCGTGACAATCAATTAGAAAAAGAATGAGCAAACTAAGAAAACAGGATTGGCCAACCACGCAATTCAAAGCAAAGCCATAAAAAAGAGTATACACTTAGAAAGATGTGGTGGGTGCCTAGCTGCTTAAACCTTGAATTTCCATAGCAGTTAATACGTAGGTGGGAGAAATCACATGAAAGCCATCAATGAAAACAGTTGGTTCCACCATAAAAAAATAAGCAAGAGTACTCAAATAAGATTTTACTCCGCTCCCATAATAATAGTCATGTTTCTAAGGCTAAAGTTTACCTTATAAAAAAATTCAGTGGTGTTCATCTTCTCCCTCATCTCTCTTTTATCATGATCAGGGATGAATTTACGCCAACGCAAGTTGCTCATACAGCATAAATAACTGTGACAACTGTGGATAAGAGTGTGACAATTGAGTACTGAATTTAGATAGAAGTATTTAATTTTACCAGGCTGTAACATTTATGCCAGTGACAATTTCTTATGATATTGCAGAAACTTTATGACCTTGGTGCCCGTAGGGTCATCGTGACTGGCACAGGACCACTGGGTTGTGTCCCCGCGGAACTGGCTCTGCACAGTAGAAATGGCGAATGCGCAACTGAACTGCAAAGAGCAGCAGGCCTATTCAATCCCCAGCTTGCTCAAATGCTGAGTGAGTTAAACAGTAAAGTAGGGAGGGATGTATTCATCGCAGCCAATACACAACAAATGCACTATAATTTCATCAATAATCCTGGAGCATTCGGTATGGACTAAAAAAACATGC
Organism: Oldenlandia corymbosa var. corymbosa; assembly: GCA_949775105.1. NCBI lineage: Eukaryota > Viridiplantae > Streptophyta > Magnoliopsida > Gentianales > Rubiaceae > Oldenlandia > Oldenlandia corymbosa. The sequence goes on along the minus strand of OX459118.1, from coordinate 34,782,484 downwards.
TTGCAATTACTTCAAACTCAAAATTTCAAAGTTATTTGACACTTGGTATGAACTATGACAGGTTTTGTAACATCAAAGGTAGCATGTTGTGGGCAAGGGCCTTACAATGGGATTGGCCTCTGCACAGGATTTTCTAACTTGTGTCCTAGGAGAGACCTGTATGCATTTTGGGATCCATTCCATCCATCAGAAAGAGCAAACAGATTGATTGTGCAACAAATGATGATAGGCTCATCTGAATACATGAACCCCATGAATCTCAGCACCATCCTGGCCATGGACTCTAATTAGACATGTCTGATCTAAAGCTCCAACGTCACTGTCTGGATCCATCTCTTTCAGTTTGTTTAAGATCTGGCTTTTACCTTTCTAAGAAATTCTTTAATGTGATTCATTTGGTCACCAAAGAAGAACTGATGGCCTGTAAACTAAGTTTTTCAGCTACCATTGAACTGTAATGTGTTTCAATTGTAACAAATTGTGTTCCTGCAAACTTATCTATAAGATAGTGTTGGATCTATTCTAGATGAATTGATAAATAAAAACACTTTGGTTTTATAAAGAGATAGGAACTCCATTCAAATCCTTGTTACTCAAATTAAAGATTCTTCATTCTGTTTTCATTGAGATTCTGAATTTCTCAAGATTCCTCTATAATTCATTATTATTGCATATGATTTTCCCCACTGCAAAGTTTGGAAACAAGAAGACAAGAATCTACATGAAGGTTTAATATCACGACCTTCGTGTACTGTTCATTGTTTCAGACAGCCTTCTCGGTCACCATATCCTTCATGTTATATATTCTTCAACAACTCAATTATCCTAAAATTGCAATGGAGACGAGAATCTACACTACCCTTCATTGCAAAATATCATGAGGAATCAGTAAAGAAACATCCGATGATAAGTCAAAACAAGAACAAGTATCATTGATTATGTAACTGTAAAAATTAACGATCCAAATACAAATTCCAAGAGCTGAAGTATTAGAACACAAAAGGGATCAAAGCCTTCACATTCTGAGGGAAATTATCAAACTTGGAAATGTACCACTTCCTTGTAGTGTAACTCCTTCCTATCAAATATAAAGCAACCCCAACGGCGCAGGTATACGAAAACAATGTCTGAGAGATGAAAGAAATACCAATGAATCCAATAATCTCGAAAAGATAATGGGGGCAGACGACCAGATCGAAGAGGCCACCAGTTGGAATCTTGTAGCCCTTTTCATTGTTCGCTCTAAGATTGGCAAGAAGAAGATGATGATAAAAGTTGCCAAAGATGCCAACTAAAAAAAGAAAGACACCTAGGTACTTGAGATCAATGAGTGGTTCAGCAACCCCAAGAGTCATCCTATGGATATAAATCATGGCAGCAGCAGCAAAGCAATAGGAAGACGAAATAATGATAGCAGAATCCAGCATCATAACCCCACTATACTTGTGAACAAACAGAGTCTGGAAAAACAAAGAAAAGAAATCCCATTTAACGGAATCCACATCATTAAATTATGAATCACGTAGAATCGAAACATCATTTCGATCAAGAGTTCCAAATTAAAGGAGTAAGAAATTAAAAAAGCCTACCAATACCGCCAATCAAATTTTTTTTTTTAAAAAAAAATTGCATCTTGAATCAATCAATAGTGGGGAAAAAATGGAAACTTTATAAGTATATACCTCGAGGACCCTCTTGGAGAAATGAATCGTAACAGCTAATTTGAGCAACAAGAACCTGATCCCACCACCGGGAAAGATGAAAAAAGTAGCAAGACCGGCAAGGGAAGCAGGGGAATAGAGTAAAAGCATCCCAGTTCGGCTGGAAAGTTTAATTCCTCCTCCGGCGGCGAATTTGGAGTATTTAAGGTGGTTGCCCACGATTTCTGAGATACCCAAGAAAGCCAGAAACAAGAAGGTTATCCCAGATACAGCAGTGAAGTAAATCGAAGTTGGGTCTTCGAAAACAACATACTGCCACCACTTCGCCATTTGTTGAACGATTCCGGGGGTTTTTTAGGTTTTAGCGGCAGCCGTCAACGGCGGTCGGTAGTCGGATCGTACACCGTGGAGAGAAGACTAGTTTATCTGTTCATCAACGAAGCCGTTGCCGTCAAAATTCAGCAATACAGTCTGTAACTCTGTATATACGTTTGAGGATAAAGTCTAACAAGGAAAAAATCTTTGTCGTCAACCGTACACAAACACCTTTTCCAAAAGAAAAAAAAAAAAAAAAAAAAAACTGTACACAAACAGAAACAATTCAAAGGAAAAATGGAAACTTTGTCTTTGACTCGTCGTGTCATTTTGTTGTTTTTCTCATTGCATTTCCGTAATTATGCATGGAAAAAAATGCATATGAATTTCAGAGTTCACTTCCATTAGATTTTTTTAAAATTTTTTTTTTTGTAATAAAAGAAGAAGAAAAAGTTTAATAAAGTAAAATCGCCGAAATAATAAAGTAAAAAAGGGGATATGTGTACATATAGTTTGATGGACCAGTGTAATAAATTGTGCCAAAATGAAAATAAAAGTTTATTCGGCTATCAAAAATTTTGAGTTGGTGTCTTTAGGTTGGATGACAATGCCAATCATAATAACTCTGCTCCCGTAGCTGCATTATGCTCATCCTAATGCGAACATTGTTTGTCCATTTAGGTGTGTATTTTTTTGTGCAACAAAAATATATTGATACACTTTTGGTGATGTATATATATCAGAAAAAATAATACTCCATTTGTCCCAAAATTATTGTCCAATTTAGATTTGCACTTTTAATTTAATTTGTACTAATCCCTTTTACCCTATTAAAGCAGAAGACATGAAACTTATGTGGCAACTACGTATGCATCTGTTTTGGCTCCAATACACCATATTTCAGATTTCAGAAGTCTTTTTGGCATATGTAAATCTCTTTTAATTAGAAGTTATATAATTCTTTTTAAAAAAAAAAAACACATGTTTTAAATGTGACACTTATCCAATGAAAAAATTCTACAAATAAGAATCAGTTACATTTCAAACGAATGGATATATTAATTCAAATTCAAATGTCCAATCGTACAGTTTTGCAGGCTTAATATAAACAAAAAAATAAAAAAAAAACTTAAATCCAGTAATTAAGAATAATGCCTTATAAACTAATTATTTATTATTCTCTTATAACTTCATATTTATAGGTATATTTTTTTAAGTCCCAAACCATAGCATAAATGATATATACGCCAAATTAATTCCTCAAAAAATAGTAATTCAATTAGATTTTAATAAAATAGTAATTTAGAGGGGGCGCCCGGACATCTGTCCGGGCCAAGCATCTAGTAATGAAATTCAAACAAAAAAATAATTTCGGGACAAAAAAGTACAATTGCGATATTAATGCTCTTCCTAGCTACTCTCTCCATTTTAAAATATAAGTCGTTTTAAGTTTGGAGAAATATTTAAAAAATATAGGCTGTTTTAAGATTTTAAGGTAAATTAAAGATTAACTTTCTAACTTTGCTCCAATAATGATGCTAAACCACTTTTCATCTAGTTTTTGTTATAGTTCCAAAATAATTAATGAAGGACAAGATAAATATTTAACACACAAATTATTCATTAAATGATTGTTTCCTTAGTTTGCGTGTAGAACCTAATAAAACTAACATAAAACTTACATTTTGAAATGGAGGGAACCTATACCATCCAAAAAAACAAAAAGAAAAAAAGAGATATATATGTTTCACATCGTATCTATCAATTTTTTCTAATCATATCGATCAATTAAGTGTAATGAAAATCTTCTTCATAGAAGCTGGAATTTTGGTGGATCGAGAAGAGCGCCAATTCAACTATCCATAAACTATATTCAAGAAAAAAAAAAAAACCATAGACTTGATAAGGCCACATATACAGCTAGTTCTCCACTGTAACAATTACATATCCTAAAAACATACGACTTATCTTACACCAATAATTATTGCTACAAAAGATATCAAAGTCAACCTCACACCATGATGCATGATTTCTAATTATAGCGCTATTACTAAAAGACATATGGGATTAAAGCCTTTATATTCTCAGGAAAGTCATCAAACTTGGACTTGTACCATTCCCTAGTCGCAAAGCTCCTTCCGCTCAAGTAAAACATCGTACCAAGTGCGAAGCACAAGGCGTACAACGTTTGAGAAATGCAAGCTACCCCCAAAAACCCTAGAATCTCAAACATATAATGTGGGCATATTATCCAACCAAACAACCCTCCTTTGGGAATTTTGTACTGTTTTTCACCTTGGCCCCCGCTTCTTAGTTTCGAGAGCAGATAATGGTGGTAAAAATTCCCAACGATTCCGGTGACGAAAATGGCGATTCCAACGAATTTGAGGTCAATCGGAGGTTCCGAGAGCCAAGAAGTCAAATGCTGAGTGTAGATCATGGTAGCCGTGGAGGAAAAATAGCTGAGAGATATTATAATTGTTGTTTCAATCTCCATCCCACTGCTAAACCTATGAACAAAGAGTACCTGTGTACAATATTTAAAACCAAATATGAAAAAATATAGTGAGTAGATGTTGAGATGTAATCATGTAAATATATATTTTAATGCTATGTTTTTTGACTATGTAATTTTAAAAGATATTGACAGAATTATTTTCAAAGCTACATATTGTGATCTAGTTTACGTATATATTTTACAGAGCTATGTTATTGGCGGCCTATTCGTCTTGTCTTATAATTCAAAATATTTATACCTTATCTATCATTTTTTATTGATGGTCTTAAGTGTCAGGTAGAATGGGGTAAAAGAAAGAATAAAAATCAGGAACGTCGACAAAACCATACACCTCCATTTTTTTTTTCTTTTTACAAAAATAAAAAGGTATGAAAAAAGCAAAGACTAAATCAACTCAACATATTAATAGGGAGTATGCCAATTTAACTAACGAATAATTTCTGGCGGAGGAGCCATAAGCCTGTATAAGCCTCCAAGTCCCTAAACTGCCAACCACACCATACAATCGGTCACAAAATGCCTCTTAATAAACATGCTTAACTTCCACTGACCTCTTTTCACATTGCTTACCAATTCTTTTAGCTAAATTAAATTAAATACTCCTGGTAAGAAAGCTCTTATCTATATATTTGTAAAAAAAAAAAAAAGTGGGAAAAAAACAAATACAATGAGATTTCTAAACGCACGATTTACATAATTTTTTAGGAAATGATAAAAATTTAACCCTTCCCACACACAATTAATTATTGGCAATGCTAAACGTAAAACACATATCTGTTTTTTGGAAGCTCAAAAAATCTATAGCAGTTTGTTCATGTGATACTTTTCGGAAGAGTATGAGCATCATTCCAATATATATGACTCCAAATTCATACTATCAGGATGAAGTTAATTTAACAACAAACAAAAGAGGCATACAACAAACTTAATTAGTTAATCACAGTACCTATTTGAAACAAGAATGAATAAAAAATCGTATAGGTGGATCTGTATTGTTTATGCACAATAATCACAACAAAATAAAATGATGGAAGTTGTATTACTTTTTTTTTTTTTTGGATCATCAATCGTAAGGTTTTGAATGACATGAATTCGAATTTCAGAAAAAAATGAATATAAAATCAATACACAAGTACAATACAAAACAAGATCAAACATCAAAATTCCTTCAACAATTGATTAGAAATTAGGGAGCCGCCGGCTATAAGAATTTGAAAGTACCTCAAAAACCCTTTTAAAGAAATGGATGATTAGGGCAAATTGGAGCATCTGAAATCTCAAACCCTGATCATGATCATAAGGCCGCCGGAGAAGCAGAAAAGATGCCAAACCAGCCGTTAATGCCGGAACATAGGCAATTAGCATCCCCGTTTTACTGGAGATTACCTTCTGTTCAGTGGTCTTCTTCGCCGGAGATCCGACGTTATTAAGGAACTTGGCATACTTCATGTTGTTCCCTTTGATTTCCATTAACCCTCCATTCGTTAACGAAACGAAGCTCATCACTGACATGATCCAGATGATCCAAGACGCCGGCGGCGGGTATAGAAACTGCATCAACATTTCAGGCATCGCCATCTTTTTTTTCTTTTTTATGTATATGATTATATATCCTTTGTAAATTAACTTGTAGTAATAAATACCCAGATCTTTTTCTTACGTGAATACCAAAAAAAGAAAATTAATAAAAGACAGTAATAATAAGGATTGATCCGATTGGCAAACTATGGAGAATTATCTTATGCAGAATGACAAATGACTCCAAAAAGAAAATAAAAATGATGCGATTTTGCCGGTGGGTGATTGATACGTGGCTACGCGCGGTTAAATTAATTAACCTCTTTTGCTAAGACAAGTATTTGCATGGCAGGAAATCAAGCAATCACAAAATTTCCTAGTATACAAATTAAGGAAGTTCTTCACCTAGTGAGCTAGATGAATTTTTTGGTAAAGAAAATTGTGATGGTTTTAACTTGTAATGATCGAGCTAGAGAGAATATTACCAAGAAGAAATTTAGAGGAAAGGGGAATTTGTGAATTCTGATCTTCTGATACAACGTATTTATTGGTGGTAAACGAATGTTCGAGGGCATTAAGAAGTTCTTGTAAAATGTCAAAATCAGCTAAAAAAGCAACGTAGAAGCTATTGACATTTTTGAAAGTTGACTTTTTTTTTGACAATTGAAATACCATGAAATTTTCAATGCGGCGCAGGTTAGTTTTGGACCTTCACAACCGTAAAATATCTAGATCCTAAAATCAACTCTTAAAAACTGAAATGAACTTAGTATTATCTCCTAGTATCTTAGTTATAAGATATGATCACGTATGAATAAAATTAAGAATTAAGTTCAAATTTATACCTTTTAAATAAAAATCGGAACAAGAATTATGCGTGAATCATGATTCTTGAACTCAAAAATGTCAATGACACGCAGATTAGTTGGACTTTGACGGGAAAAAACTTGTAAAATTTTTGGACATCTCAATGTCAAAACTGTTGACATTTTTTTTAAAAAAAAAATATATTAGAGAGGTTGTATAAGAAAGATATATATACTAAATGTTAGTGATAATGCTGGGCCACTGCTGCATTCCCTCTATGTAAATTTGACTTTTTAACCTCCCAAATTATCACGCAGGTGATCAATGTTAGTGTGAAAGTCAGAAAACTTTCAAGATTACGTTCTTAGACTCACTTTTTATTTCCGGATATTCTTACATGTTGTCTAGATGATCGATCACACATCAGCTCCCTTCCGGACAAATGTTTATTTATCATATCTAACACAACCAATAAAGTTCAATATAATTATACTATTTTTTATTTATATATATTACGCTGTACGTAACAATGATTGATCCGATCTTTGAATTGTAAATACCTCGATAAATAGACATATAACGATGTTTAGTTCATTATGGACTACAATAGGATGTAAAAAAAAAAAAAAGAAATGGTGAATTGGTGATACATATTATACAAAATAATTATTTCTATTAGTATCGATTATCTCAACTAGAAGATGAATGGAATAAGAGCCTTGGTGTTCTCTGGAAAATCATCAAACTTGGATTTGTACCATTCCCTTGTAGCCAAGCTCCGGCCACTCAAGTAACAAGCCGTGCCCAGAGTGAAGGCCAATGCGTACACCGTTTGAGAAATGCAGGTCACCCCAACAAATCCCAGAATCTCGAACAAATAATGCGGACATATTACCAAATCGAACATTCCTCCTCTGGGAATTTTGTACTGTTTTTCACCCGGGCTTCTTAATCTTGACAGTAAGAAATGATGGTAAAAATTTCCAATGATCCCGATGAAGAACAGGGCGAGTCCAACAAACTTGAGATCAATTGATGGTTCTGGATGCCCATTTGTCAGATGTTGAGTGTAAATCAACGTAACCGTGGACAGGAAATAGCTAATCGATATCGGAATGGCTGTATCAATCTCCATTCCACCACTGTATCTGTGAATACAGAGTACCTGAACAAAAAAATTGGAAAAAAAAAAAAACAGGGGAAACTCAATTATGAGTAAGGTCTGAATAAAGTTGCAGAATTTTGGAATCAGAGGAAGTTACCTCGATGACCCTTTTGAAGAAATGGATGGTTAAGGCCGATTGAAGCATCTGAAATCTTAAACCTTCTTCGATTGGGAGGAGAAGGGTAAAAGAAGCTAAACCGGCAAGAAGTGCGGGAGTGTAAGCTATGAGCATCCCTGTTTTACCAGAGACCAATTTTGGGTGGTTCTTATCAGAAGAAAGGTTTGCGAACTTGGAGTACTTCATGTGCTTCCCTTTGATTTCCATGAATCCCGCATTTGCTAAGGAAGCGAAACTGATGACGGACATGGCGGAGATGAACAGAGACGGCGGCGGCGGGTACAGAATCTTTAGTAATAATTCAGGCACTACTACACCCATTTTTTTTTATTGTGTTTGTTGTAATAATTTCTTCGCAATCTCAAATGACTCCGGCTGTTGCTTCTGTAAAATGAGGGAAATTGGGAGAATACTGATTTAAAGCAGTGTTGATTTTGAGAGCCACAAACGGAGTTTTGTTTGGCGGTCGGAACAACGGGGGGCCAGACATTTTTGGCCGGTGGAGATGTATGTTACGTGGTCGAAGCTTTGCTATACATGCAAAGACGGGACCTATTTAATTACTTATTGGAGCAAAGACAAGCAACTCAGAATCTTTGCTACAACTTATTACATGATAAAAATTGGATTCTTTTGTTGGTTCCAGAAAACCAACAGATCAATCAATTGTAAGCATTTTGTTTCTCTTTGTTTAGGATTAAATTTTTATTATACAGTAGGTGTTGGTTCGCCTTCACTTTTTTATTTATTTAATTTTCTTTTTTTTTGGACCATCCTTCCTAGTGATTATATGAATCAGTAAAAGCACGTTAACACCGTTGGAGCTGAATCCGATTTTAACAATAAACATTAAGTAGAGAAAAACATTAATCCATGCGTCCCCCTAGAAAATATATAATCCACATTTTTCATACTACTACTAGTGTTTTAATCGAGCAAAGTAGTATATTGTTTTTTTTTTTTTTTTTTTCCAGAGGGAGGGAGGGTAATACACAGAGTACTTTACTGATGCGGATCCTAAAGAATCTTTCATGTTTCTTTTCTTTTGATTTTCATCCTTTAACGAAACCTGTTATATCTGCTGAATTGGATTCATAAATGTTCACCATTTCCAAAACAGGAATATGTTCTTCCAAGGATTTTCCGGTGATCACAGCTTTAGTTTTGAGGAACTTCAGTTAATCATAAAGGAAAGAACAAGGTCTGGGGTCCAAACTATAGCATTCTACGTTTGTTAATCAATAATAAGTTTAATATTAACAATCAGATGAAGGGAAACAAAAATGAATAATGCTAGCTCCTACATACTGCGAGAAAATCAAGATGTCTTGACCTATTCTCCGTTCATTCACTATAAAAACATGAATAAAACTGCAAAAATTTGGCATTTTGGGAGGAATAAAATATGAGGCCAGGACCGCGCAGATTGAACCAGGAAGCTCAGTAGAGCAGAAACTCTTCCTTAGTTCGCCACTTAACTCTGGAGATGATGTGATCAACATAAATTGTTGTTGCTAATGGCGATTCCGGAGGTTGTATTTCCTTGTGGCTGAACTAGATGTAGCAGAGTTTTCTGCAATCTCCTCCTGGAGGGATAAGTAGTCAGGATCTTCCAATAAACCCACATCTTCGGGTAGGTCGGTGTCGACCCACCTAGACCAATCAACATCATCATCATCTTCCTCATCTTCCACGTCCGATGAATAATGTTTGTTATTTTGCATACATGAAACCTTACCCATGAGTGTCAAAAGCATCTTGTGGTTCAACACTTCAAAGTCTCTGCATAGATTTTAATTGACAAGGAAAAATGCAGGTCAGATATTGATACAACAGTACTAGGTTTTCATTGAGTCTCTATTCAATTTATAGTGTACCTGTAGGTGCAGACGGAATATCCAAGTTGCATCATCAAAAGGATTCCCGAAACTGATCTAAGAATAGATATCACCCATTCTTGTTTATCAGTATCGTATGTCGTCCACCAGATTATACACAATTCAATCACCATTGTGACAAACAATCCTGAAACAATTATAACCAAAACTTTTAGTCATAAAGGATATATGAATTTTTAAGCAGTACATAGTTAATTCAAAACTGACATTAGTCTGATAGCTTACCTATATAAACGACGTGCCTCACATTGTATGTCTGCCTTGTGCTTGTAAGCATGTATAGAAGAAAGAACACCAATGTATAAAGTGCAAAGGCTTTATACATTCTAGATGCCAGGAACATTCTGTTGTGTAAATCAAATAGCTTTTCTAAGGCAAGAAACATGGTTGCTTGCCTTGATTCAAATGCTTCCTGTTATTCAGTGCGAAAAACACAGCGTTCAGGTTAGTACATTTCAATAACTGACGATGATGACAACAATGCAAAAAAAAAGAGAAAAGGGATTTCAAATTTTAAAGTTTGCAAACCTGAGCTGCTGATATCGCCTTCGAATTCTCAACAAGCTGATCATGTGCTTCTTTGAGCTGTTCTTGCTTTTCAAGTAGTTCTTCTTGCTGTTTGTTCCCAATGTCTGTCAGCTTCTGCAAGATTCCCCTGCATTGTACAATGTACAGTATTTGGTAAAATAATCATTTTTTTTTCCGATTTGTTGACAACCATCAATTTCAATTGAATGTTAAAAACGTTAAAATCTTACCTGCTCTCTTCAAGCGCCATGGAACTAAACTCTGCAAGATGATGAACACCATCTAGAGCCGCAGATTGTCTATCTAAAAGTTCCTTTTGTTTCTCTAAAGAACTTTCTGCCATATTGCCAATGTTATCAGCCTTGCTTTGAAGAGTATCCATCTTCGAAAACATTGCATTTCCAACCCTACTGACCTCCTTCTCTATTTCCACAGCCTCATCCCTCAAGCTAGTGATCTCTTGTCCCAAATTAGTGTAGGAATCCTTAACCAGGGCCATTCCTTCAGCCAAACTCTCTTTCATCCTTACTTGACTTTGAGCAAGCTCCAACTGAGATGCAGAAATAGCCTTAGATTGCTCATAAACTTCTTTCGAGTAACCAAACACTTCAAGTACATGGCTCTCCACATTCTTTGAGGTTTCTTCAAGTTGTTGCGCCCGAACATCAATTGAACTCAGGTATTCATCAACATGTTTTGAATTTCGCAACAATTGCTCCGCTTGCGCTTCAATGCTGTCAAGCTTTTCCTCTGCATATTCAGCCGTTTTTTTCAGTTCATTAACCAACCTCTCTGTTTGATGCCTAAAAGCTGGAATTCTGCAAAACATACAAAAACACCATAAACCAGTTAGTTCCATTTGTCAAACAAATACGATGCTTATTTTAGGCCAGAAGAAGTAATAATTGAAAAAACACATCAACATCATTGTTTTACATACTGTAACTGATGGCAAATGGAGTTGGCCTGGAGATGGAACTCGAGGTAAACATTACTGGAGTCTCTATCAACTGCCTCAAGGCATTTTTTCACCGGAGATTTTAGGTCACATTTAGGTAAAGACGGCCTTCCGGCGTATCTTAAAAAGCAGTCAGTGAGATGCCAAGCAAATCTATTCCTGGTCTCTTCCTCAACAAAAACATTGGAACATCCTGCAAGCAAACCACCATACGCATTCTGCCAACACGAACCTTCCGAAGACGGCGCGATCATCTTGTCCCTGGCTTCCTCCACGTGCTTGATCCCCCTTTGGTCATTGAAAGATTCTATGGAGAATTCCGCCCTAGAATCCTTGCGAAACATCCTAGTTTCCTCTCCATTTGTATTCTTGTTATTGTTTTTATTACTACTCTCCTTATTGGATGAAAAAAACCAACCCGATGATGAAGTCAGTTGCAAAATCAGCACCAAAATAACCAACTGCAACCCGAAGAGCGTATGGCTACGATTATTAGTACTCATGATCATATCATGAACTTGTGGTTGTAACCGGTAAAAAAGAGAACTCTCTGCAAACAAAATTACACAATAACACTTAAGTAGATTAATTATGTGCGTTCCAGTTTCTTTCGGCAAATTCTGAACAATGAATGATGAATAGACGAGTTGAATATTTATAGAGTAAATCAAACTTGGCGTCCAAGCTTAAAGAACCTGTCAATGAAAGTGACGTTTTATGTAAACTAGATAAAATTTGTGCGTAAGTGAATATTTTTCAAAATATAGTGTAAGTATACAATAGTATTCTAACTCTAGGGAAAAATAACACGCGTATACAAAATGAACAATTGAATATAATCATTTTTACATAACAACCTATCACCCAACAAAGAAAAAAGAATAGAAGAAAAAAAAAATCTAAACTTAAAGTTTCATAAGAAAAGAGTAAAAATAATGATGATTACCTTCAATGAATTTGGGATGAAAAGACCATTGAGACCAGAGGGTGAACACTCATGAAAAGATAAATGTGTCAAAACTCTTATTTTTGAGAACTATATATGTCGACAAATTCAAAAGGATACGAAACTCTTAGTATTCTTTTTGAGTTATAGAATATTTTATTTAAATTCTCATTAATAAAATCTTAAAATTCAAAGATGAGAAGAATAAAAGACATAAGCTAGAAAAATGCTCAAGTTGAAATCATGGACTATCACATTTTCAACTAATAGCGAACATTAATTTGTTCTAATTTTTAAAAAAAATAAAAATAAAGAGAAAATTAATGGAAGAAAATCAAAGATCAAGACATTAAAAGAATAGCAAATGTAACATAAAATTTTTTTTCATATTCTTGGGTTAAAAAGAAAGGAAAAAAACTCCTAGTTAATACTTAAAAGACTAAAAGAACATTCATTTGTTCACAATCTTTAAAATAAAAATAAAAGAATAAATTAATGGAAGGAGATAAAAGGTCATAACATCAAAGGACCAAATGTAACACATAAAGTCTCTTCATTTTCTTGGTTAAAAGAGAGGAGAAAAAAAACTCCTAGTTAATAGTTAAAAAAAGACTACTAATAAATTAATTTGTTCATAAATAGTATTTGAAACAAAATAAGAGAGAAAATCAATGGAAGAAGATCAAAGGTCATTACATTAAAGGAAAATCAAATATAATACATACAATCTTTTCATTTTCTTGGTTTAAAAAGTGAAAAAAAAGTCCTAGTTATTAATACTTAAAAAGGACTACCAAACTCAAATTTACATTAAGCAATTATAATATATGTTGATTATTACTAAATGTTATCCTCTATGATAACGGCTGCATTATCATTTATTTAAGGTACGTATATATAAGAAACTTGTACAAGCAATATCTATGACTTTAACTTGAAGTAACGACACTAATAAGTAGGAAAAGTTTTCCAGAATTTCTTTTTTGTTTGTAAAAAAAACAATAACATGGCCCCATGCATTAGTTAAGCAATATAAGAAAAACGAAAAAGCAAAGAAAATCGAGACCTTTGATGCTGAGTTGTTGGCTTCAAATGGTTGTTTGCCCCACTGAGAGGAAAAAAGAAGAGAGGAACGGTTTTGTCGGATTCTTTGTCGCTTTCTTTTTCTTAACCCAACTGCGAAGAGGTTCTTAACCGTTGGCCGTTCAAGGGCTTCGGCCCAAAGCGGCATGACCGATGGCTGTATCGGTTTCCGTTGAATGTGTGCAACTGCGACGTTATAGTTTCCCCCTCTTCAACCGTTGCTATCGTTTCTGAGTTTGATCATTTTATATAGAGACCGACGATATTTAATAAATGCTTTCCTTAATTTTCTTTTTCAAATATTACCTTATAACTTATGAGAACATGCTGGAGAAACTTTCATTTCGGGTGCGAGATATTTTTCAAAAACCTTTTCGTTTTTTTTTGTTTCTCATTTTTCCTGTGTTAAAAAAACCATCAAATGAAGAATCAATGCTTTACTGTCAAAGACAGATGAGACGTGAACATAATAATATTATATATATCACAATTATAACCTTGAAAATATCTTCAAAGGTTTCCAAGTTCAATTAAAAGGATTCCCTTCTCATTTGATAAAAAAATAAATAAATAAAAAAATTCCCTTCTCATTTGATAAATAAATAAATAAATAAAAAAAATTCCCTTCTCAGACTGTTTAGTTTAAATATAAATGGTAACAAAAGCAAAAGTCTAACAAACTATAAAATCATTTCGGGACTGAAAAAATACTTATTTTAGAAAATTGGCCCGAGACAAAGAAGACTGCTACTTTTTTTTTTTTCCTTTTTCTTTTCTGATTAGAGCTATTTTCCCTGGGAAAGTTGCAATTTGGTTTAGTAAAAACATAGTCAAAATCAAATCAACGTTGAAGATTGAGCAAAAACAAGCTCAGGTATATAGGGGATATGCAAACATTGTTCCTCTTCTCTGGCGAAAAAATCTGGGAAACCCAGAATAAAACAATACAATCAATCACCAGTGCCTCCTCATCTAAATTGCCTACAAATGACCTTAATGGGATAAATATAGAAACAAAAACCCAAAGATGAAACATCGACACAATGCGGAAAAAGAAGACCATTGTTCAACGCACACATCTATACCCCTCTATACATCCCCACCCAAAATCTTATACACTCCTACGTTACATTTAAAACAATAATCTTAAATGCTGCCTCAACCCCGAAGGAATGGGTGTTTGAGAAGGATGCCGGTCTGAAAATATAGACACCTGCATATATCGGTTGTTCTCCTTGCTGGAAAGAGCCACATCATACAACTCTACACATAAGTCACCTTGCCAATATCCTGTTAACGCTGCTGCTCAACCTCATAACAGCGGAAGCCACCCCAAGGTTACCGTTCAGCCCAAGCAGAGGTTCAACTTTTTGTGACGCCTAATTATAAATTTTCACAGGCTTCTCATGTGCATGCCGATTCTGCATTATCAAAATGGAATTCTATGAGTTTCTGTCAACCAGATGGCACCAGTAGCCAGGTGGGTAAAGTAGAAAATTTTCAATCATTTCCGTTCACTGATAAAAATATTAATGATGACCATATTTTCAATGTCGCTTGATGGACTATATAATCTAAAGCTAAAAAAGTCTTTCATAAGAGAGGATACACTTACTAAAGACTTACAATTATATAAACTTGTGAAAAACCAGATACTATATAGTTTTGAACATTGTCAGAACTATTACATGCTAAGTGCTGTCGGAAGTCAATTTTTGATAAACCACTATGGTAACTGCCACATAAATTAAAGCCAGCACCTCATCAAATACAATTTCCCAGTCACGTACCTGATATGCTGCATAGGACCTTTTGGGAGCGTTGTCAGAGTGCTCCAACCCAAGATACTGCTCCCACGCACCATAAACATCTCTCCTCTGTTATAAAATACAGGATTAAACAAGTGGATAAATGGAACGCCCAAAATAGACCAGGAAAAACAAAATGATTAGCTCATAGATTCGAGAACACACAGAAGCAGAATCTAGTACCTGAAAGCGAAGGGATACAATATCAGTGTCCTGAAGGTACTCGGGACGACCCAAAGATAGAAATGCAAACTTCCACTGGAATGAAAATAGGTACAAAATTTAGACAATGAATAGAGTTTTTGAAATATAAATTTTAACCTTCACACCAGAGGCTATCACACTAGAAAGACCACCAAGGTTGCCAGAAACAGCAATAGCAAAGAAAACACAGTACCTTTGAAAACTCCTCATCTGGAACCTGCAACTTCTTTTGTATACGTAATTTAACATCAGCCAGTGTTTCACCTTCATGAATAACAAGGAAAAAGGGCTCCCCGAAATTCTGGACTTGCTGCAAGGTAAAAAGAAAAAGGGATCAGTTGATTCTCATAAATAAAAGCATCAAGTTTAACCAAGTAATGCGCCAAGAAATGAAACCCTAATGCTAGGCGTACCACTTGGTTCTGAGAGGCATCTTTCATAAAATGATAGACATGAATTAAACGATCATGGGGCCCAAGATTTTTCTCCTCTTCTGGAATCTGCAGGAGTGAAAAGGTGTTATTGTAAGCAGTTATAAGTGAACATTCATGACTGCATGGAGGGTAAACCCTGGAAGCTTCCATCTCCACATAAATCATTTGACAACTTTTTTAAATCTTATTTTAGATAACTAAGGTTGATTGACTAGAAGATTGCTTTCTTCATCACCAAAAATCGACTAAAAGAAATTGGGAAATTCCTTCCAATCTGCCAATAAAATAAAATAGCACATATCTACTGGCAAGCATTACCGCAGAGGGACTTCATATGCCAGGTTCAGCAAAACAAATAAACCTCAAACTACGGTCAAACAGGTGATATATCTTATGCAGAAGGACGTGTCATGGAGAGAACATAACATACACACATCAATAAAAGGTCAATTACAAAACAAACTAAAAGCCCAGTGGCTTGGTGCTGCATCAGGAAAGAGTTATAAACTCGCCAAGGAACTAATGAACTAACCTCTTCAGCACGTAGAGTCCAATATTGATCATTTATGTTCTCAATTTTTTCATGGAGAGGAAAGATCTGCAAGGAAAATGAAGTGAAATGCATTATGTAATGGAAATGTGTACATGTAAGGAGTGACTGTAGATAAGCCCAGGTAAACATATACACAGACTGTTAACCCATGAAACTAGTCAACTAGTAAATCCATTTCGCTGAATACCATTTTTAAAATCTAATCTTTTGCAAATCCATCAACCAGATAACATAACAATGTAAAGGAGTCTGCCGTAGATAAACCAGTGATGGGTTTTCTAAACAGAAACCACGACAACCACAGTTTTCAGTGCATAGAAATACCAAACTCCACCCCCCAACAACAAAAAAAAAACCCCAAAAGAAAAAAAGAAAAAAGAGCTAGAGGGAAGAAGTAAAAACCAAGTTTCTCCCATCTCTCATACCAAGTTTCAATCATACGAGACAGAAGTTTTGAGAAATTCACATACCTTATAAATTTTGTGATAGAAAACCTCTAGCAATCTCAGTTCGGCGTTGGGATGAGACAACTCAACCTGATCCAAGACAAAAATAAGATTAGAATAATATCTCCATCTCACAAAGGCAAAAAAAAATTCGCATATTAGAAATTCTTATTTCACAATCTACCAATTTAATAACATTTTGCTCAAAAGATCATCATTTTTCCAAAACTCTTTAACCCCAGTGCAAAAAGCAATAGACACTGCCAGCAGAATAGTTACCTTTGTCTTCAGATCATTAATAACATCCCCCACAGTGCTCTGTTTCGGCAATCTGATTGTGTGAATAACTACCTGAAACCAGCAAGTTCAATTCAACCACCACGAGATAAAATGGCAACAAAAAATCAGATGAGACTCGGAGGATAATGCCCAATGGTAGGAGGACTCACTTCATCCTTGGTGGCATGATGAAAAGCAACTTTGAGAGTTTTCAGACCTTGAAGTTCAGGTAAAGGAATATCCAAGACCTCATAATACAAAATATCAGAGGACTGTGAAGCGAACAAAAAAGGAAAATGGTGTCAGAATAGACAAATCAAACACTTCAAATAAAAATTTCGTAGCAAAAAACAATATCAGAAAATAGATGAACAGAACTCATGTCACTGATACCTGATTGTAGTGAATCAACATGTCCGTAAGATGATCAACACCTCTGTACTTTATTGGTTGGGGTTTTGGCTGTTGAGAATAACAGTTGTGCGACGTAAGCCTAATTTTAGATGGGTCATCCAAATTCAGGTGACGAGCAACACTTTCAACAACTTCATCATAGTTATTCTGCTTTGACCTGGATGTTGAACCCATAATTACTAAGACAAAGCTAATGAATGAAGAAATATATTTTCAATCTTATTTGTGAAACGGCTACACTATGCGGGAAGACTTACAACTCAAGAGAGAACTCATCCTCCTTAGGTTTCTCCAGCGACCGGAAGCGTACAACCTGGACATAAAGTAAATGGAGTTATTAACCTTATAAGTAACAAATAAGGTGGAAAAAACTTAACCTCAAGAAAAACAAACTTTTCATCTAAGGAGACAACCTAAAAGTTGAAAGCCATATTTTTTTCTGCAATAGTAGTGGAAAGAAAAATACCATTTTGCCACAAAACAAGGATTAAGAAAGAACAGCGATCCGGTGGATGAAATAAAGGACAGATAGATCTTATAATATATATATATATATACACATATGTGTGTGTGTGTGTGAATAAATAAAAAATTAAAAAAAAACACAGAATGATACCTGGCGATTATGCACATATTCCAAAAATGAAGGAACATCAGGATAACGACACTGGTCAACATTTTGACCCAAAAGAGACTTTTGAAAGCAGATAATATCGCCATCTTCAAGCTGTGATAAAGAAGCATCCAAAAATAAGATGAAAAGAGTGTCACCACATAATGAACAAAGACAGGAAGTAGAGCACGTGCTATTAACCAGAAAGAAGACAAGATCAGACAGATTGTATTTCACCATCAACTGGACATACCTGACTAGCTCGAAAATTGGCCTTCTTGTCAATATGCTCGCACATGACGGTAGGTTCAAATTTAATTTCCTGTTCTCAGAAAGACATTACGATTGAGCAACAGTTTGGCCAGTAATCACAACTGATAAGGACAAAAGAAGGGGAATGTTCACCTCAAAAAGCTCAATTTCTTCATCAGGAGCAAAACCAGCCATGTCATTTAGCTTACCCAAGACTTCAATAGGTTTGCCACTACCTTTCACAAACAATCGCCCAACATAACTGAAATGCAAACATGATGTACCAATCAGCATAAGTAAACAGAACCCGGCCACAAAAAATTACTCTGGAAGTGTTAAAAGGCGTACAATGATCTTAATTACAACTATAAAAACATATCAACTAATGCGATAATACTATAGACATAGCTCTTCTCAGCAGTTAGTTTAGCCTATGATGTATAGAAACATGTGAGAAGATTGTTTCTTACAACGGGTAGAGAAATCACAGAGAGAAAACATTTGATGAACCCGTATTTACTTAATATTCTAATAAATCCACACTCTTCGAAAAAATAAATAAATAATAATAATCCACAGAAAGATCAGCCATGGGTTTTAAGAGGAAATAAGTACCGCAATTCCTCCTTGAAAGGGTCATAAAGTTTGAAGAACAAAAGAATTTCCTCCTTAGATTTATCAGGTAAAGGAATCGGCCGCAAGTCCTGCAGAGATAGATTAGAGATCATGATACAAAGAACAAACAAAAAACAACGAATACACAAACATGCAGAGATATACATATATAAAATTGTTGTGTGTGTACAGACAAAAACAGATATTCACGTAAAAGAAAAAACAACTTGATTAAAGCGAGAAAAGTGAGGAACAACTTACCAGGCCCATCTCCACTTCCAAGAATAATTTCAGTTCAGCATTGTTTGCTTTATTAGATACCTCTCTCAGTTGCCCAACCTAAAAAAACCATGACGGTTGTCAGCACAAGATGAGAAAAAGCATACAATTTTGACAACCCTTAATACAAATGATCAATGCAATTTACAAGCACCGTAAGTTGAGAAAGAATTTCCCAAAAAGAAAAAAATTCATTCATTTTTAGCATAACGCTTGACAGATACAAACAGGGGACTCCATAATAAGTCATCTTACCCCATAGTCCCATACAATAGAGAAAAGACTAATTTCTTTACTGAGTGCGAAGTTATGAACTTATATTAGAGAAGCTCAGAAAGGGTATGCAACTTCTATGAGGTACTAGTAAGCACTTCAAACTTCCAACATGCTGTATACCAGGACAAAATTATAATATCCTGTATATCCAAGTAATTTCTGGATACATGTTTTCCCGGCCAAAATAATATCTCAAGACAGTTTTCATCATTAACATAAGACATGAATGATATTTTAATTTCACCAAATAATTCAGGGAGAAAGTGGAAAGCGTCAGGGTGTTGAAGGGTACTCACAGATTGACCCTCCTCATGAGGAGTCAAAGGCCTATTGGGCCGGTATGTGTGGTTCTGTCGCTTTGCCCATAGCCAGAAGCGTTGGCATTGCACTGGAATACCAAATTCCTTCGCAACTTCCTCCTGAAAGTTTACAAAACAATGAAAATTTGAATGCCTCGAAATACGATGTTCACTCTTGTGGTTAACACCACAATGAAGCTAGGCTAAATGTAGACACTCAATCTCTTGACAACTTATCATGTGGTTCTACTCCCATAAGAATAGCATCAATAGAAGCTCAAATGAAAAGAGTATGGCGAAAGTACCTTGAAAAGATTAAAAGGCAACTGTTTCTGAATTCGGAAACAACGGACTTTATCATGATCCACCAGGTCAAAGTATATCTCTTTTCCAATTTGCTTAGTCAGGTCCTCATCACGAGCAACCTACAACACAAAGACCTCAGTTTAAAGAAGTCATGCGCCATAAGTTGCAATACAAAGGGCACATCTCCAAATCAACCTTAATGATCGTGTAGAGATGAGCCTCTGCTTTTTCCTTTCTCTTTTGCTCCTTTTCTTCTCGTTCTTTCTTCAACCTTATCTGATCACAAAACCTATAGAGTTAGCACAGAAACCATAAAAAACATGGCAAGCGCTAGGACCATGAGACATACCCTCAAATGTTCTGCAATATCCTTTTCATCCACATTGCATATTATTTTCTCTTTGTCACTTTCACGTATATACACAAGCATGTATGCATTTGAATACTTAGTAAACTTGAATGGTGTATTGTTGAAGCCAGGATTTGCCTGTGGCAGCTGCGACGGCATATAAGAGAACAATTAGATACAAGCTCCACAAAAATCAATTTTGCTTAACCAGATAACAGCCTCCAGGAATTCGGAAGCATACCTCTTCTTCACCACCATACTGCTCTTCCAATGCCCGCTTCATGTCCTCTTTTGTAACACGTTCATCATCAAATTTGAGCCTTAAAATCACATACAAAAAAGAGCAAAAATCAACAATTGATGCAGAGAGTAATTGGCGATGTCAAACAAATGATCAAGCTAAAGTTAAATCAATCTGTAATTATTCATACCATTGGTCTGATAAAGTTGGCCTGATGTATGCATAATAGTGTCCACCATGAACCCCTCCACTATGAACCAATACACTAAGACAAAATTGAAGCAGAGTCCAATAAGTCATCAATTTCAATACAAGAACAAGGAGCTACAAGCATAACAGATCAAAGGAATAAACTGGGTGTCAAAGAACTCTCTACTCTAAAACTTCACATCAACAATATTGTTGTTTTGCTAATGGAACCATTCACAAGCAAGGTAAATGTTTCCAAAGCCCAAGACAAATAATAGGCCAATGTTTTGTTGAGATTCTTTAGTGCCATAGGGATGAGAGATTCCAAACACACAATCAGAAAGGGTGCACAAGAACTGCCACAGCAAAGATGACTACAGACAACTCTCATTTGATAAAATTTGACATGAAACAATGTTGGATCAGAGAATCAGGGGTGAGAAATGGTTTAAGACTAAACTGAACATAAGACAAACTTTGCTGTAGAGAACCGACCACAGAAAGTTATGACAGAACAAGATACCTGTGAAGAGTGTAGAGATTCCTCACACTCCGATCAGCCTCAGGAGAAAGATACTTTCCATTCTCCCTATCAAGATCAAGTTGCAATGGGAACTCATAACGATCATTTATCTGTTTAGTCGTAAAACCAAAGAGTAAGAGAAACTGAAATTTTAATTCCACAAATTAATAATGATCATAATAAGATTTCAATCAGAGATTTAATCAAATATTTCAAGCTTAAATCCAGACTTCGTTTATCTAAGAGGTTAGTCATTTATCTAAGAGGTTAGGCAAAAAGTAGATATACAACAGAAAGTCAGTAAGCCATCAAATTGAAACAGGCAGGATTCACTGATTAATCCAGAAAGATTCCCATAATCATGTAACAAGAGCCATGGAATCAAATTCCACAATTTTGTTTAGTTTCCACCATTTGATAAAATAAAACAAAAAAGTACCCAGGGCAACAGGGGTGTTGATTTTAGTTAGGATACTCGATTAATCCACTCAAACTGAATTTGATTCGTGTATTTGGGTTCTCTTACATAAGAATAAGGTCAGATTTGTAAATATACCCAATTCAATCTGGGGATGAGTGAATCACATCGGGTGCCATCATTACATCAAACCAACAATGAGTCCTTTACGTCTGATGCTATATCCAGAAATTTCAGATGCACACAAACTGAAACCGACTAAACTGATTCAATTTATCTGATTGGGCTTTAGTTAAAGCTCATAACTTCAAACTCGACCGACTCCAACACCCACAAGCATCCACTGTGAACATAAATGCACAATTTAACCTGAACTACCACCCCATGATGCATAAAAAACAGTAAGAGTGGATCCTAAAAGGCAATATGATACAGTAATCCACAAAACAATGGGCTAAAATTATTCTAAGGACAAAATTTAGAGTCTAGCAGTCATATCATCTATGACTAATGTAAGTTATTAGGCTATAAAGGATAGCAAAACACAAGTCCAACTCTCTCAATCGAGTGACCATAATATCTGATACAAAACAGTATACTTTTAACACTTAAAGAAACAACTAGTTGATTGCACCAACTATATGAAAAACAAAAAAAGGGTTTAATAAATCTCACCTTAACCATGGTATCTCGTATAAAATCATACTCAAATCGTTTTAACTGAAGCTGAAGAACAGGAGGGAAGTCGATGAACAGAGTACCTTTCCTTGCATCCTAGAAGGACAAAACGGCAAAAGCAGCTTAGTATTTACAAAGAACTGAATTAAAAGAAAGGCATAAATAAATAATAATACTCAACCAGTTGGTTTACACATGACGAGCTAAAATTGGTACGCAAAGCAATATGATATTCAAAATTGTGCTTCGAAATTAAGTTACTTCACCAAAATAAAAGCAAAAACAATCTTCAGTTATGAGTTTTTTACATCATATCACTTAGCACAGAAGAAACACTTTCTATTTAATTCTTTTTATATCTTAGTTTTACATCACATCATTTCACATTACAATATTTCAGTGCATTCACAAGCAAGATCAAGGATAAGTTCAACATAAAGCTAATATAATGTTCTAAAAACATTACCTGCAATCCATATTGTTCAGCGTGATATTTGTTATCACCCTCTAGGCGTTCAACTTCTACATATTTGTCAAACGAAGCATATACATCCTTGCATCCTTTCACGTCAAGTTGAAGATCTGAAATGTATTTCACTTAGAGAGCAGTCATTCCATCATACAAGCCTTGAATTGAAAGATATAAATGCATACCATAAAAAGATTCTTTCCTCGTAGACTTGAAGTCCACATTAATGCATTCAATGTAATTCATGTGGTGACCTTCAAATAATTGCTGAATTGTACCCTCCACAACAGTTCCCTGAATAGTAAATTATAAAACCAGACATGGTAACCATAAAGTATTACATGAAATTTCTCTTTAAATTTGGAAGTTTACAATGAACCAGATCAGTTACCTTCATTTTGTCCTCAAGTTTCTCACAAAGAACCCTATTAAGTTCTTGAACGTCATGCTGCATGAACGAGTCGTATGTATCCCACCCGAATGACTTTGTCAACTCTTTTGTTGCAACACTAGTGTCGCTATATTGAAGCTTATAGAATAAGCTCTGCAATGCTAAAGGGATGCTTCCTGATGGCATATCGTTCTCTGTTGTTGGCATGTGGTACACAGCCTAGTTTTTTTTCCCCCGCAAGAAAGGCGTTTTATTAGGTTTATAAGCAATAAAAACTAAGTAGAAATAATAGAAATCAAGTACACATAATCACTGACCTTTCTAAAATATGGGATGTGATACAATGTTTGTAGGAGAGAATTCATGTAACAAGTAGCTCCCTGATTCTTGAGTCCAACATAGCCGGTTTCTTTTTTCGAGTCATGGGAAAGATACTCAGAAACTCTACGAACAGCAACATCAGCTTCCACGATGCAAGTGTCATTCACTAGATAACCTCTACTTGGATCATATAGTTCACTAAGAGGCATAAATGAAGTGAAACCCCAGTCACTTTCCCTTGCATTAAATTGGTGTTGCGTATCTGGGGGATAAAATTCTTAATGTTAAACTTCAATACACAATTTCAAACATTAGTAAAACAAAATCAGTACAAACTTCATAATTGCATTTCAAAAGAGAAGTAAATAGGCCAATCTAAAAATATGCCACGAATACGATTACAGTAATCGGTATAGTCAAATTGAAACAAAATATAGCTGTAATCAAGCCATCTCATTAAAAATCATAGCAAATTACCATTACAAAAACCATAAATTAGTTAAAACCTACGACGACGAATCATAAAGCTAGTATGCACCAAAATTAGTTAAAAACATAAGACGATGTAACATGACAGTTGGATTTGGCGTAAAGTCAAGAATCAAACGAAGTTCATTGAAATACTATATTTTCAACAACTAAAACGTGGAAAATCCACTAAAAAACATGGTATTATGAAACTGCTTGTCACTGAATTTTTGAAGGGACCAGCACAAAATTCCAAGGCCAAGTGAAAATAAGTTTTGACGTCATAAAACACGATGTAAAAATCTCTATGTTAGTTAATGGACTCTGTCACACCAATCATGGACGGAGGATAAGACTAATTTAGCATGTCAAAAATCAGTAAACCCATTAGAATTTCCTCAAGAGAGTCATAATACAACTCCACTTAAGAATCAGACTTAATGGAAAACAACAAAAGCTTTCCTTGAAGAATAAGCTTGTTTTCACATAAATTCCAAAGCAAAAAGTAGACGTGAAATGTTAACATGCTCGGAGAGATGTCCAAAAAAGGATTTGAAAGATATTTCCTTAAAGTACTTCGTTCCTCTACTAAGTTTTTAATTCATAAAGGGATAAAGATGTAAATTTATACGGGAAAGATATATTTTGCACATATCATAAATACCTTTCCTAACAGTGTACTTTCCATGAATCTGATTGGCCACAGCCAAGCTAAACTGGGCATATCTGCTCCAACCATATGGCAATGTTGTTGAATCGGCAACATCGAGATACATGGATAAATGGTCCACATTATTCCCTTTAGGAAAAATTAGCACGCGCCTACCAACCATAAAGCAACCGAAAGAAACTCCAATTGTCAGATGTTCCAATGGAAGTCAATCACAGCAGAAATAACCCACGTAAAGAGAGCAGAAAATCTAGCAACATGAAACACTAAATAACAGTCTACCATTTATATCCTCCGACGTAGAAGACTTCTGAATATAGCTTCTTGACGTTCAGCCTCGAGAAGTTCTCAATTGTCCAAGTAAAGCGAGCTGATGGCGGATCATCGGCTGCCTGCACATCACCCGTACTCGTAGCTTCCGCGGGAGCAACTAAAGAGAAACACATTCCGTAACAAAATTGAATAAGTATGATGCCAGGCCTTGAACAAGAAGTCCATTACAAGCTGATAATTCCATAAAAGAGGGACATGCAAAACCTAACATCAAGAATTGACAGAGCTAGCACATTAATGGAAATACAGACAGGAATACCTTCCATAGGTTGAGGACCTTCAACTGGAAAATCAGAATGAGGTACAAGCATCTCGTCGTCCTCAGGCTGCCATCAAAAACAAAAGGATTTTTTTAAAAAAATAGAGTTATCGGATCTGGTGAAGTTAGGCAAATTTTGATCAAGCGGAAGCCCTAAAAATTCACAGAAATCCAGTAATAAAGCTGAAATATAGAGGTCAAATCAATCCAGAGCCACCAATCGCACTCAATTCGAAGAAGCTCCAAATATATCTTTCCGAAAAGATCGACAATTCCGACACAGTAACTCCAAGTGAGCTAGAACTTGAAGTGGAAAAAATCAAAAGAGAAAGAAAACAGTAACAGGAGAGTGAATTCGGAAAACATTCTCACACAGACACACAGTAGCACGCACAAAAAACACAGGTACAGATAGACACAGTACAAATACATGTATCTGAGTGTATTTCCAAATAGAGAAGGAAGGAAAGAGAAAGAGGTATTTACTTCCATTGGAGGAGGCGTCATCAGTGTCATAGGCGGAGATTGGGCGGAGATACGATCGGCGAATTGGAGGAATTGATGTTTGATTTGGAGGAGGAAGAGGAAGTGGAAGGCGAGGGTGAGGTTGGCACGATCGATTTGGGCAGGGGAAAAAACCAGACTTGTCTTCTTTTTTTGGGTTATGGGGAAAACGGTGTGGGGCTTGGAGGGGTTTAAAACGTTGAGGGTATTTTCGGAACTGTGTTATGAGTTTTTCACTTTTAGCTGTCACAGAATTTGGATTTTTTACACCATCCGACAATAAATTACTGCGGTCAATAATGTGTCGAGTCGTGCACAAATTTTTTTAGTGTGGGCTATACCCGACCCAATAAATATTGTCTCACCGTCTGCCTCGTTCCGGCGACGATCAACGGTGTTAGTTACAGCCGCCGTCGATTCCTCCAATTCCATCAACCAAACAATCTGGAGCTATCTTTGTGATCGTTTTTTGTGCACGATAATTCAATAATGAAGATTGTTCGAAGAGATTTTGTGCCAGATGGCCCTGGGAGTGTTAAGGTGATAATAATTATCTCAATTTTTCTCAGTGTCTTCTTCAAATTTTTTTAACGTTTACAGGATTTTATTTATGAAGTTTTTTCTTCCTTCTATTTCATGTTATTTTGTAGATGGTGGCGGAAGAAGCAGATGATTTGTGGATTGCTTACAATTTGATTGCAGCGGGTGATTCGGTTTTAGCTGTGACTGTTAGGTACTACCATCTCACCTAATGCTTTTTCGAAGTGGAAAACTGAATTTTGTCTTTTAAGGGGAAACAAAACAATGTCACTTTTGAATTGGAAGTGATATTATGGTTAGAAACAGCATGGTCTGTAAGGTGATGAATTGTGCTTAATCACAATTGAATTCAAGAAATTCGAATCATAGACTGGACTTCTATCAAGAAGTGTAACTATAAAGCATAAATTTCTTAAGCTCATTGTTGTTGGTGTTAGTACATTGAGTCGTATTACGTGCTGATTGCAAGTATCTACTCGTGCCAAGCTGCTAAAACAATATATTTTTGTAGCATGTTAACATGTTGATGCATTCTCTATATGAACTACTGGCTGATCACAGTACGGCTTTTGTAAGAAGAGCTCCAACATTCTTAAGGGAATATAAGGACTGAGTCTGGGTTTGGATGAATTAATATTGCAAAGAAAAGGGTGTTTTGTAGTAAAGTTTGGACTCCGGAATGAAGGGGAAGGTTTTGAACTTGAATCATACTTTTTCAAGTGGACAGGTATAAGTCTTGGTGATGATTTTTTTCTGTGAATGGTTACAGGAAAGTTCTGAGGGAGACGGCTTCTGGAGATAGAGACTCTGAACGGGTGAAACTGAAGTTGGAAATTGTAGTTGAGGTAAGACGGGTTAAATATTGGCATATATTTCTATTAGCTTTGCTAGCTTGTCCACAAGATTTGTAGCTTATGCATGCTGATAAAAAATTGCGGACATTTCCTCTGCTGGAGTTCAAAAAGTTCCAACAGAAAGAAGCAAAGTTTTGTTGCATTATATGACAGATTGAAAGCTCTTGTCTGGATGCCTTTTAAAATTAACTTTGCTTCTCCTTTGAACAACTTATTTTAGCTATCTTGAACATTAGAATACAGAAAATGCTTTCACTTGTAAGGTTCCATTTATCATTTAGGTTCACTTTCACATTTTCTTTTAGTTTAGGGTCCCTCGAAAAAGGAGCAAGAGAAAGGGTGCCTTTAAAGGGGAGGGGCTAGAATGCTAGGATAATGAACATCAGAAGTTGCACTAAATTCCATGTCCAACGAAGTTCCTTCTTGCAATTGCCGCAGAAATTTAGATATTAGACATGTCAGAGAATCTCT
Organism: Oldenlandia corymbosa var. corymbosa; assembly: GCA_949775105.1. NCBI lineage: Eukaryota > Viridiplantae > Streptophyta > Magnoliopsida > Gentianales > Rubiaceae > Oldenlandia > Oldenlandia corymbosa. The sequence continues at coordinate 34,754,513 of OX459118.1, read as the reverse complement.
TGCTTTGGTCTTTTTCGAATGTGCAATTATAGGCAATCATTAATAATCTTACTGTCGTCGTTGATTTGGGAATTATAGTTTGTAATTTGATAATTTTTGTTTAAGTGGAGAAGTTTGTATAAAACTAACTTTGGTTTCCTTTCATCGCATGGTGCTGTTGTACCAATGATAGACAATGGAGTATGACAAAGAAGGGTCTGCCTTGCGTATACGAGGAAAGAATGTTCTTGAAAATGAACATGTGAAGGTCTGTGCCAATTTGACCATGAATGCTTGTGCATTCCTATGAATTAATCTTTCACTAAGGATATGCTTATTCCATCTCAGATTGGTGCATTCCACACCCTGGAAATTGATCTGCATCGGCCTTTTGTCTTAAGGAAGGTATGATTGCTGGATTCATTCAACATGAATGGTAGATATTTTTGTCATTTCTTCCACAAAATTAATAAATAAATAAATTTTAAATTGGCAAAATTTTGTCCATATGTTTTAGTAGTCTTTACAGTGTAAGGCCCTTCCAATAAAGAAAAAGGCGAGGGGTGCTCTATCAAGTGACTTCCTCATGGCCTCACCTAGATGGATGGGTGCTTAAAACAACACTTCATTTCTGCTAATGTCGGAAGGATGCATCAGAGGGATAATGAACAACCTTGGGTTTTGTTTTTCTGTTGAAGTTTCCTTTTTGTAATAATAGCCTTTATCTCAGTATGAGACTGAGGCATTTGTTGTAGGCCTTTTATTAGGATATAATAGGATTAAGTGTGTGATTTTGGTTATTTATGAGATTATTGGAGTTCTGCAATTCAAAATATTTTTGGGTGTATTAATGCTAGAGAGCTTGAGTTGAGCTGCTGATTTATAAGTTTTTTGTTGTACTTACAGGAGGTCTGGGACTCGCTTGCACTAGAAGTTCTCCACCAAGCATCCGGTACTGAAGAACTTGGTTCCTTTTCGTGATAATTTGAAAAAGTTTGTAGTTGTGATTATATTTCCATGTATCACTTCTGTGGAGTCCAAAGAAGCTTTTTGGTTTTCATCATGATTAGCCCCTTCTGTATTCTGTTAAATGTTTTGTTCCAGTGGCTTGTGCTCCCTTTTTGGATGGATAACCCATATTTCAGTCCCGTGAGGTCTTTTTTGGTGAAATTGATGTGATGAGTTAATGGACTAGTAATCCCTTTTCATTAGAGGTTATATTATTTGAAAAAGTAAGTGAAGATGCTGTTTTTACGTAAATTATGAGTTGCGAGTTGTCTATGATGCTTTCCATGTAAGTTCACTTAGGCGATGGCTAGTTTTCTTTACTAGGAGTAACTAGTTATCCATCTTTCTTCTGACTTTGGGTATGAAGCTAGACCTGCTATCAGGAGATTGGAGGATGTGGTGAAATCGAGTGGTGATCTTTCCGCTTGTAGAGTCTTGTGAGTTTTGGGGGTCCTTGGTTCCCATATAGTGGTGCTTCAAGGAGGAAAATAGCAATCAAATGCACTTTGAATTTAAAGTTCCCAAAATGTTTCTTTTCCCCTTCTGACACAAGAGTAAAAACTACTATTTAGCATCCCCCCCCCCCCCACCCACCAAAACCATAATAGATGAAGCACAGGGAAATTCAAACTAATTAGCTTTTGATTTACATAATTTTGGCCAGGTTATGCACATGTTATGAATTTATCAGAGTCTGACGATCTTAGTGGAGCTTGCAATGATATAGCATTAAAATTCTGTTATAATTATGGTTCGCCGTTCAATGGTTACAGATCCTTCTGCCAGTGCTGATTTGGGTGTGGTTTTGATGCAAGAAGGATTGGCCCATATTTTTCTTGTTGGTAAAAGGTAAGGTATGTTTGTTAGTTTCTCCTTTTTCCAACACAAGCTTTTTGACTAATAGTTAACATTCAAAAAATCGTTCTTTCTCCATTCCAATTGAACTCCCTTTGAAATTCTCCTCGCATAAGTCTAAAGAATTCTACTTTATACGAATTTCTTATTTTCCCTCCAAAATCTTTTTTTTTTCCCCAAAAGATTCTCCCAAAAAATGCAACCAAAGGTAGCCTAAGTTTTTGTTGTGTGGTTGTGATGTGCTATTATTTTTTATTTAAAAAAAAATCCACCCTAGTGGACCCCACTTAAATGTGCTATTAAACTTTCCAGTTGTAATGATAAGTTACTGTGGATTGAAATTTTCTTGTGGAGTCATATTCTTAAGTCTTAATCGTTTGTAACTGTGTGTTGATTGGTCAACAGTGTGACAATTTCTCGTTCTCGAATTGAAACCTCAATACCTCGCAAGCATGGTCCTGCTATTGCTGGCTATGACAAAGTATGTCGTCGGTTTCGGGCAAAGCTGTATCTGCTTTATTTGCGCTCCCACTCGTGATGGTTGTATCTTACAGCCTCAGGGTTTCATAAACTAAGGTCTAACTGATTGTATGTATGGTGTTGACAGGCTTTGAACAAATTCTTTGACAATGTCCTGCAGGTAAGAGTTTAGCTGAGTTTCTGGATACATGTCTTAGGTAGTTTGAACTTGTGTTAACATTCCTAAAAGTGAGACTTTGTTCATGTTTCTAGGCATTTCTCAAGCATATTGACTTCAAGGTTGTCCGATGTGCTGTGATTGCCAGTCCAGGATTCACAAAGGTCTATTTCTGTCTGACATATGCAATTGCTTTTAGGTTTGGAGGAGAACATAGTGTTGGTTGGATCATACTTCCTCAAGGATCTTTGGTTTCTCATCATACTTTCGATGAGATGTCTCTGATTAAACATTTAAAAAGAAAGACAGAAAAAAAAAAAAAAAAACAGGATTTGTGATGGATGCTTCAAAGAATGGGATTAATCTTAACAGGGCTACTGATTTCTGTTCCAGGATCAATTTCATCGTCATCTGTTGCTAGAGGCTGAACGAAAGCAATTGAGAGCTATTATTGAGAACAAGTCACGCATTGTTCTTGTACATACAACCTCGGGTTACAAGTAAGATTCTCCTCCCTCAACACCGTCCTCCCCTTGTTCTGAAAACACTAAATACTAATGGAACAAAACTGGATGTTACTCCTATACTGCTTGTGCTCTTTCCAATCCCATAATAACTTTGGCTCCATCCGACCCTGCAAAAGTAAAACCAGACATTTTATAGTTGCTGCTGCTTTTAGAATGTTTGCATGTGATAATGCTGTACATATCCACCGATTTGATACCGGATTGCCAAAATTATTGATTCAAGAATTTTGTGTGAGCAACTCCACGGTTCCCTTCTGCATTTTCAGCACTAAAATTTGAAAGCTGTATTCTGATCAATGATCCAGTCGGCACAACATTTATATGATTCATAGACTAAACCTTCAGTAGCATTAAGTAATGGGTATGATCTGTAAACAATCAACTCTTTAATCACCCTTGCATTGTAAACCTATAACTTCTATCTTTTGTTATTGAGGAATCAATTCAGGAAATACGATTCATACTTTTGTAATTAGAGTACAATTTTTTAAAAAATTTTATATATTTTGAAAATCCTGTATCTCCCATGTGAGGGTCGAACCTGGAACCTATGGTTCCTTTCATAGACGCTCTACCAACTGCGTTATGTGACTCCACAGTTCAATTTTTTTTGAGTATCAAGGTCTGCAATGCTCTTGACTAGTTCATTCTTTAATTTTGCTTGAAGTTTTCTCTGTGTTTGCATTGTTTGGAAAAAGTACTGTTGCCCATTCAGATAATTGAATTTCATCTGCGCAGACATAGCTTGAGAGAGGTTTTGGACGCACCAAATGTTATGAATATGATAAAAGACACAAAAGCTGCCAAAGAGGTACATTGAAAACTCTTACTGATAAATAGAGTTCTTCAAAAACCTGGAAGTTACGTATGCTCTTTTAGGTTTCGTGTTTCCTGCTTTGGGATGGTAATCGTGTTTTTCTTTTCATATTCAACAGGTTCAAGCGCTGAAAGAATTCTTCTCAATGCTATCAAATGTCAGGTTCTATCCTTGTTTTCTAAAAGTATAACATCATTATGTGTGGCAATATTAGAGTTTAGCACAAATGGCATGTGTAAGAGGGCAATCTCTGTGCAGCATGACTTGTATTTATGAATTACATGGTTATCGATGATTGTGTCTCTATGAGCATCAATCTTTTGGTGTGTGTCATGGGAGGTTGAAATTGATTTTTTCATGGTTATGTAGGATCCAACTCGTGCTTGCTATGGACCTAAGCATGTTGAAGTTGCCCATGACCGAATGGCAGTCCAGACACTTCTCATCACGGATGAGCTCTTCAGGCAAGTGAGATACGCTGTTAAATTGGAACTTGCCAACAAAATGAGTTGATCATTTATTCAATGATGTTGATTTATCTCATTTCAGGAATTCTGATGTAGAGACGAGGCAAAAGTATGCCAATCTGGTGAAGTCAGTTAAAGATTCAGGGGGCACTACATACATCTTCTCGTCCATGCATGTCTCTGGTGAACGTGAGTTCTATTAGTTTGCTTTTCTTCTTCAGCTATAGGATTACAGGCTCACAGCTTTTATGCAGTGTGTTCTTAGCTTCCTGTGCTCACTTCCACATTCTCTTCCCACTGATTCTTTTGGATGATATTTGGCAGAACTCGCACAATTGACCGGAATTGCTGCAATCCTCCGCTTTCCACTGCCAGACTTGGAAGATATAGAGATGTGATATAGGAGATCGAGTTGGCATTATTAGTTAGCTTCAGTCCCTTTGGTTGTATATTTGTTCTATAGGATTTATAATTGTTAGTTGATTACGTATTGTCGGTAGTCCATACCAAACCGAGCGTGTGATTGCATAGCGTAGTGCTTGCTACGAAAGTTTCATAGGATGCGTTTGCCTCTATGATTACACCATCTTGAAATTGTTCTCTATCTTCATTTTTTATTTTATTTTATTGGGAAATTTCCTTGAAGTATTGAATGTTTTGAAATCCCTAATAAGGGTGTTAAATTTTGAAAATTATTTTGAAGGGCGTTGACTTACAATGTATATTTAAAATTTTAAACTTCTAATTTCACCCTTAATTAATTCATGATTGTTTGTGGACAAATAAAAGAAAATTTTTCTTCCCCAAATTTTCATTTGCATTTTTTCCGTAGGAAAAAAAATTTTAAAAAAAAAAAAGAAAATCCGTAATTATGTGACAGCTTCTGCATCATGTGTATAATTCCGCTTCTATCCAAATATTCCCAAATATTTCGAAGGAAAGTAATATATCCTTTGGAAATGAATCGGAAAATATCACCCTAATATTTCTTTCTGTACGATTCAATCTCAACCCTTGGTTCATCCACTTTTGGTTTTTTCACCCTAACATAAATGGAGACAGTTCATTGTTTATTACGCCTCAGCCGCGAACTCTCTCTTCTTCTTACCCTAGTAAATAAAAACCCTAGTTATTGCGTTTGCATCTCTCTTCTTCTTACACTAGTAAAAACCCTAGTTATTTTGTTTGCATCAATGGCGGAAGAACATCCTGACGACAGAGATTTGCTAAAGATAACGGTCGAAAGCATGAATTGGCCGGAGCAGCCCTTCACACTCGAATTACCCGGCAGCTGTTTGATTGAACAGGTTATTCAGGAAATTAACGACAACGTGGATTATGATTTGCCTTGGAGCAAGCCGTTGCTATTCTCTTCCTCCGGTGTCCATTTAGAAGAGGTTTAACGACAACGTGGATTATGATTTGCCTTGTGGGATTACTTCGCCATCTACAATCCTCCGTCTCTTTTGAGAGTTATGGGGCCCTTCGCTCAAAGGTTACAAAGAATCTTTTGATTTTGACGTTCGTCATTCGAACCTGCCTATCAGCGTCTTAAAGGCAGCGGCAGCATTTGCAGCGGGGAAAGTGAAATCTCTGAAGTAGGCGTCTTGAAAGTGGTATCCCCGCGTTTGAAAGTGGTATCCCAGCGTCTGAAGTAGTTTTAACTCTTACTTTTTCCGTTTGCTTTTTTTTTTAATTTTGTATTTGTTTTCCGGTCCCCCGCTGCAAATGCTGCCTTTAAGACCTTGAAAGGCAGGTTCGGATGACGAACGTCAAAATAAAAGATTCTTTGTAGCCTCCAAGCAAAGGGCACACACAGTGACCCCGTAACTCTCAAAGACACGGATTATAAGACACGCATTGGTGAAGTAATCCCACAATAATCCCACAATCATCGAGAGTTAAACCCTCATCTCCTCTATATGGACACGACACCGGACACGACACCGGAGGAAGAGAATAGCAACGGCTTGATCGAAGGCAAATCATAATTCACGTTGTCGTTACTTTCCTAAATAACTTGTTCAATCAAACAGTTGCCACGTTGTCCTATGGTGATTCTGTGATTCTGTTGAGACTAGTTTCTTTTTTATTGTACTCCCTTCGTCCCATAATTATTGTCCAGTTTTACTAAAATGAAAGATTTTATTTTTGGTCAAACTTAACTATATTTTACCTTAAATAACTGGATATACTCCTACATAAGTAATTGTTTAACCACTAAGATTTTATGGATAATGTTTTTTACTAAGGACAAATGTGTAACTTGATCCATAAAAAGTCAAATTGGACAATAATTTTGAGACAAAATTTTTTGGACAAAGTGGACAATAATTATGAGACGGAGGGAGTATCTGTTTAATTTTTATAAGTTCCCTGGGCTAAATAATTAGGGATCTTGGTTTTCTTTTGTTTTACTTTTTTTGATATCACCATTTCATGTCGCTCACTTGTTCTGGTTCTTAAACAATTTTCGTAGCCCAAACCCAATCTTTACCCAGAAAAGGAAAAATACTGTGATTAGAATAGTTTGAAAGAAATAGTTATGTTGATGTTTTGTCATCTTACTTCTAAGATAGAAACTGAAGTATTGAAACTCTATATTTATAGTTTTATCGGAAGTAGATGTAATATTCTTCCCTAAGGTATGCAGAAAATATGTTTATGAAGAACTACATATTGTCTTGAGCATCAAGCTAGAAAGATGCTTCTTGCCAATTGAGCCTTTCGAGTGCAATATGTCATGCTATGTTTGTTATGAGGTCTGGTGTGTGATCTTATGAACCACCACCACTCTTAATATTAATGTGGGATACTTCTATTTGTTTAATGTATTGGGGTTGATGTTTTGGATATCTAATATGTGCGAAGTTGGATAATCAAATGGATCAAGCAGTGGATCTACAATATCAGTTGTTGTGAACATGGTTGTTGTATCACTGGGGACTGAAACAGATGGATCTATCCTCTGTCCAGCAGATTTCAACTCTGTTGTAGGAACTCAAGTGTTGGAACAAGATGAACATGCCGTGTCTGGAGGAGTGCATCTTGGGCTACACAACACAAAATTGAATGTTCTTTACACTGCTGTGTAGCTGAAAGTGACTGCTAAGAGTTTCATAGAGAAAGCAACATCAAATTCCAGTGTATTGTTGAAGTAAAATGCACTTAAAAGTTATAGAGTAAAATGTTGAAATGGTCCCTTACATTTGCCCTTACTTGAATTTACGTCCCTTACATTAACATTTTAATATCGTAATCCCAAACATTATGTGTTCACACTTTTTTTGTCCCATTTTACTGTTTCGACCACATTTCCGTCCAACTCGATGCTGACCGGCCGTTGACTAGCCGGGGTCAGGGGTATTTTCGTCCTTTCACGTAATTTGACCTTCCATCAAATTAAAATCATTAAAAATATTTAAAAAGTCATATTTTAAATTATTTAAATAGTATTTATTAATTTAAAATAGGTGAAAAGTAACTTTTGAATAATAGGTATATTTGTGCTGCGTGTTATTGGAGCAATGTGAATTATCTTGATTGATTTTCACTGTTGGATGTCTCTGTATTTTGGTTAGGGCTAAATTGACAGTGAATAGGATGATACGTATAGACTGAATTGATTTTTGTATAAAATCACAGTTGATGATGCTGCTGGTTCTTATTTACATCCGCCTCTACATTGTAAAAATTCAATTGTTTTACATTGTTGATTGATCAATTATTTTACGTCTGTTGGGCCAGGGAATGACAACAGTGATGGCCTATTCAGAATTTTGGCCGATGCAAAAAAGATAATTTTTCATTTTCAGTTGAAGAAAGAGAATAATCTGACGGGCAACATTTTCGATGGTGATAGTGAAACACGAAATTCAGGTGCCTCACTTATCTTGAATCTCTCAAATTCTCAGCTTTACTTGCTTGGATTTATAATGATCTTTTTGTAGTATTCTGTTTCTTACTGAAAATCTTATATGTTTAGATCTATATATTCAATCAAAAGATTTCAAATGTGTGCTTCTTATACCACTTTCACAGGTTGTTTAATAGAGAAATCTATATATGTAGTTTTTGTTTTTACACTTGAAACACTGCAGTTTTTTTGGCGGGTGTGTTTTTGGTTTTCTTATTGATTCAGATAGGTGGAAGAAAGATAAAACTAATTGGATTGTTTATGTGATTTATATGGTCATGTGATTTATAGGATTGTTGCACATGTTTTCTTATTAATTATTTTTTTCATGGGGTTGTCATAGTCTCTTTGTTAAATCTGATTCCTACATTGATTTTTTCACAAATTCTTATACCTCATTTGCTAAATGAAGTCGCTTGCACAAGATGATGAATGCCAATGGATTGACTGAGACTAGCTAGATGTAAGTGCTTTCATATTATATATATTAGGATACTGTTATGACTTCTAATTTTGCAGCAAGTACTTCTAATTGTATACACTCGGAGGGAAGTGATAATTTTATCAAGGTGTGTATCTTGAGGTTCTAATTAATTTCCTTTTACCTCTATATTCTCATCAAGTGCAAGCAAAACATATTCGTAACAGTAAATGAGTTGTGATCTTATCTACCTCTATAATGTCATTTGTAACAGTAAATTTTTACTCAAGTTGACTATTCCCTGGATAAAATTAAATTATTATCGGTCAGGAGGCTACTGCTAGAATTCTACTAATTCCGATCAATGGTACATGCTAATAACAATTAAACTATTTGCGCCTATCATGTCATCCGAAAATCACTCTCAGTTAATTGAATAAACTATATTGAATCAATTATATGATTACTGATCGACCAAGGTATTAATTATATAGTATTTGTCATTATATTGCAGGCTGGAACTCGGGGTTGGGATGGACTGCAAAAGGAACTTGCTGAATTGCAGTTCAGCAGATCAACAGTCGACAGGTGGGTTGTAGAGTGCTTTACTAAGTATTTGATGCAGTGTGTAGATATATATGACCTATTGCAGGTCCTTTATGCAAAATATGAAGTGCTGAAAATTAGAATGTGAAGAGAGGGAGGGAGAGATGGAGGGAGAGAGGGATGGAGGTACTTGCGTAGTTTTTTTTTTTTTTTTTTTGGCAGCAAATGCATTGTTGTTTCATAGAGACATAGATAATTGATTTATTTGTAATTTTGAGACATAGATAAAAAATTTTAATACATAATTGGAATTGAGATACTGCCCGAAATTCTAAACTCTACACATTCATACTTAGATTGTGTTGAACGAGCAACGTAATGTGTTCCGATTCCGTACTATTATTGTGTTCCGAGTCGACTGTTATAAAAAATGTATTGTTTTTTCTTGTTGATTTGATTTTCTTATTTAATAGATTTACAACACAAGCGATCATGGGCATTCGCTAGGATGGTTGTTCACACGTTCAAAGTCTTTTTTTTGTCTAACATCTATATTTCTTAGTTTATGCTTTCATGATTTAAAACTCATGTTACAGAATGTTCCAAGACATTTTTGGAAGCGACACAGAAATCTATTGTATAAGAGAACAGTTGTTATATATACGCATGCAGGAGCAAGTTTTATGCAGTTTCAGAAGTCATGTGATCGTATACATATCAAAGAGGGTGTCCCAATTGAAACTAACAGGAAACTGGGGGAAATTGTACAATGATAATGATTGTGCAGTACAAAAATTTACACTTTATGTCCTCATTGTTTCAACAATCTTTTTTTACCCCACTTAATCAGATTTTATTATTTGACTTATATAGTATTGCATTTATTACAATTGAAAATTCAAAGAGATCATCCGAGCATCCGCTCGGGCTAACTATCTAGTCAAGCACTTAATCAATTAAGTTTAAGGGTGTGTTTGATTTTTTTTTTTTATATATACGAAGGAAGCATAAAAGCTTAGTTACAAAACATCCCTAAAAATGGGGGGATGACTGGTTCCTATCTATTGTTAAAAGATCAGCTACATTCGACAGGGGTGATGACAAAATTTGTAATCCCGTCAAACAAGAGAAGCCTAACTTAGCTAATGAATCTGCTGCCTCATTTGATTAATAAGGCTAAAATTCACTACCCATTACTTATCAAGTAGGACCGAAATGTGTCTCAAAACGTCGCTAGATGGGACCAAATTATCAATGGATCTGAGAGAATTTAGGGCTTCGGCCGAATCCATCTCTAAAATAATTCTCCTAAAGCCAAGATCCCATGCAATTCGGAGTCCAAAGAGAGCCCCCCAATACTCGGCTTCCAAGGAGTTGCAATTTCCCAATTTCACTACGTAACCTGTGATCTACAGGCCTTCATGGTTTTTTAGGAGACCCCCAATAGCTGCTTGTTTGGCAGCAATACTTGCGGCACCATCTGAGTTTATTTTGATCCATTGATATGGCGGTGGTTGCCATGGCCGGGGCAATTCCAACAGCTTCCCGACATATTGTTTTGGGGCAAAAATCATGTTTGATCTGGTTACTTCTCTGATAAGGGAATGCGTGGATCCTTTGAGTTCAGCCAGAGAGGTAGTCGATGATCTAAAAGTCTCTTCGTTTCTGGTTTTCCATAGCTTGCAAACAGCCACTCCAAACCAGATCTTCCATACAAGTGTGTTCTACAAAAAGGAGGATTTTAGGTTAGCTAAGATCCAGTCTGGCCAAGAATTGTTATGCCAAAAGTTGCTATCCGAACTGGGGCAGCAGCTTTTCCACAATTCGTTAGTCCTGTTACAGTCACGAAATAAGTGATAAAAGGTTTCTAATTCGCCGCAATAGAGGCAGCTTCCGTCGTCAGATATGTGGCGGCGGAGTCTTTCCGAATTTGTCATCAAGGCCTCCCTGTAGAGCAGCCACAAGAACGTCCTGATCCTTTCGGGGCCAGGCCATTTCCATATGTGGTTCCAGTGTGGTTGTTCTATGTGGCCTCTAGTTCCTGCAAAAATAGAATGAGAAGAAGAAGTAGAAAATTTTTCATTTTTTGTCCATTTCCAAGCTAGCTTATCCGTCCCAACTGCAGCAGTTGGTGGGGGGATAGCCTTAATAATTTCTAGGATATCAAGTGGTAAGGACTGCCGGAGTTCACTCCAAGCCCAATTTCCTTTATTATCAACGAAGCTACTGAGTGTTTTGGAGTTATCCTCTGTCGAGAGTGGTATTAGCATGAAGGAAGACAGGGGGTTACCCAGGTTCAACCAGTTGTCTGTCCAGAAGGGGATTGTTTCTCCATCACCAACTGTCCATCTGATTCCATCAAGGATGCTCGGCCAAACAGCGACGATGTGTTTCCACAACAGGGAGCAGTTATTCCTTGTGATGCTTTGAGGGATTCTATTTTCGGGGATGGCATATTTGGCTTTTAGAATTTTCTGCCAAAGGTTCCCTCGTTTGAAAGCAGGTTCCAGGCATGTTTCAGGAAGAAACTAACATTAACGTCCCTTAGTTTGCGCATCCCTAAACCGCCGCAAGACTTGGGCTGGCAAACCGTATCCCAGTTTACCAAGCTTAACTTTCTTTCGGATTGAGAAGCTCCCCATAGAAATTTTCGTCTGAGCTTGTCGATTTGGTCGACTGTACCTTTTGGGAGCATAGTAGATTGCATAGTATAGGTTGGGACAGCTGCCAAGACTGATTGACAAAGTGTGAGCCGTCCCGCCATGGAAAATTTGTGGGGATTCCAAGTGTTAATTCTGTTCTGAATTTTTATGACCTTTTTATAGGTGGAATTTACCGTGCAGGATCGGGACTCCGAGGTACTTTCCCAGGTTGTTTACAAGAGTGACGCCCATCATCGAACTTAAGGTTGCCGCCAGGGACGTGTCTATGTTGGGAGAGCAATAAAGTACCGTCTTCTCGTTGCTAACCATTTCGCCTGAAGCTTTGCAAAACTTGTCTAGGACGGACCGAATAACTCGGATTTGGTCAGTGCTAGCTTCCGCGAAAAGGATCAGATCATCCGTGAAAAGAAGATGTGACAAAGGCGTTTTATCGCTGCCAAAAGTGAGAGGTTTCCACCTGTGATTTCGAACTTCCAGGTTGATAGCGTGGGACAATCGTTCCATGCAGAGGACGAAGAGATAGGGGGAAATGGGGTCTCCCTGACGAACTCCACGACCTGGCTTGAATTCCTATCCAATGACGCCATCCCAAAGAATGCTTGTGCTTCCGGTGTTTAAAAGACTCATGATCACCTTATTAAGGTTAGGAGGGATACCAGCGTCATCAAGAATATCCGCAATAAAGCTCCAGTTTACTCTGTCGAAGGCTTTGGCCAAATCAATCTTGATAGCGATCCAACCTTTGCGCCCTTTTGAATTTCGCATCGTGTGGATGGCTTCTTGAGCTATGACAATGTTTTCAGCAATGTGTCGACCTGGGACGAAGCTGGTCTGGGTCGGAAGGGTTAAAATTGGCATCACCTTCTTTAGTCTGTTTGTTATCACCTTTGAGATTATTTTCGCTGACACGTTGATCAGGCTGATTAGCCTGAAATTTTGGAAATTGATAGGGTTTTCCGTCTTTGGAATAAGAACTACCAATGCCTTGTTGATGTCGGGGTCGATTTGGCCGTTTGTGAAGGCTTCTCTGACCAAGTTACCAACTGAGGTGCTGACTGTGGACCAATTGTGTTGATAGAACCCCACATTGAAGCCGTTGACACCTCCTTCTTTGTTCTTATCCATTTCAAATACGGCTTCCCGTACTTCTTTGTCATGAACATCTGCTAAGAGGGGAGCTAGAAATCTGTTAGGAATTAAAGGAAATTGGTTCCTGATAGCATACCTTTCTGATGGTGAGGGATCCTGTTGGTAAAGTTGTTTGAAAAATAAAGAAGCTCTGTCTCCCAAAGTTTCAGCATCAGCGCACCAACTACCATCATCTAGTTGGAGAGATTTGAATTTTTTCTTTCTCCTCGCCGGACGGTGTGATGCGTGGAAGATCTTGGAATTTCTATCGCCTTGAAGGAGCCACATGGATCTGGAGTTCTGCAAACGGTGTAGCTCCTCTTGCGTGCATATAGTTTCGTATTCATCTCTTAATTCTTGTTCCAAGGATTGGAACCAAGGTGTGGAGTTACCAAAACTTGTTGAAGCCCTTTTAATCTTGCTAAAACCCTCCTTTTATTTTTGTGGATGTTTCCAAAATGGTGATACTTCCAATCGCCAATGTTTGCCACCAGGGATTGCATGTTCTCCGTGAGCTTTCCGGTCGGGTTCCATATATGCCTTAGCCATTTTGTCCACTCGTTGTGAGCTTCCCACATGTTTTGGTACCGGAAGGGTTTTGGGGGGCGTGGGGTGCTATTTTTGGTGACTTGATATAAAATCCTTTAAAACAGAGATTGTTGTGTTGTTAGCCATACTTTGACAATTCCAGGATAATATTTTGTTACTCATAATGATAAAAAAAATTAAGAGAGGGGTGGAGAACTTTACCGGCCGAGATCCGGCGGCTGTTCTTCCATGGGTCGCTGGAACTAGCCCTTCTGACTGTCCAGATTGATCCATCGCTATGTTTGCTTTGACATCAGCCATTTCCTTGTCCTCAGCGATTATCTCTTCTGGAGGAATTGAGCGGCCTACTTGAAATTTAAGGTTGGGTTTTAGGTGAAAGCCCCTGTTTGGGTCGGGTGGTTTGTCGGCAGTGGGATCGGTGCCAGTGGTTTTGTGAGTCGGATTCGGGTGCGGTATCTAGATCGCACTATGTTTTAAGGGGTCTAAAATTGGTTTTGTGACTGAAGTATTGCTATGCAGTGTCGTGGGGTGGGTTGGGGGAGTGTTAACAAGTTCTTTGCTGTGGTTTTGGGCCGAGGAGGGACCAGGTTGTTGCTGACCCACTTGGTTATTGGGCTGGTTTTCAGAGTTCGGTTGATTAGTAGCTGGTGAGGTTTTCTTGGACCATGTAGGGTCTGTTGGTGCGGCATCGGGTTTTCTTTTACTGGGTTTGGGCGCTAGGTCGTGGCTCTTACCTTTCCCTGTGCTTGGGCTGCTTTTGGGCTTGTAGGTATTACCTGCAAGGTGAGTTTGACCAGTGGTATTCGTTGGAAATTTATCATTTTGGGTACATGTGGTTGTTTTATCGGGGACATCGCCGGTTCCTTCGTGGGCAGACTCCAGTTCCAACTCCAACAGTGGTGAGAACTTCGATTGGCCAAAGATGAAAGTCTGCTTCTTTGCTGGGGTGTACGGTCGCCTGGTTTTCTTTTGAGCGTAATTCCATTCCCCTAGGTGGGAGGTCTGCTGGTGTTGCATCGGAAGATAAGTAGCTTTTTCCCAGCTAGCATTGGCCGCATCTGGGGCTGATTGAATTTCTTTTCGCAGATCCGGGTTAGACGTGCTTGGTTCTGAAACTTCTTCCAATGGCGTCGCCTCCTGGTGGGACGGTGGTGGTGGTGGGGGTGTTGGGCAGCTCTGGATGACGTGGCCGTATTTACCACAGTGGAAACAAATTTGCCTCAAGTCTTCATACTCGATGTTATACGTTTTTCCATCAATTCTGAGTTTCCCTTTGAGGGGTTTGGACAGATCCAATTCGATAGCGACTCTGGCGTAACGACCTCTTTCAGCGGTGATTGTATTTCTGTCGCCTTTAATGAATCTTCCCATGGGCTTTGTGATGTCCCTCAATAGAGGTTCGTGAAAATATTTTAACGGGAGACCCGGTATCCGAATTCAAGTGGGTACTGCTGACAGATTTTCGCCCGTGGGGTCAAAATCTGGGGTCCAAGGGAGGACCGTGATATAGTGCTCCTTGATTGACCAGGGGCCATTAAGCAGGACATGATTGTAGTCCTCCACGTTTGAAGTCGGAACATATGGCAACCTTCGATAACATCCGATGGGAAAACTTCCCCTTTTGGTTGCCACATGTCCTTCAGACGTTTATGAAGCAAATAATAAGGGAATTCACGTCCTAAAGGTCTTACAGCCACTGTGTAGGTCATGGCGCGATTCATCCTTCTTTGGACCGGGTTGGCAAAATCAATTGTAGAGAGGCCGTCGACCTCTCCGTAAGTGACTTCACCTTCCTCTGTTGTTACTGATTCCATGTGGAATCCCTTGGAATTTTTTGTTTGCTGACCCTGCAACAAAATATCCCTAAAGGATTGGCCCCAATTCGATGGGCGTGTTTCCTTCGATGTAACTCCATTACTTGCTAGAGAGTTGGGTTGAGGTTCATTTGTGGTGGGATTGATTGGTATGGGGTTGTCTTTATCATAATTCAATGGTGGGGAATCCACCATCTCCATTGTGGACCGGAGGAAAGGACTATTTTGTTACCGTTGGTTTGCAGAGAGAAAGGCTTAGAGAGAGAGAGAGCTCCACCAGACCGAAAAAGAAAAAAAAGAAAGGCTAAAGGTGTGTTTGATAATAACCATATTAACTCCAAAGGAGAGGAATGGATTACCAGACACACATGGTAGCCCAAAGGTTCTATGGGCTTCTTCAGCCCAAAGGTTCTAGTAAATTACAGTATGAGTTAATTGTAGCTTACTCATTATTATTGTCCAGTTTAAATTTTTATTTCTAGTTTAAGTTGTACTAAAAGTGAAATCTTAAATTGAACAATAATTTTGTACAGTGACCTATAATTTAGTACGAAATCGGAGATTAATAATGGCAGAACATGAACATTTGGCCCAAAAATTTGACGTGGCAGCAGTAGAACAGGACTCGTTTCTCATTGCCCCTGCAATGTGGACACCTGGAGTTTTAGACCAGTTTTCTAGTTCTACATCATCCCTTCAAATTATTTTCTTAACCAGTAGTATTCAAACGATTCTACCATTTTCTTCAAAGAAACTTGAGAGAGTAAGTTTAGTTTTTTTATGATCAGTTACTCGTTGTCCAACATTATTTTATCGATCTTTAGTCATCCAGAAATTACTCCTTTTTTAGTGATGTTTTCGTGAGCTGATAATATTCGTATTTCTTGGGTTTTTAACAGCAGTTTGGAAAGCAAACATGGGTCAAGGAGAAGAAGTGAAAACCAGAGAGTCTCCCAGTGTTGGGATTCTGGAAAGAGGGGAAATTTTCTTCTTTTACCGCCCTAAAGTGACCAAGAAGGAAGCTCACAGTCCGGCGGATGTACAACGGTTGTACGTGGTTCTCCGACCTGAATCCGGCGAAAAATCCGTGGAAGAGAAGCAAGGATCCGATTCCGGCAAGGAAGGCAGTAAACTCGGCGAGTCTTCCGCCGAGGAAAACCCAACTCGTCCACGTCCCAAAAGCCACTACGAAGAAGGTGGGCACGGCGTCGAGAAAGTCGACATTGAGAAGCAGCCGTTGCTGAGGTTTATTGTAATGGGGAAGAAAAGTCTCCCTGACCCGACCCGGCAGAGGGGCCGGCCTTACTGGGGCTTCGTCGATTTGGTTACCACCAAAATCGATGATGTGAAAGCTTCGTTGAAAGGGGAAGAATATGACACCAAAACCAGAGGACACCGTCAGACGGAGCCGGCGAGGGCGTTGGGTGAAGGCATTTATCGGATCTTAAGGCATAACCCGGGAAAGAGAATGCATACCCATTTGGTTTACAAGCTTGAATTCCCACCTGAGGATGAGAAGAACGAAGCTCAGGAATCTCTGAACGTTGAACGGGAAGGGTCGTTTATTATCCAGGTGAAGAACCCGGATCAGGAAGGAAGTTCTGGGTTCGGTGGGCTGAAGAGAAAGCGGAGGGCGAGTTTCCCGGCGCATTTGCAGGGCAACGTTGGTCACCGGAAGTTTACTCCGGCGGATCCTCCTGATTTCCTCAACTATGAAGGGTGTGAGTTTCTTCTGATTGCAGCAGCGGATGATGTGGAAGAGGAGTTGGGACTGGAGTTGAAAACAGAGGTGGAGAATTCCCATGATCCGTCTTGTTCGGATTTGGTCAGGACTTTTGGTGAATTTGCTCCGGTCAAACCTCTTATTGAAGGAACTTGGGCTTGATGTCGTAAGTAGTAATAACATTTTGCTTTTTGCTAGTTTGATTTGCTTGATGTAATAGACGACTGATCAATGACCTTCAGGGCTAACCTTTTTGTTGGATGCTAGTAGTAGTCCTAGCTATATTGTGAATAGTTTTGCTCAATCTTAGGCGTTTTGTGGATTTTGTTGTCTTGGTAGCCTTTGGTTATCTTGCATGTACTAAATGATGTATTTTCATGGAAAGGTTGTTAAGAATACCACAACAAAATCAGCCCTTAATTGCGCAACAATTGTCTCTTCTCTTATTTAGCATCGAGCTGTCTTTTTCTGCCACTACGATACAAGGATTGTGAATTGCAACTGTGAGTTCAAGTTGTTTTAGGCCGGTTTGATTATTTGGCCTGTCAACCCTTCAATTGTGGTAAGACAACAAATAGAACACATTTCCTTGAAGGCATTGGTGGTACTAATAATTGAGGTCATTGATAATCATGCACGTTCTATCCCAAGTGGTGATGACTTTGCATTATTTAATTGCTTCGTGATCCAACTTAGTTGCGTTGGGACCCTTAACCATGATATAAAGCAGCAAAACTTATACTACCACCGTTTGCCCAAAAGTACTCTACTTTTATTCGCGACATCAAAAATTACTTTCAATAAATGAGGCATTGTATCGAGCTCTTATTCTTTTATTGTGATCCAAATGTGCTAGAAATGTAGCAATCGTCAGTTTTCAAGGCAGATAGCTTAAGTAACGAATTGATGTTTTTTCATGCTTATGTGAAGAATTGTGGAAATAAAACGAACAACTATGAAATCTGAGTTACGCCTTGTTGGCATATTTGTGAATCTTGTCATTGCCAACTTTTTTATCTTTTCTTTTTCACGTAATCTTTTTCGTCCCAAAATAATTATTTAGTTGATATTTTTATTTTTTAGTTTAAACTGTACCAAAAGTAAAAATATATACAAAACAATTATTTCATAACATAAGAACAAAATGGGTATTCCTTTTGTCCCAAAATTATTGTCTAGCTTGAATTTTCATTTATAGTTTAAGTAGACAATAATTTCGGAACAGAACAAGAATAATGCATATTGTCCTATGTTAGGGTATGAACTTAATGGCATGACTCGCACCAAACTTATGTTACATCACATTGTATTTGAAGTTATTGTCCCAAATAATTAGATACATTTTTAAGTCATATAAATTTTCACTATAATTTTTTGAGAAAGTATCCTCTATATATATATATATATATATATATATATATATATATATTAAAGGAAAAAGGATGAAGTGATCACGTGTCATCCAATTGCCATCCAATTTAGGGGCGGAGCCAAGCCCCTACCCTTAGGTGGGGCAAAACTATTACATATAAATGTTACTGGGGCAAAATAATATTTATTTTAAAAAATAATATTTATTTTAAAATTTAAGAATAAATTTTTAATATTAGTAATACATTAGGGGTATTTGAAAAATTTTGCCCCAGCTGGGCTCAACGTGGCTCCGTCACTGATCCAATTGATTCATTAATACGTGTCACTTGATGATTGGTCCTTCATTAAACAATTAAAATATATTAGTAAAACTATTAATTTATAACTTTACCATGTATTGAGTTATGTTTTTTTTTTTTGAGATATGTATTGAGTTAAATTTTAATTAATGGTTTTCTATTTAAAAATAAGATAACAATATCAAGATAATCTCATATTTTTAAAATTAATATCAATTCAAAATTTAAACTTAATCTATGTTATAAAATATATAATTATGATCAAACGTAATTAAGTTGTATAAGTTAAATATTAAATAAAATTAAGGTACATTCACGTATGCATTCATCCAGTTCTTCTCACTGAAATTGATAAATCAGTTATCCCACAATTATAAGGGATAA
This sequence comes from Oldenlandia corymbosa var. corymbosa, assembly GCA_949775105.1. Classification (NCBI taxonomy): domain Eukaryota; kingdom Viridiplantae; phylum Streptophyta; class Magnoliopsida; order Gentianales; family Rubiaceae; genus Oldenlandia; species Oldenlandia corymbosa. The sequence continues at coordinate 34,735,406 of OX459118.1, read as the reverse complement.
ATACAACTTAAAATATGTTAATATAATCAATTAAAAAGAATCCCTTAATTAAAAGGATCGGTCATTTGATGCTCCAAAAACATAACACTATAAATATATGTCTTTTCCACATAAAATTTGCCACAAATCTCTCTCGGGAAAAAAAAATTGATTTTACTCTCTCATCTATCTGAAAACATTATTCATGCTACAGGCGGGTTACTTTTTATTTTTCCTTCAATTTTGGATCTTTAGTTGGAATAAAGGATGTAAGAAAAATGTGGCATGATGAATAAAATGATTTAAAATGAGATAAGTATGTTCAAGTGGGATAATTCACATTAAAAATAAAATAATCTTAGTTTTGAAATTGATTTGATCTTTCAAATCTTTAAAATTCAAATCTCTTAAACTAAATAGAAGCCAAAATTCTTTTACTCTTAGTATCCCAATAACAAGCTGTCACAAATCATATATTTATTTTACACAATCAAATTTGAGTTTTTTTTATTTTTTCTTTTTTTGTAAATCACAGACAAATAGATTGATAAACACAGCATGAGTTTATATAGGTGGTATGAGTTTACTTCATAATATTTAAATTTTTGGGGTGATTAGTGATGGTGTTTGACAAATTTAGAGCAAGGGTACAATTTTATCTTCTTTTGGATATGGTGACGAAAACAAATAAGATTCAAAAATTAATATTTAAAAGCCCATTGTGCAATGTCGCCGTGTCTAAGGCCTGAAAATATCTTTGGACAAGTAATTAGATAACACTTTTAAAAAATTTCTCTTTGGATAAGTAAATAATTCTTGTTTTTTCTTTATTTCTTTTTTTTTGGGGGTTCAACGGGATGTTTAAAATAAAGATGAAAAGATGAAAATGAAGATGTAATGAGATATACCTTTTGTGTGTGTGTGTGTGTGTTGTTCAACGGGTTGTCAAAATTTCTAAAATTACAGCCAAAACAGTTGTTGGTTTTTAACCTAAAAAAAACTAAGACTTTTTTAAACAGAACAATACACATTAACATACTGTAAAAGATGAAAATGAAGATAGAATGTGACCCGATGAACTACGACTCTTTTATAGTTTGATAAAACTTCTGAAGAATTTTTCTTTGGACAAATAATGCTTGTTTTTTGTTTTTTATTTTTATTTTTGCTCAACGGGCTATCAACAAAATAAAGATTGAAAGTTGAAAATGAAGACGGAATGAGATTCGCTGGTTCTTCTTCATTTTCTTTTTTAACGTGATGTCAAAATAATAATAATAATAACAATAATAATAATAATAATTGCAACCAAAACCATCGTAGGATTTTAACCTACTAAGGATTCAGAACTTTTTAAACAAGACGATAGATGATGATATATTGTTAAAGATGGAATAAGATCCGCCAGAAGACGTCCTATTCTAAATTAGGTTACATTTTTGAAAAAAATTCTTTTTGAACAAGTAGCATTTGGTTCCTTTTTATGTGTGTGTGTTTAATGGGCTTTCGAAAATGAAGCTGGAAAGATGAAAATGAAGACGGAGTCATATTTGTTGCTTTCTCTTCTTTTATTTTTATTCAACAGGCTATCAAAAATTGCTAAAATAACAGCAAAAACATCACAAGTTTATAATCTATCAACGATTTGGAACCTTTTAAGTAGAATGATTTAGACTGACATGCTATTAAAGATGAAAATAAAAATAAATAAAATCCATAAGAAGGTGGCCCTTCCATTATTAGTGAGAATAGTGTATTTATGTTTTCATTAGTCATTATCCCATTTCATTATTATTTGTTACTGTTTCTATCATTACTCTTCAGAAATTAGGGTTCGACTGTAAAACAAAAAAATATAAATTAAACGAACTAAAATGAAAGTTTTCTTAGTTTTGTTTCCAAATATCGTGAGTAATTTTTTCACTTCTAAACAAATCTTTTCATAAGGCAATTTTATTCATTGAATTATTAAACTAAAATATTTCTCACCTCCTAAAGAGTTAGCCCATATCTTATTTATAATTTTAACTAAAAACACGAATCTTTTTAGTTTCAGTAGAGTATTATATCACTACGGGCATAATACTAGTTTTATTAAAATATAACTATGACCGCAAGGAGTAAAATTCATGTCAGCACCACTTTGGACCAAAATGGAGTGGAGAAACGACCCAACAAGCCCACTAACAATTTAATTAAACCAAAAAAAAAAAATCATATGGGGCCTTCACAAGTCCAACCTCCAAAGCGGCAGACGCGTCTTTTTGCCTTAATCGAAAGTCTTGTCCTAAACTGAAATGTAAATCCACATTTCATGAGTGAATGCCTTAAATTGGATTGGGAGTTTAGGACAGTGGTAGCGAGATACGCGCGACAAGAAAACACTGCCCTTTTTACTGCATTTTTTTTTTAATAGCTTTAAGGACAAAAAAAATTTAATTCCATTTGGGCTGCTCATTAGACTTATTCTCATCTGGTCATCACCTTGATCTCATCAAGATCTCAACTTTTTCTTATCTTACTTGTTGTTGTTGTTGTTGTTGTTGTTGTATTACGCTTTAATTTCCTACCGGCCAAGCGCCGTTTCCATTTCTCTTTGTAGTCTTTCCAGTCTAGTAAGTTGTAACTTCTTTCTTGGCTCATCTGATCAGTTTCATCTTCTATTGGCTTAATGGTTGACATTTCTGGGTTGTGATTGCATATGCTATTCCTTCAAGTTTATATCTTCCTTATTCTTGTATTCAATTTGTGCGTTGCCAGTGGATGTAGATGGGAAAGTAAACTTTAATACCATAATAACTAGTAGAATTCTAAGAGTTGCTGTCATAAGTCATTTCTTATGAAATAAAAAGGCTTTCCAGTACACAGACTTTGGATAGCAACTTGGAGTTGATTGGGTCTTTTTAATTTTCCTTGACTTTGTTGGGGTTTCCTGTTTTCTGGAGTGCAGTCAAAGTTGTTAGGTAGATCCTTATGGTCCTGGGGAGCACAGAGTTTGCCCTCTGTAAATTTTTTTAGATCTTATACATGTTTGATTGGCTGAGGCACCAATAATCTCAAGAGGGTTAGATAAGAAATGGGGAATACTTGTGTTGGACCTAGCCTCTCCAAAAATGGTTTCTTGCAGTCTGTTTCTGCTGCAATGTGGCGAACTCGATCCCCGGATGATATGGTAGGTAATATTGAAAGTGTCCACACTGAAAGTGAGACTCCTACTGCTACTGGCAAAGAACCAGAATCCCCTCTGCCTGTCCAAAGCAAGCCACCAGAACAAGTCAAGATTCCTGGACCAGAAGTGGAATTAAAGCCTGAACCAGAACCGAAAGAAGAGAAACCGGCCAAGGCTAAGGTGCCCCGGCCTGTGAAGAGGGTTCCAAGTGGGTTGAAGGAATCAGTTCTGCAAACCAGAACTGGTAATTTGAAGGAATTTTATAGTTTGGGTAAGAAATTAGGACAAGGTCAGTTTGGAACTACATTCCTTTGTGTGGAGAAGGCCACAGGAAAGCAGTACGCTTGCAAATCTATTGCCAAAAGGAAGTTGTTGACGGATGATGATGTCGAAGATGTTAGACGGGAAATTCAGATAATGCACCATTTGGCAGGCCATCCTAATGTGATTTCAATTAAAGCAGCTTATGAGGATGCGATTGCGGTTCATGTTGTGATGGAGTTCTGTGCAGGAGGTGAACTTTTCGATAGGATTATTCAGCGTGGGCATTATACTGAAAGAAAGGCAGCTGAGCTTACAAGGACAATTGTTGGCGTTGTAGAAGCTTGTCACTCGTTAGGGGTGATGCATCGTGATCTGAAGCCTGAGAATTTCCTTTTTGTAAATCAGAGGGAAGATTCCCTTCTCAAGACAATTGATTTTGGCTTATCCATATTTTTCAAGCCAGGTATCCTCAGTGTTATCAAATTGCTTTCTGTTCTATGCTGGGTTACTTATTGTCATTAAGTCTCTAAATTACATAAACAATCCTTTTCCAAAAGACCCTTTATGGTTTCACAAAATGAATGCTTGTGCTTACACTCAATAACCGTCCAGGGTAGGGTTGGTTGAAATGACGCAAAGATGTCTGCAATCAATTCCTTGCATACGTAGCTTAAGATGACAATTGAACAACCTCCAATAGGTTTGATCGTCACAAACCAGCAAAAGATGTCTGCATGCAATTTATTGCGTGTGTAACTTGAAATAGCAATTGAACAATAGGATGCGTTGTATTTTGTTACTTCTTTGTTTTATTCAGAACAAGGTGTTCCTTTTTCCTTTTGCCATGGCATCGTTTTGAACTTAACCAATTCCTTAGTTGTCCTCTGTCCTATTATTAACCTGACTCTCAACTTGAAGCAATTTGACCAAGTTTTCCACGTATTAGCAGTGCTTCGCTATGATAAGGGATTAACTAGCCTTTAAATGCATCGTCATTCAAACTTCTTCTTGTGTTGTTTGTACTTCCTGAAGTATATTAAGTCCAAATGTTCATTGAAAATACTTTCGGAGGTACTGTACAGGCATTCTGTGGTTTAGAACTTCTATTTTACCACATCTAATGCAAGTCAGAGTTCTAAATCAAAACTTTATGAAGTTTTTATACGCATCATTAGCTATTGAAGGTGTAGCATTCTTGCCCAGGGGACAAATTTACCGACGTTGTTGGCAGTCCATATTATGTTGCTCCTGAAGTCCTTCGAAAGCGTTATGGTCCTGAAGCGGATGTCTGGAGTGCTGGAGTGATTGTCTACATTCTACTAAGTGGTGTACCTCCTTTCTGGGCTGGTGAGATTTGAGATGCCGTTTAGTGGAGTAAACTTCTTTGGGGTCATTTAAACATATTACTTTTTCTAATCCAAATGGTCAATGCTGCAGAATCTGAGCAAGGAATATTTGAACAAGTCTTGCATGGAGATCTTGACTTCGCGTCTGATCCCTGGCCCAGTATTTCTGAAAGTGCAAAGGATTTGGTGAAGAAAATGCTTGTTAGAGACCCTAAGAGGCGTCTAACAGCACATGAAGTCCTGCGTAAGTGCATTTGCAAGATTTACCTTTGAAAGTTTGTGTCTTCAGGTTTTATAAGATGCTGCAGGTATTAACTCCCATCTCTGCAAAATTACGTTACATCCATTACCCACCCACCCACACACACAAATTCATCACGTCCTAGTGTCAATGGCTTTACTACCAGAGTTGTGTGACTTGTGCGTTGGAACTTGGCCGGGGATTTTTTACCGTATGAAGAAGTTTCCTTAATGTTTTCTAGCAAATACTGTTTCTTTTTAGCCATTCTGTGTTCTGATGTTTGCCTTGTCTTTACCGGCTTGTAATGGGAAATGTGTTTTGCCCACATATTCTTACTCCTGATTTGAAGTTCCTGACTTTGGGAAGTGCCCATTCAATTAACATCATTTTGATGAAGTTCTCCATATAGTTGGTAAACCCTTTTGTTGGTCCATGCAGTTGGTAGTGTCGCCACTTTAACTTGAAGGTGTTCTGTTGTTGATGTGGGGTGCAGGCATATGATGTACATATGTTTTCGCTACTTTTGTTCCAGTATGTCGCTGGTGGTGGTTTCTGAATGATCCGAACTTACGTTTTAAGAAATAATCCTTGGGAGTTGGTGTTAAAGAACACTTTTTTTGCAGTTATCAGCTCAGTCTCACAATCTTTCTCCTGGAAACTGGCATGAAAAGTTTGACTTGTTTCTATTCTTTTGTCTTTTACTCGGAGACTTAAAAAAGGATAGTTTGGATGTTTATTGCTATTACCATGTTTTCTGAATATAGAAAATGGATACTGCTTCAACCTTAAGAGCCTCAGTGAGAGGACAAATTTAATGATCTTTTTTTGCTGATGCAGGCCACCCTTGGGTTCAAATTGATGGTCTTGCTCCTGACAAACCCCTGGACTCTGCAGTTCTAAGCCGCATGAAACAATTCTCCGCCATGAACAAGCTAAAGAAAATGGCTTTAAGAGTATGTCAGAGTTAAAACTAATTTCTAAATGGTTTTGGAGTAAACCTGTGCCACCTCGTATGAGTTGTCTAGTGAAGTTCAGTAGAATGCATGGTGAAATTCGGAAACTAGATTTGCTTAAGATGGACATGTTCCACCTTTTCAGGTCATTGCAGATTCATTGTCTGAAGAAGAAATAGCTGGACTGAAGCAAATGTTTAAGATGATAGATGCAGATAATAGTGGGTCAATCACTTTTGAAGAGCTCAAAACTGGACTACAACGTGTTGGTGCCAATCTTAATGAGTCCGAGATTTATGATCTAATGCAAGCTGTAAGTTCTAAGTCAAGCAGATGTTGCTCTGTTAACAATTATTAAATTTGAGAGGAAAAAATATATATATCCTTTGGGTTATTATCTCCATCATCACGTCTGAAATGAGTGCAGTTCCTTGTCACACTTAGAAAAACATTACTTCGTGCATATCTAGATAAATGAACTGCTATCTTGGATGGCCTTTTGGCATGAATCAGATTAAGTTTTTCAACTATTTTCTGTTATCTGTACCCTTGAAACGGTTCATTATCTGATGTATTTTCTGAACATCTAGGCTGATGTGGATAACAGTGGAACAATTGATTATGGGGAGTTCATTGCAGCGACATTACATCTTAACAGAGTTGAAAGAGAGGACCACCTGTTTGCTGCTTTCAACTACTTTGACAGGGATGGAAGTGGTTATATTACGGCAGATGAACTTCAACAAGCATGCAAGGAATTCGGCATGGATGATACCAGCCTGGATGATATGATCAGAGACGTTGACCAAGATAATGTTGGTTTAGATTTCATACAACTGAATTTTGCATATTCAATAAGAACTTCAGCAGTATTCTTTTCCTCCCTATTACTAGCATGTCCATAGTAGTTTCTTGGTTCTGCAACAAAAATGAGGGTCTCTTTGATGTGTGTGATAGGGTCTAGGGCACCCCATCTTGCTGTTCTGTGTTTTAGACTTTCAAGATTAGCCTAATTTCAATTTTTGGTTGTGCAGGATGGACGCATTGATTACAAAGAGTTTGTGGCCATGATGCAACGAGGAAATCCCGTTGCTGGAGGTGGTAGGAGAGGCCTAGAGGATAGCATCAGCATTAATTTCAGGGAAGCCTTTAAACTATAGAACACCAGGCTGCAGAAAGGTTTAATCCTTCAATTCTTTCATCAATTTTCCCACGGATGTTTTAAGATGAACAATTATTACGGTCTCCATGTATTACAGAGTGTACAGTAGGAAATATAATCCGAGCAATTTTCTAGTTGCTGCCAGGTTTTAGCTTCTGTTGGTTGTGCTGTATACAGCTTTTCTTTTATACTGCCCACAACACCCTTAAAAAAAAAAAAATCTAAAAACATGTTTTTCTAAATTATACGATCTGACTATTGGAAGGTGGATATGTGGTTGGCATTGTTATATTGCTTCATCTGTTATCGCTTGTGTATTGGGAGCCGTTGTTGATTGAGATGAGAGGGAAACTAGGAATAGAATGCTTTCAAGCATGGACGATAATCGGTCAGTCACAGGAACTAACTTAGTCCAGACTGAATTTGCTGTAGAGAGTGCAGATTGGTTGAATTTGCAATTGCATTTTTGAGGGAAAAAGGCAAAGTTTGTGTGACATGGATCATAATCCTTGAAATGCCGTCTGGATATTCCTTTTTTTTTTGTGGGAACTATCTATCAAACAAATAATTATCCGTTGTTAACCATATCCATGGATCCTTGTGCAATCTGCTAGGCTAACAAAATTAAAAAAACAGAAGCCAGCATAAAGAGAGGTGGGAATCCCAAATCCGCGATCATGGAGGGATCAGACCAGCCCTATATCTGTTGAGATTGTTGATGTGTCCGCCGGCGCCGGCGCCGTATAATGAGTTCTTTTAACTCATCTAAAGAATACCTTTTGCATTAAACTACAGCCAAGTTTTTCTCTTCGACGTTCATGCACACCCAAAATTAAAGGAAACCACCGGCGTCAGCGTGCACATACATTTCACCATAAGCATTTTTACACCTCGCACCCAACTTGAAGGAATCAACAACTGGACAAGAATTTTACACTTGTTTGTAGATGCTCGCGGCTCTGGAAAGCAATTAATTAACACCAATCCTTTTCATAAACTCTGATGAGGACCATATTAATCTCGGAGCTCATTTTATTGCGAACCTTAGTAATTTATGGTCGTCCCGATTATCTCGACGGGGGCTTTTTTTTTTCTAAAAAAATAAAAACAAAATAATTTCCACTACTTGATCTGCAAGATGAATGCTTATTGTTTATATAAACATAATCACGAGGTAGGTTATGTGAATTATATGTTGTTATCGAGCTCTAAAGGAAAGTTCAGAGCGGTAAACAAAACAAGTAATATGTATATTCACAGCAGGCAGCTTCATTCATCGAGGAAAGAGTAGATAGTTGTGTCACGTTTCATCATATAATGGCTTTGTGCACAGACCTTAAATGGTCGTAGCAATCCTCACCAGTTACAAAGTGTTCCAGGCAGACCCAACAAATATGCCGGCCGCATCTACACGCAACATGATTGCAACCGTCCACTTTCTCGATCGTGAAAGTACAGACCGGCCACTTGTGGACATTTTCTTTTCCGGCGCACCATTCCTTCTCTGGATCATCTTTGAACTCCTTGTACTGTTCACATGACATAAATGGATGATACTCAAGGTGGCATCTCCACATAACATGCACCGCATAAAAATGGGGCGTCGGCCGAATCGCTGACTTGATACACTGAAGGACAATCGGGAGAAGGGCAAAATCTGAAACTTCCCCCACTAGCTGCAACAAATGCAGCTAAAGAAGCCCGAAACAGTTCTTCAAACTTCTCACCTATCATCAGAGACCTCAAATCTGTATGCAGGAAACGAGCCCCACAACCCATCTTTGCACAACGGATCGGAAAGCTGCCCTGACTTCTAATTGCAGACTCGCACTGTTCAACTAGGCATGACCTGCAGAACTCATGTCCACAATGTTCAAGCTTGTAACCGTCCTCAACTTCACAAAAGCAAATGGCACACGAGTCCTCTTCATAACTTTTATCAGGTGATGAATCACTTTTCTGCGCAATCTCATGAATAATGGCTTGAACTTTAGGGCTCAAGTCTTTTGCACCTCTTAGAGAGATGAAATGGCGTTTGGTATCCAAGGAAAAATCAACACCAGGAAACATTTCTTTAAGCCCATGAAGTTCGGGACCTAACTTCTGAACAATCCTCTTCATCATATCTGAAGGCAGCCCGGCACCGCGAAGATGGACTTGCAGTTGCTTGCTCTCATGTAACGTCAGAAGAGATCTGATAAGCCTCGTCTTTTGCCACCTGAATCTTGTCTTCTGTACCAAAGACCCTAACACTGAGGGCCTGCTTGTCAAAAAAGAATGTAGGATCCCTGTCTCCTTCCGAAGCGTCTTCATAAGTATGATACCGTCACGAGAAAAAAAGTTGCTGCAAAACTGTTGGTGTTATGGCTTCCTGGTCAACAATGATGCCTTTCATCAGCACCTCAAGCGGTCTTCTAATCTCTTCCACAATTTTGGTGGCAGGTGCAGATATATTCACTCGATATGAACGATTTTCATTTTGTACCATTGTGCAATCAACACCTGCAAATCATTATAAAACAAAAATCTATGATTCAACTACAGCAAATTATCTACTACGAACCAAATTAAGTCGCAATCTAAAAAACTTTGCTCAGTTGAAAGGGCCATGACATACCACATTGATTAAATAACATAACAATCTTGATGGAATCCTTATCTTTCTCTCTTTCTTTAGAAAAAATTAGCAGCAGACCAACTATATTTGTAAACTTTTTGGCACCAAACAATCAATAGCCTAATGCAGGGTCCTAGAGGACAAAAAATGAAGCCATACAAGCTAACAGATAAGCTTAATGCTAACATCCATGCTTCTGCGAGCTAGATAGATTACGGTGTAGCTACAAATGGATCCAAACAAAATTAAAAAATCATGCTCAGAGAAAGAATAACAGAATATTTCGACCTTTTCTTCTGCGGGAGCTTGCGACTAAAGTGTTCAGCTGATTACGTAGCACATTGTACACAGGTTCAGGACATGAAACAGAGCTATGAAACAAATGCTGACATTTCAGCCAAACAAGACATCCTGGTAATGCTTTCCCATTTATTTGGTCCAAAGCCTTCGCGGCCTCCAAATGCAGACTGCCATCAAACATAATCGTGGGCTCTCATGTAAGTGTCCTTTGGTTCGGGTTGAAGCACCTCAACACAGACAAAGGTACCAAGAGGGTTGCCTTTAGGCATAAAAGAAGATATTTCTCTCAGAAGCGCTTCTTCACAAGCAGCAGGGGAGAAAGGATCAACAGCTTCTTTTCGCAACAAGAACACATCCAATATCTTCCTACTTGTCACCGAGGCTAAAACTTCAAAAATTTCATCTTCAGATATTTCTCTATCAAGTTTTCTAAGGACCACACTGTCTGTATACTTGGTGCTTCGTTCAAAATGAGTTACATTGGATAATTCATGCACCAAGGTAGCAACATCCTCCTCCTGACACTTTACAATTGCCACACCTATACTATACCTACGCGGCCAAGAAACTTTTGCTTTCAAAGCAGAAAAGGGTAGCAGTTTATGGTCACCGACATAGCTGTTCCGAGAAGGAATCACCGTTAGTAAGCCACCACAGAACTCAGCCTGATTGAGCTCAGTAGCTCTCCTTGCAGCATCAGGTGAGAGAAATGTAATCCTAATACACTCTTCCGGCACCTTGCTTTCTTGGCCAATGGATGAAAACTTATGAAAACAACAAATAGCACCACCTGTCTCTCTCTCCATAAACATCAATAGCTCTTTGTCATTAACACAGTTCACTTTGGAATGAAAAACGTCAACAGTTAAACATTTCTTCTCCAGCTCCAGATGCTTGATCTCAGCACCAGCTCCAAAAAGAGCAACACTTGAAGAGACTTTGGATCCTCCACTAAAGAGGCATCTTTCGGAGCACTCATTCTGCAATAATCTGAGTTCATACTCCAGTGCATCATTCGCAGTGCCACAAACTTTCTCCATGTCTTCAGGAGCAGCATACAAACGAACCTCATTCTTATCGACATAAACTTCAACTCCAATTCGTTCATCCAAGTATTCTTTCCTGAGTTGTGTGAAACAAGATTGTTCAAGTTACCATTACCTTTCCCGCAGAACCTTTTCAACATCGAACTGCCAAACCCTGTCAAAATTCTCTTTTGAAGCCTCTCCTTATCCATCTTACAAAAATCAAACAATGGAGGGGGACTAAGAGCAGAAAATGATTTGAAGTCAACACAAGTAACGCATACCAGATATTGGTAAGATGCAGAAAGAATTTCACCAAAAACAACCCAACCAGGTCTTTGATCAAAAACAAGTAAAGAACAAGAAGGATGTAGTTGAATATGTTTGCCTGTAAGTGCAACTACATAACCAAGGTCATCATGACGAGAGTAGATGGCCACATTTTCTGCAAAAGCAGAAAGTATGATACTCTTTAGGGTCGCATTCTGCGGCGTCTGCATCTGGGGATCCCATTTCCAATAACTTGGTATGAGCATATTGAGTTCATTTTTAAGGCGCAAATCCAACTCTTGTGCTGCCTCCTGGCATCTCGGCATCGATTTTGCATTGATGCCATTTTCCCAACACCAGATATTTCTTCTTTCACAGGGGACAGCTTCCCACTCCTTGTAAACATGAAGTAAAGTGAAGAGGTCACCACTATGATGACAAAATTGGAATTCGCCAATTTTAAGACAGATTAAGACAGATTCCCACTCTTTTAAGACAGATTTTAACTTGCTTTCTCGAGTTCCATCTCTACAAAATATGCTATTTGAATTTGCCATAACAGCAGCAAGAACAAGGCCTTCCCTACCAAGGCGATGTTTAAAGCATTCAAGAATAATTTTACCAAGCCGTGGCTCAATTCCTAGCTTAACTAATTCTCTCCCTTCTGAAGTCAATTCAAACACATCATTATGTGGTGCAACAGCTCCAAGTTGAACAAGATTACTAAGGGCCATCTCAATCGCTTCGGCACTAGGGGCATCAACATAATTAAAATCCTGTACATTCTTGACACCCAAAGCAAGAATCCTCAAAACAGCCACACCTAGATGAACCCTCCGAATTTCAGGCTCCTGATCAGCAGACATCCGCTCAAAATCATTCTCAGAATGAACTCTGTAACACCTCCCAGGTTCAGTCCTTCCAGCACGACCAGCGCGTTGGTTAGCAGAACTCTAACTGGTGCAGCAAATCCGGAGGACATTCATTCCAGTGACAGGGTCAAATTTTCTCTCCTTCACCATGCCTGAATCCACGACATATTTGACACATGGAATGGTTAAAGAGGTCTCAGCAACATTTGTTGCAAATATTACCTTTCTCTTACCTGGATAGTTGTCAAAAACTTTATGTTGCTCTTCAAAGGTTATATCACAATTACTAGATGTATGTAATATTATATTATAATTTAAAATATAGTACTGTTTTAATGATGCATTGTTGTAAGACTGCTTTTGTGTATATGTGTTGACTACTAATTCAAAACTCAGAAGTGTAAGTTTGTGTCTAATAAATTAGAAGTTTACATACATTCATTATTGTCTAATGTTTATAGATCTAAAATACATTAGAAATATTATCAATCAACTTTAATCTAATTACTCAAAAAAAATGTTACTTGAGTACAAAATGTCACTATTAGGGTGTCATACTATAATTATTATAAGTTTAAAAGACTAGTTTAAAAGTCTACGCATTTTATGGGGGCAATTTTCAATTTTTAGGGTGTTATAATATAATTATAAGCATATATGTAAAAACACAAATAGATCCTCCTTTTTTGTGAAATATTACATTTGAGTCTCTTATGCCTAATTACGGAGAATTAATGTATTTTATGAGAAAGTATAAATAAAAAAAAATGTTACAAGAGATAAAATATTTTACTTTGTCAATTTCAATGTATTTTATGAGCATAATTAACCTCACCAATGGAAACTGTTATTATTCATCTTCATTTTACTTTGTCAATTTCTTATTCACAATTTAATTACAAAACGTGTCGTAATAAATTTTTTTTCCCAGGTAATTCAATGGTTGCTTAAACATTATTTTCGAAATTAATTACGCATAAATTACACTGTGGTTAAATACATGTCTATATCAAACATTACCAACAACTTTAATCACGCAACCGTTACCCACGGCATTAAGCGTGGCTAATTTCTAACATTAGCCACGACTTTAACCACGTAAACGCTACCCACGGTATTGAGCGTAGCTAATTCCTAATATTAGCCACGACTTTAACCATAACAATGTTAACCACGGTATTAGACGTGGTTAATTCATAGTTAAAAATTATTTTAACTACTATTTAACAATCCACGGACAAAAAGTCGTGCCTAATCTGTGGCAAATATAATGACGGAAAGAGAATTAGTCACGTTTATGTAAACTCGTGTCTAATCCGTGGCAAATATAATGACGGGAAGAGAATTAGCCACGTTTATGTTTGGCTGTGGTTAATATATGGTGAATTCGTGGTTAATGTCGTAGCTAACTCATGATTTTAGGAGAATTGAGTTTTGGTCAAAGTTTCGTAGCTAAAGCGTGGGTATTTCGTGCCTAATTAACCACAACTTTTACCATAAACGTCCATTTCCGTGGTTAATCACAAGTTTTTTGTTTTTCTTTTTGTAGTGTTTGGCTCTTAATAAATCAAGAAGTATCCTCTAGTTTGAATGTCACATATACGAGTTGCTTAGTTATCATTCAACTGTCAAATGTTACTTCTTTTCTAATGTATTCATTTTCTCTTGAAACTTCATTTTAAACCGAGTGGTACTGGAGATAGGAGGCAGCAATTTATGAAAGACAATATTCTTGTATGTGGAGTTTTATTATGGGTAATATTTTAGCTAGGGAGTTGCTTAGATGCTTCTTGATATAGCTTGTTTCCCCTAGTTATTATACATTGAAGGGAGAATAAGTGAATTTGAATGTGTAGAGGAAGCATTGCATACTTCTTTTTCCTCTATTCTAGAGAGAGTTCATCGACATTATCAGGCTGTATAATTGAAGACAAGTACTTGCTCTCCATTGTAAGCTGTTAGGCATCCTCAATAATTGTCCATGAGAGAGTTTATGTTGAAGAGTGGCCCACCATTAATACATAAACTCGTAAAAATTTAATGTGGCCAAAAGTTTATGAAGAAAAAGTTTATGAATATAAATCAAGAATGAGAGGAGAGATATGGGGTCGGACATTAAATGTTGTAGGAAAAATTTATAAAATATTAATATCTAATATATTTATTCAATCAACGGCCCACTTTTTTAGTTTATGTGTATGAACTAGTTTATGATTGAGGATGCTTTTAGTGAGAATAGTTTTTGGAGCACATGCTTGAACAATTAAACTTGGATTAAATCACGGTAGTAGAAGTCTTTCTAGCCAACTAGTATCTCAGTTGATGTCCCTTATTTTCACCTGTATACTTAATTCTTTGGCAGTTTAACGATTTGTCTAAGAATGTTGACACTCAAAAAGGTTATAGGATTGTTTTCATACAATTTTTCTTATATGTATATGCCTTCTTATTTAGGTTTATAGAATATTCAAAAGAGAGATTGTGTATAGTTTATCTCAAATGAACTACAACAAATATAACTAAAAAATCGAGCCAACTATAATAAATTTATATCCTTATTGTTTATTCAACTCAAAATTTAATACAAAATACATTACTCTATAAAAATTAGCACTGAATTTTTTCACATTATACACTTAAAACACAACTGGTCGCGTAACGCGCAATTATAAACAAACCATGTATACACTGACCAGAAGAAATAAATTAAGCAATGAAAAAAAAGCAAAGAAAACCTATTACCGCCAAATCCAGTCGCCAACGGTCAAAATCACTATAAACGTCCAGTATATATAGAGCGGGCACGCATTTATTTTCCATATATTTTCTTTTAATTTTTTGCCTATAAATTTTCGCTCTCTACAAAATTATTAGTATTTTCTTTTTTTGCGTGGCATCAATAAACCCTAATTTCCGCTCCAGCTTTTTTCGCCTCTTTCTCTCTCTTCACTCGCCCTGTCTTGCAAAAGTTCGTACTAAGCACGCGGGTTTCTCTCTCTACAATTTTCCCTCTCTCCCTTCCACAGCAACTTCGTGCTTGTGCGCTGATTTTAAATTGATGGCGACGGCGGGTGAAGGACCCTCAGCGACACCGTCTTTAGGCTACGCCGGTAATGGCGGAGTTGGCGGAAAGTTCAGGAAACGACCCTTCCGCAAGACTAATACGACCCCGTACGATCGGCCTCCCACCGCTTTCCGAAACCCTAGCTGGCTATCCAAGCATCTCATGGAACCAGCTTCCAAGCTTGTTACCTCTGGCTATCAGCTTTTCTTCTCCTCTCTCTTCCGGAAACGTCTTCCTGCTCCCCCTCCTCCCTCTCCGCCACAGCCAGGTTTGTAAGCCCTTCTTGCCCGGGATACTCTTCTTGTTTTCTGCAATTTTGGTTGTTGTTTTAGTTTTCTCGTTTTATTGTTCCATATCAGGTTTCTGTTGTGCTTTTTGTTTCAGTTCTTTTAGTTGATTGAATAGGTGTGATTGGAAGAGTTATGCTTTTATTGTTGGCAGACATTGTAGTAACCTAATTTAATCTTTTTGAAAAATTGTTCTTTTTTTATTATAGCTAGTGAGTTTTGGATCCGCATGCAGTTTTAGGTTAAAATAAACCCTGTGTTTGGAATTCTTTGGCTATAAATTAGAAAGCTAATATGTTGTAATTGCTGGAAATCTGTTAATTTAAAAACAGATTTCCAGCAATTTGTTACCCATATTTGTTACATCTTCTCCAAGTACCAGTTTGTTATTTAGTATCTATGATATCTTGATGGAAGTGATATTGTTCCTTTAGTGGTGGATTTAGCTAAATATCACACCACAAACTTAATGATCTCGGAAATGACTTTTCTTTGAGAGATTTTATGAGTTGCTTAACAAGCTTTAAATCAGTTGAGCTGCATGTATTGAGATAAGAACTGCCTTTAGTTCCATGTGCATTATTGTTGGAAAGCACTCGCCTTAAAATTTGGAAGGACTAATTTAGTTTATATTTCTAGTGATTTTGGGTTTGTAAATTCTTCCATTTCTGCTACTTATATGAAGGTAATTTAATTTCAACTGTGTGTGTGTGTGTTTTTTTTTGGGGGGGGGGGATTGCTGTTCATGAAACCTGCCGCCTTTTTTGGCAATCTGAATTTTGTATATTTTACTGTAAAGATATAGTTGTGGGAGCTTTCTTGGGCCGGATTGTGATCTGGAAGTTTCATATAAATTGATGTTTTTTCTCTTGTTGCCAGAATTGAACAAAGACACGAGTCGTGAGCAGCCTGAGAGAGTCCAGGAAGTGTCTCGGGTACATCTTTGTTTTTTTACATGCTTTCTTGCTGAACGTAGCCAACACCTGCAAAAAAAATAAAAATAAAATAAAAATAAAAAATTCCATTTGTAAAAGGTTGATGCCTCGAGAAAGTAAAAGTTTGTGTGACTTTTGCTATGTCCACCTCAACGTTTATTTTTCTGTTACTTCTTCTTTTTTGATTTTATCAGAACTCTGGACTATTGTAGGTGGTATTCAATTATATTTATCCAAGTATCACTTTTTCAATTTCAAGGGGATGTGTTAACATTTTTATGTTTGATTGAAAGAAATTTGATTGTGACAAGTTTAATTCACTTGTGTTTCCAATTCCCTAGGAAAGTTTCAGTGGAAGAGTTTCCAAGTGCTATCAACTTTAGTTTCACTTGTGTTTCGTATTTCCTTCGAGGGTTTTGAATGTATACCCTAGGAAACTTTCGGTTGGAACAGTCTCGTATCAGCTTTAGTTCTTATATTTGTGATGGACCTATAACTTGAATCTAATTCTTCGATTTATTTGGTTTGAACAGGCTGAAGCACATGAAACAGCTGTTGGTGATGGTGCACATCTTGCTCAGAGTCCCCCCGATGGTGTTATTTCAGACCTTGAGCAGTTGTTAAGGAAAAAGACCTTCACTAGGTTAGCTTTTTGATAGCATTTTAATATGATCTCAATGAACATTATCTTTTTCGTTTTGTGGAAGATGTGAGTTTTTCAGCAGAAAGGGCAAAATAAGGGGGGCCTTTTTTTTTATAATCATTTTGCAACTTGGATTTTCCTTGGAATTGTATTGTTGTAATTGATTATGCCATATTCACCCGTTTGAGCTACTTGTTTTCTGTTCATGCACATTTAGAATCCACTTTTATTTTACTATTTCCTTATTGTTACAGGCCTGTTTTCGGTTGTCATAAGATTTGAATTGCATTTTCACTTTTGCAGATCTGAAATTGATCGTCTGACAGAGCTTTTGCATTCAAGAGCAGTAGATTTCCCTCACCAAAGTGATGTTAGGAGAACAGAATTAAGTAATGGAAAACTGGCTGCTAATTCTGAACTGCAGCAACAGTGTGTAGCAAGTCCATCAGAAGGAATAAGAATTCAAAGTGATGTATCTCATGGCATGATCTCAACTCCTGCTATTAGTACACAAGTAAGACACATACTCCCTAGCTTTTGGTACTTCATTTTTTCTGGTGATTTGATTAGATGGGGTATGAATCCTATGCAACAAAATAAGGGAATAAAAGACCGCCTTACGTTGGTTAGTATGGGTTTTGTTTGTGATCACTAATGTTATTAAGTGTTGTACCACCAGATTCTTGAAGAAGACATTGCTTCTCCTGCTGAGCTTGCAAAAGCTTATATGGGCCATCAGGCTTCAAAAGTATCACCTTCGATGTTGAGTTCGCGTGTACGTGCTGTTAGAGAAGATCCTACCTTGCTGAGTAATGTTCCATTTACTCCAAAATCAGCCATGTTGTCATTGGCGACAAAGACAGGTCTAGAGAATGGTTACACCACTCCTAGGTCTCGAGGCAGATCTGCGATATACAACATGGCGCGTACTCCTTATTCTAGAGTTCATCAAACTGCTTTTGAAAAGGTTATTTATAATCCATGGTTTCTGAGAGTTTTGATAGCCACTTTTGTTCAAGTAATTTAGTTTCCCTTGCATCTTTTTCAATTTACAGGGCAGCGGGTCAAGGTTGAATGGTTATGGGGGGCCTTTGTTGCTTGCACCATCTGGAAAAGACCTGCCTGGAGAGATTTCTAACAGAATGGTACTGTCAATAGTTATTGCAGTTGATCCTGTCTTTTGAACTTCCTTTTGGTATTATGCTACATAAGCAACAAACTTCTGGTTCTTTTTGTAGGGTCTAAAGCGTAGAAGTTCTGCCCTAGATGATGATTATGGATCTGTGGGTCCAATGCGGAGAACTCGTCAAAAACCTAGCATACTGTCCCATAGAGGTTCTCTTTCCCAAGGGTTTGGTGGGGTTTCTTCTGCAAGCAAACATCCATTTACCAATGAAAAGGTTTACAAAGGTCCAAAATTTACTGGAGAAAATGATGATAATCGAACGCCAAGGCCCAGCTGTGCTCATGTTCCTCCTAAATCCACTGAGACGGCTTCAAAAATATTGGAGCATCTTGAAAGAATGACACCAAAAGCTAAGTCTGCAGAATTAAAACTCATTGCTGCCAAGGAAAAATCGCCGGCAAAATTAACTACAGACATGCTTCGAGGGCAGGCACTCAAAAGCCTTGAAGATGCAGATTCTTCAAAGCTGATGTACAGTGACCAAGCTGTTAATAGGTTGGAGAATGTTTCTCGTGGCAAGGAAGTTTGTGTTTCTCGTGGCAAGGAAGTTAGTACTAGTGGTTCTACTCAGGAAAATGATACGATGGAGGGGAAAAACTTGCAGAAGTTGGGTTCTCCAAGTAATGTGGCAGTTCATGCAGAAAACAGTGATGCTACGACTTCTGGAAAGATCACTTTTAAGAGTGTTGAAACTTCAGATTCTGCCGCCAAATTTGATGCTCAACGGCCGCAAAAGAAACAAGCTTTCATGATGAGTGCACATGAGGTTGGTCAGAGTATTTGATTTATGTTAAGTGATTGCTTTTCTTGTGCTTGTGGCTAATCTCACAACATTCATTTTCGTGAAAATGATCTTTCTCACTGTTAAAGGTTGCTAAGGTGTTGCAACTTTCCTATCCTTATATTTTCATCGTTTTTCTCTGCTTGTGAGATAATGTGATACGTTTGACAGGATTTGCTGGACTGGGATGATGACACAAATCTGAATGGACCAGCTTCTGAAGTTTTGCCCAAAGGCAATGCAAACACCGAGATTATTGAGAATAAACATTCATCTTCTGCTGAGACATCAGTACCAGAAAGTGCCTCCTTGGTGGTTTCAACAGTTCCATCGAGTTTGGGTTCTGACAATCCGAAGCCTGCATCTGATAAAGTTCAAGGATCTGAAAGCCCTTCAACTGTACCTGTTGGTGAACCTGCAGACCCAAAACCACTGGTGCTTATGCAAGCAAAGCCAGACATTACAAACCGGTTAGTTTTTCGTATACTCTGTAAAACACTTCCATCTGCAATATAGCTAAGAACCTTTTAAGCATTATTATTTGATCTGCAAATATCCTGCAAAATATTTTTATGAAAATTAATTATTAGCTAAATACCTTTATGAAAAATGAAGTCTTTGATGTTATTAACAAGGCACTGGTGCTCATGAACATTAGTTGAATCAGTCTCTGTGAAGATGATTATGATCCGTAGTCCGTTCATCCGCTTCAACGTGGTGGTGAAGGGGAATTTAAAGTTATATAGTATGTTGAGGCGAGGTGTGGTAGTAGTTCGTAGTGGGCCTATAAATTGAGATCGGAATACCAAACTCAAAAAGAAAAAAAGTTAATAAGGAAAATTTACAAAGATATTTGCTTGTCTATCATTAGCTATTTAATTCTTCCTCCATTCTAAAATAAGTGTCGTTGCACACGGTTCAAGAAACAATTAATTTTGATGTAAATTACTAAACCATCCCTATCCTACCCATTCAAACAAATAGATGTTATTAATGGTGTACTTTTATGGAGGGTAACTATGGAAAAAGTTGAGAAGTTATGAATTGAAAATGTGAGAACAACTCTTATTTTAGAATTCATCCAATTTGCTAAAAGAACACTTGTTTTAGAATGAAGGGAGCACATTCTTTTTCTTCTTTTGTGTTCTTATCATCAGCTAGTTACCCTTTTTTTTTGGGTAGAAAATGGGTTAAGGCCTGTTAGAAAATGGTTTTTTTTTTAATTTTTTTATTTGGATTGGATTTTGTTTAGAAGGAAATTATAAGTAGTTCTGAAAAATTTAAGCTCTATTGGGAAAGTAAGGTGTGTATTGAGGTTATGAAGATATTAATTTTATGAGAGTGGTGATGAACATGTGAATTTGGGTTTGTTTGGATTATTGGCCATGCAGGCCTGGGGGTGTCCCCTATCTAGGACTTTCATCATTTCTACTGCTTTTCTTTTCCCACTATTACTTTCTGCTTTTTATTGGGTGTTTGTGAAGGATATTTGAATCTTGTCTTTTGATGCAGCACTGATGGTATTTTCACAACTGGGACAACTGGTTTTTATAAAAGTTCTGGGTCCGAGAGAGGCATTGACAATACCCTGCATGATGCTGCTGTAACTAATGGGACACTGGGTTCTTCACTTACTGAGGGTTTGAGTTCTTCTTCTACAACTGAAAGCGTATCTACCATCTCACCTGGTGTTAGTACAAGTAACGGGCCGCCTGCTGTAAGCCCTTCTATTATCGCCTCTGCACCTTCTCCCACTCACATTGAGCTTGGAAATCCATTTCTTACCAATGGTACTGGCAATGCTTCTTCTGTTGGTACAAGTAGTTCTTTTGCTTCTCCAACATTGTCTCCTGCTGCTACAAGTAGTGCCCTTTCTTTATCTGCTGAGCCAGTTACATTCCAAAAGAAGCCTGTTTTTAATTTCGTATCCTTTGGTAACCCTTCCACGACACATAATCCAGAATTGACCGCTGGGAAAACCGGAAAGGAAGAGAATACTGACAACTCAAGTAATTTTCCTTCTACCAGTACACCAGTTGTCACAATAGGTACTGGAAGTAACTCTTTTGGGTTCAGTACATCTTCCCAACCCATTAGCCAATCTCAGGATTCTCTTTCAAGTTCAGGCAATGGTTCTTTGCCTAATGCACAGTCTCTTGTGGCTGGATCAGAAGCTTCAGTTGTAACAACATCTGCGCCAGTTAAGCTTAGTGATCCGGCATCTTCTGTCTTCCCTATTTTTAATGCTCCATCCTTTACCTCAAGTAATACTTCTTTTAACTCTATGACAACGAAAACAGCAGTAAACCCTTTTAGTTCTGGTACCACCAGTTTGGTTAATAACTCGTCAGGTTCATTTTCTGAAACCAAGTCGTTGGGTCCAAGTACCAGTGCCACTCCTGGCGTTTTTATGGCCAAGACTTCGTCTTTGTCTCCGGCCACAGATGCTAGCTCCAGCAGTACTCCTGCTACTGGCATTTTTAATTTTGGGGCGAAGACTTCGTCTCTGTCTCCCTCCACGGAAAGTAATCCTGCTAGCACTCCTGCTGCTGGTAATCCGTTCGTCGGCACTTGGCCAGCTGCTAAGCCTTCTCCGATCTTCAATGGCTCCTCATTTGCCCCATCTCCTTCAACTAGCTTTCAGTTTGGAAATTCCTCCAACTTTAGTGGTACTGCCGCTAGTACTGCACCTATAATGTTTGGGGGTCCCACTTCGGCCCCAGCTTTGTTCAACGCTGCATCTGCTCCAACACCTTCACCATCTCCCTTTGCTGCCCAGCCAGTGTTTAACAGTGGCGCTCAGGCCTTTGCTGCACCAGCAACAAATAATGATCAGATGAGCACGGAAGACAGCATGGCTGAGGATCCAGTACATTCATCTGTGCCAGCAGGTCCAGTTTTTGGCCAACCGCCTGTCTCACCTACTCCTAGTCCGTTTACGTTTGCATCACCACCTCCAACATTGGGAAATACTTTCCAATTTGGAGGCCAGCAAAATCAACCGGCCTCGCAAAATCAATCTTTATTTCAGGGATCAGGAAGTCAGGAGTTTGGTGGTGGAAGTTTCTCACTGGGCAGTGGTCATGGTGGTGGAGACAAGAGCAATAGGAGGTATGTTAAAGTTAACAAAAACAGTAGGACCAGAAGGAAGTAGTAGAACTCAGGATTTGTTGTCTGGGATTATTTTCTTCTTTCTAGTTAGATTTTCTTGAAGGCATTAGTTAATGTCGCAATTTTGCGTGTTGTATTTGAGTCCAAGAAAAGTGTAATGCATGCATACAGAAACTATACCTGTTTCTTAGCCTGTAATGGCGTTGTTCACCATCCATGTAATGTAGTGTTAGATTCTGTAAAAGCATAATGAGAGATGGGCAATTTAGAGATCCTGATGGTTTATATGCCTTTCTGCTTCTGGGATAACCCCATCTGGGTATCACTTTGTATGGTGAGTTTTAGATTTGCGGTTTTTTTCAGAGAAGAGATGCAAACTGTCACGTAAAATTGAACGTTAACTTTGTTTAGAGGATGCCATCTTTTTTACCTGATTTCGACCGTTGGGGTTCCAAATTATGCAAAACAACCTGGGTAAATACTATACTGAAGGATTCATGTGGGTCGATAACCTTGGGTAAGAACGAGATTTACTCCATTGAAGTAACATAACAAAATGCAAGGAAAAAGAAAAAGGTTAACTGCCAATTCTTTTCACAACTAAAACCTACTTTGTTTTCAAAGGGAAAAAAAAAAAAAAAACCCTACTATCTTCATTCCTATATCTAAGATAGAATTATCTCACCGCAAATACTAAAAGTATAAAACTATTTTTTTTAACCTTAAATATGCTACAGAGTTCCTATCTTAAACATGTAAAATATTGATAACAATGACTGAAGTAAATTGTAAATTTGTAAGTTGGGAGGGTAAATAATGAAAAAATCTTATTTATTTTTTTTTCTAGAAAAGGTAAAATATTTTATATAGAAAAAGAAAATCATGTTTAATAGGAATGGAGATACTAGTAATTATCACTCCACAGAAGATTACTACATGATAAACTCAAAGAAAGGGAGAAAAAGAAATTAGAGGGAGACAAAGAAAGAAAAAGATCTGGCGTCAAGCTAATTTCCAAATTTATAAGGGGCTTCCATGGTAATAAACCTATATTACCCCCAAAAGCTCGAAACTCCGAGCTAAAAAAGCCTAAAACCCAAAACCCCAGAAAAGCAAGAGCCGAGGAATAACATCTCAACCAAACATCATCAAATTGGAGATCGCAGAGGGCTTACTCTCGGAACCAAACTGGAAAGATTCATTGTTTGGATCTAAACATCTGAAAGAAATGTGGCGAAAAACTCTGATTACTTATGCCAACAGCGTTCTCCTGCGTTGCCGGTCCATGGCTACACGGCCGTCGCCGGATGTCTCCGCCGCTGTCAACTCCATTCTTCTCCGTTCTCTCAAAGATCATTATATGGAAGTCTCCAAAATGACCCCTCCTCCGGTAATCCTCTACTGCTTCCTTTCTTTATACAGTATGACATGTTTCTCTGATTTTCTTCTCTTTTTGCTGGGTTGCTCTGGCGTTCATTCTTGTTTATTAGAATTATTTTCTTTTTCTTAATATATTTATTTGTAATAATTCAGAGGCGTATTGTTTCTGTTGTACTCTATGATATGAACCTCGAATGGATTGTTTTATTTCATGTAGGTTGCTTTCAAGTTTTAGTTTTTGGTTTCCACGTGTATGTGGGTTATTGTGGGATTACATGACACTAATTGTTCAACTTTTTTTATTTTTAATTCTTCACTTTGGCTGCATACTTGTGATTTATGTATACATTGACATGCGGATTTTTTTTTTGTTAAATGAATCAGTACAAACCTTCTCGCACTAGGATGGAACTTATGTAAAATATTCGTGTTAATGGGTGAAGCCTTTACTTGGTGCAATATGCCTAAAGCTGAGTTTTTATTGTGCTGTACTTTATCTCTTGTGATCAGAACTTTTCACCTTAAGACGTGTCCTGCTTTAAACAATGGCATAAATTGCTTGTGTTTGAGTGCTGATGTAATCCCTCTCGGGTGGATGGCGTGTGGAATGAAAAACACGAGGTTCCTTGTTCAATGAGGTTCACTTAGAGATCTATACAAGTATACCCAAAAGTTGGTTCAACTAGATGTTTGTTTTCACAGTAGCGACAATATGGCCTGTAACATTTATGTAGCTTAGTTATGTGACAAAAATTCCATTCTTTGCAGAAAGTTAACCCTCCTGCTCCTTTCACAGTAGTGAAAGGATCTCTTGATAGTGGCGGTCCTGTTCTTAAGCGGTCATATAAGGATGAAGAAGTCAGTGTTTCCGTGATGCGCTTGGCCAACATAATTCCTGAAGGAGGTGACGATGACGACGACGATGACGATGACAGCATCAATCAATTGTTTGTTCATGTTAATATCTCAAAACCAGGGCAGGCGGATTCTTTACATTTCCTTTGTGGACTATATCCTGATGCTTTAGGCATTCACTCGGTTTCTTTGAGGCCCAAAGTTGAGAATTCTGAGGCTTCAACACTAGAAGGGCTTATAAATAAGTACAATGGTCCCACATTTGAGTAAGTTACATTAAACTGCTTCTGAGTGACTGTGCTCTTCATATTGTAGGTTTCCTATTCTGATGGATACATGATGCATGAAGTAGTCATGTTTTTCTCATCCTGTCTTTCATCTTCTATCGTTGTGCTGGTACAAAATCCCCTACTAGGCTTTTATATGTTTTGAGAAACCTGTGTGTGATTTTATGTTACTCTGGTTGGGGCCAATCGAAATCCGGTGCCGGATGAGTTTCGAAGTACATTTTTCTTGGGAGTATCGGGATATTGTTTGCTGCTGTGTTTCTTAGGTATTCCAGTATGTATATTTAATAAGTGTAGATTTGTCTGTCGATTGGGTTTGTTTTGACTTTTCCTGGTGTTTAAACGGTTTTTATTTATTTTATTATTATTGTTGTTGTTGTTTGCTCATCCTTATTCCTCAATGTGGGCAGTCCGTGTTGCAATCATTCAATAATTTCAATTGTTTCAGTTTTGGTTGATGAAGTTACATTGACAACTTAAACTTCACTAAAAGGAATTCATGAGATCAACTTCTTTGTGCTGTTGTTGCTAGATTACTCTTGAAGTCGAATATCCATGCTCATCATCATATGGAGATGAGTAGTACTGTATCTGTTGCCTTTGTTGCTTATGTAATTTGCTTTCATTTAGAAGCATCATGACTTTGATAAAATTCCGGATTAGTGATTTAATGATTGTTTATGTTTGTGGCAACCAGAATCATCTATTAGAATGCAAAGTCCAAATTTACCCGGGATATTATGTGATGGAAAATTTTTGTGACATGGCACTTCTCTTTTACGATATTTATCAGGGCACTTGATGAAAGGGTGAGAGATTCACTGCATGGTTACATTCAAGAGCGTGGGATCGATGAGAGCCTTTTCCCATTTTTACAAGCTTGGCAATATGTGAAGGACCACCGAAATCTTATGCAATGGTTCAAAACTATCGGTACGTTTGTTCACCAAGGTAAGGAAGTAACTACTCAGGCTCAGTAATTCCTTCAAGTGGTTGATTCTGGTCCCGGTGGAGGTCAGCTCGACCAGGTGAAGTATAGGTGATGGTTGTGTTGGATTTTGTTCAATGAAGATGCATAGGTGGTATAAATTTGATAGACGACACTTCTTTTAGGATACTTTTGATTGTAATCCTTTGCCTCCTTGTTTACTCTCTTTTCCAGAGGATCTGCTTTTCTTTGTGTCCTGTCTTATTTCTCCAGTCATATCTTCTTCTTGATTTGTAGTTGACTGTAGAAACAATTGAAAGAGAGTGTGACTGACTTTTCCAAAGAACAAAAAAGTTTTGAGGCTGGCCTTGATTTTCTTGAATTTTTTTTTGTTTTTTTTTTAAGAGAAAAGAATTCGGGCTTGAGCCCTTTTACCTTATGCACTGGCATTATTAGGCCTACAGTTAGTAACGTTTTTACCCCATTTTTTAGAAGTTAAAAGTTCGAGTTTACATTAATGGTAAAAATACGTCTACGAGTTTTGCTCTTTTCTGTCTGCTTTGAATTTGGTGAAGTCCATGAAACACTTTGATGGCGGTATTTTGTTCCTGGATTCAGATTGTGTTCACTCATTTAGAACGAAAAGAAAACGACCCATTCTTTATGGTTGACTTTTGAAGTCAATGACTTTTGCATTACCCTTTTAGACTTTTTAAAAAGTTGTCAATCACTTTTTGGTACCAAATAATCATTGACAGGTAAGTTAGAAAAGATGATGCTACAAGTAACCAAAATAATAATACTAGTAATAAATCAAATTAAAAAAATAAGCATATAGTCAACTATATATATACTCCATTCCTCGCCTCCCTTTTGCCCATCTTATTGAGAAATTCAATGGATGCAAATGCCAATCGGAAGAGAAAGTGGGGAAAAAGAGGATATGGTCCATTTTAGCAGGTATTTTTCAATAGCTGTGATGATTGTTCATTTCAAGTTTTCAACCCATCTTCCCCGGCATTTCAATTGTGGTTTTTGCTGTAAAGAAATACTGAAATGGGGCATTGGATATAGATTGATTAGTCAATTCTGCATCACCATTCTCTGTCTAGGGAAGCCTGTTATTTTCTTGATT
Organism: Oldenlandia corymbosa var. corymbosa; assembly: GCA_949775105.1. Lineage (NCBI taxonomy): Eukaryota > Viridiplantae > Streptophyta > Magnoliopsida > Gentianales > Rubiaceae > Oldenlandia > Oldenlandia corymbosa. The sequence continues at coordinate 34,708,616 of OX459118.1, read as the reverse complement.
GAAACTGTTGACTGATATCAACCCACTAATGCGAGGCCGTTGGGTCCGGCCATTCCCAGGTTCATATTATGAATGAACATGATTAAGGTCTTGTTTGCACATCAACTCACTTTATACTTTCAATCATTTTAACTCTTAAACACAAAACTCAATGGAAAAGAAAACATCATCCAAACAACTTTCTTATTTATATTTTTAATTCCAACTTGAAATACTTTTTGTTAGTGTAATGACCATTTTAGAACTACAAATAGTTCCGTGACAAATTTGTCAGGATTCCGTTGTTGAGTGATTGTTTTTGGAAAAGTTTTTTTTTGCAGTGACTATAATTGACAATATTTAATTGTTTAGTGATGACTTGTAATTGATATTTTAAAATATAGTTCAAAATACTTTTTTTTCAATGTCCAACATCCAAAGAACATTTTTATTTCTCATATAGTTTTCAATTTGAAACACTTTCTACTTTTAAGTGACAAAATGAAATGTAAGTTGACATTCAAATAAACACTAAATATTTGTTCGGAGAAATTTCTCTTGTAAAAAAAATTTAGATTTACGGATCAATGATTTTGAATACTGGACGTGTGGAAGGTTTTGATGGTATCTTTTTAATCAATATACATATTTGTAGGCTACAGAATGGAAAAAGTCAGATTTTGGAGATCGATTTTTCGACTGCGAAATTATTGATTATTATAAAAATATATATATATATATATATTTAAAAAGAGAAGATAAAGGCTAAGCTAGCTAGAGTACTCACTCCCCCAGTTGCATAAATATGTTATGAGAATATCCATCATGGATCATCCAAAAAGGGTTCGGGTTGAAGACCCACAACTCTTCACACATGTTTCTTTTTTCCTTAAAGATTTATTGATGTTGATCACTGGTGATTCTATATCTAGAAATGGTCCCATATTGTTGGTTTCTTTTATAATATATTAAAAAAAATTGAAGGTTTTCCGGATGTGCTTTTTCGAAGGAGAAAAAAAAAACACAAAAACGTGGGGGTTGCCCTATTTATTTCATTGCTTAATTAAAAAACTAGTTATCTCTGAATATCTCTGATCACGTGTAGTTTCAGGCTAACTCAAAATATGGCTAGGGTTTAATTGTTTCTGCGTTCAATAATGGAGAGCAATGCATTTTGCTATGATCAAGACGGACATGTGGCGAGACCTGCCAACTTTGGAGGCTACAAATATTATGGTGTTTGGGGGGCGCGTTGGAATTTTTAAGTTGTAAATGGCTTTTCCCTTCGTTAGAACAACAACAAAAACAATGGTAATGTCATCGATTTTTGGGTGTCATATGATAATGATAATATTTTGTGGCTTCAAGACAGACTTGTTCAGATCATCACCATGCTGTTTACTTTTGTTTTGGGACGGAAGTACTACATATTATAAAAAAAAGAGTAATGTTAGAGATATTGACTAATTATAATGAAAAAGTATAGTGACTAATGAAAATACAAATACGCCATCCTCACTAAATATGTGTATTTATTAATGAAGGGTAAAAATATAATTTTTCAGGGAATGACAAAATTTGAAAGGGAAAGTGACAAAAAACTAGGGGCCAAAAATAAGTCACATTACTCACTATTTTTTTTTCACTATTTTTTTAGATATATCATTTTCCTTATAAAAATAAGGTATTTTTATGGAGAATAAGGCCTAAAAGAGAGTTTGAGTTTTCAGTTTAAAGTTTAAAGAAACTTGTAATTTTGCTCATATGTTTAATAAAAAATATATTTGTAAACTTGTAATTTTGTAATTTCCGACCAAACGAAAAGGACAATGAATTCGGTCCTTATGGTCTTCACTTAAACTCCTAATTAATTTTCAGTGACTTGTAAAGTTTAATCATCCGAGAAGAGACCAAGATTAGACTGTGTGTCTATGGATGTCACACCTTCGTCTTTTACTTAGCACCAAACATTTAACAACGACATCTCCAAAGACAGCCGAATCAAAACGGCACAGGAATTAAACAATAAAATTTCCAATTCTTGGTTATAAATCATAATTGCCTCATAATTTTACTTGACAATTTTTTTTGGTTCTGGTATATTTAAAACTTTTTATCTCTTATGTGTGTTATGGCTCATTTTGGAATGATTTCACATTCCACAATGCAGTAGTTACATTAGGAGTAGGTAAAGTTGGATCCAAATTAAGTACTAATGAAAAAAGGTTGGATGGATATGTGACGGAGAGAAGTTGAAGGAGGGATAATGACCATTTTGGAGGGTTGGAATGAATTAACTTCATTATATATTGGTTTCATTAATGTCCTAGCTTTAGTAGGTCTAATTAATTATATCATCATCCTATACATTTTGGAGGGTGAAAAATGTTTTTACAATCCTTGCATCCATCATGCACCCCCTTCACTCCACTAGACTCAACTATTTGACTCAATTCTACGCGCCAATAATTGTGAAACTTGAGAATTCAGATGGACTTAAACGGGAAATACTAAGTATTCTACAAGTTGGATCCTGATCGCGTACCCTACAGCCAATTGAAGCTTTCAGAAATTAACAAATGACAAGATACTCAAGAAAATAGTAAGTATTCTACAAACAATCATGGAAAAACACGGAGCAAACTTTGTGGCGCTTCATTATATACAAATCAAAGCATACCTATATATTGTCCCATAAAATTTACTATCTTTTGACATATTAATTTGAGATGAGATGCACGTGGTTCACAAGTTAAATGCTATAGAAATCTCCCAATTTTCATCCTTTTTTTTATTAAAAAAAAAAAGAGTCCATGGCGGAAGCATTTAATTCTAACCATTTCGTGTGTTTGATTTCCCCGAGAAGATTACAATATCCACGTTTGTAAAAGAGGCCAGAAGATAAAAATTGATTATATGATCTGTATATTTTAAATTTTAAATTAAACGATTATTTTAATACCAAAAAAAAAAGAGTACTAATAAATTTGTCATCAAATTGATAAATTAGCCAGGAGCCTTTAAAATTTTTCTACTAGTGAATAATATGCGTCTCTCTGGTGCCTATAATTAGTTAACGCGTGGATCAAATGCAAATTTATGAACTTTTCGTTTTGTCCATTTAACATTGGCAATAATTTTGAAACGCACCACAGTGATTCTGCAGGGGACTCTCGCCAACAAACATTTCAGGTAACAGGAAAAGTGGATGATTGTTGTTTAGGTTTCTTCCTTAATTAATTTTAGTTCTCTGGCAGATTGGGAGGACAAGAGTTTTTCAGAAACAAACTACTACTATTGACGGCAATCATACAATGTAACCAACGGGAAAATTTATGTTAAAAGTGTATTATCTTGTCCTAAATCTCTACCTTGAAAAGAAATGGTTCAGTATATAAATTTCAAAGGTCACCCTACTCGTTATCAATTGGTTTTGAGATGGGAGCCCAAAGTATTTTGGTACGGTATCAAAGCTGTCTGGGCCTGTAGTGGAGTTCTGGGCCGGATGTGGTCTGTAGTAATTTTATATTTTTCCACTTAAGTGTTGACTCGTGGGCTTGTTGTGGAACGATCTAACGGTATAACTGATTTTCTCCCACTAGAGTATTGACCCGTAGACTTGTTGTGGAACGATCCAGCGGTATAACTGATTTTCTCCTACTAGAATATTGACTCGTGGGTTTGTTGTGAACCGATCTAGAGTATAATTAGTTTTATCCCACTTAAGTGTTCACTCGTGGGCTATTCTGTTCTTTCTATTCTTGTCCTGATCCAAGTTCATTCGGCAAAAAGTTCTTGTCCCACGGCGAAGAAAAGTGACTCGAACTACTTTGACCATTTATAACCAAAATACGTGCAGCGATTTACCAAAATCAGTCCTATTCCCAAGGCTGACGTTCAGACAAGCCAAACTTAATATACAGTGCACTTCTCTTTTAGGTTATCCATTTTCATTATCTGAAGAAGAAAACTAAATGCAATTTTAATTTCTAGGTCGCAAAATATTTATTTTGTACTGAAACTGTTAGCATTCCAATTTTTTGCTCTCTTAACAGAACTGACTGGAAAGTTGATGAAAGTAAAAAATCTATTGGTATTTTGTATCAAAATCCACTCTGTATGAAGGATCAATATTAAGGTATGAGTATTATTTACAAGGATACAAGTCAAATATTTAACTATTTTTTTCATAAAATTTACTCTCAAAAAAACTAGTGTCAAAATGTAACGCAAAAGTATTACGAAAAATGGCCTAACTAACTGTTTTTTTTTCTATTGATAAAGTTGGGAGAAAAGGCTATAGTTTTTTTTCCCCTTCCTCTTCTTGGGTTACCAAGGGTATCGTTATTAATTAAGAGGATATCGAGAAAATAGTTGTCATACTGCACATCTGATTTTTAAATTGATCAAGGTAAGAATATTGTTAGAGGATTCTCGAGGAGAGACGAAGCATTTCTTTATTAACAACAATAATATAAATGTCATCTAATAAAATATATTTTTTATATTCTAAAATTATTATCTAGTTTGAAATTTTATTTTTAATACAGTTTAAACTAAAAATAAAAATTCAAACTAAACAATAATTATGAGAAGGAGGGGTTAATTTCCTAACTGGAAAAAGCCGGTACAATTTGCGAGAACGATCGACTCTAACAGAATCCAAATGGAAAAGCTTTAGAAAAGAGCTGACCATCTCAACAAAAAAAATAATTTTCTTAAAAAAAAAGAGAATCGACTTTGAGTATAATATCCCGGTGTGTATGTATGTGACAGAATCCAAAATAACAAGCACATAAAAGAACCTGAAATTCTAGCTAAGGGCTGGTTTATTTCATACTCCTTCCGTCTTAAAAAAAAAGAAAATAGTCGACACTGAATTTCCAAATTTGTACTAAAAAACATTACAAAACTTAAAAGTCAAAATTCAATGTGGACTATTTTTGTGGAACGGAGTGAGTATAATATTAGAATTTGAGTTTACTGAAAATGGTTTATTTAGTGTCATAAATATTGTTTGAAGTCCTAGAAAGGGTAGTAACAAGCATACATCACTATTACTGCTTTAAAGTATCACAAGATTTTTCATTTCCGATATCGCCATGGACGAAAAATCTTCCTTAATACAATAAATGAGAACTCTTATAGTATATTTTATAAGATGGGTAAATATTTTTTTTTTATAAAAAAAGTAGTAGTAGTATCCCGTAAGCACATAATTAATTATGCACACCACTAATGACCAATGAATGAGTCACCCGCCAATCTATTCTACGCCGTTCCAATGTGATGAAACATTTTCCTTTAATTTCATAATAATTCGTTTCCTTGTGAAACAAACACTAGCCAGCTGGTCTATGTTTACAAATCGACCCCCAGAATTTACGACATTAATAAATTTTAAAAGATTAGAAATAAAACACAGAGTTTGATTAATTAATCCAAAACTAAGCCATACATCACGCAGACAAGAATGTCATTCTTACCTAAACCACCATATATCTTTTGCTTACTACTACGAAGTCAGCTTTAAGAGCTTACAGTATTATTAGTATTACATTTGGGTGCTATATACTCTTTCCTTCTAAAAAAAAAAAAACATCGTTATTTATCTTATTATTTTAATTCAATAAATATGTTTTTTTTTAATACTCTCTTTTTCTTTTCTTCAAGATTGTTCGGTTTTAGTCTACCTCAGAGCTAGAACTATATAAATATTTCTCACTTCTTATCTCATCAGAAGCTAGCTGCACCTGTTAGGCTATCGATTATGTACACAAAATTACAAGCATATAAAATTAGGCGTGAGTTTTATTCTTCAATCTGGAAAAGAATCAACTGGCTAATAGTCATAAATCGTTGACCATTTTACAGGAAATACGTGCACAACTATTCCATTGAATTAAGAAAATCCAAGTACGTACTTTCTCATTTCTAATTTGTATACCATCTGCCTTACCATTTCACCCTTTATATTTATTTTTTTTTACAAAAATTGTGTGCACGACGTTGTTTATATCCTCGCTATGTAGTAATTTAACAGCTTCAGATGCTATGCCTCTTTCTTCTAACAATTTTTTTTTTTTGGGGGAAAAAGTAAAAAAATAAAAGGAAGAAGCAGATAGTCGTGGTTAGAATCTGGACAATAATTAACGAATAATTTGGTATGGCATGTTTGCTGTTAAAAATGGTTAGTGTGAAGAAGTTATGCATTCTAATTTCTATACAGGCCAAACCATTATTAACATAATAATATTCCTGAAATAGTAATAGCTCTTCACTCATCCAATCATCTGAACTAAAATTCTTAATCTGTGAATAATTTGGTAAGATGATTAATCATCTGCCAAAATCTGTTTCAACCTTATCTATTCCACCAAATCTGATTCAGTATTAACAGTTACATGCACCGAATTAATTGAGAATCTCCCATTTGTGTCCCCAAATACTAATATTATTTTATCTCTAAATGAATTCTCAATATGATGATCTGTCTTTAAAAATTTAGGTTCCACCTATTATATTACAAATTAAATAAATTCTGAGTTAATCCAAAACAGAAAAATTAACGGAAGACCCCCTCTATAGTATTTTTCATCAGCTCCTTTATCTCTTTGAACTTAATTGCAACCATTTCAAAGCTGGCTCTTTTTCTTCTTCCTTTTTCGTGCGAGACATGGCTAGCTCTGGCTTTAAACTTATCACAAATTGATGCGAAAAGGAAAATATGAATTATATAAAGAAAGTCACAGTCCCTCTTTTAGTGTATATATCCTTATTTTGTTCATTATTTTCTGTTTATTAAAAAAAAAGAAAAAAGAAAAAAGAATCGGATCTTTTAAACGTGACAATACTGCAATGTAGAATAACTTGCTCCATCAAGATCAATGTGGTAACCAATAAAAACTTCCTAAGGGACCATTCTAAAATATGAATGAACTAAGACAAATTGAATTCTTTGCCAATCTCTTAATACAAAATGGAGACTAGAAGGCCTCAACTCATCCGACACCATCTCTAGTCTCTACTACACGTTGTTTGAAACCATCATTAGTTTAGTCATTATTTATTTCTTTGATTTGCAAAAAAATGAATACAACACAAAGAATGTTTACAAAGGTACAGACTTGGTGTCATTGTTTTGTACTTGTACCTTAATTTAGATCTTTTTTTTAAACAAATATTATTGGATATAAAATAAGTAGCAAGTAACAATTTTCCACATAATCAAACAGGGGCCCAAAGGAATACCCAATCAGGTCACCATATAAGGGACCTTTTGTGCAAAGGATGGGAAATAGAGACGTTAGTTCTTAGGTGTCTATTTCCACAGCCGGCCCCTCGTCCTTTCTCATTTTCTCTCCATCTCCTCAAATCATATATGCTCTGTTCTTTCTTCATAAATCATAATCACCATCCCACATAAACACCAAAATTTCTCTCTGATTTAAGTATCATTTCCTCACCAAATTTCTAAACTAACTTTCAAAATTTCTTCTTTTTTGAAAAAAAACACACAATCTGCCCCTTTTTTATCTTTCCCATCCCCAACTTGAACAGGAACAACTACCCTGTTCTTGACTAGACACTCCTAAAATCTCTGCCACAACTCCCCCCCACTTTTTTTTTCTATTTATAGTACTAAACAATACTTGGAGTACAGATAGACAGACCCTTTTGGTACAGAAGTATTTGGTAGAGTTTTTTTTCTGCAAAAAAGATGGTTGTGAGGATGACTAAATGGAGGCCGTGGCCTCCGTTGTCTTCTAAGAAGTTTGAGGTGAAGATCACGGTGAAAGAATTACAAGGGCTTAAGGTTTTAGCTGAAAGGGTGGCTGGGAAGTCAATGGTTGGTCCGGATTGTTCTCGGTTGGCGGTTGAGATTAAGTGGAAAGGATCAAAGGGGATTGCTTTGACCTCTCTGAGAAGAAGTGTCAAGAGGAATTTCACAAAGGAAGAATCTTTGAGAGAAGATGGAGTTGTGGAATGGAATGAGGAGTTTCAAAGTGTTTGCAGTTTTGGTGTTGTTAAAGATGCGGTGTATCATCCTTGGGAAGTGGTCTTCACTGTCTTCAATGTGAGTTCTTGATTTACTCCATTTCTTTGATTCCTAACAATTTTCTTCAAACCCACATCGAAAATTTGTTAAAATTGGGAATACTTTGATATTTTCATCTGAGTATTGGAGCTAACATTAGAAATGGTTTGATGGTTGCTTTGATCTTTGTTTTATCTGATTTAGCAATTTTTTTTTTTTTTTTTTTGTGGCTTCAGTTGGCAGATTGTGATCAAATTTGATTAGTTTTGATGAAAAGATGCAAACTTTCTTAAATGTTCCGGGAATGAACTTCAAATTTTTTCCTGCAAGCACAAACGTTTGACCTTTCTAGTTTGATCCCTAGTTGTTTCGTGGTATTTCTCAAAGATTCGATCAGTTTGTTTTCCAGTGAATTACTCTTTTCTTGGTTGACCGACTCTAAAGAAAATTATTATGCTGCTGCTGATGATGATGATGATGGTGATCATCATTCAATTTGCTTTGCATTTACAGTATTGATGTTGGACTTTCTCGTGTGGAATATTATTATTTTAATGAATCTGTTTAAGCCTTTTCTGCAGTCAAGGCTTAATATGATGAGCTAATAAATCACGTATTTCTAGTTTATCCATCTCCAAGGGCATAAGTTCTATACCTTTTTTGTGTTCTGAATTTTTTAAGTAATAAATCTCCAGCCAACTTTCATTTTATTATTATTTGAAGAAAAAGTCTGTTAGTCACACGGTTTCCTTACTGTATATATTCATTATTTATTAAGAAGGAAAATAACTAAATATCTTGATATTGAATATTTTAAATATTAAAGGAGGAAAAAAAAAAGGAGGAAATGGAGAGACATTTATCAAACTTATTTTTGTGGTACATAAATATCTAAAGAGACACTTTAGTATTCAGCCACAAATATGTTGAAATTCTTTAAAGCCTTAAATGTTGACCTTGTAATTTGCCTTAATGGAAAGACACTCTACTCCATATGAACACTAGAAAATGGGGGAGATTTTCAACTTTCTAATATTGAAATGATGTTTTTGCTTTACTGGTCCCACCAATTTGAGTTGTCTATTGGTGCTGATGTAAATCTGATCAAGGGTTCATATCATTTTGCTGATTTTTTCCATTTTAATTTTTGTTTAAGAATGATAATGTACTCTTGGACCTCTAGAAACTCTCTATAACATGGCTCCTTTTCTGGCAAAGAGGAGTATATATTATTCCAGGCATATTCTGTTGCCTTTCTATACTACTGGCAAATTTGTGGTCGGGACTGACGCGTTTTCCTTGTCAAGAATTCAGCAAAGAATGAAATAAACAAACAATGATTGAAGAACCTAATTTTGTTTTAATGCAAAGAGTCAAACTCATTGGGTGATTTTTAATGTGAACCACAAAAGAACAAAAGACAGCTACTTATGCTGCAACTTTATTGTTCTTGTAATCTAAGAAGTTCTTGTGCTATAGTGACAACTTGAAGCTGATACTTTAATGAGTTTTGTCTTACATCTTTGTCATTGATCTTCCAATGAAACAGGGTTCGAACGCAGGAGAAAATGACAAGATCCTTCTTGTTGCCAAATCATCCTTGAACCTTGCTGGTTTTGGTTCTACAGCTGACAAAGATGTCGAAGTTAGCATTCCAATGGAAAATTCCAATTCTAAAGTTGCCTGCAATGCTACACTCCTTGTGAGTAGATAAAAAGATATTGTTCTGTGCCCTTTTCTCTTCTTGAAATGAGGTGTATGCTAAAACTGTTCACTTTGTGTTAATGTGACAGTTATCTCTGAGACTTCTGGAAATGAAATCTGCACAGGATACTTCAGAAGTATCCCACAGGCCAATCCCATGTCTACCTCTTTCACCCCTTCGGGAATTTTCATCTCCAGAAAAAGGCGATCGTTCTCCAGCAAAGACAGGTTCGGGCAAAGTGAACATTTTCAAGGGTTTATCTGCTAGGAGAGTTAAGAAAGACGGACGAGAAGAGGATGGAAGTGATGGAAAGAGCTCAACCAAAAGTGATGATGCCGAATATGTGTATCCTTTTGATACAGACTCGGTTGATGATGATACAGATAAAGAAGATGAAGCAACAGATGGAAAAGCATCTAAGAGTCGGAAGTCAGTCGGTTATGAAACCCTAGCACAAGCAAACCATGCTGGAGGATTGTTTTACTGCAGCACAAGTGGCAGTGAAGATGAGGACTGGATCTATTATAACCATCACAAAATGGACACAGGGAATTCGTGTTATGATAATTCAGATACATCAGTTCCTAAAACTAATCAAACCACATTGAATAGCCCCATTGACAAGATTCTCCCCTGGAGGAAAAGGAAAGTGAGCTTCAAATCATCGAAGGCCAAAGGAGAGCCACTGCTTAAAAGACATTATGGAGATGAAGGTGGCGATGACATTGATTTTGATCGACGACAGCTATGTTCTTCTGAATCCAGTTTTGGGGTACAGACAATACCTTTCCAAATTCATGCATTTCCAATTGTTGTGGAAAAGTTAACAGAATCTCAGTCCTCAAATTTCCACTCATCATCTTTGTAAGTAATTGCTCGAGTTCTAACTAATAATTTATGATCTGACAGGTACTTAAATCGGAGGAGGATGCCATTACAAGTAGATCTTCAGTTTCTGAGTTTGGGGATGACAATTTTGCCGTTGGAAGTTGGGAGCAGAGGGAGATACTTAGTCGTGATGGCCATCTGAAGTTGAAAACCAGTGTTTTCTTTGCTTCAATTGATCAAAGGAGCGAACGAGCAGCAGGTGAAGGAGCATGCACATCTCTGGTTGCTGTAATTGCAGATTGGTTTCAAAATAATCGTGGTGAAATGCCAATCAAGTCTCAATTTGACAGCCTGATCCGAGAAGGTTCACTGGATTGGAGAAACCTGTGTGAAAATGAGAGCTACCGAGAGCAATTCCCTGACAAACATTTTGACCTTGAGACAGTCCTTCAGGCTAAAGTCCATTCCCTCTCAGTAGTTCCAGAGAAGTCTTTCGTAGGATTCTTCCATCCGGAAGGAATAGAGGATGGGGAATTGGACTTCCTTCAAGGTGCCATGTCTTTCGATAACATATGGGATGAGATATCTCAAGCCATACCAAGCGACTGCAGTGCTGCTACGGACCCTTTAGTCTACATTGTAAGCTGGAATGATCACTTCTTCATCCTCAAGGTTGAGCAAGATGCCTTCTACATTGTTGACACCTTGGGGGAGAGGCTGTTTGAAGGATGCAATCAGGCCTTTATCCTCAAATTCGACAGAGATACAACAATTCAAGAAGTACCCAGCGAGACTCAAAAGTCAGATGATAAAGCTCCTAAAGATGGTGGTGAGAAAGTGGAGGGAAAGGATTTGAAAGAAGTGGTTGTTTCTGAAGATCAAATTGTTCTTGTGAACAAAGAAGAACCAACAATTCTTTTCCAAGGCAAAGACACATGCAAAGAGTATATCAAGAGCTTTTTGGCTGCTATCCCATTGAGGGAACTTCAAGTTGATCTTAAAAAGGGTTTGCTGGCATCGGTCCCTCTTCATCATCGGTTACAAATTGAATTCCACTATACCAAGTTCTCACAGCCATTGGTGGTTTCTGATCCCGTGGAAGCTGTGATTTCTAATCCCATGGAGGCAGTTGTTTATACGACGGAGAGTTTGCCTGTGGCTGTATAGAGATCATCATAAAACTTTATTCGAGTTCTAACCCTATCTTTTTGATGTGCATTTCCCTGTTTCATGACAACTGAAGAGTACAAGAATGAACAATCTTTCTTGATCTTCAAGAATGTTTGTGTACATGATCATAATATTACAGGGTACTAAAATACTTCTTGCTTGAAACAATTAATTAAATTTAAGCAAGGCATTGTTACCAAATTAAACAACTAGCCTGAATTTCTCCTCACCAGTAGCACAAAACCATAATGTACCTCCAAAATGTTTGCATAGTTGTCCGTTGCCACTGCTATAAACAGCAAGATAGGTACTCAAGGGGCTAAGAGATAGTTCAAAGAATTGGCCTCTTCAAGCAAGAAGTTTTAAACAAACACATATAATATCCACTAACTAAAACTATGATATTTGAGATAACAATCCTGCTCCATAACTCAAGTAGTTCCACAGTTTCCTTGGTCTATTTTGGAGACCTTAGTGTTTGGAGAAGACCATTAAAGCCAACACATTGCCAGCAGCTAGAGCATGTTCAGTCGGGACAAAGCTGAGAAGTAAGCTTCAAAACTCCTCGCATGGAAGCATCATTCTGCCAGACAAAAAATAAGCGCATAAGAAATAAAACCAGAACCCAAGGAAGGCATAGTTATGTTGGCAAGGAGGCCGAGGGACAATAAGAAAGGCATAGTTCTGAATGAATGGAATTAATCATGAAAGAAAAGCTTTTTTCCAAGCTAAGGAGAGTGATCAAATAGACAAAAGAAGTACTGGAGACCAAGTATGATGACATGCAAACAAGCTTGAGTAGTTCCATCATCAGTTTTATTACCAGATACACTACATCAAAGGCTTTCTGATAGCTCTCAAGAGAATTTTCAATGTTGTCATTCCTGCAACAGCCAACCAAATGAACTAAGTGATTAAACAAAAATACTCTTTAAACTATAAGGAAAAATTCAGGTATCCTTTGATTGTTGTGTTCAGCATGAAGGTGTTTTTGATAACATGAAGTTTTCAATCTGAATGCTTCTATTCTTCTCCTAAGTTTCACTTGTTATCCATCTACTGCCAAAAAGTTGCCATTTAATGTTACATCCCCTCCATGATACCCAACTAAGATTGTTTCATCTCTCTTGCAACTTTTTGGTCTAGAAAAGTGCTATATTCCATACAAAAGGTCCATACAGCTAAAAATATCCAAAGATTCATTTCCTTGATATGCTAAGAAAAAACTTCAGTCGTGTTTTACTTACAGAAAACCGAGTGAAATCCGTGTTTCATAGTCTAGACCGTCAGACATTCCCAGGTCTCCAATGTGATCACCCAGAAGCAACACATTAGTTCTCTTTTTCACAGATGAATTGTCCTCGATTTCTCCATTGGTATTATCAATTCGGTCATGAACAGGACCAGCCATGTCAAGTGCATGCTCATTTTTATTCAGAACATGAATTGTCTTCCCTGTAAAATTTAGGGTCAAATGATTTCTTTTAGGACTGAATTACCGAAGGAAACTATATCTTGATGCTAATATGCACATAGGACATTCAAAACAATCAAACGACATTGCTTTTTTCCTCAGAAATCCAAAGTGCTTTAAAGCAGGAATGTAGTTACTGAATCTTTAGAAGTGAGAAATGATTTTGAAAATGATGTAACCAAGTCCTATGCAGATGAGAGACAATTTTATCAGTTGGATAGAATGCTACCTCTGAAGGCCACTAGCTGGCCATTCTTGTCAAATTCCATTCTGTTGGATACAATCCTGACATTTTTGAAGGATCTATGAAGTTTCTGCCTAAACACCTGGTGATGACAAGAGGAAGCACAGGAATTACGCTGTCCTGTAATAGATGCTGATTTACTGGTCACTAACCAAACAAGGTCCCAAACCTAACCTCCTCTATTATGTCTGCCAGACCCGCAGAAAATACAAGAATCGGAATATCTTTTCCCTGCATAGCATAAGAAAAAGAAGCAGTAAGGCAACTCTCCGATCAAAGCTAGAGTTCAGTTGGTAAAATTCGAGCTCAGATTTCTTTTTCCTTGAATCTAGCTCAAAGAGGTAATAAACAAGAACAGATAGGAAAGTGAATTTGCCCAGTTAGAAGCAATTCAATAATTTAGTTGCACAAAGTTTCTTTCCTGAGCAGGGGGACTTGATGACTTAAACAAGCGTATCTCGGACTGCATTTTCTTCAACAATATAGAATCAAAACCTCTTCCCATGAAGCAAACCACATATGATATTATTCTTATGATACTTATGATATAAAGCTAAATACTACCAAGAATGGGAAAGGAAGACACGGCATATTTAACTCATTTGACCTTCGGACCACAATGCCAAGTAAGGTCTGCCAGAAAAAGGAAAAATAAATAATACTTGGATTAAATATCAAACAAAATCTACCTCCAAGAACTCGAAGAGTTCAATGACGCCTTCCCTAAATGCAATATTAGCATTAGCCACAGATGTTTTAATTGCATCATATGTAAGGCCACCTTCAATGAGAAGTGCATGAGTTTTTCCCCACCTGCATATATTCACGGAACATCATAATCTATTCCTAATGCGCACAATTTAAATGGAAGTTAAACATGCATGCTGAATGCTCCATCAATAGTCAAAAACAGGAAAATGTACCACTCTTCCATAAGTACTGCTTTTCTATCAAGCGGAATCGTTGGGTCAAATTCCAAGGGATGATAATACTCGTATAACTTCTGTCTCTTCTCATCAAATTCTGGATTCCCCTGCTGCAACAAGCCATGACTGCCTGCGTTTAAGTATTTTTATCAACGCATGTTATAGCCGAAAAGCTTTGACCGTAGAACGTGAAAAAAGCTGAGAAAGCAATGGAAGCAATGATGCCTCCTCCACCAACAGACAACAGCTCGAATTTGCTAAATGGGAACCCAGAAAGTGGATGAAACAAAATATCAGAAAATGGTTTAAACTACTCACTTTGCCCTCTACGTCCGTCTATCCAGTACTTGGTTAAGGTGGCATCAAAATCCGCAATCACCTACAAATTGATAATCAAAAAGGAACATTCCGAGAAAAAAAACACAGAGCCTCAGATCAGATTAACTAGTCCTAAGGGCAGGCTATCAAATTATAGCACTGCACCATCTACCTGGAGTTTCTGGGGACCCGCAATTCGAATTGAGGAGATTTTGCTCTGAAGCGATTGAGGGTCTCCGACAACAACCTCAGAACCGTTAATTGTTACATGCTCCATTACCTCACCAGTGATGACACCGCCCGAACCCAAACCCGATTTAGCACCGCCACTCAACCGGGTTCTGCAATCGACGCCTTTCCTAAATTGAATTCCATTTCTGAGGATTAAAAAAGAAAAAAAAAACCAATTGAAAGCCGAACGCGAGAATCTTGAAGATAGAGGCGTTGTTACCAGTCACTGACCTGGGGGAATTGCTGAAGCGGGAAAGGGATTTCCAAGTGCCGCTAAAACTTCTGCACCTACGAATGTGAATGCTGTAGAATAGTGCGTAGTAGGAATGGCAAAAAGTTCCCATTAAAGCGCAAGATATTAGTATTATTCTACTACTTTGTATTTTGTTCCACTACTCATCCCATCTGAACTGCACGGACGGCCACCGGTTCATGGGCCGGCGGTTCCGGTTTAAGGAACAGAGGATGCCTATTCATCGGGAAAGGCCCAAACTTTGAATGGTCCATTTTAGCTGGTATTGATTCTGATTCGATTTTCTTTTCTTTTTTTTTTTCCTTTTTGAATTTCCTTTTATTATGAGTTAAGCGATAGAGATTATTAAATTTAATTAAGTTCTAATACCTCCTCCTCCTCTGTAGATAAGTTCCGAATGGACCATTTTCCCTTTCATTTTCGATCGAGGATGACTGTGTCAATGGAGCGTGGCAGTTCTTAGACTTTTGCCAGTGTTTTCATTCATCGAATTTCCCTCTTTGTCAAATTCAAATTTCAACTCAATAAAGTTGAAAACTTTGGTTGCTCTTGCACCTTTTCCTTTCTTGTCTTTCGAGAGACCAACCAGTGTTTTAGTCTGATACCCATGCATAATGATAAAGTTGATTTGGTGAATGATAAGGACATTATTGGCTCTTTCAAGACAACATTTTGTCCCATCCTTTTCCCAGTTGTGAAAATTGCTTTTCAAAACTCAAATTTGGATTCTCTTCAAAATTTGCCATTCAAATCATAGAGTACTAGGCAAAAAGCGAGATTATCAAATCAGTATATCTCCTTGCTTCTCTTTTGCTATTGACCTAATCATTCACCATGTAAATGAGTAAAAAGGAATAAAAAGCAGCAAGCTGGATGCAAATGTTTGGACTCATTATCTCCCAAGGCTAACAAAACATCACGGAATCACAGAAAATTTTTCACAAGTAGTGCCCAAAGATTCATTTTTTTGGACTAGAAACCTGTAAATGCTCAAAAGAAAGGATGGTTCCTTTTTATTTCTGCTCCCTGCACACAATTGGAAGTGAATGAACTTATTCATTCACAGTAAAGCTATTACAAAACCAACAAAACAACCCAAGTTTATGTCTCAACTTTCATACAGATTACTAAACAAATCAAAGAATATGACTCAGAAAAAAAAGAAAAATACAAGATGTACAATTTAAGAACACATGGGGCAGATGAGAATGCCGTTTTCATTACAATGTGGACATTCGTCAGACTCACCATTTCCATTGCCATCATGAGGAATGATTTTCCGGCTCCCATTGCAGTTAAAACAAACGATAAATCTTATTCCATCACAAGCTTCACACTGGAAATCAGATGAATCTAAAGGAATTCCTTCCAACAATGGCTTAAATTTCCCTTGCTCGTGCAATGTCAGAACCTCATCTGCTCCACCAATATATCTTCCCTTGATGAACAGCCTCGGAGGCAACAGTTTTCCTCCTAAAGTTGCCCATAACTCTTCCTTAAATCCTGAATGCATTGAAATATCCCTTTCGAAGAACGAAATCCGCAAGTTTTTCAATAGGGATCGAATACTGTAACAGTCTTCGAAGGTTTTCCGAATCCCTCTAAGCCCTGTGGTGTACAGAATCACTGAATCACTGCCTCCCGGGGGACACTTCTCTTCAAACTCTAACAATGGATTCGAGAATTCCTCATTGTTCTGAACTTCTAAAGGCTGTTCTTTTTCACTACTATCTTGGTAGTTCCTCTCTGCAATTTCAGCTCTTCTCTCTGCTTCTTGGGCTTTGACTTCCAATACGGCCTGCTCAAATGCTTCAAGAAGACTGGGATCAAAAAGGGTCCCAGATTCCAAATCTGGCTTCCTGAACTTCAATAACTTAATCTCTCCCAAAGGGGAAACTTTCTTTTCAGTACTGCTGTCCTTCCTTTCTTTCCCCTGGGAAACCTCTTTCTTCTTCATTAATGGACTCGAGTTCTCCAAACTCCCTTTCAGAAAGGCCGAATCTTTACCCATTGCATTTACACTAATATTCTCCTTGTCGTTAAATTCACCTCTCCGCATCAATGGGCTTGACTTCTCCAAATCCCCCTTCGGAAAGACTGAATCTTTAGCCACTGTTTTTGGCCTAATGTTCTCCTTGTCGTTGAAATCGCCGGAGAGCACCAGTTCTTGATCTTCAAGATCTTTCATTAGCTCAGAAACATCAATAATCTCAGGTTCTTGAGGTTGAACACAATGAAGAACAATCTTCTTGGGCTCTTCTGAAATGGAAACAGAGTGGTTGTTAGCTCTGACATTAGAATTGGGCGGAGAACTAGGAACGAACCCATCTGCAGCATTGGCGAGAAGAATCCTCTCAGGCTTCAGATACCCAATTGTTTTAATTGTCTTCAATTTCTTCAGTAGCTTCCCTTTCATGCTCTTCATCTTCTTCTATCCGCTCCCAACAAAATTCGATTGTAAAAGAACAAACTTTGGTTAGGGTTTCTGTAGATCAGAAAGACAATTGGAAAGACGATTGAAAAATTGAGAGTGAAGAAGGAGAAAGATTAGAAAAAGGAACTCGAATTTTTATGGTGAAATTTGACTAAATGTTGCGACTTTGGTTGAATGCTTTGATCAGGCGTTGCAGAGAAAAGCGAAATGAGAGATGCTCTGTTGTTTAACGGCTATAAAGTTATTTGTCATTTTATAATTATTAAAAAAATAATAATAATGATAAATTGGGTGGGAATCGTTGTGGGTGGCTACCAGAAGCTACAGTGTGGACTACGGATCTTTTCTTTTGGCCCAATTCGTTCATGGACAAACATGCTTACATTTTTGGGCTATAACTAGGTTGTGAGTTCAGGTACAAGCCCATTTTACAACCTTCTCATTTTCATTTTCTCGATAGAAAACTAACCCAGATTAGTGATTCGAACTTAATATGTAACCACTAAGAAAAAAAAACCGCTAAATTTTTGCCACCTTTTGGTTTTCCTTCTCATCTCAAATATCAATGAACTCACAAACTGCTTTAACCGTTATCCATGATTCTGTAAAACTATCTAAAACATTGATGTAGACGGGAATCTCTTACCTTAAACAACCAAAGTAATTTTCAGTCTGGGCACGATGGTGATGATGATGAACTCCCCAGTGTTACTTGTAATTCTGATTTCATCCTTGACTCAATCTTTTGGCAAGGAATATATTGTGGGAGACACATTTTGGTCCATTCCTACAACCAATGATTTCTACACCAACTGGTCATCTTCCCAATTTTTCGAGATTGGAGATACCTTTTGTAAATTGATGACCAGATTTCTCCTTTTTTTCATTTGCCTTAAACACAAATTAACATACCCTTTTGCAACTCTATTGATGTCTTTTTTGTTGTTGCAGATTTTGATTTTGATTCGGGGCTCCATAACGTGATGCAAGTATCATCAAGACAGTACCAGAGTTGCACAGCGGACAATCCTTTCGAGGCATTTGAGGATGGTCCAGCGAAGATTGTTCTAATGGAAGAAGGCGTGTTTTATTTCATATGCAGCATCTCAAATCATTGTGGGTTAGGACAGAAGTTCAGTGCGGTAGTCCACCGTGGCAAAATTTCCGGCCCAATTCCATCTCCTCCGGGACCTTCTCCAGCATCTCAACATCCTCTTTCTTCATCTTCTTCTGAAAATAATTTCCCATATTCGTCTCAGCAGTCACCTACTGGTGGTGAGATTGACTGGTCTACTAACTCATCCGCGGTTGGTGGTTCCAATTCCAAAACCAACAGTGGGGGTAATCAATGTTATCATTTAAATTTAGTCTATTTGAGTTTATTTGTTGCATTGCCTTTGTATTATAGTATTTTATTAGGATAGTTTCTTGTCCCCCTTATATACATACTCCGATTAGTTGCAGCCGCGCCGCTTTATTGTTAATTTAGTGTTAGTACTACTTGTTTTTACTTGCAATAACAGGAAGCCAAGTTGTTTAAGTTTCCCGTCTTCTTGTTTCTTGTCTCTCTGTTTGTCTCTCTGTTTTATACGTTAACAAAGCGTAACACGACAAATAACGGCTTTGAATATAAAGAGGGGATAAGCACAGAACAGTAAACCCACCATCAAATGTTGTTAATTACTCTGATTTTTCCGAAACATGCCACAGAACAGCTGGCACCAATGCAAAATTGCAAATTGGCAATGCTAATTCGATTCGCTTTGATAGCACATAATGGGAACAGAGCCAAACGAGGAAGGGGTCAAAACAGAGGAAGAAATTGGAAGATAATACCACAAAGTAAAAAGGTTGGAACTAAAAATATGTTCAATTAGTATTGAATACACACGATGAATTGACAACTATGTAAAAATGGAGGCTAATGAGGTACCAGCCTACCACTTGATCTTATCCAACAAAAATACATCTAATCTGTCTATGGCTATTTTTCTATGGAGTGTACTGGGGGCGGGGCATTTCTAATTCTAGGACAGTAGCTTCTACGGGAGAAGGAGCCGGTGATTTTCTGCAGATTGGACAAGTTGGATGAAGCTTCAACCATGGATCCACACACTTGACGTGAAAAAAGTGCCCACATTCCGGCAACAAACGAAGTACATCAGTATCCTTGTAATCCTGCAAGCAAATTGAACACCCGGAAGCCGTACAAGAAGACCGGCCATCATCATCATCATCATCATCATCATCTTTATCATCAGGACCGCCGCCTTGGCCTTGATCGTGATTCTTGGCCTGAGAATAAAGGAGCTTTGGGTATGCTTGGAGGGTTTTGTCATCAAGGCCGCCTAATTCCGGGGAGCCCAGTATGGAATCGTCATCCGTGGTTGTGTCGGCGGTGGAGTTCCTTCGCTGGTAATAGATGGTGTTGTTGTTAGCCTCAGCGTTTCTCCGGTACCGGCTGTGGATGTAATAACAGTAGGTGATGATTATGAGCAATAAAATGATGCCGAAAGATATTCCGAGGCTGTAGCCGTAGGGTCCCGGAGGACTGGTTTCTTCATATGGGCCGTCGCTTGGTGCCGCCTGTAATGTAATATTACCACTACTACTACTACTACTACTACTACTACTCATTTCGGAAACTTTCAGAATGGGATGCTTCTTTTTTTTTCTTTTTTTTGGAAGGAAGAGTTTATCAGAGTGTGATTAACGAATTGATGAGGTTAATTTGTAGGGGAGGGGTCGGAATTCATTGCAGGTTTAATAATTTATTAAAGGCCAATGAGGATGAAGAATTATCTTTGATGCTTAGGAGAGAGAGGTTGATATGGAAGGTTGGAATAAGAGTTGACAAATGCAGAAGATCAATTATATGACAAGTTGATGTTAGTTTATTTAATCGAAATTAACAGGGTGAAATCAGGGGAAGGTTTGCTTCACGGTTAAACACATTCTTAGCTGTTTGTTTGGGAATGGTGGACGCAATATTTATTTACGAAATCTTAGATGACCGATACAAAATTAGAAAAATTCCATGCTTGAAATGAAATCACTGTATTACGTTAATTCGGATTGGGGAGCCGGATGAGTCTGTCTCGACGGGACAAAAGACAAGCTTTTTTTGCTGCGGCCAGTTGCTCCTGAGGCTTTTTGGTCTCATCTGCATTTGGTCAACGGTACCATCTAATCTCTCTCTCTCTCTCTCTCTCTCTCTCTCTCTCTCTGTGCTGAATCACTCAACCAAAGTATGTTTTCCTTTCATGTAAGTCACCTTTCAACTTAAATCTTAAATTTTTGGTCCCTCTGCTAGGTTTTATTCGGGGTCCCCATATTTTGGAATGCAATTTATTGATATTGATACAAGAAGTCAAAACTAGACATGCTAACATCTAATTTGAGAGAATGTGCACCAAATCCTATAGAGTACACAATTTTGTCTTTAATTTTTTCACAAAGACGTTCTTAGTTGAAAAAAAAAAACCATTACTTTTAAGATTATACACTAAAGGTTCGTTCTTCCTTAGGATTACAGTACTAATCAAATTTAAAGCAGCTCATGATCGCTTGGTTAGCATACCCTGCCAAGTTGGACTATCGCCATATGTATGGATAATCCAAATACATAATGTTAAATATGAAGCTGAAATAACAGTATCAAATTAACAACGCCATTACATCCAATTAATTACAAAAAACAATGGACAAAAATATCAACTATGGCGATGTCAATAATGAGCTAGGGAAGTATGATCTATAGTTGAAGGTTGAAGGACACCAAAATAATTAAACCAAATAGCACAAAATCAGAACTGTCGACAAACTATGGTACTTTTAGGTTGGAGTTGACACTATCCCTAATGATCATCTCAATAATAAAAAAAGAGAGTAAACTGGTGTTATATTAGATGCGCTGAATTTTGTGAGATAGCATTGTGGAATTAAGTAATCCAGTTGTACAGTAGTAGGCGCACGTAGTTAGTAGTAGTAATTAAGGAGGATTTGGGAGTCTAAGTGGTTTTCATTTTGGGTCAAAAACCAAGGCATTCTGCCCTCCCAATTGGACTAGTTTTATCGAATTCAAAGAGAAAGAAAAAAAAAAAAAAAGACATCGCCTGCCTGCCGGTTGTTAGACTTGCATTTGGCCTATTGCCTCCTTAAGGGTCATCCAACCTTATTCTGTAAGGCCATCTTCTCTAAATATATAGAGGACCAAAAATAACAATCTCATTTGGAACGTAATCTTGACCCTTCGCGTGAATTCCTTCTCTTTATGATTCAAAATTCAAACACAAAAGAATGTTATATTATTTTGTTAAGGGTTTTCGATGTAAAATCATAATAGGCATATCTTAATTTTAAGATTAATACTTCCTCCGTCCCATAATTATTATCCAGTTCGAGTTTTCATTTCTAGTTCAAATTGTACTAAAAGTGAAATATCAAATTGGACAATAATTTTGAGATAGGGGGAATACTACGAACTTTCCTTATAATAACTAAAACAATTTAGTTATAATAATAATAATAATAATAATAATAATAATAATAATAATAATAATAATAATAATTTTTAAACTAGATAACTTGAATAATTGATCCTTCATCCGTCTCAAGTACGTCTCAGTCTGATTTCAATTAGTTAGATTGATATATAGCTCATCACCAATGTAGATCATATGTATTACTCCTCCCCTTTTGTGCCTTGAGTGATCGGTTAAATATCTCGTGGTCCTAGCTAGCACATACATGCATACATATACATTGTCAAGAATTGTCAAAATCACTCCACCAAAATCTGGATCAATTGGGAAATCCACACACCAAAAGTCAAATGTATACAACAAAATAATATACTCTCATATATTATATGAATCAATGCAACTCTCCCACGAAAGAACAAAGAAAGAAAGAAAAAAAAAAAAACACACCCCTTAGAATCCAGCATCCCAATTGCAGGGCAATTACGTACCTACGAAATCTGATTGACTAAATTGTACACCTATAACATTATGAATTGAAGTATTGTGACCTTCCTAAGGTGATCTAATAATACGAAAAATACAAATCAACTAGAGAATTAGTCACGTTTACTGACTTTGTCACGATATCTAAAAATAATGAAAATATCTTGAAAGATAGTATACCTTAAAAACTTTTTCTTTGGTTTTTTTATACAACAATTTGTAAAGCAAAATCAGTAATAAAAAGAATGTAAGGAATATCTAAGAGAGAAAATCGTCTTCAGGAGTTAGGATGTTGTAGATACAAGGGAACGACGTCGGCGAGAGGAGTAACCACCGGGGATGAACAGCGGCAAATAGGGCAAGTGGGGCGAAGCTTCAACCAAGGATCAATACATCCCAGGTGAAATAGATGTCCGCATTCCGGCAACAACCTCAGCATGTCGGAATCTTTGTAATCTCCCAAGCAAATCGAGCACCCCGATGTCCCCACACCATTTTTCGCGTCTTCTTCTTCTCCTTCTTCCACCTGATCATACCCTTTCACCTGTTTCACTTGAGAATACAAAAACTTCGGGTAGTTTACAAGTGCCGAATCATCTAAACCTCCGCGGCCGCCGCCGTCTTGTGGGGCTATGATGATTGAGTGAACCGGCGGGAGGGAAAGAGAGGAACTTGAGGCCGTATGATGATGATCATCGGAAGACCAGGATCGATTACACTTGTAAGAAATATAGGAGATGATCATAAGCACGACGAGAACCACGACGGAAAAACCTATGCTGTAAGCTACATCGTTAATGGCGTCTTCCCGGAATCCATGATGATTGTTCTCAGAGCTACTCATTTTATTTAATTTTTAAGTTTGGAAAAGAAAAAGGTAATAGCTTTGAGAACAAGAATTAATTTGGGAAAGACTTTTAAGGAGTTTAAGTTAGGCACACAACGTTTACGTACATAATTATTGATGATCACAAATTAAGATAAAATTGATTCGACAAGGAAGAAAGAATTCAGGAAGGTTTACTTGGAGAAAAACAATATTATCACTAAAAAGCTAGTATAGAGTCCTTACATGTAAACTTGCTCCAAAAAGAATCAACCGGGCTAGTAAAATCCATATGGGTTTGATGATGAACGAAGAAGGCTTTGTGTTGTGCGTGTGACTTGGGGGAAGAGCTATATCCCCCAAGTGTCGAATTCATTTTTTGCTTCTCCAAGGTAGCATTTTTATTCCAAAGGTCAATGGGACAATTAGTGAGTAGATTACAATGCCCAATTATTTTGACTTAATTTATCACAGTTACTGTCAGAAATCCAGCAGATAAGACACTAAGAGTATATCAAGTCCAATAAATAAGTAGGAAACCCACCTCAACTTAAAACCTTAAGGTAATAAGATTTATGACCAACTTACTTATTAACGGCTCACGATTGTTCTCAAATACTGATATGTGACAAATAACCTACTCATGACCTCAACAGTTACGATAAAACTTTAAAAGTTATAGATAAAAGTGTTGGAGAATATGTATTAAACCTTATAATAGCTATAATCTTTTGGCTAACTCAAAAATATTATTATATGAATATGAATATAGCTGGCCAGTTGTAATTAAAGTAGCTAGTAGCTTGTTAGGCCATCATCACAAAATTTAACAAAAAGGAAAGTCTCCTAATGATGTGATTCGTTTTTTATGTCCTTTAAATTTTAAAATTGTAAAAATGTTCGGGGTTGTCACGAAGAGAATGTAGCTGCTTATGATTAAATTAATATCCCAAAAGATGAAGGGATTCTGAAGATACAAATAGGGATTAAAAATCCAATTAATATCCTCTTAGTCCCACAAATATAGTCCAGTTTTAAAATGTATAACTTTTTTAATTTGGTCAACTCTAGTAATGAACAACTCATTTTATCTATTGAACTTCCGTTTTTACCCCTGATGAAAAGTTTATCTAACCTCAAATTAAAAAACAATAATCCGGTTACTTATTCCTCTCTCTCCCTCAAGTCTGAACGCCGACAAAACAACAAGCAAAACTAAATCCCTCTGTTCGCCGGCCGTCACCTCCCATTCTGAATCGGATTTATCCAATTCTCCGGTTTCTTTAAATACCGCAACGGTGGCAAAACTAAATCCCTCTGTTCGCCGGTCTTCGCCTCCCATTCTGAATCGGATTTTTCCAATTCTCTGGTTTCTTTAAACACTGCAACAGTGGCGATCAAAAATCCCTTAACACCGTGTCGATTGAATCGATCTTTTAATTTCCGTTTGAGGAATTTCTTGTTTTGCTCGTGTTGAAGGAGGTAGATCTGATGGATCTCCCTTTACAAACGCGTTGCCGTCCGAGTTGTCAAAGATCCAATAAAACGTGATGGGTTCTATTTTGGTCTTGTTGATCGTGGCCTGGCCAGAGAGAATGGAGGCTTGATTTCGTGAACGGAGAGAGAATGGTGAAAGTTTGGGTGACTGATTGAGAGGGCAGTTAAGTCATTTCGTGTGTTTTAATTTTGACTTTTTTAAAATTGAATTATTTTTTTAGGACAAAATTATTTATTAAACTGGATTATTTTTATGAGACGGAGGGAGTAAATGATAGGCTCGGCAAATAATGACTTGCATGGACCAAAACAACCAATAAGTCCAAGAAAGATAGAGAAGTCTAAGCAGCAGGAGTCCGGGTTAGTTTACTGGTGAGGATGACATCTTGCTCCATAATTCGGCAAGATTCTGCCAAAACAGATGAAGTTGGCAAAATATCTAGTATGTATTATTACAGAAATCTTGTCTTAATCTTAATAAGAACCAAAAATTATAAAAGGGGAGCCCAAACATTTTGGTCTTTAACGATTAATTATAACATAAAAAGACGACTTAATTAATGTGGTGGGAAAAAAAAATTGTTCAGGAGTGGCTTTGAAGTTAGGTTGAATTACGGGGGGTGATGTAACGTGACGAATAATTAGTTCATAATTTTTGTGGACTAGGGAGATCTAGACTTGATTAAAAAAAAATAAAATCTCGACGGCATGAAACGAACAAGATTTATTGGCTGCCCGGTCGATTTAGTTCTTTTCTTGTTTATAGGGCAGCGCACGATCACAAAAATAATGATACAGTATGTATGTATGTATCGTTACATATCCATTTTTTCTTTTTATATCTCTATTCGCGCACGTATTATTTATATGTGGTCTCAGATATGATCGTAATGAATATTCTTTTTGAATTGAGGAATGAGACTGTATTATGAATAATAATTCGAAATGCGAAGTAAATTAAGATGAATTCTATGTATGTAGTAGTGGTAACATATGACATAAGAACGGAAGAAATGCCAATTAATTAGTTACGCTTAATATATGAGATTAAAAAAAAGACATCACTCGACGTGTAAATGTCATGAAAGGGAGGTTTGGACGGCTAATCTACAATGATAGTTGAATTAACAATTTTCATCTGAATAAAACTGATTCGTGTTATTACGCTATGCACAAATATTGAATGAGATGTTATTTTCTAGGAAGGCCTGTAAAGTTGTCCTACTTAAGTATTTATGGTTTGTTCCTCCACCAAGTATAGTTTGCCTGTTATAGATGTGACCATCTTTTCAAGTTGATAGCATCTTTTCCATCCTGGACATATTTGACAGTTGACCGTTTAGAAGAAGCTGCAAAAAAACCTCTTGGTTAGTGGTATACAAAACAAAATTACTTATTTTTGTTCCAAAAATGATTGTATAGTTTTTGAGAGAGAGAGAGAATGGTTACATGAAAATTGTTCTTTGTGCAATTTAAATTTCAAATTAAAATAGTTACCTGATACTTTTTTTTATTTTTTTTTTCATATTACAGGGTGTCACCATCGGCAACAGTGACTAATATCCCTCGTTTATGGTAGATATTTTGATGGATATGAAACTGACCAAAGAATTAAAGATTGCTCCATGAAAGTTGCAAACACCTGATCCTTGAGGCATAAAAGGAGATCGAGGAAGATAAAACTGGAGATATCTTCAGGAAATGTTGGCTGGACCATGTAGAATTCTTTTGTTTGGGTATTTTAAAGACCTTATACATGTTTTGTTACCTCGGCACTAAGCTTAATGGGGGTTCCCTGAAATTCATCTTTTGAGTAGTGGACCGCACTTGTGAGTTACATTTGGCCCAACAAAAATAGTCTCTAAAACAAACATGCTTCCACCGTTTCACGATCACAACTATATTATACAAGCAAGGTCTTATTTATTTATTTATTTTTTTTTGAGTGGATAAAAAATTAATTTCTAAGAGTAAAATTTTTTTTAATATATTGATACATCATTTTACATTTTCCAAAAAAATTAGCAGTGAACATTTGGCTGCTTTGATTTTATCTATCTACAAGGCAATTTACACAACCGAATGCTGGGAGAAATTGTTGTCAATAAGTAAACAGTAGGCTCGTATGGCCAACCTCTCATTTCGTGTTTTCATTTAGTTTTTGATTTGAGTTATTGAGATGTGATTTAAAATGTTTTTTGAGAGAGAATTTTAAAAATTATTTGAAAAGATTGTTAATTAAAATAATATTATTTTTTTATCACCACAGGCCACCTCCACTACTTATCTCTACCGCCAGACCACCCTTCTTCGCTGCCGGACCATCGATGACCGGCGGCGGCAAGGGGCGGTTCGGCGGTGGCGAAGGTGGTCCGGTGGTGATGGACGAAAATTGTGCAAAAATAATTTTTAAAATATTTTTTAAAAAGTAAATTAAAATGATGTTTGAATAATGTATTGGGTTTTGTATTTAAGAAGTAAAATGGGAAAAAAAAAGTAAAATAAAAGTTGGCCGAACAAGAACCTATCTCATTTGTTGTGACCGGATGGTGGTACTAATAAGTGAAACACATATGGAACAATGAACTCCCACGGAGGTGGTACTAATAAAAATGTCTTTGGAACATCTTCACAAAGGAGCTCCTAGTGTCTAGTCTCTAGATAAAAAGAAAATTGAAGGTGCTTCTTTAATAACTTTTATCCCTTCTACTAGAAGAATGATTAAATCGTTTGGAGTCAAAGCAATAATCTTACTCTCTTTATTTTAAAATAATAATTTAATTTTTAAATTTATATTTATAGGACAAAGGTAGTACGTATTTTAATGTAAAGTATTTTATAGGACAAAGTTAGTACGTATTACTCATTCATTATTTTATGGAAGTGATGGCCAATACAGTCGACAATGAACAAAAAGCGTCTAACACAAAGGCCACATATATAACCACGTAGCTTTAAAAATATATATATATATATATATATATATTACCTCCGTCTAAAAAAAACCCTTAATTTTATTTGCCATTCTACATCAAGTATATATAGTCTTGAATTATAAATGTCAGCTAACATAGAGATCGTAGACCACAAAAACCTTGTGACAGCGTTCAGTGCAATCTCAACGCTTCCTCGACAAGTGTTGTAATTCTAACATAATATTTTCAGATATAACGAATAGAATAATAATTATTCTCTCCGTCCCATAACGATTGTCCAGTTTGAATTTTTATTTTTAGTTAAAATTTTACTCCTTCGTCTCATAATTATTGTCTAGTTTTGATTTTCATTTATAGTTCAAATTGTACTAAAAGTGAAATCTCAAACTGGACAATAATTTTGGGACAGAGGGAATACTAAAAAGTAAAATCTCAAATTGTACAATAATTTTAAAACAGAGAGAGTATTTTAAGACGAAAAATACGTGAGCATCGTAAATTGAAGACATTTACGTGTAACTTAATCACTAACAATACTTAAATAGCGAAGAGGACACACAAACCCATCGTGGCGATGTGTCGGTGAGATGTGGGTTCGGGCCTTCGGGGAGTCAGTCTCCTACGATTTAGATCCGATTTATTTTTTAATTAAAAAAGAGACACTCTCAGCATTTGAATTATCTATTTGTCGCTTCTTCTGTTAGTATTGCTTACTAGTACTATATATTTTATTTTATTTTTTTGTTTTGATTGAGCCAAATTAAAAAAAGGTTTGTTAACTTTATCCTACGCAATTTTAAAGCATGAAAATCAGGGAGGTGGTTTGCGCTTTTTTTTTTATCTCTAACCCCTTAAAATTTTCTATTATTTTATACATAGTCATTTGTGTTAGATCTCCTTTGTCAGATTTTGTAACCTGGCGGCCTGAATGAGTTATTTTCACATAAAATTGTCAATCAAATCAATCACTACTTTTTTCTACGCCACCTGGCTCTGAATTCCGGTCTTGTTCCAAACTTTTCTAAAGGGTTAGTGTAGTAATTTGGTCAAAACGTTAGGTGTTACACCTTTGATTAATGACATCGTTATTTGCATTTAGTAATTTTAAGTGTAATGAAGAGTTACTACCACTACTTACTGCCGTCTTTATTCACTGAATACCTACCTACTCGCGAGACTCTTTCCCAACTACATTAACAGATGGAATCTCACAAATTGCTCGATGTTAGAAATTCACGAGCTCTCATCTCATGATTCAAAAATTATGATGAAAAATAAAATAAAAATACATTTAAGATAGAGTTTTGGGCGTGACGCATGCACGTATACCGTATTACTCCAACTTCTGGGATTAAGTTAATGTAAATAAAACTCTACTTTTTTTCCCTAAAGAAAAAATGAAATGACACATTCGAAAAGAAAAAAAAAAAAAGCTCTACAAAATGTGGAGGAGTCATAATGTTTGGCCATATAGGGCCAAAATGCTTGTCACATGAGCTCTCATGTACTACTAGCTAGTACTCCCTCCGTTCCAAAATAAGTGTCGTTTTAGCAAAATGAAGAAATTTCAAAATAAGTGTCGTTCTCACATTTCAATGCATTTTTGTCTAAAATTTCCAAAATTACTCTCAAAAGAATTAATACTATTGGTGGATATTGTTTTAATGGGGTTAGTTGAGAATATTTAAGTAATTTTATAACACTAATTAATAGTTTCTTAAACTATGTTCAAAGTGAAAAATGACACTTATTTTGAAATGGAGGAGTAACTTCGTTCAAATGCACGATTGGCTCGAAAACTTTTGGGCGCTCAACTAAACATGGGATAAGTTTCACCCGAATCCAAAAAAAAAAAAGAAAGAAGTTGACAAAAATGATTTTGATCTGAATATTTCAGCATTGGAATATGGTGCTGATCAGAATTCAGCAATTATTAAATTGTTGTAGGTTTCTCGAAGAAGTACAAGGTACGAACAATAATAACAGAGGAGTACCAGTGAGCTGGTATTGTCCATATGGAGGGTGTGAATTTCAATACATGGAAGCCCGTGTCATGGTGTCCATCACCATCCTACCAACCATCCCTCTTTGTTTCCCTCCTTTCTTTTAGGACCCTCATTTTTTTTTTTGAATTCTCATCTTCATAGTCCTTTTTTTATTATTCGATACGATGGGAAGTACTCATTCCGTTTCGAGGTAAAAAATAATTTACGTTGCAAAAATGTATTTTCTCTAAAATAGAGAGAATAATTTATTATCATATAAAACGGTGAGTCAATTGAGAAAGTGATGCATTTTGTCATGAAAGACACTACTCCAATGTGTCTATTACTTGGGATTCTAATAAAGAAAGTACTACCACCCTTTTCTTAATGTCGCTTTGGGATGAACCTAAAATATTTTTTTTTTATATGTCGCACTTAATTTATAATGTAACATTAAATATAATTTTTCTAATTTTACTCTTATTTCTCTTTACGTTTAATAACATATATTAATGGTAATTACTTACTTTTTTACTTCAATTTCAAAATTTTTAGATATTTTTAATTAGAGACAAAAAAAGACAATACTCTTATAAATTAAATTCCCAATCATTATTTTCTTAATAGTTGTGTAAACCCTAGAACGACGGATAAAAAAACAAAAAACGGAGGTAGTACAATACAATGGTCCGTATCATCTATTTTTTTTTTCCCCTTTTCCTGTGATTCCTGATTTCTTTTGGTGATAGTAGGAAAAAGAAGAAAAAAACTCGTATCGTTGAACTTTAGTAGTTAGAAAAAAAAAAGGGGGGGAAAACATGAAAAGAAAGAAAGGTTGAACTTAGGAGGAGTGGTTCACATTACAGAATTAGGTGGTAACCTTACCCACAAAAAAAAAAAAAAAAAAACACATCAAATGTCCTTTTCCAAAATAGCATAAAATAAAAAGAAGTTGAAGAACAACTTTTATTTTTCAATTACTAATTTCGCCAAAAAAAAAAACACGTCATCAAATGATGACATAGTATTAGTATAAATGTATAATGTATAATGCCTTATTCATCCTCCCTCCACTCTTGACTCTCGTATTCCTGCAACGTCATAGAACTATCCAATAAAGCAAACAAAAAGAAATATTCATGAAAATACCAGATTACCCTTCTTCCATCATTGTCGTCTTCTTCTACTTTTGCCTGCGAATGGCTTTTTATGCTTTTTTTTTTTGAAAATAAAAATGGCGTTTTTTGCTGACTGTATAAATTAGCCACACACACAAAAAGAGAAAAAAAAATTTAAAAAAATAAAAGCAGTCACCTGGGTCCCACCATCAATATCTTCCCAAAGACCAAAACTCTCTCTGCAAATTTACATCATCATCCCCATCTCCGATTCAGACCTCCACTGCTAACCACCACCCTTTCCCCCGCTACGTTATATATAATCAAAATCAATCCCCCTTTTCACTGTGGCCCTTCCTCATCCTTATCCCCAACTCCCCTTTATTTTTGTCTTTGTACATATCAATTTCCATCGGATCCTCCCCTCATTTTCTCTTCCACCCCCTCAAAATCGGCTTACACAGTTTTCATGTTGTTGGTTGTTGCCTAATTTGTACAGATTACAGAAATTTACAAAAACCCCTTTTCCTTCTCTGAGATTTATTAGTTCGGTTTCTTTGTTTTCATTTCTTGATTGAAGGTGTAAAAGGAATACAATTTGAGGCTATGTTTAACACACCATTTGTTCTGTGTTTTGCTGTTTTGCTTTCTTTTCCTCTCCTTTTCCTATTTGCTCCTCGGATTCTTCCCCCTAAACATACCCAGATTACCCTCCCGGACGAGCTCGACGATCTTGCTCTCTTCCGCCGCGCAACGCTCGCTTCCTTGGAATTCAGCAACAAGCATCATCCCCGCCACCACATCCGTCTTGGCTCCACCAATCCCTCCTCGGCCCAAAAGCCCAAGATCGCTTTTCTGTTTTTGACTAATTCCGACCTTCATTTCGCCCCTCTTTGGGAGAGATTCTTCGCCAACCATTCCGGCCGATACAATATCTACATCCACGCTGATCCTTCCGTGGTAATCAGCCAACCCGGTGGCGTATTTGAGAACCGATTCATCGCTGCGAAGAAAACCGAACGGGCTTCCCCGACCCTCATCTCCGCCACCCGCCGCCTATTGGCCACCGCCCTCCTTGACGACCCTTTAAACTCGTATTTCGCTGTCGTTTCTCAGCATTGCATTCCTCTCCACTCTTTCGACTACTTGTACGATTCGTTATTCACAAACCAGATCAGGGAGGCGGCCAGAGCGGATTCGGGCAAAACCCGGACTCAGCGCGCGTTCCGGAGCTTCATCGAGATCCTTTCAGGTGAGCCTACGTTGTGGTCTAGGTACAATGCGAGGGGAGAGGACGTGATGCTCCCAGAAGTGCCCTTCGATCGGTTCCGGGTCGGGTCACAGTTCTTCGTGCTGAACCGGGAGCATGCTCTGTTGGTGATTAAAGATAGGAAGTTGTGGAGGAAGTTCAGGCTACCCTGTTTAAATGTGCATTCCTGTTACCCGGAAGAGCATTATTTTCCGACTCTTTTGTCCATGGAAGATCCGGAAGGGGCTACCCACTACACTCTGACTCGGGTCAACTGGACCGATAGCACGGATGGGCACCCTCATACTTATCAACCCTTTGAGGTGTCTCCGAAGCTAATAAAGGAGCTCCGGTTTTCGAATTCGACTTATTCGTACATGTTTGCCAGGAAGTTTTCCCCGGATTGCCTGAAACCTCTGTTACGTATTGCCGACAAGGTCATCTTTCGTGACTGAATATATTCCGGTAAGCATTCTTTTCTTTGGTTCCACACAACATTTTGATTAGCCTGATGTTTGATTTTGATGTTGTTAACTGTGCTTAACTTTGAATCCTTGTTATGCTAGTTGAACCATGCATTTCGGCTATTGTGAATCATTATTAGGATTGGTTATTTCTTTTGAGTTTTTGTATAATTAGACATCCATCACTATGTGCAATTAGAGGAAAGGTTGTCCACACTCAGGTTAAGAGTGGGAGTGATTCTGGTTGGAGAATGACAAATGGTACCTGCAAGAAACTTTCTTTTTCTTGTTGTAAATTAGGTCGGCACATTAATTGGTCAGTTATTGGGCATGCTGCTTTTGAGGTGATTTTCACCATACTTGGAAATTGGAGCCTTTGGTCGTTCAGAAATGAATATACCAGCGAGATCCTCTCTAATATTTGATATGAACAATAAGCTAGGATGAGATTTGAGTTCTGTTTAATTTGAAGCAAATTTTCCACCTCTTTTGTGGGCTATCAGATTTCAGAAATGATCCAGGTTTTTGCGCCAAAAATGTGGTATTTTGTTAGCTGGTAATTAACATGGGTCAATCTGTCGATAGTTCTAGATTTTCGTTGACCTCCGTCAATATAGGATGGAAACTTTCCCCAACCATCCTTTTTTGGAGTTCTGAAAATAGTAAAGACTAATAAATTTTGTCAGCTGATTTTGGCAGAAGAGGAGTACAAGAGTTGTAATGTTGCATGTGGACAGGCTTTTGTGCAAATTGTAAAATGTAGTCATGTTATAGTTCGTGCATTTTAGAGTTATTGATTGATTGAACAACCATGAGATTTTTATTTTATTTTATTTTTCCGGTAACAAACAACCATGAGATTTTTGATGACTTGAAAATGATTAATTTACAAATTTGGTACGTGTGTGTGATTTACAATGCACTAGTAGTACATGTGGATGCTGTCTGCAACCCTGATCTCTAGCTGTGTGTCTGTGATATTGGATCTGGTCTTTTTCCTGCTTTGACTCACGTGAATTCATGTAATTGGAAACCTTTTAGGTTATAAATACTATTCCCATTGGTAATGCAACAAAATAAGCCCAGAAAGGTGTCTTCCCCGCAGATCACCGGTCCGGACACAGACGTGATTTGGCGCCTTGGCGGGGACTCGGAGTTAGTTTTGTTGTGATCCTCGAACCGTCGTGATGGTGTGCCTGTACATACAAGATCTAGTAGAGAGTTGAAGCTTTCTTCCTCTTTCCTTTTTTCGGGAAAAGTTTACTCTGAAAATCAGAGTTTTAAAAAAATATATATATATATAGGGGTAGAAGCAGAAGGGGACACTGCGGTTATATGGGCTTAGAGTGGAGTTTTTTTTATATTCATAGCAAAAGATGAAAAAAAGGGGGCAAAAAGTAGCAAAGGGCTCGTTGCTTTCCCTTTTTTTTTTTTCCTTCTTTCCTTCAGGGGAATCTCCCATTTGCTCTGCCGCATCCTAACCCCTGTTCTTGCTTTCCTTTCGATTTTGAGCATCTTTTGTATGATGCTGTAAATTATGATTAGCCAGCCAATGTGCTTGTCCATCCATCTTCACTTCAATAAGACTTCCTACCGTTCCTGGCTTACTCCTCTAAAGTTGAAATTTTCTTTGGCTATGCTCCTCGTCTTCTTGGATTATATTCCATTTGTCTCAAAACAATATTATTGTCTGTGTTTGTCGTACAACAGAAAGATTTGTATATTCAAAATATTCGGTAGTGCTTGCAGCGTATGCTACAACAATCATGATGACCGTACAAATAATTATACACGGTATTCGGTCGTGGTTGCCAACATTATTGAGTACTTAAGCTAAATTTTTTTTTTGAAGTTTTGTGCAAATGACATATGTGCTGATCCATTTCCAAAAAAAAAAAGACATATGTGCTGATGTGCGAGATGTAGAAAGAAAGGGTATCAGAGATTCAGGGTTTTCAAGACAAGAAAAATGCTTTCATATTTGCTTTAGATTAATAAGAAATTATCAATATCTTTTTGTTGACCAAACAGATTTTGGTGATTAACAGAAAACGATGGGATACCTTCTCACCTACTTGTGCTCAAAAAAATCAAAGTAGTTTATTCACCTTCTAATTTTAGAACTCTCTCCACCCCGATATGATCTTCTAATTTGAAGTTTTATACTATTTAGTATGAAATTCTAGAAAATAAAATTTTAACTGCAGGATCATTTTAGGACAGAAAATATTAGTACTTATCTGATCTACATCATGATATTTGAGCAGAAGTCAACTGTGAAACCCTGCCTAATCCAATGAGGACAATGGTTAAAAGAAGTGGTTAACTGAAGTTTCCCCCCTCTTTTTTTTTTTTTTTCGTAAACAAGTTTTCCCTTTTTCATTCATATAGTCAAGCAAATCAAAATACGGTGAGGTCAGTGTTTTTCCTTGATGTAGATGTCTACATAGTTTATATGATAACTATTAACGTAAAATTCATATAAATTCGTATTTAATGAGGTCATGTAAAACAGTAACAGTTTACAAGTAATTGTCCATATCAATGTCCATTTACGGCATTTACAACGCTGGCTTGTCACATTGACCAAAACCAACCTCCAAAATGCTAAAAGCATTACTACTACTACTTGACAGAAATTCCTGAAAGTAAAGGAAGAAATATAGCTTAGTCACACAGTCGTGTAATTAACTAAAAGTTAATTTGTTCTCTAATAGCACAATTAGGTATGACTAGTTTGATACCTTTTAAATGATTAATCAAAATCAAATTTGATAACTCTCGAATCTCAATTAAAAGTCAATCAGATATGGTCCAACCAGTTAAATCATAAATCGATAATTTTTATTTATTTATTTTGGTATAAATCGATAACTCTAATTGTATGATGAAGACATGGACATTTTTGGAGGAATGTGTAACTTTTTTTTTTTTGGTGAAGGAGGAATGTGTAACTTGAAATAAGAAGGTTGCTTTCGTTATTCATAGGATCATATTTATAGGATTTGATTGATAATTTTAGCAGTAGATGAATGGACCTTCAAAATTGGGCTTTACTGAGCCCATACTCTAGATCCCCTACCACCAATGAACTTATTGGAGATCGCCAGAAAATACACACACACACTAAGGGGCAATTACTAAGGAACAAGATTTATTATCCTGTAAATGGTCACAAATCCTAGGTTCCTTGAATAATTATTAGCATATTATGGACATATTTCCTTGTTCTTCTCTTAATAAGATGATAAATCTACACACTTTTAGCCAAATCTCCAATGAGATTTCACAATAATAAACCATATATAAATGTTAGACAAAAATACAAATCATTTCTCACAAATGAAAGTGGTAACACAATATGATCAAAATGACTTTGATCAAATGACAAAAGGGAGAGGATTTATTCAATCATAAACACAATCGCACTCAATGTAAGTGCCACAATTTCCACCATCACTGAAGATCAACAACGTAGTAATAGTGATTGATTGATCATCAAATCAAACTGTTAGATCAAGCCCTGATCCTTCCAACTTCGTCCTCGTAATCTGATCAAGCCTTTCTTCCATCTGAGGGGTGAAATTGTTCTTCCAGTCTCCAACCACACCGCGCCTGAAGAAAGAGCTATTAGGCATCTGAGACCAAGGATCCACTCCATTCTTGTTCACCTCCAAGTTCTTCAACCTTTCCAAGCTACTCCTCCACAGAACTTGATCAATTTCTCCTTCATCTTCAAACGGCCTTCCAAGGAATTCAGCCAGTTTCTTCACCTGCCCTTTTGGATCCTTTTTCAGCTCCTCATACTTCAGAAACAGGACCTTTTCAGGCATCTTCAAGCTCTCGTTCCAATATTGCAGAGCATGGTCAAAAAATGGACCAAATGGATGAACCCCGTGACAGAATCCCTCAAATAAAAACTCAAAAGGAGCTGGCTTTACAGTGTTAAAGAAATGCCACATGGATACCGCAGTATCTTTCGGATTCCGGACTATATAAACAATTCTGCACTTGGAATCTTTGACGGAATCAGGCAAAACAGAGTAAGGTAAGTGAGTGTGGAAAAGCCTTGGGCTTGGAAGGTTGGACAAATCAGGATTTGAATCTGTGATGTAAGTTTGTGTCTCCAGCGTTTGTACATAAACAGCAGGGTGATTTTTGTGTAAAGGGTCTTCATTTATGTCACTAATTTTAGGTCCCATGATGCAGAAAGTAAGTGCCTTAAGCCAAATTGTACCTGTTTTCAGGGAAGAAGCTAAGATCACATCATCATCCCGAGCTTTGAAGTGGGATTGAACGGATTTTGCAGCTTCCAAATGGCGGGGAGCATACCAAAATCCTTCCCAATTATAGAGGGTGAAATTATCTCCGTACTGAACTTTTGGTAGCTGATCAATCCATGGCTTCAGGGACTCAGAATAACGAGCTGCTTCAGGTTCAACTTCAGTGGTCGCCATAGCCAATGTTTATTTTTGTTAAGCAAAAGTAACAAATGAGAATTGGAAAGAATTGCCTGTGCAAAATGATGCATTGAATGTGAAATGGTGTGATTAGTATATATCGCTTTCGAATGAAACTTCAAAGCTAATATGAAAAGAATTGAGATGAGTGATTGGGTTTTTTTTTTTTTTAGAGTGAACCTCAAAACAAGTCATCAATCTTTAATATATTTTCACTCTAGATCATCAATTAAATTTATTTGTAGCACAGATTACCTTACTAAAGTTTTAATCCATTTCAGATCATTCTATTAATTTTGGCCGTTAAATAGTGACGGAAATCCATTTTTCACATGCTTTTGGGTTCAGGGGTATTTTTGTCATTTTATTATTATTTTTTAAATCTTTTAAATTTTTTTTACAATTCTTCTTCTTATCTTCCTAACTTGTATACACTGGTAGTACAACTCTAAATTTTAAAAATTTATTTTCTTTTTGTATTTTAACTTCTAGATTATAAAAATCTTTTTTTTAAAAAAAAATTGAAATGAAGAAGAAAAATTCGAGTTAAAGTAAATATGAAAATTAATAATTTAACATTTTAAATAAAAAAAAAACTAAAAGAATTAGCTAAGAGAAGTTATTTCTTCTAGGTTATTTAAATTTTTTCAACTCGATTGAATTATTTAATTATTAATTTTCACGTTTCTTATTCCTTTTTTTGTAATCTAGAAGTTAAGATACAAATTAAAAATAAATTCGTTTTTGAAAATTAATTTTTTATTTGTATATTAACTTGTAGATTATTAAAAAAAAGGAATAAGAAACGTGAAAATTAATAATTAAATAATTCAATCAAGTTGAAAAAAATTAAATAATCTAGAAAAAACAACTTGTCTTAGTTAATTATTTTAATTTTTATTTTTTTAAAAAATGATAAATTATTTATTTTCATGTTTACTTTAACTCGAATTTTTCTTCTTCATTTCTCAATTTTTTTTAAAAAAAAATTTTATAATCTAGAAGTTAAAATACAAAAGGAAAATAAATTTTTTAAATTTAGAATTATACTACTAGTGTATACAAGTTAGGAAGTATAAGAAGAAGAATTGTAAGAAAAAAAATTTAAAAAGATTAAAAAATACAAATAAAATAATAAAATGACAAAAATACCCCTGAACCCAAAAGCATGTAAAAAATGGATTTCCGTTACTATTTAACGGCCAAAATTAACAGAATGATCTGAAATGGATTAAAACTTTAGTAAGATAACCTGTGTTACAAATAAATTTAATTAATGATCTAAAATGAAAATATATTAAAGGTTGATGACTTGTTTTGAGGTACACTCTTTTTTTTATACTTTGCTGATTCAGTTTTAAGTTGTAACTTGCACGTATCAGCTTTCAGAACCAAAAGTTTTTCTGACTGATTTATTTATACTGCCAATAATATGCTACGTTCTTCTAGTAACATAATGGTGATTATGATTAATGTGTATTTCAGTAATTTAGATTGTCCCACATTTGTGCTTACTCACCTCGTAAACACATTACGTAATAAGAGCCTGCTTAACATGAAAATGTCTTATCTTAAGGATCGATGGGAGTATTTTCTTATTAAGATTTGTGGAGAGGATAGCTCAGAGTATTACATTAGTCATTAAGCCCAACAAGTGTCTGGGAAAAAATTTCCGGCATATTTGTCCGAGTCAAGATTGTGACATTTCGCCAATCGGAAATCAACACAAAATGAGGCTAGATGGGTCATCGATGTGCCCATATCATGTGAGCAACAATAAAAATAATTAAATAAATAGATAATAAGCGGAAATTCTCGGGTTCCCTAGATTTTTCTTCTTGAATAAAATAAAATATGAATGACTACAACTGTATACGTCTTTAATGAAAAAGATATTATAAGCAGACTGTAGAGTTCTGAAGAGAGTAATCAAATTGGAAAAACAACACGAGTCATACGAAATTGGATACATACTAAAATTTTTGGATTTTTAATTTGTGACCAGTAGTGCTGCGTATTTATAAGATTTATTATTATACGTTACTTTCCCGTCTCAGAAAATAAAAAAATAAAAATTAATTACAATTTTTATATTATGCTATTTTAGTACATTTTTGGATAAAAGAAATAAGATATGGATCTTGTAAAAATAGTTGGAGAATGAAACTCAGGTACAAAAATTTATTTACAAAAAAAAAAAAAAAATGCACAGTGAAACACTGAAACTAAGCAAGAGCAATAATGCTCAATCAGTAATCCTTAAAAATCGATCCCAATTCTAATTAGGGAGCGTGGGTTATTTCTATCGCTTCTAGAAGTAAAATTTCCTTAAATTAATATTCTATAAATAAAAAAACTCTATTTTGTAACAAATTTTTTCGGTTCCAACTCAAAAATCAAATAAAACTGACAAAATAATAAAATAATAATTTTTCAGACAAGTTCTTTATAAATATAGGTTCCCTAAAAATTATTATAAATTAATAATGATATAAGATACCAAAAAAAAAAAAACTACGAAGTAGGAGGCTATTGAGTTTTTTTTTCGGAAATTTATATCTAAGAAAATTTTATCTTTGATTTCCTCCCCAACTAGTAATTAAAAATAATAAAATCATAAATATATAGAAAATAGGGTTGAAATTAAGTATTTATTCTTAAATAGAATTAAAGAATAACTTTATATTAATACAAAATTAATTTATCAATACAATAATAATTATTAATTTATTAATAAAATAATAATCTCTATAAATTAATAAATTTGGGGCCTAAACCATTAATTTATAGAGTTTTTAATGTACTTAAAAAAAATAATGACTGATGTGTAGTATTATAAGTTCTCGCTTTTTTTCTTTTTTTTTGTCAATCCGTTTGGCCTTTTTAGTTGAAATTTTATTCCCCTGAAATTAGACATTTTTGTCTACCCATCAGTAGCTAAATTTTCGCCATCTTTTATTCACTAGACTTCATCATTGCTTATACATTTAAAATATTGCAAGTAGTGGGAAAATATTATATTCCAATCCTACTCCAATTTTGAAAAAATAAATCAAACCTAAATGTAATTAAAACTTGTAGAAGAGAAAAGCGTGAGACATCGATACCAAATCCAAAAGGCAGCTGATAAATTCAGGGGTAATTTTCATTAAATCCAGGGTCAATTTTTGAAAAACCCAACTTTGCCCTTACTGATACAATATCAATTTTATCTGTCAGTGGCCTAAAAACCATAGTCGGAGCAGATCCAGTGTTGTCTCTTGGCCAATTTC
Organism: Oldenlandia corymbosa var. corymbosa; assembly: GCA_949775105.1. Taxonomy (NCBI): domain Eukaryota; kingdom Viridiplantae; phylum Streptophyta; class Magnoliopsida; order Gentianales; family Rubiaceae; genus Oldenlandia; species Oldenlandia corymbosa. Next base: position 34,668,242 of record OX459118.1, on the reverse strand, counting down.
TATTTTTCCCAACAAAATTGCGTTCCTAATTCATCGAACAATCATAAAATTTAATTTCAGTATACTTCTAATCATCATTTTCTCAGAGGAAGATTTCCAAATAAATAAAAAATAAATAATCCAGACGAGTTTGTGATAAATAACTCCATTTGAGACATCACCATTTAGCCGTATGTTTTCTGTTGACTTTATTTCTGTTGACCTTCTTCTCCGACATCGCCAAAGCAAGGACTATGTTTAAGCTTAATTACACATGATGTTTCCATGGCAAACAATATGATCTCTTCAGGCAGGCTGCCACGAAAAAAACCCCAGGTTCCATATAACCATAATTTGACATCTTTTGCATTGAATTTTCATCCTTCGGTAATTCTTCATCAATTAGTTGTGTCAGCGATTCATACAAAATCAAAGAAGCAAATTTTTTCGAGGAAAAAAAATGAAAAAATCCACTTTATATACCCTAAGAATTGAGGGTCACCAAATTATATACTCTAACTATTACTCTCTCCAAATCGTATACTTTACGTTTCACAAAATGCATTCTAGCCCTAATTTAACAAAATTAAGAGAAAATTAATGGTAACGCCCATTATTGTCGTTAACCTTCATTTTTTTAAATATTTTTCAGCAAGACTTCGTTGATCAAACTATTACCCTAATAAAAAATTTAAGAAAAAAGTCAATTTATGTATCTTAAGAATAGGGGGTCTCCAGATTATGTACCCTAAGAATTGGTCTCACCAAATCATTTACCTTATGTTTGAATTTTGTTGTTTTAAATACTTTTTTAAAGGTAAAATAGGAAATTAACAAAATTTTGTCCTAAACTACTATGTTTTCACCCTCAAACTTCCAGAAACGAGCAAATTGCACCATAAATTTTATTAATTTTACCCAAATTTATTTTTCAGTCAGATTTCAATAAATTGCACCTAGATATTTGGTAAAAAAATTTCCCACGACTTCCAATGTTATTAGTTTGATGTATATATTTTTGTTATTTTTGTGAGTTTTTCTTTATTATAAGTTTAATTTAAATTTTCATTTGTCAATTTGCATAATTATTTTGAAAAATATTTTTTTAGTCTTTCTTTTTTTGTACTTTTTAAATTCTTTGCACTTTGATGCAATTCCAGTAACACACACTTTTTTTTTACACGAATTTTTAGAGTTTATTTCAGGCGAATTAAAACAAAATCTAAAAAAAAAATGTGTTCGTAGAAATACATCAAAGTGCCAAGAACTTGAACAAAAGTACAAAAAAGGAAGGACTAAAAAAGTATTTTTTAAAATAATCATGTGAAAGGACAAATTAAAGTATAAATTAAACTTATAATAACAAAAACTCGCTAAATGAAACAAATATGTACGTAAAAAATAATAAATACTGGAAGCCGTGAATTTTTGACTAAAAATTTAGGTGTAATTTGCTGAAATCTGATTGGAAGATAAATTTTTGTAAAATTAATAGAATTACGGTTCGATTTGCTCTTTTCCAAAAATTTGGGGGTAAAAACGTAGTAGTTTAGGACAAAATTTTAGTAGTTTTCCATTTTGCCCTTTAAAAAGTACCTAAAACAACAAACTTCAAATATAGAGTACTTGATTTGGTAAGACTAATTCTTAGAGTACATAAAGTGAAATTTTTCCAAAAATTTAAGTAAAGGGAAAAAGATGGAACAATTGGCACAGTTTCTGGTGGTAAATTGGCGGTAATTCTAGCGCCCAAACCCCATTACTTTGCAATTAGCTTCCAAGGGAGAAAATATTACTTTTTTCCTTCAATTTTCTACAATAATTTTAATCGAAATTCAGATTAGAAACACAAGATAGAAGGCGCCAATGACGAAAACGGAGCCGTCAATAGTGTTTTGTGCCACTGTCAACTACCATGGAGGTTGACCACATTTTAGCGCGATATTAATCCGGGGAGAAGGTTCCATGGGTGCTGGGTGCCATCATTGGTTGGTAAGTATCATGTAAACCGATATTTTATTAATCAAGATTTGAAATTTCTGATGATGTGTAATATTTTAGACTCGATCGGCATGTGGTTATTTCCAATGGTTTGACCCACCAATGTGTGAGAGATCGAAAGTTGTGATCCCTAGTCTGCTCAGAAGCTTGAATCGAATGGAGGAACAGAATCAGATCTTGAGGAATCAACTCAGGCGTACGCAGGTCGGAGCCGATGCATCTCTCACCGCAATGCCATTTATTGTTCTATTTCCGGGATTTGAGTTTGATTTGATGACACAAGGTTTCTCATTTGCTTGTCTCCTCGTAACAGCTTTCGATTTCGACGGAGTTTACTCCTAATTTTCATATTTCTGGCTTTAAGATTTTGATGGGAGGGGTTGAATTTTGATAAGAGAAAAATGTGGATAAAAGTGAAGTGATTCACTCCCCGAAGTCTGTTTGTTATCTGCTTTTTTTACTTAATTTTTATTAGGGTAATAGTTTAGTCAACGAAGTCTTACTGGAAAATATTAAAAAAATAAAGATTAACAACAGTAATGGGCATCATCGTTAATTCACTTTTAATTCTGTTAAATTGGAGCTAAAATGCACTTTGTGAATCGTAAGATACATAATTTGAAGAGAGCAATTGTTAGGGTATAAAATTTAGTAACTCCCAAATCTTAGGATATATAAAGTGGATTTTTCAAAACAAAAAAAAAAAACGCACAAGAGAGAGAGAGATGGGCTGCATCAAAAAGAGGATAAAATTTTGGGCAGCCGGTTTTTTTTTTTTTTTTTTTTGAGTAAAAGCAGCCGTGTTCACATATGAAAACCGAAACGAAAAAAAAAAAAACAATAAAATAAAAAGGGCACAAGCTTATTCTATTATCATTTGAGGCCCAACATTTGTTATTTTGTGGAGATCCAAAGTGCCCAACACAAAAACTACAATTATCTAATGAAACAAACCTTTTTGTGTGTCAATTCCAATCTGATAATCCACTCAAATCTGATGCGATTCCAATTTTGGTGATTACCTTGGTAGTATGTTAGGCCAAGGTAGAGAATATTTACGAAGGATAAAATAGGGTTTTAGAAAAGTTTTCCCTGGATATAAAGAAAATTACGCTTGGGCCAATCCAAAACTGAATCGAAATAAACGACCCAATAAAGCAAATGTTTTCGCGTGTTTGTTTATTAAACCAGTAGTATTTCGGTGCGTTATGAGTTTAGGGTTTACCGTGATTTTTAGAGATTCTTGCGTTTAAGTTTAAAATATCAAGATTTTTTTGTGATTGATTTCATAAGGGCTTTTTTTTTTTGGGTAGTTATTGGAATAAGATAATTTTTAACATGGGGTCCAATCTCAAAATCAATTAACAATAAATGAGATGACACAAGAAACTTATAAACACGTTTCAGGTCATTTCGCACAAGTCATGTAGGATTTTTTGTTCCAACGACATTACATTTGTTTTGTTACAAAGGAAACTGAAAAATTTTATTCGAGACCATTTTTTTTTCCCAGTACAATAAGCCAATTATTTAATTTCGTCTTTATGCACGATCTTATCTAGTCACATCTTAATGATGATACGAAAGTTGAGTGTATATATAAAGAATGTATGTATATTAGTTTTAAAAAAATGCAAGAGACCGAGATATCTGAAATAGAGCAAAAACATGTCGAGAATTATACTACACTAAGATAATATAGTATATTTCTACTCGTACCACACCATCCCGGCCACTTGTGTGGCCTCAAATGGAACATGTGAAATCGCCCCTTTGGGAATTATGTTTCCTTGGAGTAGAAAGATATAGAAAGGAAGCAGAAGAGCACCGTAATTACCACCTACAAGATAACATGATAGAGCAAATGTGGAGATGGAGAAAACCTTTCATATGATTGGAGGCGAAGATGAAGCAAGCTACTCCCGAAATTCTTCTCATCAAGTAAGTTTTTCTTTGTAAGAAAAATAATTGAAATAGTTTATTTTATCAAACGTACGTATATGATGGTTTTTAAGGAAGGTCAGGTATAGTGCATGTAACTGTTGAATGAACAACTATAGTAATGCGTTTCTTTTGATATGTGTAATATTGTTTTACTCAAAGAGGTTGATTCTGAGGAAAGTGAAGCCAATTCTTGAAGAATGCATACAACAATTATTACGAGATATGAAGGAAACGGATCTTCCTAATAATTGCATCAAAGTAGCTGATCTGGGGTGCTGTTCAGGTCCAAATACATTTTTGACCATCCAGCTTATGATAAAGAGCATTGACAAAACCTGGTCCAAAATCTCAAATACAAAATTACCCACCATTCAGTATTTTCTGAATGATCTCGTCTCCAATGATTTCAATCTTGTTTTCAAAGGGTTGCCTCGTGTTTATGAAAACCTTGAGAAAGAAAATGGTCGGAAATGCGGTTCATTTCTCATCGCAGCTATGCCGGGAAGCTTCCACGGAAGGTTGTTTCCGGACAGCTCCATGCATTTCCTGCATTCTTCTTACAGTATGCACTGGTTGTCTCAGGTTTGGAAATTGGAATTCATTAGCTTTTCTTTTTATATATATATATATATATATATATATATATATATAATTAGCTTCGATCCTTTTTCGCGCGTGATCGGAAACAAGAATTCCATAATTAGTTTACTTCCACTAATTCTTCCAATGTTTAGCCGGGGTGTTACTTTAAGCTCTTCCCCGATTCATCAAAGTCATTACACTATAAATTCATTGGCTCTATTATTGCTTTAACAAAAACTTCGAAAATCAACAATGACAAAAATAATCAAATTGACATTATTAATTATAAGTGATTAAATAGTAGTAGTACTCCTTCCGTCCCAAAAAAATAGTTCATATTAGGTTTTGAGATTTGTATTAAAACTGGTACAAATTTAAAAACTCAACGCGGATTATTTTTTTGTGACGGGGGTAGTATATTTCAATGTTGATATTCAGGTTCCTCGTGGACTGGTGATGGAATCAGGGATGCCAAAGAATAAGGGGAAGAGCATTTGCGCTATCAAGACAAGTCCTTCCAACGTGCATCAAGCATATGTTGACCAGTTCACACGAGATTTTACCACGTTCTTGAGGATGCGTTCTCAAGAAATGGTGAAATATGGGCAGTTGCTTCTAACATTTTTATGTCAAGATAGCGAGGAAGTTGAAGGCTCCCACTACCTACTTTTAATGGGGATGGCTTTATCTGACATGGTTACTGAGGTAATCAATAGACATTCACAATATTTTTATTTTTTCTTTCCCCAGAGATTATGGGTTGTATAGATGTGCTACATTTGTTTAATTTGATTGGATACGTAATTACTACATTAGGGACACATAGAGGAAGAGAAATTGGATACTTTCAGTCTGCCCATCTACGAGCCTTCAATCCAGGAAGTGAAGCAGATAATCGAGGATGAAGGATCGTTCAAAATCCTACGATTTCAAAACTTCAAGACTTGTCTCGATGCTAGCTTCGAATCCAGAACTCTTGATGATGGAATCGTTAGGGCTAGATATGTGGCCACTTACTTGAGGGCAGTTTTTGGACCGATTTTAGAAAGTCATTTTGGGGAGTCCATTATGGATGGATTGTTCCACAGGTACCAAAATAAGTTGGTGAATTTGGTGGAGAAGAGGCAAGGCCTCCTTAATAATCTGGTCATTTCCCTTCGCAGAGAATGGTGACAACTATTGATGCTTTACCAACTGGTTGTTTTGTTGATTGTCTTCTAAATGTTCCCCATATTGTATTCATTTATGATAAAATATTATAATTCGATAACGTCAGTAAAAGATCTGAAATATTATTTACAATTATTATAATGAAAGTCTATGTTGATATCAGGATGTGCTGAATTACCCATGAGAAAGTCATGAAGAATGTTGTCCTTCCCTGCTTCTTCATAGATGGGAAAATCGATGCCTCTTCGTAGTTGCAACGTTTCTAATAGCAGGACGATTACGACAGGTTTTAGAATAGTATTAGACAAGAAAAAGTTGGTGTTAGACAGTGTAATTGGAGGTTGGACTATTTTTTTTTTAATTTTTTTTCTAGTAATTAAGATGAGCAAGATGAGTTCATTTTGACCAATGAAGGGTAATTTCGAAAAAGAAGACATTTTCATTTTTTTGCTTTGGAAACTATTTAATTTATTGTCCTGGCAATATCACATGCCTAATTATTTAATTAAGTTTTAAAATAAATTCAAACCAAAAAGTGCAGTAAACAAGTTACAAGTTGGCAACCCTATAAAAATAATATTTGGTAAAAAATGGTATATTATCCTAGTAATAATTATACATAATATTCCAATTATACATATGAATTTTCTCCATTGAATATGGCAACTTATGGGAGGGAAGATTACAATAATAATTGCACACTAATTACGTACTTAATTATCCAGAAAGTTACTAGTATAAATTGACATTTTCTGGAACCACTTTTTACATTGTGAGCACCTTTCTTCTTTGAGACGTTAGGAAATATGATTAAGATGACAACGATGAGGAGCTTTCTTTGCAGCATATTAATCTTCCTCCTCTTTGTTTCTCGTAAGTCAGAGTTTAATGTTCGTTTTTTCTTGGATTTTTTTCAACCAAACTTTTAACCTCAAACTCATGATTTCGATATACTGTTCTTAATTCGTGTATTACTAATAACATTTCAAAATTAATTAAATCGCTTTAATTTGTCTGGGACATATATAAGTTATATCATAAATCAATATTTTAGTTGATACTAATTAGCTTCTTTTCTTTTTCTCTTTTTTGTTTTTTGGGTGAATAATAGATGAAGAGATGAAGGTTGTTGAGGCTGATTGCGATGTACCATCTAAATATTTCACGGGGCCTTGTTGGGATTCCAAAGATTGTAAGCCTGCATGTAAAGAACAAGGTTGTAACGATGGCAGATGCACTCATTTTTTGGGAAAATGCAAATGCTGCTGTTCCTAATTAATTCCTTTACTCCAATAAATAAAGTCAAAACTCATAAAGTTTTACAAGATTATTTAATAGAAGTTTACCAATTTCATTTTAAAATTTTCTTCTCAAGTCATTTTGCAATTTTTCTGTTGGGTTATTTGGTTTTATTAATTTAATTTAATTCATTACGTTGTCTTATAAACTTAAATCTGATCTAACAATTGAAAGAAAAAAAAAAATTAAACACGAAAAATCCACAATGAACAGTTGAATACTAAGGAAGTTCAAGGACAAACAAATATCACCTAAGTAGTATCTTTAATTATCATAACTCGATCTGTAAAGTTTCCACTCTAGTTCTTCTGCACCATGGATGTAGACTTTTATGAGGAGTTATCAATTTCTCGGGGAGAGTTTTCATTTTACCATTTTTTAAAATCGACCATTCTTTGTCTTCTTCTTCTTTTTTTTTTTAACTAGTAATATTTTTGTCAATTAATTCAATAATGTCTAGGATTTATATATGTTAAAAAGCGTAGTCAATTAATTTCTTTTTGGGTAAACAACTGCATATTTTTTCTATTCACTCACATGAAAACTGCTCAGGACATGCCTCCTACCACAAATGCCAACATTTCATCTTGTACATTTCATTTTTATTACGTCTAGCACTCTTTTTTTTACGTAAAACCAAAAGTCACGCATCTCCGTCAATTATAAATTTTGAATGTACATACGATTATTGTTGTATGCTTCAATTCGTTTTTGAGATCTATTTTGTTTAGATATAACATTAGCGTTTTCCTTCAATACATGACCTACCGTATGCTAATACTTGTTTGGCCTAGTCCATTTTATTTCTGTTTTGAATTCAACAACGTGCTCTTTGGCTAGTACTCCTATTTGATAGAGTTTTGGTTCAGTTCCCCACAACCCGCCACCCCCCTCCCCCTCCTTCCATTTTGATTATTATAATTTTTTTTGCAATAAAATGAGGCACAAACTACGGAATTAGGTTGCTACATTTCTAGGTAAGAGACCGGCCATCATGTCACCTATTTTGATAGAGAATGTAGTCACTGTAGACCATTATAAAGTTTGCTTTGAGAAATTTATGTTGCCATTCTGTTTAATAGTAACTTTTTTTTTCCTACAAATAAGAAGGCAAAATGCCTAAAAAATTAAATTAGAATATTTCAACGATAAAAAATACCGATAACATCGTGTTCTAAACCATGATTTTACTTTATTAGATGACACTTTTAGATAATGCAATCCTACTGAATATTGTGTCGCTTCAGATACTAAGTAGTCCGCTGCAAAATTGAACTCCCAAAAAATACGTTTGATCTTCAGCTGCCAATCCCAACACAATAACACACATATACCACAAATCAAGCTCCCATATCGTCCAACAAACTTTTTGCGTTGTCATTACCCGTACATGGAAGGGGTTTGGAATGTTTATTTTCGTTGGGCTCCTTTGATGATTGAATCTATAATCTTTTTATCCCCCGGTAAAAATAGGACAAAAACATATATCTTTGATATGGGCGTAATGCACTCTTGAAAATGTCACTTCCCGATCTCAGGTTAAGTATTTACTTATTTGCGGCCGAAAATTCAAATATGAAATATCCTCATGTTAACTTTCCAGCAACTTAAATTCAGTTACCCGTCTCATTCTTTGTAGGGGGAAAAAAAGAGCTTGCACTCCAACAAAAAAGAAATTAAAATTTGCGGGAGATGTTTTGAATTAATACCAACATGAAGGTTTAGATAGCAAAATGTTCCACAAGTTCATAATATAGGGAAGATGATCATGGTTCATCTTGCACCACCCAAGTGATGAAGTATGTGGATAACGTGTATAATGTATGTACCCGACAATTTCTGTGCAGCATCTGTCATCGGTTGTCCATTTTTCTCAAAGTATCTACACCCATGTCCATTTATTGCAAAGCATGAATTCCACATTATGCACGAGTTTTGTAATCGACAGATATTTATAGTATAATGGCTAAGTAGTAGTATTTCTTCCGTCCTAAAATTATTGTCAATTTGAATTTTTATTGTTTATACAATTGGATGGAGTTGTTTAGAAATAAAGCGTAAAGTTAATGTATTGACTTCAATTATGGAAAAATTAGAATTTTTATACCAAGGTTTGTCACCTGTACATATTTTTGAGATACAGTCAGGAGATTCCTTTTGTTGTAAGAATTAAAGTAAACCTTTTATGGACGTAAAACAGTTATATTTGTTAAAAAGGGAAATTTTATAGGAAACTTATAAATTATAGCAGAAACACGTACTTGTAGCATTTGTTGGATTAGTAAATTTAAATATAAACCTCCAAAGTAATTTAAATAAAAAAAATAGCTGAAATATATATTTTTCGCTGTTGTGGGATCTCACCAATGGGAGCGTCTCCTTCTATGACGCGATATGTTATTCCTTGTTCTCGTTATTGTGCTTACAAAAACTAATTAACAATTCCTTTACCCAGACTATTGTATGCCTTTACACTTTTACTTGGAAATATGTTAATGTTAATAATACTACCTCCGTCCCAAAAAAATAGTTCGTATTGAGTTTTCAAATTTATACTTAAAATAGTATAAAACTTAAGTCTCAATATGGAATATTTTTTTGGGACGAATAGAGTAGTATTTCACAACATGCGCAAATTTATATCTAACTAGTTTCTGCATTACAAACCAAAATCTCTCTTATAAGTTAAACATGATATTATGGGAGAAAGAAAAATGGCCACAAGAGGAGTAGAAGAAGAGAACGAGTGAGAGAGGGAGAAACCAATACAGTAACAATTATTTAGGTTTTTATATCATCGTACCAAGATTCCAGACCTACCAACGTTCGAATTCAATCAAAAGATGAAAAGGATTTGTAACAGAAGCTGAACCATAAGCTTACTAAATTTGGAGGGAAGAAACGACAAAATTGGAAGAGTTCGGCACACTCATTTAACACGTGAGAAGAGGTCAAACCAACTTATATATAGTTTTGATAATATAATGAGATTATACATTTTCACTTATTATTCATTTTTCCTTTACATATTAACTCAATGCACTCCGGCCCTATATTGTATTTGTATCCCACATTCCCGCTTTGCAATAAACTCTTTCCACGAAAATAAAACACATGGGCAGCAGAAGACGACCACGGGATAGAGTGTAAATATGGAAATGCACAAAGTCTTTCATATGATTGGAGGCGAAGATGAAGCAAGCTACTCCCAAAATTCTTCTCAACAAGTAATTTATCTCTAATTCTCTATATTGCTACGACTTCATTCGTCCCAAAAAAAGTCCTTTTTATTCTGGAACAAAGACAAAACACAATAATTTATTACTTTATACTATCTATGTCTAAAAATAAATTAATAATAAAATCATAATGACTTTTGAATTTTTTTTATTGTTATTAGTAAAAATCTCATAACTCAATGATGACTACATTATGGGGTCAGAGGTAGTATATCGTTGAATGCAAGTGGACAACTGATAACTAAAGTAATGTTTCTTTTTGTACCAAAAAGAAGAAAAATTAAGGAGTAATGTTTCTTTTTGTATATGTGTGTGTTCGTTTAAAAAGAGGTTGATTCTGAGGGAAGTGAAGCCCATCCTCAAAAAATGCACAGACAAATTGTTTAGGGACATGATGGAAATGGATCTCCCAAATAATAATTGCATAAAAGTAGCAGATTTGGGATGTTGCTCTGGGCCAAATACATTTCTGACAATCCAACACATCGTACAAAGCATCGATGAAGCCTGGTCCCAAATTTCAGATGCAGAACTACCCAACATTCAGTATTTTCTAAATGATCTTGTCTCCAATGATTTCAACCTTGTTTTCAAAGGGTTGCCTCAGTTTTATGAAGAACTGGAGAGAAAACAAAATGGTCGGAAATACGGGTCATGCCACATTGCGGCTATGCCGGGCAGCTTCTACGGCAAGTTGTTTCCGGATGGCTCCATGCACTTTGTCCACTCTTCTTACTGTCTCCACTGGTTATCCCAGGTTTGAAACTAGGGTTCTCCAAATATTTGAGCATCTGATTAATCTTCAAATTAAACAGAATTTTAAAACTTTGTTATATTGTTTCCAAGTACTCTCTCTGTTTAAAAAAATACTCTTTCCGTCGTAGAAAAATAGTCGACATTAAATTTTGAAATTTGAGCTAAAACTAGTACAAATTTGAAAATTCAATGTAGACTATTTTTCCAGGACATGAGGAAATTTGTATTAAAAATTTTAAAATTTAATATGGATTTTTTTCTTATAAAAACGGATCGAGGAAGTTCTATATTTAACCAGCGGTATAGTTTTACAGGTTCCCGACGGGCTGATTCCAGAATCGGGCAAGCCAAGGGATAAGGGAAGCATTTACGATGACAAAGCAAGTCCTTCTTATGTGCACCAAGCATTTTTGGACCAATTTACTCGAGACTTTACAATGTTTTTAAGAATGCGTTCTGAAGAGATGGTAAAACACGGGCAAATACTTTTAACGTTTATATGCAAAGATAGCGAGGAAGTTGAAGGTTCCCACTACTTATCTTTGATGGAGAATGCTTTATCGGACTTGGTAACTGAGGTAATCAATATTTTTTTTAATATCATGTATGTGCGACTATTATAAGAGAATTGAAGGAGGCAAAAATAACTTTTTCGCTCTAACTTTTATCATTCTTATATTTTACCCGTTTCAAAATAAAAAAATATTCGTCAAACTAAGGGCAAATATGTCTAAGTACAAATGTGTTAATTTTATGATATTGAGTAATATATCTTCTGCGCTTAATAAAAAATATTTTATGATCATACCCTTTTATTAATTTCAAAATCTCCCTTGCCCCACAACCAAATATTTCCATGGGTATATACATAATAAGCTTTTAGGGATCTTGATTTATGTTACTTTGATTTGTGTCAGGGATACATAGAGGACAAGAAGTTGGATACTTTCAATCTGCCCATCTACGAGCCTTCAATCCAAGAAGTGAAGAAGATAATCGAAAATGAAGAATCATTCAAAATCCTAAAATTTCAAACCTTCAAGACCTGTCTCGATGCTGGTTTCAAAAGCAGAACCTGTGATGATGAAGATAATCGGATGGTTAGGGCTAGATATGTGGCCACTTACCTGAGGGCAGTTTTTGAACCGATTTTGGCAAGTCATTTTGGGGAGACCATTATGGATAGTTTGTTCCATAGATTCGAAAACAAGTTGGCGAATGTCGTGGAGAAGAGGCAAGGCCTCCTCAATAATCTGGTCATTTCCCTTCGCAAAGAATGATGGCAATCCGATTAGAAACAAAAACAAAAATACCGAATGGAACAGGTTTGCATATTGTTGAAACTCAAAGCAGGTTGGTTGGAGACTAAGAAAAGTATAGTGGTAGATAATAAAGGAGTGGTAAAAACTCCTCCGAATATGATAGAGCCTAATCGATCGACCTATGAATAATGCACTAGATCAGTTCTTTGATGTTTCAGAAGTAAACGACTGGCCTTAAGATTTATGGAGTGGAGACATATTCCTAGTACAATAATATTATCATGCAATTAATTAAGTGATGTATTGAACAAAAAGTACAAATTTGAAAACTCAAGATTGACTATTTTTTTTTTTTTTTTTGGATAGAGGTAATAACCGAATAAGCATGTTGAAGAGTTCTCTGATCACGCCTTCAGTACAAAATGACTTCACGCCTCCTAACTCACACAGCAGCGTGGCAGCCACGACTTTGACGTCTGCAATCACGCCTTGTGATCAAGTTGCTTCACATGGTCTTGTCCACATCAGCAATGAAGAAACGAGTTGCAGCATGAATTCTCGACCGAAAGAGAAGAAGCTTCCAGCCACTTGTTCCGATATTACGTCAGCTTTCAGCGAGGAAGTTACGCAAAATAAGTTCTGGAAACTGCCTTAGAGTTTGTATATTCTACAATTCACGTGTACAGAATTAGATGAGGATTAGCTACTAGTTGTCTATAAATACTGGATTAGCTTCATTGTAAAAGTAACTTAGCGATTGTAAAGCATATATGATGCAGAATTTTCAGATCTAAAGCTCTGCTCTCGTTTTCAGTTTCTTTCTTCTTCTTGAAGCTTCTTCCTGAAGCTTCTAGTTTGATCTTTGATTCTGTTAACTTGTTTTACATGTCTTGCCATGCCAGGATTAATATAAAACATGTGAATGAAACTTCACCTTCCTTGAGCCCATGAGGTTTATAATGACTCGATGATCCACCATCGATGTTTACCTTGACTTGAGCTTGATATTATAGGCATAGTTTACTTCCATAGTGTTTTCATTTAAATTGCAGGGGTTGAGTCTTTATTTATCGTAACCCAAAAAAAAAAAAGAAAAAAGAAAAAGAAGGTAATATGGGGCGCGCCTATGACACAAGCGTCTCCCAACTGATCGTGTGTTGACGCGCGAGTCTAATGCTTAATTTCCTTTTGTTTTTTTTTTCAGTTTTTCCTTATTAAAAAAAAAAACTTATATCTAATAATCTAAAAATATGATTAGAAAACGTGTTATATAGTTTAAATCATTTTACATAATAAAAATTTTCTATTGTCTAAGAAACACACAATTGTTGGAGGATAACTACGTTAGGGGTCTGATCATGAACTACCCTTTTAGAATTTGTTCTCATTATTTTGCCTATACCATTTTATCTGGCATCGGCCTACCATTGACTCAATAGCGAGAGCATAGTCATGCATTTACATGAAAGTAGCCCTTTTAAAGGAGTGGATGGATCGGGGAGCTGTCATTATAGGCATTAGATACTTCAATCGCCAGCACTGAGAAAATTGCATCTATGAGGCAAGTTTGGCCAAACTAGCTATTAATGAATTCCTCCCTTTGAAAACATGGATGAAATGAAGGCTTTGCTTCACCCTGCGTCACTAGATTTTTTCTTTTTGGGGTATTTTGAATAAATGTATTTCGCTTTAACATAACATACTTAGAGAGTGGAGTGGCTTCAATTGAGCAATTAATCACTAGATTATTACATGACTTAAATAGAAGAACCTAAACTAGGATAACAACACATGAGATAATATCAAATATAAGATAATCCTAATTACATAATATCACAACTTGTTAGGGATTTATTCGGAGGAGAAAACCCGACATGGAGCCCGATAAGTAAGATAAGACCCATCTGAATTCAAAAGCTCAAACTAATGGGTTCTGAATCTACCTTACTTATTAACTGATTCACATGTTCTCGTGCCTCCGATGTGGGATTCATAATCCTTGCCACATGACTCTCAACATTCTCCCCTGTCATGAGCAATCTCCACATCGGACTTCCAAATTATCTTGACAAGCCCAAATCTGTACTTCACCTGAGTAACTGGGCCGCCAATCTCTACGTTTCCGCTCGTAGTGGGCCTTTGACTGCCTGGATTCAGTCAGATCAACCGAGATAATTTGGGCTAAATCGCCCACCCACTTGGCCCAACCTGGGCTCTGATACCACTGTTGTGGCGGAAAGGGTATAAACACAACAAACCACGGAAGCGAACCCCAAGAAAATCTCTTTTCCTACTACCAATAAAATAGGACAACCAACCAAAGAAGCAACTAATTCAAGAACTGATAAAATAAAGGAGACACACGAATTTACGTGCAAATCCAAATCGGAAAAAACCACGGGACTGTAAAAACAGTCAAATCTCCACTATCAAAATAATGGGAAAAACAGTCTTCACCAACCGGTGGATACACAGGACTTCACCCAAAGGTGGATTACAACAATAAACTTCCACACACACCTATCATAAAGTAGGACTGGAAGGATCTAAACAAAAGAGAGTTAAACCGAAAACTAAACCCTAACTTTCTTTCTTTTTCTCTCGTACAAAAACAATGCACGGCTACCCTAATTTTTTTCTCTTCTTGGCTAAAAACACACACGCCTAAAAAATTATGCCAAAGCCTTGCTTTTATAGAGCAAAAAAAGCCTAAAAACAAAAACCCAATTGGAGTAGATTTTGTTTCCTAAAACCAAAGCCAAATTTGGCTTGGTTTTATTTGTTTCCTTGTTGACCCAATTGAGGGGAATAGCGGACCACCAATCTCCCCCTTCACCTCAATTGGGGGGTAAAACCAAACCCGCTTCCTGTCTACAGAACAGAAGCTTCTCTTTATTCACAGTCTTCGTCAACATATCGGCACTATTGTCATCCGTATGGATCTTCACAAGAAACAACGCCTTGGAGTCCAACACATCCCGGATCCAATGATATCTCACATCAATATGTTTTGACCGCGAATGAAATGTGAAATTTTTCGCTAAGTGAATATCGCTCTGGCTATCACAATGCACCACATACTTCTCTTGCTTCATGCCAAGCTCTTGTAGAAACTTCTGCAACCAAAGTGCTTCCTTACAAGATTCAGTAGTTGCGATAAACTCTGCCTCTGTTGTAGACAAAGCAACACATTTTTGCAATCTACTCTGCCATAAAACTGCTCCCCCTCCATAAGTCATCAAGTAACCAGAAGTAGAATTCCGACCATCAAGGTCACCCGCCATGTCAGCATCTGTATATCCATCAAACATGGTCTTCCCATTGCCAAAGGAAATACTCAATCTGGAAGTACCCCTAAGATACCTGAGAATCCATTTCACAGCATTTCAATGCTCCTTACCAGGATTGGAGAGAAACCGACTAACAACACCAACTGCATGAGCTATGTCTGGCCTTGTGCAAACCATTGCATACATCAGCCTGCCAACTGCCGAAGCATAAGGAACCTTTTTCATTTCTTCCTTATCTTTCTCACTTTTAGGACACTGCGTTAACTTAAAATGCCCTACAAGTGGAGTCGAGACTTCCTTAGCACCACTCATGTTAAACCTATTAAGAACCTTCTCGATATACTTCTTTTGAGATACCCAAAACTTCCCATTCTGTCTGTCACGAGAAATCTTCATCCCAAGGATCTATCTAGTCGGACCCAAATCCTTCATCGCAAAGAATTTATTCAACTCCTTTTTCAACTTGGCAATCTTTACGGTATCATGACTAACAATCAACATGTCATCGACATAAAGCAAAAGAATTATAAAATCACCATCAGAGAATTTATTTACAAATACTCAGTGATCAGCTGTAGTCCTTTGGTATCCCTGCCCTATCATAAAGGCATCAAACTTGTACCATTGCCTCGGAGCTTGCTTCAACCCATACAAGCTTTTGTTGAGACGACATACAAGCTTCTCTTTCCCCTTCTCCTGAAACCCATCTGGTTGCTCCATGTAAATCTCTTCTTCCAAATCACCATGTAAGAAGGCTGTCTTCACATCAAGCTGTTCAATCTCAAGATTCAAGCTGGCTGCTATCCCAAGCACAACTCGGATCGAAGACATCTTTACAACAGGAGAGAATATCTCATCAAAGTCTACGCCCTTTCTCTGATTGAATCCCTTCACAACCAATCTGGCTTTGTACCTTGGTTGTGAGCTGTTCTCACTTGTTTTTAGTCTAAACACCCATTTATTCTTGAGTGCTCTCTTGCCCTTAGGCAGCTTCACCAGGTCATACGTGTTATTCTCATGCAAGGATTTGATCTCATCTTGCATGGCTGCTAACCACTGATCTTTCTGCTCATGACTAAGAGCCTCTTCATACAACTATGGCTCTCCCCCATCAGTGAGCAACAAATACTCATGAGCACTGTACCTGGTGGAAGGTCTCTTGTCTCTGGTGGACCTCCTAGGCTGAACATGAGGTGATGAAACCGGTGGTGTCTCTGTTTCATTAGCAGGATCATCATCAAACTCACCATCCTGCTCTGTCTCAGCTCCCCCTTCAGGAGAATCATCTGATTGTGGAGGAACTGGATCTAGATCAACAGGAATCTCAGGTAAAGATTCTCGCATCTCGCCTTTTCCTATATCATCAATGTTCTAGTCTTCAAAGAAGATCACATCTCTGCTTCTGAAAACTTTCTTCTCTACAGGATCCCAAAGTCTGTACCCAAAATCATCATTTCCATACCCCAAGAATACACACTGCTTGGATTTGCCATCAAGCTTCGACCTTTCATCTTTGGGAATATGAACAAAGGCACGACAACCAAAAACTCGCAAATGCCTAAATGAGACATATTTCCCTGTCCAAACTCGTTGTGGTAGATCACTATCCAACACAACTGAGGGAGATAGGTTGATCAAATCAACTGTTGTCTACATGGCTTCACCCCAAAAAGATTTAGGCAGCTTTGCATTCGAGAGCATACACCTAACCTTTTCGGTAATAGTTCTGTTCATTCTTTCTGCCATGCCATTCTGCTGCGAAATCTTCGGAACACTCTTCTGAAGTTTAATGCCATGGTCTCGGCAATACTTCTCAAACGGACCCCTGTACTCACCACCATTATCTGCTCGAACACACTTCAACTTCTTGCCAGTCTCTCTTTCAACTCTAAGGTGAAGGCCTTTGAACACATCTAATACCTGGTCTTTAGATTTCAAAGAAAAACACCAAACCTTTCGAGCATAGTTATCAATGATAGTAACAAAGTACAATGCTCCACCCAACGACCTATCTTTCATGTAACATACATCTGTATGAACTAACTATAGAGGACTGGACTTTCTAGATGGAGGAGAATTTTGAAAGGAAACCTTATGTTATTTACCATAGATGCAGTCAACACAAGGTTCTAGAGCAGTACATTTCACCTCCGGGAGAAATTGCTTCTTACCAAGAATCTGCAACCCCTTAACACTCATGTGTCCAAGCCTTCTGTGCCAGAGATCAATGGAGGCATTGTGAGTCGCATTCACCTCTCCATTCTTCAACTTTGCATTCAACACATACAAAGAGTTCAACTTCTTTCCTCTAGCAATAACAAGATTCCCTCTGGTAATTGTCCAACGGCCACCACCTTCAGTGCTATGATAACCCTCATCATCAAATTTACCAACGGAAATAAGGTTCAGACGCATATCCGGAACATGTCTAACATTCTTCAAGACAAGAGTACAACCTGTATTCGTTATCAATGATACCTCTCCCATGCCGACAACATCACATGAGGCTTGGTTGCCCATTCTTACATGACCAAAATCTCCAGGTGTGTAAGAGGTAAAGAAGTGTCTGTGAGGCGTCACATGATAAGACGCACCTGAATCACCTAACCAATCACTGTCGTGACTCACAACATTAATTGTATCATCATCACAGTACACAAATACATTACTGGTAGTTACTACTGCAGTAGTGTCATCATCACTTGATTCATCCTTCTTGCCTTTACTTTTTCTCGCTGCTAGTTCTCTCTTGAGAACCCTACACTCCCTCTTAAAGTGCCTATTCCCTTGAGAATGGTAGTAGACGACATCTTTCTTGGATTTATACCGTCCCCTGGACTTGTCATTCTGATCACGTGGCCCTCTGCTTTTACTTCTCCCTCTTATGTCTGACTTTTCTGTCACCAGAGCATGCGACTCAGACTCAATACTCTGCTCTTTTCTTCTGACTTCTTCATTTATCAAAGCCTCTTTGACCTGATCTAAGGTCAAGACACCATCCTGGGTTGAATTACTGATTGACACTACCAAAGTGTCCTAACTGTCTGGAAGAGAACCAAACAATAACAAAGCTTGCACCTCATCATCCAACTTTAAACCTACATTCACAGGTTGGTTCAACAAACCCTGAAACAAACTCAAGTGCTCATTCATGCTAGCACCATCTTTGTTCCTCAACCTGATAATCTGTTTCAGTGCAAATGACTTATTGATGCCGGACTTCTTCAAGTACATATTCTGGATTTTCTCCCAAAGTTCATCAGCTTTTGTTTCTCCCGAAAAGTTATGAAATACACTTTGATCAATCCACTATCGAATATTACCAACAGTCTTCCTGTGCATGTTAGCCCACTTTTTATCAGTCATATCACTTAGCCTACCTTCATCCCCTAGAACAGGATCAAACAAATCTTTGCAATACAACAAGTCTTCCATTCTAGGTTTCCACATATGATAATTGGATGAAGTTAATTTAATCATCGTACTAGCACCCGATGACTCTTCCATTTTATTGGTGTAACACCTCAACTACCGAACCGTAGCTCTGATACCACTGTTGTGGATTTATTCGGAGGAAAAAACCCGACATGGAGCCTAATAA
This sequence comes from Oldenlandia corymbosa var. corymbosa, assembly GCA_949775105.1. Taxonomy (NCBI): domain Eukaryota; kingdom Viridiplantae; phylum Streptophyta; class Magnoliopsida; order Gentianales; family Rubiaceae; genus Oldenlandia; species Oldenlandia corymbosa. The sequence goes on along the minus strand of OX459118.1, from coordinate 34,649,119 downwards.
GTAAGATAAGACCCATCTGAACTCAAAAGCTCAAGTTAATGGGTTCTGAATCCACCTTACTTATTAACTGATTCACATGTCCTCGTGCCTCCGATGTAGGATTCATAATTCTTGCCATATGACTCTCAACACAACTAACATGTGATAATTATTACATTGACACTCATAATAAGTATTTTGATGGGTAAAAAAATTGGTATTTAAAGTTATTTTATGTTCATGTTCGAATCTTTTAACTTATGATTAAGGGGTGGAGGATTCCACCAGAATACAACCCCTTTGGTTAATTGTGAATTTGTGATCAAGTTTAGATAGCAAAAGTTCAACAGTTCATCATAAAGGGAAGACGATGGTTCATTTTGCACCACTCAAGTGATGAAGGACGTAGATAACGTGTATAATGTACACATAAGACATTTTCTGTGGAGCATCTGCCATCGGTTGTCTATTTTTCTCAAATTATCTATTGCCATGTCCTTTAATTTCACTGCATAAGTTCCACACTATGCACGAGTTTTGTAGTTGACAAATGTTCTAGTATCTAAATCTCATTTTTTCTTTTTCTTTTTTTCCAAAAGAAGTATTTTAGGAATAAAGTGTAAATTCAATATATTAACTTCAATTGTTGAAAAATTCAAAATTATAATTCAAGGTGTATGTCGTAACACTGTAGTATTTGTAAAGGAAACGTACACTTTTTTTCTTTTTTCTTTTATAGCTATAACATTTATTTTTCGCTGTTGTGAAAATCTCACCAATGGTAGTCATGAGAACCGAGAGCGTCGTATTTGATAATATACGCAAAATCAATGTTTATCTATTTTCTGCAGTACAAACCAAAACCTCTCTTTTTTAAAGTTATAAACATTATGATTATTAATTAATTCCCCATGGGAGAAAAAGAAAAATGGCAACAAGACAAGGAGAAGACGAGAACAAGTTGTAAGAGAGAGAGAAACCATGAGAATGATAATTATTTAGGTTTAAGGGAGAAGTCCTCTGAATCAACATATCCAGATTCCAGACCTACCAACGTTGGTGAAGTGTGTATTCAAAGCAGACGAGGAAAAGGATTTGCAATACAATGTGAACCATAAAGTTTCTAAATTTGGAGAGGAAGAGTGGATGACCGACCAAATTTGAAGAGTTCGGCACATTTAAAACAACACGTGACAAGAGGTCAAGCCACCTTATATGTATACTAGTTTTTATTTTTATTTTTGTTTTTTGATGAAAAGGGAAGGCACGTTTCTACACCTATATATAGTTTTGATAACATTATGCGATAATAGACAGACACTTTTATCACATTCTCCATTTTTCCTTTACGTACATATTAATTCAATGCACTCCCTCTTTGGAAATTCCTTCCACTAAAATAAACAAATAGGCAGCAGAAGACCATCGCTTTATAGAGTATGAAAATGGAAATGCACGAAGTCTTTCACATGAATGGAGGCGAAGATGAAGCCAGCTACTCCCGAAATTCTTCTCATCAAGTAATTTATTAAACCTCTACTTATTCTCTACTATCTTTACTTACTAGTATTTCTTTTTTTTAGTAACAAAAATAGTATGTACATGTACAGAAATTTAATTTATACATAGTTGTACGCAAAATGAACAACTGGAGTAATTAATGTTACTTTCGCAGAGTTGTAAAGTGGAATATCATTATTCATATAAATATATACATGTGTGTTTGATTAAGTATAGAGGTTGATTTTGAGGAAAGTGAAGCCCTTCCTTCGAAAATACATCGGAAAATGTTGGTTACGAGAAATGGTGGAAATGGATCTCCCAAATGATTGCATCAAGGTAGCTGATCTGGGATGCTCTTCAGGGCCAAATACATTTGTGACCATCCAACATATCGTACGGAGCATCGACGAAGCTTGGTCCCAAATTTCAGATGAAGAACTGCCCAACATTCAGTATTTCCTGAATGATCTGGTGTCCAATGATTTTAACCTTGTTTTTAAAGGGCTGCCCAAGATTTATGAAAGGCTAGAGAATCAAGAAAATGGTCGGAAATTCGGGTCATGCCACATTGCGGCTCTGCCGGGCAGTTTCTACGGCAAGTTGTTTCCGGATCGCTCCATGCACTTTGTTCACTCTTCTTACTGTCTCCACTGGTTATCCCAGGTACTGGCATTATGGTTTTGTTCTCTACCTTTTTAATTAATTACTCCTTCCATCCCACAAAAATAATTTACATTTATAGTTAGATTGTTTATAATTTCAAGATAACACAAGTAATCAAATTGTCAACGAAATATGTCAAGTTTTCCAAATGTTTGAGCTCTCACTACTTCCTTAATTTGAGAGATCTAAGGTTAACGTTCACAACAGAACCTAAATTAACGAGGGCAAATTGTTTCCGAGTATTTCATCTATCCTAATATAACTGTTCAATTTAGATTTTTTTGTTTAATATAAATTGTTCTAAAAGATACTCCCTCCAGTTCTAATTATAAGGCATTTTAATTTGTCCTAAGTTTCACCTAAGTTATCTTTTTTAATGAAATAAAAATTTTAAAAACATTTTCTAATAATTAGAAGAGCAAAATGAATGTGAAAATATATTTTTAAGATTTTCTTTTTAATTAAAATAACATTCTAGATAAAATCTAAGATAAAATCAAAATGCCTTATAATAAAGATCGGAGGGAAGGAATAAAATTTAAATAGATATCATTCCAAAACAGAATGAATATTATTTAACCGGGAGTATGATTTTTCAGGTACCTGGAGGGTTGTCGACGGAATCGGGGAAACCAAGGAATAAGGGAAGTATTTACTATAACAAGACAAGTCCTCCTTATGTGCAACAAGCATATTTAAACCAATTTACTACAGACTTTATGATGTTTTTAAGAATGCGTTCTCGGGAGATGGTAAAACATGGACAAGTATTTTTAACATTTATATGTAAAGATAGCGAGGGAGTTGAAGGTTCCGACTACCTATCTTTGTTGGGGAATGCTTTATCCGACATGGTGGCTGAGGTAAATTAGTTCGTTTTAACCCCTATACATCTGCGCCTAAATTATAGTGAAAGATTTACTTTTCACCATGAAGTTCATCATTTTCATACATTTTCTGTCCCAAAAATAAGGGAGACTCAAATCTTTAATACTAATCCTGAATTTGTTGATCTAGTTGTGATTGGATAATTTATCATCATAATAAGCTAAGTGGGCATTTCAATGAACCCGCGGATTGATTGGAGCAATAGATATACGCAAAATATCTTTTAGAAATTAGTGTCTAAAGGTTTTTTTTTTTTTTTTTGTTACAATGAAAGAGACACATCTAGCAAATTACAATTACAGGAATATGACTCTATGTTACTTTGATTGGCTTTAGGGACACATAGAGGAGGAGAAGTTGGACACATTCAATATGCCCATCTACCACCCTACAATTCAAGAAGCGAAGCAGATCATTGAAAATGAAGGATCTTTCAAAATCATGCGTTTTCAAACCTTCAAGACCTGTCTCGATGCTAGTTTTGAATCCAGAGCTTTCGATGATGAAGATAATCGAATTGGTAGGGCTAGATATGTGGCCACATACCTGAGGGCAGTTTGTGAACCCATTTTAGCAAGTCATTTTGGGGAGGCCGTCATGACTAGTTTGTTCCAAAGACTAGCCAAGAAGTTGGTGAACATCTTGGAAATGAGGCAAGGCCTCCTTAACAATCTCGTCATTTCCCTTCGCAAAGAATGACGTACCGACACCCACAAGGGCCACAAGCCCACAACTTTCGTGGTAGATTATTTCTTCTAAAGCTTTTATTAGAATCTTAGGTAGGTATTCCATGTCTGAACTTATTATTCCGATTTATCAAGATTTTAAGTTGAACATGTCTATATTCAGTATGTAAAAGCTCTCCCAATAATTCTTTCAGTTAATCGCATTAGTTGGCTACTAGCGGACTTACGCTAAAAATTGATGTGTGTGTGCTTCCACTAACAATCGGACTCGCAAGATCAGACCTCTTCTGGGCCCTTGGTCCAATGTTTTGGGTTTATGAATCCGAATCCAAAACCAGACTCAATACCTTTGTTCTCTTAACTAAATTTTAGATGACATTAATTAAAAGTATGACACGTTTTTAATCACTTGCCAAATAAGATTCATTAACCATTTACTAAAGGTGTGAGTAATTAATTACTTAAACAAGTATCAACCATTTAACCAGTATCACAGGGAGCATTATAGAAGACCTTATGCCATTACACTCTCACCTATGAAAATACCTATAAGTTATAACTTATGAGATTATTGAGGTTGGGGGATGATATGCAACAAATAAAAAATCTTGTGAAACTTATTCCTTCATTTCAACCGCTAACATCTCACTCAATATTTACGTTAAGCGAGAGTGGCATGCATTTGCCGCGAAAATAATGGCACCCTTATTTTTGGTTTTGACATTTTCACTTTGACACATGATAGAAGGGGGAAGCAGACGCAATAAAACAAAGATTGAGTGGATAATTGATGGTGATATGAACACTATTACTACAAGAATCAAAGTGAAGTGAACCTAAATTTAATATATCTGAGTGAGTTCGTCAATCATATGAAGATAAAGTAGTTAATAATTCCAAACGTAAGACAACTTGTGATAATGGCATAAATGCATGCACTTTAATGTTTGCTCAACAAGTTGGATGGAAAAGTAGATATATAAAAGTTTTAGTTGACGGAGATAGAGATGTTGGGTGATAAAAAGTCATCCCAATAAGCTGCAACTTGCGTTTTGTTTTACTCGCCAACCAACAGATTTTCTGATACTTTTGTAGTTTTATTAAGCTTTAATAGTAGTTTAACAACATGAGTTTTGTGTATTCGTATATGTGATTGTGACAAGTTGATTTAGATTATCATATTTTAGTTTGTTATTGCAAGCAATTAGACAAACACAGCTTAAACAAATTAGGATTTGCAGGGGTAATTGACGACATTGTTTTTCAGCTTCGTTTTGCTTGCATATACAATACCCCTTTCAAGTACAGTACCCTTTGATCTGAAATTCTGATTGATGAGACGAGCATGCGTACCTCGATTAGTATTGATTCAATGTGTTACACTCTCTCTACCATTAACTAAAATTTCAACACGCGTTTAATCACTTGTTAAAGAGGGTTCACTAACCATCTGATTATGATATTATTAATAACTAATTACTTAAACACGTATGTCACATAAAATATCACAAAAAATCCCTAAACCTATTCCATTTGAGTTGAATTAAAAATAAATAAAATTACAATAGTCAACATGGTAAGATTTGACTACCTCGCATATTCCAACAAGCAAAGACACAGAATATGAAGTTAAAGGATTTGTGGCGAAAAAAAAAAAAAAAAAGATTTGTGGCGAAAGTAGTCTTGGAAGGTTGAGCTGGTACATGAGTTTTAAGAAACTAATTTTATTGCAAATTATTTAGCATTACTGGCATTTCAGGGTTCGGAAGGATTGCAAGTTACAACGACTAGAAACTCCTCTCTTAAGGCGGGAGTTTCCTTCTTTTGCAAAAAAAAAAAAAAAAAGATTTGTGGCGAAATTTCTCATTGTCTAATTACAAAATAAGTAACTTGTTTTCTAATTTTAGACCCGTCATTCTTTTTCAATCATGCGTAAGATAAAATTTGCAAGGTTTGTCATTGATGATTGAACTGAAGGCCATCCCATGTCCATGATTAACTTGGCGCTATTTTTTACTTTTCGAAACTGGCATAATAACTTCGAATTCGGATTAATCAGAATAAAAATTTCTAATATCAGATATATTTCAAAGAAAAAAAGCAAACTGATTAAAAAAAAAGAAGAAGAAGAAAATTGAATGAAGCTCCCGTCCAAAAGTAGAAAATACTTTGCTTTATCTTGTCTCACGGCACCTTGTCCCTGTTGGAAAAAAGTACCAAAAGAACGAAGATGGGCAACAATAACATCTCTGTCCGCACAAAGAACACAAAAGTGGGCATTCTTTCTAAAGATTATTCATAGATGTGATATACATATATAAATAATTACGTACTTTTTTGTGGTCCAAGGCCACCATTATATTTTATAAGCGTCCTCAAAGCTAATTAATTGTCATCAATCATCATTTTTCGACCCTTTCTGGAAAAAAATATCTCGTCGGCCTAAAAAATATATTGGCTGAAGCTTTTATGTTCCAATGGTTTTAGAGAAACAAAGACAAAGTCATTCTGATTTTTCAACCACACTTTTACGCGAGATTATGACTTATCACATATCCAAAATAGTTTGGTAATGGTGATTTTTTTGGGTTCCCTATCAAAGTCCATATATTGAGTTCTATCACTTCTCCTTTGTAGGGCATCTTTATGTAATCATAATCATCATTTTTGTCTGTGCCAGAAAATTTTGTTGAAATTGGGATCAAAATCAGTCAGCTCAATAAGGGGGAGATGATATTACTGCTCTGCTCCCATCCAAACTGGAGAGTAATTTTAAGTTAGAATAAGTATTTGCTAATAAATTCAGGGTAATTATTTTTTAATGTCGAAAATCAAACCCTATTGAGATTGTGGAATGAATAACAATTCTAATATGTTACAAAAAAAAAAATTCTTATAGGACTTTGGTCTTACACATTAGATGAAACTAATTCAATACTTATAAGGTGTTTAATCACTTATGTAAACCAATTGCTTGAAAATTTTGGGTCGAATATGATTCACTAAAATCATCTAAGTTTTCAATGAATTGATAACGCGACTTCAAATTTGTATCACCAGCCAAGTACTAGTCATCACTTTTGTCATGGAAAAGATGATCAGGAAGACAAAGACAAAGACATATAAGAACAAGAACATAAATTTGAGTCCATAACGTGATAACGAATGGATTCTGGCTAGTTGAGAAGGAAAATAATTTGACCTCGTGCTTTAATAAAGTTGAAGGTACTACTACTAAACTATACAAATGGTGACATGACTTCATTAATAGACTCTATCCCTGTAAAAAAAAAATAAAAATTGTCAATTCCAAGATCGTACTTGTTAGAAAATATTAGTACTCCATAAAATCTTGGAGTAATAAGCAAACCCCGCCAATGTCACCAAATTGCTCCATAAAATCATCGGATCATTCTTCCACAGAGTCATAATAAACTCCCATTACTTCCTTTTCTTCAATTGTTGGTTTCTTTTCATTTTTGTTGTGTATTGTACCATACGTTTTGTATTGTCATGGCAGCAAAACCCAAGAAAAGTGAAAGCATAGGCTGAGCTGTATACAACTCAACCGCCATTACTTATTAGATTGTGTGTTTGAGCCTCAGTTTTTGTTTTTCTCTTCATTGCTGTGCTGTTGCTTCTCCCATGGCAGTGGTCTAATTCCCACTCTGGAGCTCCATTCCCCTTCATTAAACTGTGTGTACTTCTGCCATTTTATTGGGGAGCATTCAAAAGATTCATCATCAGTCTACTTTGGCCATTGAACTAAAATCATTGCATTACCCTTTCTGAATTTTTGAGTTATCTACCTTATTTTCAAAGCAACCCATCAATTATCTCCTACATTTTGGCCTAAATCGATTGGGATTGTTGAAAAAAAGGTAATAATTCTCATGTTCTGAAGTTCTACTGCTGTATTCATATGGGTTGATTGATTATTTGATTCCATATGCATTAGTATTTTTTTTTTTTTTTTGGGGTTAGTTCTGTGATATTGGTTGTAAAGAATGTTGCTTCTTCTTCTTCTTTTTCCTGGGTCCTTATCATTTGGTGTTTAATTGCAGAGAAAACTTTGGGTAATGGAAGGGAAAATCGAAAAGTTCTGGTCTTTTTCGTTTATTGTTGTCAAATACTGGCTTCTAACCAGAAGGGTTCATCTTCGATTTAGTGATTTTTTGGTCATCTTCATTTTCGACCATATTCTTTTCCCAGTGGGGTCTTTTTATAGGCATTATGTGCAATTGTGCAGTTGTATCGGTCTCACAATTTTGTTTTTTCTCAGTTTTTTCCTGTATTGACTTTTTTGGTTTCTAACTTGTAGTTATCTTCTTCCTGTTGTATACTTTAAACTCATTATCGTGAAGTGAAGGTTTGGTTTTTGATTATTTATATTGTGAATCCTGTGGATCCTGCTCGGGTCATTGTCTCCTTGTGTATACTGTTACATCCAACTCGTTTTATGAATTTTTAATGGCAACATCAAATGAGCATATCCCATTCTTTATCCATTTTTGGTTGGAAAGGCAATTTTTTTCCCCCCCTCTGCATAAATGATCAACCATTGTTACTTTTGAGACGTTTGAAGTTACATCGAGCTTCATTTCTGGCATTAACTCTCCTCTAGCTGCAAAGCCAGTTAACCCTGATACCAGATAATTCTGAAAATCTCTTGATTCAGTTTTGTGTTCTCAAGAACCTTATCCGTTAATATCTTTTGGTCTGGAGGAATTTTCTTTTTTCGTAATGGCTCTCTCATTATGATTTTCTTTTTGCTTTGGGAAACTGTTTCTCCAATTAGGATGGTGTAAAATGGCAGTGGAGCTCTGGATTAAGGGATGATGATATTATCCGCTTGCAGAGCTTGATAGAAGCTAAAAGAAAATGAATAATTTTAGTTAGGCTGCAGTTCTCAGCTGGTAGTTTTATGCAAGTTCAGAATGTCAAGGCAAGCTCATCTTCCTCCACGATGTCCTTTTCAAAGGAAAACCTTATCCGGGTGTGGTGCCCCATCCTTGAACGGAGACACTCACTTGCGACCTAGGCATCAGAAATCTGTGTCCCATAGCTCTGCTGCAGAGGAAAAACCAGCTTGGCTTGATGATCTTCTGGATGAATCAGACTTGGACTCGTCTGGATTATCACATCGCCGATCAGCTAGTGATTCTTTAACCATTTTGGATAATCTTGTTCCCCTGAAAAATCTTCATCAATTTAGTGGAAGTGACAATTCTGTGCCTCATACAACTGGTGGGGTGTTGGATTCTGCTTCTGTATATGGCCCAAATTCTCCTCGTGCAAAAGGTAAGATAGCCTTTGCCGAGGATGCCATAGCTTCTGCATTGTCCGAATATATCTCTCAGGAACATCTATGGAATTTCTGTGGGGACATGTGTTCTTCTGGAGCTGCTCATTTTGATGCACAGGAGGATACTTGTGAAATTATTGCTGAGGGAAAGCCAGCTAAACGGTTTGATTCTGGACTAACATCTTTTTTCAATGGACGTTACATTCTAAGTTATTTGACCAAGAACCTTTTTCTGAGTTGCTATTTGGTGCCTTTTGACTTGCATTTCGCAGAATATATACTGAATAATTTATGCTCTGCATTGCTTTTAGGAGTTCAATAGTTGTTTTTAGTGCTTAATTACCTGTTTCTATCATGAAATCACAAGATAGTTTTCTAGTTCATATCAGGATTTCGCAGTATAGAAGTACATTAGAGAAACTATCAGGAAAGAAGAACTAAGTCTGTCGCCAGCAAGGGGTCCAGCAGCAGGTCACTCATCTCTTAAGTAAAATAAAACTAGAGAGGGGAATGAAAGGTTTATTTAGCTTAGATTCAAAACATAGTGTTCACCTGTGTAGAGAGAATGAGAGATCTTAGGTAGGTTTGAATACTCTTTTTCAGATTCTTGGTTATCTTGAAAGTTGAAACTTATTCGATGTGGATATCTTCTGTTCAGCTATTTTCAGGACCAATTACTTCTGAGCTCATATGTGGCATTGATCATATTATTTTTGACTGTTACTATTTTGAAAATACCTTTCCATTCTACATAAGAACAGATTTTTCTCTTAATTCTATCACATAGATTATGTCTGTTCCTGATAAGCGAATGATAGCATCCCACGAAAAAAGAATACGACTAAACACAACATTCATCCATATCGTCTTTTCCGCTCAGAAATAGATTAATAACTCAATCGGCTATCAACATTCATTTCTCACCTTTCCTTTTTTGACTTCTTATATATCCTGGCCCATTTACCTATTAACATCAAATTTACTAGAAAGTTTCAAATAGAAATATTTGGAGTTTTTTTTGCTCTTGCTAGACTTCTCTCAAAACATAACCGCCTAAGTCATTCCAGCAAATCTACATTGTTGTTGATTGTGCAGACATCCTGGACAACGATCAAGGGTGCGCAAACTCCAGTACATAGCTGAACTGGAAAGAACTGTTGATATTCTTCAGGTAATGTTTTGGCAGATGGAAAGAAAATTGACTACACCTTATGTTGTGGATAATTTATTGTATGAACTGTTCTAGGTTTCTCCACTGTTCAATAAGAAGAGCTTATGGTGTTTTCGTTTGTGATTACGTGTTGCTTTTGATTGCGTTAGTACCTGGATGAGATATTATCCTTTTAGAGCAACTTTTTAACAACCCTTATCTTCTAATACATGATTATCAGCTTCCAGGACATTTTCTGAATTTTGTGAACTATTATTCCTTTCGAGCTATGTTAGTTGAGCTACATAATCTTTTGATCAGTTAGTGAGTTACTAATAATGAAGAGTGCTGTTTGTCTGTGGTTTGTTTTAAGAGTTATATGCTTACAGCTTATTTTCATCTTTGCACCATTCTGCTGGTATAAAACTACGCATATTTGATGTAGCAGAAAGTAGAGAGAGACATGGCCTCCAGGGTTGCTTCTCTGCTTCAGCAGCGTGTTTCATTATCATTGGAAAATAACAAACTAAAGCAACAGGCTGCCAGATTGCAACGGGAAAAACAGATTGTGGATGGTTAGTTATGCCTCTTCATGATGAGTTTCTGTATAGCTGTGCATCTTCATGGCATGTCTCACAAGTTTCCTCACTGTTTACGTCAATTGATGTTTTATCGCAACTTGAGTCGGAAATCAACTGAGTTGCATAGACTGACTTTTACATCATTGCTCTTTTATTTACGTTATCTTCTACAGGCCAGTACAGGTCTTTGAGGAAAGAAGTTGAGAGGTTAAAGTATTTAGCTTATGCATCAGACAGGAAGGTGAACATCAATCTCAGGCGAACCACTTCTGCTGATATTGCAAGTACAGAAGCACATTGGCAAGTTTTAGACATGGGGAATCTCGATCTCAACTAGAGAAGTTGATCTCCTGAAAGAGAGTGTGTCCTTTGCAGAACCCTAGATAAGTGAAAATAGTTGATCTTGACTCCACCTCCAGCTAAAAACCTGTGTATACGTCCAGCATATGTCAGGATAACTTGCTAGGATAACTCACTTGGACATTAGATGTTCATCTTTCAGTAAATGTAATGATCTTTGAAAAGCATTGCATTTTCGCCCAGATATTCTTAGTGAGGTATCTTTAATCATGACCAGTATGGCGTGCGACCCAGACGCTCACCTCCTTCACATCTTAGATAATTTTATCGTCTCATCAGAGTCATCATCTGAGAATGTTCCAAGTCACCATTGCTGTCGTTTTATCTGTTGACAGACATAACATTGATAAGGAATTTCAAGTTTGGAGTCCACCATATTCCCAACTCATCAAATACTTCAACCGAGATCTGTACTGGAATAAATTGATCTAGCTTTATATTTTCAATCACTTTCACTTGCTCCCAAGAAATGATTTTGCCTCTACAAGAAGAGAAGCGTAATGCTGAAATCCTGACAAATTGCTAGGAAGGTTCTTTGATTTTTCATTTTTTTAAAAATTAAATCTTCCTAACAAATTCGTTATGATAATACTTTCCAACTGATAAAATAGCTAACACTTTTGATATTTTCATATTACCTCATTAAATCAAATTTACGTTTTTGAAAAAAAAAACTATTTTATTTTAGAAAGAAAATAAAAACATTTCTAACCACTCGCTTATGGTAAATTCCAAACGGATGAGAAAAAAAAATATGTAACACAACCATCAGAAGTTCTTTGCCACATCTGTCTGCAGTCTGCACAGAATACAAGTAATCTAACAACTAAGTGTGATCATTCAACAAGGAATGAATTTGCTTCCTGAATCAGGAAGTGTATATAACAATCAAATATTTTAGATTCTGCACAAATGTTTACATTAGCCGTCATTTCCTTGAAAGAATCCATCATCTGGAGGTCAGGAACGATGAAATGAAAGTATCAGATGTCCTCCGCAATCATTAACCTTCAAACTAACCACGAAGAGATGCACGTGGAACAGCAGGTAGACCCATTTCATCCTCACCCTGCCAAACATCATTACACAATCTCAGTGTCACTGTTTGAATGGGCAACAATAATCACTAACATAATTTTTAAACACATAAAACATTCTACTCGTTATCGAGAACTTGAAAGGCATAGCTCTAACCTTCAAAAAGACTTTGAAAATAAACAACTCCCACAACAGGAACCCAAAATTTTTAATCATCGATAAATTTAATTTTTTTGGTTCATAAATTGCCCCTTGGATTTCTCGTCTTTTCATCACCAATAAAAAGTTATGATCTTTTGATCTATGTCATCATCTTTCTCATTGTTTAAGATCTTAAATCTTATAAAATATCATAAATAGAGCTATTTGGTCTTCAAACCTATTATTTATGTACAGACATGGGGAGTGAAAGGAAGAAAGACACAAACTACCAAGCTTTCGTTAGCCAAAATCACCTGTGCTGCGGGTAGAGGTCCGTGCCCAGATGGAGCTGATGGTAGGTTAAGCTCTGCATCCAGATCAGGTTCCTTGTCAGGTTGAAGATATGAAGGGACTCCATCCCCTTCAGTCTCAAATCCCATGTCTGCCTCCAGCGCATCAAGCTCTGCATTGGAAAGAGAAAAGAAATTACACAAGGTGCATGAAAAAAGGGTTCTCAAGAGAACTTTTTAGAAAAATTTTCTCTCCATTTGAGCCAGAAAAGGACAAAAGAGAAGCAGGATGAGATATCTAACCTCCCATCAGGTCTTCTTCATCAATGTCATCAGGAACATTATAGCTCCTGCCAAGAGAGTCTTGAATCTCATTACTGATATCCATCAAATCCATCATTTCATCTTGCAAGTTCTGCAGGAAAAAGGAAATACATATAAATTCGAGTTCAAAACTTATATCCAAGTTTGGTTCAATAAGAACCAAAAGCTACAGAAAGAATGGATAATATAAAACCCAGAAAAAGAAATGAGCCCACTGACATCTATCTCTTGAATCTTCACTGTCTTCATCATCCCTTTCAATTCTTTGTTAGCTGTCTTCAAAGCTGACATCTGCAAGAAGAAAGCGCCAAGGGAAATAATTCGTCCTATCAATTAACAAAAAAGGAAAAAAAATGTTTACATCAATGGCTTCAGTCCTAACATGTCACAAATCTACCACCTCCAACTAGTACTGAACACTAAGGCAAACATGGAGCATTATAGTCCAGATTTATCATTGAATTAACTCGAAAACCCTCCCGCAGACAAATGGGTTTCCCCTACCTAAGGAGGTGGTAGGCAGCAGGTTCCCATCGGGTTAGAAAACAAGCTCCATCTCACAAGCCTTGAACTCTGCCCCATAGGGCGCTACCAAGAAAAAGATAATCTAATGTAAATTATGTGTAGCTTGAAAGCAATGAATTTGAGTAAACATGGAACAAACGTTTGATGATGGTAGATAGTATCTCTAAGTTACAGCAGCACTAGGGTAAGCGGCAACTACGTGTTTTATTTCCTTCCCAAATGATGTCATACAGATTCCCAAGTTCTAAATCAAACTATAAGGTAACAAGCTCGCATAAGAAATCACTGGTGAAGAAAAGGAAGCACCATGAAAATAATGGCGTCTCTCTACGAAATCTAAAGCAAAAGTCATAAATGCATGTTTTAATAGCGCAAACTAGAATTATAAACAGAAATTACTAAAACGCTTGATAAAGAAGCTGCAAAAACTGTGCAGGAAGACATGGAAAACATACTGTCTGTTGAGCATCTTTAATTCCCTCAGCAGCAAAGGCAACTTGGTCAAGGTTGAATGTCTGATTATAGAGCATATCTCGTTGACCTTCATACCTGCATATGAAAAAGGCATGGCGGTTGATGCATACTTCATAACCAACTAACTTGACAATGTGCAAGCTAGTAGAGAAACATGGAACAAAGGGAAACAACTTCCAAAAGCACATCAACTACTGCAATCAATTTTCTTCTCGAATTTGTCACTTTAAACACTGTTTAGCATTAATCGGATAATCAGGTTATGGAAATTCAAAGAAAATTTTGCATCAAACAAAAGCCATGGGGGATGTAAATGAGATTGAGAACTAACATTTTCTTTTGCTTAAGAACCCTCATGGCACGAGCCTTGACAGCTTCTTGGGCAGGGCCAGGACGCATCTTCTTCAACTGCTCTCTATACTTGGCAAGTTCAGTATCAAGCTTCTTAATCTTCTCATCGACGGTATCACCTCTTTTGTTGATCTGATAAGAAGTGAATAGAAAGTAAACATCCAATTCAGAGGGAATTTTCAAACGAAAAGGAAACAAGAATAACGAAGAAATAAACTCAGGACGATCGAAATTACCCGATCGGAGGCGTCTTGAATAGACGGAGGAGGTTCTTTGTCCTTCTTCACCCCAAACACTCTCTTCATCTTCTCTCAATTAGGGTTACGATCCAACCAACCTTATCTTCAAATAAAAATAGATCGCCGGAGACGAAGAGAACTGCGTAGATATGGTGAGAGATGAGAGAGATAAGCTTTGGGTGAATTGAATTAGGGCTTTAGGAAATTAAGGATTTGATTCTTGTGAATTTCGTCGAGTTAAAAGATAAACTAATCTGTACGTAGAGGACACACAAAAGAGAAACTTCCATGAAAATTTGGGGTTAGACGACAGAATTTTCTCTATTTCCCCTCTTTTGCAAAAGATACGCAGGGCCACGGGCGCAGCACGTGACTTCAACGGTGGAAATCCCACTTTTAACCCCTCATATTTGAAAGGTTGATAGATTACGTCTACAACCTAATCAAAAATCAAAACTGGACAATAATTTTGACACGAATAAACTATCTTTTAATTACACCAATACACATGAATGTCCAAGGCCAACAATGTATGACTCACTGTTTCGCAAAGAGATGTTTTCAATTTCTAAGTGTCAAAAGAGCAAACTTGTTATCAAAATCGAAGTCACAAAATTAAAAACTTCTGCAATGCCGAAAGGCCTTGCAAAACAGCATACATTTTGTACTAAGAGTTGAGATTTACAGTAACAATTCATTTGAGCAAATGTTAGTAGTCTGATATGTGTACCATGACCTTAGGCAGAGTTTCTATTATCAAGGGCCCTTAGACATACTAGTACTCTAAATATCAGAGCTAAGACCTATTAGCTTTCTAGTCTTCCCCACGAATAAATCCCCAGATTTGATCAAGCCAGGCACGCGACCCACTATGGTTACACAATAAAATTGAGCCACTGCGTCTTTTCTCCCCAGTGAAACAATCGCTAATACTCCTGAAGCTGCCTTATATTTTTCCATTCTGTTCTCGTTTCCACCACTTATTAACAGCCCCACATTCTTGGCAGCCACAAACGCGTGCTGCTCAGCTAGGTATCCTTGTTTTAATTCCTGAACCAACAGAGCATTTCAATCAATATAAGGGGGTATGTTGGTGTATTTTGCTCACCAAAATAAGTACACTGCTGCAGAATATTGAAGATTCTTCAGAGCCAAAGGGCATGACGCATGAGTAAACAAACTGCCGATGATAACATACAGCTAAACTTTCTAGCAATAAAGCAAAAGAAATTGAAACTATGCCAAGAAATTCTTCCTTGATATCACTCAAAGAAAAGATACACAGCGACATGCAGTTTCCGAGCACATTTCTCGCAGATAATATTTCCAGATCTTTAGGTTCTTCTCAGACAATTAAAACAGCGCTTGCATGCTTTCATGCATATGATAATAGGACAAGCCCAGTACAAATTTGTTTTGTTCAGATTATAGTCACCTTACAAATAAATTTAAAGCTCTATCACATTTGCCATTTGGTATTAATTCAGAGTAATAATCTAACAGTTCAAAAATTTTATCCCCAGTTAAGATCTTTCATTGGAAAAGGCAGAGAACAACTTTCAGATCTTTTTATGCTAATGCTCTCGGCGGCCGACATTTTGCAGTTGTACAAAGAATGTATCTATAAAATGAACAAGGGGAATTGCATTTTTATTTTTATTTTTTTAGTTTGCAACAAGGAGCCATGTACGGAGCCAAAAGAGGCGCAATTAAAGAGAATGATGTACTTACAGGAATATCAGTAATATCTCCAATAGCGAAAACATTTTTATGACCCTTGACCCTCAAGTTCAAATCAACCATCAACCTTCCCTTAGCATCCAAGCTTTCTGAGAACAGAGTATTTCGCAGCCAGGAAGAAGCAATTGGGATGCCCGTGCAAAGAAAGTGGCAATCAGCTTTAATGGTTTCTCCAGCAGAAGTATGATAAACACCATCTACAACACCATTTAAGTCAACTGATTGCCCAAGAACGACTTCAACATTTTTTGAAACTAACCAATCTAGGGCCTTTCGGCTTGCCTTTTCTCCAATAAACTCTAGCAGCCTGGATCCACGATGAACCAGAGTCACCTTTTTACCCGGAAAGTCGACAGCAATCTCAGCAGCAAGTTCTACACCAGTTGGCCCCCCACCAACTATCAAGATTGAGTTAGCAGACCTAATCTTGGAATGCTCTGCAAGAATAAAAGATAAACTCATGAGCACCAGTGAATAGCGGATACATTTTAGTTTATATGGCCTTTTAAAGAAATTCGAGACAAGCAGTGAAATATAGTTACAAGCATTATTATTGAAAAAATACACAATTAGATTAGTTAATAATAAAATGAGGCCAAAGTCCTCAGTTAGGGTGTGCAACAATGATCTTCAACAGCAATTCAGTATCACTTAAGTTTAATTCACATTCTTTAAAGCAATTAAACCACCACAAATCCAACCATTGGATGTCCTTTGTTGCTGAACAGTTGCACATTATATCTTTAACAGTTTAATGTAGAAGCTAATGAAGTATTGCTGAAATTCGGAAAACTACATCAAAGTACCAGGTAACAGACTTTCAGAACCTTACTTGCTAAGCGCTTCCTCAAAACAAGCAGTTGCACAAAATGAGATAGGTGAGAAGTATTGCTAACATCAAAAGACAAAAGAATCACGAATTTTTTTTACTACAACATAAAGACCAATATCTGATTTAATACCTCTTTCTCCAAGAAGGTAGTGTTTTTTTTTTTTCTTTTTTTGGCAATTTGTAAGAACTTGGGTAAGTAACTATAGAACAAATGGCACATGGAGATACACAAATAACATTGTTCAAACATGAAAGGTTGAAATGAAAGAGAATACACATGAATCAAACTACTAGCTGCCGGAAGCGTTATCGATTCAGTGCATTTTATCACCTTCTTGGTAGTAACTAAGCTTATCATCCTTGGTGGAGGGCCCGTCTTCGACATGGCCGGTGGCAATAACAAGATAATCATAGGCAATCAACCGGCCTTCTGCAGTCAAGACTTCATTGGGTGTGACATCAACTGCTGGGGTCGTTATAACGTGTGCATTTGGTAGGTATTCTACATGATTTACAATAGATCTTTTTGCAAAGGCTGGTTCAACCCTTGCCCTCAAACTTGCCCAAGTGATTTCAAAGTATTCCTTCCTGTAATCATTTCACACTAATCTTACTAACGGAAAAGATTGGCAGACTCAGGAAGTGATCGAAAATGATTCCTAATTTGGGCGTGTCACAAGATAATTACAACCAAAATCCTTTCCCCCAACTCGAACAAAAAAATAAAAGTAGCTTCACTAGCTAATCTTTGCAGCCTGAATCAAGCAAATATTCAAAGAACTTGACGGCAAAGAAATTGAAATATACTGAATCATTACTTGAGTGAGCAACTTTTCCACAAAAACTAGAAGAATCTTAAGCACATTCTTACTGATCAATGAGGAAAACGTCAGCGTGGTCTTGAAGGTTCTTGGCGGCAACAGCGCCGGCAATTCCGCCACCAATGACGACCACCCTTTTCTTCTTGGCGGAAGCAACATCCCCCAAATCCATTTCCAAAATCCAATCAGCTACCAGAAGAAAAATGGAGAATTCAAAAAAGTTGGCAAAAAAAAGAAAAAAAACCACCGACGAAGCAATAAATGGGGGGTGAGGTGTCTCCTCTCCGGCTTTTCCTCCTCGGAGAATAAAGCCGTCAGACACACAGAATCACGAGAAAATATTCTACGCAGTAGTAAAGGAATCCATGATGAAAAAAAAAATTAGGGGCCAAAACAATTTTTTTGGCAAAAATACCCTCCATGACGTGGGTTCATACTTCCGTACATTAAGGATATTATGGTCAAAATATATCAAAAGTTGTTATGACCCCTAATTTTTGTTTTGGCATTAAGGATTCCCTAGTAAAATTAGGTTTATTATCTTTTAAACGTGTTTTCTTTCTTTTTCTTTTTTTTTTTAGGAGTAGTTTTTATTTATTGTCCATGTGGCATTTATATAAAAATGAAAATGCCATTCTTAAGTACAGTAGTAATAGTATGCCAATGTAATAGAGCACTAATTCATTTTAAAAATTGTATTAAAATTAACTCTGGATTTCTTTGGAGATTGAGGAAGTAAAAAATGATCATAGTAGATATATCTCCAACTCGGGGTTACGGAAAACACATCATATACTCCCTCCGATACTTATTACAATGCATTTTGATTTCGTGCTATGTTTAACATAAGATGTTTTTTTAATTGGAAAAAAAAATCTTAAAGATATATTTTCACATTCTTTGTATTCTTTTAATTATTATGAAATATTTTTAAGATTTTTATTTTAATTAAAAAGGCATCCTAGGTAAACCCTAAGAAGAAATCAAAATGTCTTATAACAAGGACAGCAGAGAGTATTTAAATTGTGAGCTATCTTTAAATTTTTATTTAGTGAAGATTTTAGTCCATGTTACCAGAATGGACTCAATGCAAAAATGAGCTATCATTGGAAACTATGAAGGATGACGTTAGAAGCAAAACCCAATGTGCTATCAGGTAGGAGGGATATCACCATCAATTATTAAAGTAATTTACATTATATCATAACCATGACGTCCTCAAACCAAATCAAGAGGCTACTCCAATGAAACAAATGCCTATCTAATCTAACCGCACAGTTTGCTAAACCGCTAAAGTGCCAACAGTTTGATTAACATAAATTATCTACGATGATAGACAAAAGTTGCTGGTATTATTGGTTTTAGTCACTTTTAAAACTACATTATATTTTTTATTTACGTTGTAAAAGATACTGGGTGTTAAACACCGCATATATAATGTAAAGATAGTTAACTTGCTCAATGAAATTAACACGAAAACGGCTAGAACATGACGTTATGGGAATTTCATATTCCCAACAAGTCTTAATTTTTTGTAACTAAATTTCAACCTCTCTCATTATACCAAAAAAAAATATTATATGTGATTATTTCATATAAATAAAAGCTGGATATGTTACATTTATATTTTTTATTCACGTTGTAAAAGATATATTAATTATATCTTAAAATTATTGTCTCATTTATATTTGCACTTTGAGTACAAATGGAACGTATTAATTTCGGAATGTGAGAATTATAATATAAAAAATACTTCGAAAATGTTTATACATTGTCAGAGTTGATATGGCTTACTTATCCAAAATCGTAGAACTGAATCGGGGTGGTGTTCATCAACTAAAAGTGGTAAAAGTAATTTATACCTAAGAAATTACATGTGGAATAAGTGTGCATTTTTCCATATTGATATTGACGTGTACCACCTTTCGCAAATCTGCACTTACGTGGACGTATCAACAGAGCTGCTTATATAAATCACAGTTTCACACCCAACATTCATTTAGTCTAATCAGCTCAACTATAAAATTGGAGACAACCCTCTTCCGTTGAAGTGACAGACTGATTGATTGATTGATTAAAATTCCGATATGGCCAGCGTAGGAGTTGTGGAAGGACTGAAGCTGGAGCAGCGCCACGGCAAGGACAGAGTTAGAGTAGGCCGGGTTTGGAGAGATCCCGACGGAACCCATCATTTCGTCGAATGGACCGTCTCCATCGCCTTATTCTCCGACTGCCTCCCTGCTTATGTTACCGGAGACAATTCCAACATCGTCGCCACCGATACCATGAAAAACACTGTAAATTTTTCTCTCTTTGATATTACTCTGTTGTATAAATTCCGTAATTTAGATTGATCATTATTACTCGCTGTTTTACTTCCAAATTCTGGATCTTCAACCCATTTCTTGTTCACCTGCGCAGGTGTATGCTAAAGCGAAGGAATCTACCGAGAGGATTCCGGTGGAGTTGTTCGCCATTAATCTTGCCAAGCATTTCACTACTTTTTATGAACCGGTAATTTTAATTATCTGGGAAAAAAAGGAATTTCTATATGTTTTTGATGCTATTGGGTGGTTGTTAACTAGAAATTGAGAAAATAAAGGTGGGTTTTTGTAGCCGGATCTAGTTCTGAAGTTTAAGTAGTATGGCCTAACTATACAGTTGCATAATTCCAGAGTTGGTGGGAGACGTGCATGTTGTGTGTTATCTATCTGTTTTCCCTGGAAGCACTGGCATTTGGTTAGAAATTTATAGAGCGAGGGAGTCGGTGTAGTGTTTATAATTAGCTGGTTAACCAACCTTAATTGTCTGGAAGAACTTTACTTGTTCTCTTATTTAATTTCCTTTCTCCATTTCTTATATAGGTTACTGCTGCATTTGTCAATATTGTTGAAAAGCAGTGGGAGCGAGTCTATGTAGACGGTCAGCCTCATAGACACGGTCAGTCCTTTGAATTGCTCAAGTATCAAGTTCATAAGCGTGCTTCTCAGTTGCTGTAGTTGCCTATTGCTCAAGTATTAAGTAATAAATGTGCTTCTGAGTTGGTTTATTTGCCCATAGTTCATTACCCCCATTGCTTTCTTTAAATTGGAAACTGTTTTTTTTTCATTGAGTTAATATACTTCTCAGTTACTGATTTTAATGCTTCGCCATGGGTGAATGCATTGCCTGGCAGTGATTGCCATCAATGTCTTATACAACCATACTCGGGCTTTTATACCTTCGCCTTTCTTATCGTTCATTAGCACTTGAAATTTTGAAATCCCATGATTCCTTGGTTGAACAAAATTTTTTGGATTGGCTTGGATATGAAATACATAGCCCCTGGAGGACTTCGTGATATGGCGTTTAAAATTAAAGTTGCTCGCGGCTTGTTGTAGTTGACTTCGTGATATGGCGTTTAAAATTAAAGTTGCTCGCGGCTTGTTGTAGTTATATTAATCTTTGCAGTTTCTGTGAACGACTACCCTAGTTTCAGTATTGGTTTGCCAGGCACTTAGTTCCGCAAAGTCACAGGAGTTATATCACCGTCTTAATTTCATGTGCATCTTTCTTCACAGGTTTTAAGCTTGGATCTGAGGAGCATACGGCTGAAGTTCAACTGAAGAAATCTGGTGCCTTGCAAGTGAGCTCTGGAATTAGAAAACTGAGATTGTTAAAGACAACCCAAGTAAGTTATCAAAACTGGATCAGTCTATGGGTGTTTGATATTAGATTTCATTGAGATTGTTAAAGACAACCCAAGTAAGTTATCGAAATTGGATCAGTCTGTGGGCGTTTGATATTAGATTTAGTATGAAAAATAAGAATTCCTATACAATGGAGAAAAAGTGTATTGGTGTTCTACTTTTACCAAGCCTGATGAAATGTAAATGATTGTCCAATATTTTAAATTAATTAATTTAAGCGGAGGCGATGTGATTTATGCTAAACAAACTGAAACTCATGGTGACCCATGCTGTTAAGCTAATATGAATTAGATCCATTTAATAAAAAAACCCAAAAAAAAAAAAAAGGTCTTTGCTGACCTTCAATCAATATTAGAACATTCACATCAGTCTTCAGTTCTCTCATTAAGATCTATGTACTACAGTTTGTTTCAGATCATTGCAGATGATATAGTTATTTCATACTGTCCGAGTGACTTTTTCATTTCCCAGATGCTGTGTGAACTACATCAAAATTGTAATTTCCAGCTAGGAAGCTGTATTTTTAAACTTTCCTCGTGCCTTTTTCATATTTCCTAAAGAAGCAGTCGCATATTTAACAGAGCTCATGTACGGTTTTCTTTTGTTTTATACAGTCAGGTTTTGAAGGATTCATAAGGGACAAGTATACTATTTTGCCTGAAACACGAGAGAGATTGTTGGGAACTGAAGTCACTGCTTCGTGGAGGTATATTATCTTTATTGTTATTTGAAATGATGTTACTTCCAGTTCTAGCTGTTTTTTGTTAACTGATGAAGTTTTGGAGTTTCTGTTTGGAAAATCTTTTATAACAAAGTATTTAAATGCTGACAGTAGTTTATGGATGAACTTGAATTATGCTCTGAAGTGAAAGGTAATTGCTTTGTGCAGATATGTCTTTGAATCTCTTCAAAGTATCCCAAAGCAGCCACTCTACTTCTTAAATAGAAACGCGGATGTGAAAAAGGTCTTGATTGACACTTTCTTCGGCCCTGAAAAAGGCGTCTATAGCCCATCTGTACAGTACACACTTTATGAGATGGCAAAGATGGTTCTTGGAAGGTTCTCACTGTCCCTGCACATTCATGTTCATTTTTGTTTCTCTTTGGGTTATATTCCGTGGCTTGGGAGCTAATGCCTCATGATATCCATGATCAGGTTTCATGAAGTATCATCAGTGACCTTAAAGATGCCAAATATTCATTTTTTGCCAGTTAACTTGTCAAGCAAAGACAACCCAGCCATCGTTAAGGTATGATTTGTTACCTTCTATGCTGATTGGGAGAGCCCTTGGTCACTCCTAATTGAGTTGGAGATAAGTTTAGTACTCAGATGATCTCACCAGGCACTAAAATTTCACTTCATTGTGCCACTCTGTACTTCTGTAAAGTCTAGTGATTAAGTTCTTCTGTTTCCATTAACTTTTTATTACTGTGGTGAGAGAGTTTTGAAGCTTGCCTTACAATTGAAGTTCTTAAGATCAACTACAGGAACTGGGCCCTGTTCTCCTTTCCATTATATTCTGAGCATGTTCCTGATAGGGTTGATTGCAACTCATGAAACACTCACTGGTGTTCTGTTAAATTCGATGAAACATCTTACATTATTAACCATTGAATAAAAGATATGGCTCATCTATTCTTGTAACAATATGTTTGACTGCTTACTTGAGAACAACTGATTCAGAAAGTTAAAATTTTGTCCCAGGTCTAAGTACAGTGACGTCATGCATCTTCAAGTCTTTAAAGTGAATCTCTTTGAAATTCTGAGATACAGGGAGTTTGCTGCTACTGTTGTTTCGTTTATGTTAATTTGCATTGAAATTCAGTGCTGGTCCTTTGCAGTTTGAAGATGATGTATATCTACCAACTGATGAACCACATGGAGCGATTGAAGCAAGTTTGAGCCGCATCCAATCCAAGCTGTGAATACTGATGCAAAGTGATTTCACTTGTGAAGTCAAGACTTGTCTCAGGGAAAAATCCTGCCTTGAGCTGCTGGTTTCTTTTAACGTCAAGCAATGTGGGAAGGGATCCTAAACAAGGATCAGTAAAGGGTGTTGGACTTTTGGACTTGGTACCAGATCAAAAGAAACTGAAAATAAGCTTAACTATTCACTTCTGTAAATTTTCATGTGAATGTTTGATTGGGTTGTGGATCAAACTGTAACATATGTACATCTTCAGACTTCAATAATTAAGTTCTGTAACATATGGTAGTTGCTTGGAATTAATTTTTGGACAGACAGATTTTTATTGAATTTTTTTGTTTTTATTTTTTATTTTTTGAAGCAAAGTAGCAAAACACAAACTTTGTTTGTTAGGTTTGTTTAATAGTATTTTTAAAATATTTAAATAATAACTATCTTATCCCAGCATATTTTTTTACATTTCTAATATACTTTTTTATTTTTAATATAAAAAATACTTAAAAATACACATAAAAAAAACAAAATAAACACTAATTTTGTTTGTTTACTTTTTTTGATGGTATTTTCAGATTTATATATTAATAACTGTCCCATCCCAACATACTTTTTTATATTTCTAATACATTTTTTTACCTTCACAATATAAAAAACACCTAAACACACACTAAAAAAATGAAACAAACAAGTGTCGTCGAGAATGCAATACAATAGTGTGACGGAACATCTTTTGCCGACAGGGTTACAATTACGCCTATTCCCCAAACTGGACGGCACCTTTCCCCAGTTGGTAAATTGGGCTCCAAACGGTAAGCATCTGCGTTGCTTTTAAGTTTTAATCCCGCGGCTGTAAGAAGGTGTATAGATTGTTCGCTAAAGTTCCACAAACCTAATTCTGTGTAGTTCGCTTTACTGTTCACAGTTTGCTCAATTTCATGTTGAATTGAGATGAATCCAGGCGAAAACCAAGAACCTCATCAAACACAACCGGAGCCACCCCAACAAAATCGCATTTTTCCCCTGAAATTGAATCCTCTGTATCTGCTGTCCATCTTGGTGCTAGTTTTAGGAATTTCATTCAGCATTCCAACCACAAACTGGTACAAATCACACCACCTCAAATCAACCCTCTCATCCCAGTCCGATTTCTTTCACAACGTTCTAAGATTCCTACACCCAGTTGGAAACAAAAATGTGGCAAAACCCTCGGCCATTGTTCCCACTTCCCCTTATTGTGTTCTATGGATGGCGCCGTTCCTTACAGGCGGTGGGTACTGCTCAGAAGCTTGGTCGTACATCTTAGCCTTACAGGATTACTTGAAACGGAAGAACCCTAGATTTAGATTGAGCATCGAGCACCATGGTGATCTTGAAAGCCTCGAGTTTTGGGAGGGTTTACCGGTGGAAATGAGGAACTTGGCTATTGAGCTTTACCAAACTGAATGCAGATTGAATGAGACTATTGTGGTATGCCACAGTGAGCCTGGTGCTTGGTACCCTCCCCTGTTTCAAACCCTTCCTTGTCCTCCTACCGGTTATGGTCGTTTTAAGGTTGTTGTTGGGAGGACAATGTTTGAGACTGATAGGGTGAATGCTGAACACGTTAAGCGTTGTAATAAGATGGATTATGTCTGGGTTCCTACTGAATTCCATAACAAAAGTTTTGTTCAGAGTGGGGTTGATCCATTGAAGGTGGTCAAGATTGTTCAGCCTGTTGATTCTGAGTTCTTTGATTCTAGAAAGTATAAGCCTTTGGACCTTGCTTCAATAGGGAAATTGGTGCTAGGTTCTCGGACTTGGAAAGCAAATTCGGAAAGAGAATTTGTGTTCTTAAGTATGTTCAAGTGGGAGTATAGGAAAGGCTGGGATGTGTTGTTAAGATCTTATCTGAAGGAGTTTTCTGCAGCTGATGGTGTTGCTTTGTATATGTTAACTAATCCATTCCATTCTGATAGAGATTTTGGTAACAAAATAGTTGAATATGTAGAGGATTCTGACTTGGAAAAACCAGTGAACGGTTGGGCTCCGGTTTATGTTGTTGATGATCATATACCTCAGGTTGATCTGCCAAGACTTTACAATGCGGCTAACGCTTTCGTCCTGCCATCGAGAGGAGAAGGATGGGGTAGGCCTATTGTGGAGGCTATGGCTATGGCATTGCCGGTGATTGCTACAAACTGGTCAGGACCAACTGAGTACTTGACTCTGGAGAATAGCTACCCTTTAGATGTAGATAGGATGAGTGAAGTGAAGGACGGACCGTTTAAAGGCCATTTATGGGCTGAGCCTTCTGTTCAGAAACTGCAGAATCTGATGAGGCATGTGATGACCAATGTTGATGAAGCTAAAGCTAAAGGTAGGCAAGCGAGAAAAGACATGATCGCTAACTTTGCTCCTGAGATTGTCGCCGAGATTGTTGCTGAAAATGTACAACAAATCATCAATAACGTTGCTTAGCTCTTGAATATGTTATCTTGTAAAGCTTTTAGATTCTAAGTTTGATAGTGAAGAATGCATGTCGTGATTCTTGATAACGGTCTTCCAAAATGTATGGAGAATGCTCAAACCTGCTATTTAGCTTCTGAATTCAAATTGGTTGCTTTCTTTTGGAATTTCAATGCCTTTTGGTCCAAAGGTTCAAAAATCAACGACCACTAGAGATGTAAGAACAGCATACTTGTGGAAGCAGTAAGCGTATGATCAGTGTGAATGAAGTGAATTCAAATGATTTCCGAAGGTACATTGTTTGAAACTTGAAAGAACTTGATATAGGCACTAACAAGGCAGTATGCCAACTCCTTGTTTTCCACAGTTTCAGCTGATTTGACGCAAAATACAGCAATGGAGATAAAGGATGTGCAGATACAAAATCGGCTAATATCGTGCGAATTCATTTGTTATTGTCAAGCCACTCAAGAATGCTTTTCTCAGACTCGGAAAGCTCTTCTTTGTTTTTCTGCCTCAGGGTCCCTTCAATGGAGCTAAAATAGTCTCTATAGTTGCGCTTGTAGTAGCTATCCAATCTCTGCAGAAGAACCGAAATGAGGAAAAACAAGCTAAGCCCTTCAAATTCAAATGGGGATTAATATGGATAAAGGAGCAGCAGGTTACAAGAAAGATTACCTCTTTATCATTTTTAGCTTTGTTGTCTTGGGATTTCTTCAGATATTCTGGCAAAATGATTACAGGAAATAAGCTTTTACAGTGAACTGTTTGTTTTGAGTTGATGAAAAACAGACTTTACAATATATATGAACATTAAATAATACTGTTAAGCAGCTCAGTTCTGGACTCAGGCACTTGAGTCACAGCAACAGCAGCTGAAAGGAGCAGACCCCGTCTTCCTTTGTCATCCAATCTGTTGGTTCTTCCTCTTCCTTCTCTGTTATCTGCTGCTTTTGCATTAGAAGCAACTACAATATTAAGGGTTGAAACAGACATAGCTATTGCAAAAAGATCTCTTTCTTTCCTCCTTTGAGTTACAGAATGAAAAGAAACCCCCTTTGACTCTTCTTCACAAACCACAACCACAGCTTTATGATCTTTTTCATTGAAGATGCTGAATCCACAGGGTGACCTTTTGGAGTTTTTGTCATTTTGTCTCTTAAAGAAACGAATAATATTTGCAAAAATCTAAATAAGACCAGTAAGACTTGATTTTAGCCGGAAAAGAATCATAAATTTCCATGCAAAACAAGCATCGGAATGAGTCAGTTCTAAAATATAAGGTAATTAGTATTGAACATTATATTTATGATATAACAAAGTTCATGAAGCTCAAATAAAAGTACAGTATTATACTACTAAATAGTTTCAGCTCTTCCAACTATCAAAGTAACATTGCAAACAAGACTATTGGTTCCTTATTTTTCCAAGTGGTGAAGTGTGTCTTCTAACTCTTTGAGAATCTCACCACTTGAGCTTGGGAGGAAAGTACTGTAAATTGCAAGAATCAAAGATATCAGCATAAAAAAGAGTACTTTATATATCATTGTCCAAAAGTACTGTAATCTTCAAAAACTATCAATATTTTGAGTCTGGAAATTACCTTGTTAATCAGAGACAAGTAGTATGGCTTGACTTCCTGCACATTAATCCTCACTTTGCTTTTACTGTAGAGATCATATTTGCTGCAAAAGAAAACATACAAAAAATTGACGCCTTTTTTTTTTTTTGGTGGCAAAATAAATTGAATTTGAAAAGCAGCTCTCTCACTTGAAAATCTTGAGCCATTTCAGATTTTCAACATCTTCTTCATTCATCAGGTACTTGTAAGCATCACCCTTATGCAAAGCTTCAAAATTGAATGGCAACAGAAAGATTAAAACAACCACAAATATCATTTTGATGTCACAAAAATATATAGTGCGTAATTCTTACCATAAAAGGAATGGTATCGGATGATAAACAATCCAGCAGCTGGTAATGTAGTCTTGTTCTCCTTAGCCACCTGCATAATTTTGGATGTAAATTTGGAGACCAGATTTCAAATTGACAATCCTTACTCCCCACATTGACTGACAAACAAATGAAGTGACTTAGAAATAATTAATACCAAGTACATATAATCATCATGTCCCCAAGACATCACTACATTCTCTAATCCGCAGCCGTCTGTATACACTCCAGTCTTAGTGTTGTACAATGGATTTTTGTAATCAGGGTTGTCTCTGAAAAACTGCCAGGAAATGAAAATAATTTTACCAAGGACAATGATATAATTTCACAAGGAGATTTATTGCTAGAAGAAATGAAAATAGGCCGACCTCGTAATGGATATTGGCCTCATCAAAGGCACAACCCAGAGGAAATGTGTCACCTGCAAACAAACCATCAAATTTCGTGTTTTCGTAAAAAAATCTATAATTTCTTGAAGAACATAGACTTGTTAAGGAAACAAGACTTTACCTACAACAGCCCACTGAGGAAGCCCTCCAAAAGTAGGGAGGAGAAGAACTTTTCCAAGGTCTGAGGTTTAAGAGTACAAAATTATATATGAGGAGAAAAAAGAAAGGGCAGAACCTGATGGCCTTAAATTTGACAAGTGATGAAAAGTTATGTACCATGGATGAGAGCTGTGAGATGCAACCAATCTTCATTTGGATAATCTTTTCTGATAGCTTCAGCAGTTTGGAGCAAATGCTCAATCTGAGGTTCATCCAAGTCGGGATCGCTATCGTCCACGACATCATTCAGCAGCTCGCAACATTCCCAGATACTCATCTCCACTCTATCCATTTTCTTGTAGGCTTCCCTCATTTTCATCACCTACAATGATCAGGAAAAAATTTGTGGTTTTGGTTACAGAGAAACCATTTTCTGATATTAGGAATATGTTTTTTTTTTTTTTTGGGATAGTTTACGAAGTCATATGTTTGATTAATGTGGCTGAGTCGATAGAACTCTTCCACTGTCTTATTCCTTTCGTTTTTTGCACCATAATCCCTGCATGCAGGACATTACTTTCATGTCAAGACAACATTAACCAAGATGAAAAATGGTTTCATTGTAAGTTAGCTACTATAAACCTGAATGATTGGCCAAAAGAGTTGTTCTCAGGCACAACAAATCCATCACTGGACGCATTTTTTGGAATGCCCAGCTTTTTTTCCCCAAATTCTGATCCTGAAATGTGGAAACAGAAGAATGAATAAAACAAGGCAGTTTGTATGAATGCTAGAAGAAAGGACCATGAGAAGCAACATAAAAAGAAGAAGAAAAAAAACTACCACCATGGCTACCTTGCTCCAAGAGTACACCCATTTTTACTAGAAGAAAACAAAGCAACAAAAGAGAGATGTAAACAAGAAGCAATGCACATCACAGCCGTTTAGAACACATGCATTTATATCCAAGAAAAAAGGTCCTTGTTCAAAAAATTCTTGAACTTTGGAGTCCTTGAAGAAAAATTTAGCAACAGAATGATGACTCAGCTGTGAGTGGATAATTTATCCACACAAATCTTTTATTTGGGATCTTTCATTAAACATGGAATCTT
This sequence comes from Oldenlandia corymbosa var. corymbosa, assembly GCA_949775105.1. Lineage (NCBI taxonomy): Eukaryota > Viridiplantae > Streptophyta > Magnoliopsida > Gentianales > Rubiaceae > Oldenlandia > Oldenlandia corymbosa. Next base: position 34,619,617 of record OX459118.1, on the reverse strand, counting down.
CTAAGTCTTAATTAGTTTAGTCATTCATTGATTCTGCTATTTCTCATTGGCTGGATTAGTAAAATCTTTTGGAGAGCCAATAAATGAGTTCACTGTGTCTTTGTCAAGATCTTTTCATATGGAAAAAATTAATTTCAACCACTAATTGTTCAAGAACTAAGATATTGGATTGGTAGGGGCCAATTTGCCATATTTTTCATGTGTTTAGCGGCCTATTCTTTCTGCAGATTCATCTTATGGTGATGTAGATAGTGGATGTCCATCCAATTTAAGGCATTCAAGTTTTATCTTAAAAGGGGCAGAAATACAATCTGTTAGTGCTTATCATATTCAGATTTATGAAGAAGGAACAAAGACAGGCAATTGAATGATAGGACTTTAATTGGTGCAGATTTTGATTTACTTAATCCTTTTTTGTTACAATGAAGGAGTCATACCCCCATATTAATACATTCCTAGGGTACGATATCCCGATAACCTCATGTTCCAACCTAGATTTTGATTTACTTAATCCTTTTTTGTTACAATGAAGGAGTCATACCCCATATTAATACATTCCTAGGGTACGATATCCCGATAACCTCATGTTCCAACCTAGATTTTGATTTACTTAATCCTTTTTTGTTAAAATGAAGGAGTCATACCCCCATATTAATACATTCCTAGGGTATGATATCCGATAACCTCATGTTCCAACCTAGATTTGATTTACTTAATCCTAACCATCAACGAAAGGATGTAATTTAATTTAAGAGTGTCATACTGTACAAAAGACTAGTTGAAATAAGACTACTTTGTTGGCCAAATCATCGCTACAATGATGGTCATGCTTGATGAACTTATAAATAGCATAATGAGAATTAGATGTAATCGTTGGACTGGAAGTGAAACGACAGATTGCATTAGGATGTAATTACAATGAATTTGAGCTCGTAATTCTTGTTTCATTTTTTTTTTAAAGGATCAATAGTGGTTCCCCACTTACTCCCGGTGTAACTCGAACCCGTGACCCATTGGAAATACGCGGATTATATCTGTTTTCGTTTGCAAACACATAAAGAGCCTTCTTACTGGCTGTTGTAAAGAATCTTCTTACTGCTTGTGCTAAAGAATTCATCGCATATAAACATGTAAAGAGTCAGAGTAGCACCAAACTGTTATTTTTGGCAACAAATCTGTTGAATGTTGGCAGTGTTGCAAGGCTAGCCTACCGAAAAGTTGGACCCAATCTGCCTTATTCCGAAAAATTCAGATTGTTTAATCATCGCATCTGACTGAGAGCAGGGTTGATATTAGAGAACAGCACAACTAATTATGCAATATTCGGACAAAATGACAATGAGCATGATCATAATTTCATGTAATATTATTCACTCTGGTAGTCTGTCTGATAACTTAACTCTTACAAGGCTTACAAGGCTTCAGATACAACCGATCAGTCTCAGATATACAATTCTCATTGAGAACAAAAAAAAACTATCTGAAAGTATGGATCCTTCAGCGAGAACAATATCAGTATGTAAAAGCTCTAGAATTATTAGCATTTGCTGATTTGCTGTCCTGGAAATCTAAACTGATACCGTTATGCCTGCCACTGGACAGAACATCATCATTGAAACTACTGGAGGTGAGGCGAGAAAACTGACAGAACTTCCTTATACACAGGCTTCTTGAAATCAACTGCCTGCATAGAGGATTTGGCAATATGTTCAGGTCTTACTATTTAGTGCGGACAGTAAAATGCTTAGTTTATTTAGAGTTTAGACTTGACAATCACTTACATGATCAATGACTTCTTCTGGTGACTTCCATGCCCATTCCCCAAATTCAGCCTTCTCAGTGCCATCACCCAAAAGATTGATCTCATCATCTTTTCCAGTAAATTTGAAAAGAAACCTGATTTTGTTAAATTGTAAACTCAAGAGAGTTAATGCAAGCATGGAAGCAACACAATAACTGAGCAGCAGACGCAAATCAACAGAATTTCAATCTAGAATTTAGAAAAGACATGAAAAGCAATGCACATATTTTCAGGATCAACTCTTCGTACAGTATTAGTTTGGATCACCTCGCGAGTTTTCTAGCTTGAAGATAATCATCACATGAGAAAGTTCACACTAATTTCCAGACCATATAAGACACAATGCTGACATTACACTACTTGAAAGCAAATGCCGATAAATAACCAAAGATATGAGCTCACCATTTCTGTGCTTGACCTTTCCAGTCTGATCCCCATTGAACTTTTAACTTTTCCCGCACTTCTGGAGGAAAATCGTACGTCAACCAATACGGCACCTGCGATTTGGGAGCCAATTTCAGAATTACCCTGTTACCAATCTCATAATGTTGGGGACATGTAATTAGAGATTTCGAGAGTTTTTTACACACAATTTCAGATATCCTTCAACATTGAAGTCCTAATTACAAAACCAATATGAAGCTATTAACTATCTTTCAACATTTTGCCTTTTGTGTGTGTCATCAGTTAACTAAAACCGAAACTAAATGGTTTGGTTAGCTGAAATGGAAAATCCATTCAATAAAGGTGATCCGGACCCAACATTTTCTTTTGACAGAATGCAAAACGCATAGGAAAAAAATGGCATAGAGCAACAGACCTCAGCGACAATATCTGCTGAAGTAACTCCAGTTTCTTCTCTTAATTCCCTCATTGCTGCGGTTCTTGGATCTTCACTATCATCAATTCCTCCCTGCCACATAAAACAGTATGCCATGAACAAACAAGCATGGAAGGAAAATTTAAACATTCACTTGATAATAGACATAAGCAGAACACATATAACGCTATTTCAGATCAGTCTTCCAATCAAAATAGTACACTTTCAACAGCTAAGTTCAACTTTTGCCTACAATTACATCTCACTGAATTCAGACCCGCAAACGGAGCCTAATCCTTAATCCCTATAGTCGGCGAACTGAATTTACATGAACATCACAAAATAAATCACCCCAGCCCAGCATATGTACACATTGGCATTCAAGGACATACCTGTGGCATTTGCCAAGCGTCCGGGATATCAAGTCTCGACGCCGCAAAAATCTACAAACAAACAACGAGTTCACCATGAAATTCATTTCTTCGGGAGTGAAAAAAAAAAAAAAACTACAAAACAGAGACATATAATAGCAGTAGAGTAAATAGGGAGCAAAAGCGGACCTTTTTGGAAGAGGGATTCATGAGACAGATACCAACATTTCTTCGATAACCTTGGGGTGGGTTTTCCATGGATGACGATTGAGTAGAAATTGAAGCCCTGAAACGGGGTTTCTTCTGATGAGTGAGTGTCGGAGCAGTAAATTGGCAAGCTTTGAGGGAAGTAGAAGAAGGAGAAGCAAAAGGAAGAGGGTTGAATCTAGAAGGTGAAAAAAGGGCTTTTTGGTGGTGATTCAGAGGGAATGGGGATTGACGTGAGAATGGAGGAGAATTGATAATGGATCGGCAAAAGCATAAAGCCATCACTTAATAATATTCCAATTTTCCCCTTCATCATCACCTTCAGCTTCAAGCCTTCAACAACATCAAAGCTGCCACATTTCACCAATCACATAATTTATCACATATGTCCCTTTAATATGCATCAAATTATAAATTTGACCAACAACTATTGCATGTTGCTCCAGTAGTATATTTCAATTTGGGTACTGTACATTTTCTTTTCTTTTTTTTTTAGGGACAACAGAGAAGGTCCGAACAAAGTTTTTAAAATTCCGACTTTAAGTCTTAAAATCTATGATTATACGACTTATTATACTGTAACGATTTTAAGTCTACTAGAATCTTACCGTGTATTAGAATCTATAGAGTCTCGCTAGAATCTTTAAAAATGTTAAAATCTTACAATTTTATATGATTCTATGCGATTCTAAGAAATTTTACTATTTAAGTTTTTTTTTGGTCTTTTTTTATTGAATTAAACTTGTTGGCTGAAATTTTGGGTATAAAATTTTCAATTTACACAATTTATAAACTTCAAATTACTAATAAAAAAAAATTAAGTGCACACCAAAAAAAAAATTACTACAATACATAACACATCATCACTTTTACAGTTTCATATCATTTACTCCACCGTCGCCCCGTCGGAAAAAAGACACACACACACACACACACACACACACCATTTCCTTCTATGCAAACCCTAAGCCCCAAACTCAAAATCAACCTCTCAAATCGAAGAAATTAGAGTAAATCTACTCTGATTGGAGCTCTCTTGAAGAAATTAGAGTAAATCAACGTCCGGTCCGAATTTGAAGCGGCACACCGTGCCAGTAAGGTGAGTATCAGATTTGCCGCCGGTGCCATTGATTTGGTTTTTCTATGATGTGTTTTGATGGTGGCTTTTTAGGATATGGTGGTAAATGTTGTATTTTAAACGATTGGAGTTTGAAATTGTGTATTTACTTGCGATTTGAGATTTTTTATTTTGTGTATTTGTTTACCAAGCTGTAACTATTGATACACGTAGTACCTAAATGTAAGTAACTGTATTTGAAAAAGTATAGATGGGAATGAAAGTAATTTTTAAATTACATAGGTAATTTTTATGATAATAACTACTATCACATTAAATTTGACAAAACTTTTCTTACAATCTTACGATTTTAACATACAATTCTACGACTCGCAATTCTAACTCCAAAATAATTCTAGTTAGAATCCCGATTCTAAAAATGCGTCGGTCTAAAAGCTTAAAGCCATCAACACTCTATGAATTAGAAAGATTTGGAGTTTTTTTCAAAAAATTATATCATCGTTGAGAAATATCACATACAGTAAAACTTCTCTAAATTAATACATGCTTCCAAAAATTTATTAATTTATAGATATAAATTAATATTTTATTAATTTGAAGAGTTTTTTCAATCCTATTAGTAAGAAATACAAAAATTTATTATTTTTATATCAAGAAAAGTTCGTTGCACCTCTAGCCATAAACAAATTTATAATTTTTTTAATGGAACAAAAACATGATAATTGTAAACATAAACAAAACTACTTAAGTTAAAATTTGAGTATAACTTCAAATCTAATTTATTATTTTAGGTATTTATTCATTTATGAAATTGTGGGAACTTATATATACATAGGAGAATCTTGAAAAATTATTATTTAATAAATTAATCGAGTTTTTTCAATTTTTGTACTAGTCCCGAGTTGGGAAGGGAGAAAAATATTATTTAATAGAGGTTATTAATTAATAGAAAATTAATTTAGGGAGGTTACTTAGTTTATTTAGCTAAAGAGAGATATTTGTACCTTACATTATCCTCTTAGTTTAATAGGAGAGATATTTGTACCTTACTTTATCCTTTTTTACCAAAGAGACTGTTCCTCCATTGATATTACGGTATTACTCTGTTACTTCACAAAAAAATTAGAAGTTAATCATTTTTTATATAAATTCATTAGCCTTCAAAATAATTACTCTCTCTTCCGTCTCAAACTTTAGATTTTCACTTTTAGTTTAATTTATAATAAAAATAAAAATCTAAATTAAAACAATAAATTTGGGATGAGGGAATATGTATCACTAATTTTAAATTTTTTGTGACACATTTGTGTTACACCAAGTGCAACACTAACTAAACCAATATTATTAATACTAAACACTTTATTCAAATGGTTAGGCAAACTTATATGGATGGCCAATGATTAGACATGTATCAATTATTTAAATAGTTGAACAGAGAAAGTAACATCAAAGCGTAACATAATAACTTTAATCGTCATTACCTGGCTAGTTGCTTGCTAATATGGACAAAACTACTAACATTTCAAAGTAAAGTGGAATAATACGCCGTCGATCAAAGCAAAGGTTTTTATGAAAATTCCTTTATTGTATATAGCGGTGAAGGACAAGTAGCTAGGGCGGCAAAGTTGGTTGATTGTAACTTCATCGCACCAACATCAAATCGGTTGGAAGGTTGTCGTAACTCAGTCAATTTAGAGCAGAAGTAAATAAATACATTAACTAGCCAGCCTTGGAGTTTTGTGGTGAGATATTACATCCATGCGCCGAACCCACAATGTCCAAATCATTTCGTATATAAACCCATCGAGGCAGAAAACATTCCAATCAAACTAAGCACTAAGCATATGCACTTCTGAATTCAAAGAGATAGATCATCATTAAAAGACGACAACATGGAGAAGGAGGCTTCACTTAAGCGCAACATCCTAGCATTTTTGTTCATCCTATCATTTTGTACGTCTATGTTTTTTCCCCCTCATTTTCTAATCGGGGTTTTCCCATTAATATTGACTCCTTATTATTACAAGCATCAAATTATAAGTTATATTTACTATTTTGTTTTTCCTCTTCTCGATCGCAGTTGTGTCCCTGACAGCAAATACGGAAGGATCAGAAGTGAAGGAAACTGTGATGATCAAAGGGAAAAAGATGATGATGTGGAGGAAAATGCTGCAAGACGTATCGCTGGCTTGTGATGAGGTGCTGTGTAATGGGGATAAAGACTGTTTTAACCCTGAAAGACATCCCGAGTGCGGGGCTTACCGATGCGCCAATCGTGGAATATTTGGTCCCGATAATCCCACCGGCATCTGCGCCTACTTTGGCTAATGATACCTCTCTATCTTGTCATTTTATCTTTATTCGGTTTGAACTTTGAACAATATGTTACTTTCTTTGTTCTTATTGGGTGAATGAGTGGATACATCCCAACGTTTAAATCAGTGTGCTAATTCATCCTAAAATTTTAGAATTGGTTAATTACGTCTCAAGGTTATCAAAATTGAGCATATCCATCCCATGACCTGCAAAACAACAAAAATGACCTGATATAATATGTAAAAATCTATAGGTCTCTTCATTTTTTCTCTTTTTTTTTTGTCATTTTTTAGTTCATTAAAAAACAAACAAAATTTTTTGATTAAAAAACTCGAAAAAACTTACTTAAATAATCAGAATAATTTATGCATCACAAATGAAATAATTTTAAATTTTGAATAAACTCAAAATTAATTAATTTTTGAATACAAGATATATATATATATATAAATGTATATATATATATATGTGTGTGTGGGTGTGTATAAATGCATAATCATTCTATTTTTCGCTCAAAATGAAGAATTTTTTTTTGAAAAATTTCTTTAAATTTTATCAAAAAATTAAGATGAATCTGATTATAAAATAAATTAGATTCATTACAAATAAATTAAAATTTTTAATTTCTCCATGTATGAAATTTTTTTTTGTTTCAATAAACTAAAAAAAATTCAAAAATTCAAAAAAAAAAAAAGTAAAAATATTAAATATGGAATCTAAATGAATTTAAATGTTATTCCAGGTCACTTTGTTGGTTTGCAGATCATGGAATGGATCTGCTCAATTTTGATAACCTTGAGACGTAATTAACCAATTCTAAAACTTTGGAATGAATTCGCTAGCAGGATATAAACGTTGGGATATATACATTATTGTTCCCTTGTTCTAAAACACAAATGTTATTTTATTAAAGTATAATTTAATAGTTTTTTTCGTAGCAAAAATATATAAAAGCTACCTATTGTGTGAGTTGTACAAGTATTATGCTTACATTTCATCGTATAATCAATATTAGTAGTTGTATTACTTCCGATCGGTGTAAAATGCTGTGTAACGGAACGTAAGTGAATCCTTGCATTGACACTTTCATCGAACCAGTCGGTCACGTAATTTCTCCTGACAGTGGCGGAACCAGGGAATCTAGGTTGAGGTGTGCGAAATTTAGAAAAAACTTACTAATGAGCTAAGAAATTAATGTAGGAGGCTATAATTTTCTATTAAAAATTTAAAACATCTCTACTAATTACAAAAAATTTGATCAGGTGCGACCGCACCCCTCTGTCCCCCTAGTTCTGCCGCTGCCTCCTGATATGCTAACTACTTGTGTTATAATCTTTTAGTTTCATTTAAAAAAAAAAAGAAGAATTTTTTGTTAACGATAAATTTCACACTTGATACATAAATGACTCGTAATTATGCTTGAGAGAAATTTACTGTGAACAAGTTGAAAAATGGAAGAATATGAATCTAATAAAGTTCCCCAATTTCTGTATGCAACATTTATATCCCAAATCGATTAATTAATGGGCATCTTTAGATTTGATTTCACTGCTAAATAATCCGCACACCCCTCAATTCCCAAACGCGAACTCTAAAATTTATAATTAGTATCCTATACTAAAATAGTAAATAAATTCTTTTTTTTTAATATTATATTTTAGTATCCAAAATTATAATTGTGATTAATCTAAATTTGAGATGGGTAGATCTCGAGATAAAACTCTCTAAAAACATTTTGCCAAATATTTAAAGTAAAACTACAAATATGCACCACATTTCTTTCAACATAATCTCATGTGTATGAATTTGCAATATTTATCACAAAATTTCCTTACTCATAATTTTTTTTTTTGGGTTTAAAGGCAGTTTACTAGGTTTTTTTTTTTTTTTCAATTATAAACTCAACCAGGACCTTCGCCGGCCCGGGCAACTGCGGGTACGTTAGGTGCATCGGTGAGTTGGTAGTCGGTTGACCGTATATTGCACAGGTCAATAGGTAGATGAGGCAGTATACTAGTACTCTGTATACGGCTAGGACTTTAGTATTGTAGTACCCTTCTATAATACTCTAGTCTTTTAATCAGTTTTTGTTTTTACATATTACAGAGTATCTACTGTTAGTAACAGTGACTAATCCCTTGCTCATGGTAGGCATCTCGATGGGTGGGAGAGTTGAACAAAGAATTAAATGTTGCTCTATGTCAATGACGAGGTTCGAACCTCGACCTATGATTAAAGGTGGAAGAGTCCTTACTACTCCACCACAACCCCTTTGATTTAGTCTTTTTATCAGTCGAAAAAAGAAAATGAGACAACACTTTCTTTATCACTTATATTTACATCTTCCCATCATTTTACCTCATCAGTATTTGAATTAGTAACTTCAATATTTAAATTAGTCATGCCAACCAAAAATTTGAGAGTTTGTATAAGTAACGATTTAAAAATATTCTTTTTTTTTCATTTATCCTACATTTCTTCATTCGTACTATCTGCTGTAATATGCTCTTCCAAATTTAAATCTAAAGAATTCTTAATGCAGTTTAGAATTTTTGTTTTTAATTTGGAATATTAGCTTTTCAAAGTTCTAAAACTATCAATAAAGGAAAAAGTTACTGTAAGCGTAAATTTACTCAGATGATATTATCAAAAATAAATAAATAAATGATAATACCCAAATGTGGACCAGGCCAACTCATATAACTGACCAACTCACACTGATTCTCTTTCTTTTTTGGTAATGTTTTCTGATTTTCTCTCCATTGTGAAAATTCTGTTTTGCTTCCCCCTCCTCCGTTTTCCTTCCTTCAACCCGAAGCTCAAGAACGGGTCGGAACGAGTCTACATTTTATCAATTCTTCTCAGGGAAGAAACAACTGCGGGGAAGATTTGAAGTAGCTTCAACTTTGAAGAGCGAATTCGAAAAGTCAAGATGGGGGTTCCGATTGGGTCAGCAGCCACCGGTGGGAGTAGTGGGGATTTGCTGAGCGAAAAAGCATCCAAGATGAGGGAATCGCTGCTCAAGAGTCAGTCCATTACTGAGAACATGGTTACAATCTTGGGTTCTTTCGATCATCGCCTCACTGCTCTTGATACCGCCATGCGCCCCACTCAGGTTTGTTTCGTTGATCCCCTCTTTGTCTCGCCTCAATTAGGATGCTTCTGGTTTGCGTTTACTTTAGTTTCGTCAATCTTTTGATTATGTAGTTTTTGATAATTGGGGCAAAAAGGCAGTAGGAGCCTCAGCAAGAATTGACGGTGATTTTGACTTGGTGTGGGGGAATAGTAAACGGATAGTTGGGTGTTTTGGATCTACTTTTTCCCGGCCTTTCGCTGTAAAGCTCAAGGAGCTGCTCGTTACCTTATTTAGTTGTAAAATGATATAGAAATAATGAGGATCTGAGGTGTATTATGCTAGACATTGCTAGTTTGGAGGAGGTTAAATTTAACGGTGGAGTTCAGGATAATTTGACCTATTTAGTGGATCTGTTTCTTATATTTGTGGGATGTTTTTGTGCTCCTGAAGCTTATATTAGTGATTATGACATTAGGGAGGGTTTTCCTTTTTCTTTTTTTTTTTTTTTTTTTTGGATAAATGGGTCTTCCTTTTCAATTTCGCTAATTTATTACTCATTGGCAAAAATGTTACAGATTAGGACTCATGCTATTAGGAGAGCTCATGAGAATATTGACAAGACTTTGAAGTCTGCAGATGTTATATTGTCCCAATTTGATCTTACTCGTCAGGTCAGCTCCCTCATTTACCGTGTGTTCATTACATAATTGTAATTTTGGTATATCCATCATTCTGTTGGCAAATTTGAAAAATGTAATGCTGATTACCTCATTCATTAGAATTTTGTCGTGATTAAGAACTTTAAACTATACCTTATTCGTTCCCTCTAGCTACATGTTGACTGATTAAAAGTGGGCATACCGTCTCATGGAAAATTTTAACATTTTTGTTTGACCATGATTTATCTTTAACTGAATTCTGGGTTTTGCTCATTTTACCCTTCAAATAATGGTGGTACATGTGATGAAAATTTGTGCATTTGTAACCACTAGCCAACAAAAGAACCACAAACTTTACAAAGTTGGCCAAAAATGTTACTTCAAAATGCAACTGATAAAAATGAAATCATAGGCCACTTTTGTAGGGGATTACCGTGAGGAGATTACTCGTTTCTATTCACAAAAGAGCTCAACCAGATACGCTAAACAGCATAAGCACTAGTGATGGCCTATGTCTCCCATATCTCTCCTCATGGTGATCTGACACTGTTCCGGTCATTACACGTGAAATTTAGACGTCTCTTGCATCTGAAATGAAGTCGCTTGACTCAAATCAGGCGTTTAAGAGTTTTTGTATTTTGTCTTTATCGTTTTGCAACCATCTTGTTTGTTAGTTCTTTCATTACTGCCTTACTCAGCAGCTTCGTCCTTAAATCACGTGCAGGCAGAGGCCAAAATACTTAAAGGTCCACATGAGGATCTTGAAACTTATCTCGTCGCAATTGAACAGCTACGTGAAAATATAGGCTTCTTTAGCAGTAACAAAAGTTTCAAAAGCAGTGATGGAGTGATCACCCATGCTAATAATCTTCTGAAGACGGCTATTTCAAAGCTGGAAGAGGAATTTAAGCAGCTGTTAGCATCTTACAGGTAACCTGGGGAATCTTATTTTTTTATGCTATTACTTATTCCATTTAGAGTTCTATCCTAATAGTTTTGGCTAACTCCCCAGCGTGTTAAAGGAATTTCAGCCATGCACTATTAGAGATCTTTCTTATGTTCATAATTTTCTAAACTCGAATGTTTATTCCATTTACTCCTGGATCTTGAATTATTTGTGTTCATTCTCAATTTAAATTATCCTTTTTCCAGCAAACCTATCGAACCGGATCGTCTTTTTGAAGGCCTTCCTAGTGCTATGCGACCATCATCTGATGCAGCTGGAGCTGATGGAGATGGAAATGGAAAGAATCCTTCAGCTAATGGTCACCATCATGACCACCACCATATTAATGCAGAGAATGCTACTTACACACTGCCAACTCTTATACCACCAAGGATTCTGCCATTGTTGCATGATTTAGCTGTACAAATGGTTCAAGCTGGGAATCAGCAACAATTATTTAAAATTTACAGGTAAATAAGGTCATCTGTGGAGCAAAATATTCCACAAATAGTTTATGTTCCTCTGCAGAAAGACTTGATATGGGCTGTTTGATAACTCCTATTAATGCTTGAAATTATTTGTTCAAGAGTTCCTATATTTCAGAATGTTTGGTAACCAATAAATTGATCTTTTCATGATGAATTAAGAAGTGCCTAGACTACTCTGGCAAAATACAACCTAAAGATTGAGTTTAGTGTATATTTTTTAATGGCTCAATGAATTCAATATTTCTATTTCAGCTTTCAGAAAGAAGCAATATTTTAATTAAATGAGCTCTTAGAAAGCTCCACTTTTCTTAAGGAATTGAAGCTTTCCATGAAAATGCTTTGCTATAGGCTAGTTGTTCAAGTTCTCTTTAGTTCTGGGCTATATACAATTTAAAGACCGGCTTTTGGTACTGGCTAGGAGTTTTGGGTAATATGACTTGTATCGTTTAGATGGTCCTCATGGAACTTTATCTGCACACATGACTTGTTCAAGGGGACTTTAAATGCATTATATGGTCTTATCTTTGCCATTGTGAGGTACAGGAAAAGTTGAAAGAGCTTGCCTATTCTTTGATAATTCCATTATTCCGTCAGCTATCTTTTGAACTTATGGTTTGAACAATGTGATTTCAGTTCTGAAAGTTCTGTTTCTACTCAAGGTTGAATTGGTACAAGCCGTTATCTTTAGCTCTCCTTTCATGGAGTTATACGTGGAAAAGTAAATAATTCAATGCCATTGATTATAGCATTTACTTTTGAACATTTTAGATTGAAATTCTTTTGATGCTGTTACTTTTTTAATACTGAGGCAGCTTAATTGACCATAGTCATCTATGCACATGGAAGATTTGAAATCTGTGTATATGGGCATTTGCATTGTGGCATGATACTTGATACTGTTTATGGTCTTCCAGTGAATTAATAGAACCTTCAACATGCAAAGGCCTAATTAAATTATTGGTCATTTGACTTTTGCTTCTACTTATTTTACAAACTCTTAGGATGTGCTTATGCGATGACAGTATAATCCTGTATTTACCGTTTCATTAATGGACTTGTCCAGAGATGCTCGTTCTTCTGTTCTCGAAGAAAGTCTACGAAAACTGGGAGTGGAGAAACTTAGCAAAGATGACGTTCAGAAGATGCAGTGGGAAGTTTTGGAAGCAAAGATCGGGAACTGGATACATTTTATGCGGATTGCTGTAGGTTCTTGAACACTATCTTTTATGTGTTTTTAATTGCTTAGTAGGCAGTAGCTAATAATTTTTGAACAGGTCAAATTACTATTTGCTGGGGAACGCAAGGTTTGTGATCAAATGTTTGAGGGCTTTGACTCCCTCAAGGACCAGTGTTTTGCTGAAGTCACTGCCGGGAGTGTTGCTGTACTGCTTAGTTTTGGGGATGCAATTGCTAAAAGCAAGAGATCCCCAGAAAAGTTATTTGTGCTGCTTGATATGTATGAAATAATGCGAGAGCTTCACTCTGAGGTATGCAACATAATCTTTCATGGAAGACTTTTAACTCTGGGTGGGGGCTTGATTTATATCACTCCACCTTTATTTTTGGGGGCTTTAGTTATTGTTGCGTGACATGTCTCTTGTTTCTCCTAGATGAACTATGCACTATGGTGGAGTTAATTTTTGTAACTTCAGAATTGTTTTCTTGTGTAATCAGATCGAAAGTCTTTTCAGAGGTAAACCTTGCAATGAGATTAGAGAATCTGCCTTGGGTTTGACAAAGCGTCTAGCTCGGACAGCACAAGATACATTTAGTGACTTTGAAGAAGCAGTTGAAAAAGATGCTACAAAAACAGCAGTTGCAGATGGAACTGTTCATCCCTTGACAAGTTATGTGATTAACTATGTGAAGTTCCTGTTCGAGTAAGTGAAACTTGCTACTTTGCTGGCCCTTTTGTAATTTGTACATACGTTCACTAGCCGACTGCTTAACAAATTCTTTTCATGCTTGGGAGTAGAGGCAGAAATATATGCTTGCATATTTTTTGTATTAGTCTGAGCTTATCTAATCTAGTTCTGCTCATGAATTAATTTGATTGCGTTGTGAAACTTAAGAACAAATTTGTTTCATTACCGTGGAACTGGTCTAAGTGTATTCATTTGAAATAAATTCCACAGTTTTATTGATGCAACTTTCTCAACTTTATTTTTCCAGTTACCAATCAACATTAAAGCAGCTTTTCCAAGAAGTTGAAAATGAAGATGGCTCAAACACTGAATTAGCTGCAGTGACAATGAGAATAATGCAGGCTTTGCAAAACAATCTGGATGGCAAATCCAAGCAGTATAAAGATCCTGCACTTAGCAACTTGTTTCTCATGAATAACATCCACTACATGGTCAGATCTGTGCGCAGGTTCGATTCGTTTGTCTTTTGTTTTGTGAATATTTTGGACCTAGTTATCGTTTCTTGCTGCAAGGTGGTGCTTATGTGTACAAAATTTCTTTTAGGTCTGAAGCCAAAGATCTGTTGGGGGATGATTGGGTGCAAAGACATAGGAGAACAGTGCAGCAACATGCAAATCAGTACAAGAGGATTGCTTGGTCCAAGGTTTTACCACTGTGCCATTATTATCTATTTTTTACCCTCTGTCCTGAGACATTGCTGTTTGTCTGTTGCGAACTTGCTATATGTTGGATTTTCTTGAATCGTGCGCACCATAGAGAAAGTTGAAAACAATTATATCTGTCTCCCCATTGCAAGATCGGATATTCTGCTGGGTGTTCCTTATATCTATGAAATCAGTTTGGAATGTTTGAGTTTTCTCTTAGTTAGGACTTCAGGAGAGCTCTGCAGAGCCTAAGCTTTTTTGCATATCTACCTTGTACTTTGTTCTAAGTTTGTATTGTTTTTGTTTCTTTCCTTCCTGTAGATTCTCCAGTGCCTTTCCATTCAAGGTCTGACATCATCAGGTGGTAGTTCAGTTAGTGCTGATGGAGGAAATAGCAGCGGAGTTTCAAGAGCAATTGTTAAAGATCGGTACGTCCTGATGCTTTTCTTGGCTCTCGTGTTGAAATTAATGTAAATCAATGGTTCAACTTGTGTCTCGTGCTAAAAATAACTTTCTTTTTGTTAGGTTGAAGTCATTCAATATCCAATTCGAAGAGCTCCATCAGAGACAAACTCAATGGACTGTCCCTGATACGGAGCTGCGTGACTCCTTAAAACTGGCTGTTGCGGAAGTTTTACTGCCAGCATACAGATCTTTCCTAAAACGCTTTGGGTAATGTACCTCCTCACACATTCACAAAGTTTGCGTTCTCTTACAGTCTTACATCGTAATGGGATAGCATATGCCTATATACCTGAAAATGTTAGAATGACTCTGTTTGAGAATGAATGCAAGAGATCCGGTTCTTAACCTATGGATATGAAAAGTCGTCTTGTTGTTGTTCTAAAGTAGGGTAGTGATGATTTGTTGCAGGCCTTTGGTTGAGACTGGAAAGAATCCCCAGAAATACATCAGATACAAACCGGAGGATCTGGACCACATGCTGAATGAATTTTTTGAAGGGAAAACCTTAAACGAGCCCAAGCGGTAGAGAAGTAAATGGAATCCAATTATAAACTTTGCAGCCCGCGCATGTAAAGCCCTGCGAGAATTGTCCTCAGAGATTGTGATTGTAGTTGCTGTGTTTTTTTTTGGGTTTGGGTTTGGGAGGTCCTTGGTATACATAATGGGTTGTTGGATTTCTTTGTAGGGGTAGTGATTGTATTATTCTTTGTAGCTCTCTCCATTATTTAGTTTGGAAGGATGGTAGGAATGATTCAAACAAAGAAGCCAAAAAGAGGGTAGATGTTCAATATCCAATAAAAAAGGGGTGATGGTTGTGTAGGAGGAGACATGCGGAATCATCACCGTCATATTGTAAAAATTTCTCTAGGGGAAAAAAGGGGTTTGGTTGTAAAAACTTGGGAGATGTTTGTGGAAACGGGTACCTACCATTCATGTGTTTGGTGCAAAGAGAGTTGTAAATGTTCTCCCTAAAATGCGTAACAGAATGATGTAACTCGCAGGGTTGTATTAAGGTCAAAGAAAGCACAAATGGTTTTCGATTATTATTAGGCACGCGAATGGTCCAAATCCGAGCGGATTGAGGTTAACAAACGTCAATACGAGTTTGATATTTCAAACAAAACAAAGCTACTAAAAAAATCGAAGCTTCTGATTTGAAACTTGTGAGTTAAGACTTTATATACTTATTATATATGTGTGTATCAAAAATCAAACAACCAATAGAGACGAAATGAAGCGGGTGACCAGGATGCTGCAAACGGACAAGCTTCTGCCACGTATGAGCCCCCGTAGCCGCATGACTTTCTCCCCTTGTTATTCTGCTGTTGCTGTCTCCCTTGGCGTTCCTCGTACAATTCCTCGGAATGAATCTTCTTCTTCATATCCTCGTCTAATTAACTTCCCAGTAATTGTAATACTATCACCTTCTTCACCTCTGAATCATCTTTGTTCAACAAACCATTACAACTCCCTCCGTTTTCCTTCTCTGAAGAACTGCTACTATTCTTCTTCCTCATCAACAAGTTCGGAACTCCCCGCCATGGAAAAGGAAAAGTACTCCAAAGGTGCATTCTCTTTTTAGTTTTTACCATTTCATTCTTCTTCCCGATTTTTGCATTATTTCCTAAATTCATTTCGGGGATTTTCTCGAATAATGTGTTTTTCCCCCCTTTTGATTTAAATTAGTTGTTCTTCTGGGTGTCATGTTGTGCATGTTATTTGTCGGGGTTGCTGCTGGTGAAGATGGTCGTACTGATGACGAGCAGTCAATCAAGGATCAGCAGAGAGAAGGGTTCGCCAAAAGTTCCTGCGATTACGATCCTTCAAACCCACCCTTCCACGAGATTCTTCCTCATCTCTTGAACATGTAAGTCTTTTTTCTTGTTTGCCTCCCGCTCTAATTTCCTCTTTGATCATCATTCGCTTCTGATCACCTGTTCGTAGTTGTCCCACCCCCCTGTGTCTCAATATGAAACAGAACAATTATTCTGCACGGACGAAATACTAGTTTATCTCGCCAGTGTTGATTGTTAATTGATATATGATCTATGCATTCTGTGGTAGTAGGAGCTAGCTATTTTACCAATGAGATGTTAGTGCATATCAAACCTCTGTTTATAATTTTCATTATAATCGGACGATGATTTATTGTCATCCAACAGTACCTTGTTTCTATATTTTATCGTACCTAGTTCTGTCAATTTATCAATTAAACGAATCACAAGGATACCATGGCTTGAAACTCCTCAGAATTTAGCAATGGAACGCGAACAAGTTTCCCGTTCTTGTATAGAGAAAAAACAGAAACCAACATAATTATGTATCCTTTTCGAATTCATTCGTGCTGTTTTCCATCCCAAAGCTTGTTTAGATAACCTTTATTCCATCTATTTCAGCTATGGATCCCGTGGCACAGCTAAAGATTTCGAAATTTATGCTCCTGATGCAACCTTTGAAGATCCACTCATGCGTGCTCAAGGGTATGCCTCATCTGCAAGAGAGTTTATAATGTAACTTGTAGGATGATGTTAATGCCCTTGATTTTCTATCTTATGCGTGTATGTGAACTGTTGCAGGTTGAAGCAGATAAAGTCGGCATTTTATTCAATTCCTAAGGTATTCCCCAACTAACTTTCCTAGGAATTGTTTCCATTTCAGTAACCTATATGAAGACGAGTTGCAATGTAAGAAAGAAACTAAAGGTGAAATCGGAGAGGTGCCAGGCTTACTAACCTGTTTTTCAAATCTGAAAAATAATTTTTCCACTATTCTTCTTAATTAGGCATTATAAACTTTAGAAGATGTCTGAAAGTATGCTGTCTGATTTGATGTCGAATTAGAAGATACCCTTCCTTTTCACAGCGTCCATAGGAATACTAGAATACACGGCTTTGAACTCGGGAGGAATCTAAATACATATGCTTTAGGGTGCACTATGTTTTCTACTTATGACGATAAGTTTAATGGACTTACTCATGCAGCAGCCTAAATTCAAATTAACTACCTTGTAGCGTTTTACGATCATATCAGATATGACATTTCCGTATTTCAGGTGTTCAGTGAATCGAGAATTGTAGAATACAGCATCAAAGAGAATACCATTTCGCCTGGGAATAAAGAGGTTTAACATTGCGCTTGCTTACATGATACCCTTCGAGCTTTGTAGTATCACAATCTCCTTGCTAGAATGGTAATTATTATTGTGGCATTAATTGATTCAGATACTCATGGACAACAAGCAATATTACAAGTTCATGGGGAGGGATATACATATGATATCACTTATAAAGTTACAGCTGAAGGATGGGAAAATAGTCCGTCATGAAGATTTGTAAGCGCCATTCACTCTTTTACTTTTGTTCATGATCTGACGAGGAAAAATAAAGATGAAGTTAACAATGAGTGATACTGTGTTGAATGCATGCAGGTGGGATAAAAAGCCACTGAAAAACAGAGAAACTGTGCAGTTTCCGCTGATAGGACGGATCTTGGAACTGACTCGCCGGGGATCCATGCTGGCGACTCACGCGATGATGGGGTTTGGCAAGGATCCAACCGCATCAATGTAAACTAGCTCTGCAGAATGAGGAATATGCATATAATACCAGATTGTATTTGTTCCTGCTGTTGAATAAATATCTCGCTGTACGTGTACTTTTGGTTACATGTATACAACTAGTTTGATGGGATGTCCCCAAAGGAATTTTTCCTACTTCCTCTGTTTATTCTTCATAGCTGTGTTGTACATCAGCTAATTCCGTTGGGTTGAAAGGTTATTTAATGAGAGATGAAACGAAAGAGCGAAAGACACAGCACTTTACAAACAAAATAGTAGAAAGCTTGAGATCTGAAAGAAGAAGAGGAAAATAAAATAAAATAAAATAAAATTACACCTTCCGTCTCAAAATTATTGTCCAGTTTAAGTTTTCATTTTTAGTTCAAATTGTACTAAGTGAAATCTCAAACTGGACAATAATTTTGGGACAGAAGGAGTATAATTTTTATGTTCTCTTAGGTCATATCTGTAAGGTACAAAGTACAAAAGTCATTTTTACCTTAATCGGTTGGGGGGGGGGGAGATCATTGCTCTGAAAGACACTAAATCATAAATAATCATGTTTACCTTAATTTGTTTGAAAGAAGAAAATCTCGTCGAATTAATTTATTAGTTATCGTGGAATTATTAACCCTATAATTTTCACTCGAGTAGAACTCATTCACTAGACTTCCAAGAGTTACGGCCCAGATCATGTTGTGATCACAAGAAGGGCCATAAAATTGGATCGGCCCGACCCATAAACCTTAAAAATCATCGTTATCCTTGTTCCCCGGTTCTCTGTTTCTGGCGGGGGGGAGAAATCAGGAATGGCTTTTCTCAGCTCATTTGGAACCTCAATATCTCTCCGGCGGTTCTCAGCAATCACTACCTCCGCCCATGGCGAACCCACTTCCCCGGCATCATTACTATCTTCAACTCCTTTCATGGGGGACATCCCACTTCCCCACTTCTCCCCTCCACTACGTTCTGGTATGTCCACCTCTGACTTAAGCTTTAGAATCATGATTTTGTTTTGCGTTTTTCTTCTTATAGTTGTGCTTATTTTGGTGTGTTTTCGGTGATTCTTGGTTCTGGCCTTATTTTTGTTATTTTATTGTTTTGCTTTAATGCTTGTTATCCATTTAGGCAAAAGCTTAAACTTTGCAAATGTCTATCCCAAAAGAATTTCTGGCTTGGAGGAGGAGACACTTACAGTAAGAAGGTACTCCCACTCTTCTGCTGCTTAATTTGGATGTTTATTTACCATAGGGTTTTGTCTTTTGCTCCATAATTTTTCGTTTGAAGATGTAAGAAATGATGTGTTTCGAATTTCGATTGTTTGATGTGTTTTTCTTGGTTCCCATTGAATGGGGTTTGATAGTTGATAATGTTTATCTGAACATAATCATAGCTATCCTAGTTCCTGTGTACTACTACTCCAGTAGAAATCAAACAAAAAAATTATGGAATGTAGTGCCAAAGTGGATTATCTCAGAGTTCATTAGTAAGCGGTTCTGATTCTATTTATCTTAGCAATGTAGACTCCCTATCAAAAACCTGTCATTGGATCGAAGGAGTAGCCGCCACCGAGTGCTGCCAGTAGTACGGTCTTCTCTTCACGAAACTCTCACAACTTCAGCTGAGATTGGGCAGCTGATACTGTTGGGTGATGCTAGTAGTGATGTAGTGAGTGGCGGGGGAGTGGGCTACTCCCAGGCCAGCTATTACACTTCCCTTGGATTGTTTGTCATCTCCGTTCCTGGACTCTGGTCCCTCATCAAACGTTCTGTCAAATCCAAGGTAACTACCACCAACCTATATAACTCATCTGTTTTTAGAAACAAATTCATTTACTCGCCAGAAGTTCATTACTATTACTGCTTAGTGCTCGATCAAAACTTGCTTGTCTTGAAATAGGAGATGGCCTTAAACCATTTGATGTAAGAAATATATAAGCAAAAATAGAACTTTTGGACAGGTAATGGTGTCTCGCTGAGTTGTTTATCTTAGCACCATTATACGCATAAATGATCTTCACTGTTTCAGATATCACACCCTGACCATTGCCTTTCGTGCATTAATATTGTATGATGAGCTAGTTGAAAAAAATTTAAGCTGAATTACTCAGGCTGGATTGTTGAGGTTTATCTAGCTCGACTAAATTTCGACTCAGCTCATTTACACCCCTTAATACAAACCCCAGTAGGCACCCCACCATTGGCCTTTTCCTTCAACAAATTTTGATGCCAACAAATATTGATGATGGTTTTGGTTGATTGTTGTATTTATATCAGATAGTGCAAAAGACATTTACAACAGATGGGGATGGGAAGACAGCGCCCAACCAGGTGGCTGGACAAATTTTATCATTCTTCACTCGCAACAATTTTACAGTGTCCGATAGAGGAGAGACTATCACGTATGTTATATATATTCACCTTCTTTTTATGCTAATGCAAGTGATTTGTAGATTATTATATCACACATTCATTCATGATAGGAATTTGAATTACCGGTCGTAGGTTTGAAGGAATAATGGTCCCAAGCAGAAGTCAAGCCGCACTACTAACATTCTGTACCTGCATAAGTCTTGCCAGTGTTGCTCTTGTTCTCACCATAGCTGTACCTGACCTGGGGAACTCTTGGTTTTGGCTCACTGCTTTAAGTCCACTTGCGTGAGTATCAATTTCCATCGATTGTTTTCTTTGGTATTTCTTTTGAAACTGAAAAATAATAGATACAGTACATGTTTATTACACAGAGGTTTGTACTATTGGACAAAGGCATCTAGAAAGGAGGAGATCAAAGTGAAGATGATGGTAGCAGAAGACGGAAGCCTGTCAGAGATCATTGTTCAAGGAGATGATCAACAGGTTGATCAAATGAGAAGGGAACTTCAGCTCAAAGAGAAGGGAATGGTCTATGTTAAGGGCATCTTTGAGAGATCATGACAGCATGGTACATACCATTTTTGTATTACTTCCCAATTCATCATGTCTTGAAGTCAGAAGCAAAATTTGTTTTCTTTTTCAAGCCAAATACAGAGTTCAACAACACATCGATCGATCGATCTGAGTTGTAAATGTTCCTTTCATTATAACATACATAACTACGTAAACTTTACATTACAATGATTTGTCCAAAGTAATGCTTACAAGATATGGGAGAACACCCCTCTCCATGCAACATTAAGAGATGGAGAAATTCTGTAACCAAACAGCACACTAGTGTATGTGACATGAATGAAGAGTATTGATATTTGATAATCCTTCTGTACCTAGCTACCTAACTAATAGAGTTTTATAAATTATCCATTTTAAACTAAGACAGACCCCAATTATTACAAAAGAAAAAGGGGGGAAAGAACTTTTACTGCAACTAAGAACCCTAGTCGATCGCTTGCCTTTTCTATTCTTTTCCTTTAATAAAAGCAATGGAACATTCTCATAACCAGAATTCAAGAAAATATGACTCAAAGTACTACATTTCGGGAATATAAGTTTCACTTACTTGAGGATGAAGGCCGGTCGAGGTTTGCAATTTGCATGATCGAATATAATCTTTTCTTAAAAGCATAAACAATTAAATACTTTCATGGGTTCTCAATCTTTCAAATTAAACTAACAACGATTACTGTACATTAATCTCAAAGTATGTGAACAAAGAATGTATCATTCTTTCATGTTTTGCATTTTTATTTTTTATTTTTACCAGTTCTTTGTATCACATAATATGTGACTGCTTTTACAAAAAACGTTGTGTCATTCAGGAAAAAAATGTTAACGCGGAAAATTATAATAGAAAATTTTTTGTAATTAGTAGAGATGTCTTAAATTTTTAATAGAAAATTATATATTTTATAATTTTCTCACCCCATATATTAATTTCTTAGCTCATTAGTAAATTTTTTTCTAAATTTCGCACCCCCAACCTAGATTTTCTGGCGTCGCCACGGTTTTATGTCATAGAATGAGATTATGTGACCTATTATAATAATGATAGTATCTGTAGATAATATATTTCCTCTATTATAAAATAATTGTTTTCACAATAATTTCTTATGGATTTGAACCACGTTGTTGTTACTAGAAATTTCAAAGTAAAGCCGTTAATTTACTTTTTAACTTTTTCTAACATGAATTTATTTGAGTTTATCTCAGTCTAAAAAAGCGTTTTAAAATCTTTTTCCATATTAGTTCCATACTTTGCCCCTTTCACACATCTTTTAAAAAATCTTATTTGACAGCGGGGTGCGGCTATTGGAAATCTTCCAACACAGAAGATCGGGTTTTGTCTAAATATAGACTGCACGCGTCGCCGTTTTGACAAACTATACGTCCTAATCTTATCCTTTATAATAAAATCAATGCATCATAAATTTTTTTTTTTAGTTAGTGGCCTAAATTTGTTTGATTTTGCAAAAATTCACCTCGAGCTTTGTGTTCCTAATAGGTACAGGATCATCAATCTTTTATTTACAGATTTGCATAATTTTATGTCTGCAATAATGCAAGTGACTACGCAATTAAATTTTGGTACACACTGTATATATGTTGGACCTCAATTAGTCACAGCAATAACCGGGGGATTTTAGGTACTCCGTCCATTTTAAAATAATTAAAGATTTTTTTGGTCTAGGACGAGAGTAATAGTAACTTGACTGATTTTTTTTTTCTTATTTTATTATGAATTACATGAAAAAGGATTAAAATGTTACTGCTAATTATCAATGATAGCCATTTACACAATGTTATTAGGTAAAGGGTTTAAGTTTTAACCAAGGACATGAGGGAGCAAATGCATCATTGTGCTCATGAAATGCTCAGAATCTCTGGTTGAAAAAGGGTAAGACGCAAATTACATAACCTTAACGCCGCCAGCATGGCCGTAAAGTGAACTAGCTGGCCAGCTAAACGGTACGAGGTTTTTGTTTCCTCGGAGCAGCCGCCGGTCGTCAATGATAATCATCTAGACATATATAGACGGCTTCTTTGTTTAAACTTTTCTCTTTTGGCACAAAATTTATCTTGATTCATATATATATATTCAACTAATTAGTTACCCTTATCTGAAAATAGGGATGAATATTATTTTTTATTTGTATATCATCATCCACCATAACATTAATTGTAAGTTTTAACGATTGTGAATTTCTAATACTTACAACCAATATATATGTAAGATCTGGACTTGTTACTTTGAATAATGTGAAAATCCTTTGGACTAGCTTCTCCTCTTGCACGATATAGAAATGCTCCATTTGTTGTACAATTCCTGTTCATTAAACACAGTTTTTTTTTTTTTTTTAATAGAGGGAGTTTGATTTAATTGGAACACAAGAACATTGTTTTTGTTGGCCCCTCCTCTCTCAATTGGCTTTTGAGAAAACATGCTACGTATTATTTCATTTTTTGAGAATAGTATATCATGGAATCAATCGTCATTCTTATGTCAAACTTTCTCTCTATCTATTATCTCTTTAATTGGGCACACATTCCTTTAGGAGACAGACAATAAAAGTTCCTTAAAGACCTGATTTGGATCCATTTATCCCACTAATAATAAATAAAGTTATGCTTCTTCGTCCAATCATTTTAACACAGAGAGAGCTTAATAAATAATAATAATATAAAATATGAATTCGAGCATTTTTATTTAAAAAAACTAATGTGAAAGTATATTAATGAATAAAAATTATTGGGTACAACTGATGTATTCTAGTTTTTAATGTACCAAGTACTAGCACTCCCTTATTTTGGTGGTATAAATTCCATAGAAATTATCTCTCCTCCCCAAAATTACTATTTTACCTTTATTATTGTGTTTGGCTGTACAATCTTACGTGGTACATCAGCTGCAATAACGAGGAGGAGGGATATATTAAAATTGAAAATGAACATATGTACGAGAAAAATGTATACCATTTTAATTAACTAATAATGCTAATTAAGAGGGAATTTGATGTAAAAAGAAGAGAAACAAAAAGGAAGATCGATAGTATATCTCTTTTGTTGGTAGATACATAAATATAGGTGTAAAACAGAAAAGAAAAGAAGAATGTTGTACTTTGCGGTCAAGGAAATATAAACAAATGCTAATATTCTGTTCCCACTTTCTCCTATAACCAATGATTGAGGTGGCATATAAATTCATTTAGAGTCCTAAAGTTTGTGTAATTAAAATCAATAAATTTTTAAAAGGCAGAAAGAGAAGAAGCTAAGAAGCTAGCCGTTTTTGAATGAGATCTGGTGTTTCCTCTGAACATGATCTAGAGAGAATGATTACAGTTTGGGAAAAAGGGAAGAAGCTAAAGAGAAAGGGAGAATCAAAAGGCAAAAAAGCACTAAATATTTCTTTTTGGAGTTGGGTTTTTTTTTTTTTCCATGACTTGTTATTAATTAATGCTCATAAAAGTAAAGCATTATGCAATGTACTTTTGAAAGGCAATGCAACTTTTTTAAACCCCATCCATCTTTTTCTTTTTGTAAGACCAGTTTGATCAAGTGAAGACTACAACCAAAGACAACCTTCTACTCTTTTTTTTTTTTTTTGGTTTATTTTTCCCCATCAAGATCCTTTCCTTTATTATAATTAATAGGTGAGAGTAATGATAAAGATAGTAATTCAGGGTCCGTCTTTTTTTTTTTAGGGTTATTATTGATCACCATAACAATCCATATTGCTTATAATTATTATTAACATATCAGTCATCAATAATGTCTCTCGTATTGCTCTTAGTTGTTATGTTAAATATTACTCACAGTAGGAAAATAAACGTTGTTGAATTTTATTAATTTTTTAAGAAAATTACTACTTGACACACTCTATCTATGTTAAAATAATTCTCTCGTCTCAAAAAAATAATCCACAATTAAATTTGAGATTTGTAACAGTTGTATTAAAAATAATACAAATCTCAAAACATATGTAATATTTTTTGAGACTTGATGACTAATTATGTGACATACACGAAAAGAAGAACGATTATCTTTTATTACTTGATATCTTTCTAAAACAATACAATATTTGATGATGTGTGTATCACATCAGTCATTGATTAATAATGCTCATTGTACTAATAGATTATGAGTCTTTTATTGCTCCTAGCTAGGAAAAACAAGAACAAAGGTAGTGGTGGGTGGTGGTATATATTTAAGAAAGATTGAGGAGGAGGAGGAGGGGTGGTGGCATGCATGGAGACAAAGTTTCCACACTTAGAAATCCCTTTTGCAGACTCTCTTTAAGAAAAGAGAAAGATGATGGATATCACAGAGATAGATGGATAGAAGTTGTGTCTCTTTTATATATGGTCGCCATCTACTTAAAGCCTTTTCCTTTCTTTCTTTCTCTTTTTTCCCTTTCTTCCTTATAGGAAGTGATTTTTGCATGAAAGTAAGGGAAGTTCTTGGATCTGGGAAACTCTCAGGGGGCCATTTTGTATCAATGATCGAGAGTGAATAATACACTAACTGATAGAATCCTTTCCTCTCTTTTCTTTTCTTTTCTTTTCTTTTCTTTCTTTCTCCTCTCTTTCTTTTTTTCCTTGTGGTTTTCTCATGATGAATTGCCTTGGATCCATCGCCAAGAACACATCAGACTCAACTGATACAATTTTATTTATTTATTTATTTGCAGATTTTTACAAACAAGATGCAATTTTTAGTTAGTGGGTCGTTTGAAATTCTTTTCTTAAAAAAAAAAAAAATTATAATGGGGGAAGAGAGGACTATGGTCAAAAAGAGGTCGCTGCCTTATTACATAAAAAGTTGAAGAGAATGTTATCATTGTCAGATAATTAAATTAAGATAATGGCATCACCAATGATTGTTTTAATAAATAAATCTTTTTTCTTTTGTTAGGGGGCTACAAAAGGATTTTTGGCATGTGCATGCAGTGTGAAGCAGCCATTTCTTCAAGAAATCGGGTCTCAACTTCCCATGCAACATTGTGAGGTTGCCCCGATCTCTTGTTTGCGTGCCTGCATGCGAGCCGATCCTCTGACAAAAAAAAAAAAAAGAAATTATTTCCTCCTAAATCAAAATTGATATATCGATCCTTGGGGCAAAATTACGCAAAGATTTGATCACTTTGTTATTTCTAATATTGAGGCCGATTCAAACATAAAAGTTATTTCAACATGTGGCCTGCTAAATTGAGGGTGCTTTTTCAAAGGCTATACATTAATTTATCCGTGGACATACGGATAATGGAAGGGTTAGCTAGTACTATATGCCAACAACCGACAAGACCCGATATGACGAGGAACTACATGCTACATTAACTAATACGATCTTCCTCCCAGATTAGGGGAAAAACCTAGAAAATCAGAGGAAGGAAAAAAAAATTAAGGGACCCCAAATACTGTACTTGTTTCCCTCCAGACCGTTTTGTTCCTGTGATTTTCATCTATAGGTAACTAGGATAATTCATTCATGCGTTATTTTCCCACTTTTTTGTTTTTTCACAAATCGTGAATTGTCATAATGTTAAAAGCGTGATTGCATATCTAGGCAGACATAACGATCAAGTATTGTAAGTGGCATAAGGGAATTGTTGTGCTTGGATTGATAGGTGTGATTGAAATATATATTTATGAAGAAGCTAACTTCGTACCCGGAATATGAAATTTTAAATGGACTTCCTAAATGATTACTATATATCTTGGGATCGATTCGTCGTGATATTATTTTGGGTAATAAATCCATGATGTGGCTCTATGGTTGTTTAGGTATTTGCCTCTGCTCTAATTAGAAAAAAAAATTAAATCAAGTTTTATTGCGATTGTACATTGAGTAAAAGAAAGAGTAATAAACATATATAAACTTCCAAGATTTAGCAAGGCAAGATGGACCTCACGTTACAAAATATGAAAATTAATTGTAGTCCTAGAAAATGATCGTGAAGACTATAACAGTATTTATAACGATGAATTAAACTCCCAATGGAGGGAAATTTGAACTCGAATTTTTTTGGAAAATGAACATTGAATTTTTTTATTTTTTATTTTTATTTAAAGGGCTTCCTTCAAGCCTTGAACAAATGACGTGAAATTATTTATTTTTTTGTTTGTACATACAAAAAAGAAAAAAAGATTCAAGGAAAGATTAGGATAACTTTATTCTCATACTTTGCAAATAGTAGTAAATGTTGTACTAGTAGTTTTGAAAGGAAGTTTTAGGACCCATGGTTTATGCTTTTAAGAAAAGATTATATTCTCATGCAACGTACCCTTTCGAATGATCGGCCTTCATCCTCAAGTAATCACTCCAGTCATTTATACTCTCCAGATGGACGTCCGACTACTTCTAGTTCTAATCTCGATGAGTCCATCTCCGTTTTCGCAAATTTTTCCTCTCTTTTTATGTCCATTCAAACTAAAGTGTCGAAATTTTGAATGACCATATCTCAACTTTTACTACGTAATTAAGCACCATTTTGAATTCAATGTTCCCTCTTTATGGCTCATTCCATCACATAACAAGAGTCTTGTTTGTTCAATTAAACTGTTTTTACAATAGAGACTTTCATTTTGTGACAGAAAGATATAAGATGTAACAAATCAGAATTAAAAGGGGCAAACAAGATTATCTCGACGAATCTTTAATTTATTTCACTTACACATTACACATACGCTAGGGTGAGAAGAGTTTGGTAGTACGTGGTTACGAGTTAGTTTGGGGATGGTTATTTTGAGGAGGAGGTTAAGGATTCGATTATTATTGGGTTCATCCAATTTTAATTTAAAAAATGAGATATAATTATTTCTTTATACATTATGGAACCTATTTTACGTATGCCCTCTCTCTTCTTTTTATTGGAAAATAATTAAATTGAGGTTACAATCCACCGGGGGATGAAGAAGAAAAAAAGCAGGCGTTCAATTAGGGTTGTTAATTAGAGGAAAATGGATATGCAGCAATGAAACCCTGTCATTAAGAAAGGTACAAAAGTAATTTTTCAAACGGAAAACTGTAGTGGTATGGTTTTGTTTCAAAGCTTGGATATTGCTTTAACAGACCAAAAAAAAACAAAGGGATGAATTGTAGCCAAAAAGTGACTTTATCTCTATCTAAATTAGTCGAAATAGTGATTTGAATACTGAGATATGTAGTGTTAAAAAACTAAAGAATAAAAAAAGAAGTGGAAATAATGATATTTTGCCTAAGACATAAAAAGTTTTTTATGTTTTTGTTTTAGTCAGTTAAGTTAAACTCTAAATGTCCACAAGTCATGCAAAACTTTGAAATGGCCTAGGATTTCAAACTATTTAAAACTCAAAGCTACGTTCAAAAGCATTTGAAACTGTGGAAGAATAAAGATACTTTAATTATCAAATGGGAAATTCTTCACGCCAATTCTTTTTTTCACAAAATAAATATATGGCTTTAAAGGTTTTAGTGGTTTGTGTGTGTGTGTGTGTGTGTGTGGGGGTGTGACAGATATGTGAAATAATTTACACGTACGTTTATAAAAAAAAATTTATGCATGAGAATAGTTCGATCCGTGATTGAATGTCCTCTAAAAAACTGAGCAATCAACCAAATTTTAATAAAATTTTTATAGAGACGGTCCAAAATTATCAAATATTGTAATGACGATTAATTTCTCCAACAAGTTCAAACTTCAAACTATTCTCCGTGCATAATAAATCAATTGATTGACATTTTTCCGAACCCAAAAAAAATAAAAAAGTTCCAATTAGTACTAGAAGCTGACGTCGGTAGGATGCTCCGGAGGCTGTCGATATTTAGGGTATGTTTGTTTCGTTTTTTTAACGTGTGTTTTTAAGTATTTTTTGTATTGAAAATGTAAAAAAATGTATTGAAAATATAAAAAAATATGTTGAGATGGGACAATTATTATTTAAATACTTTGAAAATACCATAAAAAAACCTAACAAACAAAGCCTTAGTGGGTTGCTCCGTGGCGCTCGCGAGCGGTGATGTAAAAAATAATTAGAGAATGATATTTGGTACGTATATATATTTATAAAAGTTAAAATTGAAATGTAAGGTTTGCTAACTAAACAGTTCAAATAAAATGATGAAAAAAAAAAAGTAGTAGTAAAGATACATTAGTACATTACCATGACTACCAATCCTCCTCACAAAAAAAGAAAAAAAAAAACTGAAAATTTACTAATTAATTAATATACAATGATTGGTCTAATTCTACATATCCACCTCCCCTTAGTTAAAACCAAAAGTAAATTCTCTTTGATGATCTATGGTTAACATTATATTTGTCCCTCACCCCCCAATAAACTATAACATTTTTTGGTTAAAAAACAAAAAAAGCTTAAAGATTTAACAAGAAAGCAGAAATTAATCTAACAAATTAAAGGCTCCCTCCCATTTTCAGAGCCTTGAACAGAACTTGCTTATCCACCAAATCTTTGATTCCAGCTTCATGATTGAACAATGATTTCCGGTCATCATCATCTCCGTCCTCTTCAGTGGCAATGTTCAGATCCAATGTGGGATTATTCTGTCCTTTCTTTTCAGTACTACCATCATCATTAACAATGGCTTTCTCCAATGAAGGAGAAGAAGAAGCTCTTGATACAGAGGAACTGATGATGCTTTCACAGCTGAATATGACAATGGCATCTTTAAGATAAACCTTTTCACCATCAGGAAGTGTAAAGTATCCATTTTGAATGGCTTGCATTATACCCTTTTGGGAATGGTAATCAATTTGATCAACATCTTCCATGAAAAATACCCTGTTAGGATTTTCATTCACAGCTTCAGAAAACCTGTTAAGATAGCTCTTTCCATGTTCATCCCTCTGTCTCTTCTTGCTGATCACTTCTTCCGCTGAATCCGCAGATTTTGTGTTTGATGAAATGCAGCTGAGACTAATGGCAGTGAAGTTATCTTGAGAACCAAAGATAACCCTTGAGAGTTCCTTGGATATTTTCTCTTTTCCTTCAGCATCAACCCCCAAGAAAAATAACCATGTTTCTTCTCTATCCAATTTCTTACTCAACAATTGGTTTTTCTTGGGATGTTGGTTCTTCTTTCCTGATCTGCATTCCAAGATTGTACTCACAATGTCAGGGATAATTTCTTCTTGCCATGGAACTTTCTTCCTCAGTTCACTGCAAAGAATCTCATGATTCTCTTGATTATTCTCCTTGAACCTAGGCAACAAGGCCTCCATGTGATCTCCACTTGCTTCACTTGAGGATGCTGAGTTAGGACTTGAGTTTGGATTGGATAAAAGTTCAGGCTTTGTTTGATCAGCTGATGATGGCTTGTACATTGAAAACACCTTTGGTTCAAATGATTCGACTTCGCTTTCGGACACAAAGAACTTACGCTCTTTAGGTGACTGGATGCTGTTGTTAGGCGTATTAGATTCAAAAATCAATGGCCATGAGGAGAGGATGCTTTGATGATGGTGATGGTGCAAGTTGGTGGAGAGGTTGTGTTTGTCATTTGAAGAAACTGAGGCAGAGGAAGTGGGAGATGATGCACAAAAGTTGGTTGCTTTCTCGAGAAAGTGTGGATGCTTTTTGTGAACAGATTTGCAAATTGAGTTCCATTTTTGGCACAGATCTCTCATCTTCTCAAATTCCTGATTATACACATACAAAATGACAAAGGAATCAGCATAATGGAAACTTTTTGATTTATTACTATCCATCAGCACTGTAAAACAAGTTCAAGTTTTGTTTTTAGGATAGAGAAATAATTAATACCTGATCATGATTAATGGTTTCTCTTCTCTTCTCATCCTTATACTCTTGAAGCCATAAAGGCAAGCTGGAGCTTGTGTTATTATTAGTAATGGAGTCACTTGATGATATGCTTCGAGCTTCCCTTCTGAAATTAGCCACACAATCTGCACAGCAGTTTAGGTTCTTCTCAGCTCCTCCTGCTTTACAAAGTAACCAACTGGACCCCTCCACACCTGCTTTGCTTCTGAAATGATGGTTCAAATCACTGCAAGAACAAAAAGAAAAAGATTCAGATCCCTTGTTCCCACTTTCTTTTAAAAGAAAATATCGTGACAAATAGAAGAAACAGTTCAACAAATATGACTATCATTTTGAGACGCGCTAGAAATAATAACGTAGTGATGTGCATGGGAAATTTTAGTATTCCTATAAAAAAAAAAAAAAATTATTTACCTGTCAAGATTAAGGCTGAGTGCTAAGCTTCCAACAGGAATAGTGAGTGGATGAAGATCCCAAAGAGTCTCCAAAGAAGGCCGACCAGTCTTACATTTCATGTAAGTCTGAAAAGTAGCAATCCCTATAATCCATAACTTTCCGCTATTTTCCGGCCTAATTATCCCACACAACAATCTACTTAACTCCATTATCATGTGCTCTACTGGTGAGTAAAAGCTAGTCTTTTGTTCTCCATATTTTGACCAAAACTCAGACACCCACTGAAGATCACCTAAGTACAAAACAACCCCTCTACTCACATAATTCTTCACCAATGACCTAAGCTCTCCAAGCTTCACTTCAAATTCTTCCCTTGAAATGTTCCTTAATGTAAAAAGTGGGACACTTATGAACTGAACTGACCTCATTTCCGCAGGAACATTTCCCTTATCAAACTTTTCTATCACTCCTTTGACCACACTCTCAGCTGTGGCCAAACATTCCCCTACAATGATTGTGTTCTTGGTTTTCTTATTCATCATTGCTCCTACAATACTCATCACATCATCCTCCCTAACTTGTTCCGCTGTTGTTCTTCCGATTGAAACCCTAAACTGGCTCGAGTTCCCGAGGACTAATGGTTTCACACTTTCTTTGGAATCAAGGGTACTAACAGTTGGACAAGTTTGTGTACGAATCTCCAAGGAAACAGCTTGTTCTACCTTGGTCTTAACTTGAGTGCTCGAAAAACCGGCTTCTCTCATGACTCGACTAACACTAGGGTCATCAAGGATGGAAATCACAAGCTGTTCTAGCTCTACTTTTAGGGCTAATATGGGTTGTTGTTGGTTTTCAATAGAGCCGCGGCGTTGATGCGCCTGCGCACGCTTAAACGCTGCGACAATGGAGTTTGAGAGGGAGGGGACATGAGAATGAGGGCCTAAAATAGGGCTGGAGGTCGAAGTCGGGAGGCGATTTAGGGCTACATTAAAGCAAAGCTCTAGGGCTTTGCATTGGAGTGGATGTGAATGAGCTTGAAGGCAAGCCCTTCGAAACAAGCCGGATGAAGAAGCAAGCATAACACTAGCTACATGGAGAGGAGTAACTTGTGCATGACCTCTCCTTCTAGCTAGGCTTACTGCTTGTTTTACCACAAGTGTAGCTTCAGGTGTCAAAGATTGTTGGAGAGTATAACTTCCAGTTCTCATCTTATGAATGTCTCTTATTAAGTAGCTAGATGTGTTCTTGTAGTCTAGAAAATTACGGTTTTGTTGGATTGTTTAGAGATGGAGAAGAACAAGGGAAGAAAGATGAAGGTTTGTTGTGTTGGGATTCATTTGGAGTTAAGGTTGTTGGAGAGTGTTGGCTGAGGATAAATGTGGTGGGTTGGAAGTGAGAAGGGGAGAACTAAATAAGGAGTAGTAGATGTGAAGTGAGTTTTGTGCCTTTCTTGTAGTTGTTGGTTTTTGTTTGTGAAAGTGGAATGCATGTGAGACAAAGCTAAGTTGTCTCTCTTTCTTTTCTTTTCTTTTTTTTTTTTTGTTTGGCTTTATTATTATTTTTTTTTTTTGGGAGTGTTAAAGAGGACTTAAAGGTGTTTACTCTAACTTTCTTTCATAGGGATAAAGGTAGATATGTATAATCAGAAGTTGGACTGGATATCTTTTATAGAAAGTTTCAACAATGAATAGTGTCTTCTAATTTTGATGGCACTAATTTTTATATATATTTAGCAGAAAGTTAAAGTTTATAAACATAATCTTGACAAAGCAGTACATAATGCAATTTTTATTTTTGAAAAGAAGAAATGGGGTCAATTCTTGAAATTTTGTCATTGAGTCTGAAAACTTTAACTAGCTAAATTTACATTCAAGCAAAAAAGAAAAAAGAAAAAAGAAAAAAGAAAAAAAAGGACCTGGGATGTACATAAACACAACCGAAAACTCAAGCATTATCGTGATGATAGGCTGCTTAAGCCTCTTCTGAATCTTAACATCGAGTTCGCTTAGAGATGGTTACAGGATCTTAGGGCTTTTTTTTTTTTAATAAAAAAAAACTATTATTGAATAGATTTATAGAATATGATTTACTTCTGAGTCATTCTTACTATAATGTGGACCAATTCCTTTTCAATGTAGGGCTACCGGTCACACATTCCTTTTCCTATCATTACTTTCCGTATAACACATTATACAGTGAAGTGAAAATTGGATTATCTTGCATTTGTGCCTACCAAATGACTATGAATTTGCATAATAAGTAATCCCTTCGTCCCATAATTATTGTCCAGTTTTACTAAAATGAAAGATTTTATTTTTTGTCAGACTTAACTATATTTTACCTTAAACAACCGGATATACCCCTACATAAGTAATTGTTTAACTACTAAGATTTTATGGATAATGTTTTTTACTAAGGACAAATGTGTAATTTGATCCATAAAAAGTCAAATTGGACAATAATTTTGGGACAAAATTTTTTGGACAAAGTGGACAATAATTATGGGACGGAGGGAGTATATTCTTATTCAGCAAAAATGAATAGATTTGGAGAAGTTGCTAAATTGCGTAAAGAATATAGTTCTCCATTGTTAACATATTGTCCTTCACATTTGCATGGCTTCCGATTGCAAGTAGTAGAATTATCAATTATGCACTACTAATTAGTAATTACTAGAACTGAGAAATGATAAAGATTTGGATTGTGGATATTGTAAAATGATTTCATGAACCGATCTATGTTTTTGTTATATTTCTTGCTATGTCTTTATTTTTTTGAGACCGAGAAAGTATATATGATATGTGTCTCTAAACAATAAAATCACTTTTGGTAAGTTTTCACTGTATCCGTCATCATCATTAAGCAGGCTAAAACACTAATTACATAATAATGTAGCAGTCAGTAGTAATGAACTAAGAGTGTGATGAATGTCGAAAAATAATATCACAATCAAAACTTTCGGGAAAAGAGAAAAAGGTAGGGAAGAAAAAAGAAAAAGTAGAAACAACTCCTAAAAAACTAACATCAATTACGAGGAATGAAGAGAGGGGGGTGGCCTGATGATCAAAAGAGAGAGCGGACTGTCTGTCTGGGAAAAAAGACTTTGAAGGGATGATGGAATCGGGAACTGTGTGACTGTGTGTGATGTTATTAAGAGAGAAAGGAATAAAAGCATTTTTGGAATGATTGATGGAATAAAGAGGATGATATGAAGAAGGATGATATGGATCTCTCCTCCTCTATCTCTCTACATTTTGTATGCCTGAAATCCATGAAGACACATTCTTAGCTCCTTTAGGCTTTAATTGGATTGGGTCCCCAAAAAAGATGATCTAATTTTCTTTTTTAAAACCTTCTGCTTTTGTTTCTTATTACTTCACACCAAATTTTCCACCGCCACCGCCACCCATCCGTCTACTATTTGGCTATGAATTTATCAATTTTCGTTTTTTCATGTTTCTTTCTATATCCTGCTTTACATCAGAAAAAAGAAAAACCTTCAAAATAGATACGTGACCAGAAAATTAGAAACACTAGTGTAATACATTCATGAAACATATTTTATTATTTATATTTTAAATTGTTTATTATTTATATTTTATGTGAACTTAAATGATGATAATTTAAATTGTCAATTAAATTCATTTTCGTTTAGAAAAAAATTTAATTAGTGAAACATATTACATCCCCCAAACAAATAAATAAAAAATAAATAAATAAACTGAAAGCAATTCATCGCCACTGGTGAATTCGTAAATGATTTCCAAAAAGAATGAAAAAACTAAAAACTTGGGCTCAAATCGGTTGTGAATTCGCTTTTCAATGTTGGCAATAGATTGGAAATTTATTGGGCTCCTACGCAGTGGATAAGGGGATCCAACCCAAACAATGAGATGATTTTATCCCATTAATTATACACATGGGCCAACATCTATTAATAAACCAACCCGTTTATTAGACTACGAAGGAATCGAGTCTGTCATGGACCTCAGGAGTCATGAGTCATGGCACAGATGGTCGTTTGCGAAGTTTATTTCTCCATTGTTTGTTTTTAATTTTCAATTCTTCGTCGAGTTCAAAATGATTGCTCAATTTTAATTATTATTATTATTATAATTATATATGAAAATAGAATTTTAAAGTAGACAATTATTTTTGAACAGAAAAAGTAATGTGAATAGTCATTAGATAGAATATTATCGACCAATGTGCATAAGAATATAATTTTGGGGTTATATCATGCTATGCATATGAGAAATGAAATTTATTAGGACTAGTTAACTAACCATTATGCTATGCAAATTCACTAACCATTCTCAATAGACAATTTTTTAATTGCAATGCAGGGGAGTACTAGTAATAATGTTAATAAAATGATTATCTTACGTTAAAATGTTATATTGAATTCTAAAAATCACATGATTTCTTTGTCTTTAGTATTAAAATATTTAATACTCTTTTTTTAGAAATAAAATATAAATTTATTAAATTTATTGAAAACCGTCAATTGATGAAAAATGATATAGTCAGCAAAATACAACTTATAGTCAGCCATAATATCATTATTATGTTTCATATTAATAAACTTATATAGCTCTATCTAATAAAATAATAAATATATCACATGCGAGGCTTTCGATTTGGTCAAGAATGTAACACTAACCGTCGGTTGTAATAATTGAATCTTTTTTAACCGTACAAGACAAATCGACAAACAACTCTAATGAAAAACGCCGCCAATACTACAACTATAACTGCCGCAATCGCCGTTATGATATAATCCGTTATAAGTTATTAAGCAATATGTTATTCGATTAATAAATACATAAGGAAACAAATTTTAGTCATTTCAATGTGAAATCTTGAAAAACCCAAACAAGCATTCTGATCATTATATTCAAAATCATATCTCTTTTTTTGGATTTATTTTATTTTTTTCACGAAATTAATAGAATTTTGGAGTCTAAAAGTGGGTAAAAATTACCCTAGATAGGAACAAAGGAAATTGGAACCTATATTTACTTGGGTCGTATTAGCTGGCATATATTGCGCTGCTGCTGCGTCCCTCCTGCTGCTGCCCGTCGTTACAGTTTCAGTGGAGGCCGACCAAACTTTTTAGCCCACAACCCAAGGTCGCAATCTTCTCCCCAGATTCATCGAAAAGTATCGTCTCTAACCCTGCCTATTCATCCATCTCTCTTTCAATCTTGCAGATTTATTTTCTTTTCCTGTTCGTTGAATAATCAGTTGCTGGAGTTTTTAGTTCATGTGGTTATGTTAATTCTTGAATTCGGTTATTTCTTGATGTGGGTTTTGTTTATATCGTTGTTTCTGATTGGATATCCGGATTGAGCTTCGAATCTGTCAATTAGGAGCTAGGCTCATGTGGTTTTTCGTTTTCCGTTTCTTTTCTCTAAGGATTCGTTGCGTTTGGGGGTTCTGAAATTAAGGGATTAAGAACTTGCAAGTAGACTTTTCTTCTGG
This sequence comes from Oldenlandia corymbosa var. corymbosa, assembly GCA_949775105.1. Lineage (NCBI taxonomy): Eukaryota > Viridiplantae > Streptophyta > Magnoliopsida > Gentianales > Rubiaceae > Oldenlandia > Oldenlandia corymbosa. The sequence continues at coordinate 34,582,679 of OX459118.1, read as the reverse complement.
CAAAATTTGATTGAATTTTGCTTGGCTACTGAAATTAGATAGGGGGAATTGAGGGTTTTTCCAAGTTAGTTCAAGATTTGAAGGTGACTGAAGATAAAAATGGGGCGCGGATATGTAGTTACGAACTAAACAATGTATGAGTTCGTATTTATTGATGTTTTTCACAGTTTTAAAATCCATTTGTGTCTTTGCTTTGTTGCCACACCTGCTGTGGAATTGACTTGGGAAATTTTGTTTTTGGTGTTTCATGATAGCAAGTCCTGTGGGTTTTAAGTGAAAATGCATTCACATAGATGGCGCCAGAATCTTCCTAGTATAGTTACTTTCTTTTTTGCTGATAGTGTTATTCTTCCGGTCAGTTCCCAAATGCTTAAAGGGCCCTTCCACAAACGTGTCAAAAGAGGTTTTCAATCTGCTCAGCTAAAATCCATGTCTTGAAGACAGGTTGATTGCCCGTTGGGGCTCATGGTTGCATGGGAAGAACTCTAAAAATGTTTCCTGGAGCTTCTTTTCAACACTCCTTGACTCATCTTTTTTTTTTTTTACAAAAACTTTTGGAACTATATAAAGGGAGACTCAGGTTCGGCTATTTTCTATTGAAAATGCTGTTTGTTTTTCCCCCACTATTTTTGGGTTTTTAAAGCCTGAATTACCTTCACTGCATTCCATTATCCACAAAATAAGGACCACTGTTGAAAGTGGGGACGCTTGTAAGGTCTTTGAGCAATTCATAATCATTCTTGAACTGCATGTTTGAGTTTTTCTCTTATGAGCCTTTTCGTGGACATGTTTGTGATTTTTTCTCTTATGAATAGGATTGCATTTTGTTGTAATTGGTAACTCTATTCCATCTGGCACGAGTGTTGCAGAAGCTAAATTTTGCCTTTATTGAGGATTTATACTTAGGGAGTGCCACGTATTGCCTTCATTAATGTTTTAGATTCGATGCTGCTATATTTTCTGCTTGTCTTCTTCTGAACTCTAATTACTTGTTTTGTTCTATGTTTGTCATCCTTAAGCAAATGTCAGTCAGTGACTATTTCTCATCACTCTAACGGATAGGTTTGACATGTTTCACCCTGTTTATATTTTCAGGTTTCTAGTTTGCAATGGCTGACGGTGGGGAAAATGATAAGAATATTGAAATCTGGAAAGTTAAGAAGTTAATCAAAGCCCTGGAATCTGCTAGAGGAAATGGCACGAGCATGATATCCCTTATCATTCCCCCTGGTGATCAAATATCTAGAGTTAATAAGATGTTGGCTGAAGAATATGGAACGGCATCAAATATCAAGAGTAGGGTGAACCGTCAGTCTGTCCTAGCTGCAATCACTTCTGCTCAGCAGAAGCTTAAACTTTACAATAAGGTTCCTCCTAATGGATTAGTTTTGTATACTGGAACTGTAGTTACTGAAGACGGGAAGGAAAAGAAGGTTACATTTGCATTTGAACCTTTCAAACCTATAAATGCTTCTCTCTACCTTTGTGATAACAAGTTTCATACGGAACCACTAAGTGAATTGCTAGAATCTGATGAAAAATTTGGTTTCATTGTCATGGATGGAAATGGAACTCTCTTTGGTACCTTGAGTGGGAATACCAGAGAAGTACTTCATAAGTTCACTGTGGACCTTCCAAAGAAACATGGAAGAGGAGGACAATCAGCTCTTCGTTTTGCTCGTCTTCGAATGGAGAAGCGCCACAATTATGTGAGAAAAACCGCTGAGCTTGCAACACAATTCTTCATCAACCCTGCTACTAGTCAGCCAAATGTTTCTGGATTGATACTTGCTGGATCCGCTGATTTCAAGACAGAGTTGAGCCAATCTGATATGTTTGATCCTCGTCTTGGTACCAAGATCCTTAATGTAGTAGATGTATCCTATGGAGGGGAAAATGGTTTTAATCAGGCGATTGAACTCTCTGCCGAAATTTTGGCTAATGTGAAATTCATACAAGAGAAGAAATTGATAGGAAAGTTTTTTGAGGAAATCAGTCAGGACACTGGAAAGTATGTGTTTGGTGTTGATGACACTCTCAAAGCTTTGGAGATGGGAGCTGTGGAAACCCTTATTGTTTGGGAAAATTTGGACATCAATCGTTTTGTGCTGAAAAACAGTTCAACGAATGAGATTATCATAAAACATTTGAACAAGGAGCAAGAGGCTGACCAGAGCAACTTTAGGGACGCAGCTACAGCGAGTGAGTTGGAGGTTCAGGACAAAATGCCATTGTTGGAGTGGTTTGCTAATGAGTACAAGCAGTTTGGTTGTGTGCTTGAGTTTGTTACGAACAAATCCCAAGAAGGATCTCAATTCTGCAGAGGATTTGGTGGCATTGGTGGAATCCTTCGATACCAGGTTGATATGCGGTCCTTTGATGAGCCATCTGATGAGGGAGAGCCCTTTGAAGATTCAGATTAAGTTGCATGTTCCTGCATCTCCCTTAGCTGCTTTGATATATGCATGGGCTGAATTGTGGTTGGGCCCAAGAGGTTCTAGATGTTATATTTACTTCTTTACTTACAGAATTTCCATGAATGCTTGTTTCTTTTTGTTTGCCTGTACTTGCTTTGCACAATTGCATTTTGCTAGAGCCAAGCAAATTGGATTTTCTTGTTGTATGGGATTGTATGCACTCTTTTAGGAGCTTTATAGAGATGATTTTGATTGTTTAGCTGCAATCTTTTTGGTGCATGTTTTTTGATCATGATGAGCAGTTGAGCAGAGAGGTTCTCTGCGACCACAAAAGTGTGATCTAGGTGTGTTTAGAGTCGGGAGGTAAATTTTGAGTCTGCCTGGGTAATCTGAGTCCATACTGCTTTGTGATTTTGTTCCGCTAGTGATTAAGAGATGCTTGGTGTGCAATTCTCGTTGTGGTATGTGACAGGAAGATTTATAATGAGCGCAGGTCAGAAATTAGCAAGTGGAATGTCTGAAGCGAACAGTCTCACTACTTGACTATTGTGATGCATTTGTGAAGTTAATTAAGGTCTGAATGCAACGGGTTCTCTGAATTCGGGTTTTTAAGGGAAACATCACTATGTTTTTCTGTCGCCTGCTGAGAGCAATCAATATAACTTTAGCCCCATTAAAGCTACGCGACACTTCTGCGTTCAGATCTATCAGTGCCCTCCTTAACCTTGTAGCCTTCATAATCCCACACATCCCAGCACTTTTTGTAATCTAATAAGTGGTCTTACTGGATAAAATGGAACCCTAATTGTTAAATTGCTTCATTAAGATCGTACGTAGCAGCCGTTCTCATACCTGATTCTCACATTACAGTGAACAGGAACAATAGTACCGAGACTGGAGAAAGCCGCTTTCACCCTTGAGTTAGTCCCTACCCACTTGCAAATGCTAGTTTCCTGGTACCAAATTTTATTGCACAGTAGTCAGTAGTAGTACGAGACATTGAAGATTAAAGTGGTTTGTGCATTGTTCCCACCCCTATGAAACTGATAGTCGAATGTTGATATGACGGGGATTAATTGGAGAGTCCATTTCCATTGTGACCACTGTTGGGTTGTCCCAACTCCTTAACTAATTCCCCAATCTGCTATCCTTTTTTTAACTTCTCCTCTTTGCTTTCATTCTTGTTTGGATCGGACTACTTGGGGGTGCTTTGCACGACCTTGGTGGTTTGAATCTTCACCAAATGCATGTGAAAATGTACAGCTTCCCAGGCGGTGCTGGACCAGTTTATTCAAGGCAATTTTGGCTACATATTTTTTCCCGTTGTAAAAAATGACTCTCTGTCCCCTATGATGCTCAGATATCTCATCTTGCGTTTTATATATACACAAGAATGGCAGTAGGCAGATGGGACTCTCACTTCTGGGCACCTTGGTGGTACCCTTTTTTCATCAATGAGGAAGGTGACAAAGTGAAACATCAAATTGCTTTCTTCTCCAATATCAGAATCTAACGAACTTTATTAGCCCAAATCAAATCAAATCCTGCTTTACAACCCCTATCACTTATTCTCTCTGTCTTTTTTTTTTTGTAATACGATAACCATATATTGAAAAAAAAAAAAAGAAAAATTTATAAAGAGAACAAATATTTACATCAGGAGGTTAGAGTCTGCCTTTAAACGACTTGTCCATCAGGATATTAGAACCCCTATCAGTCTATCACTATGATACTTGTTTCTAGCATTACATTGCCTTTAAATAAGCATGATAATAACAAAACAGAAGCTGGAGAAATGTCTCCTGAGATTTGCAATTGGCAAACTATAGTGGGATGTCAGTAAACAAAATGATGGATGGTCTGTGCTCCGGGTTTGATTGATTGAAGCCTGAAATCCATCATTCTCATATGGTGAATTTGATGACTACAAAATGGTCCTACGCTACTGTTCACAATTCATGTCCCATGTTCCCTTAAAACACCCCCTACCCCTACCAGCATCATGCTTTTCATCTCAGTTAAATAAATAATAATCCCTCAATAGAGGCACGAATACGAGCCGGGCCGTGATTTCGGACACCAGATATAAATCCACCATCTTCCTTCCATCTTTCTTCCCCTTCTGGCTTCTTAGCTCGTTGTACATGTAAATACACCATTTTCGGATGCTGATAAGAAGATACAAACGTGCGCAGCCGCAGTATTATTATATTAGAGAACTCATACGTATTATGCATGTTTCCGAGGATTTCTGTTTTCGTCAAAATGATTACAAACGACAAACAATGACCGTCAAAAAGATTCGTAAGCTGCCGTTACTATGAGCTGTATTGCGTGAGTCAAGAATTACTGTGCGCCAAAAAGTAGGTGCTCATAAAAACTCTTAAAAAAATAACTCTACCGGAAGAAGTTTTTTAAAGATCATTTTTCCCCAAGTTCTGATGGATTAGAACTTAACTTAGAACTGGAACAACGTTCAATCTGTTAATAGCTATATGTCAAGTACATAGGGAATGTAATTGTTCAGCTGATTTTTTGGCATCTTCGGCGGCGATGAATCCACCCGGTGTCCATAGGCTGGATTCGCCACCGCCAGGTGCAGTTCAATGGTTATATACCTTGACATTGTAGGGGTGGCATATCCCTGTATAAACATGTTGCGATGAAAATTTTCCCTTATAACCGAAAAGAAAAAAAAGGAAGAGAAAGACTCATAAAAAAGAAAAAACCACATTTCTTATGCATTGATTATTTGTTTTAGGCCGACTAATATATACATACACCTTATCATACTGTTGCTTAAACACTAATTTATAGCCTACAAGGAAAAAGCATCAATTTTCTTTTGGGCCGACTGAGGTTAGAGGAGAAGAACAAAAAGATGATGGAGCAGACAAAAATGAAGAATCATCAACATCAGAAGAAGTTGCAGCCATCCCAAGTAGCAAATCAACGAAGGCTCCCACAATGAAACCGTGGTTCATCTTCTTATTCATCTTCAAGTACCATCCAAGCAACTCTTCCAAAGACTCCCAATCTTTCACCCCATTTGTCTCCACCATTTCCTGCATTGATTTCTTGAAATCCAAGTAAGGATCCTCGGACTCCATAGCCAGAGCCACACTCTCCTTCAATGGAGACAATTCACAGCTGTTTTTCGGTTCCGGCTTCGGTTCTTCCAGGATTGAACTTGTTGTTCCACGGCCAGGCTCAAAGAACAACCTCTCTTCTGACCTGGCCCCACGAACTATGGTCTCCACTGAATCTTCCCCTGACTCCTCTTCTCCTGTTTGTTCAGTTGAGAAGCTGGCTGATGCTGATGAGTTTGTGAACCATGACTCCTTTCTATCAACTGTTCCATTCTCCAATGGATCAAGGTAAACAGAGTTGACAGTCTTGAAAATGTCATCATTCTTCCTGAAAGACAGAGTCTTTGGGTGTTTGCATGGATGCCATTTCCTCAATAATGTTGGGTTTGTTTCTTTGTTCTTGAAGATTGAAGGCAGCTTCATCTTCTTTTTTTCCTTAAAAGTATTGGGGTCACCTTTTTTTTGTTTTTCAGTTTGGATGTGGATTGTGGGTTCTGTTGTGTGTGTTTGCAATGAATGAGGGGGGAGGAGTGTTGGTATTTATGATGTTCATAAGGAATATGAGGAAGAGGAGGTGGAAAGGAAAATAGCTAAAGGGGACTACTTGTAGGACCCTTTCATGTGTGGAGGGGTTTGGAAATAATTTATTGTTTATTTGATGCATGCTTGGCCTTACTACAAATGCAAACAAAACCATGACCTACTAAGTACTTTCTTTGGACAACCAAAAGTTTAGCTAAATGTTTGATGTTGGACTGTTTTTTTCTTTTTTTAAAATTTTTTTTTTCTTTTTTATGTAGTTGAAGAAGGGCATGCTTCTATTTACAGATTACTAAATGGATAATAATTTGTGTAGGAAAATTTTACAGATAATTTTAACTGAGAATATTATATAATTGTCCATTTTATACCTTTTATTTAAGGGTTTATCTCTTTAACGGTTAGGGGATAATTAAAATTAGGCATCTCATTTTCTGCAAAATTTCTTATTAAATTTTCCTTGCATGTATCGCGCCTCTACATAAATTTGCAACTTTAGATTTATAGTGTTAATAATTGAGATTCCTACAACATTTTGATCAAAAAAAAAAAAGAGAGATTCCTACAACATTGTTTCCTAGTCATGGTTTGAAAGTACTTGTTTGGGGATCATATTAATCCTTGAAAGTTCAAAAGGATTATTTGCAGGATATGAAACCATATCATCTGCCGAAAAAATCACCAAATTAAAGTACTTTATAACATGCACATTAAGGATCAGGAATCACACAGGTGGATTCTAGACACAGCAAGGTAGACAGCAACCAATTTTTGTCTCCTTTTTCCTTCCTCATTTTGATTCAAGCACACGTTTCGGTTAACAAAGAAGCACAAACAATTCTTCGGCATTGACGTTGGGGAACGTTATATCGACGAAACAGCCGACACCCTTTTCCGTCGATCTAGTCGTCCCGATAAGATTAACCATGCTGAAGTCGACGATGTATTCTTCAAGTTAGAAATTAGAAATTTCGCATTTCGTCGGCTTTATCGTCTATCTTGTGGACTCGATAAAGCAGTCGACGAACCATTGTTGGTTTTTTTTTTGGGGGGTAAAATTGTTGAGCTCGAAAACAAAAATGATGTCAACAAACAACAAAGAATCATTTGGATTTTTTTCACCACCAGCATTAGTTTGTGAGAGGAAAAATTGGTCAATCTACCCAAAAGTTGACATGCGTTGTCAATTTTACCCTATTCTTTTTTGGTTACCTAATATTACCCTAAGCTATCCAACCGTTAGCCGATTTTGTCCAATTTGCCAATTTCCGTTTAAATTAACGGAATTAATTACAAAAAATATCCTAATAGTTTTGAAAATTAAAAAAATGACCCCAAAAATTTGTAAAAATAACTAAACAGTCTTTTTTCACTTTTTATTTAATTTTTTCTGTTTTCTATTTCTTTTCACTATTTCTCATAACTATAAAAATATATTATATAATCTTTTTTAAAAAGAGCTATTTATTTTTAAAACACTATTGTGCAAATTTATAGATATGCATATTCGTAACTCATGGTTGATTTACATAAACATATTAATTTTTTAATAATATGTTTTAACAGTAATGATATTATTTTTTTAATCTTTTTTTCAATATAAAAAATAAGATTATTTAACTAAACCTAATTTTGCACAAAAAATAAAACATTTAGCATAGATTAAATTTTTTTATTGGTATACTTTAATGTATTATTACAATATAATTCAACAGAATTTAGATTGTATTGTAAAATTAAAAAAATAATTAAACTAAAATATACATTTTCTTTAAAAGGCCAAGTACAAACAGAAAGTAAAAAAATGGTACAAAATATTTTATAAAAAATGTGTATATTTATCATTGCGAGAGTTTAACATTTCGTGATAATTTTTTTGAGATATTAACATCTAACTTTAGCAAGGAATTTTTTTTAATAATAATAAAAAAAATATGCTCCAGTACTGGACTGCACCTTTTTTTTTTTAAAAAAAAAGATCGCCCCAGTGAGAATTGATGCCTCGAACACAGTAATAATCATCTCCCATCTTAAATCACCTGACCATCCGACTCAACCCTCTCACCTTTAGTAAACCATGCATAAATGTAGCTAAAATCACTCTCCTGGTTAAAAATCCTTAGTGAGAATTAATCTTATATCTACTATCATGAAGCTCAACACCCTAAACACTAGATTGTACACTATATTTTAGTTTAGTAATTTTTTGAATTGGATAATACAATCTATAGTTTGTTTATTCAATTTGTAATAAATTAAAATGTACCAATATATTAATTTTTAATCTATGGTAAATGTTTTACTTTTTTGTAAAAACTTGGTTTTTAGTCAAAAAATATTATTCTTTAAATTGAAAAAAGGATTAAAAAAACTAATATCATTATTGTCAAGTTATATTATTAAAAAATTAATATGTTTATGTAAATCAACCATGAGTTATAAATATACATATCTATAAATTTGCACAGTAGTGTTTAAAAATAAATAAATTGTTTTAAAAAAGATTATATAATATATTTTTATAATTATAAGAAATAATAAAAATAAATAGAAAATAGAAAAAATTAAATAAAAGACTGTTTGGTTATTTTTACAAATTTATAGGGTTATTTTTATAATTTTCAAAACTATTAGGGTATTTTTTATATTTAAAACTAACAAAATTCCGTTAATTTAAACGGAAATTGGCCAATTGGACAAAATTGGCTAACGGTTGGATAGTTTATGGTGATATTGGCTAATCGAAAAAGAATAAAATAAAATTGACAACGCATGTCAAACTTTAGATAGATTGGCCCAATTTTTCCATTCGTGAGATGTTAATTGTAGGGGGGGGGGGAAAGGTGTATAAAAGATGTATACACCATATACAACTTCCTTTAAACTCCAGTCCAGGCTGTGTCCAAACGAACGAACGGCCACCACCAGAGTTCCACATCCGAGTTCCGACTCTGTTCCAATCCATCAATGATGTCCACAAACCATTCTCTCCTCTTCCTGGATTCTAACCTCCGTGGCTTGTAATTAACCAAATTGGTAAGGCAAACGAGAAGAACCTTTTAAATACTGCAATCTGTGTATCTCATGTATGTCAGCAACAGCAAGATAGTTGTTTTGTCTAATGATTACAAAATGAGGAACAATGGCCGATCAAAAACTCATCAATCCCTTTACTGCGGCTCTGTTTTTGTTTGAGCCCCGGACCGGGATTACTGTGTGCCCAACTTGAAATGGCAATCTTCAAATCAGGATTCAACCATCTAAAATGTTAGATAGACTTTTTTTACCACTTCTTAAAGTTAATTTTCCCCTGCTAATATGGCTGGCCAGAACCGAATTCCCTCTGTTCAGTGTTAATTAACAAGACATGAAGTAAAATTGAGCTAGAGACAGAGACAGAGATAGAAAAAAGAGATCAAAATTCCATATCTCACACACTCATGATATATGTTGCAGGCCTAATAATATACACCGTTTTAATACTATGCTAAACACTAATTATAGCTACAAGAAAAAAGTTGCACCATCCTCTCTAATCTGCAACATCAATCTGTTTTTTGATCGACTGAGGATAGAGGAGAAGAAGAAGAAGAGGGAGAAGAAAAAGAAGAGGAGGCTGACAAAAATGAAGAAGACTCTTCTTCTTCAGAAGAAGAAGAGGCAGCAAGCCCAAGTAACAAATCAACAAAAGCTCCCACAATAAAACCATGGTTCATCTTCCCATTCATCTTCAAGTACCATCCAAGCAACTCTTCCAGAGATTCCCAATCTTTCAGCCCATTTGTCTCCACCATTTCCTGCATTGATCTCTTGAAATCCAAGTAAGGATCCTCTGACTCCATGGCCAGAACCACACTCTCCTTCAATGGAAACATTTCACAGCTGGATTTTGGGGTGGTTGATTCTTCTTCCAAGATTGAGCTTGTTGTTCCAAATCCAGGCTCAAAGAACAACCTGTCTGACCTGGCCCCACGAACTATAGTCTCCAGTACTGAATCTTCTTCCACCGAATCCTCCTCTGTTTCCTCTGTGGAGAAGCTGGCTGATGCTGATGAGTTTGTAAACCATGATTCCCTTGTGTCACCAATCCCAATATCCAAAGGGTCAAAGTAAACAGAGTTAACCGTCTTGAAAATCTCATCCTCCTTTCTGAAAGACAGAGTCTTTGGGTGCTTACATGAACTCAATTGCCTCAATAATGTTGGGTTTGTTTCTTTGTTCTTGAAGATTGAAGGGAGCTTCATCTTTTCGCAACTCTGTGAATGAAATGAATTGGGAGCTTAAAGCTTGAAGCTTGTAATATGTGAGTGTGTGAGTGTGTGTTTTCTTTTTTGCAATGAATGAGGGAAGGAGGTCGGTATTTATGATGATCATAAGGAATATGAGGAAGGGAAGGTGGAAAGGAGATGGGGACTAATTGGTAGGACCTTTCATGTGTAGTATTTAATTTTTGGAGGGTTTGGAAGAATTTAATGTTTTTCTTTTTTTTTTTATTTTATTTAATGCCATGCTCCCTCTTACAACAAATGCAAACAAAAGACATTGACGTACAAAGTACTTTCCTTAATGTCAACTAAATTGCTAGTTAATTGGTTGATGTTTAAATTAAGTTGATGAAGAAGGCAAACTTGCTTAATGTAGGTTCCTAATGTCTGAAGATAACCCCCGAGAATCCCAATTTGACAACGTGGTTTTGGAGATTTTGTTCCACTTTCCTACTTCCAAACATATCATCCCTTACAGATTCTGCCCCGAGCTAGCAAATCAAGAAATGATTGATAAGAATTGAACTCTTCTTACTTCAGCTTGTATTATGGTCAATTAGTGTTGGCTCTCTTAATTCCTCTTAATCTTGGCACATGGTTTTCCCTTCTCCCCATATTTGAGCAATTGTGTAATTTGACTTCCAAATCCAAACTCTTTAGTTGTGTTTTTCTTCTAGGTATAAAACATTGTGTGTCTGCGTTTTTTCTGTGTTTTTTTTTTTTTGTTTTTTTTTTAGTTTATGAGATTCAAACTCTTGATTTCTGAAATGTATATATTAACGAACATCAATCGCGTCACTGGTGAATTGATACTTCATTCTCCTTGATGGAACAACTGAGATAGAGTATCTCGATCGTCTGATGCCTTAATAGAGAACAACATTTACTTTAGCACCAAAACCTAATTTACTACTCCATCCGGTCCTTTTTATAAGGCATTTTGATTTCGTACTAGATTTAACTTAGGATGTCTTTTTAATTGGAAAAAAGAAACTTTAAAAATATATTTTTCACATTCGTTGTGTTCTCATAAGTATTATGAAATATTTTTAAAGTTTTTATTTCAATTAAAAAAAAATCCTATGTGAAAGTAAAACGAAATGAAAATGCTTTATAATAAAGTCCGGAAGAGTATTAATGAGGTAAGAGTCAGCTTGGAACAGTCGCTTAGGTATGGCTGCATAATGTCAACCGAGATAAACTATAGGAATAAAAATGGAATATGATGTGACAAATTGAGGGGAAAAAAAACATCCCACAAGAGCATGAGGGAGCAGACATCATGTGAATTTCATAAGTATTTTAAATTAAAAGGACCAAATTGGTTTTGGTAATGCAACAAAGAAAAATGCATGTTTGTCCTGGCCATTGTATTGAATTGGTCAGAAATATAATAAAGAGCTGTTTTTTTGAAAGAAGTGGAAACTGGGGAAAGGGACCTCAAAACTCAAACTAGTGTTTCTCATCTTTTCATTTACCCCAAATTCAGACTTTTCGCGCATGCATGCTTTATATATTAAATTTGATTACAAAGGCCGTTCACCTTTATCAAGAATCATTCTGTGCAAGCCCCCGAATCACATCAAAACCAATTTTGATTGGTAAATTTGATCGATAGATTAGTTTAAAGTTGTTAGTACGAGGCAGGTATCAGATTTCTTATGGTTTAATTGTCATGTCTAGGGAGAACTACGAAATCGAATTATCAACCAGAATTTGGTGATCAATACCACATCTCCCATCAGCGTTCCTTTGAGATCGTTATGCAACATAACTTCCAATGCCTCTTCACATCAGGGAAGGATCCCAAATAATATACGGTATCATTATAAAAGTTTCTACCATGTTTTTTTGTTTTTTTTTTTTTTTTCTGAAAGTCAAACACTTATTAAATTTTCATTTCAACCAATATTTAAATTTTGTTAGATGTCCAAAGTTTCTACGATGTGAGTTCCTGAATCTAGTAAGTCAACTCATCCTTTGTTGTTTGTCCTTTTTTTTTTTTTTGGTTACAATAGAAGAGGCAACAGTGCCTAAGATTAAACTAAAACATTATAGAAATATGCCATCCCAATTACATCATATTCTAATCAAGGCAGAGCGCTCCCAATTACATCACCTAGCAATATGTTCATTTCAAATTTGGGCTGATTTTACACTTTTGGTGGTTAGTGAATCTTTATAGGTTTTCATGATGACACCGTTAAATCTTATTTCCTTCATTTTGTTTAAAATTGCACGTATTAACTAGTAGTATTAGTTTAGATTTTACAAGAAACACTCTTTTCGTCTGGTCGGTTGCTAGAACTTATACACTAATTCTTTTTTTTAAAAAAAATATATGTTGGAACAAATCAAAAAAAAAAAAAAATTCGCCGTGCCTTCTTTTCAGCAGTTGGTTAGGACACAAGAATCGTTGTCACAAAATAAATTAATTAGTTGACTCAAACTCTCTTAAAACATTTCTTTCTTTTACAACTAAAAACAAAATTCCAAACACAAAAAAAAAAAAAGGTGAAGAATTTGTACCTTTTATTTTTATTTTTTTATGAATGTTTAATTATTCGTGAAGGGACAGGACGTGGTTTCTTTCAGAATTATTGGGTCATGACTTATCATGTGCAAACTAAGTACAACCCGACCCATCGATGATTAATCAAATAGTAGCAAGTTCGATGATTTTGATAGGGTGTGATGCGATGAGAAAAGAATCCAGGTACCATAATTTTGATACCTTAAGAAAGACAAAAAGAATTGGGTCCTTTTGTTTCCTCAATTTCATTCATCAGTTCGTTTCAGCTTTTCAGGCACCCCAAACGTATGATTAGACCAACACCACGTTTACCTGATCAGCTCTCCTATGATTCTTGTTCTTGTAAATGTTTGTAGGCCTCAGTTTTCAGTACTACTGCTAATCAATCATAGTACTTTTGACGATCATGAAATGAGGCATGTTTGCGAGGGATTTGTTATTTAATATGCCTGTGGACAAACAAAACCATGATAATAATTGACCGGATTGATATGACGATAATTGAACACATGACGATACAATCTTATGAATAATACTAATAATACTAGAATATTTGGTAGCATTTTCTTGATTAAAATAAAAATTTGGTAATTAATCTTGGCGAAAAAAATATGTCATTACAAATTCAGGTTTTTTTTCCCCTCTTTGCATTCATAGTCCACAATATTAACTAAATGATCCTTTCATCGAGTCGAAGATACTTTGATAAGTGAAACAATCAACTAAATAATTTATGACTTAATGTCCAGTACGGAATCCAAACACTCTACATTAAGAATTGATGAACGACTCACACTTAACCTCGACCATTTATAATTAACAAATTTCAAAATCAAATAGATTAAACCACCCCCACCCCCTCAAGTTCCTTCTTTTTTTTTTTTGGTAGTACAACGGGGATTCTCTTATTGTTTTTTAGTGATCAATACAAAACGCTGAAAGATTTTGTTAAAACTCTTTGTTGTTGATGTTGTTGTTGGGTGTGAGATATTTGTAGTTGAACCTTTTGTTTGTCGTTACAATGAAGAGATTCTAATAAAGTAGAGGAAAAAACGATGGAAGGTAAGATATGAAATGTGTGCAACAGCTCCAACTCAATTGATTTGTCAGTGTCAAAAGGCGCAGGTTGCTGCCAAGAAGGCACATGCTCTTTCGCTTGCTATATAATGAAGTGTGATTACTTTAATTAACAATGAAAAGAATTTGTGTATGAAATTAGAATGCTTGTCAAGTTAATTTGATCAATAATTAAATTGAATGATGTGTAAGTCCACCTTCATCGTCTCATCGATAAAATGTCGTCTCCTTAGATTTCTATGATCAAATGAGTTTTAGAAACAAGAGATAATTGTAGTTAAACTTAACAATATTTACAACAATTTGTCAACTTTAAGACACAAGTTTTCGTTCCTGTAAAAAGGAATTAGATATCATCGGTAGATTCTTACGTAAATACGATTCTCAAACACTTCCTTCCTACTGAATAATTAAAATAAGCTTCTAGAAAGCCGGTGTTGAAAATCAAGATTTTCTCATATCTAACATATCAAAGAATACGACAACTCTCAAAACTACTTTATTTAATATGGAGTATGAATGCTTTTTTTGGCGGATTTGAGCTTTAGACAAACTTTTTCGAGAATCTAGTTCGTCACTCCACATCAGCTTGTTAGCGTTATAACTGTTCTATTTTTGTCCGTGACTGTTGTAAAGTTCGATATTAAAGATGAAAAATGTTGTTGTAGTTCGTTAGAGCCGATGATAGTTCATCTAGTTGACACGTGATAGACATCATATTCTATTCAGTTGTATTTAAGAATCTATTTCATCACTCCGCACCAGTTTGTTAGCGTTATGATTCGTTATCCGGAACTGTCGTGAAATTCACTGTTAAGAATAACGAAATATTACTTTAGTTTGTTAGAAGCCACGTTGGTTCGTTTTGCCGACAGGTTTAGTCATATTGAGAACCGTGTTCATCACTCCATGCTAGTTTGTTAACGTTACGATTGATTCATCTTTGTCGGGTACTGTTGTAAAGTACGTTTGATGTTAAAGATGAAAAATATTACTCTAGTTCGTTAGAAGACGTGATGGTACTTCTCGTCAACATGCGGTAGATATAACATTCTATTCGGTTATATTTGAGAATTTTACTTCATCACTTCACATCAGTTTGTTAGCGTTACGATTGGTTTATTTTTGTCCAGTACTATTGTGAAGTACGGTTAATGTTAAAGATGAAAAGGTTACTTTAGATCGTTAGAAGCCATGATAGTTCATCTTGTCTACACGCGGTGAATATAATATTTTTATTCAGTCAGATTTATAAGATAAGACACAAAATTAATCTTCTCTCCATGCCGAATTATTGTCCATTTCCGATTTTTATTTTTGGGATGAATTAAAGTAAAAGTGAAAATTCAAACAAGACAATGATTTAGGGAGAGAGAGTACTTATAAAAAGAGCAGAATGAGTACTTTGCATTTTAACCTTCATTGGATGACCATTGATGCATGATTAAATTTAAATGTTGTCTCCGGTTTTGTATAACAAAAAAACGTGCAGATTTGGTGCATGAAATGGAAACAATTTGATATGCACGACAGTTGCACGAGTCGTCTGTCGATCTACGAGGACTCCAATCCATTGAGCACAGAAAAAAACTAAGCGGGACAATATATCAAATAATGAGCCCAAAGAATAGAAGGCATGTCAAATTTTAATGGGCTGGGCCGAATGCCCAAGACAAATGTAGTCCAAAATGGGGGTTGTCCTCTCTGCCCTATAACTTAAATTTAGTTCACAATTGGTGAATTGGTTGGCAGGCGGCTACTTATTAGAGCTTTTTTAGCATTATTTTTCAGCTTCAAAGAAACAAACATACACACACTCTCATCAAGTTTCTCACAAATGCAAACCAGCTTTGATTTGATGAGTCCCACGAGTTAAGCTTTGGAGGCCTTGGTGAACCCCGATCTGTTTGTTGATTTCCGGATTCAACTGAAAAAAAATTCGAGCTTTTTCGCAGTTGATGATGATGCTGATTTAACGGGTATGAATTGATGAACTTCTCGTAGAGATTTAAAATCTGTTAGAAATTAGAATCCCACATTGTTGTTAAGTTCTAGCATTCTGCAATATTATCACATTGATCAGAAATTCCCATCCACAGATAATTCAGTATGTATGTGATAAAGAGATCTCTTTTTCTTCTTTCTGATTATTGTTGTTGTAACAGGGGAGACGAATCTTGTTAAATCTGATGCCCTCTTCCAAGTTTTCCAAATCGAAGTCTTGATAAAATGTTATCACCGGGTAGGAGAGGAGTTTTTGATGATAAGTCAGTATCTAAGATAATTGATTGTGTCAAACTGGGCTGCAGACTGCTGGATCTTGTTCTGGTTAAAAAAAAATAAAATCTGGATTTGGTAACACAACTTAGATGAAACAATCAGTCGCTGGAGAAATGCTTATTCGCAAACGTCTGAGCTCCACAAAAGACTGCGGCTAAGCCCTTGAAATGTGTCTCTCAGACGGTGGTTTAGAGTCTGAAGTGCCCTTTTTGTGCGGAGGATGAGGAATGAAGCTTATCCTCTGTAGTCTACAGAAAAAGAAGAGACATTTTGATCGGAAAAATTGGCCGATCTACCAAAAGTTGACATGCTATGTCAATTTTACCATATTCTTTTTTGGTACCTAATATTACCTTAAAGCTATCCAACCGTTAGCTGATTTTGTCCAATTTGTCAATTTTCGTTTAAATTAACGGAATTCCGTTAATTTTAATTACAAAAAATACCCTAATAATTTTGAAAATTATAAAAATAACCTCAAAAATTTATAAAAATAACCAAACAGTCTTTTTTCACTTTTTATTTAATTTTTTCTGTTTTCTATTTCTTTTCACTATTTCTCATAACTATAAAAATATATTATATAATCTTTTAAAAAAAAAGCTATTTATTTTTAAAACACTATTGTGCAAATTTATAGATATGCATATCCGTACCTCATGGTTGATTTACATAAACATATTAATTTTTTAATAATATAGTTTAACAGTAATGATATTATTTTTTTAATCCATTTTGCTTACATGCTTTTGATGTGACAAATGAATGTTATATTTCAAATGATCATTTTCAGCTTTTGGACTGAAAATTACTTAGAGGCGGGAATAATGTTGTGAGTTATTTTTCAAATGATCATTTTCAACTTTAGATTTTTTTAAATGATCATTTTCAGCTTTTGGACTGAAAATTACTTTCACACATTATACCAACATTGAGATGGAAGATGGCCGTTTCAGTGATCATGGTGTTTTAACGGGTAAGATTTTCAAGCTTTTTTTTTTTTAGGAAAAAGATTAAGCCTGCTGAATAATGTTGTGAGTTATCCCATAATTATTGTCCAGTTTACTAAAATAAAAAATTTTATTTTTAGTCAAACTTAATTATATTTTACTTTGAACAACTGGATATACCTCTACATAAGTAATTGTTTAATCACAAAGATTTTATGGATAATGTTTTTTATTAAGGACAAATGTGTAACTTGATCCTAAAAAGTCAAATTGGACAATAATTTTGAGACAAAATTTTTTAGGTAAAACAATAATTATGGGACGGAGGGAGTATTTTTTATGCCTACATCAACCATTCTACAAAATTACCACATTTATCACACATTTCTATACCATTGGGATGTAAAGGAATCTCATTTCCTGTCTCTATATATGGTTTTGTTTTTTTTGTTTTTATTGTTTGATTTGCTATCCCAGCAGATCCGATGGATCTTACGACCATTTTTATGTCTTCTTTGAAGATTTTATCGAAGCAAGAGTCATTGTCTTATCGACTTTCAGACGGGCAAGTTTTCACAAAAATGCCGTCGCTGGGTCGGCGAGATTTTGATGACAATCGATTGGGTCAAGGACGGTTGCATTTTGATCACTTTTTTCTCTCTCTTTCCGCAAAAAAAAAAACCTGGATTTGGTAACACAACTTACATGAAACGATCAACCAACCCAATGTGGTTGCTCATAGGGGATTGACATCCGCTATCTGCAAGGAACCTATTATATATATCCAAGAGCTGGATACCTTTCCGGGTATGGATAAATCAGTAGTTGTTCCAAAATTAGCTGCAATGCCACGTTCAAACTTTTCCATCTCAGATCACTCCCTATCTCATTTGGTAACAAACACTTCCTTAGAGCGGATAGGCGAGCTTTTGACTGGATACCACATATAACATTCATTGTTTTACAGTTACCGGTCGTCATCGTCCTCCTTTTTCTATCTCACGGAGAATTAAAAAATTGTACTCGTTTGTCACAAAGTTATTGTCTAATTCGGATTTTCATTTTAAGTCTTATTTGTACTAGAATTGAAAATACAAACTGGACATTAATTTTATGACAAGGAAGTAAAAATGTTTCAATCATTGTACTAGAACTTACATTAACAAAATGCAAGTACTCTCTCTATCCCAAAATTATTATCCAGTTTGAGATTTCACTTTTAGTATAATTTGAACTAGAATTGAAAATCCCTATTGGACAATAATTAGGAGACGGGAGAAGTAGTAGAATTGTTCATAACTCCTGATAAGAATCGAAAGTATTGTCGATGAGAATAGTACACCATAATGCATTATTTATTATTAAGTGTATTAAATGCCAAATCTTAGACAATGGATCATGACACTTGCGATCATATACTAGGAAACCAAATGCTACGGGCAATGCTCTGTGATTCAGCTAAGAAGGTTTAATCGACAAATTCATTTGTCGACATAAGCACTAGGAAATACTGCTTCAAGCAATCAATATACACAATAAATATGTTTCCTTCACGATATAAGCATTCACTCGATTCT
Source organism: Oldenlandia corymbosa var. corymbosa (assembly GCA_949775105.1). Taxonomy (NCBI): domain Eukaryota; kingdom Viridiplantae; phylum Streptophyta; class Magnoliopsida; order Gentianales; family Rubiaceae; genus Oldenlandia; species Oldenlandia corymbosa. Next base: position 34,563,951 of record OX459118.1, on the reverse strand, counting down.
TCTGAAAGGTCTACTGAGAAAATCCTGAGCTGCTTGTGCATAAGCTCTTCCTTTCTTCCTCTTTAATCAAGGCTGGCTCGATAGCATGGAGACTAGACTCCAATCCTGAAGATTGAATTAACCCATGGAAAATTTACACGTTTTAATCATCTTAGTAATCACAAACACCTTACATCAGTGATGGATGATTCCACACCACCGAGTCACCTACCCCTCTCCTGTTTCCCGTCAAATTCAAATGGGAATAAAGCCAAATAGGTTCCGCCAAACTATGATCTATCATCAAAGCTAAAGTCATCCTCAGTATCACTATTAACGTCAGAGTCCGTATCATCATTAACAGCATTATCAAGTTCATAATAATTATTGTCATTACCATCTGAAATGGTATTAAGAACTTTATGTGAATTCCAATCAGGGGGAAATGTCTTCTGTAAGGCTTCAGTGATCTCCCCACCAAACCTTTCAATCTTGTGTAAACATGTCGACCAATGAACTGCGGTTCCCATGTCAACGGTTATTGCAGATTCAACCATCTCCGCGCAGATGCTGAGGATACCGGTGTGAATGTATTCTTCGGTCATAGTGGCCCTGGAAAGAAGTGATGTCATTAAACAATGGTACACAGCTTTGTCTGGCTTGAGACCATTCTGCTTCATGTCTTCAAAACATTTTAGTGCTCTCTCTGGACGAGAGGCGCGCGCCCAGCCCTTTATGAGTGTTGTGTATGTCTTTACATTAGGCATAATCCTGAGGGCTTCCATCTCTTCAATGGCATCCGTTGCTCTCTGTACAGCATGAAGTTACAAATTTCAACGTAGAACAGCAAAAGCTCAGTGATATATCAGATTTTAGTATGAGAGCAAACATCATGTCTCTAAAAGCTTAACGACAACATAATATAACAAAAGCCTAAAAGCTTAATGACAACATCATATAACAAAAGCAGAGAAGTGACGGTTCGAATGTACACCTACCGTCATGTCCCCAGCTTTACAACAAGCATTTATGAAAGATGTGTAAGTATGGATGTCGGGTTGAACTCCCTCTGTCTTCATCTGTTGCATCAAGTCAGCAGCCTCCCAAACATCCCCTCTTCGAGCCCATCTGCAGAGTGAAATCAAGGAGTGAACAAATAATAGTTAGAAACTCACAAAGTAAGCAGAAGGAATACATGAAACGACCATGTTCTTAAGAGTAATTAGGCAATGAGTTAAAGCAGAAAACTTGAATAAATAAATTCACATGTTCTCAATATTCTAAATGCATCTCAGCAGTGAGAAGACCATACCCATCAATCAATATGTTATAGACAAAAGTGTTCCGAGAAATTCCTTGTTGACTCATCTCTTTTGTAACTGCTAAAGCACTCTGCATTCTCCCTGATTTGCAACATGCCTTGAGTAATGCCTCGTATGTAAAAACATCAAGCTTCAAACCCTCCTCTTTTAACTTCGAAAAGTACTCAAAAGCTTTTCCAATATCACCAACGGATGCATAGCCATGCATTATAGTAGTGTATGTATGCTCATTTGGACTAATGCCTGCAAGTATCATCTCATCTAAAGTTTCCACAGCCTTGTCCATCTGAAAAAAGCACAAGAAGAAATTCATGAGTGTAAAGCCACCATCACTAAACATGTACGCTGGTATCAGAAAAAAGGGGAAACAAAAAGGAGAAAGATGCATGAAACTTCCTAGCAAGATTTTCTTTTAAAACTATCAGACAAGAGTGTCAATGCATTGAAGTTTCAATCAAGATGTACCTGACGCTTCTCCACAAGTCCGACAAGCAAAGCGTTAAATGTATGCACCGTTGGAATACATCCACTCATCCTCATCATATCAAAAACATCAAGAGCTCTTCTCATATCTCCTCTCCGGGCAAAAGCATGTATTATGGGCATAAATGTACGTGATGTTGGTCTGTGTCTCTCTCTTTTCATTTCCTCGACAGTACAAAGGGCACGATCCATGTTGCCCATGCCACAGAATGCCCTAATAATATTGTTGTAGAGGATTACATCTGGCCTTAATCCATCTCTAATTACATCTTCATAAATTGCGAAAGCATTTGACCAGTCCTCCAATTGAATAAATCCATTTATCAACATAGAATAAGTCTTCATATTGTGCTTTATATGACCCGATTTCATCATTTCACTGACTTCCAAAGCCTTTGAAACTTTACCAACCTGCAGTGAGAAAGTGGTGAACCACGAGACACGGGAAAGTGACAACTAATAGAACACAACGAAAAATTAGCAAACAGACACAATAATCAAGAATGAAAACAACCACAAAGATAGTATGAGTTTACCTTAACATAAAGATTTATAAGACAGCCATAGCTGATTACTGAAGGTGTAAAGCCGCATTCCTACCCAACAATTTAATAAGCAAACAGGTTAAACAAAACATGTTACAATCATGGAAGCTGATAGAAGACCTCAAACGCATGAATAATTGATTACTAATCCAAAGGTATATGACGCATTCAAAAGTTATTTTATTAACTTTTTCAAACTGAGTTACTTTTTCTGTGTTATTTCCATCCAGCTTTAGGCTTTAGCACTAAGTCCTTTTTATCTTCACAACTATGCAGCATGTAAAACCAGAGAAATTCTAGTGTCACTTCTAACACTAGATCATATAGAGATGGTCATGAGTAATATCTCAACATTAATGATAATCTCAAAACCAAAACCCAATAAAAGATTCCCTAATCCCCAAAAAGGTAATACACCACGTATTAGTCCCAGGACCAGAGCCACAAACTGACCTATACGCATCCAGTCTGCTCATGTTATTTGTATAATCATTAAAACAAAAAGGTAACAAGTTGAAACTGCATGGTTACACCAAAAAGCAAGTTGCTCGAGACCAGAAGCCACAAAATAACTCTCTCTCAACCAGCCATGATGAGTACAGAATAAACAACAAAGCTTTTACCTTTAGCCTCTCAAAGACAGTCAAACATTTATGCTCATTCCCAATCATGGTATAGCCATCCATCATTGTATGATAAATGCCAATCGGGGCATCAATACCATCTTCTTCCATCTCCCTGACCAATGCTTCAGCACGTTCCATGTCACCACTTTGACTGTAATGTGCATAAAAATAAAGGATGAATTGTCTGATCAGAGTATGTGCTCAAAATTACTCGATGATTTTGTCAAAAGAGCAAAAAGATCAATAAAATCTGTTATAGAAAATAACATGTTAAAGTTACAATGAGTTACAGGACACTAAAAATGTTGAATGAATAAGAAACTTGAGGCTATAAAGAGAAGTATAAGGGTATAAAAAACGCACCAATAAGCATAAATAATGTTCCCATAGATAATGGCATTCAAGGTTCCAAATCTTTGTTTAGCCTCCTTGAACCAAAACTCTGCATCACTTCCAGGAACATGGAACGGGACAATTAGTAAGAATAATGAAAAAGATGAGTCGCGATCAAGAGCCAGATATCTTCTATGATTGATGCAGATCACAATAGCCACAAAATTTTAGGACAAGAAAATCTCTAAACTAGTAAGAGTTTCATTTTATTTTATTATTTTTTTAAAGGAACATTTTATAGTGCAGGAACAGAACAATGAGTGCCATAAAAATGGGTAGCAAGTTACACCATAAATAATAACTTAACAATCAAAAATTCATGTATGAACCCCATCATAGCCAGTAACTTTGCTGAAGAATTTGGTTAGGTAAAGATAATAAAAAAATAAAGGAAACAACCAAATTAACAAAAAAAACATCGTCATATTACTCACAACATGAAATGGAATCCTTCAAAATCCTAAGGATCAAAACTTACTCAATTTTTCCTACTTTTGCAAATCCTCCGACAAGAATACTGTAGGTGACCAACGTTGTTTCAACTCCTTCATCTTTCATTTTGCGCACACAAGATAGCGCTTCGTCCATGTCTCTACCAACTGCGTAAGCATGAACTAGGCTGCAGGGAAATAAGTTAATTAACAATGATAAAACACAAGAACATATCCCAGATAAACAAATAAATTGTAGTAGTTCAAGACTTCAACATGAACGCCGCAACAGGCTGAAATAAATTCCGTACAAAAATGTGGGTATGCAACAACGAATCTTATCAGTACCAGGCAATAGTGTTTCATTGCAAAGAGATGTGCTTATTTCAAATGAAACATAACATCAAACTAATGAGTGACCAATTTGCAAAGTTTAAAGCACTTGCAATGATATGCACTCGGCATTTTGGTTCCTAATACTTAAAAGAAAAGAAAACTTGAACTATAACCGCAACCCAGCACAGGCATTTACCTCGTAAATACATGTGAAGATGGCTCTATTCCTCGAGTGCGCATTCTCTCAAAAGTTTCACGTGCTCGATGAACATCTCCCCGTCTTGCGTAATACTTGATCATTAATCCGAACTCTCTCCTGGAAGGCTACAAAAGTTGTAAATAATTGCATCACTACAATTTCATAGTACACGGCTTAATTCCAAGCAGACATTACATCCCATAGCATTTATTAAAGCTCCCATTGCAGTGCAATTACATAATCTGGATACAAACATCCAGAAGGCTCAAAAGACAGGGCATGCAAAGTGCAATTAGTTAAGACATTTCAGCAAGTGGCTTACCTTCTTAATCTTCTCGAAAGCTGTCACAACAGCCTGCCAATTCTCCGGATGAGACTCGATAACCTTCCTCAACTCCATCCTGGACCCTTCCCTCTCTTGATGCCAATTGGACTTATGCACCTTTCCATCCACCTTCCCCTCAACCCATCTTATCCTCTCCTCCGTCTTCTCCTTCAATCTCCTGCCATTATCCAACTTCACAGTCAAGACCCTCCCATGAAACTCAACTCCATCAAATTCTACAGCCTTCATTGCAGCCTTCTCAGCTGTGGGGCCTCCGTAAATTACGAACCCAAATCCCATATTCCGGTCAGTCTCATTATACCCCTTTATCAAAATTACGTTTTCTATCGGTCCAAATTGCCTGAAAAACTCGGCCACTTCATTTTTCTTTATCCATAAAGGAAGATTCCCAACAAAAATCTTGCCCTTCTCCACAAAATCATTCCTCAGCTGCCCATTATCCTCATTTTCCACGGAAATTTCAGAACCTTCTAAAATGTCAGTATCTCCAGATGGAATTTCTTCGGGGATTACTGGCGGGGGTGGAGAGAGTTTGCTGGATAGCCTAAGCTTACTGGTGAGAGTATGAAGCGGTAGAGATGGGACCGTCACGGGAGCTGGGGTAGTACTGTTCTGGGTAAGCAAAAGGTCTTTGAGGGGATTTTTCTTGCGGAGTTTAGAGTTGTCAGTTGAGGTGATGGGGGTTTTGGGAGGTTTATGGGTGGCAGGTCGCCGGAGACTGGTCGATGAAGGGGTGTCATCAGGTGGGTCTGAAGATTGTTTGAGGGAGAAGACGGTGGGGCGGTGAGAGTGGTGGGGTCTCACGGCGGCGAGCATGGTGGCGGGGAACGGCTGAGGAGTGTGGGTTGGGTAGTGTGCGGTCGAGGATAGAGTGAAGATATCCATTTCTCCATCACTTCATCGTTTGTTCTACCAACTCCTCCAAAACTCAAACCTTTCAAGTACAGGATTGATTAACAAATTGTAATAAAGGAGAAAAACACCCAATGAAAAATTTGAAGATATCATCTTGATTAGAGGATTTATTATTATTTTTTTCCGGGTGGTAAAATAAGGTTAAAAAATTTTTAATGTTAAGTTTTATTCTTTTAAATAAAAGGAAAATGATAAATCTAGTGAATAAAAATAGTAGCAAATATAACGATTGATGTGAATTAATCATAGTCCTGAAGTTTTATTTTCTCTTGAAATTACATTTTTATCCTTAATGAATAAATAGACATATTTAATAAGCGGATTGTGTATTTGTCTTTTCATTTGTCATTATATATTTTCACTTTACTTACTCACTGGGATGCATAATCGCTGTAAATAAAATTATGGAAAACAAGTTTATTCTTCATAGAAATTATTGTAAGATTTTAGATCATTCATTTAACGCGTAAAAAATAACATTACAAAAAGATTTCTAAAAGTTTTTTGTTTTCGCATGATGATACAATCAACAAGCATCATGTGTGGGTGTTAAATGTAATCTATCAATTTACTACATGAAAATTAGGACTGTTGGTTCGTGACAGGGATCTACCAATTCAATCCAATTAGTATAGTTATTTTGATAGGATATAAGTGCATCGTATAACGGGGGAAACACACACTAATACACTACTCCTTTTGTCTCAAGAAATATTTGACTCATTTTCTACTTTATTCTAAGGTTTTAAGTTCAACAGTTTATTATTCTTCTAAAATTAAGAGAGTTTAAAGTCACATCAAAATTATAATATGATTAGAAAATATTACACAATATAGAAACTAGATATATGTTTCCATAAACGTTTAACACTGTATATCATTTTTAACACTCTACTAAATGTTTGTCCCGGGCAAGTGTCCCACCTAATAAATCGATATGTAAATAATCAAAACTGATTAGGAATGAATTTAGTTTTTGATGAAGATAATTGATTGACCAGAAATTAATTTTTTCGGAAGTCCTAAATAAATGGAGATGGAAAATTTCATACACTGTCAAATTCAAAATTTAAATGAACGTGACCATCTGATCTCTTCGTTAATATTGTAAATATATTTTTTATTTTTAAAATGAGGCGACACGTGGCAGAATGATTAATGCAATATGGTGCATTTGGAGCCAAAATATTTTAATAAGAAAATAGTACATCAGCATCCTGTTTTCTGCTTTAATAGGGTAAAAGGGGTATCATTATTCGTTGGGAGACTTGGAGTTGGTAAGAAAAAGGTAGAAAAAAGTCAATGGATACAAATTGCATTAGGCCCAAATCGTTCGATGTTTCTAAGCCCAACCAAACGTTATACGTGCATTACGGCTGTAGCCTGTCCACCCCGCACATTAAACCCTAGTTTAAACACTGAACAAACATACCCCCTTGCAAAACCCCCAACCCAAAGCTGCTGCGCAAAATCACAAGTAATTTCTCTGTCCCTTTTGTGTCACAGGTAAAACTCTGCTTCTTTTCTTTCCCCTTGTTTACTGTTTTAATGTGAATGTGCAAATATGATGTTAATGTTATGTCTGTAATTGTGATTGTGAAACGGTAGTATGATTTTTTTTATGCATTTTAATGGTCTGTTGGAATTCGATTACTTCGGATTTTTATTCGTTGTTCTTTTTGATTGATTAGAACCTGTCATTTGAACAGGATATGTAATGCTTGATGATTTTTGGTTTAGGACCTTGCTATTGTGTTTTGCCATGATTTCTGGGGTGTTAAATTCCTTAAATTTATTTATCACCTTTGTTAAATATAGTTCTTGATCCCCATTCTGTTTCTGTAGTAGGATCCCTTTTTGTTATAACCCTGGGTGAGCATCTGAGACTTCTTAAATCAGTATGGGTGCATGCTTACAGATAGTGGAGAATTGTGTTAAATAAATCGAGTTTATGTTGTGTGCATTTTGATTTTGTGTTTGTGTAAAAGTGTTTAGTTTTAGTTGAAGTCTTTTCAGTCTCAATGGTATCTGTTATGGCTTGCTTTTGAGCATTATACACTACTTCCGCAACTTGAAAGCTTTTTTTAGGTATTGGTGGAAGTGAGGTGTTGATCGTATTTTCAATTTGTCCTCTGTATCAGGATTTCTGAAGAGTTGCTGGGAAGATGGGTCGTGTTCGCACCAAGACAGTGAAGAAGTCATCCCGACAGGTGATTGAGAGGTACTACTCTAAAATGACTCTGGATTTCCACACAAACAAGAAGGTGTTGCAGGAAGTTGCTATCATTCCTTCCAAGCGTCTGCGCAACAAGATTGCTGGGTTTTCGACCCACCTCATGAAGAGGATCCAGAAGGGTCCTGTTCGAGGTATCTCACTTAAACTGCAGGAGGAAGAGCGTGAAAGGCGCATGGACTTTGTACCTGATGAATCTGCCATCAGGACTGATATCATTGAGGTTGACAAGGAGACCATTGACATGCTTGCAGCCATTGGCATTGCTGACCTCCCTGGGGTTGTTAAGCAAGCTGAGGACCCCCAGTCTGTGCCTGTAGCTCCTGGTTTTGGAAGAGGTGGAGGACCAGGTGGTTTTGGCCGGAGAAGAAACTAGTGATCATGTTCTGTATTCTGGGGTTAGTAGCTAGCAAATTCTATCACTTTGGTGTTAAATTCAGTTTTGGTAATATTGATAGGTGAAACTTGTGTACTTGCGGCAATTGCTCTTCCGATAATTTGAGTTCTCAGTTCTCATAAACACCTGTGTATCTCTTCATCTCCTCCTCGAGCTGGTTATATCTCCATCTCCAATGAAATCGAAATTACTTTACAGCATCAGAGTTTAAATTTGAATTTAAGCTAGTTACTTTGGCTTGCCCTCTTTGTTCTGGTTATCATCTTCCTTGTTTCTTACACATTCCTCGGTGGACATTGTTTACTTGATTCAACTGAAACGTATAATATTAGAATTTAGATTCTTTTCCCATATTCGGATGACCAATTAGACAGCAGAAGGCAGTTCTCGGACCATGCTATAGCGATCCAAATGCATCTAAGCCCGACAGATCTGCAATGCACCTGCTTCTTTGTGCTTGGTTATCCTCTTCAAATCAACTCTAATAAAAACAGTCTAAGATCTCTGTTCGTATGAGAAGCTACATCTAGAATGTGCATGATAATACAGTATGCCTTTTGCGTGTGACACCACCACATTGCTCGGCACTCTAAAATGTGATGATTAAATTAAATTACAAAGAGCAGTATCATGTCATGTAATAGATGATTATCAGGATACTCTTCCGTTTCAAAATTATTGTCCAGTTTGAGTTTTCATTTCTAGTTCATCAGGATACTCCTTCCGTCTCAATATTATTGTCCAGTTTGATTTTTCATTTCTAGTTCAAATTTGTACTAAAAAATGAGAACTCAAATTGTACAATAATTTTTTTTGGGACAGAGGTATTATTTTAGTGTCAAAATTCAATATTAACTATATCTTAGGCATTCAGCCCAAGAAGTTTTACTTTGTTCTTCCGTTTACTTTGAGTAAAAGTTTTCTCTACTTTTTGTTTTTGACTCTATCTCTTCAAATTCATCAATGATCTCAAGGACAATCCTAAAAAAACAAAAATAAAAAGCTCAAGGACGAAAAAAATAATCATTTTAGTCGATATCAACGAAAGTAAAAATAAATTATTTTATAACAATTTTTAAAAAGTAATAGTAAAAATTGTTACATTCACATTGCATATCAATATGAAGTTTGACATGCACCGAACTGATTACCGTATATTTTATTTTCTATTTAGTGGTTGATTTTTATAAATAAATTTTTTTTTAAAAGGATCAATAGTGATTCTCCACTTACTTCCGACGTGACTCGAATCCGTGACCTATTGGTCAACAAGTGAGACGTCTTATCATTAAATTACACCTTGTTGTCATGATTTTTATAAATAGATTAAAAACTGAATGGATGTAAAATAAAAAATAAAAAAAATAAAAAATATTCTACAATAATATATGAACTTTGAGTTTTCTTATTCCTTTGTGGTGGATTTTAAACATTCATTGATTCAATGGTACGCTCGTATCAATGTGAAAATTACAAAATACTTAGGGCTTGTTTGGCTAACATTTTGTTTTAGTTTTTGTTTTAGTTTTTTATTTAGGTTTGAGATGTGATTTAAAATGTAGTTTAAAATAAAATTTAAAAAGTTATTTGAATAATATTTTAAATAAAATAATAATATTTTTAGACCACCATCGGACCACCTCCACCACCGGCGCCGCTATTAGACCGCCCACTGCTGCCGCCGGACCACCGCAGATCGTCGGCCGACGGTGGTCCGGCAGCGGCGGTAGCCGGTCCGGTGGCGGTCCGGTGGTTGTGGATGAAAATTGTGTAAAAATAATGTTTAAAATAAATTTTAAAAAATAAATTAAAAAATTTTTATAGATAGTATTGGGTTTTGTGTTTGAGAGGTGTTTTAAGAAATAAAATGAGATAAAAAGACAAAATGAGACTTGTCCAAATAAGACCTTATTTTCAATATTAAAAAAGAAAAAAATTAAAGCTGACGTTTACGTCACCCATAAAAGTCGACGAAGATCGAAACCCCCTTTTTCTTTTTATCCTTTATTATGGATTAATGTTTTGTAATTAATTAATGTAATGCTGTAAAAGTCAAATAGAAAAGAAAAACCCTTGAAAAACATAATTTTAAGTTTTCTAAATTACTCATAGATTTTCTTTTATTTGTAGGTATTTTTTGTTGAAATTGTATGGGTCGACTTGTCTTCTGACTTAGAAAGGCATACAACAATGTCGACGAATGTTAAAATCCATTGTTTTGTTTTTTTATCATATTACTATGTTTTTTATAATAATGTTTGAACTTACACCCACATATTGTATTTTTTTTAATTTTATAAAATTGAAAAAAAAATAAACTCTGATTAAAAAATCTACGAAAATTTATGACCTTTGAGAAACTAGTCAAAAAATTAGACTAGAAATTTGAAGCCATTCAAAATAAATACCTTGAGACACATAATTATTGAACTTTTTAATACCTATTAGATTAAAAAAATTTCTTTCATTTGTAGGTATCAATGTAATTATGTAAATGTCAAAAAATATTTATTCTGTTGTTGAAATTGTATGTCGACTGGTCATCCCATCCCACAGTCAATCCTTTCATCTAGACAGGATGTCTAGAGGATCCTAGTTACGTTTCCTACCAAAACCGCAGTGCATCCGAATTCAGCCTACTACCAGAAATCGCCACAGGAGCAAACCCCATTTCTGAAATGGTGAAATCGGTTGTTATCCCTGACAATGATCTGCCTTTCGCTGATGCCGGACGCCATCTTCATAAAAGAATGACAATCACCACATATCCTAAGGTTCTTCATGATTCTTATAGGCACCCCTGAAGGTAAGGACATTAACCCGAAAATAAAAGCTAGTTTTTCACTGTGGTGCTTCAGTAGTTCCTGCTTTCTGTTCTCATCCACATCATGCAGTTCATGTTCATTTGCACCTTTATAGCCTTGCTCCTTCATTTCCTCAACAAAACCATCAAGCCTCGTGTATACTTCAGCAATCCTTGGATGAAGCCGCTCTCCGGCTATAAATACATGAACCTGGCCCTGAACTTCAATCCAACTCTTGCCCCTCTCTTTCTTGACTTTACTATCTTTGAGACGTTTCCTGGCCAACGCAACATCCTCCCACCTTCTCCTTGAGGCATATGCATTGGAGAGTAAGACATGATTTCCCGCATTATCTGGTTCCATCTCAAACAAATGTTTAGCTGCTACTTCCGCCAGCTCAACATTCTTATGTACTTTGCAGGCTGCTAAAAGCGATCCCCACATGGAAGGGGTAGCTTCAAATGGCATTTCATCTATCAAATTCTTAGCTTCTTGAACTAGACCACTCCTGCCTAGAATGTCCACCATGATGGAATAATGGAAGACATTCCGAGACATATTATGCTCTGCAGTGATCATGTCAAAGTATTTCCTCCCTTCTTCAACTAAACCCATGTGGCAACACGCAGAGAGCACCGATATATAAGTAACTTGATTTGGAAACAAACCAGTTAGTTGCATTTTTTCAAATAATATCATAGCTTCTAAAGATCTACCATGCCTAGCGAACCCTGAAACCATAGCATTCCACAACACAATGTTCTTCTCATCCGTAGATGAGAAAATAGCATAGCCATCTTCAATCATCCCACATTTTGCGTACAAATCTATAAGAGTGGAAGCTATGTAGATATTGTCAGCAAAATTATGTTTCCAAGCAACAGCATGCACTTGATTCCCTTCAATCAAAGCAGCCAAAGCTGCACAAGCTGAAAGCACAGAAGACACAGTAAACTGGTTATACTCTAAGCCGGCTCTCTGTGCTCTTCTAAACAGCACAAAAGCTTCCTCATAAAGCTCATTTTTCACGAACCCAACGACCATCGAAGTCCAAGTAACATCATTTCTATCTGTCATGCACTCGAAAACCCGAGCCGCATCCTCTATTAAACTACACTTGCCATAGACATCAACAAGACTGGTACCAACATAAATATTGGTTTCAAGCGAAACTTTTGTCGCAAAAGCATGCAACTGTTTGCACTCAATCAAGGCCAGTTTCGCAGCACAAGCACAAAGAACGCCTGAAATGGTGAATTCACTGAATTGGGACATCCCATGTCGGTGCATCTCCTTCAGAAGAATGAGAGCCTCTTCAGCATATCCATTCTGGGTGTAGGCACCAATTATAGTGTTCCAGGAAACAAGGGTTCTGTAACACATTTCGTCGAACAGTTTCCGAGCATCAGCCAGCCAGCCACATTTTGCATACGCATTGATGAGAATATTCGAAGTAACATTCTCCGATATCCATCCCATCTTGATGATTTGGGCATGGCAAACCTTCCCTTGGTGGATTGTTCTTTCTATTGCACATTTTTGGATGATCTGGTGCAAACTCTGGAGTGATATTCTGTTGAAGCTGCGCCAAACGTGGTATTTTTCAGGTTCTGGGGGTTCTAACTCACAAAAATTAACAGCAGTAGAAAGAAAAAAATTCCGACGAGCAAATTTGGGATGAAGGATCTTCAATTTCTGGATCCTGAACGCTTTCATCTCATTTCAATTCATCGTCACTCTGAACTTTGGCGCCGGCGCCAAGATTGTAAAAATGCTAGTGAGAAAATTCAAGATGGACTTGGTATTAACCCAACTAAGAGTACATGACCCATATGTGCCCATTAAAATCAAACTGAGCCCATGATTGGACCAGCCCGTTAGCCAAACAGAAACCTATATCTATATCTTTTGGGCCTCCGTTATTCATTTATCTCGTCTCTACAGTTTTATTTTATTTTTATCTGTACGGATTTTCATGTTTAGTTTTCTTCTATTTGGATAAGCTCGGCAGCTGGTAAAAAATATTGTACAGCCGCATCACGTAGGACTGTGAGATATAAAATGAGCAAAATTGGAATTTTACGGGAAAAGTTACTCACAATTTAAAGAGTTATGATATTTTTGTTATAAAGTTGGTGTGTTGCTGTACTCAAATAGGAATATAGCCAGCTATACTTCATTATGTTGGTGTTCAAACACTAGTTGCTCTATCTCGAAGGTTTTTTTATGGTTTTTTTAAAAATAATTAAATAATAAATATCTCATTCCAACATACCTTTTTAAATTTCTAATTCACTTTTTTATATTGTCAATACAAAAAACACCTAAAAACATAAACTGAAAAGACGATCCAAACATATCAAGTAGATATTTGTTATAAATATACCATTACTATCTTACTACCGCAGCTACATTTAACTTTTAAACAGGACATGAAGCAGTAAATCCTTTTCGGATTTGCAAGCATAGTGATGGATCCTTTTCGATTCTTCAGGGCCAATTTTCATTTTGCTCATGTGAAAGAGCCATTTGCTCATTGTAAAGATTATTTCCCGGAAGTCAAAGTTTAATGAACCAAATATGGCCACGGTTGGACCCTTATTCATGTTTTTCACTCAAATGTATATATATATATATATATATATATATATATATATATACTTAATGTGCTCAAAACATACAATTGTTGCTGTCATTCTACATTGATGTTTTATATTTTTTGTGTCCCAAAAAGATACAAACTCATTTTATTGTAATGTTTTATCTCAACAAAATCAACAACGTATCTAAAACGTATTTTATCAGTAGTAATAACAATAAATTCCTCATCGAGGAGTCCGAGATGCATTGGAAGAATAACAAACCCTCGCAATCAAATTCGATCCGTATTACGATTGTTGAGCAGACACAACAGTGCACACATGTACGTGCGTGATCGATCTTATGGTGACAAGAAAACATGGATGCTTTCACGTTTCAAGTTGGAAGCTTCCGCAATCCACATGGAGTAATTTGGAGGTAAATTTCATCCCAATTTTCACCTAATATTTTGACTATGTTAGACTTGAGTAGGGTGAGTTGTTAATACTACTATATCCGGAATTCGAATCTTCCCTGATGGTTGATGATTGTGAATGGTTATAAGCTTGTAGCACTTAAATATTTTACAACACTCTTTCCGTCTTACAAAATTAGTCTACAATATAAATTGTATAATTGTCAATACAATTTTACAGTATAAATGATTTTTATAAGATAGTAAAAGTGCCTTTTTATTTCTACGAACTCCTTGAGATTTGACATCATTAACCTCATAGTGAAAAGTCTTTGTAAAAATCATTACTGCAATAACGCCATGATTGCTTGCCTTGCCGAAGCCAATCTTAATTAGGCCTCAGAAGATCCTTCTTTTCTCATCATTATTTGTGTTCAATAGGATTGCTTGCTAATAAAAATTCAATTCAATTTTGCATCATTCGATTTGTATTCAACATATCATATCCTTCAATTTTGCATCATTCATTTTGTATTCGACACATCATACTAATCATCAAGTACTTTTCGGACTAAGCACCTACCATGCCAATATCAGCTTTAATTAATTTTGCAATTAAGAATTGTTTTGACTCGTAACCGCGAAAGTTGTTTCTCAAAAATGATGATCTGCATATCTTTGACTAGACGACGGAAAGGAAATCAACATGATAGATTGACAACAACTAAACAAAACATCTAATCAAAGAATCCAATCATCTTTGTCACGTTAACCTTTTTTAGCAAAAAAAAGAAAAGGGACTTTATTTGGAGTCCATACAAAGAGGAAATTTCAATCAATGCATTCGTGGAAAAAAAAAAAAAAAAGAAATCGAGCGACCACTTTTAAATTAATGGTAAATGTCATAGGACCACTTAATTGGGTCGTACTTAAAGGGGACAATTTGTTTCAAGAAATCGCCCAAATGGCCTAAAACAGACATCGCTAGAAAGGTAAAAAGATAGTAACCAAACAATACCAAATCCATTCAATTGAATCCCACTCCATAAAGATCAAAAGAATTATTATTAATAAAAAAAAAGAAAAAGAAAAAAAGATCAAAAGAATTGGATTGGAAGGGAATGGACAATTCGCCCACATATTGTGGCCTTCCACACTGATACGTGCCAAAACAATGAAGAGACAACATGATGAAAAATAGATCATCTTCAATCCTAATGATGATGACATTTTTATGTCTGTTAAGCCATAATCTAGGTGCTTATACTCGTAACCTGTGTACAGATGTCGGTATGCTGCGCAACTAAAGTCGAATAGCTGTGTCATAAAAATATTTTATATTACGAATAATAATACAATTTACGTAATTTACTATGCATTTTTTTTTATACAAAGAGTATTTATAAGTACAAAGAAGGAGGCCGGAGCCTAAGAATGCATCATTACAACGTTACATGTATACGAAACGCCTACTTATATCACATATCAGCTATGACTTAACCACATTTGGTGGAATATCTAATCGGTAATATCCTCTTAGACTTGCTGCTACGAGAGAGGCTAAACAGTCCGCCACAAAATTTGCCTCCCGACATTCAAAGCGAAGCTTCGCCTCCCATTGCCTATTTAACAACTCCTTGATAGCACGAACCAAAGTACCATTCGGCCCCAAGGTTTCAGCCAGATTTGTTACCATCTTGACTACACAAAGAGTATTTAAAATAGATTTGTTCGATAATGTTACGAGATTTTCAGTCTTACCGACCTTTTGCATACGTTGGTCGTACGTCTCTTCGTAAGAATATGCGTCTGTTGTATTTTCTTGGATTGTGAGGGATTATTTATGCGAATATTTGAGAAAGGTAAGGATAAATTGCTTACAAACGTTCCTTTACTCATATCATTGCGAGACGAGGAGTTTTTCAGGTCATTTATAGAATCATAAGATATAAAACTCGTACTCCCTCCGTTCCATAATTATTGTCAAGTTTGGATTTTCATTTTTAGTTCAATTTATACTAAAAGTGAAATCTCAAATTGGACAAAAATTTTGGGACAGAGAGAGTATAATGTTGTAAATAGGAGGGGGGGGGGACAATTTTATGAATTAAAAGAGTATCATTTAGTTAATACAACATGAATGGAAGACAAAAGCAAAGGCGTACACATAATCTTATTTAAGTCGACGTTCCATTGAGTATATTTACGTTTTCTTCTTTCTTTTTTTTTCCCCTCTGCCTTGAAAGATAATGGAATGTGAGGCAAAAAGTCGATAGCCTATCCACTATCCCAATGGGGCTAATTGGGATTTAAACCCTTTTTAGCAATCATTAATTTGTACACTTATGAAACAAATTATTGGTGTGGCGTCGGAGCGGTATCACTAGTCTCTTAAATTGGCATTGATGTCAACGTGAAAGCTTTCATACAAACGTACTTGCCCCCCTCCTAAAAGGGAATATAGAGTTTTATAACAAAGCACCCCCTTCTTAAAGTACAAAATGGTCTACACTTTTTTTGAAACTTTTTTTTAAAGTTGAGTAGTGGGGGTAAATGACTAATTAAACGAGGCTATAGATGTATTATATCGAAAACACTTGTTGTAAAAAAGAGTTGAAAAAGAAAAATCAACAAACCACCAATCATGCACTAATATTTGTTGCACTATAAATAAACTACTTTTGGTTTAGAAGTTTTAGATGATATTCATGAATCACGTTGGCTTCGTATTAATCGAATTCTAAACAAAATCAAACTGATATTGATTCTCCATTCCGAGGGAGCAAAGAAGAGACAAGTAATTCTAACTTGCATGATCGATAGCCATGGATTTTGTTCCTTTTACCAAATTGTGCCTTAAATATAATGCAAGTGAACTAAGGAGATATAGTTAATTAATAGCTTTCATAATACGTTTTACGGTCGGAACAATTGTGTTGAAGACGATCCAGCAGGGCAAGATACTTGGTCTGGATTCCTATTCGAGAGAAGATTTCCAAAGTAAACAAGGGATCAAATTTTCTATCTTAACTCCAATCTCAAAGCTAATAAGTCACTTGCGACTTTTTAATTTTGAGACAGTGGCACGACGATGGTGCCCTATAGGCGCATATATCCATGATTCCAAACAAGACAATGCTAGTTTCAGAAGAACAATAAGTGTAAAGAAACCGAAGGCTCATACCAGTTTAGTAAGCCTAGTCTAGATTTGGAAATTGACACTGGAGAAGAGTTAAGACTTAAGAAAGTCCCATTAGCCACGTACTATGTAGAGCCCTATAGCCATGAAAAAGGAAACGGCAATCTCCGATCCAATATATGAATGCTATTGGATGAAACAAATAGACAAATGAGTAAGGGAAAATGGACAAAAGGGATTCCATTTGAAAAGGGAAAAAAGAGGCCCCCCCATCTCAAGCACTTCCATTGTCGTCAAGGAATCACCGTCCCTTCAGCTCCAAAAATAAAGAAGATAAGCCCACTGGTCCAGTCTTTTTGGTGCTTTGATGCATGATTCCATTCTCTTCTTCACCTTTTATTCCCTTTCAATTATTTGTAACTTGTAATGGTCTTGCATCATGAATGAATCACTGTATTGACATTGTAACGTAATAATATTTTGGGACGGAGAAAGTAGTGTAAAAAATATGCCAAAACGTGACAGTTTGTCATGTATATGTATACATCAAGAAACTTGATAATGTCAACCATAAGGCGACTACTATACGTTCTTTCATCTCTTTACAAATTGACTTGGATTGAAAATGAAGGTAGAATAGAAGAAAATTCAAGCAAGTAATAAAAGTTTGCTTGAATGAGATGTTATTATTATCCATAAGCTTCTCATTAATCAGTACCCAAAAAAAAAAATGTAAATGTTGATTGGTAAGTTTTGATCTGATGTGAGTGATGCAAAAAGTTTGATGCTTCCATTCATTGATTTCTTGTTGGATGGATGTCAAAACTACATGAAAAGAAGGTAGCTAGTCAGTTGACCTAATATTGATCACATTTTCTTCCTACTAAATTCCAACTATACACAACTTGCATCTACTACTACTGTTCTCGGCAGCCTATTCCCCCATCCTATCTCTACCTATTTTCCTTCTTCCCCCCTTTTTCAGTTTTTTGTTCTGTTATCCATTTACTTCCAACAAAAAGTTGTTAAGTCACTATAGATTAACAAGGGACAACCACAATAAAGAAATTGTTATACTTCAACTTTGTGGTCCTCTGTTTCATAGGATGCCTTCACTGTCTCACCATATTCTGAGCTGCTATTGCTTAGACGTTTTCCATCTCCCTCAGCATCAAAGCTTGCATGGACACTGTACAGAACGTATACGAGCACGGCGAGGGCCGAAAAGAAGGCGAATCGGACATAAGACGGCCGATCAAGAGAACCCAATAGGAATATGTTAAGGAAGATGGATATGGATGGAATCCATGGCATTAAAGGGACACCCCAAAACTCAGGCTTTCTGGCTTGTGGAACCATGTAATGGAACAATTGGAGTACTCCAACAGCAATAACAGTGCAGGCACCTAGAATGAAGGCCTTAGGCTTCCCTTGTGGAGCCAAATGCCATATTGCAGTAAATATGATGGATGTGAGTGAAAAGCAAATCAGGAATGAAAGAGTTGGCCATGGATTTGTCGTTCCGATGGACACATAACGCCGGTAGATGACAGCGTTTGCAACCATGTAGAACACAAACAGAGTGCCAATTGAGACTAGGTTCAGCAAAATGTTCAAATCAGTGAAAAGGGCAATGGAAGCTGTAAAGATCCCTGAAAAAAAATGTCAAATAATACCCCAAAGTTGTTAGTGGTAGACATTTTTACAAAAGCAGATAGCAAAAGCATAAACCATTGATATGCTAAAATGGTATCATTTTCCTTCCATGGTGGAGTCAAAATGTCAATTCAAAGCCATCAAGAACTGATTTTTATGAACTATAATTTCAAATCTTAAATTCAGACAAATGTGGAAGTAGTCTTCGAGATTCTGAGAATCATATCCCTTTCTCTTATTCCATTATGATCAAAATCTGAAGAACCTAGAATGATCCATATTCCCTTCAACTAGTCAATATATATATATATATATATATATATATATATATATATATATATAACGAGTTTATAAGACAGAAAGGAATCATTAGTATAAGACAGACTTCACTGTTTTCAAAAAGGAAAAGAAATACTCCAAATTCATAACAACTTGCGAAGGAATGCAGAGTTAACTAATTTAAGCTTTGACGACCCAATATCATTCTTTAAGTCGAAGATCATTTATTTTGGGACCCAAAGAAAGTAGCATTTGATAAAATTTCATTTAGTCGAAAAATGGGCAGAAGCTGCCATCCACAAAATCAATTAAATCAAACCTTTCAGAAAGCGAAAACTGGGCCAGATGAGATCTAGCATTATCGATAAACTCCAAAAACGATAAAAGTGTCTCAAGTGATAGAACTGATAATAGAAGAGCCCAACTCCCGCATTAAAACCGCAAAAGAAAGAAGAAAGGATAATCCCATCAATTTCACATCAACAAACTACTGCTAAAAAACAAAAAAAAAAAACATCAAAAGTAATCAAATCACCACGGCAAAAAATAAGCTCAGGACCGACAAGAAATTTCGAGCATTAATAAATGACCAAACAACATCGGATTAATCGATCCCCCTCCATATTTATGATATAATATACCAATATGGAGTATTCACGAACACACCCCCCAAATCCACATTAACTGAAACGGTTGCTGAGTGGAGCCCAGTTCAGTAACGGCATAACTTGACGTTCAAAAACCATCACTTAATTCCAAATTATATTGAGCAGTGGATGAAGAAGAACAACAAAAAAAAAAAAAAACCACAAAAATAGTCCACATTGAATTTTGAGTTTTGTACAATTTTTAGTACAAATTTGAAAACTCTATGTGTACTAATTTCTTTTTTTTGGACGGAGGTAGTATTTTTTATTTTTTTTGGAGAAAAAAGAAGATAAAATGAGAATGAAATATTATCAAATATACCAAGGAAAGCAGAGGCGTTGACAGGGGTGGAAGTCCTAGCATGAACCTTAGCGAACCATTCAGGAACAACTCTGGACCGTCCGATCACGCACATATATCTGGCTTGACCCAACATGGCCACCAACAGTGACGTCAGTATCCCGAAGCTGGCCCCCACACCAATCACATTCGAGACCCATTTCCACCCGTCGGATCCTCCTCTAAATGCCCCTGAAAACGGCGCCTCGGGATCAATCTGCAACAACAACAACAACAGTAGAAGAATCAGTCAAAACCCATCATAATACCAAAAACTGAAAAACGAAAAGATCATCATCATCATCATCATCATTAAAGAAGAAGAAGGAAAAGAAAACGTTATCCCAACAAGAAATTAATAATGCTGCTGTAATAATAAACAAGAGTTTTGGTATCACTACTATACCATGTCATAAGGCAAGAGCATGGACATGGAGGCAGCCATGAGGCAGTACAGAACCGTCACCAGAATCACGGATCCCGAGACTCCAACTGGGATATCCTTAACCGGATTTTTTACTTCTTCCGCCATTGTTGAAACGGCGTCATACCCGATATAGCTCAGGTACACCATGGCTGCTCCGTTGAACACCCCGGATGCTCCGTATGGGAAAAACCCGTCTGCGAATTCCGGGTCGCTGGCCTCCGTTAGATTCTTCCACTTTCCCTTCCAAAATCCCATCACTATTATGAACAGGATGAACATTATGTGTAACGCCGTTAACACCATGTTCAACCACGAGCTCTCTCTTGTGCTGCAACAACAGGGAAAATTTATAAAATTCATCAGTCCAATCCAATTGTTACTGTAAAAAAAACAAAAATTGAAATAATTCTTTAAATTGCCTTACCTGTAGCAGATGACAAGGGTAAGAATCAAGACCAGGGCGACGGCTAAAAAATCGATTTCATTGAAACCGTTGGGTAATCCATCGATGGTAAATCGTAATTTGGTAGAAATGCCCATAGCGGTGGCAAAATAAGTGGTGAAACTTCTTGCCACCGCTGCATTTGACAACACGTAGTCTATGATCAAATTAGCTCCCGTCAGAAAGGCAAGAAACTCACCTGCCCAACAACAAAATGTTGCAATTTCTTTAATTAAGTTTTTTTTTTTTGAGACTCAAAATTGATTTGGGGACAAAAATTTAAAGGGGAAATTGGTTTGAGCTGAATTTTTATTGTTAGCATTTATTAATGTTAGCGTAACCGACCGAAAGTGACGCGGATGTAACTGAAGGCGCCGCCGGCAACGGGCATGTCAACGGCAAATTCAGTGTAGCAGAAAGCAGAGAGGAGTGCACAGAGTCCGGCAATGGCGTAGGAAAGAACAACAGCCGGGCCCGCATATGAATGGCTGGCGGTGCCGCTGGTGACGAAAACTCCGGCGCCGACCATGCCGCCGATCCCAAGCCCGACGAGGTCGTACCACCGGAGGGTCCTTTTCATGTCGGAACCAGACCGGGATTTCACCCTGCTGGTTTCCTCAAATGACGTCGAAATGGACCAAGCTCGCCGGCCAAGTCGGTACGGCGTGTCGGAAACCGCCTGAAAATATGTCCTGAGAGAAGAGAAAGAGGAGGAGGAGGTGCCGGTGCCGGAGATTTGGTTCTCCATTTCTGACCATAAAACTCAAAACACTCCTTCCCCTGTTTTCTTCTTTTCTTTTTTTTTATTTTTTTATTTTGTTGGTTTTTAAAATCTGCTCTGAGCTTATTTGAGCTTTTCAGATTAGTTTAGTCCCCAACTTTTTATAGGAAGACGCCGAAGGATCTGCACTCGTGGCAGAAACAAACTCTGCTCTTTTTTTTTTTTGCTAATAATAATAATTAATAAAGTAGTCCTATAATTTTGATCAAGTAAATGTAAATCTGCCAGGATTTTGATTACCCTCGGTGAAAATGATAATGTCGTCATTCAGACTTACTCACAGTTCTCGCGAATCTTTGCACAAAATTCTTTTATTATTCTTCTTCTTATTAATGTCTCACAATCTAATTAGCGTGTAAAATTTAATTCATCAACTGCAAATATAAAGTGTGGGGAAACCATACGTGCGATATGGTTATTTTACCATTATTTTGGAGGATTTTTTACCACTGAAGGAAATGACATATTCATTAGGAAATTATCGTTATTACTAAACTAGAGGTGATTCACCTTTTTGAATTGAAAACAAACTGAATAGGGACATGATTGGAAATTGTTAGTGATTGCTCACAGATTGAATTGAGTAAAAAAAAAACATATTTCAACAATGTCATTTTTTTTTTTTAATTTTAAGGACAGAAGGAGTATTGTTATTTTTAGGATTACAGTCTCTGGACAATAAGTTGCTTATGAAATTTTTTTTATAGTGTTGCTATCTGGACAAGAAGTTTGTTTATGAAATTTGGTCCCCACTTTGGCTTGTCTGAGCATATTCACCGGCGATGGTTGGACGGGATTTCAGAACACGCGAGCTGCAATTAGGCACGACGAAAAC
This sequence comes from Oldenlandia corymbosa var. corymbosa, assembly GCA_949775105.1. Taxonomy (NCBI): domain Eukaryota; kingdom Viridiplantae; phylum Streptophyta; class Magnoliopsida; order Gentianales; family Rubiaceae; genus Oldenlandia; species Oldenlandia corymbosa. The sequence continues at coordinate 34,541,401 of OX459118.1, read as the reverse complement.
TACCTTAAGAAAAAAAAAAAAAAACTCTTTATTTTTCTAAAAAGAAATAAAAGGGAACAATGATATTAAGACATTTCTATTGCAAAGTTCACAATCCTTTGAGCCTTTTATCCTTTTGGGAGCACTCCATTAAACCTCTTCGTTTAATCTCACGCATCCACATAAAACGTCGATCAAATCATGTTTTGTTTTTGCATATAAAATTATTGGCATTGTTCAGGGTGGATTTTTATTTTTAGTTCAATTTGTAATAAAAATGAAAAATTCAAACTGGACAATAATTTAATACGGTAAAGTATTATAATTTCTATACGAGGTTATTGTAATATCAACATACATTTCATGAATCTGTGTTGTGAAGTACATACATTTCTCCTCCAAATAATATCAAAATCCACCAAAAGTTTTTGTTGATTTAAGGATAATAAGACTCCCCCCAACTTGCAAGAATAGACGCATGCAGAAACACAAAGAAAGGGACTAGAGTGAAAATGGATGGAAAAGAAAAGAAACTTGAATAGTTTATAATTATTCAACTAAGGATTGAATTTTTTGGGGGTGTCCTTTTGGGTTCTCGAAAAATTATGAAGACCGGTGTGCGTATTATGCTTAATTACTTATTATACAAATAACATATGGAGGAAAATGTGGGATTCGATGGAAGTGAAGAGTTCATTAGATTTTGTTTGCCACTGATAATGAAATAGGGCTCCAACACGAATAGGATGGCCTCAAATTGGTTGATGACCTTTTTGTTTTCATATGAGCATTATCAAACTTGCGCTTTTTCATAATTGGATTGGAGATTAAAAATATTTTAACTGATACTTTTTCTTAAAAGAAATACATGCATGAAGCACTCTATATATAAAGGCATTCTCCGGACAATCTCGGGTGTCTCTTATAACGCATAAATCACTAGTACACGTATCAAGATTCAAACCTTGATTATAATTTAGTTGAGCCTATACATTTATAACATGGATCCAAATACTTGTTGATTTTTTTTAATGGGTATCTTTGAGTTGCTTGTGAATATAAAATGTACTGGATGATTTCAATGGAAAATAAATAGTAGTAGTCAGGGGCATAACTCTTAAGGGGGTTGGGGGATATCGAACCCTAACCGACGGAAAAACTTTTAAGGGCAATCATGATTAATTTTACGTCATATATGTTCGACCATCTATCTGATTAATAGTTTTATTATATATACAAAGTACCGAATAAAATTATAACGAAGATAGAACAATTATCACAGTTTTCACAATTTATTATGTTTTCAAACTACAGATAATCATGTTAAACAAACTGAGCTAACACACAACTTTTAGCTTTGAAACTTGGAATGGAGAAATTATCTTTTAAGAGACAAATTTTTTGTTTTTAAATTGGACTATTACAGATTATGGGTCGGTGTTAGAATACTTCACATCCAACAATCATGATACATTGGATTCATCATTTAATAATGAAAATAATTGTAATTCTTTTTTTTTGCCATTTTTCACAGAGTAGTGACCGGTGAACTAACTAGGCCAATGTATTTGCTGGAATGTTAAGTAGTAATTTGTTCCACTGGAAATCCTCTAATCCTCTGTTCGTTTCCTTTTTTCATGGTTTTTTTTTAAATAATAATATAATAATAACTGTCACATTCCAATTCTCAGTATACCTTTTTATAATTTCAGTATACCTTTTCACATTCTTAATACAAAAAACACACACTAAAAAAACGAAACAAATATTAAAACTTTTTTTCTTTTCCCTTACATTTAAAGAAAACAAACATGTTCCCACAAAGTTTTACTCTCCGCTTAGATTCGGGTAAGATTATTCCAATAACTTGAACTCTTTTCATTTCATGTTACAACTCTTATAACTAGTCTACCATCTAGTGAGAACCTGGTTTGCAATATAAATTGCCCTCTTATTATACTAAAATAGTTGAGCATTATTTTTTCGACATATATAATACTCCCTCCGTCCCATAATTATTGTCCAGTTTTACTAAAATGAAAGATTTTATTTTTGGTCAAACTTAACTATATTTTATCTTAAACAACCGAATATACCCCTACATAAGTAATTGTTTAACCACTAAGATTTTATAGATAATGTTCTTTACTAAGGACAAATGTGTAACTTGATCCATAAAAAGTCAAATTGGACAATAATTTTGGGACAAAATTTTTTAGGCAAAGTGGACAATAATTATGGGACGGAGGGAGTAATAAACATACAATAAAACTTAATTAAGCGGTAAACAAGAGTATTGTATGTTTCAATAACTTCTATAAACTTGAAGAGGATGCGTGACAAAATCCACATAGATTGAAAACGAAGCTTCAGTGCCACTACAATTAAATGAGACAATTTTGGGATAACGCCAATACACAACTAGCTTTGTAGTTTTCTTTTTTTTTTTTTTTTGGGACTACTTTCGGTATATTACACTATTAGGGATAAACAAAAATGATAATTGGCTAGCCATGCTAATTACAGTATATACTATACCACTTTAATTTCTTTTGTTTTTTGGATTTATGTAAAAGTTAGTAAAGATTGCTGGTAAGTGATGAGAATATCGCATTAATCTGGAATGCATATGGTAGTTTGAAATCATTATCTGCTATGAGACAATATACCTTTTCACCATTTAGATTTGCTAATTATATGATTATCTGCTATGAGACAATGTACCTTTTCACCATTAGATTTACTAATTATCTGCGATATTATTTTAGTTGGAACTGTTGATCGAATTAGTTTTGGTATCGTGAATACGCACGTAAAGTAATTAACAAACATTATAAAGATCATTAATCAACCCTGCGCATTTTAAGTTGTTAAGTCCAAATTTGATTTTTATTCTCATACTTTGTATGTGAGCTATTTGAAATACTTTTTCGCACCGTCAAAATCTTCAACACAGTTAAACCCAAATGCTATCCACGTTAGAAAGGATTAAAGAATATGCATTGGCGGTAAAAGATAATTCAACTTGGTCGAATCTTTGGATATATTAACATTAATTTACTATAGTATGTCAATTTTAAGTCAAAAGATAGAGTTGCCACTACTTATTTCTGTCCCTCCTTATCAGAATTTAGCTTCCTTTTACTACTGTTAAGAGGATCTTTTTACCTCAGAACACCACTACAAATCACTTCTGTTTTCACTTTTTACACAAGCATACATAATTGTACTATTGTGACAATGTTAATGGGGGATGATAAAAAGAGCCAAGCCGAGAGTTTTTTGAAGAAAAAAGAAACAAATGTTTGTCGCCTTTGAGTGGTTGAGAGACTTGAGAGTTGAGGCTTACTAATTTGTTATTAAGTGTAGTCCAAGTGGCAATTGTTATCTATTTCTTTTTTAGCAGGGATACGTACAGAGAAAAAATAACAAGGAAAATTTCTAAAGTATGATGTGTCAAACGAGTCTCTATCCAGTATACCCGAGGCACCATACTCCCTTCCTATTTTTTGCGCTACTAGTTTTTATTGTACTTTTTTTACTTTTTTTTAATAATCTTCCTATTATTTGTAAGTTTAGTCCCTGTCACTTTTTTTTCTCTCTTCTAAAAAAACATCTCTAATATTCAAACGATCATATCTCTCAATCCGTGAAGAATTAGAAAACGTGTTACACATGAAAATTATAGTATTCGTCGAGATTTATCCAACAAGATCCATGTCGAATATTTTTTCCGAGTTTAAAAATGACTAAATTTCGATGCAGAATAAGATGAATATCTAGTTTAGAAAGATGGATAACCAGTTTAGTTTAGATTAAGATTCTTGTATTGCATATATCTCTTGATCCGTAAAGAATTAGAACACGAATTATGCTTGAAATTTATAGGGCTCGACAAGATCTATCCGATAAGATACATGTTGAATATTTTTTTTTGAACTTTAAATACATTTAAATTTTACGGGTAGAAATGAAGAAATGTGTTTTCCGTTTTTCTTTGAAAAATGGTTATCCGTTGTGTTCCTACTGATTATCCAACCGATTTGGACTGATTATCCATTCTGTTTGAACTTTTTATCCAATCATATTTTTGACATTCACTCTTCAAAAAAAGAAAAAAAGAAAGAGAAAGAAAAAATGATTGGATAAGCATTACAAACAATTTGGATAATCAATAGAAAATAATTGGATAATCAGTGCAACACGTTAGATAATCAGTACAAAAAAATTTGACAATCATTTTCATAAAAGAGCAAGGAAAAAAAATACTGGATAACCACCACAAAGAAGTTGGATAAATATCCAGTGCGTACAAACAAGTTAGATAGGCATACAAACGAAATAGATGAATATCCAGTACAAACAAGTTGGATAGGCATACAAACCAAATGGATGGATATCCAGTACAAACAAGTTAGATATCAGTACAAGCGAGTTGGATATCCAGCACAAACAAGTTAGATATGCACACAAACCCGTTGGATTACAACTACAAAACAAGTTGGATAACCATATAAACCAAATGGATGGATATCCGGTACAAGCGAGTTCGATATCCAGTACAAACGAAATGGATATCCAGTATAAACAAGTGGGATATCCATTACAAACAAGTTTGACAGGCATACAAACCAAATGGGTGGATATCCAGTACAAACAAATTGGATAACCAGTTCAAACTGGTTGGATAATCAGCATAAACACAACGTATAACCAATTTAAAATAATTTGGTTATCCATCTTGTAAAACTGGATATCCACTTTCATTCTGCCCATCAGAATTTTATTATTTTTAAGTTCGAAAAAAATATTCACTATGGATCTTGTTGGATAGATTTCGACGAGTACTATAAATTTCATATATAATTCGTTTACAAATTCTTTACAGATTGAGAGATATGCTCGTTTAAAGATTAGAGATGTTTTTAGAGATGAGAGAGAAAAAAAGTCACAGGGGCTAAACTTACAAAATATAGGATGTTATTTAGAAAAATGAAAAAAAAGTATAATAAAAACTAGTAGTGTAAAAAATAAGAGGAGGAGTATGATGCTCCGGGTGCATCCAATAAATTACCGCGTCAAACATCTAAACTAAACTCTTACCTTAAATGCTTAAACCCCGTATGAAAAGTTTTTAAAATGAATGGATAAAATTATTTCACTGTCATTTTTTCTTATAATTTTTTCTTGTACCAATCATTTATCCTTTGTTTTTTTAAGCTCCAGTCTATTTTATGGTTTGTGAATCTGTCTCTCACTCTTTTTATTTGCATGGATTTGTGAAACCACTGGCCACGGCCAAAATGACTCTCAATAACGACAACTCAAAATGAAAAGGTTTGCATGCGAATTTGCGACTAAGGGAAAGACTTCATTCATAGTTCAAGGTTGGACTAGCCAAGTTAACCATCAACAGAGTTTTTTTGAAATTAGAGTTGGGCATAGATTATGGGTTAAACTCTTATGTAATAGTATTAAAAATAAAAACTCAAATTAGACAATAGTTTCGGAACGGAAAGAGTCTTTATTATTGATTAACTGTCATGCGCTCATCATCATATATACATCTCAATAAAAGATCAGACACTGTTCGCAACAACAATCTACACTTTGTTATATACACAAGGGATGAAAAAGAAAGGAAAAGATTAAAAAAAAAAACAACAACAACAATCGGAGAAATTAGACCCTTCCATTGTCAATGTTCAAGAGTGGCAAATCTTCTGAAAGATGTGGGTGAGTAAAAATATATTGGCTTAGGAACTTGCATCCTTAACGTATAAAAGTATAATCTCTTTGTAAATAAATAGTCCATATTAAATTTCATATTTGGATTGAGGAAGTAAATGAAAAATGTGATTGATGTCTTCTGAAAAATACTAAACTTTATTTCTTTATTTTATCAATTTGGAACCCAAATCATGCATGATGCTACAGGCCTACAAATCCTTTAAAGGTTACGCGTTTCTTTCAAGGGTATCAAAAAAATAAAAATAAAATCTCTGTACCAAGAAAAATGAAGAACAAGAAAGTAAAATGTTGGTTATTGAAATAGAGATGCCACGTAAGTCATAATGCAAAGAGAATAAACCCTCTTTTTCATTTTGGTTTGGTCATGATTTGCCTTTTCGTTCAGGCGTAGATAAGCATGGATTTAAACGCATCGAAGGAACGTTATCGTTTATCCACGAAAATGCTCTTTTGGCGAACATGTCAATATCTTCTTGATTGTTATTTTGTTTGCTAAAAAAATAATACAACAAAAAAATTACAATTATTTTGAGACAGAAAAAATTACAACAAACTTCGAGATTTTGATCAACCAAAATAATACTTTCTTAGGCGAAATCTAGTTAATAATAATTAATTAGTTCAAATTGTACTAAAACTGAAATATAAAAATAATAATGAATTTAGAGCAGAAAGAATAATACTAGTAACAAGTTAATGTTTTTGGAAACTGAATATATTTCATACTATGTAAATTCAGAAAAAAAATAAATAAATTTATTGAATTAAAACAGAATAGAATTAATAAGATTTTTCTTTTGTAAGAGTATGTATATCTTTCTTTCAAAAAAAATAAAATAAAATTACTGAATAGATTTAGGAGTTATTGTTTTCTTATTACTTTTTTTTTTTTTAACAGCGAAGGATGCTGAAGTCTAAGATAATAAATAAAGTACATTACAGGAATATGATAACCCAATAACATCATACTCCCAACGATGATCCGGATCATGCTAGAGTTTTAAGCCAATAGGAGTTATGACAATAGGTGATGGTCACGAGTGGTATTATTCCGGTAACGTGTTGCAATTTATAAATAACTTAAGAGTAAAGTCTGTTTTTCCCGATAATATCATGATGACTCCAAAATAAATCCTTTTTTTCTAACTTCAAAAAAAAAAAAATCCTTTTTTTCTCGGGGTAATTAAGACATGCAAATCTGAAGGGGATCGCCATATCGAAATCCAGTCACGTATTCACAGAAAAGAGAGGGAATTGTTCCCAGAAACAAAGAAAGAAGGAGATGAGATGACCATCAAAATAGTAGTAGTACTCAGGACTGCTCATATCTATCAATCTCTCTTATCTTATGTAGACAAAAAGTCATCTTACAGTCACAGGGGGAAGTCATAATAGTGAACTCGAGGCTTCCCCGGATTGGCTATTCCCAGTGGCCACTGTCCTCCACCATTATTATTACTTACCCTTCTTATACCTTATCCTCAAAAACATAAATAGTGTACTAGTACTACTACCATTTCACACACTTGATTTAGATCACTGCAGCTAACAGCAGGTCTAGTACATTTTGCAAGTCATTTCCCTCCCCTCATTTGCTGCTGCTGCTTATCCCTTTTCCCAAAATGGATAACTATTGCTTACTATATGTGTCTGCCAATCAAATTATATATATATATATATATATTGACACATATACGTAGATATATTTAGGCTTCAGAGTGTTATAATTCCTTTCATCCAACCAAACTAAAAAGTATATGATAAAAGAAGAAGGAATGGGCAAAATCTTATCATCAGTTTCCCTTCACTCCCACCCCGCCATTGTTCCAAAATTAAAACCAATCAAATTCCAATTCCCATTTTGTGGCCCCGCCTCAATCTGAGAATTATGGGTCCCCGTGTTTTAGATTTCCGATGCCGGCTGGTTTGCCTGACTGGCTTCTCCTTCATTTTTTTTCGTTTTTCGTTATATAAATTAGTTGTGGTGTGGCTTAGGCTGATGAATGATGATGATGATCAGAGATTCACTGATGCCCATTGCCCAGATCTCATCTTGCCTTATCCTTATTTATTTCCCTTCCTCTTTTGCTGGACGACGTCACTTTTTTATTTACCCATTTTGTTTTGATACCAAAAAACACAACAAGTCAGCGTGACAGTCTTCCCATGCTGCCCTGCAGTTTATATTGCTCCCCTCAGGACATTATCCTATACAAACCAAACGCTGTAAACCATCATACGAACTCCTTTATTATTAGTTGCTTTCCTCGTTATATTTCAATTTTCAACTTTACGAATCAGCAACTCCAGCTGCATTTTTTTTTTTTCTTTCAGTTTCCACATAATTCTTTCTCATAATCACATTTGTGCTAACATTTCTTTTCTTTTCTTTTTCTTTCTCCAATAGAAGGGAGACAACGAGTTAGATGTGCAAATAATATCGTGTCACATACAATTACGATTGAATTTCTGATAGTGAATTTGTTAAGTTCATAAGACTAGTAAGACTAGCTAGTACTAGTCTAACCACTAACAATGTTCAATAATTTGTTGCAAAATTTGACTTGTACAAATTATGCTTCACATTTTAGCACGAACAAGGCTTGAGCTCCCATCACATCCTCCCATCCTTTGGACTCCATTGAACACAAAAATGTTACATCAGAAAATCCTATCTTTGTTTCGTTTTTTTAGTGCGTGTATTTTTATGTATTTTTTGTATTAAAATTGTAAAAAAGTATGAGGACAATTAGTATTAAAATAATCTGAAAAAAAAACATCCAAAAAATCAAACGAACAGATTAGGTTTTCCAAATATCAGTAGGATAATCTTTCAACCATGCGTTTTTACCCTGCTTGAGTTATATATTCACCTCAGAGTTGTTGTCTCTTTGTCTCTACTCTATGATGCATTTTAATAATCTACTCTTTTTCAAGTATAACATTATAAGGAAAAGCATTATTGTCAAAGTCACAATAAGTAAATTAAGACTTCAATTTAATTGATTCTTAGACAACAAAGATTCCCGATTCGGGTTTGACAAGAGTCGCACTGTAAGAACAAAGACTACTACTACTACTACAAGGACAACACCAAATCTCAAGAACTTTTTGCTGCCCAAAGGTGGATTCGAATAGTACTATTCCGCATAAATTACGGGTTGATGCCCCCAGAAAAGATTCCTTACTCTCAGTTGACTTGTTTCTTAGATTCGCTCCATGCATGCATACCACCAATTAGATTCCTATTTCTTGAATCTAGTTCGTAAAACCTACTTCATTCATTCACGTACATCCGATATTTATTTTAACTTTTTCTTATTAATTTTTTCGGGACTCGGTCTAAATGTACCAATTGTTTTTTAACGACATTCAAGAATAATAACTAACCACAATACCAAAAAAATTCTTTAATCGTAGGTTCCCGTACGAACCTTAGGCTAGAATCGGGCAAGCAACTAAATTAATCGCGCATTTTCATGTTTACACGATAATCCTAATTTTAGATCATCGTGCCCTAAGTACACAGATTTAGTGCTTGTTAACTAAGGTCTTAAGTGTGAGGACCACTTGTTAATTAAGTTGAGAAGCAGCCGTATGTCGGCCAGTCAAACTACAAAGAGATATGCGGGGGTAATGTGATTTCACTGATTTGTGACTAAAATTAACAAACAAATCATGCTTAAAGGGATCACTAGTTAAGTACTTTCTTGACCCAAAAAGTTTGGCATGGTCTGAATTCACGGTTTATAAGTGCTTAATTGATTAAACACAGGTACATAATTTGCCTAATGTTTTCATTTGTCTGTTTTCATTTGTTAATCTTTGTATTTATTTTCCTAACGAAAAAAGTACATTGCCTTTTCTGTTATTGTTGAATGTTGATCATATAAAGCTACTTTTGCCGAAACCAACTGAACACGAAATTAATGATCCCCAAAAAAAGTATTTTGAGAGTCAGTAGGCATGCACTTTGTAGTTTAGAGTGATTAAGACAATTGGGGGAACATATGACTGATATGAATTTGTTGTGTTTATTTTAATTCTTATACATCCTCTCTTCATTCCATAGCAATGTTTTGCTTCTAACAACTATTTTAATTCTTATACATCCGAATTTTTAATGTTTATTTACAAAAATAAAATGAAACAATTAAAAATGTAAGAGAGTAATTCCTTTTTTGAATATGAAAACTGGAGTTTTCTGGATGTCCGAGTGGGAAGCTCGCATGTAACCATAAAGGTGACGAGATCGAAAGTTTAAATCTTGTAAAGACGCAGAGCAAGCAAACAAAATGCAAAATAATGTACTCCTTCCGTCCCAAAATTATTGTCCATTTAGATTTTTAATTTTAGTTTAATTTGTACTAAAACTGAAAATCCAAGACAATAATTATAAGACGGAGAAAATATTATACAACAAGATAGCATTTGCCGGGGGTGGGAATGGGCCAGTTGGTGGAACTTTGGACCTCAAGGCAGCGGCCCAAACGTGAATGGTGAGATCCATTTTCATATTTACGTTTTCTCCTCTAAAATTTCATGCAATGATGAATGATGCGCGTATTATAGTAATACTGTTATTAACAAGAATTTGGAGGTCAAGTCCGATGATGATTCGTCGATTAGGTTGTTCTCTTTAACCTTGCGGAGACGACGCCGGCGGCTGAGCTCAACTACAGCTTCACCTGAGACGTCTCCGTTCACTTGACCGATAATTGTGTTTGGGTAATTAATTTACTGGACTCTTTCTCCCTTATGTTTTTTTTGTGTGCGTATTATTTATTGATGTGAGAAGTAGTTTTAGTTTTAGTTCTTCACGCTAGATTGATTGTTAAAAGAGAATGTAAATTGATAATTTTGCCTTATTGATCCTAAAAATGAACCAGAATATGTACTCCCTCCATTCTATAATTATTGTCTAATTTGAGCTTTTATTTTTAGTTTAAAGACTAAAATGTCCAAATGGTCCCTTATATTTGGACTTACTTGAATTTACGTCCCTAACATTAACATTTCAATATCGTAATACCAAACGTTATGTTTTCACATTTTTTTGGTCCAATTTCACTGTTTATGCCACTTTTCTGTCCAGTTCGAAGTTGATCGGTACTCCCTCCATTCACAAATAGATGTCGTTGGAGGAAAACCCAAATATTCCAAAATAGATGTCGTTCTCACAAATCGAGGCATATTTTGTCAATTTTTTCCAATATCACCCTTACATTGGAAATTGTTGTGATATTTAATGTAAAATTGTATTAGAAGTGAATTTTATTGGGACTACAATTGAATTAAGAATAAATGAGAGTATTATAGTATTTTAACAAGATAATTATTGTCTCCTTAAATTTTGTGAAATCTCTCCAGCGACATCTATTTGTGAATGGAGGGAGTAGTTAACATGCCGGAATCAGGGGTATTTTCGTCTTTTCATATAATTTAAACTTTTATTGAAATTTAAATCATTAAAAATATTATAAAATTCACATTTAATTATTTAATTTTTAAAATATTATTTTATTAATTTAAGTATTATTATAAAATTTAAAATTTACATTATTTTTAAAAATTACTTTTTCTATTTATCATTTGTACTGGATACAAAATAAATATTAATATGTTTCATTTTTAACCCCGTATCATCTTTGTGTTAGCATTCTTTTTTGGTTTTTTGTTGTTCATCTTTAATTTTTCTTCCTCATCATCTTTTCTCTGTAAAATTTTCTCAGGAAGGTAACAGTTGATTTTTTGTGAAAAAATATGTAGACTCCCATTGCATTCAACTTCTCAGGATCCAGTGAGCACATAAACTTATCTTAAAAGTCCATAATGTGGACCTCATTAAAGAAAGCCCAATTTTCATCCGTTAGGTGTCCATTTGGAATATTTCAGCTCAAGCAAAATGATTGATGGGATCGAAATATCAATGGGTCATAGTTTATAAAATTATTAGGGGTCTTTGGTGTCCATGCGGTTGGCAAATCTGGATTTTAAATTAAACAAACAGAAAAGAAAGAGAAAATATTTTGCTCAGGGTGGAGTGCAAATAATATTCATATTTTGGGAAGGTTAAATAGCTTTTGTCATATTAAATTTTACAAACCATAATTTACTCAGCTACCATTTCAGTCAAGAGTTCTACGTTTGAATTACAAATTTTCATAAAAACCAAAAGGTAAAGTCGTTTTTAGGTCAATTAACCAACATGGTAAATTCGTTTTGAAGCAAGTACATAATAATCTTGTAAATATTTTGTGAAGGATGATTGCTTAACAGTAAATTTAATAGTGTTGACTCATCTAGAATCTAGATGATCAAGCATACCAGCAATGAAAATTGAAAAGAATTCAAGATGCAATCATTAGTAGCTGCGCGTATTATATCCTACACATTAGATTGACCCATAAATCATTTTTTACTCCCCAGAAAAATAAAGTTAGACTAGGAGGAGTTATTTCCATTAATGATTATTTTATATTAAAAAAATAATATTTTGCAACTAAAGATAAAATGAATATTTATTAGAAACTACAAGAAGAGTCCATCTTCTAACCCCCTTTTTTTAATGATATAATAATGGAATGATTAATTGCAGTTTTTAGCATTCGACTATTCGTTATAATTGACAATATTATTTCTTTAATGGATAAACAAGAGATATATATATATATATATCTTATAATTTTTGTGCTTCTAATGATTGTGAAGGAAAATCCAAACTGAACCATAGAGTTCAAGATGGAGATTTTAGTGTTTCCTTTCCATATAATAATCCAAGTTGAAAAGATCAAAAACTTGTTACTCTAAAATATTTTATTATTCTCACCAAAGCAAGTCCAAACTCCAAAGGTGGAAAGAAACACTTTACATGGCTTAGGAAGAGAGATGGAAACAAATAAAAAAAAGTACTAGTAACAAAATAAAAGTGACGTGGACTGACTCGATCTTATCCAAAACTTAGTAGTGTAGTTTGTGACGGCTAAGATGGGCGGCAGCAACCTGGCATATTCGGATACTACGTGGCAAACAAGCCCGATGCCACCTCACCCTCCAAATCGTAAAGGGGGAGAGAGAGAAAGAACAATTTTGAGGAAACCTCCTCCGCGTTTTGACGTCATCATTGGACGCTTTCCATCTGCACGGAGAAAGCGGATTGGTCGAAACCACGCTTTCGAGCTAAAGTACTTCCAACGACAGCTCAGGCGAAGCCAAATCGGAGTAGTATCCTTAAAACTGTACAAAACGACAAAGCGCCACCTCTCTCGGGCTGTTGCCGACCACCGCACGATTCGTTGCATCCCTGTCATTTTCTGCTATTTTCACACCTAAACTCCAGAGTCCAGTCTTTATAATTTCTCTAATTGCGATTTACCCCTTCGAGTTCTTCAATTTGTAAAATACCCCCGTGAGAAGATCATAGCGCCCAATCACTTTTTTTTGTCTTTGACAATCAATCACCACACAACCCACAATCAATCACCACATAACCAACTTAGAAAAAAAAAACAAACTTTTTTTTGGAATAAACTAATTTGGTTATTTGAACATAATCAGTTTATGTATTAACTATTTGTATCCAAAATCAATGAATTGTAAACTTGCTTTTTTTTTTTTTAATACATGTCATACGTACTTACAATATTACATGAGTGAAATACATTGAAAATAAGAATACTACGATAATAAGTGGAGACTTTATACACACTTCTTTCTGTTAGTCGATTAGATGCTTGAAAGACCTTCTAACAACAAAGGACGATTAAAACGCTATTGCTGAGAATACTTCTTTGACAACACCAGAGTAATCCTGTGGTTTTATCGCTTGAGCAAGATCATTAATTTTCCATTAGGAACTTACCTAAACTTGAAAGTTAAATAATTAGAAATATTATATACATAATTCACTTAATTCATCTCACTATTGTATCTCATCTTACACAGCATTTAATTATTGACTGAAATTTAATAAGTGAATTTAATTATTTTTTATTAAATATATATACTTTTTTGATTTTTTATATCTAAAATTTTAAAATAAATAGATCCTAATCTCGAAAAATATAAACCCTTAAGGAGAAAATTATAATAATACAAATAATTATCAATTGAGCCAATATCGATAAAAAAAAATATAATATTTAAATTGACTTATTTAAATGTGGTGTAGGAAGTGGTGCACAAGTGTAGAAAATTATTATCCAATAAATGAAAGACATGTAAGGTGACATGCAAGGGTGAACCGAAATTGGTGATATGAATATTTTTCCTTTTTGTGTGTTTGGAAAATACCGGATCTTATGCTATCAACTTAAAAGTACATATATATATATAATTTTTTTTTTGGCGGTAAAAGTACATATAGTTTTAAATCACATTATTTCAATTACTTTCTTTCACCATTTTCACCATTCCAATTACTTTAGAAATACCAAGTGTTCCAATAACGAAATGTTGAGAACAAAACTTTTGGACCTCAATTTATTCACATCATTGGATATGAGGAAAATTTCCTTAGAAATATAGTGCTCATAGAGTGTAACTTCAAAGATTAGTTTACAAAATACTAAAACCTGAGGGGCTCTTGTACATTTAACTCAAATAATGATGTCGTTGATTTCTATTTTTAAAAATTTAAAACATAAAATATATACACCTAGAGTAAAGTTGACACACGTGTAACATATTGGCAAGAAAGCATTAGAAATTTTAGAATAACCAATTAAGCATGCAAACGCCATATTTCTTCGTGTGACAAACTGTGTGTTGGAGTGTGTCGTCATGTGAAATCTCTTTTTCTCAATATTTAATCATTATTTATTTTGTTTCTTTCGGGGATCATACCACAACAAGACTTGTGGACAAAATTATAATTCCCATATAAAATAACACCAGATGGTGGCGAAATTGAGTTTTGCCTTTGCTTTCATTAATTTAATGTTTTATTGTTAGGAAAGCAAATGCATTGCATCATGTGTGGTTTGTAGTTTAGTCTTCCAAAATCCAAAGTACGGGTTTATTAATTTGGTGGGACAATTAATTATTTTGAGTAATTAATTTAAGCTGATTAAGTCAATGGATTACCGACTTCACATCAAATAGTAGATGTTCGGAACTTCAACTTGAATCATACGCGCGAATCTGAGTTTAATGGAGCATACTTCCGACTTACCTTTTCTTCGTGAATAGATGTTGAATCTTATATTCGTTATACCTATATAAAGCAATAATAATACGCTGTATATAATGTCAAGGTTAATTAAAAATAACATTATTAAGTTTTTGCATATTACATAGTGTTCACCGGCAATGTGTTGACTGTTATTGATTTTAACTCATACCCCCTCCATTTCAATTTGTAGGTCGTTTTATGTTTGGAGAGATTTTTCAAAATGTAGGTTCTTTTTCAACTTTTAGGCAAATTAATGACTACTTTTCTAATTTTACCCTCAATAAATGATGTCAATATATTTTCATTTAGTCTTGTTTATAGTCTCAATGTAATTAACAAGGAGTAAAATAGATATTTAACCTATGAATTAATTGTTAGATAATTGTCTCTTTAGTTTACGTGCAATATCTAAAATGACTTACATTTTAAAATTTAGTTTACGTGCAATATCTAAAATGACTTACATTTTGAAATGGAGGGAGTATAGTTGATCTCGTTGCTCAAAGTCGATTTCCTTAATGTATGGAAACTTTTGGCCGTGACATTTTATATCCCGCGAGTTGTTTTGATTCAAAATTATTATGGAATACTCTCCATTCCAAAATAAGTATCGTTTTGGGAAAATAGAAAAATTCCAAAATAAGTGTCGTTTTCGGATTCCAATGCACTTTTTGTCAAAAATTTCCAAACATACCCTCAAAAAAATAATATTATTGGTGAACATTTATTTTAATGAGGTTGGTTGAGGATATTTTAATAATTTAGTTACCCTATTTAATGTTTTCTTAAACTATGTGCAAACTCTAAAATGACACTTATTTTGGAACGGTGAGAATATAAAATTATTGAGATTTAATTAACCGAAACTTCGAGAATGATAATACTAGTAATAACTCCTTATAATGACAACAATAATAACGCAAAATTTAACAATGGTGACATTAGCTGTAACAATATCATTGTCATTACGATTATGATGGTAGGGATAAATCGGTGCTGATGACGGGCCGACAGTCGGAACAACCATTACGTACGATGATGGCTATGCGGTGGTAATGATACAATAGTGTCGGCATCGGAACAATCTTTACAATGATGTCAGAGCGTTAGCGACAACAATAATAGTGTTAGTATCGGAATAATCTTTACAATAATGGCAATGCTTTGACAATAACAATAATCATATCGGTATCGACAACAATGACAATAACTGCAAAAATAATGGTGATAGCTGATAATGACAGTGGTAGGCGTTGGTGATAACAATAACAATGTCACTATTAAAACAATTTCTACAATGATGGGGATGCGTTGGCAATAACAATAACCGTGTCGGTGGCGACAGGGGCAACAATAACTGTAAAAATGGTTGTGACTGTGTGACAGCTAATAATGACAGCGATATGCGTTCGCGATAACAATATCACTATCAATGCCGAATCAATCTTTGCAGTGGTGGCGATGCCTTAGCAATAGCAATAACACATGAAGAAATAACAATAATTATAAAAATAGCCGTGACAACTGATAATAACAGCGATAGGCATTTTGAAGAAAATTTTAATATGAGGCTACTCATCAGATTTTTTTTTTTGTTTGAAAAATGATGAATTTGTGTCTCCATTAGTTTCAAAGCAATGGTCATATTCGTATTAAGATTTTTATATGTTATTAAGGGCAATATATGAAGTAATTATTTATTATTCTTGTAAAATTTGAGGAACATAATGAGAAAAAGTAATTACTATGAACAAAACATTTTGAACAAAGCAAGTACGATACTAAACAAAATTTTCGTGTAGAAATCATTAATGTAACTGTATATCGTGAGAGAATATTGAGTGAACAACTGAACATATTAATACATTGAGCGACATATGAGTATATTGCATAATTAAATGTTACGCCCGAATGATGCACGAGTAGTAAATATATATATATATTTTTAAAAAACTCTTATTTGATAAAATGCGAAAAAAGATTATTTCACAACTACGTTAATATGTAGCTTGTCTCAGTGCCACATTTTGTTATCGGCACCTAATATATTTTAATCCTGATTTTTTCATATTATATTATAATAAGGTAATATCTAAGAGTGATCACTGTGATAATGTTAGCGGTGATGGCAATAAAAGTAGATCTAATAGCAACTACGATTATTACAATTATTGTTGTAGCTAATAATGATGGCATTAGCGATAAGAAAACAATTACAATGACGGAATGCATTGGCAGCAATAGTTTTAATTGTAACGTTGATGGCAGTGAGAATGATCTGAAAAGTGTTTTGAGCACCTTACGTAGTTTTAAATGTGAGATTAGCCATCATATCTCTCGATTGAAAATTGAGATACGAACTTTATTTTTGACAAGAAGAACTATATATTTTGAGATACGAAGATGTTTTTACCTTATTTTAAGGACCAATATACAAACTTTTAATCCTTTTGTCTTATTAATAATCTTTTTTTTTTATCGAATTAATGGTTTACTTAGATATTTTAAACAATACGATTGAACAAAAAAATACATTGTGCATAAATAATTCATGTAAGTATCGAGTAAACATGTTAAAAGAATTTAGAGCAATGTTGTATATTTATAATCCTTATTTTTCCCGTCTTCTATAATGTATACTAGTGTTGGTGGCATAAATAAGAAAAACAGAGGGAGTAACAAATGGGCAAAAAAAAAAAAAAGAAAAAAATCCGTAGAAAAGAAATTATGTTAGAGAAAGTCCAAGAAATTTCGAAGCCAGAAAAAGAAAAAAAGAAAAACAAGAAAGGTCAAAATGCAAACAGCAGTAAATGGGACACCTGAATATCTAATAAGTAATTAATATCCGTAATCTAATAAAACTTCTTTCCTCCCTAAATTCACTCCCCGGCATTTTCTCTTTTTTTCCTATATATACGCCTTTTTTAATGTCTCGCATCAAAACCCCCAAAATCTCTCCCACCAAAATTCTCAACCCATTACAAAAAAGCCCGCAAAACCAAATACTCCGTACAACAGAGGCCGAAAAGGATTTTTTTTTTTTCTTTTTTACATAGAAATTAATTCGAGGAGGAGGAGAAGAAGATGATGTACAATTACAATCCGATTAGCAATGATAATATGAACCCCTTTGGGATTCGGAACAATCCGACCGCTTCTTGGACCAAGTACGAGGACAAGTTGTTCGAGAAGGCGCTGGTTGAGTTCCCGGAAGGCGAGGTGGACCGGTGGCAGAAGATCGCCGCCGTGCTGTGCGGCAAAACTCCCGACGACGTCAGGGCTCACTACGAGGCTTTGGTTCACGACGTTTCTGAGATTGATTCGGGCCGAGTTGAGTTGCCGACTTATGCTGATGAAGCCTTTGGTTGGGAACAACCCGGGTCGAGGACCAGCCAGATCTCTTTCGGGTCATCCGGGAAAACCAAACACGGCGAGACTGAGCGCAAGAAGGGTAATCCTTGGACTGAAGAGGAGCACAGGTATTTTTACTCTTCCCCCCTAAATGTTAAAAGTTTTGATCACCGAGTTAATCAATATTTGGTTACCGATTATAATTCATCCATGGATCTTTTCACCCAAATGTTTTTGATTATTTATTATTTATACCAGTTCAACTGGATGCTTTTTCATTCATATTGTTGCTGTTCAAATTTGGGGCTATTATGTTTTGAGTGGTTAGGAATGGGGCAAATATGAAGTTTGGAATTAGGTGTTTTTCTTTTCGGTGGATGGATGATGAGAATCAGGAGTTGATGGTGGGGAGGGTGGAGGTTTAAGAGAGAATCCCCTGCTTTTGCTTTCAATTCAAGTTTTCTGGATGATTGTGCTGTTAACCAACAGGCCGAATGTGAGGTTTTAGAGTTTAGATAACGAAATCTATATTAAGTTTTATTGTTTAATAATGACTGTTTTCAAAACTCCAACCTTAGTTTTTTTAAAAACATTTGTGGCCCCTAAATCCTGGGAGAGAAATTTAAGGGCTGTTCTGTAACTCTTTACTGTATAAAGCTTCATTTATATAGCTTTTCTTTTCAAAGTTGCATTTTGGTGCATCTTCATTTTTGAAAAGATCTGATTGCTTTGAACTACTCTGAAATGGAATCAGATGGTGCTTGTTGGTTACCAAGTTTTTTTGGCATAACTCTGAATCACCACTTGCCTTTAAAAACAGTATTCTGATCTTATACGCGAGAATCTCTGAACTTAATAGGCAAAATGATAATGACCACCTGATACTTGATCAAATGGCTATCGATTTGTTTTTGTATGTTGCTTCCTATTTTGGGAGTTTGATCGTATTTGTGTGTCTAAGTTGCCTGGTCTTTTTGGGAATTGCTTGCTGTTCAGATTTCTAAATCTGTTGAATACCAAATATTCATTGCCTTGGAATGCATGAATGCTCTCCTTTGACAGGTTGTTTCTGCTTGGACTGGAGAAATACGGCAAGGGAGATTGGAGAAGCATCTCAAGAAATGTGGTGGTAACAAGAACTCCTACTCAAGTGGCCAGTCATGCTCAGAAATACTACCTTCGCCAGACTGCTGTAAAGAAAGAAAGGAAGAGATCTAGCATCCATGATATAACAACTCCATTGGACACCGAAACAGTGCCCCCTCCCAACAATTTTACAAATCAGGGGGGGTACCAGTCTCAACTTTCTTAAGAGATGCTGAAGAAGTGGGAAACTCCATATATGATCATTCTGTGTACAAAGTGGTAGATTTTTGGACAGTCCCAGCCTGTAAAGTCATATTCTTTGAGATTCAGGGTAGCTAGCGCATTAGTTAGGGAAGGTCTGAGTTGTGACTATATAGGTTTTCGTCGTTGGTTTCAGTATAAGTAGAATGGTTGTATATGGGGATTATGTTAGTTTGGTTTAGATATGGAGACTTTGGCATAAACAGACTAGCCGGGAAGGTCAGAATGAAGAGGTGTTTTTTGTTCCTAGAACTGGAGTGTTATTTGAGTTCATATGGCAAAAGATGCACTCGACTTGATGGTCTACTGTTTGCTGCCTCTGAATTTAATCATTTATTTATTACAATAAAGTTTCTTCTTAGTAGCATTGGTCCTTGTTCTTGTGTTCAGCTAAAATTTCAACTCAGTTTACTGCTCCAAGATAGTATTACATTCAGTACGGTCAATCCGGGTTATTGGTCTTTAAGACTGCATTTCCCTGTCTTTTGAGAAAGACTGACTTTCCAAGAACGAACTCCATGGCGCCATTAGATTGCTATTCCGTATCAGTATTATGGCCGCATTTCCCTGTTTTTCTTTAAAAGGAAAGAGTGAAAAATCCATCAAAGTTACAAGTTGCGGTAGCCTTAACTCTCTTGAGTTTCACTACAAATTAACTTTTGTTAAATCTGTATTCAAAGATCCTACCTCTGTCTGCATTTGGAATGTCCATCTTTACCGTGGAGAATCACTACAAATTAACTTTTGTTAAATCTGTATTCAAAGATCCTACCTCTGTCTGCATCCCAAATGTCCATCTTTATCGTGGAGAATCCCAAATTTTGAAGATTCTCCACGTTTTGAGTGAAGGAACCCCTTCAATGGATCAATTGTCTATGTTAAGCTTGGAGTTTTGAATTCTCCAATTTGATGGAAGTGGTAACTGTTATTATAAACTTATCATCATCCGATCTGCATATTTAACGCGACTTTTGAAAAATATTGATCAAGATTTGTATTAGTACATATTTATAGTCCGAATAATATAGAACAAAAGTAATAATTAAGAAAAGAAAACTTATTGTGTTGACTTTATTCATTAGTTTTGTAAACATCCTAAAAAAAGTTGAAAAAGAAATTTTTTTGCAAATTGTACAGAACTCAAGTTTTTCTAATGCAAACTTTTAACAAATTTCTTGCATCGAAATTTTCGTTGGCTTATTGTACTTGACAACAAAGTTGACGTGTGATATATACAATTTTATTTTATTTACCTTTTTTGATTGTGTATTTAAGATTGTGTGAGAAAACAATTTTAAGTTCCATTTGCAAGCTTTTCACCTTTGTAACAATCATGATGGCACCAAAAAGATTACAGATACAAAAAATTAAATGACCAGTCAGTTCAGGTAAAGATGACCAATATGACTGACATCGGTTTTATTCGGACGAGACATACAACATCCTGAACAAGAATAAAAGAGGGTAAGCGCCGGTGCCATCATAATTAATCTTGCAATTCCATTTGCCAATCAGGGTTGTGGTGCAAACCCACTCTTGATCTTCTGAATGGTGGCGATGTCTGTCTTGAAAGACTTAGCCAAAACATCATCGCTGATGCTGGTGTTGAAGACAGTTCCAGGGATTGAAACTGTGCCAGCATTAGCACTTCCGAACGCAGAAATCGCGGTGGCGGATTTGTCAGGGTCACAATTGTACTGGAAATGAACAAGTCCCTTAGGAAACACAAACAAGTCCCCGGTTTGAAGTGTTTGAGTAAAAAGATTGTTCTTGGTGTCCACAAATCCGACTCCTAAAGTACCCATTAGAACGTACAACAGCTCGGCTGAGCGAGGATGAGTATGTGGAGGATTGACAGAGCCAACAGGGTATTGCAAGATTGCTAATGAAACACTCTGTCCATCGAGAGCCGGGAACTCGGCCAGGCTTGCTTTTGTAGCCTTAAAAGCAGGCGGCGGCGCTGACAGGAAAATGTCACGCAGGCCGATAAAGGTGAAAAAAGTTCCGTTCACAGAAGTAACATTTGGTGGGACTAAGAAATCTGAGGTAATGTCCGGATCTCCTGCCCTGACCCTGTCAAGAAGGGATGCGAACGCTAATGTTGATAGCAAGAGGAATAACTCAAGTTTGAATGCCATTTGCTGGAATAGGCCAGATTAAGTTGAAAAACTGATGCAAACTTGAGTAAACTTGATTGTAGCAGACTGCGGTGTCTGTTAAACTAATTTGATCTGTATTTATACAGCTACATCGATCACGACTCAGGTGGAAGGAATTATGCTGGGATTCCTCTTGATCTGAAACTTCGATGCCCTTGTTTTGGATAGTAAACGGAGAAGGGTCCACTTAACTGTCATCTGACTCGTCTTTTCTTGATTTCAAAATGCATGAAATTCAGGGAAAAGTGGATGAACTTGGTACTCGAAAAGGGCTAGGATGCTGGCCAATGAGAATGAAGTATCCATGAACATTGAAGAAAACGTGATTCATTGTGCATATTGAGTTGATATTTTAATCTTGTTTACTTTAACACATACAGATCAGATTGTAATTATTCATAGTTTTTGCCTTTTTTATTCCATTTTGGTGAAGTTACCCAAGAAGGCGGCCGAATACTACTGAGGAGTGAGGATACCTTGACAGATAGACACTCAAGAGGAAGGGGAAGCAATCATTGCCACATTGCTTTCATCCATGGGGAAAAATGATTCCGATAAATATCTTGAGAGCCTCAGAAAATGCTAGAAATACTATTGTGACAAAATCTACACAACTAAGAGTGAATAGAACAAACAACAAAGACATCCTCCTTGTGTCAAACCCCAAAATATGTCCCAAATAAAAGTAGTAGACTGAAATATAGTTGTTTCAGGGAGTGGTCAGAAAAAATGTATGCCGGAAATCTAATTTCCGTTTTTCATTGTAATGGTAATAAAACGGATTTTCAAATTCCGTTTTTGTAGAATTAGTTGTAATTAGTACTTTATAATACGTTGATTATAAAAACGGATTTTCAAATTCCGTTTTCACTTAACAATTTATATAGAATTTGCCCGAGCAACCAAAAAACGGAAAATAATTTTTTTTCTGAAACCTAAAACGGAAATCGAAAATCCGTGCGAAGGTTGTATTTTCAATAAAAAACGGAATTGCTATATCCGTTGATAAACCTGTAAACAGAAAGAAAACGGAATATCTATATCCGTTTTAAACCTGTAAAGAAAAAAAAACGGAATTACTATATCCGTTTGTAAACTGGTAAACAAAGAAAAACGGATGTTCGACATCCGTTTTTAAACCAGTAAACAGAAAAAAAACAGAACAGGTTTGCAATTGCAAACCTGTTGAAACCTGTTAAAAAGCAGTTAACAAACAACACCAAAACAACACCAACAAGACCTCAACTCAAATCAAATAACCCTTGAATTCACACATTAATTCAACAAAATATTTCAATTCTAACATGTTTAAATAAAAGACTACATCACAAAATATTGATCAAAAGTAGATTATCAACAAAATGATGCCATTACAATTCCTCCTCGGGTTGGGCAGTGGATGGCGTGTAGCGATTGACTTTCTTTAGTTTTCTACGCGGCCTTGCTAACGCCAAAGGTGGACTAGATTCCACATCCATATTTGTAGATTCACCTTCTTGGTTGGCTTCGTCCTGATGATGGGGGGTTGGAGTTTGAAACAAGTCGGCATTGAGTTCAAAATCAAATTTCTGGTTCTTCTTCTTCAACAATTTTCTGCCTTCCTCCTCCAATCCCACGGTGAGGAATGTTTCGTTTGCGAACTTTGCCAACCGGTTGAGAAGGTTGTGGTTGAAGATCAACAAGTGATTGTGTGGGTATCAAAATTGGCATCTCATGTGCTCCAAGGGATAAATCACTTATAGAATGAGAAGTGAGTTCAAGAAGGAGATTCGTACAAACTGAATTTTGGCAGACATCTTCTGATTTCTTGTAGTCTTCTACCATTTTGCAGATGTCGCTCAAAGCATCAGCCTAAAATCAATTTAACCATTAAAAATGTAATTAAAAAAAATAACAAACCTGAAAATTCTTTTTTAAAAAAAGAAAGAAACCAGCTTTAAAAAATAAAAGAGAAGATTAGAGATAAAAACTAAAAGAAACCCAAATGTCCAGAACTTAATCACCAACAAAGGAAAAACATTTCAAGATTTTTTTAACAAATTTTAGATGCATTCAAACCTGCTGACGGATTGAAAAACGGGAGAAATAAATGCAAATTATTGTAAGGAAAAAAAAACAAAGGACTTGTCAATTTAAAAAAAAAAAACAAGTTTACAATTTAAAATAAAATTTAAAAATGGAACTTGAAAGCAGAAAACAATAAGATCCACAAGCACCAATAACACCATTTGTACAGAATATACCACCATGTAGCACTAACAACAAATCATACACAATGAAGATGCTAATGCAGTTATTCTCAAGAAAAAAAGAAACCAGCCTTAAAAAAAAAAGAGTAGAGATAAAAAGGAAAATACTTACATAGAATTTTGCACGATCAGAATGTTCACGATACCCTTCCTCCTGAAAATTGTACTTATTGGGATCCTTGATAAATTTGATGGTATTATTTTCATACCATGGGAGATAATCATCATCGGTTGAGGATTGAGCACTCGGAGATCCAGCCACAATGGAGTCTGCCCTGTTGTTCCATTTTTCGATGTATTCACGATGATGTAACTCCCAATTGTTTCCACCTCTTCCAGTCCTACCATACTTGTGCAACTTTTCCCATTCTTGGAAACCAACAATCATTGGTTGTGGTGGGATGAATTGTTTGAAGCCAAATTGTCGCATCACACGGTCAACTTGATGCGGTTCAATGACATCCCAGCAAATTAGCCAAGTGTTGGATTGCCAATGATCTCGACCCCGTGTACATCTTTCAGGTATCTCCACTCCTTCATAAGGTTGCCAAATAAACTGAAATAAAAAACAGAACATACAATCAAGGCTGTCAGAATAGAATACAAAAGGAATGTAGACATTTTGCATAAAGAAACAGAATACAATAGAAAATGCTTTTTTTTTTTCTTTTTTCTATTGTTCTTTTTTTTCTTTCTATTTTTTAAGATTACATAAAGAATGGAACAAAAAGGAAGCAATGTCCTAATTAATTGTAAGAGGCAGCTTACAAAAAGAAAAAGGAAGGTATGGCCTAATTTGCTTTATTATAACAGATTGTTAAAAAAAAAAAAAAGAGGCAGCTTTCTTTGTACATTGTAAAGTAGCATATTAACTAAATCACATTTCTACAAAAATAGTGCAAAAGCCATTTATTCATTAAGTTCAAATTCATTCAAAAAGAATTTAATCAAATATAAAATTAGAAACCCTTACATCTTAAACCTTCCTAAGGCTCGCGAGTTGATCTCGTTGTGCTGGGAGACAGTGAGAGGCCACCTGTGAAAAATCCAATGAACACCTCCATCTTGAACCCAAGGCCAAGGTGTGATCGTCGTCTTCCGGATTTTTCCTGATGGGGCGAATCCTTGGGATTCGTTCATAAGCCCAAATCTGTAAATGAACACATGTTAGGTTAAAATAAAAAAAATTGTTATACATAAAAGGAAAAAATAAAGTAAATCAAATTCTACCTGCAAAAGAATCAAGCATCCACCTATATCCCATTTTATCCTTTTTGATGCTTTACAAAGATTATTATACAACACTGCAAGACATGCATTCCCCCAACTTAGTTTTCTACAAGTCTTAAAATCCTTCAGTAAGGGCAAATAAAGCAAAGGCACAGTATTTCCGGTTGTGTCAGGAAATAGTGAACCTCCAATTGCCCACAAAACAAAAACCTGAGCCCTTTTCTGGCAAGCATCATCGGAGACATTTGATGGAAGTTTTCGCTTACACTCATCTGCCAGCGAAGTGATTATAAGTTGGTTGGACCCTTTTTTCAATTTGGGCGTGAATCCCAAAAGCTCCTGGCACATTGGAACCCAACTAGCTGGTGGCGAATCTTGGCGATTCGGGGTTTCCATCAATTCTCAGTCCCAAAAGAACTTCGACATCTTGGAGTGTAATTGTTGCTTCCCCCATTGGGAAGTGAAATGTATGTGTTTCAGGCCGCCATCTTTCAACCAATGTTGTCACCAGGGAGTTGTCTAATCGAATGAGACCCGTCTCAAGGAAGTATCCAAAACCCATTTTAGCCACGTAAGCTTTAACACAGTCATTGGTCATTGCGTATAGCTCCCAAAGTAGATTATCAAATCGTCGACACTTATGGTGTTCATAAATGAATTTTGGCTCACTGTTCCAAACGACATCAGATCGATGATCACCCTGAAGATAAAGAAGTGTAGAGTCGATCGGACCCTTATTTGTGAATTTTGGGGCTTGCGACGAAGAAGAACTAGCCATATTACTGAAAAAACCAAAAAAGGCTATTAGTATGGTCCACTGAGAAACTAAACAAACCAGGTTATCAAACCAGAAAATTTCAAACCAGGTTTTCTAACAGAAACTAAAATAAAAAGCAGGTTTTCTACACTGCTTCACCAATGATCATGTCAAGTTCATATAAAAAAAACCAAAAGCAGCAGCAAACATATATAAACAAAGTCCCGTCTTGGATAGTAGGCAAAACTAGTTAAATATTTCAAATATTTTACACAAAATCTACTACATATGCTGTGTTCCAGAATAAATGGTGCCACACTGACCAGTAGCAGCTATGCAAATCTATGTAATCTCAAATATTTTACACAAAATCTCAAATGTGTTTCTGTTTTTGTCCAAACACATATACTGAAATGTACAGCATTTCCTTTGCTAAAGGTCGACCTTGTCAAGCAAATGAACTGGTTAGCTTTTCAGTTCAAATCAAGTTCCAATCAATGCCAAAACGAAAGGTTGACAAATCAAGTTCCAATCAGTTCAAATCAAGTTCCCTTCATTTATGTTAAGAAGCAAACAAATTTGTTCAAAGAAAACACCCAACCCAACACACGGCCAAACGGATTTGGGACAAATACTCACCCCGTCAAACGGAATACCAAAAAATTCTCATACTACTTACTGCAGAAAGTAATATGCAAAATTAAGACGAATCAAATGAAGAATCAAAAGAATCATAACCAAACAGAAATTGAAATTACTGATATATGCAAAATTACTGATATACTACTTACCTTTTTAACACTCACGCCGAGACGGGACAAACGGGCAGGAGCTCTTTGATGGTGAATTGGGACTTGGAAGACGGGACGGAAGACGGGAAGACGGGAAAAGATTCCGAATTGGGACTTGGGGAAAATTAGGGCAAAATTGGGGGAAAATTGGGACTTCGGGAAAATTAGGGCAAAATTGGGGGAATTGCAGAAACGTGGAGGAACAAACAAGAACAAAGGGGAAAAAAATGGGAAAATGAGAGAATATGTAGAATTAGGGGAAAATTCCAGCAAAAATATGGTTAAACTGGAGATGGTGGCCGGCCGGTGAAGAAACGGGGAGGAAGAAGCAAGAAAAAACGGGAAAAAGATTCAGTTTTGACTAAATTTGCGTTTTCATAAAAACGGATTCCCAATATCCGTTTTAGTAAATTTACAAAAAACGGATATCATAAATCCGTTTTAACTATACAACGGATTTCATTAATCCGTTTTTTAAGACGATGACCTGGAATCCTGTAAACGGATTTTATAAGACACAAAACGGAATTTAGCGGATTTCTAAATTCCGTTTTTTATGTTTGCCTTAAAACGGATATTCAAATTCCGGTTTTATTACTCTACATGTTATTCTACACGAAACACATATTACAAACATCCAACTGAGATAAAAATATGCTTCTTCAAAATAAAAAACCAAATTGATCATCCAAATAAGTCTTTTACACAAACAGAATCAAATATCTACTACACAAACACAAACAGAACGGAGGGATTCAGTCCTCTTCAACATTTTCGAAACCATTTGCGCCCAAGTTGACTTCCAATCTAGTCCGATCAGCTAAGCGGTGCGAACGATGACAATGCCTTGTTAAATGATCTCGACTACCGCATCTCCTACATCTTCTCGTGCACCCCCGCCGTATAATCCATGGACATCAAGAATCGCCGCTGTTGTTGACGCCTACGGCATTATACGAACTAAATTGACATAATCGGGAACAAGGTTCCACCACAGAACACCCACTCTTCTCTTCTTGGGACGGGAACAAACCTAGAATGACGAAATGCTCACGCCATGTGCTCGTCTTATAATATTCATGTATTATGTTTTCGGGTGATCACCAATCCACCGACATACGACCAATGCGTGCGAACAAGGAAGCCTGTAAGTCTGCCACTTCTTGCATGAACAACGCCAATCCTGTATTCTACTTTGTGTTCATTACCACCTTTCCCTATACGACGCCAACTGTAATGACCCCATACACTTGTTCTTGGAAATCATACACTCCACTTTGTGAGTTCTCTTGTATTCTTATACTTACGAATTTCTTCCAATATTTATCTCCGATAGAGTATTGCACTTCAAGGCATCTGCATACGATCACGAAAGAACTTAATTGTCTTCGCCAAAGTCGATTCCACCACACTCTAATTGGTAAAAATCGAACACCCTTCGAACATTGTTGTAATATCGGATATATTTGTTGTCAACATGCCCCAACGTGCATAATCTTGATCGTAGGCAAGACTCCACCTCCCCCTCGGTATAGCCATCATATAAGCGAGACCTGCTTCATTGCACTCTCTCAGTTGTTGCTGAAATTTTAGAAACTTGTGATTTTGCCTCTTCTTGCCCATTTTCCAGCACACCAGATTTGTTCGAGCTATTTGTTTTTTGTGTTTCGCCACCATGTTACTCCGAACATGTCGAAGACAATACCTGTGGTATCCAAAATATGGTTCAAGTCACAGATCGGCATTATTCTTCAGTGCACTGATTATCCCCTTATGCCGATCTGATATAAGACACGTGATTCGGTCGTGTACAACATGAAGCCTCAAATTACAGAGAAAAAATGACCAGCTTTCCTCGCTCTCCTCATCTACAATTGCAAAAGCAATGGGCAGGATATGGTTGTTAGCAATTTTCACCATTGGTACAAGAAGCTTACCCTTGTACTGAAGGCGAAGGTGTGTGCCATCAATACTCGCAACAGGTTGACACATATGAAAGGTCGCAATAGAAGGACCAAATGCCCAGAAAACATATTTGAAGACCCTATATTCATCATTTTCAGTCCCGGACTGCCATTTCCACTCAACAACTGTGTTGGGATTAGATTTCTGTAGTGCAGCCACATACCTATCATAAATACAATAGAGTCCAATAAACAGTCCAATAATCCAAGAATGATAACAGTGAATTATAACAGTGTGCATTTGAAAAACCATGGCAATTTGGAAGCTAATAAGTTTTAAATTTTTACCATGGCAACTCCGTGAAATTGTCGATCCAGCTACCATAACACGCTTCGATAGCTTTTCTTCTTGCATGCCATGCCTTCTTGTACTTCACATCCACCTTATAAGCTTCCTTCACAGCATCCCTGATTGATTTCACCTTAAAACCAGGATCATTTTCAACACTACGCCTGATAAGTCTGGCTATTAACTTCGACCTCAAATTGCGATGGTCATTTTGTCTGGTTATTCCAACGCAATTGTGACGATCAACCCAGGACACAATTTGCCACAGACCATTCTTCCTCAAAGATGCACGCATCCTCCACGCACAAGTAGATTGCCCAATTGGAGTTTGCATTCTTCTTGTCGCACACTCTGCAGACCATGACTTACGTCCAGAAGAAAGAACATAAAATTGCCTGTTGTGATATATGTTCCAGTCTTCGATAGCTGCCTCAACTTCATCCCTGTTGTTGAAACAGGTATTCAAATCAAGGTTTTCTCTATCACCTTTCCACATCTTAACTTCAAATTCATCTCGATCCAGTATGCTATTTTTATAATCACCAATGTCTGAATAAACATGCTGACCAAAACCAGACGTAACTAAGTTACTCACACTTCGCTCCTGCGTCTGCTTCTTGTTCTTCATCTTCTAAGTCGGTTTCGTCAGACACATCAGTTTGGTAGTCAACTTCCTCTTCGCTTTCTACATAAGTCCCGTCTGATGCATCATCCTCATCTGATGAATCAAAGTCATCATTTTGACCCCACCATGTCCCTCTGCAACGTATCCATCGCCTTGCTCCCGCTAGGCCCCGCTTCGCATGTTGAGAATTATTCATCCAATATTGCTGGTCCTGTTGCGACACAAATGTAACATCCTGTTTTTGTCTGACAGATCTAACAAATTTTGGGCTGCACCGTGTCTTCATTTTCAACATATAGCTCCAAATATGATGAACCTGAAAAATAATAAATAATTTCCACTGACGAGTCGTCCGTAATTGTTGCGCTTCGTCTTACACCGTTGTTTTCAAACAACAAGTTAATTCTCAAATTTACATAATTTCTATCCCAACCCGCTTTATCACAAATTCTGCCCAAAAACTCAGAATACGACAGCTTCCGCTCAATAACTAATGTCGCATCTGCCCTGTTATCAAATGTTCTGATCGTGCCATCTTCCACAACATATTTATTTCTCCAGTATAAATTAATAAAATATGGACCATTCCATGCCATTTTTCTGTCAAAAATAAAATATTTCTTAAAAAAGCAGTCTCTATATTTCCATAAACAGTACAATCATTTTCAAATAATACCGTATAAATTTCCATAAATCGTCCAACATTTAAAAAACAGTACAATTTTTTCCAAATAAAACAGTCCGTATTTGGATAAACAGTCCATCATTGTTTTATAAACAACCCAGCATTTAAAAAAAACCCAGATTTCCATAAGCAATCCATCATTTAAACAAACAATCCAATATTTTCCTAATAAAAAGTTTAAATTTCCATAAACAATCCAATGTTTCAAAAAACAGTCCAAATTTCCCAATATAACTGTCCATATCGAATTTCCTAATAAATTCAATATTTTCATACTAAACATTCTAATTCAAATTTAATAAGAACAATAATTAATTAATTTAATACAATACGATTAAAGGAAACAAATAACATCAACCCTTTACTAACCTTGACGATAACAATTTTCAGGCGTAAAAAACAGGTTCAAACTGCAGACGTCTTCATATTTTTTTCTTCCCTTTCAAAACTTTCCAGATCTGGTAACAGTGTCAATTCTTCTTCATATATAAACCAAAAAATGGATTTTAGAATTCCGTTTTTTGATTAAAGCCTGCAGCTCTGATTCTTACAGATTATCAGTGTCAGATTATCAGTGTCAGACCAATAATGCAGGTGACAACCTGATAACAGAAAAACGGAATCCCGTTTTCCGTTTTTAAGACATGAAAAACAGAAGTGCGTCTTCCGTTGTTGTATTGATAAAAAAACGGAATTCCAATTTCCGTTTAAAATTTCCCCTAATATTTCCTATCTTTTTTTTCCGAGCGAAATTGGGTTTTTCAATTTTAATTATTTTAAAATTCAAAATAAGGAAACGGGAATTGAAAGTCTGTTTTTTAAATTATAGTTAGAAAAAACGAAAAATTGTTTTCCGGCAAATGTTTTCATGACCACAAAAAAAAAAATAAAATATAAATTTCTATCGTTTTTTTTTTGGGTCTATTTAGGTAAATAGACCCATCCTCCTTCCTTCCCAGAAATAATTGTTACGCTTGTTACATCAAAATTATACAACAAACAAGATAATAATTTTGACAAACGAGTAACAAATATCAGAACTCACAAGAGGCTTCAAAGTTCCAAGAGAGATCCTCCAAAATGGCATATTCCTGTTCATTGACTGCCTAGATTACCTAGATTGCTTCGTGAAAATTAAACGTATTTGAACCTTGGTAAACTCCTTCACCATTAGGGAACCACGTAAGAAAGTTGGATTTTTGCTGTCCATAAATATCAGTAATCCAAACTAATATAAAGGCTGAATGATGAATAGGATTGGCCAGTCATGAAATGTACCGAGCATAACAATTCTGGGGCCAGGTATATCCATCCAGCAGAAATTCTTAGATCAAAGTTCATTAACGATAATAACGATCAGGGTCCAGAATTGGCTATCTATAAATTAACAGAACTCAAAATCTTGATGCACTTAGATCTTCAACTTCATCGTCAAGTCATGACAATCTTTCCCCAGTTTTTACAGTTACAAGAAACTAATAGCAAATCACCTGATTCCGGTCCTAGATAGGCAAAAGCACCTAACTTGGTCTCTTCAGAAGGTCAGGCGGATAGTGCCGTCTAATGGCTAGACATTCAAAAGTTCGGTAGGTTATCTCAACCTAAAGCTACCACCATTCGAAAGATGGAGGTTAAACGAAGAACTATGTAAGCCCCAGAATGGAGGAGATAAGTTCTGTACTTCTACTCGTGGAATAGAACAGCTTATTTGTCAGTTCCCTTCAAAATAATACCCCACAACCAGGTTGCCTTTTCTATTGTGAGACGGGAGACAATCATTATCATAATCAGTCCCCGGAGCTCAGAAGGAAACAGACAGTAGAAAATGGCTACAGAAAATAAAACTGCAAGCTCCAAACTCAGAGACATTGTTCAGGAATCATAAGCTCATAACTGTGGATTTATCAGAACAGACAACTTTTCCATGAACAGAAACAATCTGGACACAAGAAATCTCAACCATTATAATTGATAGAGACTTATAGATCAACCTTCTTACCTTTTGGAACGAAAATTAAAACAAATCAGAGCCAAAAAGAAGATAAAGTTACACTTCCGGAAAACCATAAAACGTGGAAGAAAGGCAAAGCAGTGATGTTCATATATTCATAAGCAGTAACCAGGTTAACAGAAAAAGACATGTGATTGCAAATATGAACAAAGAGTAAGAAACAACACAATTCCTTCCTAAAGGATTAAGGACTCCTCTGTGAGTCATCAAGTTCAACACTCATGAGATTACATTATTTATTCAATTTTAGACAGGAAAGTACTCGAACTCTGGAACCTCAAGGCCACCGCCACCGCCACAGACTTCTTCTTCAGCTCTTCTGAGCTGAACCTTCAGGTTTCTAAAATAGAAAATAGATTCCAAAAACTATTAACCATTCGTTCACTCCTTCAAAATCACAAAATTTAAACTGGAAATGAATTGACGAATTTATGATAAACCAATTAACCATCATCTTAGCTCAACAGAAATGAAAATCTGAAGAAGTAATAATAACCTTATCAGATTTATCGTGTTCGGCTTTTTCCTTCTCGGCCTTAAGCTTCTGCTTCTCCAATCTCTCCCTCTCCCATTTCTTCAAACCAAATCACAGCCAATCACCACATTAATTCAAAAAAACTAGAAAAAGAAAAACAAGAAATTCATCAAATATACATCATAGCAAAAATCACGAAATCAAACCTGGATGTAAACGTTCTCCTTAGCACGCTCTTCTTCACTCAGAACGCGCCCCTTATCGTCGCTGAAGTAGCGGAGGCCGGAGATTGTCGACGACCGCATCCCATTTCCCTCCATCAAACGACCAAGTCCACCGCGTGAAACCACAGATCGCATCGCCATTCTCAAAACCTTAGATTCTTAATAAGAACAACAATAATGAATCGCCGATGAAAGCTGATCAGATAGTAGAAAGTCAACACACTGTTCAGTGGAGTGAGGAAGATGATCGATCGGAAATGAGCCTGCTGGAAACTTCTATATATTGCAAAATTGGTAATGTACAAACGGCCCGGTCAAATTCCGTTTGGACCGGGTTTAGGTTTTTGGATAAGGAATTGATCGATTTTTCCTATTTTTTTAAACGTTTCGGTGGCGGTTTTTGTTCAGGGGCGCTCACGGTATTGTTACACGTAATCAAAATCAATCGCTTTAACAAGATGAATTACCAGATATACCCTTCTTATTTATTGGAGGATTTGGGGACAAGCTCCGGAAAGATGCGTTATTTATCTGCAAATATTAGGACTAGTTTATAAATATAGAAAATTAGAATATCGCCACCCTCTTCCTCCTCCGTCTGTTTTCCTGTCCGTCCGATCATTTGGGAAATCTGAAGTAGAGATTGCAGTCAGGAGGAGAATATGTATCATCCGTCCAGAGGTGGAGTTCGTGGCGGCCGAGATCGTAAGTAATCCGGTTTTTGTTTCTAGGGCTTTTTTTTTTGTTTATTTCTTTATTTTCTCGAATGTTTTCGTTAAGGTTTTTGGGAATTGGTGTTCATTATTTGTATGGTTTTGCAATTGAGCAGTTCTTTAGGGTTACGAATTGAAAGATAGTGGGGGGTTTACTGTGGGTTAATGTTAGTAATACCGGAACAACCATTGAAATTAGGCGATGACTTATCGAATTTGGGATTTTTTTTTTTTTTTGGGTTTTTGCAGAATTTAACTGGGAAGATGTGAAAGTTGACAAACACAGAGAAAACTATCTTGGCCACAGTGTTAAAGCACCTGTTGGACGATGGCAGAAAGGTATTCCTCTCTTTCCTTCTTTGTTATACCATTTTCTCCTTTAATCAAGCTGAAGGGCCTCTATCCACCTGAACTTTTATTTTATTTTTTTCCTGCATGTTGTTTGGATTTTTGGGCCATGGATCACTTACCTATAAGTGCTACTTGGAAAGCTTGTGAAGTTGATTTGTTATTAAAATTCTCTGTTTACATTCTCTGATGTTCTGAGCTATGTCTTTTAGGGATCAGTTAGGTTTATTGTATTGATACTCCTATGATTTTTCTTGGTATTTAAAATCAAACCCGTGGATATTTAGTTTGGAGTTCTGATAGTTTCTCTTAGTTTGGAGTTTTGAATTGATTATCTTCCTATAGTACTGTTAATTGATTATGTACATTGAGACTGTAAGGTAGCTTTTCAAGAAGTTCTTGAAACTTTTAAGGTTCTTTCTTCAATTATTTTAAGGTAGCATTTCCCCGATATTTTACTGTGGCAATTTTCGTAAGTTGCTTATGCTTGCAGTTTGTGATACCATTCCTCTCCCACTGTTGAAACACTAACAAAACACTCATTAGGAGACATGAGATTTTTTGATGGTTGAAGACATGCAGTTGTTTTGTTTCCTTACTTTTTTGTGGGGGTGAAAAATGCATTTGTTTGTTTTGTTTCCTTACTTTTTTGTGGGGGTGAAAAATGCATTTGTTTCGCTTTCTAGTTAGTTGTTTGACCTTGTCATTAGATGGATGCTTGCTTTTATTTAGCTATCTATTTATTTCTTTTCTTTTTTCTTTTCTTGGGTTTACTTGAGTGTTTCTGAAACCATTATCATAATCCAAACACTCATCCAGATGGCTAAGCAGCATGCCATGTTCTGTTGCTACAATTGATGTAGATGAGTATATGGTGGCTACAGGATACTGAGCCACAGTAGCTTCATTTTTTGTTCGTTGGTTGAGAGGCGTTATCTTACCTTACATTACTCCCTATTGTAGGGAAAGATCTTAA
Source organism: Oldenlandia corymbosa var. corymbosa (assembly GCA_949775105.1). NCBI lineage: Eukaryota > Viridiplantae > Streptophyta > Magnoliopsida > Gentianales > Rubiaceae > Oldenlandia > Oldenlandia corymbosa. The sequence goes on along the minus strand of OX459118.1, from coordinate 34,506,305 downwards.
CTGGTATGCCCGTGATAAAAAATCTGCCTCTGCTGATGCGGAAGCAATGAAAGAAGAAATCCGTAGAATCAAGGAACAAGAAGAGCAGGCCATGAGGGAGGCTTTAGGGTTAGCTCCTAAGCGTGCTACACGTGCTCAAGGTAATCGTTTGGATAAGCATGAGTTTAATGAACTTGTGAAACGAGGCTCTACTGCAGAAGATTTAGGAGCAGGGCACGCAGAAGCGGCTAGGGTACATGGTCTTGGCTTTTCAAGGTATGTTATTTTTAGCGGAAAAGCTACCTAAACAGGATGCTTTTAGTTTATTTGAAACAGGATTCTTTTAGTTTAAGAGACAAAATAAAGAAAATAGTCTATACTTGTAGGATGTGCTACTAGTTCTCATTGCCAAAATGCGACTGTTATAGGATTCTACTTGTGACTTGACCACCTTAATGATTCTGAGTTTTATTGTTTCTGTTGATTGTGAAATTGCTATACTGGACCTGCAAAAGTATCTTGGAAGTAGACATAGAGAATGTTACTGTTGATTTGGAGTATCTTTGATGTTTATAATAACTAAGGTGTGTATATCATCTTACTGCAGAGAACCTCGTGCTTGGGAAGAACCAATTGTGTCAAATGGTACAGAGGGCCAATCTGCTGAGAAAGTGGACTCCCCAATGCCTAGTGCACCCGCTAAGGATGATGGGGATCAATCAGAGGATGAAACTCAGAGGAGGAAAAGGAAGCATGAGGAAAAGAAACGTGAGAAGCAAGACAGACGAGAGAAAAGACATTCTCGTGATTCAGATGACAGGAGAACACGCAGAAAAGACAAGGAAAAGAGAAGACATGATTCTGACTAAAACATACAGATTAGTATTGTTGTATTGTAATTTGCGTAACGTTTGGCACTTGGTAGTGACCGTACGTGATGCTGCTGTTTGCTGTTTGTGTCGATGTATCCTTTTTATTGGCTTCGACATTCAACTAGTAGCAAATGCTTTTTATATCTCATTTTCTTTGTTGGACTGAAGTTCTACTGTATCATTCTTGTATCTTTGCTTGTAATTTTCTGGGGGATTTATTCCTTTTAATTTTGATGAAACTTTTCTTTTTGTGTCTGCCCTTGTAGTCCTCTGAATTCTGATGGTGCCATAGACTAGAGAGATACTGGAACCTGGAAGTGGGGGAAAAGAAGTCTATCACGTCTTCCTTTGAAAGCGAAGTGCCAAAGTTTTATGTCTACCGCTAGATTCCATTTTAACAAGGCACTCCTCCTATTTTCTTCTCCACCCTTAAGAAGGCAAAAAATGCCGGAATCACCCATTTATCATTGAAAAGCTGCATTGGCCAAAGTTCAAACATGGCAAAAATAACACAATTTTATGCATTTTTTTTTTTGGTATACTTAACATACTTGGTGTTTTCCTCTTTGTTTTGAGAACACCGACTTTGCTAAATTTAAATATATTAGTCTACTCATTGAAAGAGGCAAAAGTGGAACCTACAATCTCATGAAATTGTTAATTAATGATACTAACCGTTCGAATACTTGTTTAATCTTTATATTTGATTTTTCTATAAAATTCTTTTTTTTTTGTGTGTGACATTGCAATTACAACTGACACAAGCAGTTTAGTTAATATGAAGAGAAAATTGTCCCTTACAAGATTTGTTTAGTAATAGTAAGAAGTGGGTCGTGGTGTAGCAGGTGAGGCTGTATAACTTCCTTACTCAACTCTCAATAATTCTTGGGACATATTATCAATTTAACACTTTACCAAACACGTAATATATTCGTTTCTGTCAAAAAAAAAAAAATAACCATGTTGATTTTTTGAAATTTGTACTAGTTATTGAATATTTCATATGACAAAGGTAATAATAATAATAATAATAATAAGAAAACAAAAAACTGAAAATAATAATCTCAAATATTTCTTCAATCCATGTTCTCTTGAAAAGGAATAATAATATCATCTAAGAAAATTTAAAGGCAAGATCTCGTTACAATTCATCCTATAGGGGTATGTTGAAAAAAGAAGATACTTTTACGGGGTTGTTTGCAATATTCTCCAAAAAAGTACCGTTCTCGACCAACATGCCAAACGGCGACGTCCCAATCGCTTTCTTAAAAGTTCTTTCTTTTACGGTAGCTTTCTTCTCACGTAGTGTTACTATTTTCGAGACTGACGATACCAAATTCGACTCATTTTTTCTAATTATAAATATCACCGCTCTGCTAACCCAGAGCAGAGCATCAATCGGATTAGAAACCCTAATTTTTGGATGGGAATTCGTTTGTGACGAAGAATTCATCATCTATTCTTTTGGGCGGTGATCCGAAGTCGGATCAATTGGTTTTATTTTTTTGGGGGAAATTGTTCTGTGCGGTGAACTTTGAGCTAGGATAAAAATGGTTGCCGCAAATAGAGAAATGGCCGTCTACTGCTTTGATACGCTCGTTGCTCACTTCAACGGCGAACAAGCTCCGCCTCCTGCTTTTGATGAAGCTCAGCAGTATGATTTTTTACTTTCTCCTTTTCACATGCTAATCAAATTTCAGTTTCCTGACTTCTTTTCAATGATTGTATTGTGCCAATTGCATAATTGTATAATCCTCTTCAACTTGCGCTGTTGCCGCATTTTTTGGAATAATTCAATATTTGCTGTGTGTTGACTTATGAGTATCAACTGATACTTATAAACGTTATTTATTGTTATTAATACTTCGAAAATTCCACTTAATTCTTTGAGCCTTGTGACCTAGCTGTGCAATGTTAGTCTTTCCAAGTTAGCAAGTAGTATAAAATTATGATGCATTAGGATTCGGGGAAGTGTTGCTTCTTGTTTAGTTCATTTTCTGTGTACCATGGGATTTTTGGTAGTTGCTCACATCGTTGTTCGTTATACTTCAGTCCACTGTTTGTGACTTGGAAGAAGACGGTGAATGGATGCGAGCCTCGTCTCCGGGGTTGCATTGGAACCTTAGAAGCCCGCGCCATTATTAATGGTTTCAAGGACTATGCTCTTACGAGGTAACATTTGCAATAATAGCTCATGTTTTGCTAAATGGAGCTGCATTTAGTATAGGCTATGTCAGGGAATGAAGCACCATCAGGAACCTTTTTTCCAAGTGCCCTAATGTTTCCAACATTTTGTTTTCTTTGGAGTTTCCAACATTAACCTGTTGTGTATGTAAACTCTCAAAAGTTCTTGTAGTTGATTTTCCTCTTCTTGGAAAAGTTTATGTTCTTGTCAAATGCATGATTAACAACTTGGTGTATCTGCTTTTTCTGTATTGATCATGTGGTTTATACGACCTTTTGTTTCTGTGACTTTTGTAGTGCTCTCAGGGACAGGCGTTTTCCCCCAATACAAGCTAAAGAATTGCCTCATTTGGAATGTACAGTTTCTCTTCTTACTAACTACGAAACCGCTCAGCAGTATGATGATTGGGAGGTCAGGTTACTTATCATCATGATTTATGTCATTTGAACAATATTGGTGCCCAGTCTTTCACTACTCATGTTATACCATTACGAGACTCTCTGGAAAATGGATGTTTCTTCTTAGTGTTTGGTAATGAATTCATTAATGATAGTCAACAGGGACCTGTTATTGGCATTACATCAATGAAACAATTTAGTCACATGTATGCATTGTTTTTATTTTATGCTATAAAACAACCGTAACTTACTGATAATCCATGAATATATTTCACCATTCTAGACATTATGTATAGGAGTTTGCATCTTTAATGCCAACGACAAATGAGATTATTTGGACCATCTGTAGTTGATCAGTTGGATGTCCCACTATTATATGGCTTGGCTTCCCCTAATTATACAAGTAAGGCTTTCCATGATATGTAACAGAGGATTATAAGTCGGTCTGGGCGACAGTTTGGTATTACATATTGCTTTTATGAGTGGATGGTTGGACCAACTTTTCGGTTAATAGGTTCCATATTGCCTTCTGTAATTATCACACTGTTATCCTAACTTGTTTTGCTGGATCAGATACAACAAGAAGCCTTTATCCCACTATGTGGGGTTGGCTATTTGTTACTGGATCAGAGGTATAATTTAAATTACGATCAGAAAGTGGTATGAGGTTGATTGCAGAGCTGAAATCCTAGTTCTAATTTCTAGAACCTGTAAATCGGTTTTGCTTTAAACTCTTCACGCTTCAGTCTTTGGTTAAGATTGCTGCATAACTTCAGTTTCTACTATATGAAAGCATCAGAATTTCATTTGCAGGTCGGTAAGCATGGAATGATCATTGAATTCACAGATCCTGACACCAATTCAAGGCGAAGTGCCACTTATCTGCCTGAGGTTGCTGCTCATGAAGGTGATTCTCTGAGCATCCTTTTTGGTTTCACTGTAGTAGACATCATATGTTTGACCATTGATAAACTTTATTTTGTAATGATTCTTCTAAGATTTGGTGATTGTTTTTCTCCCCATTACCCTTTGGTGAAAATCCTCCCATGCCATAAAGAGTTGAAGGTTTTCTTAGAAGAAAGTTTATTGTTGATGTTCATCATGTGTTTCCTACTGATGGACCACAGGCAGATATTAATTTATACGGTTTTCTTTTCCTCATTTTCTCTTCCAGAAAATACTAAGGAACATAGAAATGTGTTGTTATGTTTAATTGTTTACCATGTATATGGTGCTTTTATGTTTCACCCTGATTGATGCCGATGTTTGCACTATGGAGAAAACATTGATGTGTTTTTTTGACCAACTTTCATGTAGTGAAGAGCCTGATAAGTTCCATCTACCGGTATATTTTCTGAATTGCTAAGTTAGTATAATTATCACCAGCTGGTCTATCTTTTCGGGCGAGGAAACTTTCTCAACTAACAGTATCGGCTCCATGAATCTTGTGGGAGACTTTTGGTTTTCTGATAATTTTTTCACCATATAACTGTCATAAGAATTACGTGCTGCACTTCTGAACTAGCTTACTTTTCTTGCGGTGGAAAATAACGTCCTTGTTCATCTTGTTTTTTTATCAGGTTGGACTCAGAAAGAAGCAATTGATTCGCTGATGCGGAAAGCAGGTTACAATGGCACCATAACTGAATCACTCAGAATGCGGGTTCGAGTCACCCGCTACCAGAGCACGCTCTACACCATGCACTTCAGTGACTATGTTGCTTTTGTCAAAACAACCCGAGGCGCGCCTCCATCTGTTAATGGAATGAAATTGGTCTATAGCTGATCGTTTGTAATTCTTAAACATTGAAACCAAAAAGCCGTTTGGGTTACTTAGGTGGTGCTTCTATCCCCAACAACAGAAATGCTAAGCTGGGACGAAATTGTGCCCTTGTCAACCCCGCATTATTTTTCTTCTTCTAGCTTATAACGTGTCATAAGTGTCTTCAAATTCATATTGATTTTGAAGAATCAGAATGAAGTACTCCCCATTTGAACTTCGGACGCCTCAGCTAGCTTCACCAAGTTTACGGAAGAATGTGAAGATATAGCTGTATGTTCGCCATTGAACTCTAGGTTGTCTGTAACCGTAAACAGGAAATCTACTTTCAAATCTCAAAGATCAGGTCTCTTGTGGTGTCATTTTATTTCGATGTTTGCTATTATTCTGTCGTATCATTGGAAACGCTGGGATGTGCTTGTTCTAAATGTGAAGTACCGGAGGTGATGATTATGCCCTTGTACGAAAAAGTGAAAAGTAATACCTTCTCCACCTGTCTCAAAATTATGAAATTATTAAGGAAAATTTGAATTAGGGGCAGTGGAGACTAAATAATTAATAAAGAAGGTAGTACTTTTGAAATAAAAGCATCTTGTTTTTTTCATTTGATTTTTAAACACATAAATTAAATCTTTTAGTGATTATTATATTTTTTGTATCAATATGGAAAATGTAATGTATTAAAGGATGTGAAAAAAAATATTATGTTGACTTTAAAAATAAAAACGTTAATAATTCTTAATTGTTGATAGGCGATTTTTTTTTGTATAATGTTAATATTTTTAAATAATTATTTTTAAGTAAATATAATGTTAATATTTTTTTATTTTTTTGAGTAAATTTTTGTTTTTCACTTTCATATAACCCCCTCCCCCCTCTCCCTTCTGAACTTGTACTTCAAACAAGGCATACAACATACTTACTAGAGTTAATTAAATTACTTCCATGTTTTGAAATTTTTAAATATAATAATATCAAAAAAATTAAGTATATGTGGTCACTGACGGGTTTAGTATTTTTATATAAATAAGACTAAACGAGAAAAATAAATTAAATTAACTTTCTAAGAATTTAGATTTATATAGTAGGGTTTTTATTAATATCAAAATTTAAAGTCAATATAAAGAGTAGCCACCTGTGGCTTCTTCTTCTTTTATACACTCTCTCTTATGCATCTTTTTCTGAATTTGTTGTTTGAATTTTCTATCTTAATTTTGCTGTAATTGCTATGTTTTGGGTTCAAAAAAAAAAAGAAAGAGAAGCTAAATTTAAAGTCATGTTTGTTTAGATGAATTGATATGCCTTTAATACAAATTATTCAAAAGTGTTGTCCTCTTTATTAATTATTTATTCTTCACTGCCCTTTATCCAAATTTTCCTAAATTATTATTGAGTTTTTATTTTTAGTACGGATGGTCAGAGTATATGTTTCGGTGTTAAAAATTATTATCCCTAAAAATTAAGGGGCTGCTTTGTCGCAAATAATTTCGTTTATTTATTTTTGAACCCCCCGAGTCTGTGGCTCAAGCTCAAGTGAAAACCGGAAGAAGTCGTTCCCATTCCAAGGAAGCGCCATAGCGGTTAGATCTGCACAAGAGCGTGACGGTCAGTCAACCTTCCCCCACCATAACCGATCGTCAAAACATAGAAATTGTTATTAGCTGTTTATCATCTTCTTCCTTCTCTGAAAGTTTTTTCCCCTACGACTACTTCTTCCAGTTGTCACAATTGGATCGCCACGTAAGCAGCACGCCCAAAATCGGAAGCTAATCTAATTAAGCAACCTCCTCCCCCATCCACCTGACTGAGTCCTCCAGTCTCCGTTTCCTTGCTCCTTCTCCGCCGTCCGTATCTTCCAATCCGTCGTAATAATCACTTCATTCTGCTGTCGAATCACTCTGGTTTTCGGTTTCGTTCGTCCCCTTGGAGCAATTAATCTTTGCTTCCAACCTCACAGGTTTCAGGTGCATATCTCTTTCCTTTGTTTTTCTTTTGGTTATATTGAGTTTGTTTTGTTTCTTCTTATATTAGCTTCAGTGCAACGAGATGCGGTTGCATCTGTATTGGTTTGACAATGTTTATTTCACGGTGTATTCGTTTTCTGTGTGCGATTAGTCCGAGATCAAGCTTTTTAATTCGGTTTTCTCTTTCGCAAATTTCTGGCGTTTGGTGGAGTTTGCGCTTCAATGGTCTTTCAGTTCTTTGTGCGCATGTTAGGGTTTTAATCAGACACAGGCATTTTAATTTGTTTGGGTTCAACATTTCATTAGTGGCGCCATGTTAGTTCAATAATTGTACGCTGCATTCCGCTAATGGTTTGAGCATAGTGAATTCTTTGAGGTCCCTGATGGTCTTCTTTGATGTAAGAACAGGATTTTGAAGTTTCTATTTTGAATTCGCCAGTCATTGAGTTTCCCAAACTTGTAGGTCGTCGGTGCTTGGTGGAAGGGAGCTATTGTATTGAATCAGATTTAGCAGGAATGAGTCAGAGGGGTTTAATTTACAGCTTTGTTGCCAAAGGAACAGTTGTGCTGGCGGAGCACACATCTTACTCTGGCAACTTCAGTACCATAGCTGTCCAGTGCTTGCAGAAATTATCGTCCAACCGCACCAAGTATACATTCTCTTGCGATGGCCACACTTTCAACTTTCTCCTTGACAGTGGTTTCGGTAATTTCTTCTTCTATAGTCCCTTTGTGCTCATGTGCTTATAATTTCAATTTCAATGGTTATTGATATTTCGTCCTTAGTGATTTAACTCTTACATTAAACATTTTCTGGCATGTAGTTTTTCTTGTTGTTGCGGATGAGACCATGGGGAGGAGTGTGCCCTTTGTGTTTCTTGAGAGAGTGAAGGATGACTTCAAGAAGCAGTATGCAGCAAGCATCAAACCAGATGAGCCACACCCACTTGCTGATGATGATGAAGATGATGACTTATTCGGAGACCGATTTAGCATAGCATATAATCTTGACCGAGAGTTTGGGTAGGCAGATTTCAAGCTTGTGCTTCATAACTTTTGTTGTTCTGTCGTACTTCTTTCACTCCTTTTTTTAGGTAATTCCAGCCCTGGTAACTGATTCACCATCTTTGTGTTTTCAGGCCTAAGCTTAAGGAGCATATGCAGTATTGCATGAGCCACCCTGAAGAAATGAGTAAGCTGTCCAAAATAAAGGCTCAGCTTTCAGAAGTTAAAGGGGTAATGATGGACAACATTGAAAAGGTACTGCGTCTTTCCTCTAAAAGGAGAATAGATGGAAGAAATTATGTGGAAAACATTAGGCTTCCACTTACCTTTTTTTGGGTGCTGACTTATGAACTCTGCATTTGGAAAGCTTTCCATTCCTTTTTTCGTTGTGCTTTCGGTCGACATAAGCTTTTGTGGGTATGCTTACTTTAATTTGTTCTGCTTTCGGATAGATGAGATATCAGGTTTAGTCATCAGGTGGAGAATATTGATTGGTAGTTAGTAGACTTGTGGTGTATTTTCATTACAAAGTTGAACAATGGATCACTGAAAAAGAATTTATCTAATTTTCACGTAGAACTAGTTCTTCATTTGAGGAAATAAATTTTGGTAGCTAAGGAACTCCCTTCATGATATTAGATCACTGTAACGGATGAAATTTGGTTTAAATTTGGCGAAGTGCCATTAAAAGGAAATGTTTTAGTTCGAAACTTTATCAAAGAATTTTCTGAGTTTGGGTCTAAGACAAACTTGTTGGGGATGTGGAGAGAATTGTATGCTGTTAAGCTTTTTTATTTATTTCTTTTCTGGTTTGAGATGCTCAGGCATTTGAGCAGTGCCGGGAATCCTCCAAGCGGGAATTTTTTTTCCTTATCCCATATTCTAACAGCATATTCTCTATGTCTTTTTGTTCTTCGCTTCACGTGCATAGCTCATGATCCAAATAGGCGCTTTATGCAGAGCAGTGTTTGTGCAATATATGCCAACATTTTAGCCGCTGGATTAGTTTTCTTCAGCTGCAGATAAAAATGTAGAGTTTTGACTGACCTTTTTGTATTCGAGTTGGTTGCCTTAAAATTGTGGTGATGCTTGGTTCTTTAATAACTTGCACATGAGACTCATTAATTTATGAAAAATTGTGTGATGGGGTAACACTGATGCGGTGGCCAATGCTATACATGTACCCAATTCAATCACTTGTGAGTCGTGCTGTGTATAATGTGGGGTCTGTGGAAGAGCAGCTTCATTTACTCTTTAGCTTTTGCTGCTTAGGATGATGTAGAATGGTGACTTTTAAATTTTTATTTCATACAATTTCTATGCCTGGGATCCATATGTTCTCCGAGCTCGTTTAGTAAGAGAAATTCCAAAAATCTAATTAAAATGGTATTTCTTACAGTATTGGTTACATATGCTAGAAAGTTGAGAATTCTCTTGGCATATACTATGAACAAATTGTCATTTGCCTATCTCTTAGACCTGATACCGAAGTGATTTTCATCTTGTTTATCTCCTACTCTCGAAGTCGCTGTTTTTGATAAATTTTGAAACATTTCATTAACTTTTCTGTTACACACCAGATTGGGAGGAACTGGTACGAGGGGAGTATTTTATTATTCATCAATGTTAATATATCAAAAGTTATGTTATTACTTCAATTCTTGATTCTGCAGGTTCTGGACCGAGGTGAGAAGATCGAGTTGCTGGTTGATAAGACAGAAAATCTTCAGTTCCAGGTTATATACTACTTTTTGTAGATTGTGAAGAGCTTAGCAAATCTTTTGTAGTATATTGTGACCTGTATGTATGTAAATATGTCCAGGCTGACACATTCCAGAGGCAAGGAAGGCAGCTTCGTAGGAAGATGTGGCTGCAGAACCTTCAAATGAAATTGATGGTTGGCGGTGCAATTCTAATTCTGATTCTTATTTTCTGGCTTATTGCATGTGGAGGTTTCAAGTGTTGATATTCTCTGCGAGTATCAAAATTTGATAGAAGAAAGATATAGCTCTGCTTCTGCAATGTAAAAAAAAATATTCACAATGCTGCTGTATATTCTCCCATTTGTGGAAGGTTACGGTCCTATTAGTTGTTCCAAGATTCTAATAAATACTTAAAACAGATCGATTTTGATTTGCCGTTGTGATGTCAAGTCTGTCTTATTGTATCGGAGCTCTGGAGAGATCATAACGTCTTAGCAGGGATTTTTTTTTTTTTTTTTTTGAATTTTTGAAGAAGTGTTAGCAGGAAGTTCAGTGTAAAGTAATTACCATTTTGGTTCGAATTAAAATCAAGTTAGAACTAGTTTGCCGATTTTGTTTTCCGAATCAAGTAATGCTAGCACAGTTATTATATTATACATTCATGATTTCATAAAATATATCATACTCCCAGAATTATTATTCAGTTTGGATTTTCAGTTTTAGTATAAATTGAACTAATAATTCAGTTTGGATTTTCGGTTTTAGTATAAATTGAACTAAAATTGAAAATCTAAACTGGACAACAATTTGGAACGGAAAAATACTAGATAAATCGTTAAATTCAACAAGACAAGATTAAATCAAATTTAGAAATAAAATAAAATAAAATAAAATAAATCTTCATCTCCTCCTCATCAACAACTACTTCGGTCTTCAAGCGTCCATCGTGCCTCTAAAGAGCCAGTTCCACATGGGGACACACTCACTGCTCGGAATCAGCACGGTTTCTTCAGCAAATGTTTTTGCTTCATCATCAAAACTTAACACTATCTTTAGCCAAACTTGTGGGAGGCAAATTTTTGCTTAGAGTTGTTATATGCACGAAAGTATCATTAATTTAAGCAGTAACATTCTTCTCCTAATTATCGCTTAACATCATCAGAAAATTTGGTCGGTAATAACATCTCCAGGTTTATTAGTTTCTTGTCTTCCAATTTATTGTGCAGCTGCAAGAAGCAAGACTGGTTGAATCGTGAAATATGAATGTGAAGCAAGATATGAGCCGATTTAATAGTGATCGATGAGCCCGTGCCTACTGTGTGAAGAAAGGATGGCGGAGGACACAGATTTGTATGATATGAAGAATGAGCAGACACCCAAAGACAAGTTTTAAGCCCATCTATTGTAAGCTTCATGGGAAGCTTACTAAGCAGATTACCCCAAACTTCTGCTACTCTCGTAAGGGGCGGTCATACATTAGAATCGATCATGGATAAGAAGAAAAGCGGATGTAGTTGTGTTCTAACCATGACTTGATCTCTGGTGATAAATAGTTGCAATCACTCAGAATCAAAAGTAGTCACGGAAACCAAATAATCAGTTGTAAAATTCGATTCCCGAAATTCATGCATCTAACTAGACAATCCAGTTTCTTCCAAGTAATTCAAGAATAGCCATAAGGGCATCTTTAGCCTAGTTTTATAAACGGTCCACGTCATCATTCCACAAAAAATAATTAATGTCAAATTCTATTACACTCTCACTACAATAGTATAAACCATCTTAATTTATATCAAAATTTTTAAAAAACACCCATCATGGGCCCACTATAAAATTACGTAATTCTATTTCAAATTATATACATTGAAATACCAACTATAAATTTAGATTAATATTAGAAATTAAAAAAAAATATTTTTTAGAAAATTAGATGATTAATTAAAATTTGAAATGTAGATATCACATTACATAAAAGGAAAAATTGCCACGATTATTATTTTCATCCATTGTGATGCAAAAGAGAATAGGAGATGAAGAGATTGAAATATAAGATACGATGGCTTGTGAAGAAAAAAAAAAAAGATGGTGAAGTGGAATAGAAGTTATTTATAGAAGAAATTGTTAGTCGTTTTAAAATTAAAATTATAGAGAAAATTAATAAAAAAAAATTTAGCCGTTGTAAATTTTAGCAGTTGCAAATTATAAAGGAAAAAATTCTATATTTTAACGGTGCACATTTTTTTTAAGCCACAAAGAATTTTAAAAGATTATTATATACATAATGACCGGAAACCCAGCCCATAAAGCTCTTACAATTGTCAAGCTGCATGAATTGATTTCGTTCTCTTTGTATTGTTAACGCTTCTAGATCACAGGTGAATGCTGCACATATCCTTGCTCAGAGAGTATGTGTTGCATCTGTTGTATAACTTTTGCTTTGGCATCTATATTGGTATGCACGTTTGTGCGGGCTTTAAAAAAAAAAAAAAAATACCTGGATGTGCACGGATGAAGAGAAAAAATATTCTATACAAGAGTTGCATCCTTTAGTACAACAAGTACTATCACCCCTATTTTATTGCTAAACTTCCGTAACAGTTATCATTTTCTCCCTCAAAATTACTATTTTACCCTATCTATTGTGTCTGGATGTACAATCCTACGTAATATAACCGCTGCATTGAATATTTTCTCGAATGAAGAAGCTTAATGCAAAAATTTATAGGATACGTGTTGGCTCCACATCCAATGATACATGAATTAGTACAGTAAAGTGGTACAGGTGATTTTCACCCCAGCGTATAACCATTTGGAGAAAAAAAAAATCGCCTTACGCAAATGATCAAACTGTTGAGCACCCTAATTTTCTCATTTGAGCGCCTTAAAAAAATTTAAAAAGATTATTTTACCGTTGTTTTTATTTTTATTTTTTGAAAAAGGGAGGGGGCGACGAATAATTACGCCAACCTTTCACGGCTGGCACAGGAGGAACGTGCACTTTTCTCGCCACCCTTCTTGGGGTGGCGAGAATTTTTTTTGCCCCTTAAAAGGGGGTGGCGAGGGCGACGCACAAATCGCTCGCCACCCCCCCGGTTTGGCGAGCAAACCGCTCGCCAAACTGATTGGGTGGCGGTCCAACCGGCCGCCACCCTTTTTTTAAAAAAAATTATTTAATTTATTTCTTTTTTAATTTATTTAATTAATTAATTAATTAATTTATTTGTATATTTATTTATTTGTATGGCGGTTATATAAATAATTTTTTAACTTAAATATTTGGAGAATGTTGATTAATTACGTAGTAAATTTATCATTTAATTATGTAAAAATTTTTAAACTTAAATTAAAAAATTATCATTTTATAACAACTAAAACTTATGAAAAGCTATAGACAATGAGGACTTAGTTATTTTGTCATTTTGAGCAACTAAGCTTTAGTTTAAATAAGTTGAAAGATAATTTCTTTGTATTAAGTTAGAAGATAATCCATTATAATTATCTTTTATTAATTAAATAAATAAATTTTAAAACTAAATAAATTAAAAAATTAATTAAATAATTTTTTAAAAAATTAATTTCGGTTTGGCGAGCAATAAGGGGAGTGGTGCCAGATTTGTGCGCCACCCCCATTTTGGGCACATGGAGGCGAGAAAATTGTGCGCCATCCTTTAAAGAGTGACACCTTTCTCCTGCGCCAGCCTTTTCTCGTCCTCTCTCGTTTTTTAAAAAAAAGTATGTATGTGAGGAAAAAATAGTTTTTAAAGATTTTTTAAGGCGTTTAAATGAAAAAATTAAGGCCTGCAGTAAGCCCGGTAAAATAAAAGACAAAAGTGGACCTACAAATCCCACCACATACGAAGAAAATAGGAGTTTACATGTTCAACCACCTCGCATTTTCCCACCGTCAGCTTTGTGGATTCCTGTGTCCAACAGATAAGGGGGTTCCGTATGCAGCGCCGCTGCTTCTTCCAGTTCCCCTGCGCCCGCCCCCACCGCCCCGAATACCGGAGTTGGACAGAATAATAATAACCCAAGTGCCTTGCCGGTGGCCGGTAATGATGGCGGCGGCTGTACTGTTTACTTCAACTGCTGCTGCTCCTGCTCCTGCTCCTTCCGGAGGTCGTTACTATCAAGGCAACGGTTTCAACTTCGACCCCATAGAGAGGAGATTTTACTGATTTGTAGTACTTGTTGGTTTTTTTTTTTCTGGCATGTCCTGATGATGGTTGGTTATTCAGTGTTTCTTTGGGTTTTTATTTTGACATTTCAGTTTGAACTTTTTAATAAGCTCCATCCAAAAAAAAAAAAAAATCCCTCCAGCCTCCACAATGGTATGAACTTTTAGTTTATGAAAAAACAAGTGCCTATAGGCTATAAATGCACTATTGTGTTTGTGAGTTCAATTTTAACAAATAAACTTTTTATTCTTAACACTTTATCGAACATCATTCGTGCCATATGCGTGCGTGTTTTCTTTTTCCAAAAATTAAAAAAAATAACTAAAAAATAAAATTACTACTATATATCTTTTTAACTAGCTAGATGCCTTGGCTTGGGTGGATGTCCCTGTGGCTCCCTCTGGTTTAATTTTAAGCTCATAGAAAAAGAAACTCCTAATTTGAATGAAATTATATATAAATAAATAAATATATAAAAGTATTTTCTGGATGTCATATGGGGTTAGAAAAAAATATTTGCTTCGAGTAAAAAGGTGATAACGTGAATATGTAAAATCAGTCCCTTTAAAGTGCAATATTTTTTTCCTTTTGCGGTTCTGCCCTTATTTTTTGGGTTCCAGATATGAAATTACTACTAGTACTAATTTTTTTTTTTTTTTGATAATTAATAACCAAATTACAACATTATTTTATTTGCAATACGTGTACATCTATAAAACATAAACGAAATGATAGATAGTTTAAACTGAGATGTAAATAGTAACAATTAAAAAGCACAAAACCATGATATTCGTAAAAAAAACAAAAAAAAAAACAAAAAAAAAAACAATCATAAAGATTCAGCATAACAGATGCGTATAAAACTACATAAGAGAGGGTTGCCAACAGCCGGGGCATTAGGGTTTCCACCGGTATTATTTATCAGGTGTCGATTTGGAAATGGATTAGGAAGGCCTTCTACTTCATCATATAACCATCGGGTTCTCAATTTATTTCTACGCTTCCAATAAAGAATCAGGGTTTATTTTAGCCTAGAACTTTTTAGCCCATTAATTAATGATTATTCAAATGATAAAAATGCCATTAATTTTATTCACTTAACAGTTTCTTTCTCGGACGAATTTTGGTCATGTATCAATGTTTCTTAACGTAATGATCCATTTTTGCTTTATGGTGCTCCTCTTTTTTTTTTTTACTCCTTCCGTCCCATAATTATTGTCCAGTTTTACTAAATTGAAAGATTTTATTTTTGGTCAAACTTAACTATATTTTATCTTAAACAAACGGATATACCCCTACATAAGTAATTGTTTAACCGCTAAGATTTTATGGATAATGTTTTTTTACTAAGGACAAATGTGTAACTTGATCTATAAAAAGTCAAATTGGACAATAATTTGGGGACAAAATTTTTTGGACAAAGTGGACAATAATTATGGGACGGAGGGAGTATTAGTTTGGTTATTTGTTTTTTGGACAAGAAGCATATATATAGCATTATTAGACAAGTGATCCTACTATTTCAAAGATGTGATTCATAGTTATTTAATTTTTTTGAGTATAAAGAGAGGAGACTTTTTTAAATATTCATTAATCTAAAACATAGAAAATGGGGAGTCTCCATATCTTATAGTTCAACGTTTTCCGGTTAAAAAAAAAAAAGTTCAAAGTTTTCTTTGTTGCAGCAATTTCTTGATCTTCCTCTAATTGCTCCCATCATCCGGAGCACGCTCGCTGTTCGGAATCAGCAAGATTTTATCAACAAACGTGTTTGTGTGTGTGTGTGTGTTTTTTTTTAAAAGAAATTTTGTTTTTTAATTCCCTTTATGTGCACAAATACTGAAGATCACACAAAAATTAAACAAAAATTACACGATTTACGTGGTTTGATTTCTCAATAAATCTATATTTACTATAACACAACTACAATTGAGTAGGAAATAAAAATAGTTTTACAATGGAAATTGGCAACTATGAGTCTGTAAATGTGAATTTAGAGCTGTGACTTCCACTTGTTTGAATTACCAGATTTCTCTTCAATTTTATTTTCCGAGTTTAAGAAAAATTATTATGTAGCTATACTAGAGAATTAGCTGTCTTCTATTTACACGCATTTTTTTTTCCTCTGAAAAGAAAGGAAAAAAAAAAACTTAGTTTTGAGGAGTGGTTCATGGATGGCCTAAACCGATATCGCTCGTGACACTCACGTGCTTTGTTCGTACTAATTGTGTTCTGCTGCCTTTTACAAATTCAATCAATTTGGGGATACATGTACTCTAATTTTTGTGAAGATCAATAAATTAAGCACACCTCAAAACAACGGGAAACTGAGCTTGGTGTACACTGAGCTCGGTTAAGTCGCAGTGTCGCACCAATTTCACGATGCTTTGAGAATCTACGAGATACGTATGCAATGATATGAATGTAAGAGCCAGTAATTTGTTTTCCGCATTTGACAAAATAGATTTGAATTTTCATGCTGAGTTTTAGAAAAAAAAAATCCAGTTTTTAATCTTCTTAATTACAATAATCCATTTTAGTTCAGCAAAATTAACAGTGTTGGTTCAACAAAACTAAATATTAAAATGGAACGGAAAGAATATTGTTGAACTTTCGGGAAGTGTATAAGTCAATTGACAGTATATTGACTCATTTTCAAATAGTGATTTCTAGGTCATTATTTTTATTTCTTTAAGAGAGGGTAGAGACGAAAATTGAAATTTGTTTTGGAGGGTGAAATTAACTTGAATTGAATTGTGATTCAAGATGATATCTGCTTAAAGGAGAACCCGTGATTACACAACCTATTTTTATTTATTAAAAAAAAAGAAAAAAGTTTCGATCAAAACTGCTACAATTTCATAATATATAATTGTTCAACCTTTGTTGGTTACATCACGTTCTTTCTCATTCTTCCCGTCATCCATAAATTGGCATTCTTCGCTTCCTCCACTTCAACCTTTTGGCTTCTTCTGCAAGGTTTCGTCCTCGTTGTCACCGCTGCCGCACGCTCGCCGTCCGGTGGCAACAATTCATTTTCCCTCGTGACGTTATCCCTGGAAGAGTAGTAATGCAATACCTTTCCGGCATCAATGGACTGTTTTGGGGAAGAAGAGGGTCTTTCTTTGAAGTAAAGCTCCCAAAAAAACTCCGTTACCAGAGGGCCGGATTGAATCTTCTACGTATTTTGTCAGAACACGGTGGCGGTGGATCTTTGAGGAGATCACTAAGGCTAAAGTAGTTTTGGTGGTGTTGTTCCGACATTTTTCAGAGTCTATCGGACAATTTATTTGGTGGAATATTAAAGCATGCAAGAGGGTTTAAGGAAAGACGACTATTTGTCTGAAGTGAAATGTGTAGTAGGAACTTGGAATTTAGGTTTTGAGGTTCGTAATTTGGATACTCTCCCGTTGCCTACCACAATAAATCCCTCTTTTATTGTTTTTCGGAGTTTTATACAAAAATGATGAATCTAGACATGCATTCTACTCTCTTCTTCTTTTCCCGCCATTTTCTCTTCATAATAATAATAATAATAATAATAATAATAATAATAATAAATTCGTTATTTTGAAGTGGTAAAAAATCGAGAAATATTGCACCTAATTAGTAAAGTATAAATTTGATTTAGCACGGTATTTTGATTTTACGCTTTTGGTATTAACCTCTTAATTTAATTTAATGTACCGAAATACAAATAATAAAAGTCGTGATTTTGCACCCTTTGAATTTTGATGAAGTACCGCTCCGTGCCACTGGCGGGCCTTCATTCGGTTCGTACGACTGTTTTTGACAAATTTAAGTGAAAATGTAATGTAATAGTTAATTATGAAACTCACCAAAGTCACCTCAAATGAAATAAAAGTAAAGGGCTCTTCTTCGTAGATCATTGACGCTGAATATATATGTTTTCAACTGATATATCGCGTGCACTGAGTTGCAATTTACGGTTTCAAAATGTGATAAAATTACTTAATTTTCCATTTCCAAATGATCATTCTCTTATTTCATATATATGTCGTTCAATGTTTCATATATACAGTAATTTTGTATTCATGTGGAGCCTTCATCCAGTTCATAATTCGTGTTTCTTTCGTCTTCTGACTTTTATGTATCCTTGTCGTGCTAAAAAATAATTAACATGAGATATATTATTTTTAGTGCAATTCACAAACTAAAAACTGTACTTTTTTTTTTTTGGAGACAACGAGAGTACTATTTTAGTACTAGTTGTATGTAAGCATGAAGTTTTGAAAATTAATAGAGAAATTAAATTATATAAATTGGGTAATACTAATATCTACTATCTTCGTAATTCATCCTTATACTTAATATAAAGGCACAGTAGGCAAGAAATTAAATGTCCAAGAAATATTTAGGGCCACCTTCAAAGCGATCTGCTCTGTCAAATGGCCTCGATACGACGTCAGCGACTTATTAGGGTCAAGAACGGATTTTTATAAATTCAGCAGATCCTCTCCAATTTAAAAAAAAAACGTAATCTTTTGAGGGGAAAACCCCCAAGGAAAAAAACGACGCCGTACCACTACCAACTAGAATTACAGCATTACCCTTCTGTCTAACAAAAAAAATTCCCCACTCCCCCGTCGTCCACCACATCTTCCCCCAAAAAATAAAAACCCAGTCTCCTCTCATGCTCCGCCTACGCTGCTCCATCTGATTAACCTCACCGACCTGATACCAAATTTCAGACGTCTGTATCCAATTAATTTTTTTTAAGTCGTCCTCCCCATTTCCCCCCAGTCACCATTACTCCCTCTGCCAGCCTCCGCCGTTATTCAATTGTCCAGAGATGACATTGGCTCCACTCCCCAATTTTTCCCAGCCGGTGTTACTTCTTCTGCCAGCCTCCGCCGTTATTCAATTGTTCAGAGACGACGTCGGCTCCACAAGGTAGAAACCCAAAAGAGTGAAGCTCCGCCAGTGGAAATGGCACAAGGATTAATTGGTTGGGCCGTCGATTTATTCCAGCCCACGACGTTGTCAATTCATCTTCACCAACCTCCTCGTTCTCAGAATTACCTTCCCCCGACTTTTTTCTCTGCTCCCTCCGTCGGAAATCAGCCAATCGTCTCGTTCCCACCGTGACCACAACACCGCCGGCGGCTTCTCCACCGACACCATGGCCTTGGGCCGTGGATTTTTTTTGGGCCAACGAGAAACAATTTCCGATTTCCATCTTCGAATACTATTAGGAAATCACCAGAAAAAAGATTACCAATTGCAAGTCGATTTATAAGTGAATTGTAAGCCCAATCGGATTACAATCTCAAAGTCGGCATCCGTTCTATAAAAACCCTAGCAATCCCCCAAAATAAAATCACGACAACCTCCCTTTACAGCTTTGTAACTCCCAACCTCTCTTTACAGCTTTGCAACTCCCGGCTCGTAACAGGTAATTTCTCCTCCTTTACAAATATTTTTGGTAGAATATTTTTGCAACTCTCGGCAACTATTCACTGTACCTGCATAGCATCAATTAACTATCGTAGCTTCAATTATTTTTGTTTCTGCATCACTATGTTTTCTCTCCAGACTTTAACAAATTTAGGATTATTGTTGGTGTCATTGCGTGTACATGATTGAGTATTCTAACCTGCTATGAGTTTTATGTTGTTGATCGATTTTGCATGCTTTCGGTTTTGCTCAACTAAATCTCGATTCCATGCTTTTATGAATCTCGATTCCATTCTATGTAATTATGTGCTCTGTTCTTCCTCAATAGAATTTTGATTATGGATTTCTTTGTACAGCTGATTTTACTTCCATTTGGAGTTTCAATACTTATTGTAATCCTGGAAATCTTTGTGGCAATGTCTACAGATGCCAGCATATAGAAAAGGTTTGAATATTCTTTCTGAATGTTCTTCCCTTTGCACAACATATTTCTTCCAACTTTCACAAAGTTATTACCTGCTGTTAGATTACTGAAACTACAGAGAGGCTCCAAAAAACTTTCTTTAATTGATTTGTTTTGTTAACCAATTATCTAAATTGTATATGATCTTCACTGGTTAGCTCAAACCAGAAGTATTTAATGGAAGTTGGTGTAGTCCTTTAAGGTCTGGGATGCCTAATTGGCAATTCAAGTAGTCACAGCTTAATTTTGAATAAATGTTGAGGATACTTGTACCGTTTGAGTGTTGTAGATTTTGAGAGCTATGGTGGATAAAAATGCAGCTAAAAAGTAAAGACTACAATTTACTGATCATTTTGGAATGAATTTTGTGTTAGAAACTAAGATTGCAGCTGAGCAAGAAACATGTACGATCTCCTTAGGATTTAATTATTTAAGTGAATGAATGGTCTGAGTGTAGTGTTCTCATTAAGTCATATTGTTTGATTATGAACTACAAGACAAATTATTTGGCTATTGAGTAGCTTATATGGTCATATCATGTCTTCTCTCGTGTGCTCATTGGCCTAACATTTAGGGAAGAATTCATTTGTTACTTATTTCTTTATGATGTCTATTAGAAACTTGGAAGTCTTTATGGCCAGTTTTTGTCCTCAAATTTTGGTTGCAATAGATAGGATTTGCAAAGGTTACAAGGCTTGAAATAGATAAGAATGCCAAAAATTTCTAGCATAACAGTGAGCTCAACCATCCACCACTCTGAAAGGGCCCAGTTGAAAATTTTGATTTTGAAAATTTTGTGTAGCCTTTTTAGTTCAGTTTTGACTAAGAGTTAGGGACATTGATTTTGTTGTGTTGAAGCAAATCGTCTGAAGAGATTTTTTTGCTTCTGCTTCTGTAAGCTTTATCACAAAAAAAAAAGTCTTTCAATTGAAATTAATAAGGATGAGATGGTGTCTTTTGGTTATTGGATTTAGGTATAAAACTTTAGAACTTTTCTCTTGTTCGACTACATAGCAATTTTCTTCTCTACATTTTTCTTAGTTTGTGTAAATTTGTTGTATTCAGACAATACCAGATGGGTTAATTTCTTGCCTATATGCCTTTATATTAAGTATAAGGATTAGATGCATGAATACCTATGTAGCTTACTCAGATGGAGTTCTTTTGCTCCTCTGCAGGTGAAAAGATGTGCAGAGATGTCTCGAAAGCTACGATTTTAAAGGTCAGATTCAATACGTTGGCTTAATGCCTTTTACTCATCCGATTTCACAACCATATACTGATTTTGAAGAATTGAAGGTATGGTCTCCTTGTCATCTCTGTCAACTTTATAGAGGACTGGTTTTGTTTCAGGAGCGTGTTACTACTAGATTTCTTCATTGCAAGAGTTTTCACCTGCACTTGCTCTTTCTTCCATTCTTTTCTTGGCTTTTGCATTCGCTGACATCTCTGGGCTTACCCCGTGCTAGGAATCAAATCAGTACACCAAGCAGGACAAGCAGGAAATCAAAGAGCCACCATTGAGAAGACCAAGCGCCGGTTTGGAAAGAAAATCCTACGGAAAGATTCCTTTCCATATTTCTGGCCTCGCCAAGGTCCCCTTTCTTGCCTGATGCTCCCGCTTTGTTGATGATGCGCCGGTATCCTTGAAAGTCCTGGCACTTTCGACTGGTGGATTTTCTATGGATAATTCCCATACTTATCAATCTTCAGATGGTGATTGTTCTTTCCTTTCAGTTGTATCGAAATTAGTTTGTTGCGATCGAAGAACTGGCCTGAGGAATTAGTAATATGCAAAAACGCTTGTAAAGAGCATTTCTCGCCTTCTCGGTACTAATATGCAAGAATCGGGCAATGAAGATATCAAGAAAAGGTGATATACTACCATGTACCAAGTTCAGTAATAGTTAGTTGGGTTTTACGTTAGATCAACCAATACTTTTTTATGGGCTAACAAAGGAATTGGATTTGAGATATTTGAGATATTGATGATCTTCTGCTTTTTCGTCAGCTAGCTGTGTCTGAAGTTGCAAGTACTATTACAAATTGTTAGCTTTGTATTATCCTTCGCGCGAAATCATAATTATCGAGTTTCCTTTTTAATCGAGTGAATATAAATTTTGTTTTCTACAACTTGATCTCATGGGTTATTTGAGATTCAGCTTCATACAAATATGTTTTATTTGCATTTTGACTTTGAATGCTAACGTTTTTGTGCTCATTTTCTAAGCAAAACCCACAACTCTATTCCCCCGTCACTTTTTTGACTTCCTCCAATTGAAGGAAGTAGCACAACAATGATAAACAAAAGTGAATTCGTGGCAAAGAGGCAGAGGGGAGTGGATGGCAAGGGAATCGATTAATACATAAGGAAATTGATTACTGTTTACTGTACGTAACTGATGATACACAATTTTTATTTTTTATTTTTTATTCTTCATTGGAGTTATTTTGGTTTTCCTTCAGTTTGTTTTCTTGGAGGAATTGATGCAGAAAGATTTTATTCTTCTGTTAAGGTGAGTTTTGTTCTTGAGAGTATTATAGATGAGGCAAACCAAAAAAGATTTTGGTTAGTTAGTTCTCATCAAGTATTGAAGCAAATTGTTCCTTCATCAGTGGCCGATATTGACTTCATACGTGGACTTGGACCTGTATAAAAAGAAAAAAAAAGCTTTCAATCGCAAAATGTGTAACTATAAATAACTTTCTCAAAAAACGAAGAAAGTATAAAAGTTAATCGAAGCACTTGACGCGCAACGCACGACGAGAAAAGCCTAGTTTAAGATTATTATGTAAGTTTTGAAATTCATTACTTGGCGTGTTTCCTAACTATTTGAACTAATGAGGAAACTTATTATTGCTGTTAACTATTTAATCAGGTGATTAATTTTAATTTCCCAAAATTTGTTAACTACTCCCTCCGTCTCATAATTATTGTCCAGTTTTACTAAAATGAAAGATTTTATTTTTAGTCAAACTTAACTATATTTTACCTTAAACAACCGGATATACCCCTACATAAGTAATTGTTTAACCACTAAGATTTTATGGATAATGTTTTTTACTAAGGACAAATGTGTAACTTGATCCATAAAAAGTCAAATTGGACAATAATTTTGGGACAAAATTTTTTGGGCAAAGTGGACAATAATTATGAGACGGAGGGAGTAATAATTATTGCAAAGAATAGGATTTTTTTCCCTTTGGAAGAAAAGGAATTAGTTATTGAAAAAAAAAATTGAACTTTCTCACTGGATATTGACAATTTTTCCTACAGATATTATTGGAAAGTTAATTAAAATTTCCATAAAGTGATTTAGAAATATTGTTCCCCTTCTTATCAATTTATTCATTGGGTCAAACTATTAGCACTTTTGGGCCAACAGTATGCCAATGACTGGGCCGGAGCCACGTATACCCGATCAGCCCACAATATTTCGTATACAAACAGAGCACTAAACCGAAACCATTAGAGAAACGGAGGGCTTAACATTCTCAATAACCCACGGGAAAACAGAAAGTGGGGCCCATTGGTAGTTACGACTTGGGCGGTTTCAAACTCCCATGATAATAATAAGAGGAAAAAAAATTAAAAAGGAGAAAGAAAATACCTAATTAGTAGTAGATTTTTCGGATATTTTCGGCTTAACAAATCCGAATAGAATATAATTCTTCTCTAAACTCGTTTCTTTTATCGCCTTCGTGATCGCCTCAATTCGCAATACCCATCTCCGGTCACATCCTCCAAACGGAAAAAGATGGAATCTTTCAGCATTGTATTTCCGAAGGAAATATTTGCCCGTTGATTTTTTCCGCCGTTTCCCTTTTCTCCCGCCGTTTCTTCTTCTTCTTCTATTTCCCGGTGGCGTCTCTTTGTCTTCCTCTTGGTGCAAATCATTATTGACGCGGAGAGAATTCTTATGGTGGAAGAGTTTGAAGGGGCAGCCGCCAGTGAGCTTGTGATATTCTGTGCAATTGCCGCCGGTCCTTAATTCCTTGGACAATTACACACTAGTAGTAATCATTGCCCGGCAAGAGTGAGTAATCCTTCTGGACATGTTTTACTTTTTCGGGTTTTAATTGCGATGGGTTTTCTCCTGGGAATGGTGTTGTGATCTTAATGTTTCTGTTTTCATTAATCGTAGCTGATAATTACTTATCCTATGCAATCAAATTGGATATTGAGGAGTGTAACTGTAAGTGCTAGCGGGAAGTTTATATATATTTTTTTCCCTTGATGAACGGTTCTTTGAATTTAACTAGTAATCTTCTATTGGAAACATGCTGTGATTTTACTTTTTGGTGTTGTTTCTTGTTGTCCATCCACTGTCCATCACATCACTGGCCTCATTCACACACGCATCACATTTGGCTACGGAAATGCTGTGTGTTTGAGACCGAAACCGGAACATCCTTCCAGTGAGTAAGTGTAAGCTGGTCAATGCTTACATGGTTTAAGGATAGCCCCATATGGGGGTGTTTGCCTGTTTTCGACTTGTTTATAGAGTAATTTGAATACTGGTTTTACTATTTTTTTGGGTTCCATGCTTTTGAACTCCTTACATGGCTTTGTTATTATTGATGTCAATATTTTCTGTTGTGAAAGTTATATGACTGTAAACAATTGGCTTCAGTTAACTTTGTATGTGTTAAATTGTAAAGGTATTTGATTGTGGTTGAATTTTATAGGATAATTAAACCAATCATGTTTCATAATATATAGCTGGGTTTTGAACTTACAGGGTGTTTCATTTGGTGCACTTATCTAGCTTTGTTATCTTTGAAATAGGCTGTTTGTCAGTATCCAACTCCCCGAGTGCACAATTGAGACCCTCCCTGGATGCTTTGCTGAAGATTAAGAAATACTTCTGTGATTCAGATATGGACAACTCCAATGGAGTTGCTGATCACGTTCCCAATCATAGACTCTGTGGTTTTCTTCGTACAGTTCTCAAAATTGCCCCTACACCCAGTCCCCAAACCCACCCCCCTATCCACACTCGCTGCTATCCGTATGCTAATAACTCCGACATCCAATTTGTGTGCGATAACGATGTTGTGTTGCTGCCCATTGCTTTAGCGTCAAAGGAAAAGGGCCAAAACCCAAGCACGACGCCTTCGTCTAAGAAACGATGGACTAGGATTGGGATGGTTAACGGGAGCTTATCGGTGGTGCATCAGCTACGGGTTCTGTTGATGAACAAGTGCCTGAGCATCATTGCACGTGTAATTGGGGTTTCTGTGCACGAGGATGAAATTTGGGTTGTGGTTCTGGTGGATGTGTATTTGCTTGTTGCCGCGTGGTCTGGGTGGCAGTTCCCTAAGTGCGGCCCTATTGCCTCTGCACTATTTAAGCACTTAAGGTTTTCTCTACTGCTATCGATTTTCTTTGTCTTCCATTTTGTGTTTCTATTTTCATCGTTTTGTGTTAGGATTAACTAATTTCAAGGCAGATATGTATTTTGTGAATGTAGCTTCTTATCATTTAATTGTTTACCTACTCTGCAGTTGTGATTGGAAAACCAGACATTGTTTGCTTGCTGGTTCGAATCCCGGGCTTACTGATGATTGTGGAATCTGGGATGTTCCCGACTGTCATGCAATTGGTTGCAAACACCAATGCAGTATTCCAGAAGCTCCTAACCGTAAGTTTTTTGAACTTGATGAAATTTTCCGGAGCTTGCCAAGTGTTGTGACGACAGACAGTCTAGACACTTCAATCATAACTCCAGCTGATACCTCTTGTGAGACTGGTATTTGGTCGGTCCCGGATGATATTCTGATCCCAATTTTAACTACACTTCGACCTGTCGACCTTGTTAGAGTTGCAGCAACATGCCACCGTTTAAGATCCTTGACCGCACCAATCATTCCATGTGTGAAACTGAAACTTTTCCCTCATCAGCAGGCTGCCGTCACATGGATGTTACAACGTGAGCGAGAGCCTGAAGTCTTTCAACATCCTTTATTCATGCCCTTTACCACTGAAGATGGCTTTGACTTCTATGTCTGTGCCGTCTCTGGTAAAATAGTGACCGGTACAGTTCCCTCCATTGTGGACGCTCGTGGGGGAATGTTTTGTGATGAACCTGGCCTGGGTAAGACTATTACTGCTCTTTCTCTCATTCTGAAGACACAAGGAACACTAGCAGATCCTCCAGATGGTGTACAAGTTGTCTGGTGTGCTCATAATTTTGATCAGAGATGTGGTTATTACGAGGTTAGCACTCAAGACATTGGGAGTGATGGAGTGTCAGAAAGTGATAGGGTTATGTGTCTTAATCCTCGGAGGGGACAATTTAATCAAGATGATCTTACTCCTAGCTTAAACTCAGAAATATGCACCCCTCAAAAGTTACCACTAGCAGATGAAAAATCTGGGGTCATTAATGGATCATATACCAACAGTGGAATTTTGTCAGAAAAAGCTAGAATGGGAACAAGAACATCCTCTGACACTTTCAGGAACCACAGTCAAACTAAGAGAAATCTTCTAAATGAATATGAAGAAGCCTCCGAGTCTCCTTTGTGTAAACAAACTAGGCGATCTGTTATGAAAAGGAAACATGCTTCAGGTGGCTCTAATCTGAACTCTTCACATGTATGCAATGGTGATTTGGATGGATCATCTTCTAAGCGAAAGAGAGCTAAGATAACGTACACGGATCACATTTTGGAAAATGAAACATGGGTGCAGTGTGATGGCTGTGGCAAGTGGCGGAAGCTTGTCGATGGAAGTGCAGCTGACTCTTCCAGAGCTTGGTTCTGTAGAATGAACAGTGATCCCTTGCATCAAGAGTGTAGTGCTCCTGAGGAGAAGTGGAATTATGAATCCGTGACATGTTTACCTGGATTCTGTACAAAAGGAACCCCTGGGGGTTTGGAAGAGAATGTATCATTCTTCATCAGCGTGCTCAAAGAGCACAAGAAACTATTGAGCTCCAAAACAAAGAAAATCTTAACTTGGTTGGCCAAGCTTTCACCAGAGCAGCTCTCAGAAATGGAAACAATCGGGTTGGCTCATCCTGCTTCACTGATTCCTTTATCTGATGCTGCCTATGAATATCACTTCATATTTCAGGCATTTGGTCTTATTAAAAGAGTAGAAAAGCGTGTCACTAGGTGGTATTACCCAGAAAATCTTACAAATCTCGTCTTTGACTTGGTTGCCCTCAGAAGTTCTCTTTGTGAGCCTTTGGATTCATTGAGGTTCTATCTGTCCCGGGCAACCTTAATTGTAGTCCCAGCTAACTTGGTTGATCATTGGAGGGTTCAGATCGAAAAACATGTTAGACCAGGTCAGTTGAGGGTATATGTCTGGGGTGATAACAGAAAACCGGGTCAGAAGCCTTCGTCTCATCATCTTGCTTGGGATTATGACATTGTTCTTACTACTTTCAGTCGTTTAAGTGCGGAATGGAGCCCCAAAAAAAGAAGTGCATTGATGGAAGTACACTGGCTGCGGGTTATCCTGGATGAGGGGCATACCCTTGGCTCAAGCCTGAATGTGACAAACAAGCTGCAAATGGCTGTCTTCATGAGAGCTTCAAGCCGCTGGGTGTTAACCGGAACACCTACTCCGAATACTCCTAATAGTCAGCTTTCACATCTTCATCCTGTGCTTAAGTTTCTTCACGAAGAAGTTTATGGGTTAAACCAGAAATCTTGGGAGGACGGAATTCTCAAGCCATTTGAAGCTGAGATGGAAGAAGGTAGGTTGCGATTAATGCAGCTGCTCCAAAGGTGCATGATAAGTGCCAGAAAAGCTGATTTGAAGACGATTCCTCCTTGCATCAAGAAAATTACTTTTATAGATTTCACTATAGAACATGCAAAAAGCTACAATCAACTAGTAGAAACAGTACGGCGTAATATATTATTGGCAGACTGGAATGATCCATCCCATGTGGAGAGTCTGCTAAATCCAAAGCAGTGGAAGTCTCGAAGCGCTACTGTAAGAAATATAAGGTTGTCGTGCTGTGTGGCTGGCCACGTCAGAGTAAGCGATGCTGGCCAAGATATCCAGGAAACGATGGATGCTTTGCAGGAGACGGGTCTGGTGCCTCATTCTGAGGAATATGAAATAATAAAGTATCATATCCGTCACGGTGGAAATTGTATGCGGTACGATCTCGCTTTTTCTTTTACCTGTGTCTTTTACTTATTTGAGGTGTGGTTTTCTGATTCATGCTATGGCTGTTTTTCAGTTGCAAAGAATGGTGTCGTTTGCCTGTGATTACTCCTTGTCGACATCTGTTGTGCCTTGATTGTGTTTCGTTGGATAGTCAAATGTGTCCTTTAGCTGGTTGCAGCTTTTTGTATGAGATGCAGAGCCCTGATACACGCACCCGTCCTGAAAATCCGAATCCAAAGTGGCCTGTTCCAAAGGATCTCATAGAGTTACAGCCATCATATAAACAGGCACTACTTGTTTCTTGTGCTTTTACTATTCACAATGTTCATGCCCCCTTCTGCTTTTTCCACAGCTAATATTTTATGCTTTGTAATGCAGGATGAGTGGCATCCTGATTGGAAGTTAACGTCCAGCAGTAAGGTTACTTACCTAGTGCATCAGTTAAAACATTTGCTGGAATTTAATGGAAGGCTGCAACAAGATGATAGTATGGAATTTGGAAGCTTTTCAACCGATAGTTGGCCGGATAAAGTTATTGTATTTTCTCAGTTTCTGGAGCATATACATGTTATAGAACAACAGGTAGCCTTGTAGTTTCTCAAATCTTTAATTGTAGCAATTTTTTCCTTTCCAATTATCATTTTCTTGATATCCTCTTTTCTCAGTTAGCAATTGGTGGGATTCGATTCGTAAGCATGTATAGTCCGATGTCTTCATCAAAGAAGGTATTTATCTTGAGATGCATTGTATTGCTTTTCTTCTGTTGGTTCCATTTGTCACATTGTTTTGATCAGGAACTTAATGTTTTCTTTCCTCTCTTTTTTCCCACTTTGGTAAGATGAAATCTCTAGCAACATTTCAGAATGATGCGAACTGTATGGTTCTTCTGATGGATGGAAGTGCAGCATTAGGTCTTGATTTGAGTTTTGTAACACATGTCTATCTTATGGAACCAATATGGGACAAAAGGTAAGTGCTGCTCTGATATATTTCTGTGCTAGTTTCTACTCTAGATGATAACATTGGCATTTAGCAACCCCGCCGCCCACCACCATCTATTGGTGAAATCTGAGTTCTTTGATAATGTGTTTTCATTTTGTAGGATCCTCTCTTAAATTAAGCTTAAGGTCAAACTTATTATGGGTACTACTGATCTAAATATATATATGGAGTTTGATATTGAAAAATTGTAATATACACGAATAGATACTTTATTGGGACATTTCAGCTTTGTAACTGAGCGACTTGTTATTATTTCTCCTTCCTCCCACGTTATAGTCCAATTTGTTGAACTGAAATAGTATAACAAAGTGGACTGTTAACTTAGGAACGAGGGATAGGCCATTTATCATAATGTTAGTATAGTCTCAGTTTATGTTTAGGGTTTCAATGTTTGTTGTGATTAGAATGTCAAGGATCATTGTGCCATTTACCCTCTGTTTTAATGTAATTGTACTTGGTTGGAAACTTCCGTAGCATGGAGGAACAAGTCATCAGTCGTGCTCACCGGATGGGTGCTAAACGTCCTATTCATGTTGAGACATTAGCTATGAGAGGTACTATTGAAGAGCAGATGTTGAGATTCCTGGTAATTACTTGTGCCAATTTAAATTTTCTTTAGGACTGTTGTGACCTAGAATCCCATCATTTTCATCGTAAATTTTTTGCTGCTTGATGGCAAGATGTTGAGGGTAATCACACTTGGTTTCTTACTAGAGCATGAGCTTCTTGCTATATTGCATTTTGAAGTTATCTAATGAGGTGAAGCTGGGTTGAATATATAGTTGGTATCTAATAGGCTAATAGGTAGTCCATTTATCTGATCGATAATTAATTTTTTCATGTGTTAGCGGACTGGGGACAGAATACTTTACATGAATTTAATTTCACCTTTATCTGTTGGTTACCTGTGTAGGTTCTTGTACCTTTCTCATGGTATGGTCTTTTCCTTATTGTTTCATTCATTATGTTGCAAAGCGTCAGACATGGAATTTCCATTTAACATGAATAGTGACATGTTAAAGTCTCTCGTCTTTTCCACTAAATCGAACACATATCTAACTGCGTATTTGCATCCTGTGTTACAGTCATTCATTAATGTCCCATGTATCTTCTTTAATTGATGCATTAGCTTATGGATCATCTATATTTTGTGGTAGGATAATGATGACTGCAGAAGTTTATTGAAAGATGAGTTCGTTAAGTATGATGGTGATGGGGCGCGTGTCCATCGTACTTTGCATGATTTTGCAGAGAGCAATTACTTAGCTCATCTTAGATTTGTGCAAACAGAGTCAAAGGCATGAGGTGTGTTTCAAGGTCTCTCTCTCTCTCCCTCTCCCTCTCCCTCTCCCTCTCTCTCTATCTCTCACTCTCTCACTCTTCCTGTTTTCCCTTTTGGGTGTGTGCGCGCACATGTGTAGTCCTTGTTGAGGAAGCAACCATGTGTGTTTGTTTTTCGACTCCACCAGTTCTATTGATAATAGACTAAAGTATTAAATATAAACTCCCGCCACATCCATTCATGGCAGACTCTAAGGAGTATAACGATGGAATGTAGCAAAGGGTTGATTATAGTGATAACGGACCTCTTAAAGTTGATTAGGTCTTGAGAATGTTAGTACCTGTGATGTTTGTAGCATTGAACAAAGGCAAGATTCTCTAATTTCTGCAAGGTGACATGCTATACTTGCACAACTTTTTTGAAGTATCAAATGTGTCCTTTTTTTTTTTTTTGAGCTTGAACTGATTTTCCTGTAATTAATTTGCAAAACCTTTTCGGTCTTCAGGTGTTAGATCCGAATGCATATCAACCTATGGTATTTTTCCTGGGATTCAAGTTAGAGAGAATGGACCAAACAATGGGATTTGCATATGCAGAATGTGAAAAAGATCTGGCTGTGTACATTCTTGAGGGTTCTCCTCATAATATTCATATCAATAAGTTTCAATAAATTCCACGCTTCAGGAGTCATTGCTAGACTCCACCATTCTTTACCGTTTAATTACAAGATTTGATGATCACCCTTTTTAACAAGTGGCAACATTATTAGACTGGGTCATGTTTGTGAAGCAGGTTGAGGATGGAAAGGTGGAAAAGCTAGGTTTTGATGGGCCTGACAAACCGTGTATATTTTAACGATGACAGGATAGTTGTTAGAGAATAGAGCAGATCTAACTTTAGTTGCACATTCCGATTTTTTGGTGATCATTTTGGTTTTGCATTCACAAAATTCAAATATATTATCAGTCATTTATTCATCATTCCAAGTTAATTGTATGTTACTAGCAGTTTATTTATGGAGAAGGTGTGTTTGGATGAAAAATTGAAAACCAGGAAGAAGATTTATTGTTGCTTCGGAAGCTAGTTATATATATAGCTCCAGCAGTGATAACAGTACGAAGGATTCACATTTCTTATCTTACGAGTTAGTATCGTCAATCAGAGGCTTAGACTATGTATGGATGTAGCTTACCCGAGATAGGTCGAAGCTCATTGAAGCCCAGAATCCAACTCAATATTTTTTTCCCCCTTTGTAAAATCAAAGAGGAAAACAAAATTACAGGAAAAAGAACGAAAAAAAGACAAGACAATTGATATTTATGTTTATCCACAGACGAATAGTATGCTGTTGGTATTTCTCGAAGGTCAGCGACTCAGACTCCAATACTTCCCACCATTAAAAAGAAAAAAAAAAGAATAATTATGTTATTACTTCTCTCATGATGTACGCCCATTATTTTACATTAATCTTGTCAGAATCTGACAATAAAACATTAAAACCACATATAATAAGATGCTCAGTGGTGTACATCATTCCAATCTGCATATGTTTTGATTAAAAAGAAAATCATTCAGTACTAATTAGATTTGTGAACCTCAATTCCTTCTTTAATTCTGTTCGGATCAAATGTTTATCAAGTCTAGATTTATGGACTAAACAACAATAATACTACAAGTCTTTGTCCCATTATACAATATATAGCGTGTCAATTTCCACATAAATCATAAGTAATCATGGTATCAAAATCAAATAAATCTTGTAGTTAGGCATTTATCAAAAGATTGCTGTGTGACATTGCGTTTGGGAGAAATAAAAAGTCTTCTTCACTCCGAAAAGGCTTTTAACGGATACATAATCCACAACAAATTAGGATTGCTGATGAAGACACAAAACAACAATAATGCAAACACAAGAAAACAACATCATTTAGGCCCCATTGGAGCGTTTGGATTTTCAACCAAGTTAATCAATTCAATTAAAACGTTCCCCCCAATTTTCTTGAACCTTTGACATTTGTTCTTCTTTTCAGCTTCCTCTCTCCCTTTAACATACCAAGAGCGAAAAAAAAAAAAAAAAACCTATTTATACACAATGATTCCATAATTCCATCATCTCTCCCTTCAATATCAAGCATCCTCAAGTTTAATCCTGCCTATATTTTCTAAGTTCCCTTTTTTAAAAGAAAAAATACGTATATATTTGATTGACAGTGTCACAAAGATACGCCATCACTAAGCCTGAGCATGTGCCCCCATAGCTCCGCCACTCTACTAGCTTTATTATTATAGTTATATTTCTGTATGTAGTTTTCTCTGACTAACCTCCATCTTTTCTCTTTTGGGTTTCCAATACGCCATCTTCCAATTGTCATTTTCACTTCTTTTATCCATTGTTTCTTCCCCTTTTCTCCTCTTCTTCATCTTACCTGCCGTCTTTGAAGTTGTGTTTTAATGGGTATTATTATGGAGTAACAAAGCATCCATTCTTCCAACCCATTTCGTTTTAATCGGTACCAAATCCCGGAAAGCTAGCAAATTTTATCTCAGCGAAGGTTAAATTCTTAAAGATCCCAGCTTTATTGATTTTCTGTTAGACCCAGGGGAAAAAAAAAAAAGATGGGGAATTGCTCCGGGAAACAACACAAACCGCCGGCGGGAATCATCCCTTCTGAGCTCTTAAAGAAGACACCATCAGTTCAGGAGAAACCCAAAGTGGAACTCATTCCGCTTCCACTTCCCACGCCGCCGGAGTGTATCAATAAGGGCTCTCCGGTGGTGAAGCTGTACGGTCCGGCCAACAGCACGGCCACATTTTACATAAGGTTCGGCATTCTGTATAAGCCCGTTTCGTTGCAGTACACCCCTTCAAACATTGTCGAATCCCCTGTCCTGTACTGCGACTCCGACGTCGTTTCCGGCTCCCCGGAGGAGATTTTCAGGTACCTGGATTCCAAGTTCCCGGAGCCGCCATTGTTGGTAAAGGGCGGGGGCAGTGTGAACTCATTTGGGTGGTTTGATAAGACGACGCCGTTGGTTGTGTGGATGGTGAATTTGCAGCATAGGAGTATGATGTGGCATCTGGAGAGAATGGTGAGGTGGGCTGAGGACATGGCTCATCGTGGTGGGAAGACTAAAGGGGATCCGGTGATGGGGAGTCCCAAAATGGAGATGAAGAAATTTGGGAGGAATTATGAAGCATTGATGGAGATTATGCTTGAGCATGCTCGGATGGAAGAAAGAGTTGTCTTTCCTATCTTAGACAAGGCTGACCGAGGTACTCATTTCTTGTTTGCAATTATGAGTTTAGTTCTTTCATTATTTTGCTAATTATTGTGAAATGTGAACCCATATGGGAAAATTACGGAGGTGCAAGTCTTTGCAATTCATTTTTCAAAGGGATAAAATATGCTTATTACTGTCTATAATTCTGCAAATTGATGATCTCTGTTATTGGATGTGGATGTTCCAAAAGAGTCTCCACTCTCCATCATGAGATCTTTTAGGGCAGGGCAAGGTGGTTTGTGCCAATTAGTAATCTTAAAAGTATGAGAAGATCTTCTGTTCCCAATCTAAAATTGGATTTAAATCCCAATTTTTGCATTAATGATAGAAAACAAGCATGGTGTAATTTAACTTCATTTTTTGTCTATTACTGTGTGATATTTATGAAAAATTATGGGAGTGAGATGTATCTATCTAAGGCTGTTGTTTGGGTGAACTTTTGGTTCTGATTTGAAAAAGAAAATTTGCAACTTGAAGATTAAACTAGTTTGTTAGAAAGGGAATTCCTATCTACTATCGTTCATGGAGATAGTAGAATGACCAGTATTGTGGTATGTTAATGATGTAGGATTGTCCAAAGCCGCCAATGAAGAACATGGCAGAGACCTGCCAGTAATGAATGGTATCAAAGAAGACATTAAGTCCATAGGTGTTCTGGATTTGGGAACTCCTGTCTACCAAGAGGCTCTCTTGATTCTTTCTAATCGTCTCAAAAAGTTGAAGGTGAGTTCTGCTGTCTCTAAACTTTATTGGGGTTCCTTTAACCAAGTGCATAAATTAGCCCTATATTTGTCCCTTTTTCCTAATTTCTTTCCCGCTAATTTTGCTCTCAGTTATGCCATGACATTCTTGTGGTATTTTAACTTGCAATCAGATTATTAACGACTCCTGTATGTCTACAGGAGAATTCTAAGCAACATTTTGAGGAGGAAGAGAAAGAGTTGTTGCCGTATATGGAGGCAACAGACTTGGGTAAAGTTCAGCAGGGAAAGGTACTGGAACAGTGCTTGGATTCTATGCGTGAGACTCATGGTCATAACTTCCGTTTTTTCTTGGAGGGCCTGCTTCCTCAGGATGCCATACATTACCTAGACATGATCATCAAATCTAGTGATAATAATAGAGTATCATTGATGCTTCATATGGTTGTTGACTAAAGGATTCCTCTTGGTTTCTATACAATGATTAGGGCTACCCTGTTGGATGAAAGCAAATTACATTCTAGTATTACTAAAAAGCGGCAAGAATCTACCTTCACTTGCTTTTCTCTGCTCTCTAACCATAGCAAAATGAGCCCTTTTTATCTGGTTTGGTCTTCTTTACAAGTGTGACCTGTCATTGCCTAGTTTGTACCATCTGTAGTGTTTTTCTTATCTTGTAATGTAGGCGAAATTAGGAAGCAAATGTGTAAGTTTTCTACTCAGCTTCATGCAGATATTGTAAGGGAATGTATATTAGAAAAGGGTAGTTCGATTTAGGTTTTCATGTTCCAAAATTTGCTTGTACCAGGATTGGTTTGGTGACCAAATGGTTTGGCATTTTGTTCCAAACACACCAAATATTTGGTCTGAAAATGAGTTGTCTTAGTACCAACTTCTTTTTAACTCATTATTTTGAGGATGACAAATGGCATATGGTAAAAAGTCAGGGAATAAACATTTGGTGTTGGCTCACTCAAAGAAGGCATTTTGCATGTTCTTCAGCATCCTCCTTTTTTTCTCTTTTGCTTTTTTCCCCTCTTTTTCATCTTTAGGTTCATGAACTCTATAAGAGTAAGTTGTAAGGTTGTGTGAATTGTCCCACCTTCCAGTGGGTAAGTTGATTGCCAAACCTTTTACATCCCTTATGATTTTTATTTATAAAGCAAGTACTGATTCTCAAGTGATAATACTGTCCTGGGCCTCCAGGCTTCCCAAATCATTTCTGGAGGAATTATGTTGTAAACCCTAAACTTGATGAGAACATTTCATTTGCTAATGTGGTTGCTTATTGTCTAAAATAGAGGTAGCTTAATGTATTATTGTCATGGTGATGTACAAAGTACAACTACAAACAAAACTTACTTTGAGTGCCTTTTCTATTTCATACACTCATTATTTTTTTTGTTGGAAATATAGCTATATTATTAAAATTTTCACAATTCTCGCAAAGAAAGTTTCTTTTTTTTTTTTTTGGGGTCAAAATAGGTGTTTATAACTGCCAACTTAGGGAACAACCAGATATGGATATGACACCCCTACAACATCATGTATTAGCCAAGCATTAACAACTGGAGGCGGTGAATCCAGTCTAACAAGTCCTCTCGGATTCAAAACCGCTAGCGAGGCTAAACAATCTGTAACAAAATTATACTCTCTAGTCTCTATGAGCTTGCTTCAAACTAACAGTCCATTCCCTATTAAGACAATTCGCAAAGAATGTTTCTATTAAAACGAATTAAATGTAGATTGATCAAAATTACTACCAAACCAAAAAATCAAAAAAGGAAAAAGAAACAACCAAACCAAAAGTATGCCCAGCAATCTTAAAAATGAAAATAACATATATTAAAAAAGATGAATCTCCTTACAATGAGATAACTATAAAAGAAAGGGTAAGAATTTATTTTCATATGTTACATTATATATTTAATGGAAAAAATGAAGAGACAAACCAGGTAATGTAGAAATCATACACAAATTGGAAAAAAATACCAATGTTGTTTGCGGTGCAAAAAGTTAGATTAATTAAACGTTATTTAATTTTTTTTTTTAAGAATGATTAAAGAAAATTGCATTTTTATTTAAGGTAAGAGGTTGAAGAAAAAAAAATAAAACAATACAATGTAGAATTGTTTTAATTTTTATTTCCTTTTTTATTTAAGGGGAAAAAGGGAAAAAAAGCGCTGTGAACTAGAAAAAAAATTCCACATAAACATTGGGGCTCCAATTTGGCGGGAACTGTGACCGCGAGCCTCCGTCTACAGTCCACACTCTAAGCGGGAAGAACCGTCGGAGGATAAACCCTAAAGATGGGATCGGAAACGGGTCTTCCGAAATGGGCATCGGAGCCTTGTATTATGGGTATCGATGAAGCTGGGCGCGGCCCCGTTTTAGGTACTCCCCCCATTCCCTAATTTCTCTTCTATTAGTTCAACAAATTGTGCCCTTGTGCTTCTTCTATGACTACAGAATCATGTAATTAGTACGTCGTTCCGATTTTTACAGGACCTATGGTCTATGGATGCTTGTACTGTTCAGTTTCGTACCAGAAGACACTTGCCACCTTGAATTTTGCAGGTTCTCTCTCAAACCCTTCTCCTAATTTTTGCTTTACTCTTGATTTCACTGTCTATATTTGGTTCAAGATGGGTTTTGCTATGGCCCCCTTAGATGTCCCGCCTTGATATAAACAATTCAATTGGTTTCTTATATACTTAAACTATCATGTTCTAGTTTTAGTAATCTGCTGTGTGTTGCGCTCTTATAATTGTGTTTAGTTCCTTGCACAAAATGTAAATGAAATTATAATTTGGGCTGGTCTGCTCACTTTTGGGAATGTTCCTGGGCTTACAGGGTTAGAAAGACTGAATGTTTGACAGTTTCACTGAATAAGGCAAAATTTTGTTTATCACCTCAAGATTAGTAATTGCATATTTGTATTTATAGATGGGTTTCCCGCAAGTATGTGCTGATTAATAGTTTGGATGCCATTTTAATAGTTTCCACTATCGATTATTGATTGACTTTATCATGTATTCTGTTAATTTTCATGGTTTTGTCATTCAAAATCTCCGTCAGTATATGTGTCTGTAGGAAGATCCTCCCTTTCGTACTTGTTCCATCCATCATATATTCTTCATTCTTTACGTAGATTCAAAAACCTTGAAAGAAGAAATGAGGGAGGAGTTATTTGAAAATCTTAAAGCTGATGAATCTATTGGATGGGCTGTGGATGTGATAGACCCAAGGGAGCTCTCTGCCAAAATGTTGAAGAAGTAAGGGTTGGCCTTTCTCCTGATTTTGTATTGTTTTAAGAATGCAATGTTTGATTCCAACTTGTTCTCTTAATTGTTCAACAGGCATAAAATAAACTTGAATGAAATATCACATGATTCTGCTATGGGCCTTGTGAGCAAAGTCCTGAACTTGGGTGTTCTTTTAACTGAGGTAAACTTCCTATACTCCAGAAAATTTTGGATGCTTCGCAAGGAATTTTGTAACATTTGAAGTATTGGAGAGTACAAGTTTATAGAATGAAGATGAAATAATCTATTTTACTCTTGAAATGAGTGTATGTGCATGCCTGATCTGGTTTGTCAATATTTCACACTAGAGTTAGTTTTGAGATTTCTAACTCTTGAACTCTAATGAAAAGAAAAAAAAATGCGGTGCTATGGTTTAATTCTCTGGAACTGAATTCGTTTCAGGAAAAAGGGATCTAGTGAACTAATGCTGGAATGTCTTTCAGGTGTATGTGGATACAGTGGGAGATCCAGAAAAATACAGGATTAAACTTTCTGAAAGATTTCCATCCATTAAATTTGTTGTTGCGAAGAAGGCTGATAGTTTATACCCTGTTGTGAGTGGAGCAAGTATAGTTGCAAAGGTGAACTCATCAACCCTCTTCTCGGAAACCTGTTTTTAAATCATGTGCATTGAACCTTCCAATCTTTCAGGTCACAAGGGACCGAGCATTGAGGGATTGGGTACTTGATGAAACTGCTGAAAACATAAATAGGAACTTTGGATCTGGATACCCTGGAGGTAAACTATAATTTCTTTACTTCGTAGTTAGTCTATTTTTTTTCCTTTTTGATAGTCCCCTAGTGTAACTCCAGTCTTTTTTGATATTTGTAGATCCTGGGACAAAGTCCTGGTTGGATGACCACAAGCACTCAGTTTTTGGTTTCCCTACTCTGGTTCGCTTCAGTTGGGGAACATGCACATCATATTCCAAACATCTGGTTGAAGTGCTATGGTGACTCCTTGATCTTTAGTTGACATTGAACTAAAAACATTCAGGCTCCAAACTGTATTTCATTGAATATCTGATTACACTTTTTTTCATTGGAAAATGAAAAGAACAGCATAAGGGGGAACTACTGACAATTAGCAAGCCCATTTGAGGTAAAAAATTTTGAGAACATCAGAGAGATCTGTTATAGTGCATTTTAGACCTATCTCATAGATGAAAGCTATAGGAAATTAGGAATGCTGCAAATAGCTTTTGAATTGGTTATACAATGATAAAATTTGTTCATACAAAGCCCAGCAAGTATTGTAGTTCATTGGTAGGTTTGTTTAATGGCCTAGCTGATTTCGATAGCAGTTAATGTGCATGCCACGGCAACAAAAAAATCATTCTGAACTTTGAGTTCTTTGAGATATCCATGAATTATTATGCTGTAATTGCTCTTCTCTGTTGTTGATATCATTGAAATTCAGTTTTTTTTTTTTCCTCTTTTTTCTTTTTTTTTTTTTTTTTTTTTCTCATTGAAATTCAGTTATTTTTGCAGCATTCTATCTTTTTAAACATTAGAATATACAAAGATGTATGCACTAATATGCCTAATTTATTTATTTTTGTTTTCAATATTTCTTAACTTTCTCTTTTGTTTGTAATGTAGGGAGGCTGATGCCAATGATGAAGATGGTGCCTCTGAGACAACTCGTAAACGGCAGCTGAAGCTAACCAATATTGGCTTTACTGCATCAAAGATGAAAACTGAAGATATTACATCAAGTGGGAAAGGGCGCTGCAAATTCTTCCAATCTCGTAAGCTTGAGTTACTCTCTGAATTCTGAAGCACGCATGGAAGTCTTTGAATTTCCTGTCAAATTCAGACTTTTGGTTTTTTGCCCTTGTGAAATGTTTTTCCCAATTGGTCACAACCAAGATTCAAGAGAATAAAGTCTTTTCTTGAAGAAAGTGAGCAGAAAACCTAATTTTCATGCCTATCAACCCACTACTAACATCCAGCAGACAGTTTTATCTTGAATTGCCAAGTGAATGGTGGCAATGATATACCTGATTGGTAAATTGGCATCTGACTTATCCTATTTGTAGCTGAAGAATTTTCTAACGATCTTAGTTTCCTAGTGACTGGACATATTCATACGTCCTATGTCGGTATTCAGTCGTTAGTGGAAAATAGCGACTGCTTGTACGTTTTGAGGGAACTTGTCCAGGCCTCCACTTTCAAGTGTTTTGGTCCCGTTTTGTGCGCGTTCATGCATATCAGCATATGTATTAGTACTAAAGATAAGGGCAATCATCATGAGTTGACCTGTGGACATGATTTAGTGTATGCTGATTCACTGTCTGAATGTTAAGGTGGTCCTGTACTTATTCATTGAGCCAATTGTGGGACAAAAGCTTAGCTTTGAAGAGTTTTGAGCTTTCAACTTTGAATCTTTGGTAAAACAATATAGTTCTTGATTAATGACCTCCATTTGCTTTTTTTAACGTGTGATGAGAATTGAGAAATGAAAGAGGTACTTTCTTCAAGTTGCCCACAAATTGAATGGTGGAAATCATCATGAAAAGGAAGAATGGTTCATGTGTCTCCACAAGATTCCTCTGTTTTAAGATTACTAAGAGCTTTTGTGAGCTTTACGTGATCATGTTTATTATTGTTGTTCAATGTCTACATCAATACCGAAATGTTATCGATATCTCATAATCTTGCAATAGTTTTATTCATAACATCAGAAAAAGCAACAAAATTCTCACTTTTTACGATTATTTTTGGTCAACCAAGATTCCTACCCGAGAATATGATAAAACAGGAACAGGGAAAACTACTTTTTAATGGCAAATGGAGCCTAAACAACACTCAAAACACACTGAGAATTGAGAAACCAGTAAAACAATCCAGCTACTGACTACAGTACCCTTCCAGCAGGAAAGAAACTCACGGCAAAATCATCTTCTTTTCCGGCAGGAGGAAGAAATAGATCGAAAATCTGCTTCTAGCAAATTTACATTATATACACACAAACCAGTGCTGATGCTCCAGATTACTACAGAACTAACAGATACACGTCTCTTAGAAGGTAAGCCGAGAGAACTGCAGCTATTATGGCTGTATTTCCCCAACAGCAGCTGCTCGGGACAGAGGTTCCTCCGCGATGATGGTTGCCCCGATGGATGTTAGCGCCACCACCGGCACCATAGGCCGGTGATTTAGGATAGGAACCGCCATTGCCTTCCCCACCGGATCCCCCCATATGGCCGCCATTCGATCCTCCTCCTCCCCCTTGGATTGCGAGATAATGTTCCACTTTGCTCTGTTGATTTTCCTGCAAATGAACTGTAAAGAACTTCATATCCTGATAAACCCTGTAGGTATTCTATGTATAAAATGCTTATGAAAACAGGTAAGAAGTAGAGTACCAAGAGGCAAATTGGTGAGGCCAACTCCACCTAAAGATGCAGAGCTGCAAGTTGAGAAGAAGAAAACATGGAGCACCAGCATAAGTATCAAATCTGCTCTTCCCATTTTTTGATCAGTTCGATTGAAACTGCATGAATGAGCCTTTCTGCTTAATTTATGTGACTGAGCATTACTCTTTCTATCCCGCAATAATTACAGTCCTGTTTCCAAAACTAAGCAGGACGAGGGAGGGCCATATATAGTGTAGCATCAAGTAAAATAATGGAGTGGGCATCAATCCTTTTCCATCACACTCAGCGCATTACATTGTTTTTGAGAAACACAAAAAGGAAGAAAAGAAAGGCGGAGGAGATTTTTCTTTTAAAAAAGCGATAAGATACACGTGTTTTTGTAAAGATGTAACGATCTGTGGGTAGCAACAAGTTATAATCAATAACCACTTCTGTGGTACAGCTTTTCTAAGAGGCTCAGGTATTGCTATTTGGCAACGGTAAATGTTGTCTCTTTAATGCCTAGTATTGTGACATACCTCAAAAAGCAATTTTAGACATTTTTTAAGATAGGGGATAAAAATACAAGGGGACTGGTTCCTGATTACTCGAACACGTCACCTATTGAATGCAGAAGAGCATTTTATTATTAAACTGCACCTCAATTAACAAAAGGGCGCACAAAGGTTGGCCAAAGCGGTTAGGGAACTTTTGGATGACCACTTGATTGTGAAATAAAGAAGTACAAAATGAAAATGTATTTGACACAAAGTAGGCCGGAAAAAGCCTGCCTCCCTTCCTCTATTTACGTCAAATATATGCTGTACATGTTAGGGTTACATTGATAAAAAAAACCCTAATTACTTGGTAAATACAACAAGTTACCTGAATAAATATAAAATTACCATAATACCTCCCTCAAGTTGGAGCATGAGGATTACGAATACCCAACTTGCTAAGAAAAACATCAAACTGGGATTTACCCAAAGGCTTAATAAAAATATCAGCAAGCTGTAATGTAG
Source organism: Oldenlandia corymbosa var. corymbosa (assembly GCA_949775105.1). Lineage (NCBI taxonomy): Eukaryota > Viridiplantae > Streptophyta > Magnoliopsida > Gentianales > Rubiaceae > Oldenlandia > Oldenlandia corymbosa. The sequence continues at coordinate 34,464,270 of OX459118.1, read as the reverse complement.
TAGGAATATAATTCGGAAGAATAGTGCCCTTCGCAACTTCATATCGGATAAAATGACAATCAACTTCAATATGTTTCGTGCGTTCATGGAAGACCGAATTGGCTGCTAAATGCAAGACAACCTGACTGTCACAAAAGAGTAGCGTAGACTGAGAATGATCAACACTAAGAAAAGACAACAACCCTTTCAGTCATTTAAGCTCGCCAACTGTAGAAGCCATGGCTCGATACTCGGCCTCAGCAGAAGAACGGGCAATATTTTGTTGCTTCTTAATCTTCTAAGAAATAAGAGAGTGACCCAATTGAACAAACCAGCCAGTAAGAGAGCGCCTCGTAAGGGGACAACTGGCCCAATTAGGGTCACACCATCCAGTAAGACGAAGATCACTATCAGCACGAAGCAAAAGTCCCTGTCATGGACTACCTTTCAAATAGCGTACAACACGCAAGGCAGCATCCCAGTGAGCCTACATAGGTTTTGCATAAACTGAGCAAGCATATGAACATAGTAGGATAATTCAGGTCGAGTAACCGCAAGATAGATAAGACGACCAACCAAACGCCTGTAACGTTCAGGATCAGAAAGCGGAGACTCATCGGCTAGCGAAAGATGATGATTCTGCTCAAGTGAAAATCCAGCAGGCTTGGCACCCAACAAACCAACCTCAGAAATTATATCCAATGCATACTTTCGTTGACTCAGGAAGATTCCAGATGGATTGCGAGCAACCTCAATGCCTAGGAAATATTTCAGGACCCCAAGATCCTTCAAATGAAAGCACTGACTCAAATAGGTCTTTAAAGATTGTATGGCCACTGCTTCATTACCAGAAATGATAAGATCATCGACATACATAAGAACAGTGGGTTGTACCGAGCCCCGATGCAACATGAAAAGTGAATAGTCGGAACTAGATTGGCGGAAACCATAGCGGCGTAGAGCACTGGCCAATTTGGCAAACCAGTAGCGAGGAGCTTGTCACAAACCATACAAGGAGCGATGAAAGCGACACACTTGTCCTGGGAAAAAAAAAGAAAAACCAGGAGGTAGACGCATAAAGACCTCTTCGTCAAGATCGCCATAAAGAAAGGCATTATGAACATCCATCTGGTGTAATTTCCATCTTTTGACGGCATCAACAGAAAGAAAGTAAAGTGCGAACAGTAACCATGTTCGCAACTGGTGCAAATGTCTCATTGTAATCAAGGCTCTTAATCTGATTGTCCCCAAGGATGACAAGATGAGCCTTGTATCGTTCGATCGAGCCATCAGAACGATGCTTAATTTTGAACACCCATTTGCACCCAATGGCATGTTTCCCTGGCAAAAGTGGTTCAACGACCAGGTACTATTATTCTCAAGTGCCTGAATCTCTTGTTGCATAGCAAAACGCCATCTTTCATCTTGGACTGCCTCCGCAAACGTGCGAGGTTCAACACATGTGGTAATACTAGCCAAGAAAGTACGATGTTGCAGAGAGAAAGAATCATAAGACAAATAGTGATGGATGGGATAAGACGTACCTGAGGAAACTGCTGAAGTAGATAAGGTTGGAGAGGGGCCAGAAGAAGACACAATATGAGAGGCATAATCCGTTAAGCGAGTGGAATGAAACTTTTTCCGATGCCCACGGCCCAGAACTTCCTCCTTTTGTACAGACAAACCCCCCCTGTCTGTGGAAGTATCAGGCGGAGAAGGAGATAGGGGAATAGGAGCAAGGTCAGGTAAAAAAGGAGAAGGAGAGATAACAACTGACTCAATGTCGTCCTCATCTAAAGGGAAGGAGACTCAAAAACAGGAGATTGTTCTATCACGCGAGAATGTAAAGAAAAAGAAAATTCAGACTCAGAAAAAACAACATCCCGAGAAACAAAAGTGGTACTTGATTCCAAATCATAAATCCTCTAGCCTTTTTTTCCCAAAAGAATAACCTAAAAAAACATAGCGACGACTACGACTCGAGAATTTATCACCTATGTGATTTTGATTGTGGACATAATAGAGGCAGCTAAACACACGAAGATGGGAAAGAGAAGGGGGCTTACCATAAAGAATCTCACAAGGAGTTTTACCATTGAGGACACTGAAAGGGATATGATTGATCAAATACCAAGCAGTTAAGACACATTCACCCCAAAATTCAATAGGCAAGTGTGCTTGGAAACGGAGAGGTCGAGCAATGTTTAGAATGTGCCTATGTTTACGTTCTACCCGACCATTTTGTTGAGAGGTACCCACACAAGAGGTTTCATGTAAAATGCCATTCTGGCAGAAATAATCAGACATACACATGAATTCAGAACCATTGTCGAACAATTTTTACAACTGCTTCATATTGACGCTCAACCATGGTAATAAAATTTCATGAGGTAGAAGAAACATCGGATATATGAATCAAAAGAAAAATCCAAGTTGCACGAGAAAAATCATCCATAATCATAAGAAAATAACATGCACCAGAAGAAGAAGGAACCCGATAAGGGCCCCGTAAATCACAATGTATCAAATTGAAAACTGCAGTAGCTTTAGTATGACTAAGAGGAAAACTCTCCCTAAATTTTTTGGCTCGAAAACAAACGTCACACGCCTTATTAGAAAACTGACTCTTAGTTTTGGAACAAACGGAAGGAAACAATTGTAAAACCTTCGATGAAGGGTGACCCAAACGTTGGTGCCACAAATCAAAAGTAGAAACACCGGTAGAAGGCGTAGCAGCAACAGTTTTCACAGCACAGAAGAAATAGAGCCCCTCTCGTTACTCACCCGCTCCAATCAGCATCCTCGAAACGCGATCCTGGATAACACAATCATCAGAGATAAAGTGAGTAACAGAACCGGAGTTCCTCAATAACTGTGAAACAGAAATCAAACGACATTGCAATTGGGGAACATAAAGAACATGATGCAATGCAACAGTACTGCTAAGAATTACGTTGCCAGCCTTAGTAGCATAGGTACAATGACCGTTGGGTAACTAAACACGAATGCCAATGATATCACGAACATCCGAAAAATAATCCAAATTTCCTGTCATATGGCGAGTAGCACCAGAATCGTACAGCCAAAATATAGACCAATACGTACTAGACAATTTTTTGGTCGAACCGGTCTTGGCCAAGTTGAGTAAATGTATGAGAGTGGACCATTGGTCTTAGCTCAAAATAGTTGTTGCCCGACTCGAATCAGCCACACCATGACTCGAGCTAACAGCGATATTGACAGCCACAGTCTTACCAGCACCAAACTGGCCGCCACCGATCTGACCATCAGGAGAAGCACCACGATCACCGCCACGTCCACGACCGCGTCCCCATCCACGGCCACGTCTGCGAATTTCAGACCAATTTTTTGGATAGCTAACAATATGAAAACAGGAGGTGATCTCATTTCCCAGACAATTGCAATGAGTGCAAAACAGACCTCCATTGCGAGCCAAACTATGACCACCAAATTTCTAAATCACAGCAGTAGCAGTCGCCGACAGATTGTCGGAAGTTGCAGAAACAGAAAGAACAAATTGGACGGCGAAACTCACCATATCCGATGAAGCTTCCTTCGAGTGAGTCATGTTGTGCATTTTCTCCTCCTAAACCATGGTGGAGTAGACTTTATTCAAACGCGGCAACAGATCCCGGGCAAGAATGGTGGATTGAGCCGTTGCATAAACAGCATCATCAAGACCCAATAAAAATTGATGGATTTTTTCTTCTTCAAACTTCTTATCAGCCATTACACTCAAATTACATTCACACTTACCACAAGTACAGGACAGAGGACAGAGATAAGTCCCTAATTCGTCCCAAATTTTCTTCAATCGGCCATAGTAAACAGCCATGGTGAGACCCTTCTATTTACAGGATGCAAGGTCGGCTTTGAGTTGCTGTATCTTCGGGCCATTGACGACTGAAAATCGCTCCTGAAGATCAGACAAAGATCGGCCGCCACCTCCATATGAGTAATCGTAGAACGGAGAGTCGGCTCGATCAAATTCATTATCCAAGAAACCAACAAGAAGTTTATCGTCCACCAATCTTCATTGTTCGGCGAAGCAGCAGGTAGTTCCAGAATCGTTCCATCAACGAATCCAAACTTTTTACATGCCCGCAAAGCTTTTTTGACTCTACGACACCATTCGTCGTAGTTGAGTTTACCTTTGAGTTAAACCTGAGTAATCGGAGATCCGGGACTGTCATTAGAATTCAAATCATAAGGCAAGATGGTTTTCTGACGAACCAACACATCACCGCCTGTGACACCGCTGGTTGGATTCCCAGTGGGAGTAGCAGAAGTACTCAATTCGGTGGCATTCGTCATGACAACAGGAGTCAAGCGATTGATATCATAAAGAAGTACAGAATGAAAATGTATTTGACACAAAATCAGCCGGAAAAAGCCAACTTTGTCCCAAACTCTTAGTTATAGGATGTTGTTCGCTTGTTGGTGAAAAAATTTAATACCTAGCTTTTTCTAGGCAGTTGGATGATATATGTACTTTTTTATCTAATGAGTTTTTCTTCTCGTCATTTCTAAAGATGGCAGTCAACGCAACATGAACGTATCTCCTCGACTCAGCCTAGGGGTTAGTTATTGTTGCCTGTGGGGGTGAGATGAACAACATGCTATATATACACAAACAAAGGAACCAAAAAAAAAACAGTCTTATACTTTTAGAAACGGCAGTTCAAAGAGATTTGAATCCTGATCTGTGATGACAATCCCTCCCACCCAACCTTTTCATCCCGAGAAAAAACGAAACTTTTCTAATAGTATACTATTAAATCCGATAACATTGTTGATTAATAATGTGAATGGGATCTTACAAGAAATAAAGAGCAAGAGCATTAATTCAGATGCTGCAAATGAACTTCCACATTTTCATCTCTATATTCCAGTGTTGATATATCCTTTCTGCAGATTAATTTCAGTTTTTCTATTTTTTTTTAATGTATTTTCTTTTCCTTTCTTTGGGGGAAGCTTTAACCTCGAAGATGAGCATAAGATTTGCCGTAGAATAATATCCCGGATATTATTAACATTGAAGGCATATGTTGTCAAGCTTATTTATCATGAAATAATCAAACGTTCTTCACTTATATATATGGCCTTAGCAAAAATGGCGATTTACGCACACGAACTCACCTCGAATTGTTATGAACACAAAACCCCGTAAACTTTTAAAGGGCATCACCTAAAACTAATATAGAGCAATCTTTTTCAATGTAAGCAAAGTTATTACTTCCTCCGTTATGATATTATTGTCTAATTTAACTTTTTTATTTATAGTACAAAATGATCTAAAAATTTAAACTCAAACTGAACAGTAATTTTAGAATTCTTAGAATTATATACATAAAAAATATTAATGCAGTATATAAACTATATTATTATTCAGAAAAACTCAAAAACTTTGATGAAAGAAGCCATCATCATTTGGAAACCTCAATATATATCATGGAAGTGGGATTCTTTCGACAACATCCTTTAAGTTTCTCTGCTCACAATAATAATAACATTTGCATTTTCCAAAGAAATGGGAACATTTTCCTTCAAAACACCATTCTCTTTACAGGCACGTCTACAAGTTTCTCTTTGAACGCAAGGCCCGGCGAAATATATAGCTGGTTAGCCTGGTTTGCTGCATACTTTCAGAGTTTCAGCATTAACCACAACATCATCTGCATTGACATTTTTATATTGATTAATTCGTAATTTGTTGCTAAAAAAAAAAAAGAAAAAAAAACATCAATAATAAACTGTTGAATAAGTTCTTACAAGAAACTACGAGAAAAAGTACTATCAAGATGCTGAGAGATGAACTTCCTCATTTCCATCTTCACTCCACCGTTGATCTTATTTCAATTTGTCTTCTTTTTTTTTTTTTTTCCTTTTTTCTTTCTTTAGCCTAGAAGATGGGCAAAGCGTTGGTATTTATAAGTCAAACTAAGTAAGAGCTTTACCAAAATTAGTTAAAGCATATATTTTCTTTGATATGTTATGATTATGTTCCATAACATCAAAACAGTCGATTGATATCGCATTAATCGTCAAAATATGGTCCAAACCACAAAAAGTAAAGATAATGATAATAATGAAAATGTAATCCGACTAATTACATGTATATACATTTTTTATTGGCTAATAATTTTGCTAAAACAATTTTTAGCATCCAAAATAAATTTTGAATGAAAAACCGTAACTACCCATCATCGACGTATCAACACTTTTAATCATCACTTCACCTATCGCTGCCGCTCCTCAAACCCAAAGCAGAACAGCGAGTCGCGGCTATGTTGCCGAGCCGCCGCAGAGGACAGATGTAAGCAAAAAATTTGCAAAATTATCTTATTCATTTTCCAATTTCTCGCCTACCTCATAGAAACACCTTGATTTTCGTGCTACTTATTCCAAGAAAGAATAGACATTAACCTTGTTATTTCCCTCCCCCACCCCCAGTTGCATGTTTCAATTCAGTTGAAGTCAATAAATTTGACGTTGAGGAAATCAAATAAATTGTCTGCATTTTTTGATACAGTAAAGAATTACAAAATTTCAAACGCTTTGCTACAAAGAAGTAATCAACTTACCCCATCTCTCATTTTCTTACTCTTCTTTGAATTTGGTTCAAAAAAAAAAAAATATATATATATATATATATATATATATATATAGCGAAACCTTCTTCTTCGAATTTGGTTCTTCCAACAATCTGTTAGAACAAATCTTATAACCTTTCCTAGTCAACCCTGTAAAGATGAAACTGATTTGCGGTAGAAGAAAACGAAAGAGGGCCGGCCGTGAATTTGAGGAGACTGCCCAGATTGTGATAATTAATAAGTACCATGATTTTTAAGAGGGAGAATTGTGTCTTTTTACACTAAAATTATTTTGGATGCTTAAAGTTGTTTTGACATAATCAACCGCCTTGCTTATTTATTTATTTATTTATTGGTGAAATTGTTCATTTTTTTAACGTTGCTTTTTTCTTTGGAAAAATTTGGATTAAGGGCAGTAGAGAGGTTTAAATTAATAAAAAGGGTACAAGTTTTACATAATATGGATTAATGGCAGTAAATTATTTTATCAAATTTATAAAATTAAATTTCTTATGCTCTGACGAAAATAACCCCTTCTTCTCCTATGTCTGCGTGGAAAAAAAGGATCAAAGAAAAAAAAATAAAAATTGTACCGACAGGAACTACTGGTCACCGATGGGCTGCAGATCGATGTAGTGAATTACATTGATAATTGTATGTAGCAGAGCTGATTACAGCAACATATGCGGGAGAGGATATCATAAATGTGTTAAATGGTCAGGAATGTATTTTCAAAATTTTGCACAATAGATCCAAAAACTCCCATTGGCACGAATGGGTTACTTTCAAAGTAGTAGTCATAATGATTCATGTAGCAGCCAAATCAAACAAACAACGGAACATAAAGAGTGAATGGCTTCATAATTGCCTTCTCACTATTTCACCGGACGACTTGTTAGATGTGCTTGTCAATGACGTATTTTCCAGTTGAAAAAAAAAAAGTAGCTTGCACGCATTTTATGTTCCACATTGAATGACTGACCTTAATTTGAATGCCATTTGATGCATTATTTTTCAATAAGGGGCACTTACCTAGGACCCCAGGGTATTGATTTGCGTAAGGATCCAGGTCGAGTGAACATGTTCTAAAAAAAAAACTAGGCCCTTTTTGTCATACTCCAACTAGTTGGAATATATGGACATTCAAAGTATTCACCAAAGTATTTCCGGCCAGGTATGGTGTCTTGAGCCGAGTTCTGACAGAATCGATGAAGGGTAAATACAAAACTGATTTGCTTACATGCTCGTGTCGTAACCAGCATTTGGTATGAAACAATGAAGATCAAAAATAATTTCTTAAAGCAGTCTGCCTGTGCAAGCCATAGTTACACAATCAATATTAATGGCCAAACACTCAAAGCTAAATGAGTAAAAATCAAACCAATTGAAAAATGAGAATGCTCTGACATAAATTAATATGGTACCTCACTTGGAACTCGTTGTTACCATTTCATTGATGTTCTAATGACTTATACGATGGAAGAAAAGTGATTTTATTGGAATCACAAAGAGATTTCTCCAATGGAAAATCCTACAGGAAAAATTATACATAGCAGCTGCTTCTCCAATGGAACATCCAGCATTGTTATACATGTGATAGGGGGAGTCTCGGGGCATCAATATTTCTTACATTAATTTTCATGTCAACTTCAGTTTTGTACAACTTGGGGCTGCAATTCAGTTTTTCCGTAGAATTGTAGGGAAAATGAGAGATGAATCATCATCTCAAAGCAACGAAATATAGGCATATTTAAAATTTTTGATTTCGGGTGGGATTACTATCAGCAAGAAGCAGAAAAACGGAAAACTTCATTAGCAGCAGCAGAAGATTCCAAGCACTTCTGATTCAAATAATGTCTTGATTTTTAATGGTGGTTGGTTTTATTTGCATGGCTGAAAAAAGAAATCAAGAGGGCATTTACGTTAATGCATTAGTATTTTAATTTTATGGCTTTTTGAAAATAATATACCGCCCCTTAATCTATATTATGTAAAACCTGTACTTCTTTTATCAATTAAAAACTCTCTATTGCCCTTAATTCAAATTTTCCCTTTTTCTTTTGTTTTGAGTGGGTAAAATTATTCCTTTGCTACCTTTGATTGTAGTTAATTTCTCATGTCGATCCAAGTGGTAATTAACAGATGCGAATAGTATGAACATTATTTTATTCTTGCGGGGATGAGAAATTCTCCCCACAAGTAGTCTTTCAAAGGAATGGGATTGTATATAATCTGCTATCAAATAGAATATTGTCTTCACATATTTAGGCTACCTTATGGAAATTATTGATATGAGACGATGATATACAATTAGTCCCATTCAGTTTCGATTGATTTTCAATCAAATTGAAATTCCGGCCATTTGAAGGCGTAGTTTAACCACTTTTCTTCCTAATCAAATTACTTGCATATCACACACTTGCACGGAGGGTTTGAAGTTTGAACCTTTGGTAAAGCAAACAGGAAATTATAATTAAGAACTGACATTGTTACAATTCAAAGTATAAAAATTAAGATGAATTAATGTTTTTGTCGCACTTAATTGCAGTAATCCATTCCTTTGTACTTTTGGTCCTCAATTTAAACAAAGCTTAACGCTGGTCGCGATATTGACTTTTAATTTCGTTATCGTGAAGTATAAAGGATGTTCTAGAACACATATCACATCTGCAAAAACTGATTCAACTCAGCTTGCAGGGTGATCCTTGTATTTCTGAGAAACTTGAAATTCTTGAAGAGATTCCAAAATGATTTTTAAAGTTCAAATCAGAGCAAAATAACTGTAGCAAGTATACCAAACACAATCATCCTGAATTCCTAATCGAAGAATTAAAAACAAGATGTATTGATTAGGGTTTTTTTTTTTTTTTTTTTTTTTTGGGGTATAGATGCTTTATTAATTTCTATCAAGGAAGAGTACCATTTACAACATCAGTCAAGGTTTTTGGAGCACAATTATAATAGCAAATGCATTTGCCGAACACATGGTTGCATTTGCCATCAAAACACCTTTCTTGCAGACAGGCACGTCTGCATGGTGGTCTTCGGAGGCAAAAAATTCCTTTAAAACACTTGGATCTTTTGGTGCATACTGCAGACGGCTGATCCGACTGATGACTAATCTCCGCGTTAACCATGATATTGTTGTCATCTTCAACATATCAATTATTTCACCAAAACAAACGGATCAGAAACTTTAATTTCGTAATTACATAGTTAAACATAAGCTTAATTTGATACACACACACACACATTTCTAGCCCCACAAAAAGGACGTTGAATGAATGAAGTGAGTTAGAGATCTTACGAGCAACAAAGAGAAAGAGAGTTATGATGCTGTAAAGGAAAATCCTCATTTCCATCTTCATATTCCAATGTCAATCCTTCCAATTGCAGATTTCGGTATTTAGGCGAGAAGAATTAATGGGCAAAACGGATTTGCCAAGTGTTTTTAGAATTCGTAGTAAGTCAACAATCAACTACACACACAATATTTATTGTTACAGTTATTTTATTTTGTCTCCAACCCACATCACTATTACGTAAAAAAGAATATTCTCTATCTATTCTTTTTTATTTCTCATCCTCTAATGATATTATCAATTTAATTATTACAAAAAGAAAAAAAAAACGTACATTTTTTTTCCAGTAGTAATCCAATTAATTTGTGCCTCCCTCTTCATCGAGAGACAAACAATCGAGCCTCGTCAAAGAATAATTTGTTAGCTTTTTCTCTTTACCCTTTTTTTTTTTTTTGGAGGATTTAATTGGCTTTTGTGGACTCATTATTATTTGGGATGAAGATATCCTCTCGAATTATGTCCCAAGACGAATGTAGCCTCAAAATTTCTTAAAAGGAATAGTACCCTGGCCGTCAGGCCAAAGGACAATTTGGTCCTTCAACGACAGAATGGTCGAAATTTTGATGACGTAAGCAACATATTAAATATAATGACCAAAATATCCCTTTTAGAGGGGTATTTGTCCAGATCTTAGTTCCAGGGAATAATTGTCATTTTTTCAACAAAAAAATTAAATAAATTTTGATAATTGACCCTTCCATGTTTCAGATTTCAGCCTACAGATCCATTATTGATTTTTTATGATTTTTTTAATCACGTTCCATTGATGAAAATAACACTACATGAACTAGTGCATAAAATTTACTAATAACAGTTAACAACCGTTGCAATATAATTAAAAAAAAAACTTGTCATGTTTTCTGATGTGCCATGTTATCTAATTTTTGTAAGTCGAAAAAAAAGGTCTGAGTTTAATGATTATATTTATTCTTCTAACCTTTGACTATAGTTAAATTATCTCATTCTTTTATTCGTATGGTCTTTCAAGATAATGGGATTGTATGTGTAAATTGATATGCGTATAATCTGCTATTATAAGTATAGAGTATTGTCTTCACATATTTAAGCTACCTTATGGAATTTATCAGACATGAGTCGATGATATCAATTAGTCCCACTGATTTTCCATTAATTTTCAGTCGAACTGAAATTCCGGCCATTTGAAGGCGTGGGTTGCCCACTTTTCTTCCGAATCAAATTATTTGCATATCACACACTTGCACGTTTTTTCTTTGAGGGTTTGAAGTTTGACCATTGGTAAAGCAAAATAGGAAACTATAATTAAGAACTTATGAATTAGAGCAAATAGTCTTTCAAGATGAGTTAAATTTTTTGTCGCTCTTAATTACAGTAATAATCCTGCCTTTCTGTACTTTCGCTCCTTAATTTAATGATGAAGCTAAGCTTAATGCGCATCCCGATATTGACTTGAATTTCGTTAGATCGTTAAGAATAAAAGGTGTACCCACTATTGTGGCAAAAAAAAAAAAATGTACATATTAAATGAACATCTATCACACCTGCAAAATCTGATTCAAACTCAGCCAGGACCCTCAATCCCCCAAAATCTACACTATTCTCTAACAAATCAGAATCACCATAGAATCATCTTTCAATCGATCAATTAGAGAAGAGTTTCGTATCTAATTAAGCAGCTAAAATAAGACCAAGATTTTAGGATTTATACTTAGAAGAGCTTTCTGGAATCTTTTTGGTATTTATGTTCCTCTCAATCAACTTTACAAGTGTGATCCTGTATATATACAGACCTACTAATCTAAGTTGGTTAATCATATATAGCTGTAATTACAGATTCGAAACTAACACAACTATATCTAATGGTCAGCAGTTTACAACATGCACATGCTAAATCTATTCTCATCCGTCGAATTAAGTACTGTCTCATGGATTGATGAGCTGGATACGGTTGTTTCCAATAACAACCCCGCCAAAGTTGATTGCAGTGATCAGGGTTGAACATCAGATTGGACTGCACGCATTGCCTTCCATCAGAGGAAGCTTCCAAAAGTGGTTCTTCTGCTGTCATTTGAGATCCCATGCATGCAGGTTCAGTGCTGCAATGCTGCACTTGAGCTGACGTGGAATTCTTGTCCATATATTGTAACATATTCCCATCCCTTTACGAGGCCGTATCCACCTGAACCACTGAGGCAACGATCGATTCTCATTCTTTTTTTACTTGAAACTTGAAAGTCTTGAATAATATTTAAGATTTCCAATTAAAGTTAAAATCATAGTGTTAAGAGTGTCAAAATAAGTGTAGCAGGTAGACAAAACACAATCATCCCTGATGGAAGAAGTAAAAACACAAGTTGGATTAATTGATTAGGGTTTTTTCTTTTTTATTTTTAAAACGATTCATGTCTATCAAGGAAGAACACCATTTACAATATCAGTCAGCTGGGTGTTGCGAGCACAATAATAATAACATCTGCATTTGCCATCGAAACAATTTTCATGGCTACAGGCTTTTCTGCATGTTTTTCTTCGAATGCAAGGTCCCACAAAAAGTGCAGCTGGTTTGCTGCATACCGCGCTTGGAAGGTCCCGCTGATGAGTTTCCACATTGAGCATATAAATCTTGTCAGCTTCTACATATATGGATCATTATATTTCACCAAACACAAAAAATGGATCAGAAACTTTGATTTCGTAATTTTCATTAATCAATTAAACCAGAAGCTTTGACAAAGAAAACACACACACACACAGTTCTATATCCCAAAAAACAAGGTTGAATTAATGAGGTGAATGAGAGATCTTACGAGAAACAAAGAGAGAGAGAGCATTACGATGCTGCAAAGGAAAATCCTCATTTCCATCTTCAGGTTCCAATGTTGATCCCTCCTGCTGCAGATTACGGTATTTAAACAAGACAGGATGTGCACAACGGATTGCCAAGTGTTAGAATTCCTAAGTTGGATTGCTACAATCTCCAAACCCAAGTCAAGATAACATTCACAAAAGAATATTCTCTCTATATATTCCTTTTTTTTTTTTTTCTCTGTATCTATAATAATATTACTATTAATTTGCAAAATTATCCCGTTGTTAATCCCAATCATTCGCGCTAATCTCTTCATTGAGAGACAAACAATCAAGGTGCCAATAACATCGTGAAATTTCATTAATTATTAGAAATTGTCTCACATGCACGAATTTGATTGATACTCCTTCCGTTCCATAATTATTGTCCAGTTTGAGTTTTTATTTCTAGTTCAAATTGTACGAAAAGTGAAATCTCAAATTAGACAATAATTTTGGGACAGGGGAAGTAATAAAAAGTTTCAACAACAACACTCTTCGCAGTTCGCATAGTGTACAGGAAGCAAGAACAATCATACATATTCTCCCCACAATTAGACAAAATGACGTTTACTTTTGCTATATTAGAAACTCATAATTTTAAACGTTTTGTTGGAATTCTCCTGGAGATATTCCTCTTGTTTGGCTGGGAACCCCCAAAAGTGCACTCGCCATCTCGCAAAGACCAAACGTCAGATCTACAATTAATATTCACTTTGAAGTTCGATGAATACTTCTGTCTCAAAATAATTGTTAAATTTAAATTTTTATTTTTAATCAATTTATATTAAATATTAAAATATAAACTGTATAATAATTTTAGAACATAAAAATATGTTGACTGTGGGTCAACTCCTACTACAATTGATCATATATGGGTAATAGATATTTCTTTGTCGATCTTGTGTTTGTATAATAAATAGAGTTGGGGATTATAATGTTGTTTGAATTGTTTTTGCAAGCAGGATTTTATTTTTTTAAGTCACGCCATAATCTAAAGTTTTGACCTCTCATTTTGGGGAAACCATGATTAAAAAAAAAGAAGACTAACGTATTAAGTCACAAATTCAAGGCGAAGTTACCTGATCAGTTTAGAAGGTCAAAAACTACTCAATAGATTGAAATTGTTGTGATATTTGATTATTTTCCCTCTATGGACAATTTGTTGCAAGGTTAATAATAGTCTATTTTAAGTTTTTGTTTCTAATTTTTTTACTCCCTCCGGTCCTTATTATAGCACATTTAGATTTATCCTAAGTTTAATCTAAGATATCTTTTAATTGAAATAAAAAATTTTAAAACTTTTTTTAATAATTAGAAGAATACAACAAATATGAAAATATATTTTTAAAGGTTCTTATTCAATTAAAAAGACATTGTAGGTGAAACATAAGACAAAATCAAAATGCCTTATAAGAAGGATCGGAAGGAGAGTAAAACAGATCTGGATGCTTGAAACCTCACACAAATCCAACGGCGATTTTATCTAAAAATCGTGAAATAACAGTTGAATTGCCAAAAAAAAAATATGGAAGTTTCAACAATCGCCAACCCTTTTCACAAAAAATTAAAAATGAGTTGCATTAATTTTTTTAATATATATAAAAAAATAAATGCTTCGTTTATATCAAGGAAGAATACCATTTACAACATCAGTCAGGGTGTGTCGTCCACAATCAAAATAGCAAATGCATTTGCCGAACAAATGGTTGCATTTACCATCAAAACACCATTCTTTCCGACAGGCTTTTTTGCATGGTTTTCTTCGAATGCAAGATCCTTTAAAATACTTGGATCTTTTGGTGCATATTGAAGTGATCTGATCCGGCTGATGACTAATTTCCGCCCTAACCTTCATATTGCTGTCACCTTCTACATATCAATTATTTCACCAAAATAAAAATTATCAGATACTTTGATTTTTTTAATTACATAGTTAAAACATAAGCTTAATTTGAGAAACAAACGCATTTTTCTAGCCCCAAAACGAGGTTGAATTAATGGAGTGAATGAGAGATCTTACGAGAAACAAAGAGTAAGAGCATTATGATGCTGCAAAGGAAAATCCTCATTTCCATCTTCAGATTCCAATGTTGATCCTTTCTACTGCAGATTTCGGTATTTAGACTAGAAGAAATAATGGGCAAAACAACTACACACATTGATTGTTACAGTTATTCTATTTTGTCTTTAACTCGCGTCATTATTACGTAAAAAAATATATTCTCTGCATTTGTTTTATTTTATTTTTTTGGTTTCTCATCCTCTAATAAGATCATCAATTTATCACAAAAAGAAAATAAACAGTACATTTTTTTGGTCCCGTAGTAATTCAATTAATTTGTCCCTCCCTCCCACCGCTGACCTTCATTTCTTTGAAAAATGAAAGAAAAAAAAAATAGAAATAAAAAACGACCCTCTTGAGATATAAACAATCAAGCCGCATGAAGGAATACTGTGTTCAAAAGATGGATTACACGAATTTATATGTGGAGTCATTATTGTTTTTAGAAATCACAAAGTGAAATTTCACTCATTATTAGAAATCGCCAAGCATGCAAGTTAATTGATTATAAAAATTTCATAAACAGCTCTCTTCGCATAATGTGCAAAAAGAAAGAACAACCGCATGTATTCTCCCCAAAATTAGAACAGACTGACGTTTATTTTCACAATAGCATTATATCAAAAAACTCATCATTTTACTGAACGTTTTGTTGGAATTCTCTTAGACAAGAAAGTGAAAATGCATTCTCACAATGATGATATATTATTTTTAGTGGCTCAATTCCTTTTACTACGATTGATTATGTATAGGTAATGTTTCTTTTTGAAGTCTTGTGTTTATAATAAATTTAAATATGGATAGGGATTATAATGTTATTTGATTTGTTCTTGCAAGCCTATCGTATTTTTTTCTTTTTAAGTCACATCATAATCTAAAGTCGGCCTCTCATTTGGGAACCTATGATTAAAAAAGCGAAGTGATCTGGATAATCAAAACCTCACACAAATTCAATGGCAAATTTATCTAGAAATCGTAAAACAACAATTGAATTGCCAAAATAAAAAAATAAAAAAATTTGCATATTGTGCCAATAGCGCAAGGCATAATAATATTACTGCCTAACCTCTTGATCCAAACACAATTTTCCGGAAGAACTAAAACCAATCGTCAATCTCAGTAGATCAACAAACACGATCATCGTGTAGAAGGTTAGATTATTGTTTTTGCACAGTGATAAAAGCATCTGCATTCTCCAAACAGGACATGGGTACACTCCCCATCAAAACACTCTTCTTGGGCGCAGGCCTTGGCGCAAGGAGCATTCAGAATGCAAGGCCCAAAGAAATATCTCGATGGTTTCTTGCAAATCGGATCATCTGCCACAACCACGTCACCTGTATATATGTACAAAGATCACAAATTTTAATTAATTACTCCAAAAATTAGAAACACTGATTAATTCGTAAGAATTCATACACACAATAAAATAAATACATTAAACTAAACAAACCAAGAACCATGTTTCAGAAGAAATATTCATTATTTATATGAACTAAAAGACTTTAGCAAATTACTCGTCGCAGCCATAAGAATAAACTTGAATTATGAGATCTTACGGCAAACAAAGAGAGAGAGCATCACAATGCTGCAAAGGAACATCTTCATTGCCATCTTGATGGTATTCGAAAGTCGATGTTTTCTACAGATTTCAGTTCTTAATCTTTCAATGTTTTTTTTTTTTTTTGTGCTTTAAGCAATTTGACCGACAATTTATAGGACAAATTTTCATAGAACCTATGTACATTCATTTTATCTGTACTTTTTATGCACCGATGCTAACGATTGAAAACCACCCGTGACAAATAACAAAGACTCGTTTTTTTGTGGTTAAATTTAGTCCCACTTTTTCTTTTCAAGTATTTCCACAACTCAATATTTATGGGAAAAAAGTAGTTCCTATAAGATGATATCACCTTTTGAACAGAAAAAGCGTTTTTATTCGTTGGAAAAAAAAAATTATCAAGGTTTTTAAAAATTTATTTATGAGTACATTTCCTTTACTTCATACTTAATTTACTTTATGTTATATATATATATATATATATATATATATATATAGTTTTTGTTCTTATATATTACTCCAAATAATTGTCTAATTTGGATTTTCATTTTTAGTTTAATTTGTACAAGAAGCGAAATCTCAAATTGGACAATAATTTTAAGACATAGTAGATTTTATATATAGTTTGTTTGGTTGTCATTGATGGAAAAATAACTTACTAATATAATAATATCTATTTTTTGGGCATATCCGATAACATTATCTTTTTCCATTTAAAGTAATTGAAATTTCCATAGAAAAATAAAAGAGAAGTTGCCACGAACGACTGGCTCCAATTCCAAATATCGGATTCCAATTTTTTGAAAATGGATTAGACAACTTTTCTCACAACTTTTTTTTGTCTAACTAGAAATTGATGAATTTAGTTGGTAACTCTATTATTCATCCATCCAGAAATGATTGCTCATTTTAAATGTTTATTTTCTGTTAAAATTGTAATAAAAATAAGAATTCAAACGAAATAATTATACAAAAGTTTTTCCGTCGTAAATTAAACTATACTCACATTGTTCTAATTCCTCGATGAAAAGCCCAGAAGTGTCACTCAATTTAAACTATCTTTTTTTTTCTTTTTTTTTTTTTTATGTAATGTAACATACAAACACAGTTCTAAAGTTGTTGCTAATAAATAATTTCTTTAATTCTTTCCAGTGTCATTCATTTCTCAGTATACCTTCATTCTGAGTAAGCTCGTCAGTGAAAATGTCCTATGCTTGGGCCTAACTATAAGACCAAACTCTCCATTTCTTCTTCTCAAAGGTCCAATCGCCTCTTTTGGGGGTTATTCATAATTATTTACGCTTTTGTCCCTTCTAACACAGGGCCTACAGGTATTGTCCTATTGAGAGCTATAAATACTCCTTGTATATTAATTACAAAGGCAATTCTACACTATTATATATCTCTCTAAGTGTGTTAATTGTCTGCTTCTCTCTCTAACACTGACTTAATCTTCGGAATGTTAACTCCCGTCTTGCAGGTTCCCGTTCGCGTTGGACCATTGACTCCATGCCTCCGGAATTTACCCTCGACATATGTCTTGCAACATCTCTACCGCTACAGTCGCATTCATTGAATTACCGTAAATGAACCCAAACCGACCTTGGAACTCGCACCTCAACTACAACTTGAGATCGAACTCGATCGCGCTAGAAGATTAAGGCTCGCCCATATTGTAACAAACTTGTGATTTGGTCGTAAGCTTGATATTGTAGTGACCTAAAGTTCTACCTAATTTTTATTTTTTTTAAAAAAAAAATCTATTTCTTTAGCATCGATCAAGACATCATTGAATAATAATTTCATCGAGCATGCAGAAGGTCAAAGACTTCTAAATAGATTGAAACAAGTATCCGACTGTGTTGTAGTGATATTATTATTCCTTTACTGGCAGTCGTCTGTCACTAGACAATGTTCCATGCATCAAGTTTAATTACGAGAATGTACTTTCATTTTATTTGCTTTTTTTTTTCTCCCTAGAAAAGAGATGTGGATATATACTCGTGACAAAACACAAATTCAATGACGAATTTTATCTAGTTTAGACGAATGTATAAACACTGGAAATCATCAAAAACCAGAAATCTTTTGAGTAGCAAATTGAATTACAAATGATGAAAGTTTCAAACAATCACAGCAACATCTTTGAACATATATAATGCATCAAAAAGCAGGGGCAATTATATTGCCTAATCTCTTGATCCAACACAATCTTCTTCCCCAAGAACTAATGATACAAATTGTCATTAATGAGTAGATGAAAAACACTCATCATCATAATTTTGGATCAATTTCTTAGATTTCCCTTTCCGGGATTCTTCCCGTGTGTTGGGTCTGCACAGCGATAAGTGCATCTGCATTCTCCAAAAACATGGGTGCACTCCCCATCAATACAATCTTCTTGCATACACGCCTGGGCGCAAGGCGGGTTAAGAATGCAAGGCCCAAAGAAAAATCTTGATGGTTTGCTACAAATTGACGCATCCCCAGTTGCCACAACCACATTTTCTGTATATAAAAAATCACAAAAAAAAAAGAGAAAAAGAAACATTGATTAATTCGTATGAATTCGTACACATAAATACTATAAATAGACAAATTAAATAAAATTAAGACTACACCTCAGAATTGGTCTGTTACATTTGACCAAAAATACATTTTGGTCCGCTACAAAATAATTTGGGCTTGTTTGGATGTCCACTCATTTTGTATTTTCAATTTATTTTGCTTATTAAACACAAAACCCAATGCAAATCAAACTGATGTCCAAACAACTTTCTGATTTATATTTTAAAATTAAACTTGAACCATTTTGTTAGTGCAGTAACCATTTTTTGAACTAAAAATTGTTCAGTGACTAAATCCAAAACTTTGCACATTTATTTCAGTTTGCCTCTAGTGAAAAAACCGTGACCCAATCGGATGGTGTTTAGGAAATTTTTTTTTAGAATATGTATTGAAATATCAAGTACGAAAAATATCACTAAACAATCGAAAAATATCAATTTTAGTCACTGTATAAAAAATTTAAAACATGATCACTAAACAACGAAAAAGTGACGATTTTGGTCACTATAAAATATTAATTGTAGAAGCTATTCCATGATTTTAGTGATCATTTTATAGTGACCAAAATCGACACTTTTTTGTTGTTTAGTGATCATTTTTTAAATTCTTTTTTTTTACAGTGACTGAAATTGACACTTTCTGATTATTTAGTGATATTTTTTCGTACTTGATATTTCAATACATATTCCAAAAAAAATTTTCTCAAGCACCAATTCTGAGGTTTAGTCTAAAATTAAGAACTACATTTTCATTTAAAAGAATTGAACTAAATCATGACTTTACCAAATTGCTCAGTGTCGTCATATTCATAAAATTTAAATATAAACTTATAAATAGGATCGGAGAGAATAAAAGAAAAACAATACTTAATGGTATCAATAGTGTGATCTTACGAGAAATAAAGAGAAAGAGCATCATGATACTGCCAAGAAACATCTTCGTTGTCATCTTGATGATATTTGAAAGTCGATCCTTTTGTACGGGTTGCAAACTTGCAATTCTTCTTCTTTCTTTCTTCCTTGTTCTTTTTGGTCTTGTTTTTTTTTTTTCTTTTTTTTTTTAAAGCAGAGATTTTGCCTAAAATTTATTTATAGGACAAATTCTCATAGTGTGTGGTGTGTATTCACATTCTTTTTAGCTGTACTTAACAACACTTTTCGGGTACAATCAATTGAAACCAAGACAGATAATAAAGGTTGTTTTTTGTGGTTTAATTTAGGTCCACTTTTTTTTTTCTTCCTTTTTCCAATTATGCAAAGTATCTTTTAAGAGCTCATATAATATTCATGCAAAAAAAAAAAAAAAA
The DNA here is from genome assembly GCA_949775105.1 of Oldenlandia corymbosa var. corymbosa. NCBI lineage: Eukaryota > Viridiplantae > Streptophyta > Magnoliopsida > Gentianales > Rubiaceae > Oldenlandia > Oldenlandia corymbosa. Next base: position 34,443,986 of record OX459118.1, on the reverse strand, counting down.
GTAGTTACCATCAGATTCCGACAAATTTTTAAACAGATATAGTGTTTTATTCGTAGGCACCCAAATTATTAACGATTTTAAAAATTGGTTTATTATTCGGTACCACATTATTTTTACCTGCACATACAATGCCTTTGTTTGTCATCATCAATTAAAACAAGCCGTAAGGCAGAAACATCATGGTATTTATACTTGGATAAGATAGTAATTAAAGGTAGACAAATTGAAGCAGCAGATTATGGATTAAAACTTGTTAATTAAGAACAATCGAAACTAATTTGTTTGATGTATAAAAAGGTCGTATTTCATTTTAATGCTATTGTTCACTCTTTTGTTAAATTCGGAAATCAATCTGATTCTGTTGAAACCTTATGGAGTAACACTCCTAGCTTCGTATCTCAACTGGTGCTGGACCATTTCCAGTAATTTTTAATATATTCCTTTTCCCTCAAAAAAAAAAAGAAAAAATTGATGAGAGCTAGTTTTAGCAATCCTGAGTACGTTAATTTTTTTTTTTTTTTTTTTTGCACATAGAGAATTAGATGAAATGGTGAGTATGTTTTTGGCGTCCAAGAAACTACAAATCTTCTTAAAATAAAATCCAACGTAACACATCCAGTATACACACCAAAAAAAAAATTGCATGATGAGATGATTGAAAAAAATGAAAATTTGCTCATTAATTGAAACTTTATTTTGGTACATTTTTTTTCTTTTGACCCCACAGCGGGTGGAGGGAGGTTACCACAAATAATATAATAACAAACGCATTTGCAAATTACTACATAGCTACATTGTCCATCGGGAAGACCTTCTCGTAAACATTGGGTAGCACAAGGTTCTTTGTCAAGTTTCCCTACGCAAGGGCCTTTGAAAAATTTTGAGGGTTTGTGGCAAATTGGCGAATCAGTTTCCACAATCACGTCATCTAAGAATGAAGCACACAACCCAAAAAAAAAAAAAAATTAAAAAAATAATAATCGAACATCTTAGAATCGTTCATTTTTTGTGAATAAATTATATAGACAATGATATATATATATATATATATATATATATATATAAAAGATAAACTAATAAATTTGAGTAACTAAGGCGAAAACTTACGAGAAACAAAAGCACGAGCATCAGGATGCTGTAAAGAAACGTCCTCATTTCTTTCTTCATATTTCGAAGTTGATACTTTACTTAGGTTTAGCGGCCGGAGTGAGAATATATGATACAATTTGTCGTTAGAAAGCAACTACATTATATGAGGCCTTGAGCCCTTGACCAATTAATGTAATAATCAATCTGAGATACGTACGTAAATTTACAACAGAAAAAGACATAAAAGCTAGATTTCTTTTCTCTTTATTTTATAATATTCCTTCATTAAATCAAATTATTACATTTCTTGAATGGGAGTTCACCAACTACATTGTACTCCAGTCTTCAGCTAGCCGTGATTGCACAAATAAATAAATAAATAATAGAAATAAGAAATGGATTGGATAGTGTCGTTGGATCCAATTTATTACAATATATATAATTATTTTTAAATTATATTCCAATTCTCAAAAGATTATAAATTTATTAAAATAATTGGGTTCTCTAACAATTCCAACAAATTGGGACAATAATTTAATGGCAATAAAGTGTATACTAATTGGAAAGAGGGAAATGATAATTTTGGGGGAGCAAATAAAGAGAATGTAAAGAATAATTAAGAAATGTGTTACAAGTTTCACCAAATAAATAATCAAATTTATATCTTCTAAGGACGGAATGATATATTATGTTTTGTAACACATGTAGAATTTCATTTGGTTCGGCAGACTTTGACATGGTTTTGAAATTTCAGGGTTATAAGTTGGAAGAAAAGGTTGCCACAAATTCACAAAACCACTCTTCCAAATTAACTCCAAGTGAATAAGGAAGGGATCATTACAGATATTGTAATCACAATGTTTGGTTAAAAATTTTGCAAAAACAATATCAAGAAAATTAAACAAAAGAAAAAAAAATTACAACCTTATATATTTACATCTCCTCAAAGAATATAGAAGTGATAAGATGACCCTTGGAAATCCAACAGGACCCCCAAGAATGAAACTGGAGTATGTTTATAATTAATTAAGCGTTACAAATGGGTAAATAAAATACTATAAAATAATTATTATAAATCTATTTGTATGAATATATACAAGGACTATTATTCTGAAGAACGAAAAGAAAAAAAATAATTCACATTAGAAAATAAATAAAAATCTCCCAATCGAAACTTTATCGTGATATTTTTTTTTTAATTCTTTTTTATAACTTCCTTTAATTAGGAGGGCCGTTGCCACACATAAAAATACATTTGCATTTGCCTAAAAAATGGGTGCACTTGCCATCAAAACAACCTTCTTCCAAACAGGCCCAACTGCAAGATGCATGATCAATGCAAGGACCTTTGAACCATTTTGATGGTTTGTTGCAAACTTGCGATTCAGCTTTAACAACCATGTCATCTGTACATTTCATTCACAGAAACATTCAAAAAATATTAGAATCATTAAAGTTTGTGCAAATTCGTACACAGACATATAACATATCATATGAAACAGACTGTAATTACGAAATCGAAATATTTTTGAGAGTCTTTGAAAAACTCTTAAAACTCAATTTTTTTTTTGGTGGATTCGCAAGGAAATTTCGAGGATGAAGGTTGGGAAATTAATGGGTTTTTTTTTAAAAAAAATTAACTAATCAATCAAATATCACTAATTCCCACATTTGATAAAGCACAATGAGGAAAAAAAGAGGAAAGAAAGAAATATATAGGTGAAGGATGTGAAGCATGCATATTGAGAAATCTCACGAGAAACAAAGAGAAAGAGCATCAGAATGCTGCAAAGAAACTTCATCGTTTCCATCTTCATATTCCAAACTTTGAGTTCTTAGCCTTAAGGAGATGGGCAAAAACCAAAAAAACACACACACACACACACACACAAAAGAAACGATTGTCAAATGTTAGATAGTAAACCAAGTTTGTACGATGGACTTGCATAATAACTACGTTAAAAATAGAAAACCATGTAAGGTAGACATTTGCTTTGAAATTAAGGGTTGTTATCAGCTGCGACAATCTCCCCATAGGTTCCATTGATAGGTTCGTATACGTGAATTGATGCAATCTGACATTTGATTCATTCATTCGACTGCATTCAAGTTATCTGTATCAAAATCATTCTTTTTAGTTCTTTCAGCAAAATTTAGACAAAGGTACGACTCGCAGTAACTATATTTTGAAATAAACCAAACTTAGGTTTTTTTTTTCCAAAAAAAGAAGAAGAAAATCCAAGGAAAACGATAACATCAGTTTGCATGTTAAGACAATCAAACGAAATACTTTACATTTGGAGATTTTATTTTTAAGATAACCAAACGAAATAAACGAGATGGAAGTTACATTGGACATTTGATTTTAATTTTTACACTCCAGGAAATAATTTTAAGCAAGTGCATATCGAAACTGATAAGTAGATCTTAATATGCTGTATCGTAAATGCTTAAACTTAAGGCGGAAGGGCAATTGGTAGGCATAAATAACAAGATTTTATAAAAACAAAACATATATATTGATCTCCATATAACAAAGAAAACTAAGAAAATGTTCCAATCCTACTAGCCAATCATCGTCATTATATATAATACTCATTCCGGTCCTTGTTACTCACTCCGATCCTTAATATAAGTCAATTTGATTTCGTCGTAGGTTTCACTTAATATGTATTTTTTATTAACGAAAAAATTTTAAAAATATATTTTCACATTTGTTGTATTCTCTTGGTTGTTATGAAATGTTTTTAAGGGTTTTTTTATCAATTAAAATGGAATACTAAGTTAAACCTATGACAAAATCAAAATGGCTTATATTAAGGACCGGAGGGAGTATAAAGAATTTTGATTTGTCTTAAGTTTTACCTAGCATATTTTTTTGATTGAAAAAAAATATTAAAAATATATTTTTACATTCATTGCGCCCTCCTAATATTTAATTTTTTTTTCTCAATTGGAAAAAAATTTTGTACCATAACTTTAGGCTGCGGCCTCCTTTTCTGTACAAAAAATTACCTTACAATTAACACAAAATACTATAACATATATTTTTAGTAAAAATTACAAAATACAAAGTGGATTATATTTCGGGATGACCTCAATCTGTATAATATTCAGTCGAATGGGGTAGACTAATCAATCTACTGATCTACGTAACATTTTTTGAATTCTCTTGTCCAAAGATCGATCAAGCCAACAGTCAAGCTTCACATCTGAATCAACAATCTGCAAGAAATCAAGAATCCAACAGAAGCGTGGGATTGGAAATCTCCGGGTCTGGTTTACCGATTATATCCAAAGCCTTCAACCTGCGGCTAAAGATCTCTTGGTGATGGTTCCAATACTAATCCAATCTTATGGACGGATGGAGGCGTTTAACCCCAGAACACAAACTTCAAATATGACATTTTTAGCAAGAAACTCAAAGGAGCTTAGATATAGGAATTGAGAGCTGAATGAGATGAAGGGACAAAATGGGAATTAAGGGAGATATTTAGACAGGAGAGAGATGTAAAACCCATGATACATGACCGTAAGAGGTGAGGAAACAAAAGCAGTATCTTTTTAATGGGAATAGTAAGTAAAAAAAAACCCTAGCAGCGCATATTTTCTTGGTTAAAAGCCCAGGGAATGTTAAGTAAGGCCGATTTACAAACTCAGCCTTATAATATTGATACCTTTAATTATATTAACCCTCATTTAAAAGTTGACTGGTCGAAATTTTACCTTGTTAATTAACTAAATCCAACCATTTCTAATTGATTGCTTTTAAATTAAGCCCTATGTGTATAATGTGGTCGAATTATCATATTAAATTATTAAGGTTCATTCTTTGGCACATTATTGATGAAATGGACAACACTTGCGATGTTAATTTCATGATTTTAAGCAAAGACTACCATCAAAACTCAAAAGTGATTCAAAACAATGAGATGAATGAATGTAAATTTCTAAAAGCCAGACCAGATGAAAACTGCAAAATAAATTGAGAGATTATCTCAGTTGTCCCTTGAGAAATTAATTATACACTAAAAAAAAAAGAGGATAATCTTCTTATAATAAATAATGTTGTAATATTTATAATTATATATATTTTGAAGGCTTTAATTCCCGAGTAATTAATTGAATTATTTAGAACAAGGAGTACAACAGACGCATTTGCCCAAGAAATGCGTGCATTTGCCACTGTCACAGCCTTGTTCTTTACAGGCAGTCTTACAATCTGCTGAAAGAAAACAAAGCCCCTCGAAAGCTTTAGCTGGTATTTTGCAGTCTGCCTTCACCATCTTCATCTCTTCCTCCATTATTCACCCAAAGGGCAAAAAAAAATAAATAAATAGTATCAATTAAAATTTTGTTTTACCAAAACAAGTATTCATTTAAATATTGTTCGTAAAACATGAATTAAGAGTCGGATATTAGAATTATATACACTAGTTTTTGGTTAAAACCCCACTTAGAACAAACCAAGAAAAAGTAAATGAATGAGAAATTTAACGTACGAGAAACAAAGAGGAGGAAGATCAATATACTGCAAACAAAGCTCCTCATCGTTGTAGTCTTCATCGTATAGATATCTCCCAAACGTCCACGCACAGAAGATATATGGATGCTCACAATGCAGAAAGTGACTCCTAAACACCCGAATTTATACTAGTAGAGTTATGCATATATGGGTGATTAATAAAAATGCGATTTTTCGTCATAATCTCTTGTTTCCAAAAGTGAGGCCAGAATTAAAATCCAAGTTAAATTTTTATACATATTTGGAATTAATTAATATATATATAAGTGCAAGATACTGTATCATTTTTGTACCAAAAGTACTTTTTATGGGGCTATCAACCGAGTAAACTCGATTGCTTCAGGTTAGATTTTTTTTCCTAGAAAAGATAATTAAATGATAAATATTATACAGTCCAAGTATGACATTGTTTAGAAAATATAATTAAATTCTTATACTCGAAATTCTTACATATTTTCTATCGTTTCCTTTTACTTTTGCTGTCTCATTATTTAACTAGAACTTCGATTATGATTTAATCATAATAACAGTCATATTTTAAGAACGAAACCACTAATTTCTCTTTTTTCACATAAAATATTTTATTTTATTTTTATTTTTATTTTTTGATATAGAAACAGCGTGATTACTGGTAAAAAGTGCGGTACACTCTAAAATTTTGTAAAAATTAAAAGTCATGTCGTTTTGGAAGCAAAAATTCGTTATGTAATTTTTGGCTCTCTGACGGATTTAAAGGAGGGTCAGGGTGGTCGACCGACCCTCCGGCTAGCCAAATTTGGCCAAATTTTTTTTAGTATAGTGTCGGTTATTTAAAAATTTTTCAGTACGACCCTCTGGTGACAGTTGAATAATTTTATTTTTGATCCCGCGATTCGAAAATTTTAGTTCCGTCACTGACTCTAATCCTCAGTTACAGCAACCAAAAAAAAAAAAAAAACTGCAGATATGACACTATCAAAATGAGCATACCAATCATAAAGGAGAGAGGTAACTACATACATACTATGCACAAGCGACGACATGTTTACGTATGCGGGTGATGGTTTCTTTGAAGAGTCAGGAAACAAAACCAAAATTCTTTCCCCCGGTAGTTTCGTTGGCTTGGACTAAAATTCCCGAGAAAAAAAATCCTAACCTGGTACCAGAAAAATAATTCATATTGTAATATATAATTTGTATTATTTTTAATACAAATCAAAAATTATAATATGACTATTTTTTTGAGATATAAAGAATATTAATTTAGTTGTGTAGAGTGTAGACATGATCATTACAACGTACTCATGGTATGTTATGAATGGTTTATCCAGTTAAGATTTTTATTTTTTATTCAAATTATATTAAAATTAAAAATCCAAACCGATCACAATCATTTTAGAACATATAGAGTATATTATTTGGTAAAAACATAAAGATTTTGATCGATATGCACTTAATTAGTAAATATATAAAGTAAAAAATTTATTTCAAATGTTTCGAGACAAAATCTTGAATATTCGAGTGCCAATTTTTTCGATACTTGAAAAAGGCAATAATGAATCAAATCTCTAGTGATTATCTACTATATACATAAATAGTGAGTTTTTCCCTTTTCACACTAAAACTTTGATAGTACCATTTCACGTGTATGAAAGGTTATATATCTGATTTAGATTCCATATTTTTGTTTAAATTTTTTTTCTCTTTTTTTCTTCTTCTTTATCCTTCTATCCACCTCACTTTCTTTCTATTTATGCATACAATCAATTTCTTCTTTTTTCTTCTTCACAATAAGGAATTTAAAATTTTGCTATGCTTATCAACCTATTATATACACAGGGACGGAGGTACATACACCTGAGGTGGGGCAATTGTCCCATCTGAAATTTTTTGTTTTGCTAGTTAAACGCTGAAATTTTAGATTTCTTTTACAAAATATTAGTTTTTGCCCCACCTAAATTATAATAAGGGACAAGTGTATTAATTTACAAGTGTTGAAAATTTTACCCCATCATATCTTAGGGGCTTGGCTCCGCCCGTATATATATATATATATATATATATATATATATATATATATATATATTTTTCAATTGTTGTACTTGAATTTTGGTAGTATTTCCTATAAATATGAACTATATTTTCATTTTCTCTCACTAATTTTCACTTTAAAAAATATTCAGATTTTTCTCTCTTCTAACTCTTTCATCTTCTTTGTCATATATTCTATCTATCATTACACTTTAATTTTGGTGATATTTTCAACCTATAAGAACTATCTTTTCATTTTTTTTTATTAATTTCACCATCATTACATTCAACCGTTTCATTCTATCTACCATATTCTCACCTTTTCATCTTCTCCACAATTATTTTGAATTAATTGTGCTAATTATATTTAACCTTTCATTTTCAATTTCAGTTTTTTTTTTTTTTTTGCTTTTCCAACCCTCTCATCTTGTCCATCATTATATTCAATTAATTATTTTAATAAAAAAACTGATTCTATCCTCCATTTCTCACCTTTTCATCTTTTTCTCTATTACTTTTATTTAATATGTTCATTATATTTAACCGTTTCATTTTCTTTTTATATAAGTATAAAAATACAAGAGTCCATCCATCTTTTTGCTTCTTCAACCCTTCAAAGGAATTTACCTATCAAATTCTACAAAGATAGTTAAGATGCATAAGAGGATGGAATGCTAAATTGTTTATGATGCAAATGTCTCTTCTAAATATAATATTACTCTGTTTCTCTCTTTTTAGTAGCATATAATGTTTTTTTATTATATTTTAATTTTTCTGAAACTAACATTGTATTTTATATGTTTGCCCATTTTTTTGTTATGCATCTATTCAAAACCAACTCAAAAATATTCCAATTTAAAATTTATAAGTGTGAATTAAAATTTTTTAAGAAAGTTATAGATATGAAGATTTTTGTGAATATTCTATATTTTTTTTATAACATCTCTCAATTTTTTGTTTGCTGTATATTTTTTCCTTTTTATTTATACAGTAATAGATTTTTGTGAAGATTTTTGTTTGTTGTATATTTGGTGTCTTAGTTGGAGTGCAATCTTTACACCAAATTTAGTGTTTTGGTGTCTACGTTGGAGATGCCCTTAGACTATCCCCAAGGGCAACACCTATTTGGTGCACACTAATCACCAAATTGGTGTTTCGATGACAACTACAGTGTTTTGAAGTCCAACCATCAGCATAATTTTCATACCCAAATCACCAATTTTACTTTATCCTTTATTTTTTTATTAAGTTTATTAAATTACAAAAGATAAGCCATTTTTGTTCATATTTTCAATATAGCCAAAATATTTGTATCGACATCACAAAAAATATGCTATAATAAATTAAATTTGACCAACTATATTTCATCAAACTAATAATTAAAATAACATTTTCTTATACAAATGAAAACATACAAACTTGTAATAACATTTTCTTATTAAGTCATACACATGAGATCAATTAAAAATCATCAAATTTATATTTATAAATTTCATAAGTTTATAATAATATACAATAGTCATAAATTATACATTAGTTAATTTAAAGAGGGTTGTTTTATAAATTGCATATATTAAATTAAAGTAAAAAAAATAAAAAAAAATTCAAACACCAATTTGGTGCTCATAAACAGTAATGCACCAAATTGGTGCTTTACTGTTCATATGCAAGCGTTTGGTGCCATGAACAGTTCCCCCTTAGGCTTGCACTTTGTACGAATTGGTGATTTGGTGTGTGGCCTTGGGGTTGGTCTTATAATCTTTATACAATCGGGACTCTCGTATATATAAAAGATTGAGACACTTCAACTTAAAGTATCTCAATATATGTGTCATATCACAAGGTTTTTGTCATAGTGGTGTGTGTAGTCAAAACTTTAACGATGATGAATAATGTAGTTCAATGTTCAATAACTTTTTTGGGTCATAACAATTAAGTTGATCTTAAGAATAAATTAAACAAAAAAACACACACACACAGAGATTATTAGTTCACAAAAAGCTCATATTAATTTGGAAGTTACATTACATGGCATTCCTGCTTTTCAAGACTAAGGATCTTAATTCTAACAATTATAGAAACATTTGCATTTGCCTAAAAATTTGGTACACTTGCCATCAAAACATTTTGGATTTACTTCTTCCGAACATGCCTCCCTGCAGGTTGATCTTAAAAGACAAGGGCCAAGAAAAAATGAAGATGGCTTTTGGCAAACCGCTGCTTCCGCTACCTTTTCATCTACATATGAATCACAAAACACACACGAACAATTAAACTCTTCATTGTTAAATTAAAGCAAATATATTCATCTGAAAGAATAAAGCATCAAAAAGAAAGGGGAAAAACATACATTTTCCGTCTTAAAATGATTGTCTAGTTTAGAAATTTATTTTTAATTTATTTTTACCAAAACTGAAATTCCAAACAAGATGATCATTTCGAGACGGAGAGAATAGTGATTATCGTGGAATGAGGTGAACGTTATCTTACGAGAAACAAAGAGAAGGAGCATCAAGACGATGCAAAGGAAACTCCTCATGTCAATCTTCATCAAGTTAATTGCCGACGTCGTAATCAATTAATAATTGGGCAAAAAGAGATCGCCATGTATCTAAATTTATAGTCCATGCCTCGACAACAACTAATATATTCATAGTTAATTCATTCTTATCTCTATCCATAAAGGCAGCCATTGTATTTCAACAAAAATGGCACAAGTAAATCTTCCCAGCACGCGATTTTGTTTATTTATTTCTATGATTATATGATGTCGGTGCCAGCTGTGATTTGATTGATGGCATGGTCCATGGTTTTACCTTGCTTAGTTGCCAGTATCATTTGCAACTTCATAAAGGACTGAAACAAAAAGATTTGTTTCCCTATTTATGGATTTCTTTTTTTCTTTTGTTGGTTAAAGAAAACGAAATTTATTAATTTATGGATAAGGGTTGAGTACGAAATGATAAGAATCGGGTCGAAATATATGACAGTATAATTGTATATGTTTCATTAATATGACAGTATAATTGTAATTTTTAAGAATGATTACCAGATCTTGATGAGGTAATATCCTAATTAAATCCCGTTCATAGCACGATGCATCGGACATTTAATTTATCGTTTTTTCATGTTTATGCCAAATTCTCATTCAATTGCACTCAAGTTCTCCGTATCAAAATCGTTATTTCCCGTAATTTCAAGAAAATCCATAGGTAGGGGTCTAAGATTTAAGGTTAGACCATTTTTCTAAATCGTTAGGGCTTCTTCTTTTCTTTCTTTTTTTTTTTTTAATAATTTCTACTGAGACCCCTAAATTGTTTGGACCGGGTTACGTACTGTCAAAGCAAAAATCCAAGGTCAACGGTAACATCAAATTTGCATGGTAAGATAATCAATTCTTGATGGAAATAGACTACATACGCTTTTAACTTTTATTTCCCGTTTTTGCAATCCCACTTTTTATCTTCTTTCTTTCTTTCTTTCTTTCTTTCTTTTTTAATGATATATGAAGAGGAGTTCATACTTCTAAATTAGTTTTGGTGTCTATAGGTTAACTTTTATTACTCCTTCTGTCCCAAAATTATTGTCCACTTTGAGATTTCACTTTTAGTACAATTTGAACTAAAATGAAAACTCAAACTGGATAATAATTATGGGACGGAGGAAGTATTATTGTACGAAGAGCTATTCGCACATAACCCTTGGGTTAATGCATAAAATTATTTACAATTAACTCATTAGTTCGTCAGAATAAAACGGATGACATTTGATAGCTCGAATGACATCGTACTGACACATTATAATTCGTAGTAGGTACATTTGATATTTGATTTTCTTTTTTACTAATATTACATTCAAAATGAGATATATTAAAAGTTAAAAAACAAACACGTATCATGTTTAAACCTCGATTGCAGAACTCTCTCAATGAAGCAGGTGGTACGTAGAGAGAGTCAAGTTCCTTTCAGTTTCATCTCGAAGCTCGTTGGCATATACTTGTAATACGTATTGGTGTTATGTTGTTAATATGGATAATTTTCATTTAAAAAATATTATAAATCTAAGTTTGTTTTAGGCTAATTTCAGCTCCTCTTTTAGCAACCCACTTCTTTTATCGTAAAACAATAAACAAATAAATAATACTCACTCCGTCCCATAATTATTGTCCAGTTTAGTTTTTCATTTATAATTCAAATTGTACTAAAAATAAAATCTTAAACTGGACAATAATTTTAAGAGTGAAGGAATAAAATACAAGTACCACAAAACAAGAATTCAATTGTTGTTAAATGCTCAAAGCTTAAAGCGGAAGGATGTAGGCAAGAAAACTAACAAAACTTTCAATCAATCCTACTACTTCCTCCATTTTGAAATATATGTCGTTTTAGGATTTGGTGAATTTTTTTAAATATATGTCATTTTCACAAATTGAGGCATATTTGACCACTTTTTATCAAAATTGCCTTTGCATTGGTAATGAAATAATATTTATAATGAATTTCTATTGATTTGTGAAGAATTATGTAGACAATTAATAGGGTGTTTTTGTATTTTAACTAAATGAATGAATATTTTCTTGGTTTCGATGAATTCTCTAGAAAGACATAAAAAAAAATGGAAGGAGTATAAAGCTAGCCTATCTTGCTTTCCCTAAATAAATATTTATATACTCAGTTCCAATGAGAAAGACTAAAATCAATCATACATACTAGTCCAGCATATATTTTTTTGAATTGTCCTTTTCCAAGATCCAAACCAACAATCCAGCTAGCTGTACAACTGAATCAACAATTTAGCAAGGAAATCAAGAATCCAACAAAAACACCAGATTGGAAATCTCCTGCTCCGGCTAACTGGTTAGATCCATAACTTCCCCCTACTGCTCGAGATCTCTGGAGCGATCCCCCTGCTACCATCCATCGTTATGGATTCATGGAGGCGTACAACCCTAGATCACAAACCCGAAATCTGAAAATTTTAGCTAGGAACTCAAGAGAGCTTAGATCCCATCCCAAATACATATCATACATCGAGTAAATCGATCTCACTAGTACCAGAAGACATGTAAAGCAATTTGACTACTTGCCTAGTACTCTCATTCTTGGATTTTGCAGCAACTGGGGAACTAAGAGAGGAGGGGTTGCCGATTGGCATTAGCCGCTCTAAGGAAGATTTAAGACTTGTAAGAGGAAGAAGAGTGAGAGTAACACTATTTATATACCACATATTTAAGGGTGAGAAAAAAAATGTAAAAGGCAAAAACCCTACCCGCATGTACATTAGTACATTACTTTTTTTGTTTGGACATTTTGGAATTTATTCTAGTACAATTTCAAACTACAAATAAATATTTTAGACTGGATAGTTATTTTGGGATGGAAAATATTAATTTACTGAGACCGGTTAGGAATCTGATCCTTACGGGCTTCTATGAATGATTTTTTAAACCCCATATTATTTTGGTCTGAGTCTCAAATTTAAGACCCAAATTTAAAATTATTAGGGCATATATATATATATATATATATGAATCTCATTTTAAAACTCATCTCAAATATCATTTCTACCAATGACCACATTGCACAACAACTTGGACTAGTTTAGCCAATGGTACGATCATGGTGGAACTGGAAAGTGTGCCGAAGGTTGGGCTCTGTTTGATAATCACTGAAGTCTGAATCTGAACACTTAACACTGAAGTTTGAAGACTGAATTTACACTGTTTGATAAAAGCGTCTGAATTTGATATCTGAATACTGAAGTCTGAAGACTGAATTTACACTGTTTGATAAAAGCGTCTGAATTTGATATCTGAATACTGAAGTCTGAAGACTGAATCTGAATACTCAGCTCTGAAAGTTATTTAAATTTTTAATATCATTAAAATTGAATTATAAACAAAAATCTTTTAAATAGAAAAATAACTAATATTTTGTTCAAATAATAATTTTAAAATAAGTTTTTGGTAGGTATAATGAAAGTAGATATTACACTTAGTAAATAATCAATATATAGTTCAATTTAGATAATTTACATATATCGATATATATATATATATGTATACTTTATTATTTAGCAAATTTTATGTATTAAAATTAGTTTAATTGAGTTTGAAAGTTTGAGATTTTTATACTTATAAAATAAATTCAAATTTAAGCACTCTTAATTAATTTATCTTAAGAAAATAAAATTTCTAAAACAATGTAAAAATAAGCGTCGAAATAAACACGAGGAAAAAAAAGGAAAAAAAAAAAGAGTCATTACAGAAATTAAGTGTTAACTGATAAGTGGTAGGTCTATCACTTATTTTCTGACTCACAATTGAACTGGGTATTCAAACGCACTTAATTAATTCAGACAGTGAAATTTTAATTATCAAACGTACTTAATTTCTAAGTACTTAATTAGTTCAGAACTTAATTCATTAAGACTTTTTAGTAACGATTATCAAACACACTTAATTTCATTAAACACTTAAATCAATTAAGTCACTATATTAATTGATTATTGAATTCTTAAAAGCTACCCATAGTTATTGTTCAAGTTCTAAGTTCTAACTACATCTTTGTGTTGGACTTTAAAAATAAAAAAATAAAAAAAAAACACACACACACACACACAAAAAGTAACCAAAAATATTTGGAGCAAGTTTAATATCAACACCAGTAGGTTATTAATCTTCATTTAAAAATAGTACTACTTCCGTCCCAGAAAAAAGAAAAGTCTACATTGAGTTTTATAATTTATTCTAGTTTTAGTATAAATTTGAAAACCTAAAGTGGATTTTTTTTCTGAGACAAAAAAGAAAAGTCTACATTGAGTTTTATAATTTATTCTAGTTTTAGTATAAATTTGAAAACCTAAAGTGGATTTTTTTTCTGAGACGGAGGGGTACGATGAAAAAAAATTTACTTAATATAAATACTTGAATCAAACCATTTCGATTGCTGCGGTTTAGTCCAACGTTGTTTGATTGAATTAACCAACGTATACATTGGTCTATATTTGTACGCGGCGGTATCACTACCACGAATTCGATATTTGTGTAAAGCTCTTCGTTTGCTCAATTCAACCCTAATTTCTTAAACAGGCATAATTTCACCTCTGGTTATTCTGATTTAATTCCTCCCTTTTAAATTAAGTCCTGCTTATTCGCAGTTCAATTGATATTTTTCGAGTAATTATTAATCACCGACTTTTAAACTCCTGCTACGCTATCGTATCAAAATTATTGATAAAATGGACAACACTTGCAATTTTTACTCTCATATTTAATTTTAGGCAAAGATTACCCTCCAAAGGGACTCAAAAACAACAAATTAGAGAAATTTACTACCACAAGATATCCAAAAAGAAAACTTGTAAAACAACTTGAAAAAACAAATTGATTGGCTCAGTTTGTCACTGAAGAAATGTTACTTTAAAATTGATAATCTTCTGATAAATAATGTTGTAACATAACTTCCACTTTAATTCATCAAGTATTTTAATTTAATCAGGAACATGGAGTACAACATTTGCATTTGCCCAAGAAATGAGTGCATTTGCCACTACCACAACCTTGCTCTTTACAGGCAATCTTACAATCTGCTGAAAGAAAACAAAGCCCCTCGAAAGCTTTAGCTGGTATGTCGCAAACAGCCTCAACCACCGATATCTCTTCATCTATAATTCACCAAAAAAAGAAAGTAAAAACTAATTAGTATCAATTAAAACTTTTAATCACCAAATATATATATAGGTGTTATTGGCAAAATGCAAGTTAAGATTGATAATAGATCATAGTTACGAGAGTTTGGAATTTAAATCTTGCTCAAAACAATCCAAAAAGAAAAAATAAAATAACATGAAACTTTAACTTACGAGAAACGAAGAGGAGGAAAATCAAAATGCTGCAAAGGAAGCTCCTCGTTACTGTCATCTTTACTATATTTCCCTAAGACGCAAAGAAGAGAGATGCTCACAATGCAAAAAAGTGGTTCCTAAACATCTTAATTTATACTACTAACTTTATGCATAAACAAGTATGTAATTAAATTGCAATCGTCATGGTCAAAATAAAAAGTCAAATGCAGCAGTTAAATTTATATGTACATTTGGAATAAAAATTTTCCAAGATAACATACCATTTTTGCGCCAAACATTCTTTTTATAGGGTGCCAACTGAGTAACTCGATCGGTTACTGCACTTTTTGAGTTTGACCTCTCTTTTTTTTTTTTTTTCCTAAAAGAGATAGTTAAATAAATGAAAATGATATAGTCCACCTATGGCATTTTATATTTCTTTCAGTGTCGTTTTCTTTTTCTTAGCTATATCAAGATTTCATTAGTACAAGAATTTAGATAATGTTTAAGTATGATAATAAGAATAATATTTTTAGAAAATGAATTATTAAGGTTAATATTTTTAAAAAATAAAAATGCAATTTTATATTGGAAAACATGAAGCTATCTTTTTAACATGACATAATTATTGTTTTATGTAAGAGTAGTAGAAAATACATTCAACTTTTGGGTAATCAAAGCCGATTTCAGTTGGGGTGAATTTATAAATGAAAATTAATAGAATGACTTTATATATTTGGTGAAATGGAGTAGTAGTAACTACTCACATAATATTTTCGCTGAAATCCTAAATCGAACACCGATTAGAGGCGAGGCAAGGAGACCTTAATGAAGATTAGGGTTTTCTAAATTCTTATTTTCATTAGCAGGAAAAAGTCGATAAAATGTTCCATTGCAAAATATTGCATAATGGGTGAGCATATTTGCTTTTCAACGAGAGGTATTTAACCAATTGTCTTGAGACAGTAACAGTGCGATATTTCAACAGTCTGGAACTTCAAAGTACATAAAAAGGTTTAATCCTAGTAAAATTTACTTATAACTTTTTCCTCCATGTACATCTTGTATTTTTGGATTAATCTTGATAAATATGATAGGTGCAAAATGCAAGCAACCACATTATGGAAGAGCACGTATTTATATATCTCAAAACCAAACATGCAAATGAATTAGACCAACTTTAATTTTATTATCTCAATTGTGTCCTTGCATTACATTAAGATCAGTCCAGTAATTAACGTTGAACTATAATAATATAAGTTTTCAACTTGGACATTAATTCTTTCAAGTAAAATATCACCAGCAAGGTGTACAACATTTGCATTTACCCAAGAGATAAGGGCACTTGCCGCTGCTACACTTTTGTCGTTTACATTCATGCTTACAATCTAGCGACGACCAACAAGGCCCAATATAGTATTTTGAGGGTATAGTGCGATCTGCTTCAATCACCATCTCTTGATCTATTATAATTCATCCCGAAAAAGGAAAAAAGAAAATCAAAACAAAAACAAAAAGAGCAAAAAAAAAAAAATTAAAAAAAAAAAAAAAAAACAAAAAATAACAATTAGTATCACAAAGTTTAAATACGAATTTCCTTGCATGAGGTTGCGAGAAGAATGGAGGATGATAATCAGAAGAGGATGCTATTACAATCACATATTCGTACAAATTTTTACAAGAATGAATATGAATTGATGAATTACAAGAATCGAAGAGTAGGAGGATTAATGCGCTGCAAAGGGAACTCCTCATCGTTGCCATTTTCATCATATTTCTCAACGTCCCTAAAGATGCACAAAAGAGGTTCTCAAATATGTGAATTTATAGATCAAGGATTAAGGGTCCTCGAAATTTCTTGTTTAAAATTTATTTTGTAAATTTATGTATAATTATGTACGCAACTTAAGTCCAATTACTTGTCATTCTTTGTTTCGGCACCCTAAATAAATTAATGCATAAATTATATTCACATATTTACGTGGAATAAATATATCTTCTGGGATATGTGCCATTTTTGTTTGTAAAACTCTTTTCATATTAGCGCTAAGGGAATATAAATAATTACTCCTACATAAAAAAGAAAAAGGAACTCTTTTCATATTCTTGACATGAAGTTATGGTGTCAGTTACAATACGTGTAGGGAAAAAGAACTCTATTAAAAAAAAAAAATCATTCGACTCAAATTTGAATTAATTTGCCCAGCGAATACAAATGTAATATATATGTATAAGTAAAAACCGGTGCTACTTTCGGTCTTGGGACCGGGCGGGAACCATCATGCCCACAACCCAAACAAGGAAATGAACTTATAACAAGAAAAATAGTTCCTCTTGCCTTTGTTATAACGCATTTTAATTTGTTCTAAATTTTATTTAGTAGTATATTTGTAAAATTAAAAATAAATTTTGAACATATTTTTTAATAATTGAAAAAACACAATAAATGTGAAAATAAATTTTTTAGATTTTATTTTTATTTTTAAAAAATGTAATAAACAAAATTTAAAATAAATCAAAATGTCTTATAATAAAGATCAGAGGGAGTATTTGCCAAAAAGAAAAATAAAAAATTCATCGGACAAATGAAAATGTACAATTTATGTCATAGTCACAACCCATATTCAGAATAATATACTACGATCGAAATTCAGAATGTATAACACAACCCATATTCAGAATAATTAAGAGACAAATGTTTATAGCACGTCCGATATTCAGAATATATAACACAACGCATATTCAGAATAATTAAGAGACAAATGTTTCCGTTCATGATTTTTATTTTGAAGTTACTTCACGCATTTCTAAATAAAGATAATTATTCAGAATAATATAACACAACCCATATTCAGAATAATCGAGAGAAATGTTTCCGTTCATGGTTTTTTATGTTAAAGTTACTTCACTTATTTCTAAACAATGATAATTATATCGAGACAAAAGAAATGTAGGTGTCTGGTGCATATAAAAAGAGTATCGTGTAATAATTGACTTGTGGCTATCGCCTTAATATTTGTTTGGTATCACGAATTCGGTATTTGTTTATCCAAATCTGAACGCTACTTTTTTCCCTTATATTACTCTCTTATTGTTCATGTTTCTTTGTCATTACTAGTTGTGGGCCCGTGCGTTGTCCGGATTGTGAAAATATTTCGGCATAATTAATGCCGGAAAAAAAACTTGATAAAAAGTTAATAATAAAAACACGGTATCTTTAAAATTTTAGAAAAAAAAAAGATTTTAAACAGTAAGTAAATACGGAAATCTATAATGGCCAAACATTTTTTCTTTATTATGATTAAATGTGGTAACACATATGTAATATGTTAGAACATATAAAAGGGCGCGACATCTTTATTATAATGTATGGTCTCGTTTATACATCATTTAACAGCACGGTCATCTCATCAATCTGCAACACAAAGTTATTACAGAAAAAAAAAGGATGAACTACCTTAAGTGACTAATTCACCTTTCAAACGGGACGGAAATTGACTTCGCTTATGCACCAGACTACTGTCACGGCCTCTAATTTGAGTTATTTATAGTACATAAGATAACTATGGTCATAGGGTTAAAATGTTATGGGATATTTTTGGTAAATATTTTATATGAGTAATTATATGATTTTGTGGATATGTTAAAACTTTAGGCTTTACTGATAGAATTTGGAGCAATTAATTAACATATTCGGAGAGTTTGTGAATATGGACGGAATATTATTCTGGTTAATTTACCCATAATTTTTTAAATAAATTTCATTTATTAATTTTCGGATGTGAGAGGGAATTAGGGTCATCAATTTAAATCTCATTATTTTCAAATTTTAAAATCATATCATGATATGCCATAAATTTGAAAGTCATATTTGGAAATGATATTTATTGTGCTTTTTTGAAAATTCTGAAAGTGTTTAGAAACGTTTCAAAATCACGGATGATGTGTCATACGTTCGGACCATGTTCAATGTTTACTAATTATTATGTTTTTGATTTACCTTGGTTAATGAAATATATATGAGTAAATAAGTTAAATTAAATAGTTACTAATTTTTTTATTATATCTAATTAGACTTGATTTTTATGATTGTTTGATTGGACATTCTCATTATCTGATACGTGTCCGAAAAGTTTATTCTCTTAATATATTAGATTGATAAAATGCACTACACAATATTTAACCGAGATGTACTTGTGATAGTGTAGATATGCTGATATGAGGCAAAGATTACCTAACGGGATGCAAATTGCAAGCAAAGTATGAAAGTGAATCACTGATATTAAAGAGCTAATATATGTCCTAAACAAAACCTGCAAATCAAATGGACCAAATTAAATTTGATTAGCTCAGTTGTCGCCGAAGAAATATTACATTACGATTGATTCAATAATCGACGTTGAACCATATAAGATATTTTTCGGAAAGTGGTGGTTATTCTTCAGGTAAAAAAAAAAAAAAATCACCACCAGGGAGTACAACGTTTGATATGCCCAAAAAATTAGTTGTGGACTTGCAACTATTACATTTGTGGTGTCTACGTTCATGCTTACAATCTCTTGATAAGAACTAGGTCTATTACTACCTCCGTCTCACAAAAATAATTCCCATAAAATTTTGTGGATTATTTTTGTGAGACGTAGGGAGGGAGTATAATATTTCAATGGTATGTTGCATTTGCTTCAGCCATCACTATATCTTATGATTCATCCCACACGTATACAAAAGTTTGATAATAAAAATAATGAAAATAAACACCATTATGAGTATCAACAAATTTACTTTTAATTAAATTACCTTAAATTTAACGGTGTAAAAATAATGTTGTTGGTTAGACATGAGGTTGGGAGAAGAATGGAAGATAGTAATCAAAATAGTGTTATATATTGCGCAATCACGAATTCAAGATTTCAATCTTACGATAACAAACAGAAATCAACAACTTACGAGAAACAACGAAGATAGGGATCAATGTGCTGGAAACTGGAAAGGGTCTTGGACGAATTTTAACAATGTGATCTTGGTTAGAATCCTGACATAAACATATGTAGCCACAGTTATAATATTTGTATAACACACACACAAAAAAAAATTTATCGCTTAAAAGAGATTTGTTCCTCTCAAATTTCAAATAAGTTACAGTAATATATAGTAAAACATAGAAATAAAAATAAAAAATGGTGCTACTTTTGATCTGGGACCTGGGTAGGAACCATTGACAATACCCGCAAATTAATAATTCTCTAAATTAATAAATTCTGGTAGTGTCAACATTATTAATTTATAGAAGTTCGACTATACATGTCATTTGCCAACCGACATTACAAAAATTTTGGGTCACAGTGTGGAGTAATATTTGTGATCTAATACTGGATAATTTTTGGGCCGAACGGAAATGGATAACAAACAGGCTGTGCGGCCCATTTTAAGATACATTCTTCTTCCATTTTGCAACAGAATGTTATAGGTAGCCCATTTTTACTCTGTTTTTTTTTTCTCGTCGATACTCTTGTTCAGTTGTTCGTGATTCTTCATTGATTAAGCCCAGATTTCGGTTATATATTCATAATAACACTAAAGGATCGGCGTTACAACTCGTCCTCTTGTCCAGAAGAAGATGGGTACGTTGATACGGAAGCAGGTTCTGAGCTTGACGGAATCCGCGGCTTCTAGAATCCGCCAGCTGCTGGAAAAACGTCAGCGTTCGTTCCTCAAGCTCGGCGTCAAGTCCCGCGGCTGCAACGGTTTATCTTACACCCTCAATTATGCAGGTTTGCTTCCCTTTCTCTTCTATCCCTTGGAATCATTTTTGCTAATTATCCCACCTTTTCCCCCCCCAATCAATTCAATCTAGAATATCAGAAATATTGGTTTAGGAATTAACGACCTTATATCTTTTTTCTTTTTCTTTTTTTCTTTTTTCATTTTCCGGTTGCTATACCCTTGGATTATCGGATTTGATCAAACTGCGCACTCGGGTTAATTTACCCGGTGAGGGCCGGTGATCTAGGTTCATATTTATCAGTTAATAATTCATTTTGAAACCTCTGGTTTTCTGCTTTGTTATGCCTCAAAGCCCAAGTTTTATTTTATTTAGTTTTTTTTTTTTTTGGTGGGAAATTGGGATGATTGCTGAAAAGTTTTACCCTGAAAAGAGTCTCTCTTAATATTTTGATCCTAGACTCTTGCTGGTTTAAGATTCTATCTGAAATCCTGAATGTTTAAAGAGCTCATTTTTGGCAATTGGGCAGATGAAAAGGGGAAGTTTGATGAGTTGGTTGAGGATAAGGGGGTGAAGATACTGGTTGATCCTAAGGCGCTTATGCATGTCATCGGAACTAAGATGGACTTTGTCGATGACAAGATGAGGTATGTATTTGTGTCTGTTACAATGAATGGTCCATATGATACGCAATCATGGTTTTGTTGTCTTCTTAGTTTCAATTGTTTATCGGGTTATAGTGATTAATTTGGTGCTTGATTTAAGATGTCTGCTGTCTGTATATATGTATCAATTTCATTGGTCTGAACATCACAGATTTGGTAGCTTGCTCCCTTAATCTTAGAACATGTCTATTCGGGATAGTTGGATATTACTTCCTTTCCGTTATTTATGTAAGTAAGCTGATAATTTTGTATTTCTTTGCCGTTCTGCCAAAAGTTTACATGATGGAATTGATGTATGGTTTTATGGCTAGGGAACAGTGTAGAGACTTAGTTTATTATTTAGGCGTTCTCTTCTTTGTTGGAAACATCCAAATTTGGAGTCACTACATTTACATTTTCCACTGATATCTGAAGCATATTTCTTTTGTTGTCCATCAGGTCGGAGTTCATTTTTATCAATCCAAATTCCAAAGGGCAATGTGGCTGTGGAGAATCTTTCATGACTATGACGAGGGAGGAAGCCGCCAAGCGTGGGGTTAGTTCAGGGACATAATAAAGAAGGCTTAGATTGGAGCATAAGCACAGAAATGAACCCTGTGTAATTTAAAGTAAAGTTTATGCTAGTTTTGTCTTTCACTTTAGTGTAGTTCATGTGATAAATGTATATTTTGAAACCTTGTCTAATGTACTTGCCTTTCATGAACAGAAAAATCTAATCTTAGCAGCATGCCACCATAAATGGTTTTATATCTTTATATCCATCATTTTCCCTTTTCTGCTCCATGGCTGTTCATGTTTTATCTATATGCATTAATGGATTTCAGGTGATATGAAAGACAAAACACCAAGAAAACTATTTCCCATCTCTTGGGTGTAACTTGTAACCATTTAAAAAGGATTCTTACAATGAGGTGATGATCTTAGTTTCAACTTATAAAGAAATGGTAGAATTTTGTCCTATGAAAATAGGTTCTGTAGATTCTTATGACCTGGAGTTTATCACATTATCTAAGAAGGTAGATTATATGAGATTTAATCTCATTGGGTACAAGGCTTCTGGCAATAGCAGTATCCGTAATGTTCTAGGATCAGGCATTTGCTACCTCCATCATAACCTGCACTCTTGCATGCCTCAACGCAGGCAGGAGTTATAAGTTGTGGGCAATCATCGTGGAAGATCGGCAACAGTTGGTAGCATGTAGTAGCTTCCACTTCCTTGGCAATCTCACCTGCGACAGGTTAAATTAGATTTCATCAGTTACGAACTCCAGATTTCTTGAAATCTTGAGTCGTTGAAAACCTAGAATGTTACATGTAATTGCCAATACATAGTTGATGTTAGCCTATTGTATTTCTTTTTGCTTCAGATATGGAATAGACTTACTGGCAGCGATGAAAAGGAGCAGCAACATAGTGGTGCTGATGAACGCGCTGCTGCGTGTCTTCATTTCCGGTTCTCCTCTGTGTGTAATTTTGTTTACGAATTCTCTTAATTTGGTGCATATTCCTTTGCCAATTTATTAAAAGTATTTCAGATTTCCGTAATCTATTTTCAGATGTCATCCATGGCTCACATTTAACATCTTTGGACGATACCTTATATGTCAACCGTTTTTAGGACTTTAGCTTGTGAGTCAGTAAAACAATTAAAGCTAATCAAAGATTGAGAAGATTACTTTTGTAGTGGTTATACTGGACTGACATTGGTCCTGAGTTATACTAACTGCAAAAGGCACCCAACAATGGAATGCTATATCATTATTGTTTATTACGAAAAATTACATTACTAATCAGAAGATTCAGAACAAGGACTATTGTGGCACACACAAAATGCAGCTTCTTTGTTATCTCTGAAGCAAGTGCTCTGCGCAAAACCTTTTCTCTTGCATGCCTCCACACACTCTGGATCTGTAGGAGGATTTTCGCATTTGCCTTTGTAGTCTTGCGACAATTTGTAGCATTTATCATCATCAGCTTGTACCTTCGTAATTATATCGCCTGCCATATAGAGAAATCAATCAAATTTATTCAATCATTTTTTTTTTTGGACGAATTAAGTACTGCAATTTTTTAAGAAAACTTTAGGATGGCATGTCCAAAGATGGATTGGCAAACAGTGATAGATAGGATCATAGGAAGAGGCAGACTTACTGTAGGTAGTGATGACAATGAACAGAAGCAAAATGGTGGCAATGAACTTGCTATCCATTTTCAATTCTCTTAGTGTTTTTAAACGTATCTTTTAGTGCAAACATAGATAGATTTTTATAATCGAATATTTCAGATTTCAGTAATCTGGTCTCTTCAGATAAAAAATTTGCACCGTTATTTTGAACACGTGTACTTTCTAAGGACTAAGATAATCCAACTGCTTTCAGATTTTGATAATCTCGGCCACTATAAAATACAAAAAATAGGGGGCCAAAATTTTTAAATGCTTATATAAAAATATTTCTCTTTGTAAGAAAGTTTTTCTGGTGTGCTTATGTCCTTGCTGGCTATGTAATAATAATAATTTTAAAAACAAGTAAAATTGTATTTATATTTAGTCTAAATAAGCGCAATGAAAAGTGAAACCAGATATAGATTTTTATTTTTTTTTCTTTTTGGGGACAAATTTCTATCTTTTTAATCAAGCGAAAATCCTCCAAAAGTTGAAGTTAATTGAAATTACACATAGAGTTCGAATTACTAAACATTTTAAACCATGTAAATTGTAATACGCACCTGAACTCACTTATTTTCCAGTAATCGGAATGAGTAATGAAACTCTGCTTGTAGATTAGCACGTGTAAAATTTGTCATTCATATACTCTTTTCGATGGTCTAAAAAAATGTCATATTATAATTTGTGAAAAATGTATTGTTTTGCACCAGTATAATCGTCAATCTATAAACAGTGAGTACGAAGTATGATTCAATTTATCGTTTATAATTCTTTTACCGGGTTATGACTAAATAATGTGATGATAGGATATTTCCATTTCATGATCCGACCCAAAGTTTAACCAGCAAGATAATAATTTTGTGTCTTTGTAACAGTGGTGGACTGATTAATTTGTGAGAGTTACCGGTTTACATTTACTAGAACGGATATAATAATAATAATAATATTAAGAAGATGTAAAATTATAATCAAAGAAGAAGAATTTAATCGACACAAACACTAAAAGAAAAAAAAAGAAAAGAAAAAAGAAAATGGTAGATTAAAAAATGTCCTTTTATTAAGTCAAGTCGAAAAATATAAAAAAATTACATCTCTTATTCCTCAGTACATCCATCCTTGTAACAAATGCAATAACCTTCTTTCTTTTCTTTGTCTTTGATGCAAGCGCTCTTCTCAAAACCTTCTTTCTTGCATCCATCTTCACATTCTTTATCTTTATATTCTTTGCAACCCCCTTTGTATTCCTCCCATACTTTATAGCATTTGTCCTTCTTATCATCATCCCCAGCTTCCACTTTCATTATCATCTTGCCTGCCAATATATAACAGAATTTGTCAATTTCTCAAAATTAAAAAAACCCACAGATTTCAATGATGCACCAAATTAAAATAGTAGCAATGAACACCCCCCCAACCCATGTTTAATTTATCAATTTCAGATACACCTTCTGTCCCAAAATGGTCCTCGTATTTGTTAATTTCGAAAAATAAGATAAACAGGACATTTTGCTAGAGAGTGAGAGTATGTGTATTGAGACAAAGACTCTTACTGTAGGTGGTGATGACAAAGAATAGCAGCAAACTGGTGGCTGCGAACTTCCTATCCATTTTCCAACTCTTGAGTGTTTCTTTTCTTCTTGCTTTGTATTTTGTTTTGTGTTATGCTGTGATTATTGTTTGGTGCAAAGTTAGGCGTATTTATAATGGATTTTCAGATTTCAGTAATCTGTGTTGTAGATCATTGTTTGCAGTTCATGTTCGACAAGTGTTATTTTTACCGTTTAACTAATTTGTTCTTATCATTTAATGCTTCCCAGATTCTGATAATCACACAACTAAGTACATGAAATGAAAAAAATCGTGACCTTCTCAACACATGTAACAATATTACAACCGTGATGTGAAACTGTTATTTTCTCAACCTGAATACTCCTATACTTGGATCTAGCTGGCCTCAAAAACTCTTACAGTGATTCTAAATAACTACCTGTGTCAGTTTGTCACCCTTTTTTTTTCTATCGCCAAGGGAGCATATAGTAAACCTTGTTCAAACTCGCATGTATACATGAGACAGAGATTCATCAAACTCCGTTACATATATCTCCATTAAAATGGTATCAGACTGTATCAGAAAAAAAAAACAAAAAAAAAAAAACCATTGCCAAAGTAACAACAACAATAACATATGTACCCAGCATACTCCTAACTCGGTTGGATATGGGGGGTCACGACATATGTAGCTTTATCCCTGTATTTCAAATCATTGACAAAGTATTGCAAAATGTATCTTTAGTATTTTATTGTTCCGCCTCAGAAGAAATTAGTCCGTATTGTGGTGGAGGGAGAGCATTTACCGTTTTTTTTTTTAAAAAAAAATAAGATAGTAAAGCATGCAAACAAGACGGATGAAGTAAAACAATTACAATGCTAAAGATTAAGAACTCGTATTTGAAGAGAGGTTTCATTGTTTAACATATTGAAGAACTTTCTGAAATTTTAGGTAATTAACATCACATTTCTCAGACCAATTTCCTTTTTTCTTGCAGGAGTAGATAACCAGTGCTTAGAATATTCTTCCAAAGCTTAGCGCTCCAAACGCATTCATTCTCTGATGCAAGGTCGTTTTTAAATTCTCTGCACTCTTCAAATCGGGGTTGCGACTTCAAGAGCTACCATTAAGGCACGTGTATTGCAACACTTCTGCCATTGGAGGTAGTTTCTCTCTTTGCGTGCTTGAAACACTTTAGGCTCCAATTCTTTAAGCCTAGGAACGAATATTTAGTTAACACAACCAAAAAAAAAGAAGATATGGTATAGATTCAAAATAAAAAATATCCTTTTATTATGTTAGCAGGAAACTGTAAATTTACATAACTCATTAAGTACAATTATTGTTGAAACAAAGGCAATAAGCATCTTTCTTTTCTTGTTTCTTTATGCAAGCGCTATCTTCAAAACCTTCTTTCTTGCATCCTTCAAAACACTCTTTATCTTTAGGTTCTGGGCAGTTGCCTCTGTATTCATTCCATATCTTGTAGCATTTCTGCCCATCGTCGCCAGCTTCCACTTCCATCATCATCTTCGCTGCCAACATAACATATATATCACCAAAAAATTTCTCAATTTCAATGAAAACATGCATGATGAAGCAAGTTAAAATGGTGGCGATGAACATCCCATATTTGTCGATTTAAAAAAATAAAATAAAATAAAAAATGAAACTTTAACTTACGAGAAACGAAGAGGAGGAAAATCAAAATGCTGCAAAGGAAGCTCCTCGTTACTGTCATCTTTACTATATTTCCCCTCCACGCAGAGAAGAGAAATGCTGACAATGCGAAAAAGTGGTTCCTAAACATCTTAATTTATACTACTGACTTTATGAATAAACAAGTATGTAATTAAATTTCAATTATCATGGTCAAAATGAAAAGTCAAATGTAACAGTTAAATTTATATGTACATTTGGAATAAAATTTTACCAAGATAACATCCCCATTTTTGCACCAAACATTCTTTTTATAGGGTGCCAACTGAGTAACTCGATCGGTTACTGCACTTTTTGAGTTTGACCTTTTTTTTATTTTTTTCTAAAAGAGATAGTTAAATAAATGAAAATGATATAGTCCACCTATGGCATTTTATATTTCTTTCAGTGTCGTTTTCTTTTTCTTAGCTGTATCAAGATTTCATTAGTACAAGAATTTCGATAATGATTAAGTACGATAATGGTAATCTTTTTATAATGAATTATGATAAGGTTAATATTTTTATTAAATAAAAAAGTGAAAATGCAATTTTATATTGGAGAACATGAAGTTATCTTTTTAACATGACATAATTATTGTTTTATGAAAGAGTAGTAGAAAATACATTCAACTTTTGGTTAATCAATCAGCCAATTTTAGTTGGGGTATGAATTATAAATGGAAATTGATAGAATGACTTTACATATTTGGTGAACTGAAATAGTAGTAACTACTCACATAATATTTTCACTGAAATCAATCCTAAATCTATACTATTCAGTGCACACGTTATACCACGTCTGCATATACAACATATAGGTTGGGGAGAGTCCATAAATTTTAGCGGGAGTTAATAAACATTCATGGGGGGGGCAAAAGCCATGGTTACCTATGTTCCTCTATTATAGCCCAAAAAGTAATCACTCCATCAAACTACTATATTTTAGATCATTGTTTGCATTTCATTGTCTATATTTTGGACAAGTGTAGTTTTTACCTCTAACTAATTTGTACTTATTATTTAACGCTTCCAAGATTGTGATAATCTAATCGTGAACTTCTAAACACATGTAACAATATTACACCAGCGATGTAAAACTGCTATTTCTCAACCTGAATACTACTATATAGTTGGATCTAGCTTGCCTTAGTCACTCTTACAGTGATTCTAAATAACTTGCAGTCAATTTGTCACCCTTTTTTCTATCACCAAGAGAGCATATAGTAAACCTGTCTCAAACTTATAAAAATACAGGAGAGATTCATCTAAGTCCGTTAAAAAATCTCAATTAAAATGGTAGGACTATACTATACTGTATCAGAAAATTAAGAACCATTGCCAAATTAGTAGTATTGCGAAATGTATATTTAGTATTTACTGCTCCGCCTCAGAAGAATTAGTTCGTATTGTGGGTGGAGGGAGAGCATTTACCTCTTTTTTGAAATAAGAGAGTAGTGCATTTAAAGAACACAAGAGGGATGAAGTAAAACAATTAAAATGTTAAAGAGTATGAACTGATATTTGAAGAGAGTTTCCATTTGTTTAACCATTCATCAAATTCAAGAACTTTCTGAAATTTTAGGTAACATCACATTTTCTCATGCCAATTTTAGGTAGTAACATATTTGAAGAGAGATTCCATTGTTTAACATCATATTTGAAGAACTTAAAGTATTTATAAGAATCTTAGACACAAATACTACAATGTTAGTTCACCAATCTTAATCATCAGTGCTTACTGTATAGTTCAAGTCCTTTCCATATGTCCAGCGGATGGTTCAAGTCCTCAATATCAATGAATTTATTGATTACAGAAAAAACACTAATGTAGTTTCTCTCCTTGCACACTTGAAACTTAGGCTCCAATTCTTTAAGCTTAGGAACGAATATTTAGTAAACACAACCAAAAAAAGAACACATAATTACATTCAAAATATCATTTTATTATGTTAGCATGAAACTGTAAAATTACATCTCTGATTCTGTACATTCATCCTTGAAACAAAGGCAATAAGCATCTTTCTTTTCTGGGTTTTTTAAGCAAGCGCTATCCTGAAAACCTTCTTTCTTGCATCCTTCAAAGCACTCTTTATCTTTAGGTACTGGGCAGTTGCCTTTGTATTCATTCCATATCTTGTAGCATTTGTGCCCATCATCCCCAGCTTCCACTTTCATCGTCATCTTACCTGCTAATATAACATATTACCTAGAATTTGTCAATCTCTATAAAACCATCATGCAGCAAATTAAAATGGTGGCGATGAACATCCCATATTTGTCGATTTTAGATATTACCATCCGTCCCAAAATGATTCTTGTATTTGTTAGTTTCATAATGTTCAATAAGCAGGCAATTTGGTAGAGAGAAAGATTCTTACTATAAGTGGTGATGATAACGAACAGCAGCAAAATGGTGGCTACGAATTTCCTGTCCAATTTTTTAAATCTTGAGTTTTCCTTTTCTTCTTTCTTGGTATCTTTGTTTGTGTAGTGTTGTACTATGGTTTGGTGCAAAGTTGGGTGTATTTATAATGGATCTCAGATTTAAGTAATATGTGTTGTAGATAGTACTAATTTCCAATTCATGATCTATATTTTGGACAAGTGTTGTTATTACCTTTAACTAGTGACCTTCTGACGCATAACAATATCAAACTAGCGATGTAAAATTGTTACTCTTGTCTTAAAATGATTGTCCAAACAAGACATAGAGTATTTTCTCAGCCTGATTCTACACTTGAATCTCGCTAACATCAGTCACGCTCACAGTTTGTCACCCTTTTTTCTATAACCAATAGAGAAGAGAGCATATAGTAAACCTCTCTCAAACTCATACTTATGCAGCAGCGATTTATCAAAGTCCGACTATGTTATACATTATCAGAAAAGAACCATTGGCGAAGTACCCTTGCAAGATGTACACTTACTGCTCTGTCTCAGAAAAATTAGTATGTATTGCTTGTTGAACTAAAACCGCTCGACAATTAATGTGGGATTGTGCTTTCAACTTGAGCTGAAATAAGATAGTAATGCATCTAAACAAGTCAAGACAAATAAAGTCAGCTTTCATATCAATGCTAAAGAGTGAGAACTCAAATTTGAAGAGAGGTTCCATCGTTTAACCAATCATCAAATTGAAGAACTTTCTGAAATTTTAGGTAACATTCTGAGACCAATTTCCTCTTTTCTTGTAGGAGTAGATAACCGGTGCTTGGACCATTCTTCCAAAGCTTGGCGGTGCAGCGCATTCATTCTGATGTATGGTCGTTTTTCTTTGATCAACTTCTCTGCACTTTTCCAATCGTTTGCGACTCCAAGAGCTACCAGTAAAGCACATGTCACTGCAACACTTCTACCATGGCCTGCACATATGAGTAATATAATGAGTGAAGACAATGCTTTGATTGCAAGTAGTCCATGAGCATAAACGAGGACTTCATATTCATTGAAGTGCACCATGAGGAGCAGAATATAAACAAAACGAAGGAATAGATGCATCAAATGCAGTAATAGTTGAAGAGTCAACTCCTAAGAGCTAGAAGGACTACACACAACTTGGTCAGTGTGTTATCTAAAGTGGTAAAAAACGAAAACTGCCAAAACAAACACACAACCTTAATGGAAATACAAAACTGTGATAACATAAACTCCAATATGCCAGTGGTATTCTGAAGCTAATACAAAGACAGGTTACGGAATACGACTGGAGCCTGGAGGTAGACATAAAATATAAATGTGCCACAAGAAACATTATGTCTGCAGCAATTAAATGGATTGAGTCGGAACTATACCATTCAAAACTATACAGAATCTTAGATGCCGCTACTATGTTAGTTGACCAATCTTAGTCAGTACTTACTGCAGTTCCAATATGTCCAGCGTAGTCCTCAATATCAATAAATTTAGTTTATGCACAGAAAACACTAATGTCGTTTCGCTCCTTATCACTTAGAACTTAAGCTCCAAACTAGAATTTTTTTAAGCTTAGGCAAGCCCCAACAAACTCCTAATTTTTGGTCTCTGAAGATCCCCTTCCTGCTAGACTAAAGGCGTAAAAGACCTTGGCTACCATAACCAGCTAAATTCTTGTAGCCGTAAAATAGATATAAAATACCATATCTCTAAAAATTATCCTCTTGAAATAGAACCACAAAAGTAGTGATTCATCAACTGATAAAACATTAATCAAAATATCATTACAATCACATCTCAATGTAGCTAGGTGAAACTTCACAGTATTAGAACAATCTCAGAATAACAATGAGGAATGATTAAGCTCAGAACACATTGCTTCCACTGCATAAACAGTCAGAGCTTTAAAAAGGACACAATACTTCATCACAATGTGTTAGTTTCAACTTCCCACAGGAAGAACAATATACAGTTCACCAAACATGTTAACATCATAAAAAGGGAGAAACCACGGTTTAACCTTGACTTAACAGACAAAAAATGATCTCCACCGAACTTCCAAGGGTCACGAGAACATAGACACTAAGGATTTTAGTAGTTCCACAAGATTCCCAGTGCAATATCATTAATTTAAACAACTGTTGTGCTCGTTTCACAACCATTCAAAGCATGACTAGTTCACCATCATGAATTAGTACAAAAAGAAAATCCAATTAAAAACTAAAAGAAAAACTTTAGGAAACAGTAGAACAAAGAGATGAAACTGAATGAAAAGCAGCAAATTTCTGGTGCTTCAAAAATTACCATAAGCACAATGGATGAAAACAGGACAATTCTGAGCCCTCTTTCTACAAGCCCATTTCACAGCATGATCAATTTCAGCCGGCTGAGGTGACCTTGTATCCCAAGTAGGAACGCACATATAAGCATGTTTAGAAATCTCAGTCTTCCTGGGCAACTCACAAGTACAATCAATTACAGCAGGATTACCAGGAGGCATCTTTTCAACTGAAGAAGGCCACCCTCCAACATAGATACCTTCACTAACCTCATTATAAGGAGGTTCACCACTCCTGAGTCTCCTCAAAGCAGAGAAGATTCTGACAAAGTACAAGTAAGGGCTAAATATAAGCATTGACCAGATTGGGAAATGCCCATCTGAGCTTTTCCCCAAAAGCATAGGGAGATTGATTGAGGGATGGGAAGCAATTGAAACCAAGAAACTAATCAAGGAAGCATACAGAAACGGGAGGGCTAACCATTTGAATCCGAGATCCCTCAAAAATGAAAAGCACAGAAATAAAGTTGCTGCCTTTATTGCAATAAGAAAAGATATACCCACAGCCATAATGTTTTTTTTTTTAATTGGATCAATTCGATATGGTTAGACTAAAAGAGCAAGAATCTGAAGGAGGGTTTATGTCAGAGGAATCAGTTTCAGGACAACTATCGAAGTGAGAAGACAGAAACAAAAGATTATGAAAAGAACAGAAGTTGATCAACAAAACCCAGATAGATGTTCCAGAATCCAGACAACGAACAATAATAATAAGAAATAACACGAAGACTTCTGGGTCGAAGATGGGAGTTGAAAACTTGAAAAACGAAGAACTAGGTTTATTCTTTATTGGTCAATCGGACATGTCGAGGGACCCATTTATAGGATCAATCATATTTGATCCAAAATTCCAAATTGATCCTCCTCCTTTATTTCTTTTTGATACATTGAAATATTACAAAAAAAATTAATTAATTAATTAAATATAACATTGTATTGTTGTTTTTTCTTTTAGCACTCCTTCCGGTTTCAAATACATGTCGCTGGGAGTTTTTTCACCATTAACATCATCACCTCAAATAAATTTTCAATCATTCTGCGACCAAAAAAAATTATAGATGTACAACTACTGATTTTCTTTTCAACACAATTCTGAAGCTCATCAAGTTTTAATTCGATGAAAAATGTCATCATTGGTAAACGTATGACAAATTCTAGCTTAAATATTTTGATATCCTCATATCATAACTATTGAAGTCAAGAACCAATTTTTGTTGACCTTTGTGGGAAGAGGAAATTACAAGCAATTGTTAAAAATAAAAGAACATCGATCATCCAGAATTTGTAACCAGGGATTCATTAATTGGTTCAACAAGGGTTGAAATTATTGATCAGACATCTCTAACTCTTGGATTGATTTTCAGTGACCCCAGATGAATTTTGCTGCTTGACTTGCTGCTCTCCTCCAGTACTTGATAGAATCCTCCGCATAGCTTCCATTAGGCTTTTCACTTTGACTGCATTATTTTCATTCCCGGAAAAACTCTGTTGACTTCTTGCACTGTTGTTGTTGTTGTTGTTGTTGTTGTAGTTACTTGTATATATACTTCTCCTCTCAGGTAGTGATGATGGTGAACAAGAAGAAGAAGAAGAAGATGATGATGATGAAGAATGACTCAGTTCATCAACCTCTTCACTGGCATTGAACTTATAAAGCTTTTTATACTTCATAGTTAAGAAAATGAAACAAGAAGATGCACTTGGAAAACTGAAATGAATTTTGATCAGTTAATTGGGAGCTCTTTTATAGCCTGATTCACTTGATATGATGGATCAGTAAGACAAAACGTAATGACAAAAGCATCAGTCCCTTTATTTATTACTCCAAAATATATATGACTTAATTTGAGTTGATAGTGTAGTAGATAGGTAGTTGTACCTTTCCCAATCATCCCATGTCAATTTTTATGATCAGGAATTCAGGATGCCGTGATGGCAGTCTTTTTTCTTGCTTAACCATATCAATTGAAAGTTGTCACCAAGTGTTCTAGTTTTGGCCAGTTTGTCTCATTCTTTGGCAACCTAACTCCTGTTTTCAATTTACCACTATTTTCAGCCATTTGGCATCTTTGCTCCGGAAGCTTTGAAACTGCTTAACAGAGAGTGTTCTGTTGTGGTACTTGTTTTCCAGCTTTAATTGACGAATTTGGTACTTAACTAAATTTGATTTCATCATTTTCATCTATTTTGCATTTTCCATCTCCCGCCAAGATTAATTAATTGCAGTTTCATGGCTTCATTTCAACTAAGTTTGGTACCTCCTTCATTTGAGTGAACGGTGGGTTTTACCCACATTTAAGTGGGGTTCACTGGGATGGATTTTTTAAAAAAATAAAAAAATATTATTGCATTTTTTACTTTATTATTCAATAAGTTTTAGCCTTTTTTTGATCGGTAGAACTTGAGTAATAAATTGTATAAGATATTATTTATAATTAGATAAATAAATATATGTCGTATAAGATATTCCTTATATCCTAAAACGATTTTCCTCTATCTCAAAATCGTTGTTTGCATCAAACTATGTATTGTTCATTTGTTAAAGGTGCCTGCCATACACATCCCAATGATTGGTTATAGACAATGAGTGGCATTATATGAGACCAAAAGAATTTAGCTATGTATCAAAAAATATTAATTAGAACAAACACATGCTGCAGTAAAATCGGAATCAACATATTAAGACTCGAAAACCCAAAAAAAAAAGGAAAATAAATTACTCCAAAAAGAAAAGAAAGAAAAAGTTATATAGATTCAGTCAACTTCAGGTTTGGCTCGTCATGAATCCAAGGAAACAAATTTAGTTTTAGTACACAATTATTTAAAGAAAAAATAAAAATTACCATCCTCGGGTAACCGTAGGGTCCTCGGCGGCCGAGGCTCGGCCCAGATAGGCTTGGGGGCACGGCGGCGTCGTTTTTCCTCTTTCCAGTCTTTGTTTTTCCGTTTCCAGTCTTTCTTCTTCCTTTTTGGCCTTATATTCCTTGTACAGACGCGCTGCCTCTTTCTCTCGGCGGTAAGACAGATAGTAACCCAAACTCCCAGACCCAACAACCAGCACCCCTACAAATATGTTGATCCTCTTCGATCGCCACCCTATAAGAATCAGAACCGTAACCGGCTATTCAATTCTGGTTAGAATCGTAAAAAAATAATTATATTTAATTATTAAATTTATTTCTAGTTAATTTTTTACTACGTGATTTCTCCTAACTTAGCAAGATTAATAAAAGAAAAAGTTAAATAATCATTCTTCAGTCTTTGTCAAGTTGAAATTAATTGTCATCCATGGCAAAAGAAAACTTTCAAAGAAGAAATAAAACTAATAAAATACAACAAATATTAAAATCATAATTAGAATCGAATAAAAAATTTGAACCATAACTGAAGTCAAAATCACAATTGAAATCGTAACCGGAACCGTCTCAAACCGTAACCGTTTGAAACCGTCTCTTACATGATTCGGTTATGGTTCCATCTATCTTGGAACTATAAACTAGCGATTTTAGAACCGTAACCGATGGTTCTAGAACCGTGGTCAAGGCTACCTGAAACTATTGTTCAGTGAGGATTTTTATTTTTAGTTGAGTTTGTAATTCTTAAAGAAATAGTAGTAAATCTCAAAAGATCAAGGTTTTTTTTTTTAGACAAAAATAATAGTAATTCTCAAAGAATCAAGGTATTTTACTATTTTTCATATATATATATATATATGTATGTATTGGGGAAATGAAACACTTAAAAGTCAAAACTTACGAAATGAACCATGTTTTACATCATAGTCTATCTTTTCATTAGGGGCTTTACAAAAATATTAATTCGAAAAGCTTCCGGCCATTGTTTTCATGTATTCTTTTTTTCATATTTGCATGGTGTCCACCGTTGGCAATAGTGATTAATTCTCTCGCCTTTCATGTATTTACTCAAATAAATAGGACCTCGATGCAATTATCTTAGATAGACCCAATTTCAGACGGCTTTTTAACAAGTTTTTAGCCCAACTGGGTACTGGACTCAGTAAATGAACCACCATATTTTGAGGCCCACGTCTCTGCCGGCCGATTAAGTTAATTTTCTTTTTGTTCGTAAAACTCGGATTCTGGAATTCACAGTTCAACGAGGACTGGACTGATGAATTTGTTCTAGAAATTTGTGTTGAAGAAATCATCAAAAATGGAAATGGAGAAGGGTGTTCAGAGATGGGTTGTAGACATTTCGAATTGGAATCCTTCTCCCGATTACTTCTCCTTCGTTATGTCGTTTCTTCCGCATCATGAGCATTCTTCCATCACCAGGTCCACTCTTCTTCATTCTGGATTTCATTGATTTCATGTTAGTTTTTGCGGGTTTAGTTTAAACTTTGATTAAGAAGCGGGATTTATTACTCTTCGATCACAAGTTTGTTATCCATCTGAGTACTTGACCTCACTTGTACTGTTCTTAAAGCTGCTGCCTTTCTGGCAGATGATTGAGGTTTTTAAAAAATAAAAAAAAAATTCACATTTAGAGACTGTTGAAAGACATCTTAGGTGATGATTGAATGATATTTGTGTTCAATTTTTAGGTTTGTGAAAATGGTTGATCGGAAACGAGCTCTTATAAGCAGGTTGCTGCAGTATGCCCTTGTACATAAGGTCTTGGGCATTCCTTTCCATGAAATAATCATTAAGCGCACAGTCGAGGGCAAACCCTATTTGGTATGACTGCATTTTGATTGCATTTGAGCAATTTCGTTGCTGCTTCTTTTTTGGGTTCTTGGGTTTTCGAGTAACAGCATTTTTCATGGTGTTTGGAAGGATGGCTTTGCTGTCATATTTTCTGTCTTCTGGGAATCTATTTTCCCCATTTTTCTTGCAATTCTTGATGTGGTTGTAAAATGCTTGACCTTTTTTACAGGAATATGATGACCAAACCTGTGGATTTCCGAACTTTAATTTTAATACATCCCATGACGGTGATTATGTGGGAATAGCTTCTGAACCTGTATGCCTTGTGGGGATAGATATTGCTACTCATTCGTCTCCTATGAAAGATTCTGTTGAAGATTTCATCCAGAACTTTGCAATATACTTCTCAAATTTGGAATGGTCTGATATAGTAAAGTCCGACTCATCCACAAAAAAGCTGAATGTATTCTACAGGTATAGTTATTTCTGTGTGGTTTCAGTAGTGAGGCTTTCTTTTGAATAACTCAAACATTGTGTTTGAACTGGTGCTCTTCCATTTAACAAGTCAAAGAAATGAGAATGCCTCTACTCTATGCATGTACTTTTACGCTTTATGAGGTTGCAGTTTGTTAATGTAGTGGCTGTCAATATGTATCGAACTACTTTGTTTGCTTGGTATAAACTGGTCATGGTCAGATTATGTTGTTTGCTCTGTATAAATCACTCATGGTCAAATTACGCTCTGGTTTCAATCTATTGAGCACAAAATGTCTATCAATCATGGAGATTTATACTTCTCTACCCAAAGTAAATGACAAAATGTTCCACCTGATCTTAGAATATGTGGGCATTATCAAATATTTGTTATTCTTTTGCCATTGTATTTCTGCTACATTCTTTTGAATTTGCTAAAAGTGTTATGAAGTTGAAATAATTAGTGAAGCTTTTCAAACGTGATCCTATAAGCTCGTGAAAAAAATTAGTACTGGCTAACAAATGAAAGACCTAGTGCAACAAACAAACAGCTAACTCTCCTTTTCTCATAACTAAGAGCAAAAGAAGGAGAAACCTCTGCTCATGGCTGCTGATAACTTCTGCAGATACTGGTGTCTGAAGGAATCATTTGCTAAGGCCCTAGGCACTGGCGTGGGAAATAGAATGGATAATGTTGAATTTCATCATTCAAGCTGGGAAGATCTTTATGTTGTCGTTGATGGTAAAGAATTGAAAGATTGGAGATTTTGGCTTCTTGAAGTGGAAAAAGATCATTTGGTTCGTTCCATATGTTTCTTTGGTGTTATCTTCTCTGACTCTTAGATAGTCGCCGTATGATACATGGGGAGACTCCTAAAATTACAACAAGGAAACTAATAAAGATAATAAGCAATATAGCTAATCCCTGTTTAGTAGTCATCACACTATCTTACTGGAACCTTCTCTTTTATACTGTTTGTGGTTTAATACTCTTGTATTTGGTTCGTTGTTTTTCTGTTTGTGGCTCACATACACGGTTTCTTCCTGTAAAATTCAGATATCGATTGCCCGGGGTAATCCTGCTGCTGCTACGACAAGTTACAGGAAAACTTTAAAGCAGACAGACTTTGGTGAGAAGGAGTACAGTCTAGCACTTAACCATCCAAATGTACCTTTGATGTTCCGACATGTAGAAGATCTGCTTCCCTTCCCCACAGTATCCCCTGGAATCAACATGGATGTATCCACAGAACTAAAGACGACTGAAGATGAAAAGCTAGTGGAAAGGCAACTTCCCAAATAGCTACAGAAGAGATGAAAACAGATGGTTTTTAACATGGATGTCCCGTGATATAGCTGCTGAAGAGAGAAGAATACATGATTTATCAGTTTGGTCATTTGAGCTAGAGTGTCAAGTTGACATCTTGCATGGGTACCTTATTTGGTTGGGTGCTGATCTCATTTAAGTGGCAGTAACAGCAATCTAAATTGCTACATTTTGATAAATAGCAGAGCTGCTAAACATGAAATTAAAGCAGAGCACATCTTTCTGGTGCCTGGGATATCAGAGAAATGTACAACAATACAGGTTGAACCTACCAGTTTGTGGAGTTGCTTCATGTTACTAGTTTCAACTTTGAAGTCAATGCTCACTTCATTTGACTCGGTAGAATATGAAATGCCAATGAAATATGACATCTTTGTGATCCACTTTGTGAAGTCTAATGGTAATGAAATTGGGCTTATTCCGTGATTGATTTGTCTGAATGATTTTCATTTCAATAAAGTTTGTTCACTCTAATTTGATTCAAATCAATGTATAATTTGTAATTGACTGCGAGGTTGACTTGATTCAAATCAGCCAACAATTTCTCAGATACGGTGGACCATTGTCAAACAAAACAAAACAGAGTAAGCCAAGCCAAGGTTCTAATAGTAGTAAATTTTTTCTGATAAATTTAGAAGAGAAGAGTACATAATTTAAGCGATTGATCTCCCATCTGAAGAGAAGATGATCAACACTAATCGACCGAAACACAGAACAACACAGATCAGAATCCCTTATAAGAACCAGATAATTTAACTAAACTTCACCCTAACAAATTATTCCAGAACAACCCCATCTTTT
Organism: Oldenlandia corymbosa var. corymbosa; assembly: GCA_949775105.1. Taxonomy (NCBI): domain Eukaryota; kingdom Viridiplantae; phylum Streptophyta; class Magnoliopsida; order Gentianales; family Rubiaceae; genus Oldenlandia; species Oldenlandia corymbosa. The sequence goes on along the minus strand of OX459118.1, from coordinate 34,404,695 downwards.
TCACCTTGACGAAGACTCTGCCGCCGCCGCCACCTACTTCTTCTCCTCTTCCTCGGCAAAAGCGTTCACCGGAAAGCTTCTGGAAATCCCGGTAGGGGTACCAAAAGTAATCTTCCCAGAATTAGGGTCCTGGATGGAAATCTCAGAGATGGTGACCCAAATGAGAAACTCCCGGCTCTTGACGCCGGTGAGCTTCTTCATCCGGCGATCCTCAACGAAAGCGGTGATATCAGTATCATAGCTGACGAGACGGTCAATGAGAGGGAACTTGTGGGTCTTGCTCTTCTTCTGCTTCAGCCACACAAAACCCGTGGATTCATTGTAACCCACTTCCGTGATTTCATCCAGAGGAAGCAAACCCCTGGGGAGATTGATTTTCTCCAGCAGCTCCTTGGATTTGATCTTGCAAAGTGTTGGGTCCGTGTAAATCTCAGCTTTCTCCCTGTTGGTTTCCACTAGCTGCTGGGTCGACATTTTTCTTCTTTTTTTGGATTACTGAGAAATTCTAAGCAAGAAAAGAAGAAAGCCCAAAAGGGGTAGGAAAACTGATCACAACAAAAGCAAAGAAAATGTGAATTGGTGGTGAAGTGTGATGAAGAAGATGTTGGGGTTTTGGCTACGGAGTGAGGGCTATATACATATATATATATTGATTGACAGAGAGGAGGTAGGCGAATCTTCAGGGTTTGCTTCGTCCAGTTACAAATTTGCCCATTTGAAGATGTGAAAATGACAACCTTTTATTTTTAATTTTGATAACCCAAAATTTGTGCAGTTTTTTGGTGCATTGATAACAGTCAACTCAGGGGGAGGGGGAAGAAATGGGTCCAATCCAAATCAATGAATTTTCATACGTTTCTGGTTCCAGGTTTCCAACATCTGTTGAGGCGCAACGGTTGGGCATTCTTTATTTGTACTACTATTACACATTGAATTGCTACAGCAATTTGTGTTTTTTTTTTTTCATTTTTGGGTTCATTCATTGAATTGAATACCTAAAATTATTGAGAGGTCGGTTTTTTGGCTCCTAACATGTTACCCACGTCAGAGATGGTTAGAGAAGGGGTAGATGAGGTTAGATAAGGTTAGATATCCTGCCATTAATGCTCTCCCTGCTGCTGCTACTATGAATTTTCTCTCCTTTTTATTTTGTCAATATTCAATTCCATTTCTATTCTAGGAAATTGATCAATTTTACTTTGGACTCCATTTTCTTTTCGTTTAAACCAGAGCAATTACAAATTTAATATACGTGCAAGAAGAAACCTTTTGCCCAAACACTTAAGTAAATTGTAAAGTCAGGGTGCGTGGAACATACGTTGTCATCGATCATGTCTTGCTAAGGAGGTACATTTCCATGTGTTTGATCTCACTAGTCAATAGCTCAAAATTTCACTCATAATGAAATCATACATACCAATGCTTAAAACTCTCTTCACTACTCATCTTAATGCTGGTCCAATAAGATGTTTGTTGTATCCTAATACTCCCTTCGGTCCTTATTATAAGATATTTTGATTCCGTCTTATGTTTAACTTAAGATGTCTTTTTAATTAAAAAAAATTAAAATATATTTTTACATTATTATGTTCCCTTAATTATTATAAAATATTTTTAAGATTTTTATTTCAATTAAAAAGACATCCGAGGTGGAACCTAAAATAAAATCAAAATATCTTATATTAAGGACCGGAGGGAATAAATCTAAAGAAAATAATAGTTTTATAACCAAAGTTTGCAAGTGGGAGAAAAGAAAACCGCAAGTAGCTCTTACGGAAACAGAATCCGTGAAGGAAAAAATAAATCAGCAAGTTGCTCTTACGAGCTCATGAGAAAGTTTACCATCACATGAACACATCTTTTGCCGACATTGTGTAACCCTCGCACCATCCTCTTCCGAAACAGGCAGTCTTAGAGATTAATAATGACAATAATGACGAATGTGGACTCTTAATAATCATCATCACTGCTTAAATTAAGTTAACTGGAAATTTACAAAACTCAGCTAATTTAGAATTTCTTAATTTAAGACAAAGCAAAGTACATTTGTCTAGAATCATAATTGTAAAACAATTGGGGGGATTTCCTAGGTGACCTCTCTCTCTCTCTCCTTCTAGTAGTATACAAAAAGAATGGCCAACAATAATTTACAAGTGCCTATTTGGCCAAAAGGGACACAATCTTCAGCTACCAGTTTTTTCCCCATCTCACAGACCCACATGGAATCCATCCATCATAAAATCTTTTTCATCATCTAAGCAAGTTAAATAATCCACAAGACTGTACAATTATACTGTGCTATTATTAGCAGAACGGCAAATCTCCAAGGTCATCCATGGGTATGTCAAGCCCTATAGCTCCACCATCATCATGGTCTTGGTCTTGTAATAGTTCGTCAAAGTTAAAAAACGTATTCAGATCCTGATGCCCCCCTAGGTCGTCTTCTATCAGTTCATGCAATTGCATTTTGGGTTCGAGAGCTTCCTTCTCTTTCCCCGAGTCTAAGGATGTATTCCCAGGAGAGAGAACTCCAACCTCTCTTTTCTTGTTCCGGTCACCGTTATTCGGAATATCGCCAGCTGAAGGAGGGCAGACTTGGGGTGATGTTTCCATAAATTTGTTCATCAATCCATTCCCTGACATAGATAGTTGAGCTGTCTTCTGTTTAGGTTTCGTTTTATTCTTCCGCTCGCCCTTCGAAGAGGTACCGAGCGATGAGCGTCCACCTTTGCTGTTACTGTTTCGCATTGTAGCATCTCTGTCTCTATCACTTCTCTTTCCCTTCGCACCACCCAAAAGACTGCCTCCCAAAGATGTGGTTCTAACAGCAACTCCACCAAAGTCATCCAGCAAGGCCTCCTTTTTCTTCCCCCTGTTCAAAATAGGCCCATTCTTCGCAAAAGCTTGATCAGACTGGTTACCATAACCATCAACCTTGTTGACCCCTGCACCATTGCAAGAAGAATCTACAAATAAGAAGCCGAACTCTACTGGCCTAGAAAAAATAAATTGTAACCCATCCTTAAAGAGCATCTTGCCAACTCAAAAAAGCATCTTTAGTCTTTACACAAAGTATGCAGTTTGGCAACACCAAATTACCATGCATGTCATCATCACCAGGCTCCCAACTTAATGGCAATTTTCTGTTTACCTTAAAAAAAAAAAGAAAGAAAAAAAAAACTACTAAATATGAAATGCAAATCCATACCATTTGACGGCTCTGCTTCAGTGATTTGAGGAGGTGGCGCAAAGAGGACATCCCGAAGAGCAGGGTCATCAAAACAACTTACTCCGGTATCTTCAAATTTCTTACATCTAGCAAGTGTTCTCCTAGCAAAAGCCAATGCAACTTGCTTTGACACCTTGGGAATCCCGTTTTTAGAAGCAAGACTTCCTCTAGTAGCCTGTTAAGAATTTACAGAAGACAGACGTCAACGACTATAAAAAAATAATAATAGATTCAGGTCACAGCAAGCTCAATGAGCAAGCAAACATTAAAATAAGAAAGATGCAACGACATGAAAAATCCATGAAAGCTAAGTACATCAAATACACACACCAAGCCAAATGCAGATAATATCTCAAGCTACAAACTTTAAGTAGTATGCCTCCACATAACAATATTAACAGCAAATTGGAGCCATTAGATCAAGTATATGCACGAACAAATGGCAAGGGAACAAGTTATTACCAAGAGCTTTTTGTAAGCCATTTCAACAAGCTTACTCATTGCAACACGCTCAAGGTCCCTGCAAATCGAACGGGCCCATTATGCTCAGGTACTCGAAGATAATTTCGAAATGGCCGGGAAGAAATAAACATAATTGCAAATGTATAAACTTCTTTGTTTCACTTTATCACTTAAACTTGTGTTAAAGTAAGAACTTACTGCCCCTGCACATCTTGTCCCCCTTGAATAGCTTCACAAATCTTATCCAGGCAACTCTTTTTCTTACCAACCTGAAGTTTCAAGATTCACAAGATTCAGAAGACCAAGAAGCTGAATTAAGAAAAAATTTAGGGAAAGAAAGAACTAATCTTGATCGTGGAAATAATCTCATGTATGGGTTCAGTACTTGAATTTAAAGTTAAGAGTGCTCACAATAACTGAAAGTTCAGATTAGCTACCTGTTGATAAAGGCCCTTATTCAGATTAATGATCTCCTGGTTGATCAATTCATCCTCTTTATCATGAAGGTCAGGCTGTAGAAGAACAAGCGAAATTGTTTTTTCAAAAAAAAAAAAAAAAAAACTATACAAAAAATTATAAAATAAAAGAAGAAAACTTAGTAAAAAGAATTAAAGAGCAACATAATCAAAATGAACTGATGCTAAGAGGTCGTATATTCAAAAAATGTCGGCCCGTAACTAATGCAAGGAAGAACCCAGTGTTATATCCCATCTAATGAACGGACTAAAAAAAACCAGAAAAAACACAAAATAAATTATTGGCTGAAGGAAAAATAATTATAATAGATTTGAACTTCTAAAGAGAGATGCATACCACTGTCTCTACATAGAGACCAACACTCTGAAGCTCCAACAAGACTTTGTCGTCAAGACTCATTTGCTCATACTGGCAGTCATTTGAAGAGTTCCCATGACTCTGTACTCCAGTCCGACCATGACTAGAAAGTCCAACCAACACTTCAACCTCCGGATGAGCAAATCCATTGTCTCCACGCAGGAGTTCACCATCACATGGAGAATCCATTAATCTGGATTTTCTACCGTAATTACTACTCGTGTGGTGATTAAACAAATTACTTGCATGACCATTGCTTGAAATTGGAATCTCTTTTGTAGACTCGCATTCAAATTCAATCATATCCCCATGCTTGTAATCATCATCAACAGGTGAAACCACCCGAGCACTCTGATGTGACATAGATCTTCCCCATTCATTCTCATCATATTCTTCAATGTCATCTTCAATGAGGGCTGACAGTACCCTTTGGAACATAGGAGTGACATGGGCTGATTGCCCTGATTGCCGCTCTAAACCTAATCTTTTAGACATGGTAGAACCATGCAACGTATCAAATGAATCATCAATATTGTACAAATCTTTTGATTCACTTGTGTTTTGAGAACTTCTACTTCTGGCTCCGGAAAGAGAATCACAAACAGAATCTTCATGCAAATAATTGCCCTGGCAAAAAAAAAGGATTAAGTTAAAGCAACTGACAGAAAATAATGAGAGATCCAAAACCGAAAAGTCAGTAGGCTGCAAAGATTGTAATAGTACTCCAATGACCCATTGGTTAACGAAAAGGAGATGAAAAGTTAGCATAAAAAGGAGAGTAAGACGAAAAATCCAAATTAATTTAAGAACACCAAAAAGAAGAAAATTAGAATTCAGGCATTTCAAATTTATCAACCATTAACCACTATTATTGGGAACCACATTCACCAGCTAGTCAGCCCAAGGTCGCACTGCTCAACTCAGTTACACTTGATAAAGCAGAAATCCAGATAAATGCCAAAAGTTTCTGAAGTTTCTATCTACTTAGACATTTAGTTCAGAAAATAGCCAAATAGATTTCAAAACCGTCATTTTATATTTGTCTGGTATCAAAAGCTGTAACATCAAATTCACTTACAACGCCATAAAAACAAAGCAATGATGAAGACGCGTTCCTCTAAATAAAATTCATCGTTAGCTTAAATGATTGACACGTAAAATCAAGAGTCGAGAAGCTCAGAACTGATTGTTCATGAGTGAATCATACACAACTAGAAGATTAAAGAAAGGAGAGAGCCGAAGCTCATAAAGGTTAATCATATAAAGTATAAACAGGAAAAATTGACACCAATGACATAAAGTTGGCCCGTGTTCTGAATTAATACCTGAATCGAGTTGCCATGCCGAAATGTCTGAGCAAGCTTCTCATGCAATTCCTGTGCCTCTTTTAGCTGAGACCAACAAGAGTGAATGTTATTTGCACTGCAGAAAAGAGGATAACAAATTCAAAAACTTCCATTTTAGCTCCAACCTGCTGCGATAGGTAAGACTTTCCTTCCGAGCTGATAGAAGTAAACAGCCCGTCCACTTTCTTCCAAAATGCACTTGAACAAGCCTGGACTGTTGTTGAAAGCAGTATTAAAATAACGAATGACACAAAATACCCATATTCGAGAGAAGAAAATTAATTCAAGCACGAACCATTAAAATTGTAAGCTTGACTTGCACATGCCAACAGCTCTTCACGGTCATCATCTGATTCCCCTGAAAGATAAAAATCTAATTCAAATACGAAAATAGCAAAAAAGAAGAGTTGTGGCCAAACATCTTATAAAGCACTGTATTCCAGAAAGGACTCGTTTACATTAAATACTTTATTGTAGTGATCCAATTCTGATAAACATATGAACAGGAAGTTAGTTTTTAAACTGAAACAATAATGACAAAATTATCCCATAAAAAGTAAAGCAAATATAAAGTCATTTGCATAGAGGTAGCCAGGAGACCCAGAAGCAAGCAAAACTCATTGGTCACTTTTAAAACTATAAATGGATATTTATTACTCACCAGTAAAATCAGGCGAACCACCGCTTGTTGAATGCCCTAGACGAGAAATGCCCTTGCGATCAGATACCTTCTTCAAAGGACGGCCAGACTTACTGCCCAAGCATATAAATAAACCGATAAGAAACACTAAAAAAAAAAAGGAGAGAGAAATCAGAGACAAGGAAAAAAAAGGTAATAAGTCTCAGCACCTTCCATTCTTATCAGAGCCGGGCCTCATATTTCTAAGTGGCTTTGTTGTGGGTGAGCCATCTGACTTCTCTCTCAAAGGTGACATGCTTGCTCCAGAAAACGGCGACCCCCTTCCACTTCGGCCTTGTTTTCGAGTACCATCACTTGTTTCTTCCTTGACAAAAAACTTATTTTTCTTCAAAACCACAGGTGGATTTCCACCACTATGATGAGCATTAATACCTTTTCCCTCTAATTCACCACTACAAGCTCCTTTATCTTTCAATCTATTTTCACCAGCACCAGATTCTTCACTTTCTGAAAACCTAGCAGGAGATGAAACTGTTTCAGGTTTAACTTTGGTGTTCTGAGCTCCAACTGGTGACCCCTTCGAGAGAAGAGACACATTAGTCCCATTTCCAGCCAACCTAGAACCAAATTCAGAAGGAGAACATCCTCCCGATGGAGTCTGCACTTCCTCATGATTCGATACTGGTGATACTAGGTTGGCTCTCCTTGTCCGTGAAATTTTTTGAGGTCTTTGACCACCCCACTGGGTTATAGGCGGTGAAGAAGAACCTGATGGCAAAGCACGTTTGCGGTTATTCGCTCCATTGCCAGAAGCACTTTTATTTATACTCTGAGCCAATTCCCAGCTCTCCAGTGGAGCTGATACTCTAGGAGCATTGGACACTGAATTTGCCATTGCTGACCCGCTACGTGGTGCTCTAGCGGCCTTTCCCTTTGATAAGGGACTAGGACAGACGAGGTTACTATCCTCACGATTGCTCAACCTAAAAAGTAGATATAAATGCATCTTTGTCATCAAAAGTATAACAAGGGAAACAAATACTACTGTGATATTACCATAAAAGAAGCAAGGAAGATAAAGAAACAAGTGAACTAGACATAGAGAAATCTAAAAATCATGAAACAAAACAGGGTGGAAACATACTTAATGCTTCCCTTGGCAAGGATCCGCTCCTTATTTAGTGCAGCATTGACATCACGAGAGAGTACTGACTTATCCTGTTCAATCTTAATTGTTGAACGAGCACTAGATCCCGCAGGTGATAAGGTACCATCCAATTTATTGACACCAACCATTGGACCTCCAGACCTGCAACACAAAGAAAAGTCACTTATCACTGAAGATAATACATAAAAAAAAGTGCTAGTGCAAGTTGCTTGTTCTTATGAGGAAGAATCAAAATCGCAAAATAAATTGACAATCAGACCCGAGACAACAACACTTATGTACATGTAAAGTTGTATTAATTACCCATTTAGTAGCAGCAGAGCACACAGTTTTCCCAGTCAAGAAACAAAAAAGGACATAAATTTCCTAAAGGAACAACAGTTTTAAACCAATGAATGATAGTGAAACAACATGACGAGCAAACAATAAATGCTATAATTAAAGATTGCAAGGATTTGCATGCTCCTGTGTTTAAAAGCACATGCATTTCATTCTCTTAGTAAAATTACGGTTTCATTAAAAATAGATCTTCGGGAACAAGACTAGAAATTTAAAATGTCAATCTAGAACTAAATGGTTTACTCCCTCTGCCCCAAAATGATTGTACTGTTTGGATTTTCACTTTTAGAACAATTTGTACTCATTTCGGAACGGAGAGAGTAGTTAACAACAACCATCACATAAGAGAATCCCTTTAATATCAGAGTTCAAGCACTCTTCGTGTTATCCATAGCAAAACATAGGACAGCAACCATAAGGCTCATAGCCTCTCCTGGTTCCACAAAAATTTCAAACACAAAATGAGAAAAAGATAGAACTCAATGCTTACTATATTGTTTAAGCTAATATAATGACTCATTTTCTCCACTACATGTGCATTTATCTTTAAATATTTAATTTTGAAGCCAAACTGAGCCAGTAGATGTGCGTCATCCTTCAATAACTTATATTGAAGCAAAGGTCCAAAAGGCTTGAGTTCTACTCGGTTTGTTGAGGGGAATGTTCATGGTGAATGGTGAGGTCAATTACTTTTACGGCAGGGGGTGGAAAGGCAGAGATGGAACCTACACAACGATATTTTAAGTGTACAACTCATAGAATGATTCTAGTGCTCTCCATTCAGTTCCCCTGTTCACCCACACCCCAAAGAAAGAATGACTAATAATAGCAGCGTACCTAAGATTCTGATAATCCGAAGACTGTAATCCAGGTTCATGGGTTAGCTTATGATGAACAGCTCGCTTTGGTTCTCCGTCAGAATCAATGGGTCTAGCGCACACTGCACCTACTGAACGTTTTCTTTTCATCTTTTTGTCCCAACTCTCCCCTCCAGCAGGCAATTTTCGAATCTTTTCTTCAACAATACCAGAATTCACACTACCATCTTTAACCATGTCTCTGTCCCTGGAGATGACCAAAGGCTGCCTAGGTAGACCATTGCTCCTGCCCTCAGCCTGAACACAAATACAGTGCACATACAATCAGATGGAAAATCTACAAACAGAATGCCAGGAAACTTGTGTGCCATTTTCTTTCGTCTAAGCAAAGGGAATGATATCAAGTAAATAAAGCTGCCAGGTATTAAATACAGTTTCAATATGATCAAATACAAACCCGAGTTTCTGCAACTGATGTGCGGACACGTTTATTCAGTACAACATTCTTAGACCTATCATCCAACTTAGGATGGGAAAGATCTGAAGGGCTCCGAAGCATCTGGCTTCCTAGCTTCAAATTTGAGCTACCAGATCTATCACTAGCTAATAGCTCATTCCGCTGTTGTTTCTTGGAGGTTGTACCTTCGCAATATTTGGTCAGCTTATGCAACCGTTCATCCAATGTTTTAGCTCTACCACTGGCCCATCAGAAGTGCAACACACAATCAGACAAAACATTACGAAATTAAACAAATAAAAAATAAACACACACAAAAACATAATACACATGCAATGTATTGTTCATTGAACCTGCTCCATCCTCAACTTGGTTGATTATAACAGAATAACTGAATCTACACTAGATCGACACAATTTTCATGTGTCCAATCCAAGTCCACACTTAATATAAATAACAGATTCTGAAGAGAAGTCCAAGCAGGGAAAAGATGCCTCATTAAAAGAGAAAAATAGAGATAGCATTGAATAAAACCAAAAGATGGGCTCTCAGCTAAACTATACTGAAAAGGAAACAGGTTTGCCGTACAAAGTATAAGCATTTACCTAGCTCTGATGCACGTATCAGCCACACTTTCTCTAAATCTTTTTAACTCTTCTATGGCTGCTGGAGGCGAGTTTCTTAAATGGGATGTGCCAAGTGAACTGTCCTCCATTGTATTCCCAACAGAGAAGCCAAGGACCCTCCTTAGTTCAAGTGACCGATGCTGTTTCGGATCAATCCCATCAATAGGATCCAACATCAGACATTGGGACAAAGAAGATTGATCCCCCGTCGGTGTACCACTCCCCCTAGCTTTACCTTTTCCAGAACTGAACATACGACCGTCAGAAGTATCCCTGAAGCTACCTGACCGATCCAAAATTGGACCAGAATAACCCCCTCTCTGCCCATAATTTCCAGGAAAGATTGCATCAGGGCTGGCTGAATTCAACTCAAACCTTGCATTGCCAGCCATTCCAGAAACTCAATCACAACTACTCATAATTATGAACACTTCTCTCCCTCATTAATTAGCTCTGATCCTGCACCATTCATAATCACAAAAACAAACACGATCAGAGGACCATTGTAGTGAGATAAAGTACTAACAAAAGAACCCCTATGCACGGGACTATCAGTTATAGATTGTCTCAACTTACAGTAACAATGAGATCCTGCTATTATTTAACCAGAATTTTCCTCTCCAGTAAAATGACTAAGGTCAGCATTTAAATTTCCCACCTTGAACTCAAAATAGAACCTTAAAAACTACAACAAAACATGAAAGTGAAATGTTATTACAGATATCATTTCTTTCAGTTAAAAGGGGGGTTTTTTTTCCCCCTTAGTTGCATTCAATCCACATGATCATCAACCCGTTAACAAATAACTTGTGACTGAATTGCAAAATGCACAAAAAATCAATACTTTACGAGCATGTCAAAGCCCAGTTCATAGCATTACAAACTGGGCGAACAAACTCAAAGGCGTAGCTTTACAACCAACTAAGACACTTTAATCAGAAATCCATTTGTAAAGCAAACCACACTCACTAACTTAAACGGGCACCCAAATTAAAACTACCAAGACCCCAAAGCAAAGTCGACACGGAATTCAACTAAAGTCAATCAATTTGAGCAAATTGACCCCAAATTCCAATGCCAACTAACTAAATAAGCCCATAACCAGAGCTAGCCAAGCAACATCAAGAACAAAACCCTAACTTTAGCAAAAAGGGGAGGGGGGCAAATTAGGGTTTATCCGGGGAAAAACTTTCCAGAATCTAACAGAATCAAGCAGTGGGGGGAGGAAATGATTCTGCTGAAGTCATGAAAAGAGTACCTGCATTGGCCGACGACCCAGAATAGGAGATCAAACAAAGAGCTAAACGCAAAAAATTTCAGCGAAGCGAAGTAAGAAGAAACAGAAAAAGAGTACGGAAGAGGGAATTTTTATATTTAATTTAACGAATAAATAAAATGATTTTACAGCAACAACGGTGGGCTTTGAATTAATGTTGTTTTTGGGTTTGGGTTTTGAATTTTGGTTTTCCCCTGTTTGGGAAATTTTGGGTAATAATAATAAAGCTTCGATGATGATGATGAAGCTGGCTGGCCGCTGGCAATGAAGAGATTCCACGCGGATCGGACCCGCTAAAATTTACGGGTTCTAAACTCGGATGCTGGACGAATGGTGGCTCACCGGCAAAGTAATATAGAAGGCGTGGTTTTTCGAAAGTAAAAGATCTTCCGCTTTTCTTCTCCTTTTTATTTTTATTTTTCTTTCCCTTCACTCACCTATGAGAAAAGGAGCCTCAATCTAAGAAGTAGAAAATCATACATTGGCTCCTCTAGAGCGCTTTTGCTCAGTTAATCACCACAGGAAAGGAACTACTAGATCGGATGTGTTTCTTATTCAAAGTTCTGATGTTTTAAAGATTTTGAATTTACTTTGACCTCTTCGCCTATCCGATTCTTTTCCTACCGGTGATGAAAATCTAAACATGCCACTTGAGGAGCATTTTTAATTACTATGCCAAACATACATCCGCCCTACGTATACTTATTTATCATATTTTCGTGTTGTTGGTGCGAATCAAACACGGCCACTTGGAAAATGATCGCTTTTCTACAGTTCTACAATAGTAAACATTTGTTTGCATGCATTAGCTTTTCATTTGGTTGCATGGATTGTTATTGCCCAACACCACCCGTTGACAATCGAAGTAAGACTATTATATAACCATCTGGGAAGTGTCTTTTACACATGGAGATCAGTTCGCTTAATGTGGTGTGTAGAAATGATCATTAGTCAATAATCATGCATAATTGATTCTTGATTATAACCAGTACCACTTCCTTTTTCTTCTTTTTTTTTTCCTTTTAAATGGACTGAGCTACTTTCGATTCAATGTCTTAATTAAACAGGTTGTACTATGCGGACAACGTTTTGATTATTCAAAGTTTCGAACGGGTTGCATTTGTATGCATCATTTGCAAAGGGAATCACATCGGAAAAAAGTGTTTTTTTTTTTTTGTAGATTTCGAGTAATCTCATAAATATCAGGACAAGAAGGAAAGACCCGAATATAATCCCTGATGTAAACTTTATTTCGTCAACCTCTATACTCTATACACCTCTACTTCCATTCAAAATGCGGGGGGGAAAACATCAAAATGAGATGGCTTAATTCACATTAGGAATTCCATGCCAAAATAGAAGTCATGTTTGTCACAATACAACAAATGCAGTCAATATTTGCTCAAGTCATGCTTGTCCTCATTAGTAGCACCTGCAAACCCACAGGATAAATGTTTCTTTGTCTCAAGCGCTCAAGTAGCCGACCACACACAGAGAAAAAATCTTCTTGTTGTAATGCTAAAGTAAACTGAATCTCAAGCATGTTTGCAAACAACTATACGACCGATTTAACTGCAGATGGTAGAGTCTTCAGAAGTGACAATGAAGGCCGGCGCACAGTATGGTTGAGCAGAAGCATCAAACTTAGAAGCATTAGAGCTCCAGCTTGATGAGCTGTTCCGAGAGATACGGGTACATAAGATAGAAGAGTTGATATTCCAAGAGTGACCTGCAAAAAGGATCAAAGCAATTGCAGATCAACATGGCGTTATTGACTTTGTTCTGCTGAAACAATCATGTCGAAGCATAAGGAAATTGTGAACAGGCTAGCAGAACAACCCACCTGAAGAGCAGCCATGCCTACAGTGGTACCGATTATTGAACGCACACCGGGGTGTAAATCCAGTTTCCTAGTTGCCATCCATAGGCCCCCGATTGCAATCAAAGTTGAAGTGGCAAGTATACGATGATCAAGCTGGTGACCAAATGGAAACCCATTAAGAGAACAAAATAACGGAAACAGCAGACATATTTCTTAATACAGATTGGCTTTTGAATTTCACCAACGCTAGCAAACTAATATTAGCTAATTTATCCTTCAACAAAACAGGCAAATTGTACATGGCAGTGTAATGACAAAAGTGTTACCTGCACAGTTGACGTATTCTCAAAGAAGTTCCGGAAAAGAGGCTTCATGCTCAAAGTATCTTCTGGAATCCATGTATCACCCATCTTAGGAAAAGTGTTAAAAGCACGACCCTGGTGATTTTCAGTGAAGCCAATGGTTACTACAGATACATCTCTAAAGCAATCTTAGCCTCTACATAATCACAAAAATAAGCAAGCTTAGAAGTAAGAAGCAATGTTACACACAGCATCATTTCCTGCAACAAATGCTCCTGAGACAGCAGTGATCCCAACAAGAATGCTCACAGGAAGGGCTAGTTGCTTAACCTTTGCAGAACCTTTAACCCAGGCAAGTGACTCGGCAGGGGGTTCAGGCATAACAACAGAAAGAGCAGTCCAGAAGAGGCCACTGTATATAACAAATGCTGAAGTAAGATGGGCTGCAAGGCGGTAAGGGCTAACTCTTGGTTCAGAATACTCAGATGCAGGCTCCTACAAAGGAAAACAAATAGGGCCATTTCAATAAATGTAAATCTTTTTCCTAATGTTTCATTGAAAATAACCATGCTTTATACCTCCAGTCCACTCTTAACCATCCACCAACCTATAAGTCCTTGTCCAGCACCAAGAGCAAATAATCCAGAGAGTCTAAGTCCAAGCTGTAATGTAATATAACCCTTGCGGAGAAAGTACGAAAATGGTAGTGCAAACATGACACCTAGAGCTCTTCCCCACATACGATGTGCATACTCCATCCAATATATGAACTTGAAATCATCGATGCTCATCCCTCGGTTTATACTGTGAAACCATTAAGATCATATTACATCACTGAAATTGGTCAACTGATAAACTACCTTTGCAAACATCATCAGCAGCATAATCACTGCAAAAATTGCTTGAAGGAGTTACAAAAGTTTCCACTCATACAAAAACTGGCTCATGAAAACTAATTGATCAGCTATCAGGAAATATTGAAGCGGGAAGGGACACTTGAACAAACCGTTTATATTCAGGCGACTGCTTATATTTCTCAAATTCAGCCAGCCATTCTTCGTCTGATAGGGGAGGAAGAGAGCCGGTGAATTTCCAGTCTGTCATTGATAGTCCTGATCTGGTTAAACGTGTCATACCCCCAAGCACCACCATGCTGAAGACCCAAGCTGCAGAACCAAAAAGCCATATTCCTACCAATTTCTGTGCTCTGGGCCCAGCAGTTACAAGGAGCTTGAGTCCCTGAGTGCTTTCAGCAGAAGCAACTGTCACAGTGGAAAAGCTCCTATGGGAAGTTCTATAAACCCCCTGACAAAAGCAGAAATGCTGGTTATGGTTACAATCAACAGGACCACCTGACCGAGAAGCTAAAAGAAAATAAGAAAAAAAAAAATACCATTGAAAACTAAAGAACTCAACACAACGGGGTCCTAAATCATTCTGCATACTATTTCGAACCTGGGCATTTTGGTAAACACCTGCCGCAATAAAAGAGGACAGGAAGATCTTCATGTATAGTACCATAGAAAACAACAAACACCTTGTTTAGTTGTACCATCAAGGAGGCTAAAAACCTCAGTAATTCCTAATGGTTTTACAATTAATTAACACAAAAGAAGGACCAAAATCGTAGCAAATTAGCGATACTATGCCAGCAATACCTACAAAGGTGCAATCTTTAACAAATGAAGATAATTTGGCAAAAGGGGGAATTACAATAAACATTTCTAGAAAAATGAAGCAACAACAATAAGCTGAAAAAAAGAGAGAAACAAATATAATAGAACCTTTTGATTGAGTTGATGATGACGGAATGCTCTAGATCCCAAGTTCCCCAAGTTTCTGAAAATGCTGTTTTGGGCAGCTGGAACTTGCGTTGAAGATGAGAAGGATTTGGAGTGAACCAACGAAGAGGGATGATCGGTAATGCAAAACCCGGATTTAGAACATCTCGATTTTGAAGAAATTTGAGCAAATATGTTTTTGCTCTTTCTTAAAGCCGATAACAGTCTGCTCTCCATCACCTTTTGAGACACTCTGTGCTTAGAAGAACATGGGTTTAAGAAATCACCGAATTAGGGCTTCTACTTTGATTATTGGGGTTTAAGGGAAAAGGAATAAACCGGCTCGGTTCAGGTTTAAGTACATGTTTTCGCGGTCTATAGTCTACCACATCTTTCTTTTGAAGACCTTTAATACTCGCCAGACTATTTGATATCAAACACGAAAACTGTCTGACCGTTTTTTGGTACTCCCTCTAACCCCAAATGTAAGATGAACAATAATTTTGGGACGAAGAAAATATAAGTTAGATAAGAGATAAAGTCTATAACATTAAACTGAAACAGTTTGTGGGTAAGAAATAGTAATAAAATCGTAAGCTAACTACTATTTAATCTTTGATTATAGATCATCTAACCTAATAATTATAAGTGCTTAGAACCAAGAGTAATTCAAGATGCAAGATAATTCGTCACAAAATCCGATTTGCATAAATTATATTTCAACCCAACAAACCAATTCCTTTAAATAACTTTCAAACAAGACCACCATTTAACTCTCATTGTTTCTTCGTTATCTTTAATCATTCCAGTTCAATAAGTATCCGACTTAACCTTTTCTTTGCAAGTTAAGTGTAAATCTTTTAACCTGTTTGAACGGTAATACTAGACACACCTTCATTGTCATTTTAAGTTCTTTTTTTTTCTTTGTACATTAAATATTTGATGTCCAAAATCATAGATGGAATCAATCGAAATTCTTATGGTCATGTGTATATCTGTTTTGTGTTAATGTCTCTTATGAAATTTATCAATTTTTGTTGCAACTCTAAAGAGAAAACATAGAATATTAATATAAAATACGACTTGATTGTTTCGTGACTATATAAGGAGATGAGGCGTTTTACAGTGTCTCTAGCCTTCAAAATGCAAGCCAGACACTTCGCTAGCGCAATATCAGTTGACAACATCATAAGTACTAACCTTCCATTATGAACTTCAACTTTTCCATGGTCAACAAATTAAAAGTTCATTAAATTGGTAAATTCAGATATCAGCTTTTGCATAGTAGCACTACTGAAGTTAATAGTGGACAAATTTGGCTAAAGTTGCGGTAATAGTAGAATACCAGCGACTGAACCAACATGGACAGACAATTCTTGCCTCGAACAAAGAGACATTATTACCATTACCAAACTGCTTTAATTATCACAGTACTACTGTAGAGTAAAAAAAAGAAGTAGTACAATATGCAAACAATGGCCCATCCTACCGCTAGTCATGGCGAAATATTGGAACAATAGCACGAACCCTTTTACCTTTTTAGTCACCTTAATTAAGGCTTCCTTCACTTCATTTGGTTTTACCAATTTTCAGTGATTTTTTTTTTCTTACACAATGGCTAAACCAAAGATCACCACTTCTTCAGTCTCTGCTCTGTTCCTCTGTTTCTGGGTCCTCTGTTTTGTGTCTGCTGAATGCTCTAGATACGAACAAGAAGAATTATCCTTGCTCGACGAAAACGATGATGAAGTTAACATGGTTCAGAGCAGGCATTCTTCATTGAGGAAATGCGATTTGACTTCTGGCAAATGGGTTTACGACCAGACTTATCCGCTCTATGATTCCAGTTGTCCGTACCTTAGCAATGCAGTGGCATGCCAAAAGAATGGCCGCCCTGATTCTGACTATGAAAAATGGAGGTGGAAACCAGATGGTTGTACTATTCCAAGGTAAATGATTTCCTCTTTGTTATGCAAAAATTGCTTCATTTAATTACTGATGTAAGTTAACAAAATGTAGGTTTGATGCATTGGAGTTTCTGGGAAGGATGAGAAGGAAGAGAATAATGCTGGTGGGTGATTCCATCATGAGGAATCAATGGGAGTCTCTTGTTTGTTTAGTCCAATCTGTCATTCCTGCTGCCAGGAAAACAGTCACTTACCATGGTCCTACAATGGCTTTCCAAGCTTTGGTGAGTAAACCTTTTACCTTAATGTTCGCTATATAAGTAAGCTCTCTAAGGACTAAAGTCTGTTTGTTGACAGGATTTTGAGACATCGATCGAGTTCAATTGGGCACCATTTCTGGTGGAACTAAAGCAAGGGCCAGAAAGCAAGAGATTGTTGCATTTAGATTTGATAGAAGACAACGCAAAATACTGGAGAGGAGTTGATGTTCTGGTTTTTGATTCAGCTCACTGGTGGACTCATTCAGATAAATGGAGCTCGTAATAACAACAACAACAAAATTTCTTATCCACTTACTTTTTCAATATGTCTCTTTTTACACCATTTTTTCACATCTCAACAATATGAACCAATTGTGTGTTTCAGGTGGGACTACATTATGGAGGGAAGCAGTGTTTACACAACTATGAATCCAATGGTTGCGTACCAGAAAGCTCTAACTACTTGGGCTAAATGGATCGACTTAAACATCGATCCACGACGAACCCGAGTGTTTTTCAGGAGCATGTCTCCAAGGCATAACAGGTATACTGATCATCAGCTAGAAGAACGTTTTAAGTAGTACAATCAAAGTGATAGGAAAAAGCTCCAAAGGGTCACTTAATATGATGCTGTTTTTTGTTTTTTTTCTTTTTTGGCAGGGAAAATGGATGGAAATGCTATAACCAAAAAGATCCTCTGCGTTACTTCAGTCGGCCGCACGTTCCTCAGCAACTAGTTGTTTTAAGAGGGGTTCTGAAAAAGATGAGCTATCCAGTGTATTTGCAGGACATTACGACGTTGTCGGCGCTTCGAAAAGACGGTCATCCATCCGTCTATGGAAAAACCATTGGCCAAGACCAGAAACAGCATGTTATAAAGGGGTATACCTCTGACTGTAGCCATTGGTGCCTCCCTGGAGTTCCTGATACTTGGAATGAAATGTTAAATGTTGTACTTTGAGCTTTTGTTTTAAGTCATGAATGAAAGAAACCAACTCGTTTCTTGGTGTTTGCTATTTGGATTGTTATAAATGGTGCATTATTTATATCGTTTACTAAAGTTATGGATGGGTAGTTATGGATGCGATAATTTTGTGTCTCAATAAGGAAAAAAAAAGATTATACTGATCACTTTGTTCGGTGAGTGACAAAAAAAAAACCGCAACCAAAGTTGCGATCTTTAAACATGTATTAAGTTCATCTCATAAAAAGGACGAAAAAATGTTATTTGAATCTCGCCGTTTTGTTAATTTTGTTCATTGTGACGCTACGCAATGATTGTTGATAGCTTCCAAAACATTCATTCCTTTGTTACAATTGCAAAAAACAAAATGATGAATGTAAGGGGACCATAGAAGCAACATAAATGCAATTGCTTCCACATGCAATTTGTTTATAAATATAATGGTGTCTTCCCGGGACAAAAAAAGCATCCATCATTTCAACTACAAGTTTTGTTCTTCTCTTTCGCTTTAGTGGTTGGAATGATGATCTTTCTCTTTGTTAATTCCTACATTGTCAAAGCATGTTAAAAGACGACCCACTTCCAACACATAAAAAATAATCACTAGTTAGTGATCAGATCAAACAATTAGTCCCTCGGATCTCTCTAGAAAGAGCATCTATTCTTTAGCTTTTCATTGACAAAGCTAAGTTGATTGAGGTAGTTAAGGTTTGAAACTTGATACAACCTTTTGATTCCAAAGCTCTAATACGTACCATTTTTTTCTTTCATTGTTGATCTTCACTAGTTTGTCATGCAATTTATACAGAAGTATGATTAATAAGACTTTTGTAATATTGTTTCCGTTTCAAAATGATTCGTATTTTTATTTGCAATACTAATACAATGCCTATGCTAAGAAAAAAAAGTTACACTGCAGAATGTTGCTAGAACTTAAGGTAATGAATGAGGACATATTACGAAAAAAAAAAAAAAGAAGCAAAATCAGGTACAGCATGATTGGTGTAAGCAAGAGTCTGTCTCAGTTACTTTCAAAGCGCTTCCTCAATTTATCAAGCTCCTTGGAATTCAAACCAAAAGCTTTCATCAAAAGCTCTTCTTTAATTCCAGAACCAAATACAGCAAAAGGGATCCTAACCAAACCTGGATTCTGACTGTTAAAACTCCCAATTATGGTAGCCGGTGAATCCCCAACATTCATCTGGAAATGCATTAGACCCCTTGGAAAAACCATCACTTCACCTTTCTCAATCACTTTTGCAAAGATCCTGTTCTGTGTATCAACAAAGCCAGAATATATCTTCCCCTCTACCACAAAAGCAGTCTCAGTTGCCCTTGGATGATAATGCGGGATGTTAACGCCGCCGACGTCGAAATCAGCCCGGACAAAGGACATCCCAAGTGTGTTTAATCCAGGAAAGACACCTGAGTTAACTGGAGTGGATGAGAAACCAGTTTTCCTGAAATTTCCAGGGCTTTTGATGCCGGAAAACACAAAATCTTCAACAGTGACTAATGATGCGTTCTTACAAGAAGGGACATGATCTAATGAAACGTTTGTTTTTGGGATGCAAAAATCAGAGATTGGATCAGGATCAGAAGATGAAACAGCATAGTTGTGAAGTAAAATAGCCAAGAACACTCTCACAACTTTGGAGGAAACCATGTTTTGATGAATGAATGATGGAGTCTTTCTCAATGGATTGAAATGGCAAAACAAAAAAAAAGGCTGGATTTTTATGGGTTTCAGAATTTCAGAAACAATCAATAATAGAGCTAAATTACAATGTGCTCTGTTTGGCTCTGTTTCTAACTAAAATGCTAGAAAAAAAAATTCCTGATCCTGAAATCCTCCAAATTGTATACTGTCCACATTGAGAAAAATCGTCGGCTTTCATCATATGGAGCAGTTGGCTTGGGAACAAAGATACAGAAGATTAGTTGGGGTCAGACATTGGCTGCATCCACAAGCATAGTCTAAAATATTGAATTATTCTTCTTTGATAGATTTTTCAAATGTTTTGTTTATACTGTCATACACAATGAATACGGGTCAAACATGGATGTACGATTATGTGTTTACCTTTCTTCATTATTTTTTTTTACCCGCATGATAAAAGCCAAAAACAATAGCTTGTAACTAGGCTACTAACCTCTCTCTGTGTACAAAAAAAAAAAGAGGGCATGTTTGTTTTGTTTTTTTAGTGTGTATTTTTAGATATTTTTTGTATTAAAAATGTCAAAAAATGTATAGAAAATATAAAAATTTATGGCAAGATGGGATAGTTATTATTAAAATAATCTGAAAAAACCATAAAAAACCAAGTAAACAGACGTAGAGATTAGAAAAGAAACGTTAAAAAGGAAAACCAGTCTCATGAGTCTTGACCTCCACCGATGAAAACCCTACTACTACTAGCAATGTGGTGGGTTTTTTTTTTTTTTTTACAAGGGTTGCAACTTGCAAGTTGCAAGGACCATCGTTTGTTTTAGTACTATTTGTTTCCAAATTTCCATGTGTATTAGAGATTTTTAAGGCTCAGTTTGTTTGGTTATTTGGATAGTTTTTTAGATTATTTTAATAATAACTGTCTCATTTCAGTATATCTTTTTATATTTTTAATACATTTTTTTATATTTTCAATACAAAAAGTATCTAAAAATACACACTAAAAAAATGAAACAAACATACCATAAAGTAGTTAGGATCGAATTTTCAAAAGGCTAGCTAATGGCAGACTTTAACCGACAGTGTTTAGTGCATTTTACGAAATTTTGCATAGAATTAGAAACCAGTTTAGTCTACTCTTTGGTGTTTTGTTAATGTCTCCTTAGTATTACTCCATTTATTACTTTCAAACATATGTATATAATCGGATAAATGCTTTCTTACCGTTCCGCACCCTAAGTCCAATCCAGTCGCCGGAGGAGCATTTTGGTATCCATTACCAACGTTTCTCAAATCATAGTGAAATAATATACGTGGAAACTGCCTTTTGGTGGATGTTTGGTTTAACAGCCATGTTAATACATTCATTTCTTTTGCACCAACCAAAATTTTAATAAAAAGAACATATAATTGGAATAAAGGACCAAACATGTTCTTTCCTTTCCGTGACACACTAATGGCAAATTGGGATTCACAATTGGTTCATTAATTTGGAGATATTTCTAATAGTTGCAGCACCCTATAAACTAGTAGTACTATAAAAATAAAAAAAAAACACACGAAATAAGTTATAGGACACTTTACTCTTGTGTTTAAATATACTATTCATAATTTTTTTATTAAGTCAATATTATCGTTATGATTAGAAATGATAATTATTACTAAATCAAATTATTTCATTATTTATTACAAATGATAAGAAAATTAATACCGAACCATATTAAGCCACAATAAACTAAAAATTAATCACGAAGTATTAGTATTGTTTTCAAACAAAATCTTGTAGTTCAAAACGACGTAAATTCACTCCAAAACCAGTCACAATAGTAAGTAAAAGTGTTGGTTTAATCAGTAATTTTTTTTTTTTTTCGAGCTGCTACCTAGTACCACGATAAACAGTTCCAAGTTCTAACACAAACTCTGTTTTCTTAAAAGAACTTGGTCCGATCTTTTACGTGTCATACACTCTCTACAGCAGAAAACCTTTCAAAATTGCGGGATTTTTTTTGGTCTGTCAAGAAATGCTGAGGTTTAGTGCAGCGGCCTCTTCCCAAGCCGCCACCTTATCCGCCGTGCTCCCTCCTCTTCGCCCGCCACGCGCCGCCGCTGCTTTTCCGTCATCCTTCACTCCTTCAATTGAAACTACCTCAACTCCCAACCTACAGGTGTAAATACATTGAACACAAAACCACTTTAGAGTTGCTTGTTTTCCTTCCATTCCCCCTGATGCTTTACTTTTAATATAAAGAGCTCTCAATTCTATGTTTTTCTTTTGTGGGTTCAGTTTCTGGCAAAAAATTCGTCTGGGTTGAAGTGCCACCCGATTAAGGCCATGGCTGAAGCTGGAGCTGCTACCACGCCATTAACTACTACTTCTGTCGATGAAACATCAACAACACAAGGTTTGTTCTCTTTTTCGATTTTAGTTTGCTTTTAAGTCTTATGACATTTTTGGAGGGTTTGAAGATTAACTTACTTTTCTCTTAATTTTTGTCTTGAAGGTGTTATTTTGACCTTTATACTTGAGCGAGTGATGAAAATTTTCATTTTCTTTCTAGCATTACTTATATAATTTAAATAACCTTAATTGCTTGAGATGAAATGAAGCTGGCAGTTTTGATTTTAATCTAATTTGATACCTGAGTAGTTTTTCTTCATGTGATTTAAGGACCTATTCTGAAATTGTAATCTCTTAATCCTTCAATCTTAGGGAGGAAATATGCATTGATTTCACTGTCGGATAAGAGGGACTTGGCTATCCTTGGCAGCGGACTTCAGGAATTGGGGTAATTGGACCGAACTTTTAACTTCTATCTTCAGTTATCTACAGTGGTTAGTATATGCCAAGGCTCTTCAAGTGTTCCACTCGTTCATATTTAGCTTTATGGAACTCAGTATGGAAACTGATGCCTCTAATTATTAGGAAGACACTCATGCTAATTTTTTCTTTTATCCTAGATACACAATTGTTTCAACTGGAGGAACGGCATCTTCTTTGGCGAATGAAGGAGTGCCTGTATCTAAAGTGGAAGATCTTACGGGTTTTCCTGAGATGGTGAGCCTCATTGTTTTCGTCCTTGGATTGCTGAAGTTGTTTTACTAATTATCTTTCTTGATTCTTTCTACTCTTCTGCAGCTTGATGGTCGTGTTAAAACTCTACATCCAAACATACATGGGGGTATTCTTGCAAGGAGAGATCTTGAGCATCACATGGAAGCTCTTGACAAACACAAAATTGGTGCGTTTGAATGTTTGCATTATAGCTACTTCAGAACAATTTGATTTGTTGTTTCCCCTCATCTGGGTTGTTATCTTCCTTATGTTGAGTCTCATGATAATTGTCAGATTTTCTGAGAGGAATTTCAAAAAATTATCTTTTTTTTTAAGATTTTATTTTATTTTATTTATTTAATTTTTTTATTATTGATGTACTGAACTTAAGGGTTAGTCCTGACCTGTTTAATTAATTGAACTAATTCTCAGTGACTGTTGGACCATATTTTTCAAATCTGGATGACTGGCTTTAAGGCATATGAGTGGAAAAATATTCCGGGCCAGGTTGATTTGTTTGCTGAAATTTCACTTAGAACTGATTGAAGCATGTCTAGCAAACTTTTCATATTCTTGTTAAGCCCTACCTTTTGATGGAGTATTAGTTTTCGTTGCTGAAATATTGCTGTAACCGCTCGGTATAAGAGCTTCCAGTGCGAGGCATATTGTCACTGTATGACTTGTTTTCACCTGCAGTTTAACAAAGAAAATGATCTTTTTGAGCATGTTTACTGTAAAAGTTTATGCAATTGTTTTGTTTTTTGGTGATCTGACTGGTTTTACACACTTCAGATATATCTAAAGCAGTTGCTTTTGCAGGCACTATTGATGTTGTGGTGGTAAATTTATATCCCTTCTATGAAAAAGTTTCCTCTTCAAGTGGAATATCATTTGAGGATGCAATCGAGAATATTGATATTGGTGGCCCTGCCATGATTAGAGCTGCTGCAAAGGTGATTTATTTTTCTCGTTCTAGTTTTGTTACAGTGTAGGTGTTTAAGAATTCAAAACCTCATTCTTTTGAGGTTGGCATATCTTAAACACCCCTGAAGGTCTTTAAAAAGTGCTACTTTAGTAAAGTTTTTTCTAAAATCTCAACTGGTTGGAAGCTAGTGTACGTGGTATCAAATGCTTAAGACATTGTCAGTGCATTTAAACTAGCACCAACTCATTCTGCAGCAAGCAGTGGGGAAAAAGGTAGAAATACATAATTATGGGGTTGATTCTTGGTCACACAGGCTGCCTTCTCAGTCTATTTTCCCCCAAGAATGGGAGCCATATTGTTGGTTAATAATATAAAAAATCATAGAATAATATCTCATATTTAAAATGTTTAGGTTGTATCAATCCTTATATGTAGTTCTCTATTATTTGTACAAGCTCTTTCTGCAATTTGCGTCCTTGTTTGCTTTACTCCAACATGACTATGTTTGTTACTGTTCTCAGAATCACAAGGATGTTATGGTGGTAGTTGATCCAAAAGATTACCCTGAACTTCTAGAATCTCTTCGCGGTAAGCAAGACAACCAACATTTTAGGAGAAAGCTGGCTCAGAAGGCTTTTCAACATGTAGCTTCTTATGACACTGCTGTCTCGGAGTGGTTATGGAAGCAAACAACAGAAGGTAAAAACTTCGGTCCACTTAGTTTTGTAGGGAATTACTCAAATACATGGAACCATGCATTAAATTGAAGCTTTGACAGCTGAGGTTAGCTTTTGTAATGTGTGCTATTAGCTATTCCTTCGCACTGATTACCATGTTCTCTTGTGCATTTGAAGATAAATTTCCTCCCAGTATGACAGTTTCTCTTTCACTGAAAAGTGCACTCCGCTATGGTGAAAACCCTCACCAAAAAGCTGCATTTTATGTCGATAAATCTCTGTCTGAGGTTAATGCTGGGGGGATAGCAACAGCTATTCAACATCACGGAAAGGTAAGACCACTGTTTTCCATACATGATGATTGTTCTTGATTTTAGGTCTCTTGATCGTAAGCAGTATATCATATTGGTTTGTGCTGTTGATGCAGTGTAACTACTACCTTTGATTTTAAAACCACTACTCCGCTTTGGAGGTATATGTTGACATGTTTTAGATTTGTGCTTCGGGATTTTTAAAAATCAAATTTTGAAGTATGGAATGCTTCCTTCTTCTATTATATACGTTGTACAAGTTTTCTTCTCCAGGCCGAAACAAAAAATATAGTTGAGCAGATTTACAATATTCCATGTGTGCATAATGCCTCTGCAAATGACATCCAGGGATGGTAGTTCTTGCGGACTACAAGTCACAGTTCAGGTGGCAAGAAATGGATATTGTAATCTAATAACTTTGATCTTTGAAATTTATGACCTTCGTCATACACCCAGGGAAATGTTTACTATTGGGCACTTGGAATATTTGCTTGCATCATTCATTCTTCTTCTCGACTATGACAATTCAGTTTGTATTTATTGTTCTGCTTAGCATATTGACTTATTGGGGGCGGGGGGAGAGGTTGCTTAACAATGCACCTTAGCATTTGACTAAATATCAGTTGTACATTTTGGTGCAGGAGATGTCATACAATAATTATTTAGATGCAGATGCAGCATGGAATTGTGTTACTGAGTTTAGTAAACCCACTTGCGTGGTTGTTAAACACACGAATCCTTGCGGGGTTGCTTCGCGTGATGATATTGTTGAAGCATATAGACTGGCGGTGAAAGCAGACCCAGTTAGTGCTTTTGGTGGTATAGTGGCCTTCAATGTTGAAGTTGATGAGGTAACTTCGGATGACATTATTGAATGTTATTATATTCTTCTCTTTCTACATTTAGTTTTTTTCTGTCCCCAGTTTTGTGGACTTCTGATTAGTTCATGGCAATGTGCCCAAGTGGCCGTGTCCTACAAAAAATGGGAGGTAGACATATATGAGTTTGATGTTCTTACTGTGATCAAACCATAATTTTACTGTGATCAAACCATAATTAATTGATACAATTCTCAAATTTTCTCCATAGGTGTTGGCTAGGGACATTCGAGAATTTAGAAGCCCCACTGACAATCAAACTCGAATGTTTTATGAGATTGTCGTGGCACCCAAATATACCAAAAAGGGGCTTGAGGTTCTACGTGGGAAATCTAAGGATCTGAGAATACTTGAGGCCTCTAAGAACAACAAAGGAAAACTTTCACTTAGGCAAGTTGGTGGAGGTTGGTTAGCTCAAGATTCAGATGATATAGTTCCTGAAGATCTTGAATTTAAATCAGTCTCGAAGAAGACTCCAGAAGAAAGCGAGCTTTCTGATGCAAAGTTTGCCTGGCTCTGTGTGAAGCATGTCAAGAGCAACGCTATCGTTATTGCTAAGGTTAGTGATCTTTTATTTGTCACAATGAGTATCGGAAAGTAATGTTCTAACTGTACAACTTCCATTGTCAGAACAATTGCATGTTAGGCATGGGAAGTGGCCAGCCAAACCGTTTGGAGAGTTTGAGGATTGCAATGAAAAAGGCTGGGGATGAAGTCAAAGGCGCTGCCTTAGCCAGTGATGCGTTCTTTCCATTTGGTGAGCATTTCTTACTCTCACCTTGAGCAACAGTTAAAAGTTTAAATTTTTTAGGCAAGGCAGAGAGTAAGGCTTCCTACATATTTGTCCTTCTCCTAAGAAATCTTCTTACTTCGTAAACAGCTTGGAACGATACTGTGGAAGAAGCATGTCAAAGCGGGGTAAGCATAATTGCTGAGCCTGGTGGAGCCAAGAGAGATGGTGATGCTATTGACTGTTGTGATAAGTATGGAGTGTCACTTGTTTTTACAAATGTAAGGCACTTCAGGCATTAAAGGAAGAACACATCCCTTGATGAATAAAACTCGAGCTCGTGTCCAAAACGGATGCTTGAAAATTTTGGTCGTTGATGGAGAGATGATCGTTTACTAGTACGTCTCTGCTAGAAGCTTTAGTTTGACGAAGTCGCTGTTGTAATATCAATCATCATGTGAAGGACATGGCTTCCTCAAATGTTGATCATCAGTCAATTTCCATTAGTATCTTCTATACACAATCAGTAAAATCTCATTCAATTAATTAATGAATTTAAATCATTTGAGAAATCATAACAAAGGCTGTTGGGTTTGTGACGGCTCCCTTTGTGTACTGATTTACTAAGGAATTAAGCAAAAGAATGGAATCCAAAATTCGGGTTGGACGGATTTTGTTGCATCATCTTGTTAAAAGTAGAAACTGTGCAGAGCAAACTGCAGATTGGTAGAAAAGATTTTCCAAGCAATACGAGAATGTACAGGAAGCAATGATTGAGTATCACTTGGGAGTAAAAAGAACCAAAACGATGAAGAAAACTCTATCTCAAGCGACAACGCCTGACAACTCAACAAGAAGAATGGCCGACTGCACTCAATTTCATTTTTATGAAGCTTAACTAAACTCATTGCTAGCACATGGAAATACAATGCAAATTACCAATCATCCAATCTACTTATCTTATCGCTAAAACTTGCCTTGAAACAATAGTCCTAGCAATCCAGCAAGGAGTCACCTAACTAGCAAAGATTCTGGCTCCAGCAATTTGGTTCAATACATAAAAACCCCGGAACAAGTTCTAATCGAGATAGTAGGCATAATAATACTACCAGTTTCATGTATTTGTTCAAGCAATGTGATATTGTTAAAGTTGGCAATTCATAGAAATGGCACATAATGAAGCAAAGAGATGTAATATGATGCATTCTAGTTTAATAGCTTATGATTAAAAGCATGTTTTGACTAAAAAGTGTCTTGTACATGGTTATGCAACGTGCTTTAATGCCAAATTAGACTATTATCCTTGATGAGGACAAGGGAATAGTAATAGTCTTAATGGCTTCAGTTACCAATATATCACAAAAATAGGGAAGAAAATATATGGGCTTAATATCATCCAGACACAGGTGGAGAGATTGATCTGGAATAAATGGTTTGGTACAAATGACACTGCTAAATTGCTAATAGCTGTCCTCGTCAGTCTCTGGCCTCCTGAGGTAGTACCTCAAACAATTAACCAGGACCTGCATGGTTCAAATCGTAAATTGAGAAGTAAGCAATTTGGCTGGACCAATAATTTCATAAATAGCTAAAAGCATGAAGACTAGAAAACTTCACTCCTGCCACACAAATGAAATTGTTACAATCTCGATTTTCCCTATCAAAAACCCCTTTATCGCATTGAGCTTTTTTCATAGGAAAACAGCAAAAAGATATGTTACTTGGCCAAAAGTTATACCAAATTTCTTGATCTACTCATTAAGCAAACACAATAGAACATTAACATTCAGCAAAAGTGGAGCGCCACCATGAGTGTTTATGGACATACAACTACTATGTAAGTTCCTCTTTCTTAAAGCCCCACACACAACTCACACCATATGGAGAAAGGTTGAATGGTCCGGAGACAAAGGAATACCTGAGACATGGAACTCTTCAGTGCTTCCCCTCCATAACTGACATGAAATTTGTCTTTCGCTACCAAACCCTGGACACAAATGAGCATTAGTTGAGCAGAAATGAAGTGCACTACGTGTTCGCTCACACATTAAGAGAGAAAAGACCATACTTCTGTATCAATTTCAGCCGATTCAACGTCAATATTGATGTCAGCTATAATCTTGATCACTTCTAGCAGCAACCCAGGCCGATCAGCAGTTTCTATGTACAGTAAGCTGGAACCAAAAGGTATAAGCAACAGGATTAATTGGTACATTCAAGTGAAATTCAACAGTTTCCAAATGAAAGGGAACAAGATTGGTTTTTCAAACTGCTGGTTTCTTTTCTATCAACTTTATCATAGCAACAAGTCCAAAACGAAAGCCAACAAACTTGTATGCAGGCATACTTAAAACTAATACCGCTAAATGCATACCTCCTTGACGGACCATCATCCTTGACATGGACATGAGTTGCAATGTCTACATCCAACTGCCATTTGCAAAATAAAAAGTTAGGATTTCGCGTGCTAATAACTAGAAGACACACACTAAGCAGTCCTAGAAACAAGATTTGGAATCACCTAGAAATGATTAACCAACCCTGAGAAAGAATACAAATGAGAGTCCCCACCCAAATTGCTATACTTTCATAAGATTCATTGCTAGACATTTACAGACATATCCAACTGAGTAAGAAATGCGTACTTACTGCCTTTATTTAGCAGTTATTTTCCTACTTGCTCCCTTGCAAAATACCATGACAACATCATTTGAGTTTTTGTTTATAAAACGACTATCAGTTAGGTGACTAACCAATAAACAAGTTCTTTTGAAAATCGATTCCATCCTTATAGCACAATGTATCGGCAAACCATACTATAAAAACAACAGAGATACGCAGAATGCAGGGTGCAAGGAGATTTCAACCAGTTGGAAGCCAATTTGAAAAGATGCAATAAATGAAAATGGAGATATGTATGCATTTTACGCTACAATATAGAGATAATCACCTTCTTCGCAGGTGCTTTTATTCCAAAGGCCTCACCCATGGCAAGACGTTCACTAGACTCCTACTTAGCACAAGTCAAAATTAGTTATAGCATTGACAGTGTATGCCATTAATCAACCAGCACATAATCATTGTGAAAAAGAAAAACAGAGACAAAATGAACAAGCATGCCAAGACGACGCATTTTAATATACATACTGGATGATACTTTAGTAAGTTGTTGATAATAGTAAGGCGAATTCTCTCCAAAAGATCCGGATCTTCAACTTTCCTTCCACTTGCCCTATGTCAAAGATATGTTGATGTCAAGATTTATGCAGAGAACAAAGGGCAGAAACACTCTTTCACTGCAATCTTGGCAAGCAAGCATCAAAAAATAATTGTTGAAAAAACTTGGAAACGGTCTTATTAAAATGTCAAGCAAGCATACTTGTGACATATAAATGGCTACATTGCTTGATTTCCAGAGAAGCTAGCAAACAAGAAAATCCTCATTCCGGAACTACACCCCATTAATTGAAACTTAATACCTATTAGGAGCACTCTTTTTAAACACTTCTCCACTATGGAAAATCCCAAACATACCCTCTTCCTGCCTTTTCATTTTTCATTTTACATTTTCTCTGTTATGGTTCATTTATCAGGAAGGAGAAAACTCATCAAGAAAGAGCCTGTTCTGCGCTAAATTAGGTTTTTCTAAGAAGTTGGTGATGCAGAATTAAAACTAAAAAACAACAAAAAGTCAGCGTAAAGATCATCATGTCATCCATTGTTCCGTGCCACATGCCAAGTTTCTTGATTCAGATACAGCTGTCGAGTCTTCTTCAATATTCTTATGGTGCACGAGTGAGCAAGACCAGAAGATAAACTTTTAATGTCTATTTTCACAACATGCAAAATGAACAAATTCATCATAAGTATAAAAGGAATGAAGAAATTCCTAGTAGTCAAAAGTCATATAGTTGCTTACAATAGAGTAATGAAAAATTTCGTCTGAGTCACTGCTCCTTCTGTGTTCACAGTCCCTTTCACCACATCAAGACCAAGATCTTTCAGAGATTTCATCTGCTCCAGAACACCGAGAAGCGTCACTCAATTTCCATGAGTTGTAACATACAGATAAAATATAGAAAATTTTACCGTGTCAATGAGAGCACCCAAACGATCACCAAAGCTAACTTGCACAATGGTGGCGTCAGTGTCAGAATCTTGATCTATCATAACAATCGGGGTGGGAACAACATCCATCTGATCAGGAAGCATGAAACAAAATCCATCATAAATACACAGATGGTTTTGCAACAACACAGCTTCAACAACTCGTGGTAGTCATGTAACACTAAACTAATGTACAGATTATTGAACACCTCACAAAGAAATTTCTCAGATTAATCAACTATCTCTATATTCTCAGAGAATCTATCTTTTTGTCATAGTACTTGGCAAACTTAAATGAAGACACTAGTGTTGACCAAGATGGTGACATGTGATCCAATATAGCCGACCTTGCTAACCAACTTCCACATAAAACACAAAAGTGAAATTATCTTAGAAAGAGATGTGACGACTAACCGAAGTTGAAGTCAAGGATTCAGCGCCATCGATTGAAGTACAACAAATATACCTACACAGAAAATGAGCAAAAGTTTAAATCAATACGTAAGTTGTTAAATCAAACACTCTTTGAGTTCATATCAAACACACGAAAATGCCACAAATCGATGACTCGTGAAAATCACCATAAACTGCTGCTCCAATTAATGACAAAAGAAAAGATGAAGAAAAACAACAGCGAGCTAAGCTGTAATAACAGTATACTCACTTAGAGCTGGAAAAAGTGTTGATTCCCGAGTAAAGTAAACCGCGGACTTTGGAGGCCGGCAAGGAGAGAGTGAACTGAGGAGTGAGGAAGCAACCAGAATCATAACCGGTGAACTTCGATCGCACCGGAGCGTAGGAAGCAGGAGTGACGATAGCGTAGGCCATAGCCATATCGAACTTCGGTCAGAGATTTTCCGATCAAATTCGACGGAGATGATGAAGATGGTTGAATCACTTCCTTTTCTTCTTCTCTTTTCTGTATTTTTTTTTTTTTTTATTTGAGTCGATGGCTTAAACCGCGCATGATTAAATTATTATTGAAGAAATGGGTGATACAGTAACCGATTGCTGACATTTTGTTAATTTTTTTAGTGTAATTATTTTTTGTTCTTTTGGGGGAAAAGTGACGGGTTGGTTGGATGATTGTGTCATCCAATTTGTGACAGATTTATCATTGGGAGACTATTAGCATTTCTGGAAAGAAAAAAGAAAAAAGAAGGGGTTTGAATTAAGGCCTTCAGGGGTAGTAGAAAAATGTAAGTTAATAAAAAAGGGTACAACTTTTACATAATTTGCCAATTTGGATTAGGGACAAATAAATTATTTTTGAAAATGTTAAAATAACAAATATTTATGCTTTGACATATGACCCTTATTCTTTTACATCTTTCGCTGAAGAAGAAAAAAAAACCTCAGCAAAAATTTTATCCTGCCGCTTCCGCTTTGGTATCTATCTATCACTCAGAACTGTAATAAGATTCCTCTCTGGTTTTGCAATTTATTTGTTGCCTTACCAAATAAAATTGCTTCTGCATTGAGGTGATTATGCCCAAACCACAGTGTAATTTCTTCCACTTCTGTGTATATCTTTGGTTCGTGTTTTTTTGGCCGGTACCGCCCAAATTTTTGAGTGCCAATATTTTATGGAGGAGGTGTGCATTACACGTGACAACTTTGATGAGGAGAAGTTCCATTAATGTTGCAATGAATAATCAACTTCTCTTTGACGACGGCTGAGATTTGATGAAATTGTACAATTAATTAATGCTAGATATATGCTACTTGTTCAGAACATATAGATGATGATTTTGGGCTGCAGTTCATGGTTGTAGCTTGATATTAGCCATAATTCACCACAAAGTCTGCACGCCAATGAAAAACGGTAAAAATACAACTCTCTTCCTCTATGCCGTTGTTCCTGAACTTTTTTTCTTTATAAATATTTTATTTTATTATTTTCAAGAAACAATTTATCGACCCTATTAAAGCAGAAAACAGAATGCTGATGTGGTAATTTTTTATTAAAATGTTTTGGCTCCAAATGTACCATATTGCATAAATCATTCTGCCACGTGTTACATCCTTTTAAAAATAAAAAATATATTTACAATATTAACAAAGAGATCAGATGGCCATGTTCATTCAAATTTTGAATTTGACAGTGTATAGAATTTTCCTTCTCCATTTATTTAGGACTTTTGAAAAAATTAATTTTCGATCAATCAATTATTTTCATCAAAAACTAAATTCATTCCTAATCAGCTTTGATTATTTATATATCAATTTATTAGGTGGGACGCCCCCGGGCATTCCGGACAAGCATCTAATTTTTTGTTAAAGCAAAAGCATATACAGTATTAAATCCAATCATTCCAATCATTTGCAGTATATATATATAACTTATCTATTGGTAATAATAAATTATATAAAATTAAGTCTAATTGGTTTTTTGATTATAGACAAAGGTCGTTATAGAGTTTTATTCCTGCATTACTAATCTCGTAACCTTTATCGAGTTCTACTAATCTACAAGTTCCTCCACAAGAGGCATCACACTGTGCATGTGGAGGGACAAGTAGTCCCTCCCCACACACGATTGAGAGTATTATGGGGTGTAAATATGGTTGGTGCTTAGGACTCCTAGAAGCTAGAGTGACCTAATCCAATCCGGTTACTTCACTTATCAGCAGTTGCTGTTGATTAATTTTATTAGCTGAAGATAGAATAGCTTTTTTAATCACTAGTTATCATGAAACTGTGGTTACCAATGTATCAGTCTATACATAGACGTGTGAAGTATAATTTAATATTCAGCCACATTTTCAATCTTATCGGTCCTTATTTCGGATTTTCTTCTTCGTATCAATAGGTTCATCCTGCGGCCTCACTTTATTTCTGCCATTGAATGTATAGGCAATTTCGTTACCTTGAAAAACTTACCCCAAACGGTTATCCTCTTTGAAGAGAGTTCCCGGCTTAGCAGAAAGCCAAGATTTGATTGATCATAGTGAACCTCCAACCCATCCATGAGATTTAGTAAGGTTCATTCTCCGCTGAACCTATCAAAAGATTTACTATAGATTCTGATTCTCCTCGACTACCATACAAGTTATCCTGCAGTTTCATCATCCTCGGGAATTGAAGAAGACTATATATAGAGTAATCATAGGCTAACATGGATATATACTATCATACCGCACTTTCAAAATTTGCCAATTTTCAAGCAGGCAACAACACAAGACTGACTAGACTAGCATTCAAAAGTGCATTTCATCAAAAGCAAATCGGCCTCAACTCCAAAACCTACTACCTGGGAATCTACTCTACATCTGCCTTTTTTTTTTTTTCCAAACTCCCTACATTTGCCTTTTCATCTGATGGATTCAGTGGCGGATCCACAGGCGCTTCTTTTGATTTGGCTTTTGGTATTCCTTCTGGTATTCATATAGCCGACTGATGGTTGCAATGAGGCTTGTCGATGAGTTTTCCGCCTTCTCGATAGCGCGAGACAATTCAGGATCATCATCATGTTGTTCTGCGACTACTACTTTAACCTCTTCAAGCTTTCCCTCCAAATCCTTCCCTTTCTCCACACAATTCTTTGTTATCTTCCACAGTGTCAAGCCTCGTTCCTCGAGAGTGCCGATTAGAAGCTGAGCTTCGAGAGGATTTTTTTTCTCTAGCTCAGAGTTTCTCCGACACACACTGTCAAAACAGTCCTTGATCGAAGATAGATCATCTATCTTTATGATCAAGGCCTTGTGTTTATCCGTAAGGGTTTGTGTGAGGTTGGTACATTCACCCAGCACAGCATCCTGGAGATCTAATCGGTTTGTGTTGAATTTTAGCAGAATATCGAAAAGAGCTGACTTATCTGTTCTCATCTGCAACTCCAGTTCAGATGATATTCTTGCTTTCTCTTCACTTGTCTGAAGGTAACTGCCAAACAAAGTTTCTACCTCACTTCTCAGCTCATAGGAGACGAAGTCTATATAACTCTCTAGATATGTGAGAAGTTGCTCCTGTACATGGGACACCGTACAGACAAACCTTTCTGCATACCCCTTCATGCCAGCAAGACTGATCCTTTCTTCATCTTCGACAGAATCACTGGTCTTTTTGTTTTTGCCAAAATTACTGGTCTTTTTCTTTCTGCTAGAGCTAACTTTTTTTGATTTTTCAGGCAGCATTCTCAGAATGTCAGCTACCAGTCGATTCAAATACAGAATAGACAGCCGGGCAGTAACACCAAAATCCACGAGAAATTGATGGAGGTACTCAGAAAAGGAGTCAAGCAATCGTTCGAGGCACTCATCCTTATCAAAGCAGCACACCAAATCCAACTCTTTTACCCGACTATAGGCACTATAGGCTGTCATTGATATCCTTCTCACCATTTGCCGCAGGAGAAAGTCTATAGATTCAGCCAATAGATTCAGTTCCCTGGATGCATGCTTCTCATCCTTCACTACTGCGGCTAGCTCAGCTTTCAGAGACTTCAGGGAACGGGCATCATACCCTTGTACATAGTCAAGGGCTTCCTTAACAGAGTCTTGTACGTCTTGAAAATATTCTTAACCAACTTGAAAAAAGCTGATATTCCAATATTTCAAATAAGCATAATTGTGCAAAAAACAGCAAACACTAAATGAGGATAAACTTAAAATGATAATAATCTCACCTAAAGGAAATCCTCCATTTTCAGGAGGTAGTTCAAGTGCAGGCACAGGTTCTTCAGGTGCTGGAGTAGAAATTTCTTCAAACACAACGTAAGATTCTGAATCAAGGTTGCATTCTTCAACCGAATGATGGTCCTCAATTACTATACGATTACAAAGAAACCTGCAACAAAACACACAATATGCGAAACAAGATAACAGTCAAGATTTGACCTAATCAAATTTTCACACAATATGCGAAACAAGATAACAGTCAAGATTTGACCTAATCAAATTTTCATACAACAAGACGACAGTGACGAATGAAATGTAGCAAGAGTTAATAAACCAAAACAGTCAAGATTTGACCTAATCAAATTTCACACAACAAGACAACATCACGAATGAAATGTAGCAAGAGTTAATAAACCAACCTAAGGTTTTGCAGACGAAACTCTTTACCAACTCCTTTTTCGTTGAACTTTTTCAACGAATGAAATGCAAAATTAACCTTCAATGTGCTGATCGGTTGACCAGGATCAATAACATCACCTAGAAAGAAATTAAATCCAGTCGCAGGGCCCACTTTTACTCTGAAAATCACAAACATACTAAGAACAGATTTGGAATCAATGCGGCACTCCTCAATAGTGGAGTCCTTGCTCAATGCTTTGCCGGAAAGAAGCAGCCGTAAGTTACCGCGAGGGATCCCCGCCTTATCCTGTTACCCAAAACATATATTAACGATCGCTTCTACAATTTTCAAGAACCTCACAAATTTCACAAAAAGCAGAGCAAAAAGCAAATTACATATACTATTATTACAGTAGTTTATCTACAGAGCAAAATGCAGAAGAATGTATGAACCTCGAGCCTGGCCACGACGTCCGCAACTTTGTCGGTGCCCCGTACTTGGAGAAGTACTGGTGCATCGTCAGTGTTCTGGCTGACTACGTTGATAAGAAACGGCTCGTCTCCTCCGCTAGGTTCTTTCGCAGTAATCACCTCTTCTTCTTCGCTATGCTTTTCGGCCATTTTGTTCTTTTCTTCTCTAGGTTTTTCAGCCAGGCAGTATAATGGAACCTAAAGGAAGATAATATGGTCTTTTGCTATGTAAAGGAAGAAGAAGGGCGGACTGCGAGAGGTGGAATTTGGTAAAAAGCAAAAGTTTGCATTCCTTAGGGTTAAAAATGGGAAGGGAGATGAAAGGTCAAGATTGAGTGAAGTGTGAGAGAGAGGGGTCGGAGAGAGATAATCATCGACTCTTAACCGTGATTACTGGAAATTAAACGGGAATATAGTGAAAACTATCAACTTCCAGAAGCTTCCTCCGTCTGTATGAGCTGCATGCGCAGCAATCCACCAAAACGACGTGGTCCTGCTTTCTTAATGTGGAACCTTTAATTGCAATTAACCCTGACCCGAACCTTATGCAACCCGACTTTACATGACAGAAAGTCAGAAACCACTGTTCTTGAACAAAGCTTTATTTTACTGAAAGCATTGATTATTTGGTTATCGAAAGGCTTCTCCTAAATCCTAACCAGTACTCTCCCTTCATTTTAAAATGTAACTACTTATTTGTACGTCAACTTACATTTTATTTTGTCACTTAAAAGTGGAAAGTGTTTCAAATTGAAAACTAAATGAGAAATAAAAATGTTGTTTGGATGTTGGTTTTGAAAAAAAGTATTTTGAACTACATTTTGAAATATTAAGTACAAGTCATCACTAAATGATTAAATACTGTCAATTATAGTCACTGCAAAAAAAAACTTTTCCAAAAACAATCACTCAATAAAGGAATCCTGCCAAATTTGTCACTGAACTATTTGTAGTTCTAAAATGGTCATTACATTAACAAAAAGTGTTTCAAGTTGGAATTTAAAATGTAAATCAGAAAGTTGTTTGGATGATATTTTCTTTTTCATTGGGTTTTGTGTTTAAGAAATAAAATGAGACAAAATACAAAATAGAAGGTTGGCCAAACAAAGCTAAAAGGCTCTACACGTAAACTAAGGAGATAATTATTTAATGATTAGTTTTTGTGTTAAATATTTATTTTACCCTTCATTAATTATTTTGGAACTATAACCAAAACTAGATGAAAAGTGATTAGCATCATTTATTGGAGTCAAAGTTGGGAAATTAATTTTTAATTTGACTTGAAATCCTAAAACGACCTATATTTGAAATATTTCTCCAAACCTAAAATGACCTACATTTCGAAATGAAGGGAGTATTTCGTATGATTAATTTGTTTCAGCGGCTGTCATACCAAACGGGGAGCCGTTTTGTTGAATTAATGGCAGTTTATGAAATAAAGTTATTTTTATTTTTTATATATATAATTAAGAAAGCCACAAGTGTAATTTGTTTATACAGAGCATGTTCAGCCTTTTAACCCATAACCTTGACGTCGGTCTTGAAGTTTTGCAGAATTTGGTTCTTGTTGTTTCATTAAAATGTGAAACTGATGTGGTTCGGTTCATACAGTTTGAACTGATAGTCGACGACTATTGGAATTGATAGTATGGAAGCAAGAGTAAAGTGAAGTAACAGAGGAAAAAAATCCCCTTGGAAGAATAGTTTGACCAATTTCTATTCATGATATGGTTACGTCAAAATACTAACAAAGTCGTTCCATCAAGCTTACTATAACTTCCCATTTTTTTCCAGAAACAGACAAAGTTACTATTTCTCTCACGCTGGAGGCAAGTGGTAATTTCTAGTAATAATAGACCATGCACAGATATTGTACTGGTTGTTGATAACAGGAAGAGCAAAGTATTCAAGGTGTTTAAGTAGTCTAGTCATTGATTACATATCTAACATTCTTTAGAGGCCGCAAAAATTCCACTTCTAAACATAGATGTTCAACATACTCTGAGAATGCCGAATCATGCTTGAGAAACTGAAAATGAAAGCCGAAATGCTGAAGCAGGAGAACCAGATGTTAGCAGCTAAAGTGAGAATGCGTATAGAACCTGAGAGTTCTAATCCCAAATGGGAATAGGGCTGAGTAGAGTTCTTCGGTAAACAAATGGAACAAAAATCAAGCGTAAGGGGAAGAACAAAATTTCTCCTGTTGCCTGGTTTTCTTTGCTTGCATCTCCTGCCTGCTCAGGATTTGTATTAGCTTCTCTTGCAAATTTTGAGTCAGATTTGTCAGTCATGATTGAACTTTGAGTTTATGAAGACCAGGTGCCCTTCTTTCTTCAGGTAATAACTACTTTCTTGAACTTTTTGTCCCTCTCATTTGGCACTGTAACATATAAAGGACAAAGTAAACACCAGGTGATATGTTACTAATCGACGGTGAGAAGCTTCTTGTCTATGCTCGAAAATGTTTGGTAAAATGCCTTAAAGTGCTTGAATGCAAAGTCTACATCTTCCTTTGCAGAAATCTCTCTGATACTGCATTAATGAAATGGAACAACAAGACAGTAAAAAGTCTAAAAGAAGCCAAATCAGTTTGAAGAAGAAATTGACGCAACTCATAAGAAAAGCATACTTAGGAATTACAATCTTGAAAATTCGTGTATACAGAAAACTTCAGTGATTTATATACATTCCACAATATCAAAGTCATTCAGCAGTAAGTAAAGCATTCTGCCAGATGGTTCAGTTATCCCGTGCAATGAATCATGTAACATAATGGTGTGTCCACCTACTGTGAATAGAATTACACTAAAAACATCTACGACTTCTCAAGTAAAAAGAAAAAAAATCAATACTTGTTCATGGACAACTGAGCTATGCCACAATCAACAGTGTGAATCCCAACTCCTGAAGCTAGTATTGGACCAATAGGGGATCCACATCCCATATCATTCCTCACCACAAACTCCTGGCAATCATGAATAGAAAAATGCAAATTATATCTGCAGAACCCAGAGAGTTCAATATGAAGCTAGCGAATAACATACAGAAATGAAGTCCCATTTCTTTATCCTTTCATTTGTAATTGCAAAAGGAGAAGATTGCCACCTAGTTTACCCAGATAAAGGTAACAACTCATTAAAACCACATCAAGCTGCGAAATCTAAAATATAACTATCTTGTACAGTCACATGTCCGATTAGGTTTCCCTATCAACTTAAACCCTTCTTTATCAGCTCATTTTCTATTTAAGACGGAGATGTCACTATATGCACAGTGATCAGAATCAGTTAAAAATCAGGCTGCCCTTCCAGTACTGTGCAATTTACAATATGTGTTTATCACACATATGCACTGATGCATCATTCCAAAAATGTAATGTCTCTAAATTGTTCCTTTAATACTCCTATTTTTATGATCAACTTCTACTTCAATAAAAAGTAATACAAGTGAAGAAAGTAGAATAATCGCTTATTTCATGTGACGTATCTCAAAACTCGTAATGAACTGTACATTATTTGTGGAAAACCTTTTTGGAATGAATGAAGCAAAAATATTATGTCTTTATGAGTCCCTAGAACAAAATGGTATCCATTGATAACTCTCTACCCATTTATGTTTCCAATGAAGTTCGCTCTACGTTACAGCTTTGCCAACGCTCATGTTGGGGGAGAAGATGTCTGCCAAGAATAATGAGATCTTGCCCCATGCTTCAATTATGTTTTTTATTATTTATTCCTTTATGTATTACTATTTTTCAGCCGATATGGAATCTTTGATAACTGAAACCTTAGAGGCAATAATGGACAAAGTCACAAACCCACACAATTTCACGAGGGTCCAAAAAGGCACAAAAGAAAAAGAGTTGTCAATATTTTCATTCATAGTTTTCATTTCAGTACATATGGTGGAGTTCACCTGAGTTGGAAGATTATTCATTCTGGCAACTTCTTTGAAAAGAAATGACGTAACCGCACTTGTAGCACATGGCTGGTTAGCATTATGCTTGATGACTAGACCTTTCTGCAATTCCGAGCGCTGGTGTTCTTCATGCTTCTCCATAAAATTTGGATGAACTCCATGAGCCATGTCTGCGGATACTACAAGATGCAATAAAATATATTAAATAAAACAACCTAGTATACAAATCGAATTTTAAATGACATCTCATACATTATATAAATTTTTGTCGAACATGTTACGTAATATTCAGTTATTTCTTCTATTTATTATATCTCTACAATGTCAATTAAATCAGGCAACATTCCTGGGCCACCCCATGCCACATTATCCAGCAAAGAAGTTTTCAGTCCAGCCCCTAAAAATTCTACCTAAAGGACCAGAATCTGAAAAATGAATTTATAGCTACTATCAATGATTACATCAATGTCCATTGTCCAACATGGCCTAAACTTTCAAATACGTTCCTTTCCAAAATTAAAAATGAATTAAATAGTTAACCTCAAGTGGGCTGAGTCTCAGTTAAATTCAAATTTGAAACGTTAGCAAAGGGTGTTAGACAGATTACTTTAGCGTCAAACAAAGTTGGGCTCAAATGTGCACTTATTTCAAACCCCAACAACTTAAATTAACTCAGAAGCGTAGGGGAAAGCCCACCATCCTGGCCCCCTTTTGTCCTTGTTATCGCTGTTATAGACACATTAGTAGATGGGCTATGAAATATTCTAAAATCAAAGACCCGTACTTGTAAAAAAAGCCAACCATTTTCCGAAGAATGGTCAGCCTCCTTTGGGATATACTTTATCAAATAATCACATTAGAAAATGAAGAATATCATTTCTTATCAGCTTCTCACTCGTCTTCCCTGGGTTTGTGAATATTTTCCAATAGTACAAGTATATTTATGGAGCAAGAAGAAAACATTCTGTAATTACTGACTATTTATGCATGCTAGAATTTTTGAACACGAATATTTGCTTTTCTGTAATAAAAAACTTCTAAGGGATGTGAAAAGGCTTCTATCTGACTGCCTCTAGATTGCTTACACGCTTTGGACAAAAGAGCTAAATGGACAAGAACGTGATTTATTCAATGAAAATCTCAACTAAGAGCTCATTAACATGCCAAAAGTTGAAAGCGCATCTGCAACAAATCCCATAAAAGCTGAAACATAACAATACATACCCAAAAAGGAATGGCCAACTGCACGAGCATACCTATTTCTCTGACAGTGAGAGAATCTAAGCAATCAATTATTCGTCTCATGCCCTCAAAAATAGTTCGTGCACCTGCTCCTTGATATGAATCTGAACACACCTGCGAGCATAAGCTTGTAAGTTTCAAATTTTTAAAAAATTTATGCAATTAGATACCCAGGGAAATTTGGTGAAAAGTATGAAGCTTTTGGATAGCAATTACAATCAAGTTAGGTGGATTTCAAAATTTGAGCTACATAAAGCACGCCAACAACCAAATTTAGATGCAGAAACTACGAACAGAATGTGTCGGTTACAGCAAAGGCATGTTCCTTAGATTTGATTGTCTGGTTATTTAATAAGAGAGATAAGAGCAGTGTTCATCCTTCAATGTGATTCAACAAATATCCTGTACGTAGAAGTAAAATGTAAAGTAATTTATTTCACACAGAATAGTAGTAATGAAGTATAAATGCTCGAACCCTGAATTGAAAAAATTTACACTAAAGGGACAAAGAGCTCATGATCATTCCGTAAATAGA
Organism: Oldenlandia corymbosa var. corymbosa; assembly: GCA_949775105.1. NCBI lineage: Eukaryota > Viridiplantae > Streptophyta > Magnoliopsida > Gentianales > Rubiaceae > Oldenlandia > Oldenlandia corymbosa. The sequence goes on along the minus strand of OX459118.1, from coordinate 34,362,934 downwards.
GCAAATTTAGAGGTACATTGTGCAAAGAGAGTTAAACGGCTCAAAATAACACATTTTCATATTTCATTGAGCATCACAGTTGCCAATCAAAAGGAACAAGCCAAAGGGGGAACATAACCTCTTTAATCATGGCAAACAAGTATGCCTCAAAGTTACCTCTTCATTGTCAAAAAGAGCCACCATTCACATAGCACCCTCATTGGACAAATCTCCAGCTGAAGCACAAGAATCAACAAGAGCTCGTAGAGCACAAAAGCTTGAAGCAAGATTATCCAACCTTCCAGAGAATATGAATTCATTATTTGCACCTCCAAGACAGCTAGGTTGAGTATCGGAAACATTCAACTCTACGGTTAATATGTTGTCAACTTTACAGCTCAACTCATTTGACAAGATCTACAAATGACAGTCATAGGGTAAGCAGAAAAGAATAATACACAACCACAGAAGCATGTTACCACTCATAAACTAAGAATCTCAATCCAAAGGTCCCCATAAAATTTCAATGATAGAGGTAGACAAGATTAAAGAAGACCAGAATTAAAAATAGCAACTGAGTAGAGCACAAAGCAAGTTCCCAAAACAAGACAACACATCATCCAAGGTGGTTGAAGCGTCGGATACATGGATCGTAATAACTTACAGATCTAGAGACACGATACATAAAAATTACAGTCCGTGAAATAAAAAAAATACAGTTAGACACCACTAGAAGTAACACTTGAAAAAGCATCACCTATGATAGCAGTGGATGGTGAACATCTTTTGAGGATACATTGTTCTTTTCTTTGGTCTCAACCAATGTGTTCTCCATCTTTTTAGCAAACAGCAGGATCAAATGAGTCTCCAGGTTAGGTTTGAATCCACCCTTGTTCACTGTGCTCAAACACAGCATGAACCCCACCCTCAAGTTGGTGCATAAATATTTATCATGCCCAACTGGCTAATTTGAAACTCAAATGGTTGTCTCAAGAGACCCTTAGTTAGAACATCTGCAAGCTGCTGTGTACTTGGGACAAATGGAGTGCATATTATTCCCTTTTCAAGTTTCTCCTTTATGAAGTGTGTCAATCTCAACATGTTTTATCCTATCATGTTGAACTGAATTATGAGCAATGCTGATAGCTGTTTTATTATCACCGTATAGTCGCATAGGAAACTGTACTGGCCTTCTAAGATCCCAAAGAACCTTTCTTAGCCAAAGAATCTCACACACTCCTTGTGCCATTGATCCGAATTCAGCGTCAGCACTACTTCTGGCAACTACACTTTTGTTTCTTGCTCCTCCAAGTAACCAGATTGCCCCAAAGAAAGGTGCAATATCCAGAAGTTGATCTTCTATCAGTCATAGATCCTGCCCAATCAGCATCTGTGTACACTTCAATCTCCCTCTTCTCATTTTTCTTGAAGTACAGCCCTTTTCCTGGGGTGCCTTTTAAGTATCGAAGTATTCGGTACACTGCTTCAAGATGTTATTTGCGTGGTGAGTGCATAAACTGATTTACCACACTGACAGCGAAAGCAATATCAGGGCGTGTATGTGATAGGTAGATTAGTCTTCCAACTAGTCTTTGGTATCTTTCCTTATTTACTGGTATTCCATCTTCAAAATCTCCAAGTTTGACATTTACTTTAACTGGAGTATCAGCTGGTCTGCATCCACACATTCCTGTCTCTTTTAAGAGATCCAAAACGTACTTCCGTTGAGAAACCACAATTCACTTTTTTGATCTTGCCACTTCCATTCCAAGAAAGTACCTAAGCTGGCCTAAATCTTTGATCTCGAATTCCTTGGCCAGGTTTTGCTTTAGTTTATTCATTTCTTCCACATCATCTCCGGTCAAGATTATGTCGTCTACGTAGACGATCAAAACTGAGATCTTCTCTTTAGTGGATACCTTTGTGAAAAGAGTGTGATCAGATTGTCCTTGCGTATATCCTTGACGTTTAAGAAACTTTGTGAACCTTTCAAACCAAGTTCGTGGAGATTGTTTGAGTTCATATAAAGACTTCTTCAACCTGCAAACTGTCCCATACTTATCATTGAAACCAGGTGGGGGTTCCATGTATACTTCTTCCTTCAAGTCTCCATTCAGAAAGGCATTCTTCACATCAAGTTGAATTAAAGGCCAGTCAAGATTTGCTGCAACAGAAAGAAGTATACGGACCGTGTTCAGCTTAGCCACAGGAGAAAACGTCTCGGAATAGTCCACTCCATATGTTTGAGTAAAGCCCTTAGCCACTATACACGCCTTGCGTCTTTCCAAGAATCCATTTGAGTTATATTTCAAGCTAAACACCCATTTACAACCAACAACTGCCTTCCCATTCGGCAAGTCAACCTTTTCCCAAGTAGCATTCTTTTCCAAGGCTCTCATCTTCTCCAAAACAGCTTCCCTCCATTTAGGAATACTTAAGGCCTCATGTATACTATTAGGAATGGACACACTAGACAATTGTGAAATAAAGGCAAAATATGGAGGTGAAATATTCTCATAAGAAACAAAACTTGACAAAGGATATTTTGTACAAGATCTAACACCTTTCCTTAGGGCAATGGGAAAATCAAGATGATTAGGAGAATTAGATTCTAAAGGAACTGTTGAAGATTCATGAGAAAGTTCAGGTTCCACTACCGCATCAGATTGTTGGGGGTGCAGCGGAATGGTGCCTTTCCCCTTCTTTGAATATACAAGACCTATAAACCGTTTTGTATTCATTTCTATGACTTCAGCTGGTTTATTTTCAGAAGGCATTATCAATAGTTCATTAGTTTCTACTGATTTTTCATTTTCCAATGGTTTTGCAATTTCCTCCTCATGGTTGTGCAAAACATCAACTGACAAATGAGAATTATCAAAGAAACCATCTTCAGTCTTATTGTTCTCCCCCTGAAGATGGGAATCACTAGAGTATGAGGTTCCTTCAAAAAAAGTTACATCCATAGACGTAAACATCTTTTTCAAAACTGGATCAAAATATTTGTGACCTTTTTGATTGGTAGGATAGCCCACAAAAATGCATTTATGTGCCTTAGAATCAAGTTTGGAATGTTTAGGGTCATGATTATGAACAGAGGCCACACTTCCAAATATTTTTAAAAGGATGTCGGTAACCAGCCAATTATTTAGAAAATAATCAGAGAAAACCTGAATGGGTGTTTTAAAATACAAAATTCGTGTATTCTATTGATCAAGTAGGTGGCTGTTAAAACAGCTTCCCCCCAAAGGTACTTAAGAACTTTAGTTGTAAAACTTAGAGCTCTAGCAGCTTTAAGGAGATGTTTATTTTTTCGCTCAGCCACCTCAATTTGTTGAGGTGTATTATCACACAAACTTTGATGCACAATTCCATTCTCCATGAAAAAATGTCCTAATTCATTGTTAAAGAACTCTTTCTCATTATCACTTCTGAAAATTTTAATTTGAGTCTGAAATTGTGCTTGAACCACTGTGTAAAAATATTTGAAAACAGTTGCGACTTCAGATTTCTTTTTTAAAAGAAAGACCCAAGTGACTCTAGTATGATCATCATGAAAGTGATAAACCAACGTTTTCCAGAAAGAGTTGGCATTCTTGAAGGACCCCAAACATCACTATGAATTAGAGTAAATGGTTCTGATTTTTTGTATGGCTGAGAGGGAAAAATTGCACGTTGGTGTTTTGCTAATTCACAAAATTCACACTGAAAAGCTGAAATCTTTTTATTCATAAATAACTTGGGAAACAAATGCTTCAAATACTGAAAGCTAAGATGTCCCAATCGATAATGTCATAACCATATGTCACTATCATTAGAAATAGAAATAGAATTTAAACATGTCTGCTGGTCTTGCATTTTAAAGGATCCTTTATGGAGTAGGTAGAGGCCACCAACCTGTTTAGCACCCCCAATCCTCTTCCCCGAGAGGAAATCCTGAAATTTACAGTTAGAAGACGAGAAAAGAACTTGGCAATTATGATCTCAGGTAAGTTTACTAACAGAAATAAGATTGTAAGAAAGATTAGGAACATGTAAAACATCTTTAAGAGTTAGAGAAGGAAAGATAGGGACAGTTCCTTTTCCTACAATAGAAGCATAGGAACCATCGGCCATTTTCACTTTTTGATTCCCTACATAAGGTGCATAAGAAGAGAAAAATTGGGATTTTCCAGTCATATGATTGGTGGCGCCTGAATCTAGGATGTAGTATTCATTTGAACTGGTACGAACAAGAAGAAGGGTGCAATCTTTACCTAATTTAGCAAGAGAGCAGGATGGGGTAGAGGTTCCTATGGATTAATATTAAAGCAACTTGTATAAGTGCTCCATTTGTTCCTTGGTGAAGGGAAGAGATTCCGAGGATGATTGTTGCCCTGGATTACCATTGCTTACTTGAAATGCATGAACTTCTCCCCCTGACTTGTTATCAAAGCCTTGTCTCTTTTTCAAGTTTGCAGGTTTGCCGTTCAATTTCCAGCAATTTTTCCGGGTGTGCCATGGCTTTTTGCAATGATCACACCAAAACTTTTGTTTTCCTCCCCTTTTATCACCTTCCACATCTGCACTTCTTGCCACTAGGGCTGACCCTTCAACTTAAGCCTTTGGATCATTAATTTCTCTCAGCATCACTTTGCGCCGTGCTTCTTCTCGGCGCACTTCTGAGAAAACTTCTCTAATAGAGGGTAAGGGTTTTCTCCCTAGGATACGTCCTCAAACTTCATCCAGATCTTTGTTTAAACCAGCCAGGAAAACAAATACCCGACTTGTTTCTACCTTCTTTGCATACCGAGCACTATCCCTAGGACTTTCCCACTCTTCTGCTTCAAACAAGTCCAGCTCTTGCCAAGTAGCCATCATCTCATTGTAATATGATGTCACTTAACGTTCACCTTGCTGCATCTTCCAGATTCGAGCATTTAACTCGAACAATTGTGAATGATTATCCAGATCTGAGTAGGTGTCTCAAACTGCCTCCCAGATATCTTGGACAGTCGGCAAGAAAAGGAAAGGTTTTCCAACCGCAGGATCCATAGAATTGATCAACCAGGCTGTGACCATTGAATTTTCTGATCGCCACTGCCTATATTTTAGATCATTTGTGGCAGGGAGCTTTATTCCCCCATTCAAAAAACCAAGTTTTCCTTTGCCATCTACCACCAGACGTAAAGACTGAGACCACTAGATAATTTTTCCCATTCAACTTTTGATTGGTAATTTGAAGGGAATTTTCAGAAACAGAAGGGTGAGAGCTTTGCTCTGAAGATGGTTCACTATTGTTAGAACCTACGGAGCCAGCTATGGCAGCCTTAAAATTCATGATTGAGCCTGAAGCTCTGACACCATCTAGAAGAATATAGACTCCAGGAAATGATATTTCTGCATTACAGTATATTCAGAATACACAGAGTCTACTACATTTATAGGAAAAGGATAGGAGACAAATCCCTTCAATAAAGGATTAGTGATCCTAAATCCCTAACAATCAGGAATAGGGTTAGATTTCTCCTATGATGCAGCTTTCCTTATTTATTTTAATCTTATCTACTCTAGACTTCCTTGATTTACTGACACACTTTAACAACCAAACACCATCCTAGAATCAAAGTCGTTCCCTTCGCTAAATACCCAACTACCTCAACATGCTTTTCTCCACTGCAAAAAGCCTGCATATGCATTTGTCGTCATTCTTTACACAACAAATTTCGACACTTTTCTGTGTCGACAAATCAAGATCTCAACATCATCTCCTTTGTCCCCGGAATTTCCTCAGCAAGGGAGTTCTACGATCATTGTCTACATGCTAGGATCACATGTAGTATCACGCCATCCCTCAGGAGTTCCGGTCATGAAAAACGAGCATTCTCATCTTTATGTCACGGTTATTGTCCAGCCTAGCATACACGTCCGGCTACCAAAGTACAAAACATAGGCTTTACAGGTAGGTAAGTGAAACTCTTCATGTGTAGCGTTTGATATCTAGTGCATTTAATTTAGTATAAATAAGCTAGGAAGCAGTCAATGCAAAGCACACAATTAGCATTTTATAGATACAGCTTACTATAACTACCGATTTTCCAGAAACAGAGAAGTTACTATTTTTTTCGCGCTGGTGGTAACTGGTAAGTTCTGTTAATAATAGAGCATGTGCAGATATTGAATTGATTGTAGATAACAGGAGGAGAAAAGCATACAAGGTGTTTAAGTAGTCTCTAGATGTAATTGAGTAGTCAAGTCATAGATTCCATATCTCAACATACTTCAGAGGTTGCAAAAAGTTCCACTTCTAATCATAGATTTTCGACATACTGTGTATAAAGAATTGAAGGAATTTTATTTTATTTTTTGAAAATGAATTGAAGAAAGATGCATTTTAGAATTACCTTTTGTGTTTTCTTCTTCTAGCTATCTTGAGTTTTCTTTCTAACTACTGTTACATTGATGGTGCTCCCTCACCAGTTTGACATGGAGAGACAAAACGCCGATCTTTTTTGGAAGAACTGCCGCATCATGCTAGTGAATGAAAAGCTGAAAAAGAAAGCCAAAAAGCTGCAGGATTTGTATCAGCTTCTCTTGCAAATTTGAGTCAAGTTCTTCTGCAATTAACAGGAACAAGAATCAAGAGAACGGGCAGAACATGAGAAGATTTCTCCTGTTGCTTTGAGGTTTTCTTTGCTTACATCTTATGTCTGCTCAGGATTTGTATCAGCTTCTCTTGCAAATTTGAGTCAGATTTTGTCAGTCATGATTGAACTTTGAGTTTATGTAGGCTATGGGCCCTTCTTCCTTCAGATAACAATTACTTTTCTTGAACTTTTTGTCCCTCTCTTTCAGCACTGTAGCATATAAACGACAAAGTAAAAACCAGTTGATAAGCTACTAATCGACGGTGAGCTTCTTGTCTATACTCAAAAATGTTTGGTAAAATGCCTTAAAGTGCTTGTATGCAAAGTCCACATCTTCCTTTGCACAAATCTCTCTGATACTGGATTAATGAGAAGGAACAACAAAAAAGTAAAACTTCTAAAAGAAGCCAAATCAGTTTGAAGAAGAAATTGACACAACTTATAAGAAAAGGGCAATCGTGAAAATCATGTATACCAAAAACTACAGTGATTACCATTCCACAAGATCAAAGTCATTCAGCAATAAGTAAAGCATTCTGTACTAAATGTTTCAGCTACCCCGTACAATGAATTATGTAATATAATGGTCTGTGCACCTACCAACACTATAAACATCTATGAATTCTCAAGTAAAAAAACAAAATACAAAAAAAAAAAACAAAAATACCTGTGCATGGACAACTGAGCTATGCCACAATCGACAGTGCGAGTCCCAACTCCTGAAGCTAGTATTGGACCAATAGTGGATCCACATCCCATATCATTCGTCACCACAAATTCCTGGCAATCATGAATAGGAAAATGCAAATTATATCTGCAGAACCCACGAGTTCAATATGAAGCTGGCGAATGACCTACTGGAATGAAGTTCCCATTTCTTTACCCTTACTTTCATTTGTAACTGCAAAAGGGGAAGATTGCCAGCTAGTTTACCCGGATAAAGGTAACAATTTAGTAAAACCACATCAAGTTGCGAAATCTGACATATAACTATCTTGGACAGTCACATGGCCGATTAGGTCCCCCTATCAACTTAAACCCTTCTTTATCAGTTCATTTTCTAAGTAAAACGAAGATGTCACTATATGCACAGTCATCAGAATCAGTTAAAAATCAGGCTGCCAATCTAGTACTGAGCAATTCACAATTTGGGTGTATCACACGCACACTGACGCATCATTCCAAAAATGTCATGTTTCTAAATTGTTACAATAATACTCCTATTTTTATGATCAAGATTACTTCAATAAAAAGTAATGCAAGAGAAGAAAATAGAATAGTCGCTTATTTTATGTGCTGTATCTCAAAACTCGTAATGAACTGCACCGATGTTGCGGAAACCTTTTTGGAATGAATGAAGTAAAAATATTATGCACGTATGAGTCCCTAGAACAAAATGGTATGCATTGATACCTCTCTACCCATTTATGTTTCTAATGAAGTTCGCTCTGCCTTACAGCTTTGCCAATGCTCATGTTGGGGAGACAATATCTGCGATCTGCCAAGAATAGTGAGATCTTGCCCCATGCTTCAATTATGTTTTTTATTATTTATTCCTTTATGTATTACAATTTTTCAGCGCCGATATGGAATCTGTGGTAACAGAAACCTTAGAGTTAATATGATGGACAAAGTCACAAAACCCGCACAATTTCACAAAGGTCCAAAAAGGCACAAAAGAAAAAGAGTTGTCAATATTTTCATTCATAGTTTTCATTTCAGTACTTATGGTGGAGTTCACCTGAGTAGGAAGATTATTCATTCTGGCAACTTCTTTGAAAAGAAATGCCATAACCCCACTTGTAGCATATTGCTGGTTGGCATTATGCTTGATGACTAGACCTTTCTGCAATTCTGGGCGATGGTGTTCTTCATGCTTCTCCATAAAATTTGGATGAACACCATGAGCCATGTCTGCGGATACTACAAGTATACAAATTGAATTTTAAACGATATCTCCACACACACACACACACACACTAGCATAGAGGGGCCGCACGAGGTGCAGCCTTACAGACGATTTACCGGGTTAATCCTAATCCTCCTCGCGTAAAACGTTTTATGCTCTCATTTTTTTTCCCATTCCTTTGATCAATCAAATCATTTGCCAATGTCATTCCATCATAAAAACTTTTTATGCTCAAATTACAAACAAAAAGCAGGTAGTCAGTCAATACTCAAATCCTCACCGATCGATCTGCTGACCACCCGAACCAAAAGCTTTAAGCTTGATTTTCCCAATACTCAAATCCTCTGATGTCGCTTACTACATCAACTGATCCTGCACGAGCCTCTGCTCACCCAGATTAATCAAAAAATTAGGGCAAAACCACAAACCAACGGATGATTCTTAAGGAGAACAGAAGGAAAAATCAAGCGTCTTATGGTAAATCAAACGCCGAACAACAGGTCTGGGTAAATCGCATGCCCCGGTAAATCGCACTGATGATTAATTTCGCCTCTGCTCTGCTTGTGACGGTAATTCGCACGCCCAGATGAAAAATCAAATAGCCAGAAGAAAAATAAAACCGAAGATGGAAAATTTATGACTGGAACAGATGGGAGATTGACAATCGGAGAAAGAAAAGAAAACAACTATTCCAAATTGCAGTCCAACCTCCGGATTTCACTATGTAAAAGTAAAAGTTAAAACCGAACCAGAAAACAGGAGAAAACGGGCAACAGGATAAACAAGTCAGCCCATACACACAAACGGCCAAAATGGAAAAACCAGCGGTCCAATATTGAGCTGCCACGTCAGCAATTTTCACCCACAACCCCCTTCAACCGTGCAACAAAAAGTGCATTCCCTTCTATATATATGTAGATATATTTGCTTAACATGTTACATGATATTCCGTTATTTCTTCTATTTATTATATATCTACAACGTCAATTAAATCAAGCAAAATTCCAGGGTCACCATCAATGGCCACATTATTCAGTCCAGCCTCTGAAAATTCTACCTGAAGGACCAGAATCTGAAAAATGAATTTTTCACTACTATCAATGATTATATCGGTGCCAATTGTCCAACATGGCCTAAACTTTCAAATACATTCCTTTCCAAAATTTAAAATGAATTAAATTGTTAACCCCAAGTTGGGTGAGTCTCAGTTGAACTCAAACGTTCTTAAAGGTTGTTAGACAGACTACTTTAGCATCAAACAAAGTTGGGCTCAAATGAGCACTTAATTCAAACTCCAACAACTTAAATTTACTCAGAAGTGCACGGGAAAGCCCGCCATCCCTGCCCCCCTCTTGTCCTTGTTATCGCTGTTATAGACACATCAATAGATGGGCTATGAAATATTCTAAAATCAAAGATCCGAACTAGGAAACAAAGCCCATCATTTTCTGAAGAATGGTCAGCCTCCACTTGGGAATATTTATTAAATGATCATTAGAAAATGAAGATTATCATTTCTTATCAGCTTTTCACTCATTTTATATGGGTTTTTGCATGTTTCACAATAGTAAAAGTATATTTCTCGAGCAATAACAAAAGATTCAGTAATTACTGACTATCGGTAGATTGCTTATACACTTTGGACAAGCGAGCTAGATGGACAAGAACATGGTTTATTCAATGAAATCTCAACCAAGAGCTCATTAACATGCCGAAAACTGAAAGCTCCTCCGCAACAAATTCAATAAAAGCTCAAAAGTAACAAGACATACCCAAAAAGGAAGGGCGAACTGCACGAGCAAACCTATTTTCTCTGACAGATTGAGAATCTAAGCAATCAATTATTCGTCTCATGCCCTCAAACATAGTTGGTGCGCCAGCTCCTTGATATGAATCTTAACCCACCTGTGAGCATAAGCTTGTAAGTTTCAAATTTTTAAAATTTAAGCAATTAGGTACCCAGCGAAAGTTGGTGAAAAACATGAAGCTTTTGGATAGCAATTAGAATCAAGTTAGGCGGGCTTCAAAATTTGAGCTACAAAAAGCACGCAACAAACAAATTAGGATACAGAAACTACCAACAGAATATGTTGGTTAGAAGATATTGAGGAAAGTAAAGTGGACCATCAGACAGCAAAGGCATGTTCCTTAGATTTGCTTGTCTAGTTACTTGGCAAGAGAGCTTAGCAGTGTTCATCCTTCAATGTGATTTACAAATATCCTTTCAGCAGAAGTAAAGTTGATGTAAAGTAACTTATTTCACACAGAATAGCAGTAATGAAGTGTAAATGCTCGAACCCCAAATTTAGAAGTAAAACAAATTTGGCCACACAACAAACACCATGAACTCAAAAATGCTGTGGGCAGTTGTAGTCATAACACATAATTGACAAAATTTACACCAAAGGGGACAAAGAGCTCATGATCATTCTGTAACTAGAGCAAATTTAGAGGTACAATGTGCAAAGAGAGTTTAACGGTTCAAAAAAACAAATTTCCACATTCCATTGAGCATCACAGTTGCCAATCAAAAGGAACAAGCGAAAGGGGAAACATAAGCTCTTTAATCATGTCAAACAAGTATGCCTCGAAGTTACCTCTTCATTGTCAGACAGAGCAACCAAAGAAAGTTCCCAAAACAAGACAACACATCATCCAAGGTAGTTCTAGTATCAGATACATAGATCATAAGAACTTACAGATCTAATGACACGATGCATAAACGCTTACAGTTAGACACCACTTGAAGTAACCTAGTGAAAAAAGCATCACCTGCAATAGCAGTGGATGGTGAACATTTTTTGAGGATACATTATTCTTTTCTATGGTCTCAACCAATGCGTTCTCCACCTTTTTAGCAAACAGCGGACGAGATGAGTCTCCAAGTTAGGCTTGAATCCATCCGTGTTCACTGTGCTGAAACACAGCATGAACCCCACCCCCATAAAAATTAGATTAGCAAAACACTTCCAGAAGGTCAACCCCGAGAATTACTAAAAGACTGTTAGGAACACTATTAAACACTGAACATGAAAAAAGGGTGTAGGTTGTTGCACTTTAACGAAGTAGGGAATACATTGGACATGTTGTTGTATTGTTGCATTTTAACAACCAAACACCATCCTGGATTCAATGTAAGTTGACAGATTACACAGAATTTGCATGAACAAAACATTAAAAGTTCTCAGAAATAACTTCAAATTCCAATCCCAAGAATTACTGACTCTTGGATGCCAAAAACCAATGAGTTTATTACCGGTCAAGATGAATGGCTAGTGTAGGCACTCCCAGTATAGGTCTTTTTATCTTAACAAGCTTGTGCTGAAAGCTGTCATCATCTGCTCTAACAATTACCCTACCAGCAACACTTAAGTCACGGTCAAACCAAGTATGCCACAGACCACCACCATAGGTCTGGACATTTACCATCAGACAACCACATTTGGATGATGCAGATATTGGCTTCAACTTCAAACATGGGCTACCAGTATGCGCGGCGATAATGTGAAAACCATTTGAAATGGAATACCTGCAAATCAAGTACAATCTCATAACTTCTATTTACAATAACAAAAGTAGTATAGCCAAAAAATCAAGTATCATTTTCAAACAGCTCATGAAAATGATGGAAAAAACTGAAAGCCGATTTGGCCATATTCAGTCAGTGAAAGAAACAAGCTAAGGAAGTTGAAATAAAAGAAGAAAATTAGAAATACATGGCCTTTCACTACTCAATCGCACGTCTTGGAGATTCATAAAAGCTTAAAACATCAATATGTCAATAAGTTACAACAACTAAGCTTTTGTCTAACCATATGGGCTTGGCACATGGATCATAGATCACTTATAGTTCTGTCAGTACATATGCTCTCAAGGTTCAAAAACAAAGCATAGAAGCATGTCTCTTTTAACTGTGGCTATACTTGGAATCACATTCAAATTAATTTATTCTGACATGAAAAAAGGGCTAAAATAGACTCACTTCTCCCCAATTGCACAGGCAACTAAAGAGGACATATATGCGTGAAAAAGTAGCATCCACCAGGCTTCAAATCCCATTCATCATTCTCATTCAACAGATGAAATCCAGCGGCGAGTAACTGTCGTTTGGCTTCAGCTGCAGAAATGAGAGCAAATAACAGATGTAAACAAAATTGAGTAGCACATTGAGCACGTGATGTTATGATTCTCATTAATATTTATCTGATGTGATGCATTCTTAATCCCAGAGCCAATAGAAGAAAGCAAACTTCTGTAACAATTACAAAATAGTCATAACGGAATGAAATTGAGAGATACTCCAAGCTGTAAGAAGTTACAAGGGTCAAGGTAATTATTTATGGTTACAACTTACAAGAGAGCTCTTACCAGTAGCATGGAATTGAGTCCATGACTCGTGAGATAATCCAATAAATCGCCAACTATGGACTTATTCAAAGAGCTCTGCATTACAAAAACAAAGTTAAATTACAGTTATCAAACAATGTTGAGGAGCGCAAGCGAGAAAAAGAAAAATAGAATCGAAAAGAGGAAGACCTCGGGAACGGAGTGGGGGGAGCTGGAACAGAGCCGACGGAAGTGAACGACGTTATGCTGATTGTTACCGAATGAAGAGCAAAATGGGGAGGAGGGAGGGAACCTTGAGAAAAGAGTGGATGGAAGTATTGGATATGGGTGGAGAATTTGGAAGCGAGCTGCCGCGGCCGCCATGAGATGAGGAGGAGGAGGAGAAGGAACAAACAGTTTATAAAGGTCCAAATCTCCGGCCACTTTGATCCTATCTGTTCCACCGTGAAAATCGTGAGAGTGGCAAGAGAGTGGTAGTTAGGCCTCCGACGAAGGTTGTTCAGGCGGTGGCGAGTACTACTGGGGAATCGTCGGGAAGCATGTCTACTCTGAAAAAAGCGCAAGAGCCAGATCTGGGAACGCCAACTCCGGTGAGTAACCCCAATGCTTCTTCCTTATCTGCTCGTGCTAATTTGGTGCTAGAATAACTCAGTAATCATAAAATTGTGGCTTCGGAAAATCAATTGGAACATTTAAAGGGGGGATCGGAAGTACCTAGGGTTGATTTGAATTGGTCTCGATTTAACCTTAATAAACTTAGGACTGTGCCTTTGGATCTTCAGTTTGTAGACCCAAAAGTTGTAGCAGGTAAGAAGATTGCCCAAGTAACGAAGGATGAGGTAGAGGATGAAATTTGAATACTGGAGTACTTCTGTAGCCTGCTATGTCTTAGGGGGCTTTCCACCTTAGTGGGTCATGAATGGTTTTATGAGAAGGATTTGGGGCGGGTGGATAAGATCTTATTGTTAGATAATTAGGTCTTTATTGTTAGGTTTAAAAATATAGAAGGTAAGAATGTATTACTGGGGAGCCATTTTCATTTGGATAGTAAACCTTTGATCGTAAAATATTGGTCGGTTGAAGCTGGCTTCAAGATGAGGATGTTCTAAAAGTTCCCATCTGGATTAAACTTCCTGGCTTGAAGTTGAGATACTGGAACCCCAAAACACTCAGTAGACTGGCTAGTACTATTAGTAAACCTCTGAAAATGGATGAGTTGACAGTCAATAAAGAACGATTAAACTTTGCTTGTTTAGTGGTTGAAGTGGAAATCAAAGAACACCTTCCTGATAAACTTTGCTTTGAGGATGAGCAGGAGGTGGTTCAAGAACATATCATAGAGTATGAATGGAAGCCGACCAGATGTGAAGAGTGCAAAGGATATGGACACACTGCTGAAATATGTAAGAAGAAAGCTCTGCAAGTGCAAAATGAGAAGAAAGCTAAAATAGAGCAGAATGTGAATCCACATGCAAAGATGAATGAGATCCATACAACCAAAGCAGTTGAATCAAGTAGGGGGAAGACAGAGCTAAGGGCTGGTACAAGTGGAGAGAAAGATAATAAGGCTCCAAAGGCGAATAATCAATATAGTGGTAACCTGTTGAATGATTACAGGATTTGGGTGAGTAAGGAGGGGGCATGGTGGTGGAACAAAGGGGATTGTTCCCAATGAATAACATCATCATGTGGAATCCAAGGGGTTTGCATAGTTTCATGAAATAAAGAGAGCTAAAAAATTTAGTCTCATTAAACTACGCAAGTATAATTAGTGTGGTAGAAGTGAAGATGAAAGAAGAGAAGTTGGAAGTGTTCATGAAGAAAGACTGGCCAGATTATGAATATCAAGGAAATAGCAAGAATGGGGGAAGGAATCGAATAGTTGTGATGTGGAACGAGTAAGAGATAAAAGATGAATATATTCAGAGTAGATGATCAATGCATACACTGCGAGGTGGAAGACAGATTGGCACAAAGAAAATATTATATGACAGTGGTATATGGATCAAATGAGAGGTCACAGCTCTAGAAGAAATTAATAGGTATAGAGCAACATATGAAGTAAGCCTGGGTAATCCTAAGGGATTTTAACAATGTATTGAACCAGATGGAGAAAGTTGGGGGATTACCAGTCACAGTTGCAGATACAGAGGAGTTCAGAATGATGGTGGAGGATTGCCAACTGGAACATCTTACTTCGCATAGGGGTTTCTTTATATGGAACAACAAGCAATCTGGAGATCAAAGAATTTACGCTAGTTTGGACAGAGTGATGGTAAATGATGAATGGCTGTTGAAATGCCATGAGACTTTTGTGACCATTCAGCCAGAAGGACTATCAGACCACTGTCCTCTGGTGATCAAGTGGAGTTATGCAGCATGCAATACAAAGAAATGGTTTTATTTTTTCAGCATGTGGTCAAAAGCAGAGAATTATCTTAGTTTAGTTTAGGGGGTTTGGAATCAAGAAATTGAAGACAGTAAGCAGTTTCAAATGGTCCAAAAACAAAAGTTGTTGAATCCTCTTCTGAAGGACCTTAATAAAACCAGGTTCGCTAATATTGATCAACAAGGGCTGGCAGCAAAAATTCATATGGAGGACCTGCAGAAAGCCTTACAGATACAATCTCAGAACGTTGAGCTGCAAGAGAAAGAAGAGGAGGCAATACATCAGTATGTGGAATTGAGCTCACAGGCCTTTAGCTACTGGCAATAGAAGGCTAAGGAAAATTGGGTTCAGCAAGGGAATGAAAATACGACCTTTTTCCATGCAGTTATAAGGAAAAAGCAAAAACGTAAACGAATTTTGTCATATACAAAGGAGGATGGAACAATTGTGGAAGACTAGAAAGAAATTGAAGACCATTTTCTAAGGTTTTTTCAAAATCTGCTAGGTAAAGAAGAGGAAATGGTGGCAGTAAAGCAGGAAGTATGTGACATGGGACCTCAATTGTCAACAGAGTAGCAATTAGAACTTATTAAGGATGTCACAAAATGTGAGATAAAACATGCAATGTTCGCTATTGATTACACTAAGAGTCCAGGCCCGGACGGCTTCAATAGTGGATTTTATCAGAAGACTTGGGAAGTGGAAGGTAAGAGTACATGTAAAGCAGTTGGGGAATTCTTCAAGTCAGGGAGACTACTCAGGCAAATTAATGCGACAGTAATATCATTGATTCCGAAAGTGGAGGCCCCTCAATCAGCAGCTGAGTATAGACTGATATCATGTTGTAATACAGTGTACAAGTGTATTACGAAGGTCCTCAGTAACAGGTTATCGAATGTTCTGTCTTGTCTTGTGGATCAGAGTCAGGGAGCTTTCATCAAGTATCGCCTGATTATACATAATATCCTCCTAATGCAAGAAATGGTACAACTTTATTATAGGAAAAATGCTTCGCCACAGTGTATGATGAAGATGGACCTCCAAAAGGCTTATGATTCCAATGCTTGGAGTTTTGTGAAAGAAATCCTTACAGCCTATAAGTTTCCAAGTAAGTTTAATTTTTGGATTAAGGAATGTATTACGACTTGTAGTTTTTTCTTTTTTATAAATAGGGGACTAACAGGCTTCTTTGAAGGGACAGGGGGTTTAAGACAAGGGGATCTTGTTCCCCCTTGTTGTTTGTATTGTGTATGGAATACTTGAATAGGTTGTTTAGATTTAAAACTGTTATAGGAGGTTTTCGGTAACACCCTAAATGTAAAAGATTGCAGATCAAATCTCAGCTTTGCTGATGATTTAATCATCCTCTGCAAAGCAGATTTGTTGATAGTTAAGAAGGTTAAGAAAGTTTTAGATGAATTTTCTGCTGCTACTGGCCTAAAAGCTAATCTAAGAAAATCTAATATGTACTGTGGCGTGTTAGTGATGAAGCTAAACTGGAAATCCAGCAAATAACAGGGTTTAGTAGAGGTTCATTTCCAATGAAGTACCTAGGAGTCCCAATATCTCCTACGAAGTGGAATGCTATGGATTGCCAAGTTTTAGTAGACAAAGTCACTGCTAGGATTAAGTGTTGACTACTAGGCACTTATCCTACACAGGAAGCGTGGTGTTAGTGAACGCATGTTTACTAAATTTGCATACATATTGGGCATCAATTTTTGTAATACCGCAAAGTGTCATAAAACAGATTGTGAGGGTGTGTAGGGACTTTCTTTAGGGGAAAAATGAGGCAGGCAGAGCTCATGCCTTGGTGGCTTGGGATGATATATGTAAACCATTGAAACATGGTGGTTTAAATTTCAAAGAACCTAGTTCATGGAATCAGGCAGCTTTAGGTAAGCAAGTATGGCAATTAGCAGTCAAGAAGGATAACCTCTGGGTTAAATGGTGTCACGAATACTACTTAAAAGGCCAGAATGTATGGAATTATAAAACATCCCTATGGGCGTGATGGTATTGGAAGAGTTTGATGAAAATAAAAGATAGGATGAAGGATGGGCTAGTGCAAGGGAAATGCATAGGGATCAGTTCTGGTGCATACACGACAAAATCTGGTTATATGTGGCTTAGAGGAGAAGGTATACGAATGCAGGAAGCTGGTCTGATCTGGAATAAATACAATATTCCTAAGCATAGTTTTATCCTTTGGTTAGTTATGAGGGGGAGGCTACTTATATCAAACAGGTTACAGAAATTGAATATCATAAGCCAGCCAGTGTTATGTGTTCTCTGCTCAGCTAAAGAGGAAAGCCTTGATCATCTATTCTTTCAGTGCCAATTCCCTAAAGAGCTGTAACAGAATTTGAGAAGATGGATAGGCTGCCCTGTAATACCCGACAATATCTCTGTATGGAAGACTAGGCTGAGAAATATATGGCAGAATTGTCAATGTAAATAGAGAGTACTTTTTAGTTTGTTAGTAGCAGCTGTTTACCAGATCTGGAAGGTGAGGAATAAAGTCCAGCATGGCCATAAATTGATGGAAATTGGAGTTGTGGAGGAACAGATTAGACAAATGCTGAAATGGAGGGTGAGTGCTGTATGTAAGATATACAGACCTAGTGAGAAGATGTTTTTAGCAAAGATAGGCATTGATGTATGAAGTATTGATAGAGTTTTAATGTAATAGTTTTCTGTAGTAGTGTAGAATTAGAGTTGAGTGAATTGTGTAAAGCAGGGTTTTGATGTAGAAACTGGTTTTGTGGCGAAGTTAATACAAATTTAACTTTTCACCGGAAAAAAAGAATGATGCGTTTCAAATGACCAAAATACCCCCAAAGAATGGATTATTTAAAGAATTCGATATTTTTAAACCTATAATAATAAACAAATACGTACTCTAGTAGTGAAAATAAAAAGGGGTAATACACGACAACCACTCGTGATTTTCAAAACCGCACAGGAAATCCCCAATAGTTTAAAAGGCACACAAGAACCCTCTCGTGCTTTGTCGAAATGCGTAAAGCGAGGGAATAAACAAACAATAATGGAGAGTGTAACTCACTCTCTTCAAGATGCAACTGAAATAACCTACAATTAGATCCACCTGAAGGTGCTGGATTGCTTCTAACTTCAGGTCTTTGTCTGCAATATGTCTCATTATTACATCTTTGTTGCTTTTACAGGATTGATTTGGGCAGTATTGGTTGAATGATAGAATCACAGACCTAGTTATATCTAGGAAAAAATGTATAATGTTTCAGACTAAGTGAAAGAGTTGGTAAAAAGTAGAAACTTTCTAGCTAGGTTCTATAAACCGATAACTAAGTCATCTTTTCTAAATGATAGAGATCATTTAACCGAGATACTACGTGAAGCTTCCGTCCTCAAATTGTCTATTTTCTTTTTAACTTCCTTAGTTTTTCGAGTATATTTGCTGTATAAGATGTGTTTTCACTGTTGTTGTTTGAACTCTAACCTGGTTACAGGTTAACACCAGAGATGCAATGATTTTTCAAGGGAAATGGCGGAGAAAGTGGATGTTGAGCAACAAATGGATACCACCAATGCAATCTCCTTCAGAGGGAAGGATGAAAGTGACAATGATACAAATGGTGGAGGCAAAAGGCAAATTAAAATTTGCATCTGAGCAGCTCTATGTTTTATTTCTCCTGCCCCCTCCCACCTCTTCTCTTTTTCAGTCTTCTCTTATCTTATCTTCCACATGGGGGGGAGGGGGAGGAAAGGCCTCTTAGATCTCTGTCTCTAAAATTTCTAAAGTAGCTGAACCTGATGTAAGCTTTTTGATAATCCATCATGACGGTTTTTATTGCGCTCAAATAGCCCACAACATAGTTAGAAGGCTCACAAAGGTCTTGTCGTTTTGTTACAGGAAATTGTGCATCTCATTTTTGTTGAAGGCATTTCTTTGGAGCTAGGTATAGTAATTGCTCACATGTCTTTGTTCAAAAGAATTTCCTGAATAAACTGTCATCAGTTGAAAAGTATGTTAACCATAGTGAACATAGCTTGTGTTAACTCGAAGGAGATTGCATTGGTTCCTCGTAGATTTATGCTATTTAACAACAAAAGAAAGGTATGGGATATTCATTGGGTCCGTTTGGTTCACCGTTAAATGAGATCCATTGCCTCTCAAAACATCCAATTTGGCCCCATTTTCTCCCCTTCGTAGCTTATTTTCTCAAACTGAAAGCCCTCTTTAAATCCCCATGGATGAAGTTGCTAAGGAATTTTCAGTTGCAAAGATGGTTGATGCACGTTTTTCAGGGATCCAATTCAGTAAACTTAAATGAGAAAATTTGATTTCTTAATTGATTTGTGATTGCCACAACTTTGTCTTATGGAAGATTGAAAGTTAGGACCTTTTATGTTTGACAAGGGACTCTCTGTGAAATGCTGGTGATTTATCTAGAAAAGAAGTTCTTACCTTTTTCTCTCTTTATGGAAATAATGTACCGTCGTGGGAATCTCTCCATAAAACTGGCTATATACCTTTTGTACGAATCTTTTAGTTACTACGTTAATTTGGAATCTCTATTTTGTTTTTGGGAGTTAAAATGTGCGAACTATAACTATTCAGTCGAAGAATTTTTGTGGCGTTTGTTGCTTTTGTCTGTTTAGCTCTTCTTGCACATAGACTTTAAAAACGTTGAAAAGTTTAGAGTGGGTTTCATCATAATCTGTAGGTGGTTTTTAGACCGTACATTGATGTAGTTTAAGCCTGATTCTAATAGTTAAAAGTTTTGTTGATCATGTAATTCATGTTACTCAACCTCTTTTTGCGCTTTATTCAGGTTGTTTTATGCCTTCGTGAAATTTAGTGATAGTATTGTTTTCTTCAAATTCATGGTGTCCCATAAACCCTCTTCATCTTTCTCTGTAGCCTCTTATTCCTCTCATAGGTAGGTATTTCCCTTCATGATCCTATTTTCTGAGCTTGCTTATGTTACGCTAGAATTTCTTTCTCTGTTTTGTTTCTTCATTATTTTGATTAGTTGTATCTTCTTGGCAGTGGAGGGAGAGGAAGCGGACAAGGTATGAGAGATGATAGTAATAGGGATAGGCAAAAAGGCCAAGGCCGTAGCGGCGGTGGAGGTGGTGCTTGGAAAGATAAGATTGATGCACTTGGAAGATTCTCTAGAGAAAAACCCTAATCTAGAGTCCATCTCGGTTCCTGATCTCTCATTCCACTGATTGTAATGTCGATGCGTACTATCATTTCTCTTTCTCTGCTTTTCTATATGCAAGTATGAATTTGTATGCAAACCGGGAAACAGATAGCAACGTTGCTGGTTGTTTATGAAAACTAGGAATTTGCCAGGATCCGTGGAATAGGATGGGGATGGGGCGATGGGCAGGAGTGATTTGGATATACAGTATCATCTTCTACCTCCCACTTGATCTCTTCAAGTTTGCCATTAGATATGCTCTCAGTGGAAGAGCTTGGGATAACTTGCTTCAGAACAGGGTTAGTTCATTTCATTTTCTTGCTGTATATTTCAAAGTTAACCTGAACCCTAATAAATTATTGCAGCATAGGGAAAGCCAATTTCTAAGTACTTTAGCTTAGGGAAAGCCATATCGATAGAAAAATATTGTAGCAGTTTGAGATGAGACATAAAATGAATACCATTTTTTCTATTTAGCTCAGATTTTCTTCATTGATTTGCAGATGCCATCTCCATTGCCCAATGGTTAATCCTTATGACCTTGTATGACCTAGGAATAGCTTTCTCCCGTACTTCTATCATAGAAACTATCTGTCCGGAAAACATGGTCAAATTGACAAGTGCTTTCTCTGTCACTAGGAAATAGGGTGAGTAATCTTGACTTGTAGTTGTGGTGCTAATTTTAGATGCTAGAGCATAGCTTTTTGAAGTTCCTTCCGTGAAGGGTGATTGAGATTTTGTGAATGAAATTTGTGAACTACTTGATCAGAAATTTAGTTTCTCCACTTGTAAAAAATTTATTTCTTCCTAGGTCCTAGATACTTTTTCTTATGAATACATGGAAAAATGTACAGGATTAGGCTCTGGTAGAGCATCCGCTGTTTGAAGAGTTCTGCCAGAGAGAGGTGGAAGAATCAGTTAGACAAGGAAATGCTGGTTCAGTTGTTCAGGAAGCTGTCTTACAGGTCTCCAATTGGGGTTTCAAACTTGCTGACCTCAAAGTAAGAAAGAAAAACAAAGGCAAAGATGTATTGATGTTTTTTTTTTTCTGTAGTTTTTTTTTTTCCTCTTCTGTAGTTCTTTTTGTTTAGGTCTCCATGGAAAAATTGAACTAACATCAGCCCATAGATACACAAAAATAGAACTCCAAATGTGTACTAACATTTACCTAACGAGCATGTAATCGCGGAGTAGATATCGGCTAGTACACAACAATACTCCCAACTCTGCCCATCATCTTTTTCCTCTCTCCATGATTCCATCATCTTTCTACATGATCTATCTCTATCTTTTCTTTTTCTAACCAGAAGCTTCTAGCTCCTGTAAATCAGATTTTTTTTCAGGCGCTCTACTTCGAGTTATCGCTACAACGACCTCGACAACCCAAATTATCATCATCATCACTAATTCACTATCAAAACCGTGGCCTTGTCAATTTTGGTTGCAAAAAATTGGGGTTTTCAGCAATTTTGATGGCAAAAAGCAGAGTTGACGACCTGCGGGAGTTTGGGGTTCTCGAATATATTTGTGGCAATGACTAATGATGAATTTTTTTTTGAATTTGGTGGAATATTTGTTTACATAAGATTTTGGATGAGTTTTTCTTCTTCTTTTTTTATAGCTTTTTCGCTAGCATTGATTAGACATTTTATCTACAGTTAGAATGTGGATTTCTTGAAAATGTTAGTTGCCTCAAATTGTTGTAGAAGAATAGTGAGAAAAATGAGAATTTTGATCGTGACTTCGTGTGCTTGAAATGAGTTTCTAGTTTGCCTAGATTTTTATTTTTATTTTTTTTACCAATTTTTTGTTAGCTCTGTTAATCATTTAGTAAAGGCAGAAATGTATTTAAAAAGATAAGAAAACATATTTGAAAAATCAATAATATAGTTCTAAGATGGAAAGAAAAAAGGATATGGAAACTAATGAGGGTGTATAAGTAATTTCGGGGAATTAATCAAATGAGATATGTGAATGAGGGTGTATAAGTAATTTCAAGGGATTCCGTTATTATTCTGCTAGTTGTACTTATCTCGAAAAAATTGGCCGATCTAACCAAAGGCTTACATTCATTGTCAATTCTACCTTATTATTTTTCGATTAGTCAATATTACCCTAAATTATTCAACCGTTAGCCGATTTTATCCAATTGGTCACTTTTCGTTTAAATTAACGGAATTCTGTTAGTTTTAATTACAAAAAACTCTCTAATAGTTTTGAAAATTATAAAAATGACCTTAAAATTTTGTAAAAATAACCAAACAGTCTTTTTACACTTTTTATTTAATTTTTTTTCTATTTTCTATTTATTTTTATTATTTCTCATAGCTATAAAAAGATATTATATGATCTTCTTAAAAAAACTATTTTTTTTAAACACTACTGTGTAAATTTATATATATGTATATTTGTAACTCATGGTTGATTTACATAAACATATTAATTTTTTAATAATATAACTTGACAATAATGATATTAGTTTTTTTAATCCTTTTTTCAATTTAATGAATAATATTTTTTGACTAAAAACCAATTTTTTACAAAAAAGTAAAACATTTAGCATAGATTAAGAATTAATATATTAGTACATTTTAATTTATTACAAATTGAATAAACAAACTATAGATTGTATTATCCAATTCAAAAATTATTAAACTAAAATATAGTGTACAATCTAGTGTTTAGGGTGTTGAGCTTCATGATAGTAGATATAAGATTAATTCTCACCAAGGATTTTTAACCGGGAGAGTGATTTTATTCACATTTATGCATGGTTTACTAAAGGTGAGAGGGTTGAGTTGGATGGTCAGGTGACTTAAGAGGGGAGATGATTATTACTGTGTTCGAGGCCTTAATTCTCACTGGGGCGATCTTTTTTTTTTAAAGCTGGAGTTCATTACTGAAGCATATTTTTTTTATTATTATTAAAAAAAAATTTCCTCCTAAAGTTAGATGATAATATCTCAAAAAAATTATCATGAAATGTTAAACTCTCGTAATGATAAATGTACATATTTTTTATAAAATATTTTGTACCATTTTTTTTTACTTTCTGTTTGTACTTGGCCTTTTAAAGAAAATGTATATTTTAGTTTAATTAATTTTTTAATTTTACAATACAATCTAAATTCTGTTGAATTATATTGTAATATTACATTAAAGTATACCAATAAAAAAAATTTAATCTATGCTAAATTTTTTATTTTTTGTGCAAAATTAGAATTAATTAAATAATCTTATTTTTTAGATTGAAAAAAATAGATTAAAAAAATAATGTCATTACTGTTAAACTATATTATTAGAAACTTAATATGTTTATGTAAATCAACAATGAGTTACGAATATGCATATCTATAAATTTGCACAATAGTGTTTTAAAAATAAATAGTTTTTTTGAAAAGATTATATAATATATTTTTATAGTTATGAGAAATAGTGAAAAGAAATAAAAAACAGAAAAAATTAAATAAAAAGTGAAAAGACTATTTGGTAAATTTTACAAAATTTTGAAGTCATTTTTATAATTTTAAAAACTATTAGGGTATTTTTTGTAATTAAAATTAACAAAACTCCGTTAATTTAAACGAAAATTTTCAAATTGGACAAAATCGGCTAACGGTTGGATAGCTTAAGGTAATATCGACAAACCAAAAAAATAGGGTAAAATTGACAACGCATATCAACTTTTGGGTAGATCGGCCAATTTTTTCCTACTCATCTCCATCTATTTAACACATTTGGGCAAAGCATGAGGGGGTTTTAATGTGCATTATAAACCACCGGGGGTTTTCGTGTGGTTTCCAATAGCATGGGGGGATTGTTATGTATTTTCCCAAATAAAATTGGCACAGAGGAACTCGTGACCACCAAACACCACCACCTTCGAAGTCCTTATTTATATGTAACCAAGCCTTATAATCATAACCTCAGAACGTGCGCCGCTCCTGAAACCCTAGTGTCTCTTTTTTGATCGGATTGCTTCGTAGGCTTACCACATGGGAAAGAACAAGAAGAACAAGAACAAGAACAAGAAGCCTCCTCTCTTGGATTCTACTATTACTGTCCAGGTATTTTTTCCTTTTCATTAGCTTTGGGTATCGATATTGTTCCTCCGTTTATTGAATCTCAGGTGGCACTTTAATTGTTTTTACCGGTTTCTGTTTAGGATCTTACATGTCGAAGTGCTCCGAAAGTAGATCTGGTGTCCCCGTCAAAGTTTGCCGAAGATACTGCTGGGGAATTGCCCGCTGAGAGCTCTAAGCTTGAGCAAGGTTCTGTTGAGGTCTGTCATTCTTTAAAACCGTTTTCTGTTGGTCTAGATTTATTGGATTAGGTTCGAGGTTAAAAATAGGGCGAGAGGAATTCTTGAAGGGACTGTCTTTCCTTTTCTAATCGAGTAGGAGTATTTCTTTTGCCATATTAATTGCTTCATTTTTTATTTATTTTTGGTTCGGGCTGTTGATTTTCAGGACGAGGGGTCGTTGGCAGCTTTTCTGGAGAACAAGATAACTAAAAAGGAGGTTGACGATTTGCTCTTAGAGGTTGATTCCAAGCTTAGTGGAGGATGCTCACTTGAGGTTTGTCATTCTCTAAAATCGTGTTATATTCATTCCGGTTAGCTAATTGAAGATTGTAATTTTTTTTTTATTATCATTATTAAATCGTATAATAATAGTTCAATACGAGGGTGGTAGTACTGGTGTTAATTTGTTCTCTCTGTTTAGATGTCAAAATCATTTCGCTGAATCCTGTTTTAGGTTAAAGGTGATATTGTTACAAGTCTGGCAGCATGTGTTGAGAAGCTGTCGACGGATTTCTATTCTACAGCTACGCAGATTTCAAAGTTCACTAATAGCCTCAGACATAAAGAGGTAATGCATTTCCTGGTAGATCTATATTCCAAATCATCATGCACACTTCTGTCCCTTGAATATATACTGAATATTGAACTTAAATGACAGAATGAATGAATGAATGATGTTCCAATTGTTTGTGTGTGCAGGACCTATCGAGTGAGTTTCTTTTTAAAATTTGGAAAAGCTTAAGTGCTAATGTGGAGGAATGCTCTTCCAGCGGTGGAGAGAATTTTCATGTATGCTATATTAAGTAGCCTTTTCTTCTCTCTTTTGTTTTCATCCCTATTACGACTGTAGTAGTATGTGTTTGTGTATTGTGGATCAAAGATAAGTGTGTGAATCTGGTGTCTAGTTGTTCTAGCTCCAGAGCACGTTTTATGCAAGTTCCTTGTATTAGGTCCTTGATAATTTATTCAAGTTTCTTAGTCCTTTATTAGGAACTAGAGCAACCCGCACGGATGGTTTCTATATTCTGCCCTGTAGTGAATATATATATTTTCGATATATGTTGGTATAAAACATATTAGAAAATCACTGCCATAAATGGAATACTGTGATCAAATGGACTCAGTTAATTTCAAAGTGGTGTAATCATTCTCGGCCGAAAATCTTACAAAACTTGCACCAGAATAATCAAATGAAAATTTCGTGTAAATGTTCATGAAGTCTTGATCTAGAATAAAGTCAAGCAAACGAAACCCAAAGATTTGGTTTTCAAAGTGGAGGAGTTTTATATAAATGTTCACGAAAACTTCCAGAACCGATCCATTATTAAGACTAAGCCTGCGTGAGAAGTTTTTTTGGGTTTACGAGTTGTGATGTTGAGGATTCTCAATGACCATTCGTCAAACCGTCAACCTCATTAAGTACAAAAGCCAAACAATGATCTTGTGATTACAGAAGCCATGTTGTTGCTGCTGCTTTGGATGTTATATACCCAGAAAAACAAAAAGCCAAACAATGATCTTGAGATTACAGAAGCAATGTTGCTGTTGCTGCTTTGGATGTTATATACCCAGAAAAACAAAGATCAAGACTGATTACTCTATATTAGTACTTACATATAAGTAGTTTATATAAGTAGTCTATATTATTATTATTACTCACATGTAAGTTTCTTGGACTAAGATATTAAGGGCTTGTTTGACCAACATTTTGTTTTAGTTTTTAATTTGAGTTTGAAATGTGATTTAAAATGTGAATTGAGATAAAATTAAAAAAGTTGTTTGGGTAATATTTTAAATAAAATTATAATATTTTTAGACTACCATCGGACCACCTCCATCGCCGTCGCCCGGCTGGATTGTGGCTAAATTCCGGCGAGTTGGCCGGAATTCGGCCGGCCGGTCACCGACTGGCGGCGGTCCAACGGCGGCGGTAGGCGGTCCGACGGTGGCAGGTGGTAGTAGAGGTGGACGAAAATTGTGTAAAAATAATTTTTGAAATATTTTTTGAAAGGTAAATTAAAAAGTTGTTTGGATAGTATTGAAATTTTTGTTTGAGAAGTGTTTTAAGAGGTAAAATAAGATAAAATGATAAAATAAAAGTGTCCAAACAAGACCTAAGTATTAATTGGACGATCTCCTCCGTAGGAGATCGAAGGGTTCAATTCACCCAGCCATCTCTAATTTGAGCGGGACAAAATTGTCCATTCACATTTGTTTCCCCAATTCAATTGAAGAGGTCCTACCACTTTCGGTTTTACCCGGGAAAACCCCAAATTACCGAAACAACATCAGTTTTGATGGGTATAAAATCTTAAAACGCCGGCTAATTCTTCTACTCTCCGCCGTTCCATCGGGTTAAACGATATTTTCCATCTCTAGAACTCGACGATTTTGCCGCTTTCGTCGCGCCTATTAGAATTGTAATAGGTTTCATCCGTACAAGAACCTCGACAACCTTCAATCAACGCCCTGGATCGGCCGCCGTTTTGCCCCCTTCCATTGTTTCTTTGTCAAGGCACTTTTGGATCCTCCTCCAACAAGCTCCTTAAAATCGTGGTATGCTCTCTTTCCTTTTTCTTTTTTCGGCCTTTCAATTTCGTAATTTCCTGATGGAAGCGTTGGTTTTTTGCATCATGAGGTTGTGATCTATTTTAAGATTCGTGTATTTTTCTTCTCCGATTGTCTACCTTAGCTCATTTGATATATCACCGGAATGTGAAAAGGACGATTATAATTATTTCTTTTTTTGAATGTTATTGCGTGGGATTCTTAGTTCCTGGATACCAGAAGCATGGGGATATTCGAGCCCTTTGGGGCAATTGGATACATCGCGAATAATGTGCCTTTCTTTGTCAAGAGGCTCGGGGTGGAAATCTTGGCCACTGTCAACGTTGGCAAAGCCTGGCAAATGTGCAATGTAATTCCTCTTGGTTTTCATCAGTTTTTAACTAGAAAATCTGGTTTTGGAGTTTTTTCTTTTTTTTAAAATTTTTTTAATCAGGTAAGCTCTCTCTTTCTCTCCCGTCGAGAATCTGTGCATTATTTTAATGAGTTAAATTGTTCTGTTTCTTGCAGTGAAATAAGCTGAAATTGGTGCTTGCTGGTAAGTCTTAATTTCAGTATTTGCTCTTGATTCTTATTCTTTTGGTGGATTTCTTATGTGTTTTTTCCCGCAGTTATTGTGGTTTATTTTGGATTATTATAAGTTAATTTTATGAATTTTGCCGTGGTGAACATTGTGGATTTGTCTTTGTACTTACTTTCATTATGTGCTTAGGGAATCATGGAAGAAGAGCATGTGTGTTTGTTTGCCTTCTGAAATGATTCTAAGAGGAAATTTGCGGGGAAATGGCTTTCTAAGAAAGGTGGGAATGTTGATCTTTAGAAACAAATTGTTTAATTTTGCTTCCAGGATTAGCCATTTATGTTTTAAGATGTGTGGTTTCCTTGCATTCCTGAACTGGTCAAGGATTTTTCAATTTTTGATTTAAGCAAAAATGTCAATTTTTCTGTGTTAAGTATAATATCTTGACCCTCCTTCTCAGCATAGTGCAGATAAAAGCGCAGTCATGTAGCTGTTAAACATGCTAACTGGTGATACTTTTGTTGAAGGTCCTGAAGATACGAGCTCTTGCTTCTTATCGTTACTACACAATTGCTACGTATGGCAATCATAATTGCAGTTTTTACATAATTCTTCCAATACATTCATTTTGGGATAGAGAACAAGGTTATCACATGTACGTATCTTTCTCTTGGAACACTAGAAGGAAAATTCATGTTTGGCATTTGGCAAAAGCTTCTAGTAGTCGTAGTTTACAAAATGATTGATGTAACTTTTCTGGAGTTGGAAGAAATCCATTCTTACCCAAAATTTTCCGGTGATAATTTTGAAGTTGTTTGGACACATATCTCTCTCAATGACCCAACTCAATCTGGTTTTACTAAGCTTAAATTATAAACAAATAATAATCGAGTAAAAGAACGAAAACATCTTTGATGAGAATAATCCATTTGTCAATAACACTATCAAATCTAGTGATCACATTAACTACCATCAATAATCAATGTGAATCTTTCACAGTTTTACTTATGTAACTTCTAGTCATGGAAATAACATCTTGCAGGTTGAAATTCCCCATATCTTACATATATTTCATTAGGATAGATACTCTCCATTCCAAAATAAGTGTCGTTCTACACTTTGCACATAATTTAAGAAACTCTTAAATGGGGTAATAAAATTATTTGAATATCCTCAACCAATCCCATTATAAAATTGTCCACCAATAGCATCAACTCTGGTCCACCAATAGCATCAACTCTTTTGAGGGTAATTTTGAAAATTTTTGAAAACTTTTGACAAAAAGTGCATTGAAATGTGAGAACGACACTTATTTTGTAATTTCTCTATTTTGTTAAAACGACACTTATTTTGGAATGGAGGGAATATTTATTAGTTTGAGTGTAAATTTTTAATGTAAAATAGTTAATGTTATAATAATTTTATCTTAATCTTTTACCTCGGGTTAATTTTATATTAAATCTTTATCAACTAATATGACATGTAACATATATCGGAACTTCTAATCCCACCGCCATCCCACTTCCACAATTCATTGCCGCCGTAAGATCTTCATACCCTATTTCCGCCGGCGTTGAATCATTTACGGCGTAAGTATCTCCAAACCATATGCCCTGATGCCCTGAGATTATCTTCACCGGTAATTATTCCGATGTTGTTGACCTTAATAGTAAAAAGCATCTGGACCAATATGATTCCGGCTTCCCATATATTTGGATCAAAAGGGTATTACTCCCGCGATTCTATTATGGGTTTGAGTCTCGATCTTTCCCAATAAGATCACTGACGATGATACCTGCCGGAAATTGAATGTTCCATCTCCGGACTATTATTCGGCGAAAATTGAATGTTTTGGTGAATTTGGTGGTCGGAAGAAGTTGATGACCACTTGAAGTTGATGTAGGTGATAGGATGGTAGTGCGTGGATCAAACTTTGGTGATGAATATGGTGGAAAGAAGTGAGCATGAGGAGGTTGCCGGTGGTGTAGGTTTTGTGGTCTCGGCGGACGTTCGGTTGTTGTGAGTACTTCGTGGTCAAAACTTCAAAAACAGAATCCCATCCATCTTAGAAAACAATGGTGGGATAGCTTTTTCTATTTTTTCCGGGTAAATAGGTAAGGTACGTTTATTTATTTATTCATGATAAAGTAAACTAATATAATCTCTTCCACTATTCTCAAATTAAACTATTAATATTTCTTATTTTAACCATAATGATAATTACTAATTAAATACCATGAATTAAAAACCATATTATACGGATTGATGATAAGTCACACATATCAATATAAAAGTCTCTTTCCTAATATTTTTTTCAAATACATCAACAAAAGGAAATAATCATAATTTTGAAATTTGAATAATAACGATAAATAAGGTTAGTATTGTATATGCCATTTAATAAAATTTTCAAACAAAATGAACTTCATAATTCCCATTTTAAACTATCAAAATCATCACAAATTAGGGATATGATGTTGATGATTATGAAAAGATAAATTACAATTAATTAATGTGATAATATATATGCTTATCGTGGCAACAAAGTGAAAACCTAATCCACTATATATATATATATAACCTATCTTGTGGATGCTTTCACCGTATAGCTCAATCTTGTTCATCCATGAGGCCAGCTGTGCTGCTGCAATTCGTTCCAAAAAGCATCGTCTACACGGCGCAGCTTTGCGGCTGGCCATCAATGCCAAAATCCCCCTGATACCTAACTATTGATTATTGACAGAAAAATCGCAAGGTCACTAGACCATCGAGAATATCAAAAGGCAGAGATAATTTGTTCCTTACCCTCATCTTGGCATCGCCTTTGTCCTCTCCTCATCACCCTGTTGTTTTAGGAAAAAAGGATGCTACTCAATTCATTAAACCCTTTTATTTTAAGTTTATTTATTTTTACATATTATGATAAATAGTTTGATAGTTGATTCGTGCTTTGATTTGGATAGGTAAGCACGACAATCTGATATATTGTGATCAGAAATTGATTAGTACAGATCCAATACTTCAATATGTAATTCGATCAAAATCATTGATTAATTCTATCGCGGGTTTTTCCTTCTAAAAAATCAGCTTCACTTCCATCATTGATTGGGGTACTTCTTGAAAGTATCCAATACTCAGTGATGACTTTCTGCATTTGTGGGTAGTTTAGTAATTTATGTTTTTGTTAATTCTATTAGTATTGTTGATTCCACAGATTATAATTCATGGAGATATGTTTTTGCAATTTGAATCAAGAATTCGGGACCTTATTCATTGCAGGGGAAATTCTTTTTCTTTTTTTTTTTTTTGTGAAAGTAATTTCAATTTTTTGAATGCATAATATATTTCTTTTTTTTAGTTGATAATGTGGGTTTTTAAATCCTCATAGTTTTGGCTTTATGAGTTACATCAGAGGATTCAATTGTTTACATTAATTCCAGAGTGCAGCCTTTTTCTCTAATAGATTTTACCAGATTGTTTTTATTCTTTGGTTGATGTTCTACGATTTCTTTGCAGGGTAATAAGAGATCAGGGTCATAGTTTTCTCTCTTTTTTTATTGGACTAGCTACAATTATTTAATGATGATAGAGCTTCTGTTGTTAGTCATGTATTTTTTTTTCGATTATTTTCATTAAAATCTATATTCAACCCTATAAATTAAACATTTTAGTTATAGTCAATCCTATTTAAAATTTATCAAAGCATTTGTTTGATATTTGAAAATGAATAAAATTAACTGTTATAATGCCAATAATATATTTGATTTATAATTTAAAAACGAACTAATGAAATCTTCATGACAAACTGGTGACATTTTGAACTTAAAACAGAAAAACATTTAACATTTAAGTTCCCCGATTTTTAATTTGTTTTGATAATTAATATAGAGATTTTTGTACATTTTCTTTTAAAAATTACTCTTTTTTTATGATTCGAGTGAGAATTGAATCCTCGACGTTTTTTCAAATGAAATTATATATTTGATTAGATTTATGGACCATTTATATTAAAATCTTCATGGAGACTTTAATATTATTTAAACTATAACACAATAAAAACTAAATCTTGCGCGGGTACAGTACTAGTATAATAGAGAATATTAATATGATGCTGGAACCAGATATATTGTTGTGTAAACTCTCAATCCAATTCCAAGAAGTATACCTTATCAAAAATATTGATAGATGATGGTGTACGTCTGAGACCACACCTGAATGCTCGGCAGTTGGAAAATACATCAGGTCAACCACACGAATGAGACAAGCAAATTAAAAGCGTTTTTACTCATGAAATTGAGATTTCCTCCCCTAGAAACGGAGGGGGGTATCCGATTGAGACAAGTTTGTCTTTCAGTCTTTGTAGGTATGCTGTTCACTTCCTTGATGAAATTTTAACACTTTCGATTCGATTAATTAAAAGGGCATAATGCAAGAAACTTCACTCCCAATAAAGGGCCAAGACTGAATAAATATCAAGAACCTATAATACAAGGAACCAACCCTACTAAATTCAATATTGTCAAGGAGTGAAAACAAAAGAGCACAAAATAGAGCATACATGAAAATTCACTGTCCACAATAAATAGAGCTCTCCCCCATATTAGCAACAGATTCCTCCTGACCTTTCAAAGTAAGACTCCTGCGGAAGCGGTCCTGTATACAAGCAATTGGAACATTATTCTTTCAGACAATCATTAAGCACAATATTCGTATGTATTTAAGGGGCAAAAGTATGTACGCATCATCGGGAATATAGATCTACCGGGGAAAGCATTACCTGAGTTGTCCTGAGTTGTCTTAGTCTGACTCTATCGGCGACCTTCAAAACATCCAGAGTTATATCATAGAAATCCTCAGACAGCTTCTTGATACATGCTACCAGACTGGCAATCATAGCATCTATATCCTAATAGGATTCAAGAAATCAGAAGAACATTAAACAGAGACCAAATTAACCCCACCCTCGTATCAAACGTTTCTAAGATTCAATAATTGAAAAAGAAATACTATCTTTAATGAGAAAACCGGAATGAACAGAACATGATTTAAGAAAGAATCACAAACCTCAACAGAGCATTCTTCTAGACGCTTAGAATGTACCCTTGAGAGTAATTCGTGAACCTCCTTTCTAGATATCATCTTCCACCTCTGAAAATCGATATCCCAAACAAAAATAATAATAATAATTAAAATGGCAAAAGAAATATTAGATTAAAAAAAAGACAGTACCTTCAAGAATCCCTTTTGCCCTTTTTTGACCTAGAATCGAATACAATAGATCTAGACCAATAGAAAACGGTTTGAAAGAATCACAGACCTCAGTAGAACCTTGCTTCCGCTTAATGATATCAGGGCCATACAACAGATCTATGCTCGGACCCCGTCTCACATAATCAAGATCCTAAACAAGAAAAGGTAAAAACAATTATGGTCACCTGATTCAATAAAGGGCAAACTATTCTAAGAGGAGCATAAAAAGATACCCCAAGCTAGTGAAAAGGAAAAAACACCTCCATAGTAAGCATACGATCACAGAGAATACGATCACAGAGAGGAGGCCCCTCAATCTTGTTCCTCTTCTTGTTCTTCTTTCTCTGGTTCTTCTTGTTGTTCCCCATTTGGGAAGCCTCCGAAGCAATCCGATCAGAAAAGAGAGATTAGGGTTTCAGAAATCTCTCGACTGCGGCGCAAGTTCTCAAGATATAATGAGGCTGGTTGGATTGGGCGTATAATGACTACGAAAGTGGTGGTGTTTGGTTTGGTCTCGCGTTCCTCTTCGGATGAGTTGGCTCGGCCTCTTATCACTTTAAGTTTTACCCTATCTCTCAATTTGGAATTTCATTGTTTTTCTTTTTAACCGGAAATTTCACTCTTAGTATAATTAAACTAAAAAATAAAAAATTAAACTGAACAATTATTTCAGAACGAAAGAAATACTATTTATTCAGGTTAGCGATAACCTCCAGAGCAGAAACGATTATCACAGACTAATTATTTTTTAGTTAAAACCTTATGACACTAACACTTTAGACCACGAATGATGAATTCTAACTCCTCAAAACTCTCGAAAAGAACCAAAAAGGAAAGTTGAAGATTTGAAGGGAAAAAAAAGAGAGGAAAGAATGAGAACTCAAAGAGAGTTGGAGAGAACTTGTGAATTAGAATTCAAAATTTTTCATGCTTTATAATGAGTGGTTTGAGGTATCTATAGTTTTTTTTTTTTTTTGGAACGGTACCTGTATATTAATGTAAAGCACCTAAACTATTACAAAGTTGTTTAGCATAAGCTAGATTATGAAGTTCGCTAACATAATTTCTACTAACCTTAATTAAAATACAAAATTGCAAAGTAGATATTAGACTACGTAGTTGAGAAGCCACTCTTTGTGCTTCACTGGGGAACCGATTCACAGGTAGCTTTGTAGTTAATAATTCACAATTAGTTTGCACTAGCACATTCTGTAAACCAAGTGTTGATGCTTCTTGAAAAGTAGCTAGGCATGTCATTGCCTCCGCTTGAAAGGCTGATAAAGATGCCAGTGATATAGGTTTAGTTTGCAAAAGGAGTCTTGTTATTGTCTTGATTTTCCAGACACCAGCCGCATTTCTAGTACTGGGATGAAAGGAGCCATCGAAGGAAATAACAATTTGATGATCTTGGGACCTGGAATTTGGTGTGGCTGAAGGCTGCATGGATCATGGATGCCAATCTTAAGAGATTTGCCTTATGTTCTTCAATATCCTGTTTGCTAAGTCTCCAGGACCAAACTGGATCCATACTTTCATTACGCCAAACCTTATCATTCCTTTCAATCCATATTTTCCAGAAGATCAAGAGGAAGAGATCTAGATCATCCGCTGAAGGAGACGTCTATATCCAACAAACAAACCATTCCAGTAAAGACTGATAATTCCCATCCAATATAGATTGGAAAGTAAGATAAGCAAAACTCCAGATCGCTTGAGAGATTGGGCATTTAAAAAATAGGCGGAGGTTGTCTTCAATCTGAGTAAAGCATCTTGGACATAGTGAATCCATTTGTACTCGTCTTTTTTTTAAACCTTCTCTAGAGGGAAGAGCATATTTAAAGCTGCCCGCCAAAAAAGTAGTTTGTGTTTTTGTTGAACTCTGGAATTGCGTAGTTTCTTCCATGCAAGGATTTCTCTCTGTTGCAAACGTTGGGCCTAAGATGAATTATACTCTGTTGCATTCAGGCAATGTGATATCCCGATTGCACCGTATAATTTCCATGAGATGTATACACCCAAGCAAGCTTATCATTCTATGTGTTCCTGGTTGAATCAATGAAGATTCCAGTTATATACGGAATGATATGATCTGGGAATATGGTCCTCAAGAATGAAACTTTTCATTGGCCATCTGATCAAATGAGATCCCTGACTATAAGATTAGAATGTCTTGCGAGAAAAAAGTTCCTTTGAATTGGATTTACTTGATTTGGAATCCAATCATCCGCAATATGTATATTTATTCCAGAAACCACACTTTGTATTATGATGTAGTAACTTTTTGCTCCGGAGGATACTTTTGTAGCCCCATGTTGCATTACTTAGTGAAGAATTTTGAGGAAAAGAGTTTGTTTAGCAATACTTGGCTCTATATACTTTGAATAGCAGTGAATCTGGTTGGGAGAGGATCTTTCAGGTGTAGTTTGCCAATAATGCTTGATTAAATTCCTGTGTAGCTTTCAGCCCTAGTCCTCCATGAAACATGGATTTGGAGATTTTATTCTTTGATCGCCAATGGATGCCTTTATTTCTGGATTCACCTTTCAAGATGAAGTTGCTAATGATGCTATCAGCTGTACACAGGGTTGATGCTCGGAGTTTGAACACTCCCATTGGATACACTAACATGGCAGAAAATGTGGACTTAGCTAGGGTAACTTGTCCTGTAAAAGTGAGAAGTTTTTTCTTCCAAGCTGCAAATCCATTAGTCAACCTAGCTGTAAAGCCTTTGAAAATTTCTTTCTTCTTTTCTTTAAAATCTAGGGAAAGGCCTAAATACTTGCTAGGGAAGGCACCCTCAGATATTTTGGTAGATGAATGTATGAAATTCTTCATGTGTAAAGAAGTGTTTGGGCTTATGAGAATCGAGGATTTGTTATAATTGATTTTCTTACCTGAGTAGGGTGCATGCATTTCAATTATACCTGTAAGAGTTTAAATTGGCTCATCTGTGCATTTGACGAAAAATAGATTGTCGTCTGCATACATCAAGTGGCTAATCAGTGGAGCTTGTCTGCTAATTTTAATACCAAGGCCTGAAAATGTCTGGATTTCTGCTATGACAGTGGAAGAAAGAACTTGCTGGCATAAGATAAATAAGTACAGGGACAATGGACATCCTTGTCTTTAACCTCTTTTTGGACAAATAGGAAAGCCCTTCGTAATTAACCTGAATGGAATAGACACTATGGTGACACATAACATGATGAGCTTGATGATACGTATTGGGAATCCAATTCTTGTAAGAACTGCCTCTAGGAATGACCAGGAAACCCGATCATAAGTCTTACTCATATCAAGTTTTATAGCAGCCAGACTCAAATCTCCCTCTTTCTTGTTGATATGTTCAATGACCTCATGTGCCAGGAGAATATTTTCACTAATATTTCTACTTGGAACAAAGCCAATATGGAATTCATCAATAAGATCTGGAATGATGGCTTTCAGCCTTGTGGTGATCATTTTAGTGATGACCTTGTATTTCACGTTGCACAGACTTATTGGACAAAAATCAGCTGGAGTGGCTAGGTTTCCTATAAGTCTTATAGAAGCTAACAGGCATACCATCTGGACTTGGTACTTTCCAAGGAGCCATCTGATTAATCGTGTCCATATCTCTGTTGATGTAAAAGGATGAGTCATAACTTGTACCTGAGACGATGTTAGAACCTCCTGTACATTTTACAGCAGTTGGACCATGAAGGGAAAACCCATAGTTGGTAGAGAACGATATTGTGTCTTAGAGTAAATATCCTGAAAATGATATTGTAAAAGGTTACCAATTTGGTCAGAGTCTTGAACCCAACAACCATTTTGATCTTGTAACTCTGTTATCCAATTAGTACTCCTTCTCTTGGTGGCCCACTTATGAAAAAACTTAGTGTTCTTATCTCCCTGTAGGGGTCATATCAGCTTGGATCTTTGATGTGAGTAGTCATGCTGATGTTGAATGGTTTCTTCTAGTTCTAACTTTTTGCCTTGAACTTGGGAGAACATGTAAGGATCATCTGGTAAAGTTTTCAATTGCAATTGCAAGGTAGCTAGTTGGTTTGTAAGTTTAGCTACAAGCTTATCAAGATTGCCAAACTGATCCTTACTCCAGTTATGAAGACTGACCAGGCTAGATTTCAGTTGATGAGAGAGTTTTCTTGCTTATTTTGGATTTGTAAAGTACCTTGAGTCCAGGATGATTGAACCAAAGTTTAACTGGGACGCTTAGCCCAAAACTGTTCGAATTTATGATTCTTCATTGGTGTTTGCTTATTCTCTTTGATCTAGACAAAGATGGGAGCATGATCAAAAACCATGATGGGAAGGTTTCTAATTACCGTTTTTGAAAATCTTACAAGCTATTGTCTATTGAAAAAAGCTCTGTCAAGCCTTTCTTAAATGGCCTCTTGATGTTGTCTCTTATTTGTCGAAGTATACCAGCAACTAGTATGAGGAAGTTCTTCCAGATCATTGTTGGACATGAATTGTTGAATAGGTCTAGTGTCTTGCTCTCTAACTAATCTACCACCATTTTTATCTATCTGACTAACTACCTGATTAAAGTCTCCGAATACAACCATAGGGTAATTCAAGCTGCTGAGTTTGATATGTAATTGAGACCAAAATTTGGTCCTACCTTGACGAGAAGGCAGACCTTACAACAAAACACCTATCCACTTAGCCCCTAAGAGTTCTTTACTTTAACTACTATTACATTCGCATCATCCTGCACAACATCTAATTTCACGGCATTTAACCATAGAGTTAATCCACCACTAGAGCCTATCGAGTCTATTACAAAAGAGTTACTAAAAGTAGTAGATTCTTGCCAAAGTTCCATAGTCTTAGAGTTTGTCCTAGTTTCCATTAAAAACAATAGAACAGGCTTATAATGCATAATAAATCTACTTAAACATTGCTTTGTAGAAGCATTGTTGATGCCTCTACAATTCCAAGAATACTCATGATGGTGAAGACGGTTGATCTGTTACAACCATCGCAAACCCATTCAGCTTGTCAGCTTGCTCTTGCACTTGCATGACTTGACTGCTTCCAGCTTCAACTATCAGTGGCTTCCTTAACAACATTGTCATCTTTTTCCCTGTTCTCGTATGAACCTCATCTGATTCTGATGAAGCCCTGTTCCCGCTATTAATGGAAGCCTCATAGTCAAGATCAAAGTCACTGTCAACTTCCATGCGCCATGCAAGGGAGGGTTGCTTGTTGGACTTTCCGTTCTTCTTAGCTCTCTTCTTACAAACCTGTTGTTGCGAGGTACAACTATTTGATAGAAAGATGGTAGTTATGTCTCTGATGTTGCTCTACGGATGTTCATCTTCCCAGATTCCTCATCACTAGACCAACCTGATCCCAGTGGACTACTTGATCCAGAACAGCCATTGACCACATCTTGTTTCTGACTCTTCTTGAACCATCTTCCGCTAGTTTTAAGAGATGAACCTGTTCTAGACTTAGATTCACTAGACCCTCCAAAGAGAAGTAAACAGCTCTATTCATCTCCCTAGATAGACTAAAATCTAGAATAGAGCTACTAGAAAGGATACCGTTAAAAATAGAGGTGGGTGATAAGTCTTGATATGGAGGGTAATCCGACGGATTAGGAACAAAAACATTAGGAACATGACTTGCGTATGACAACATGTCCTTATCATGAGGAGTTTTAGGGATAGCATAGAAAAAGGCAGGAATATGAATCTGACTAGAAGACTCAAAAATCAACAAATCATCTGTTTCATAAAAAGTAGAAGGAAGAGAATGAAAGTTACCATAAAAAGAGCTAGAGTCATCCTGGTAAAGATCCTCCATATCAACCCTCTGTTCTCTAACTTTGGAATCTAAGTCCTCCATTGCTGCTGGTGCTGCCATTCTACTTGAATCATAATAAATAGTTGATATAGCACCAGATGGACCAGTGATATGATATGATGGAAGCAAGTCATTCCATGTCTGAAGGTCATCGTTATAAAAATAATCGGCATTAATATCAGCTTGATAATCAAGATCATCGCGATCTTAGTTCTCGTTATCATCTTCATCCCCTTGATCACTGTTTCCATCATTTTCACTGGGTGGCGGACTTGGAAACCAAGGCACAAGCTCGTCTTCCTCCAATTCAGTGATAGTAAAACCATCCTAAATATAGTGCTCTGGGGCCGTTGCATAAAAATGAGCCATTTGCTCTGCCTTAAACTTTAGAATTCTGGTACAGGGTTTCTGCTTGTGTGCATCTGCTAAAAACTAGTGTAAAGCGGCTTTGTGACATCAATTAACATAGGAGTATCAAACTTGGCCGCTTTTGCCGAAAAAAATTATCTAGAAATTGTTCTAAAGCATTTGGTTCTAACATATAACATCTCTGATTTGGGTGGCTTAATCAACCAAATCTTTTATAGTATTTATGCATTTGTTTATACTTGCACATAATTTTGCCTAATTTCCCATTCCTTTTGGTAAAATGAAAACAAGGGGTTAAAGGATCCCCATGATTCAGCCATACCTTTGTCCTGACATAAGTAGCCTTCCTTAAAGAGAAAAATCTCTTTTGATAAGAGCCACATCTCCAACTCTGCTTGCAACATCTGCAACCCCTTCATCATTGAGATTGGAACTCCATGCATGCGAACCCAGATACTGAATTTGTCAATTCTGATGCTATCTAACGCCAAGTCCTTGTGATCATAACAGCTCTGAGAATAGAAAGACCACCCTTCAGAACATATGGCCCATTATCTAGTACCATCAAGAGATCAGATCTGGATAGAAACTTGATGATAAGAAAGTTGTGGTCATAGAGTAAGACCCTTGTATACATTGGCTAGTTATCAGTGAGATACTTTTGCATGGCCCGATCATTCACTTCATGATCATTAATAGGATATCCCAGCAAAAAAAGTTGAAGATTGTCTCTTGATAAGCTGGTAGCGGCATCAGAGATTTTCATGTTACTGTTGCGAAGATAAGGCAGAGCAATAGAACGAGGATCTATGTCAACACCCATTCTGAAGTCATGGTCTTCTTTAGAGAACTCTGAACCTTGAACTGACATGACAGTCACCAAATCTTTATCCATTGCATGCCAATGTCTCATGATTAAATAAAGAAAGGTTGTATCAAAGCCAAGTGAAAGATGAATGGAAAATTGAATTGAGAACTCAGAAGGGTTCAGATCTAAGTTCCAAAAAAAAGAAGACAAAAGGAATATTGAGAAAGGAATGAACATAAAAGTAAATGAAGTCGGAGGAATAATTGCATGACTCCTTGAGCCGTGCAATGAATGTTGAAGCAGCTAAAAAGGTAAAAGCCTTTTGAATAAAATCTGTGTACTTTAATGTTCCAACACCTGGGAAAGTACCACTACAACTTTCGGAGTTTTCATAAATAACTACTAAGAAACAAAAGAGAAGATTTTTTTGTTGATGTTGGAAGTTAAAAGTTGGATTTAAAGAACTATAATATTTATTTTATTAAATAAATCTAATCATGGTGGAAGAAGGAACTGATTTGCATGGCCTCTATATGGCAACAAGGTCATGGAAAGAGTGCCAATTTGATAGTAAATCTTGTTTTGGGAAATGGATAAAGTAAAACAAGGTGTTGAATTTGGAGGAATTAATGAAAGGTGGTTTTCTGAGATTGGAGATTATGAGGGTTTTGAAGGAGGACAAAGCTGGCCAAGGAAGACAACAACTTGCAAATTGAGCAAGTTGCTGAATAAACAAAGACTTCAGCTACTGCAAGTTGCCTCCTCCTCTCTGCTGCCCAGAAGAAAAGCAAGAAAAAGCAACCAATCCAAGCCTCTCCAATTCTCTACAAATAGAATAGCCAATAACAGTTGTAAAAGAATAGATTGGGTAGTTAGAATCAGTTAAAAAGACAAGTAGTTAGTTAGTTGGATAGAAAACAGAGTAGCAGTTGCAGTTGGAAGAGTAGACTATCACTCGGACAAGTGACAAAGTACACTTCCCACATTGAAGCAGACATAATCAGCCCTGCTGCTACTCTCATCTTTCTATCCTCTAACCTTTTGCCTATTCATATGTTATCTTTTGTACTCAGTTGCTTTATGTTTAACTCAATAAACATGAGAAGCTAAACTCAGTTAAGGGTCTAATCCCGACTATCTATATGTGAAGGTTTTAATTTAGTTTCTTATATGATTATGTGTTCCTAGTTTCAGTGCTTTAATTAACCTTTTAGTTAGACTGATCAACTAGCTATATGTGCTTGCATAATTATGGAATCCTAAGAGGCTGAACATAGTTTTAGAACGGCTTAAACTAGTCTATGACCAAGGAGACAGCTTTGACTGAAATCCTTTGGTTTCAATCATCAATGAGAGTTAGTTGATTAGCATAGGTGGTCAATGAGGCTTAGGAACTTAATGGCTTGGTTTAATGAATAATTATCACTGGAAGAGAGGTAATTTGGTTAAGTTGGGGCTCTTTACTGGTAACGAAGGGGAAGGTAAGGAATTAATGTGAATGATCAAGCAATGAATCATAGGTAATAAGGACTATAATGAATCAAAACCGGATCATATAGATAGGAAGGTGGATGACCCTTCTACTATCTCACTCTGGCAAGTGACTATTCTCACTCTCTCAAGTGACAATTTTTTCAATTTATTTTTCTCTGCTTGCACACTAATCAGATTTTAAGTAGTTCATTGTTGTCTCTGTG
The DNA here is from genome assembly GCA_949775105.1 of Oldenlandia corymbosa var. corymbosa. Lineage (NCBI taxonomy): Eukaryota > Viridiplantae > Streptophyta > Magnoliopsida > Gentianales > Rubiaceae > Oldenlandia > Oldenlandia corymbosa. The sequence continues at coordinate 34,321,163 of OX459118.1, read as the reverse complement.
GATCGACCCTACTTACCACTAGCTTATAATTTTAAGTAGGTATTTATTTCTTATAGGAGGTGTCAACGACCGCCCCACCGAAAGTGGCGCCGTTGCCGGGGAGGGGGTTAAAAATCCTTAAAATCTTTATTGTTATTTCTTTCCTCTTTTCTTAGCTTTCTACTTTTACTCACACTTTCAATCACACTTCATATTTCTATATTATTAACATCACGCTCAACTTCTGGTTTATGACAAGAAACAATCCATCTGGAGAGCTGATTTTTTATCCAGAAATTAAAGCCATGGTAAGAAAATTAAAAACCTGCAAAGGAAAGAAGATGTTGCTAGCATTCTAGAAGAATATCAGAAGCCAATGACAGAAGTAGTAGTAGAGCCAAATGAAGTCAGAGAAGGAGAGCTACAACCAGTTCAACCTAGATTTCTCCGAGATGACTTTGTACCACAGGAGGAGGAAGTTTAGACTCCATTGGTATACAATGATGTAGAGGTAGAGAATTTTGAACTAAAGACTCAAATGATTCAACAGGTGCAAGCTGCTTGTCCCTTCTATGGACTACCCAGTGAAGATCCTAATGAGCACATTAGGAAGTTTGTGAGACTGAACATCAGATTCAAAATACAAGGTTTGTCAAAGGATGAGGTATACTTAAGACTGTTTTCATTCACACTACAGGATATAGCCGCAAAATAGTTGGATACTCTGCCCAACAACTCAATCAACTCCTGGACCGGTCTCAGACAAGCATTCCTCACAAAACTTCTTCCAACCTGTCTGCTGCTCCAAGATCAGCCATCATGACTTTCCAGCAACATGGGACAGAAACTTTTTATGAGGCCTGGGAAAAGTTTAAGGACCTATTAAGGAAATTTCCTCAGCATGGCTTGACAAACCAATGCAACTCTGCATTTTCTACAATGAATTGCAATAAGCTTCCAGAGAATCACTTGATTCATCATCTGGAGAAGCATTCATGCTAAAACTAGTAGATGAAGCAATCCGGCTGGTAGAAAATATGTGTGCTAATCATTTTAGGTGGCAAAAGGAGCCTGGAGCTACAGCTAAGAAAGCAGGTGTATTGGAGCTTGATGCTACAACTCACTTGCAAGCACATATGGCGCCTATCACTAGTGAGATATCAAAGCTAATAGCTAACATCTACAAGCCCAAGGCAGATGTCTATGAGATTTGCACAGGATCTCACAACAGCTCTACATGTCAACCAACCATGGAAGAAGTCCAATTCACGAGGCAAGAAAATGACAAAGGAGGCTTCAATAATTACAACAATTGGAGGCCTCAGCAGAATAACAACTGGAACAACTAGCAATCGAGCTACCGAAGACTAGCTCAACCTCCTGGTTTTCAAAATTAACCATTCAGAGTCAAGGAGGATGACTGGATTAAGGTTGGTAATGTTCTTGCAAGTCTGGATGCAACTGTCAAGGATATGCAGAACCAAGTGGCAGATGGCAAGAAGGATACCAGATAGACCTGCTGGATCACTTCCAAGTGACACGCTGGGAAATCCTAAAAGGAAAGAAGCACACAACTCTGCACAAAAATTAGAGAGGCGACACAACGATGTGCTGAAACTGCAGGAATCAAAGCAAGGAAACCACACAGTCCGTCATGGGACTATAAACCAATGTGCTACTTGGGAGGCAACCCAAGGTAAGTTATTTTGCTCTTCTTAAATTTAATTATCTTTTTGTCAATTAAGCAATCTGTTGTCAGCAATCAGAAAGAGTGGCAGCACTCCTATAAAAAATTTTCAGGTGAATAGTTTAGATCATTTGACTCAAGTGCCTTGTTGAATATGATGAAGTAGCAACACTTCAGTCCAAATACCTAAACACCAGGGAAAATTGATTGGTCATCTCACTTAGGTGAGTGAGGAATGCACTTTCGCGAGTAAGATGATTGACCAACAAGAACCGGAAATTTAACATGCACCCATTGTTTTGATTTGAGGAAGTAAGAAGGAGGGAGTTGTTGAAATTAGAAAACACAGTCAGCTGATCACTTGGGCAAGTGACATCTACAACTCGCGCAAGTGAGAAGTCTAACTGAGAACGACCAAAGTCAAAATCCCCCAAATTTGCTCTACTTCTTAATAACCCAAAAAGGGAGAAAATTCATTTTCAAAACTCCTATGTGATTGGTGGGAAGAAGAGTCATGAATAAATGACACGGGAGGAATAAAAACATCTCTTCTTTTATGAAATTGCAAGCCACACCCCCATAAACTTGACACTCTTCCCATATTCACATCTCCCACTTCATCTTCCCAAAACCATCTCCTCTACTAATAAATACATCCCTAAACCACAACTGGAGATCTCGATGGTTAGAGATAGACAAAGAGTTGTGCTATTACAAGGGATGGCATTGGTTCCACTAAATCTCCAAGGACAACCAACCAGAGAAGAGCGAGCAACCCACCGGAATATTATCCAGAATATAGGAAACTCAGGGTTGGTCGTTAATCAGGCAGCAACAGAATTTCTTCCGGTAGGATTGGGAACGACGAGCAATTACAGAGAGGGGCATGATAAGTCATCCAGATCCAAACTCCTACATAGCAATACACCATTTGGAAGGGTTGTGTAATGTTACAACCAGACCAATCTCAGCCCTGTTCGAGAATTCTACACTAACATGAGAGGAGTACCAAGGGATGAAATTACAGTAAGAGGGCAAATTGTCGACATCAATACAACGGCCATCAAAGATGTTATGCAACTCCCCGAAGTTGATTTTAATTATGTAGATGGACATATAATGCTATGGATGATATCCCAGAGGAAGAATTAACATATGCCTTATACTCTAACCCTGCAAATGTCATCTGGACCACACGCCATGGCATCTTGAGACAGTCCCTAGCATCCGATTTGAAGGCCAAATACAAAGCCATGGTACCATATGATATGCAGCAATATCATGCTACTGCAATATCGTAACAAGGTGCCTTATGAAACAGCCCTCCTGCTGTTCGCGTTAGCCCTCAATATCCCATTTGATGTGGCTGAAGTAATCAGACAGCATGTGAATATCTATGTAGCCAATCAAAGGGAAAAGAATTGGTTCTTTCCAGTCCTTGCTGCAAGGCTAATGCAAAGAGCACATATGCAATTTCTTAACGCAGACGTCAGGGAAGATATCCACCATCACTGCAACTGGAAAGACCACCCCACCCATTCATGAACCCATGATCATTCAGGGAAGTACTCTATTTTCTTTTCTTTTCTTTTATTTTCTTTTCTGTTTGTATAATTGAGTCTCTGTTTGTGTCTTTTTGTTGTTTATCTGTGTGTCTTAGAGTCCTTAGGATATTTTTGAGTCATTTCTGTATGATGATTTTTTTTTCTATTTTTCAGTCAATTGCATATTTTTGTATATATGAGTATGTGTTAGTTTCTTCCCCTACATTTTTGTTTTTAAACATTGGGGACAATACTTTGAAGGGATCATTTTGAAAAACAAACAAAAATATTGGAAATTTTTTTTTGTGACTTCGAACAAGTTGTAATGGATACTGTGTCTAAAGTCTGCGATGATTCAAAAATGTGCGGGAAAGTTTAAAATTTTGAACACTTGTTGATTCACTTGAAGTTAGTCCTCACTTTCTTGAGCACTACATGTCACTTGCTAGAGTGAAAAGTTCTAAACTTAATGCTAAAATTTGAAAATCTTAATTGCATTGTTGTGATCTTATATTGGAGTCCACTTGTCTGAAACTTGGAAGGACAGTAAACCAGAAAGGTAGACTAAGGCAGCCCTTCGCATCATGGCAGACTCTAAAAGAGCCCATGATGGTATGTAAAAGCCTAAAAACCTTGGGAAAGGGAGATGTTAGGCAGTTGAAGCTGAGCTTAAAAGAAAAATACGTAATGAGAGAAAAGGCAGCCTGTTTAATGAGGCAATGTAACCCCGGAGAGGTGAGGTTTTGGCAAATAAATAGAGGAGTTTCCTCAGGCCTGGTGAGGAATAAAAAGAAAAAAAAAATTCTTAGTATGCCAAAAGTACTGAAAAGTGCTTGGTATAGAGGCCTGAGTGGAAAGATCCAGAAGAAAAGCAAATTGGACAACGGAAGAAAAGGTATGAGGGAGTAAAGATGCAGCCAATGATGCTTGTTGTAATGTGGGGAAGTCCTTAGAATCTAAAAACTCAATAAGAATACCCTAGTTGATGACATGCAAGAAATAGGTACTGATCACAAGGTTGTCTATATGCTCTGAAATTGGTATATTTTTAGAATGGATGATAGGAAAAACTTGAGTTTTGGCTGTGATATATGCACACACATACTGATGAATTGTGATACTATTTTCATATGATGAACAATGGTGTATAATCTGTCCATTGAGGGACTTGAATATGAGATTAACATTGATACAATGTTTCATTTGTTCTTATTTATGTAGCCACATTCTTTTCCTGTCACGGCCAATTAACTTATCAATGGAAATGTCCATCTCCATTCCTTTCTTCTGAGTCTGTTTATTATGTCCTTTTGTTTGTCTAGGTGAGTAGGATTGAGTCTGAATTTATTTGCTTGAGGACAAGCAAATCTTCAAGTTTGGGGAATCTGATAACATGAAAATTAGACCCCTTTCAATAGGCATTTCTTATTTTTACTTATAAATTAGTATCAATTAGATAGAATTAGTTTATTTTTGAGTTTATTTTGCATTTCAGGAAAATCAGAGGGCCAATGTTGAATATTAGCATAAATTAAGGCTAACATGTGCAAAAGAGCTTAAGAAAGGACTAGAATTGGAGCTGCTAGGAATCAAGGGCTGGAAGGATCAATTGAAGCTAAACCGGAGGAGGAATCCTTACTGATGAAGTAAAGAAGGCTGCAAATTGATCACAAGTTGCTGAATTATGCAGAAGGAATCCAAGAAAGGAAGAAGGAGTTGCAGCCTCTCAGTTGCTGCCGTGATGTTCCTGCTATTGCTGCTGTCAATCAAGGAGAGCCAAGGCTGAAATCTTGCTACCAAAGGAAGGATGTGCACTGCCATCACTACAAGTTGCTGCTACTTCAAGTAGAAGAAAAGAAAGAGGGAGAATATGAAAAGGAAGGTAGCTATCATTCTGCTACTTTCCACCTAGTGCTGTTGTTGATTGAAGTGAAAGAATAGCTGTTGGAGGAGGAGAGGAATGGTGTTGCAAGTGATCTTAGGAGACAAGGAAGGAAAGAGCAGAAGATTGAAGGTTAAAATTGGAGGCTAAAACATAATGATGAAGGGAAGCATGTTGCTGATGTTGCTGCTTGACCTCTGCTATTGCTGCTGCTGAGGATTAAAGAATGAAGAAAAAGAGAATTGTGACTGAGAATTAGTGAAGAAGCACCGGAGAAGAAGACTGAGAAGAAGGGCAATGATGGAAAGAAGGTGGTTGATTACGGCTGAAGGAGGAAAAAGTCGACCAAGGAAGACATCAACTTCCAAATTGAGCAAGTTGGCTACTGCAAGTTGCCTCCTCCTCTCTGTTGCCCAGAAGCAAAACCAGAAAAACCAACGAATCCAAACTTCTCTAATTCTCTAGAAATAGGACAACAATAGCAATTTTAAAAGAACATATTGGGTAGTTAGAAGGGAATTGAATGATAGTCTAGTGGTTAGGTTGCTGTCCTCAATGGTAAAAAGACCAGGGTTCGATTCCCATCAGGGGTTGTAAGGGGGGTTTTACCCACATTTAAGTGGGGTCCACTAGGGTGGATTTTTTTTATTAAAAAAATATTGCGTAGTTAGAATCAGTTAAAAAAAAGTAGTTAGTTAGTTGGATAGAAAACAGAGTAGCAGCTGCAGTTAGAAGAGCAGACTGTCACTCGGGCAAGTGACACAGAACACTTCCCCCAGTGAAGCAGACAGAATCTGCCATACTGCTACTCTCAGGTTTCTGTCCTCTAACCTTTTGCTCTATTCATGTGTTATCTCTTGTACTCTGTTGCTATCATGTTTAACTCAATAAACATGAGTAGCTAAAATCAGTTAAGGGTTTAATCCCGACTATCTATATGTGAAGGTTTTGATTCAGTTTCTTATATGATCATATGTTCCTAGTTTAAATGCTTTAATTAACCTTTTAGTTAGACTGATCAACTAGCTATTTGTGCTTGCATAATTATGGAACCCTGAGAGGGTGAACATAGTTTTAGAACGGCTTAAACTAGTCTATGACAAAGGAGACAGTTTTGACTACAACCCTTTGGTTTCAATCATCAATGAGAGTTAGTTGATTGGCATAGGTGGTCAATGAGGCTTATGAATTTAATGGCTTGGCTTAATGAATAATTATCATTGAAAGGGGGATAATTTAGTCAAGTTGGGGCTCTTTAATGGTAACGAAAGGAAAGGTAAAAAATTAATGTGCCTGATCAAACAATGAATTATAAGTAATAAGGACTATAACGAATCAAAACTGGATCATATAAATAGGAATGTTGATGACCCTTTCGCTATCTCCCTCTGTCAAGTGACTGTTCCCACTCTCCTAAGTGATAATCTATTCAGTTTATTTTCCTATTTATATAGATTTAAGTGGTTTACTGCCGTATCTGTAGATCGACCTTACTTATCATTAGCTAATAATTTTAACTAGGTATTTATTTTTTTGGGAGGTGTCAACGACCGCCCCACCATCAATTCGGTGAAATTATCCACCCAGTTTCCATTCTTCTTTTCATGCACTCTGCAACCCATGACTTATCACCAAAAGCTGTCACATAATATTGTCTGTTCTTATAGGTTCCAGTCAGCGATAGCTGTATCAATTTCATCCTTCTTGTTGAAACACGTATTCAAATCAAAGTTTTCTCTCTTCCCTTTTAACATCTTCACTTCATGTTCATCTGGATCCACTATATTCTTCTTATAATCACCAATGTCTGAATATACATGCTGACCTAAATCAAAAGTGACAAAATTCTATATTGGTTCTGCTTCTGCTTCTGCTCCTTCTTGTTCTTGTTCTAAGTCAGTTTCAACCTACACATCAGTTTGGTAGTCAATTTCTTCTTCACTTTCTAAATAAGTCCGCTCTGATGCATCATCATCATCATCTGAACTACAATCATCATGTTGACCCCCACCTTGTGCCTCACCAACAGATCCATCGCCACTGCTGCTGCTAGGCCCTGCTTCTGCATGTTGTTGAGAATTATTCATCCAGTATTGTTGTGATCAAAATGTGTTTGGTTGTGACCAATGCCCTGCTTATGTGTGTTGTTGGGAAGTATTCCCCCAGTATTGCTGGTACGACCCATAAGTATCCTCCTGTTTTTGTCCAGAAAGATCTAACAAATTTTGGGAATGCATCGTGTCTTCATTTTTTCACATACAGCTCCAAATACGATGAACCTGAAAAATAATAAATAGTTTTCACCGATGAGTCGTCCGTAATTGTTGCGCTTCGTTTTACACCGTTGTTTTCAAATAACAAAATAATCCTCATATTTACATATTCTCTATCCCAACCTGCCTTATCACAAATTCTACCCAAAAACTCAAAATACGACAGCCTGCGCTCAATAACTAAGTCACATCTGCCCTGTTATCAAATGTTCTAATCTTGCCATCCTCTACAATATATTTATTTCTCCAGTACACATTATTAAAATATAGACGAGTACGCGCCATTTTTCCTGTAATAAACATATCATACTAAATTAATTTAATTAGCCACGAATATTTCTGTCCAAATTACCATGATTCTACAAAATTAAAATTTTTTTTATCTAAAGTAAACGATTGCATATGCTATACCAGTTTTAATAAATCTGATTACTCGAATTCTACAATAAAACACAATAATTAAATAAATTAACACAATATTAAATACAACGATTGAATCAACACATTATTAACCTTGATGATGTTAAAAATGTTGCATAAAGAACAGGTTCAAACTTCTTGAATCTTCATAATTTTTTCATTTCGTTCAAAACTTTTCAGCTCTGTGAACAATTATGATTTCATCTCAAATATATACATAAAAATCGATTATAACATTATGTTTTTTATATAAAAGCCTGCCAACACAATACTGCAAACAGTCTTGTCAGTGTCACAGTAATAATTTTGCTGACGAAACTGACAACAGAAAAAAGCATAATGCCTTTACGTTTTTAAGGAACCAAAAAAACGTATTTTGTATTTACGTTTTTTATTTTTACAGATTTTCTTTTTTCTTTTTCGGCGAAAATTATTTTTTCATATTTTCAAGTATTTTAAAAATTAATAAAATAAAAATGCATAATTGAAATATGTTTTTATAATTGCAGTTAGAAAAACAAAAATGTGTTTGTTGCTTATGTTTTCAGGACCACAAAAAAAGAAAGTTTTAAAAATTCCTTCTCTTTTTTTTTTTTTTTGACAATTATTCTCGTCCTTGACCCCCTTCAATGGATTTCTTAATCCTCCAGATAGAATTCCTTTTTTTTTTGGTTGATTGTCGTAGGTTTTTTTTTTTTTTTTTTTTGGCTTCCAAAACATTTGCATTGAATTCTTTTTTTTTTTTTGGTTAAATTTCTGATTTCTCTCTGACTTTACACCTTGAACACACCCTTCTTATAGTTTTAGATATAAACGCACTTTTACATCTTAACCCGAAATAACTGGGCAGAGGAAATGAATTTTTTTTAGGGTACTCCCGCGAACAGATCCAGTGGAGACACAGTAGGGCCTGTTGCTCAAAGGATTAGAGCACGTGGCTACGAACCATAGAGTCGGTTAGCCATATGGCAGTGAATCTATTCCCGAGCCTTGTACACACCGCCCATCACACTATGAGAGCTGGCCATGCCCGAAATCATTACTTTAACCGCAAGGAGGGGATACCGAAGACAAGGCTAGTGACTGGAGTGAAGTAGTAACAAGGTAGCTATAATGAAAGATGCGGCTGAATCACCTCCTTTTCAGGAAGAACTAATGCTTTTTTGGTGTTTTGGTTTGATACTCTTCACATAAATAACAAAATGGTTGAATCAGCGGTAGGGGGTATCATCAGATTCGGCATGACCCCGGGCAAACCGTTGCAAGAAGGAGGGGCTCAAAATCAACTAGCCGACACGCGCTCCCCCAAATCGCGGGTCCTTCGAGAGCCAGAAGAGACCCCATTCATGCCCTACTAAGACCGTAAGGGTGACTTTACTTACGTCAATGCCTATTTTTATGCAAGTCTTACCAAAAGGGGATTAAGTTATTTCGGGAAATATATTCAACTAACTGCTATCCTTTTACAAAATTATTAGAAAAACGAAAATAAATTACGAGGGCCCGAATTCGATTCGAGGATTTATCAGTCAGAAACTCAAAACCCTTTTTAGTCTCTTTCGTTCAGTCTTTCCCTGAGTTCCCTCCCTTTACTCTTCAATGGCCTCTTTAGACGCCGATAACAAGGTGTTCAACGACGTCGCCCGGAAACCGGAATTACTGCGCAAGCTTCTCCGGGAATCTGTTCCGGACTTAAAGCACCCTCTCACCGACTATACCGACCTCCTTCCCATTGTCCATTATGTCCAAAACGGTGGCCTCCTCTGTGAACGTGTTCCTGATTCTACCTGCCAGAAACTCATTGACGCCTGGAAAACCGCCGTCGATGCTTGGGACAGACGGCTTACCTCACTCGCTTCCAGTGATTTGGTGAGTTGTTTTTCTATCCATATTTTGCGTTTCTCCCCTTTCAAGCTTGCGTGTTCCGTAACGACTAAAGCCTTGGACATTTAATTAGCTAAGAGGAGACATTGCAAATTGTTATTGATTAAAGATAAAAAAAAATAAGTTTTCTGTTGTTCCACAAAATTTGTGATTTTTTTTTGGTTAAATTTTTGTAATTTTTTCTTTTGCATATTTTGTTATGAGTCAGATGATATGCTTCGTCTTTTTACGCAAGTATTTTGGGAATGTAATATTTTGATTTCTGTTTATGCTATTCTTCGCACATTCTGTTATCGTTTCAAATTTAGCTATATAGCTGCAATGCTGTAGCAAAGAGCACGCAGTCTCTTGCTTGTATCTCCAAATATTTTTTGGCCAAAATGTGAAAAGAGTTGGGGAGACTGATATTCGGAGATATGTGAAATGTGATGTTTACAGCCAAATAATGTTTATGCCGGGATGTGCTTGCTGAGGTTGACAATTCAAGAATGCAGTGAAGAACGTTTTTCAGCTTCCTATGACGGGTGGTTCAACAACATCATCTTTTCTCATATTCAGGTATTGTGGTTTCTCTTTTCTTTTTCTTGAGTTACGTTGGCAGTCGCAGATTGTCACTTTCCTGAGCATTGCAATCCATGTGCATTTGTTAATCTTGTACAAAAATTGTTTATCATCACCAAATTAACTACCAATGAACGAATTAATGTATTGCATATGAGTGGCTGTTGAAAAAACTGATTTTTAATTTTGTGACAATGAATATTTTTTCACCCTTAAAAGTAATTATTATCTTATGTTTGCTTGCTGTCTGGGTTTGGCAACTATTTTTATGATGATTAGATATGAGGGTTCATTGTTTTTCCAGGGGTTTTTTTTCCCCCTTTGGGTTTTACCAGGGTTATTCGTGGAACTTAACTTCCTCCCGTTTGACTGATACTACAGTCCAAAAGTCCAATCTCACGGATTATGTTTCAACTTTCTTCTTGTTTTTAAAGAAAGAGACTGAAATTTTTTTGAGATCCAGGTGAAGCAAAAGAGGAAACATCATTGTTAAAATATCAACTTCCAAAAATTAAGTTGTGTAAAATAGATCTAACGTAAAATAAGGACCTTTCTGCTTTCTGCTTGCTTTTGGTTGAGTTTGATGCTACAATGCTGAGATACTCTTCCCCTGATAATTCTTTTCAACAAAACAGGATCTCAATTGATTAATTTGAAGATAACCTTTCAAACTTGAACTTAATAACGACTTCAAATTTTGAAAAGGTTATGGTGGCGTACTCTTTTTTCTGTTCTTAAATGATTATGATTCATGTGGCAAACATTTCGTTGGAATTAGAAGAAGCTGTGTTTTGTTGTATGCTGATTTTTTACTCATTTGCTACCATCTCATTGGGTAGGCATCAGAACCCAATTCTCTGAAGGTGGCTTCTTGGGCTTCAGTGTCTGATCTGCTCACAAGGTTTGTTTCTGTACCTTATGAATTGAAAGGCAATTCTCCTTTGCCATCATATCTGTTTCCGTACCCTATGCAAAAGGTAACCCACCGAATAACATTAAGTGTCAATTCCAGTAAATTCTTCAATTTGTTTTCTCTTCAAGCATACATAACAACTTGTGTGTTCTTAAAGGCTTTTGCTTTCTTTCTTTGTTATCCTTTTCCATTGTAAAATTTATAATCCGACTTTAAATTTGTTGAGCAGTTGACTTGGCTTGCCATGACAAGGCATCCTGATTGCTTTTGGTCATCTTTTACTTGAATCAGGTTGGGAGGATCTCCAACTGCGTCTCTAACTGCAAAGAAAGATGGGGCATTAGGCAAAAAGCTTATTCAACCAGTCTTGAAGTTATTATACGAGAAGTCACCTGTTTGTGTATTGGTCTGTACAATTCTGACTGAAATTATTTTCTAGGCAATTAACTATAAAAGTTCTATGGGTATACTCGTGTATATTCTGTTGCAAATCTTGTCTGCCCAGTTTTTCTGTCTTTCGTATCTCGAGGTTTTTTATTTCATAGCTCAATAGGAATCTCCCCGTATTATTCCAAATATTATATCTCTTGGAGAGAGAGAGTTGTTGAATTTCCACGAACTTCAAAATTGGGGTAAACTTCTCCAGTTGTGCAGTAGGAATTATGGCTACTCAAAGTTGCACAAAGCATTTGGTTTAAACCTTTTTCATTAGTTTAATTGGAAAGATATATGGAAATCTCTCTTTAGTTGAATTACTATCTTGGAGTAAGTTGTGCTTAAAATAAAACTTTTTTTTTTTGAATTGGTGCTTAAAATTAAACTGAAAAGTGAAAGCAGTGAAATATGTTTGCATGGGATGGTGCATTCCATTTTTTCTTCTGGGGGGTTTTTATAGACAAACTGCTCTTGTAATTCATTGAGATGATCAATGGAAAATTCTAGTTGTGTATGATACTCGATTCACCCCCCCAACCCCAAAACAAAAGCCTTTATACTTTCAAGTTCATAGGAAATGGATGTTCGTTGGTCTGCTTTCTTTTCAACTATGTTACGATATGGTTGAAGATGCAATTTCTTATAAAAAATGCATGGAATAGTATCATTTATTTTCATGTTGGTTGTCACGACTATGCACAACTTGTCCCCCCTCAATTATCGTTCAAATGTCTTTCCTCTGATGCACTTATGCAGGAAGAAGCCATTCGTTCGTTGCGCGCACTAATTAATTTCTTTCCGTTTTCCGTTAATCACCAGTATGATAATGTAAGTAATTCTTTGTTTCTTGTAATATTTTGACCTATCCTGGATATCGTTTTATTGATACTCCCTAAATTTTTGTTATTCTTTACTGGGAATGTGAATGTGTTAGTCATCCATGAATCTCATTTTGGTACATTGGAGAAAAACGGCAATGAATTTGTACCTAATTTTGTCCAAAAGAATGTCATGAAATTCATTGTTATCACATATTATGCTATCTGCGAATCTTGTTTGAGGATCATATTTCTGAGAGTGAATATAACCAGAAAATTAGAAGGGTAATGGTATCTCTGGTCTTGAGATCTTATTGTTTAAGACCTAGTGGATTCGGCAATTTAAGTTCATGTTTCTACTTGGCACGGAAGTTCTTGGATAATCATCTTAGGTGAACTTCTTAGTTAATTAATCTTGATATTTGTGAGTATAAGCATGGAGAAAAAACAACTCTCAAGTGCATCTTTTGACTGGTTGGAGAGAATTGGCATGTGGAAATTATTAAGGGCATTTTTCTGTGTGGGGCTTAACTTGTAAAGCCTGCGCTTTTTTCTCTTTTAATATTGATTTCTGTACCTTTATCTAAATTTTATTATTCAGCTGCCATCCTACTTTGATAATGTGTTGAATGAGATTATCGCAACAATAACAGATTGATGACATAACAGCTACTCAGTGGCTTTCTTGGCCTGGCCCAATGTGAATGCTGCTTTCTTGTTGGCTGATCTTATTTGCAATTAACTGATTTACAGAAATTTTACAGGTTGAAGCTGCACTTTTTTCAAGATTTATGTCGGAGAATGACAACACTGATTTGTTGAAGGTGCACAAATCAGTTAGTATAACCGTGATTTGGCTTGTTATAGAGATGCAACCAGACTTAATTAGTTTTGCTTGCAGAAACTTGGTGATTGCTTGTTAATGCTTCCTAAATCAAAAGGAGATGCGGATAGCTGGTTGATTATGATGCAAAAAGTCTTGCTATTCATCAATAGTCAGCTGAATGTTGCATTTGAAGGTCTAAAAGAAGGTAATATTTGGAGTAGTTTGGCATTGCTACCATGTCTTGCTGGCATTGTAATTCAGCTGACCCATCTTCTACTCTTAATTTCAGAGACAAATAATAATGAGGTAGTCAGGTTATTAGTTCCACCAGAAAAGGGCCCCCCATCTCCCTTAGGAGGTCCCACAGCATTAGAGAAACACTCAGATCTGGCTAAGAAATGGCCTGAACGAGTGCTGGTGTCTAGAGTGTCTACCTTAATGTCTTGCTGTACCATGATGCTTAGTGGTTATCCTGTTCAGGTAGTATGCCTTTTGTTTTATTGTTAATTTTATGAGAAGGACCATGTATATGTTTTGGTATTGCTGCAAAGGAGATGCGCAGACTTTTAACATTTTAACATTTCAACTGGTATTACACAGGTTGAAGTGCCTGTTCGTCCGCTGATAGCACTTACTAAGAGAGTGCTAATGGTTGATGGCTCCTTATCTCTGTCCTCTCCTTTCAATCCTATCTTGAGACATGAGTTCATGTGCGCAGAACTTCCAATGTTGCATAGCTGCAGTCTGGATCTCCTTAGATCTTTAATAAAGGGACTGCGGAGGTGACTTATAATATTCTCTTATACATTCTTTCTTGTTTCATCTGATTCCAAAGTAGATAGTTTTCACTCAAATAAGCTCTTTGCAGCCAATTATTACCGCATATGGCAGATATCACGAGACTGCTAACAGAATATTTTAGAACCTGTTCGCTGCCGGAAATAAGGATCAAGGTTTACTCGGTTTTGGAACTTTTGCTGCAATCTATGGGAATAGGTAAGCAGTTTCACTGTTACATTATCTTTTCAAACACTTCATTCATAGACAGTTGAGGCTTGGCAAGTGAACTATAGGTTCTTACTTTGCAATTATGCTTGTCATGGCTGTGTAGTATTTGCTGTTTGTTCTTTGTGGATCTTTTGCATTCTCTTACAGTTGCGGCATTGATACTGTGCATTTTATCGATATTCTGTTTGTAAAAGTCCAAAGGTAAAGACTACGTGAGTATACATCCTTGCAAGAGTGGTTTATAGAATGCAAGGACTGATGTAACCAGCTTCTTATAAAAGAGGATCACAACTTTTAGTTATTTACTCTTTTCTTAGAACATTGAAGAGATCTCTCTTACATCAGTTATTTGAATATAAATTTTTGGAGGAATTCTGGATACCCCTTATTTTTCCTGTCTACCTGTTCATTTCTCCTCAAAGCGGTTATCATTTGCAGGGATAGCAATATATCTCATCGAGGTTGTTACAAGCAATGCTTTCATTGATTTGGGTTCCTCTTTTCATGAAAAGAGTAGTACCTGCTATGCTGGATCCTACAAGACGTCAGAAGAAGCAGAGCAACAACCTTCTCACAAAAAAAGGAAGCTTGCAACTTCTACTGGATCTCAGGAAGAGGTATCTCAAAGAGGTAGTCTAGATGGGGAGAGATCCAGAAGTTTGAGTCCGATCTCTGTCAGGATTGCTGCATTGAAGGTGTTAGAAGAACTTTTGACTGTGGTATGTTCCATCTTTAACTATTTGATCATGTAGTATGTGGATTTGAGAGTTTAGTAAGCACCAAAACCAACGAAAATATGCCCTTTGAACTCTTCTACTCTTTGCAACACCACAACCATTGTGAGATTGCTGAAGAGAATAATAAATTAGTCTATAAATTATAGGTATCACAGACTGCCGTCCTGTCCTGCTACTTTCTATGAGATTGAGCTGAGTTTAAAATTGAGAAGCTCCTATTGTGTCCTGTTTGATAATTTTGCCTTCGAACTTCTTCTTTCCTTACTATTATCAAATGTGGATTCCTGTTTAGGTGGGGTAAACTATCATTTCTGTTCCTTTTGGAGATAACTATAAGACAATAGCTGAATCTTTAGCCTTCAGTACCTTTCTTCTTGCACTTTGCCTGTAGTCAACTATATGTCTTCAACCAACTAATCTCTTAAACTAAAAGCCATTCTTTTGTGGTTAGGCTCTCTGTTCATAAACATCTACTCCCTCTTTGTTAATCCTTTGTTTATGTTTTTAAAAGCTCAGTTTTACCTCCTGTCTACAGGCAGGTGCGTTTAGATCAGAGAGTTGGCGGCCAAAAGTTGATAATCTCCTTATAGGAGTAGCAACAAACGCTTGTAAGGGATTGGCTCATGACAGAAATGCTGCTCCGATGTGGCAAAAATTTCAATGTGCTGCTTTGAGTGCACTTAAGGCATCTCTCCTTTCTCCTGGTCGTGTTCGTTCACCACATCTCCCTCAAAGTCTTGAAATTTTCCGTAAAGGTGAACATTCCTCTGACCCTTCCAAGTTTTCTTTAAATTGAAGCCAGTCAGCTAGGTTTGGCAAGAATTCTTTCATGCTCTTTTGTTACATGTCATTGTCCGATAAAACTGTAGTGCTTTCCTAGCACCTAAGTACTGTTAGAATCTGCTGAATAGGAATCCTTTGTTGTTTCTTGTGGGAAACCTGAGAATGGCTATACTATGTACAATTTAGAATCAAGCTTCTGCTGAATAGGAATCTTTTGTTACGGTAAAATTGATAGATACTGTGAACGAGAGCAGAGACTGAATCAAGTTGGATCAAATGATTAATATTAACCCTGGTTAAATTTGAAATTTTGCACCTTTTTTTTTTTTTTTTTTGCACTTAAATGTCTCTTTCAATTTACCCAAAAAAAAAAAAACAAATAAAAGATTTCTGTTTCAAATGGCCGGCAGGTACCAGAGAAATTGGGACAACGATATATGGAGAGTGCTCAAGTGCATTGTTGTCCTTGGAAGTGCTCATACATCCCAGAGCCAACCCTTTGATAGATTATCAATCTTTTGTTGTCGATGATGATGATGCTGGTGGTGCAAGCCTTAAGCTTCCCAAATTCAGTAATCACATAAAGAACGACTCTTCCCTTATTAGCATGCAAGCAAAGCAGCCCTTTCAGACACATTCTGACGACGACTTGTATAAGAGTTGGATAAATACGGAAACAGAAGTTGGAATTGGAAAGAATACTGCCACTGATGAAGATCCATATGGGATGTCTGATGATTGTCCATCTGTTATTGGAGTGGATAACCTCGGGCATTCAGTGGCTATTGCTGCTGATACAATTGCAGTAGATGGGGATGAGATGAGAGTTGAATCAATGGCGGAGGAAACACAGAAATTGCTTGTCACAACTAGTGACCACTCAGCCATCAAATCACATAGGTTGGTTTCAGACAGTGTTGCGTCGAACTCCAAGAATGCGTTTGCTGAGGCACCAGAAAAGCACGACTATAATTCCCAAGGTGGTATGGACAAAACTGCGATGCAAGGGATTGAAGCTCCAGCATCTGAAAAAGAGGTGGAGGACCTAGATAACAGTCGCAGTAAGATCTTGGATGAAATTTCAGCTAGGGTTGCTGCTACAACGGCAAATGTAGGAAAAAGTACAACTACAGCATCTAATGCTGAAGATGATGATGACTATATTCCAGACATTATTGATGCTGAACCGGACTCGGAGTGAGTGTAAGCTGCAAAGATACATGAATTTATGCAATGATTAGGGAATCTGAATTAAAGGTAATTCGTTTTATTCATTTATGCCAAGTAGTTTACAAAGATTGACGGGTCTCTTATAAAAGCTTCCTCCCCGTTTCGCTAGTAGAAGATTCTTTTACCCTGGCAAGTGACAGAAATTCTCGTCACTGCACTGAGTGCAATGTCATAAAACAGTAACAATTTTGTATTAGTATCAAACAAAAACGTGATTCTTTCATAGCAAACAGGGTTTGACTTTAATTGTTTACTATTTTGCCGAGAAAAACGCACTTTGGTAGACAAAGTCAAAAACGAAGTGCTCATACCACTTAAAAATTAGAATCTAAAGTGTGCTTTGCAGTTGGAGAAGTCATTATTTTGAGTCGAGCAATTTTGACTTTGTTACACCCGACTCGGTTAATTGCTTTATAGTGTGATTTGATCAGTGAAAGCTTTGATGGATGGCCGTTTTAGTTTTGGTAAAGCAATTGTGAGGCAAAGTAGACAAATGAATGGATTTGCAAATATGCCGCTATGATGCCATTTCTTGGGGGTCATATGGAACTCTCCATCCAAAGTAATTTGTGCCGTCCATTTCTCATTCATTCTGTGTACCCTAGTAGTCGATCATCTCCAAACGAAAACTAGAATCCTTCCTCCGTTAGGTTAATTTTTGTGATATCTTCTACCTTCATTCTGAATTATGATGTTACATAAATTTAAAATTAATCTTAGTTCAAATAATTAATCTTAGTTCAAATTTGCGCTTTATTATTAGAAATTAAAAAAAAAAAAAGTATTTCAAACTCTTTCATTTAAAATAATTATTCTGTTTATATCCTATTGTTTTAGTACGACACATTTTGGGACTAAAAAATTTTCACAGTTTTTTCTATCATAAATTGACGCTTTCTCTCGCCTACCTTTGTTGATCAAAAATTAATTTCAGATGTGTTTATTGGCCACAAAAAGGAGTTAAGAGATATATATATTATTAATGAGTCCACTGCCGTCAGTGGTTGCTGGCTGGCTGGGCATTTCGGACTTTTACGAATTCTGTTTCAGACAGACACCTTAAAAAAGGTTTTTTTTTTTTTTTCATATTTTGAGATGCTGCATTTGTTCATATTTTGCAATTCAGTAAGAAATTTAACCATTATTATGGTCAGGCAAAATGGAAAAAAAAAAAAAAAAAGAAGCTAAAAATTAATCTTAGAATAAGTATGAAGATCTCCTTCCTTATTTAGGCACATGTTCCTACAGTTGGACTACCTGGTAGGTCCCCACCATTCCTAAGTTTCAACGAAATATAAGAAGAACGTCTAACTAAAACATTATAAAAAAAAAAAAAGAATTTTGTAGCTGCTTTGCTCCTCTTCAAACTCTTGGAGCTTCCCACCCTCACTCATCATTCTTTTTGTATAAATTCACCCGGATCCCACTACGAAAATCCAACACTCACCAACATCCTTTCTGAGATCCAATCCCAATTTTCTGATCCCTTTTCACCATTTACTTTCTTACTTAACTCAAACCTGCCTCTTTCTCGATAGATTACTACTGTTTTTCCAAGTGGAGGGAAGGAGGGAAAAGAAAAAGGGAGAAAAAGTTTGATTCTTGTTGAAAAGCTGCGTCAGGATTGGAAAATGGCGGAGAATAAATCATGGGTTTTGATGGTGACGGCGCAGACGCCCACCAATATAGCTGTGATCAAGTATTGGGGGAAGAGAGACGAGAACTTAATCCTCCCCATCAATGATAGCATCAGCGTCACCCTCGACCCTGCTCATCTCTGCACCACCACCACCGTCGCCGTCAGCCCCTCCTTTACCCAAGACCGCATGTGGCTCAATGGCAAAGTATTCTTCTTTTCCATTTATTTATTCCTTGGTTTTGCAGTTCGTGGGCATTTCTGTTTTTTTTTTTTCTGGTATTTAGGTAGTTCTAGACTGATGAGTTTGACTTTTACTAATTGTGTTTTGGGTTTGTTTCCTATGTTGAATCTGTATTGATTTTTGGATGGTTAGTGTAGGAGATATCGCTTTCTGGTGGTAGATACCAGAGCTGTTTGAGGGAAATTCGATCTCGGGCCACTGATGTTGAGGATGAAAAGAAGGGTATCAGAATTACCAAAGAAGATTGGCAGAATCTGCATTTGCACATTGCTTCTTACAATAATTTCCCTACTGCTGCTGGCTTGGCTTCCTCAGCTGCTGGCTTAGCCTGTCTTGGTACCACACCCATCCCATTTCTTTTGTTGAGATTTTTGTTCTTTATTGTTTACATGGATTCAATGCAAATGAACTATCCTTTTCCTCTTGTACTTGCTTGATTGACATTGTCAAACATTTGGATGCTGGGAGCCATTACTTAGGCCTATTTTTCACGATACAAAAAGAGAGAGGGAGGGGGAAGGAGACAAAGGGTTGACAGTTTGTTGGTTTTCCATTTGCAGTTTTTTCCCTCGCGAAGCTGATGAATGTGAAAGAAGACAACAGTCAACTTTCTGCCATAGCCCGGTATTCCCTCAATGCCTTTTCAGTTGGTTCTTCTATCTCAAAACTTATCCCTGGCTGCCTGTGATTTACTAGTTTGATAAAATTCTCCTCATCGTACTTATGGACTTGGCATGTGCCCCTCGTGATAACATCAAATGCCTGATCTCTTCAAAATCTTCTTGCATAACTAACTAGTAAATTACAATATTGTTGCTTTGCTGATGCACAGACAAGGCTCGGGAAGTGCTTGTCGCAGTCTTTTTGGTGGATTTGTTAAGTGGATCATGGGAAAGGTACATCCTATTCATGACTGTTAATTGTGATGTTTGGAGTGGCACAAAGATATCTTCTTCAATGTTATTGCATTAATTGTGTTTCCTGGAAATATTAAGGATGAAAGTGGAAGCGATAGCATTGCCGTTCAACTTGCTGATGAAAAGCACTGGGATGAGCTTGTTATTCTTATTGCAGTGGTATGGACTTTAGTTTTTCATCTGTACATTTGTTCTTTTAAAACCCATAGTCTTGAAATTTGATTTTTCATCTGTACATTTGTTCTTTTAAAACCCATAGTCTTGAAATTTGAGTATGTCTTTGATTGTAGATTGTTTTTCCTTTCCACTTCCTATATTTAGTGTGTGTTAGGGCAGGAAGCTTTTAAAGCAAGTTCTGTAAATAATGACTTAGGATACAATGTGGATGCTGTAAATTTTTGTATATTCAGTCCCGCATCACTTATTTATCCTCACCTGTTGATTAACAGCAAAGATACTGCATCAGTGGAGAGAAAGGTTTTGGTTACTGTGGCTTGCATATTATCAGAAAATCCCGTCCTTTTAAGCATAGCTCATGAATTCTTTCTTGTAATGAGAACTTGTGTTTTCTTGTGTTCTTTTTCTCATCATAATTTTCCTCGTCTTCTGTATGTATAAATTAATGAAATGTGCTGCTGATATACTCAGGTAAGTTCACGCCAGAAGGAAACTAGTAGCACCAGTGGAATGCGTGAGACAGTTGAAACTAGTCCACTTGTACTACACAGAGCAAAGGTACATCTATGTGCCTGAACAAGTTTCTCTATGCCTTTTTGTGGTCATTATATATGCATATATTCATATGAGCCTTTCAAGTATAAAGTTATAGGTTTAATTCTTACCACTTATTGCACACTTAATGACAGAAGTTTTATGAGTTTTTTTTTTTTTTCTCTCTTTGCCCTTAATATGGCAGGAAGTGGTACCTAAACGCATAATTGAGATGGAGGAAGCCATACAAAACCGTGACTTCCCAGCATTTGCTCGTCTGTCTTGTTCAGACAGTAATCAGTTTCATGCTGTCTGCCTGGATACAAGTCCCCCAATATTCTACATGAATGACACATCACATAGGCAAGTATTCCAGACCTATTTTCTAGTCTGACTTATTCTTGCCAAAGCAAGTTGGTCAATTTCAAGCACTCTGAAAGCTGTAGTCCTAACCAGTAAAAATTTCATCTGTGCAGGATAATCAGCTGTGTTGAGAAATGGAACCGTTCCGAAGGAACACCTCAGGTACTTTATTTAATTTTTGCTTTGTAGGCTTCTTGGTTATCCATTGCAAATGGAGATGGAAGAGTCATTATTGACAATTCTTTCAGCTTTTTGCTAATAATGGATTAGATCAAAGTGGCTCATTTAAATTCCGATGCTTCTTAATTTGGTGAAGTTGCCGGAAATCAATATATCAATGTACCAATGCATCTTGGGTCGTACTACTTAAAACAGCCTCTCTGTATTGAAAACTGGGGTAAGGCTGCGTACATCTTGACCCCCTAGACACCACCGAGATGGGAATATACTGGGCATGTTGTTGTTATTGTTGTTGTAGGCTTCTTGGTTTTCCCTCGATTTCCTTGCAAGTTTCAATTTTATTTCTTTTGAATATGCGTCAAGGATCAGTTCACCATGGTCAGATTGCTTCATGTATATCTGTATAAGTTGCAAGTTCCTGGATCTTATATCTTAATGTACAAACTGCTGGATTAACTGTAAAACCATTGCCATTATATTCTTGTTTGGTACATAGCTGGCCTTTGTATATCCTTCTCTTCTTGAATGTCTTGGTTTAGTGATTCTCTTTGCTACTTATGAAGTTGAATGTTGTTACTTTTTGTCTATGTGCCTAAGTTTAGTTAGCTGGACAGAATCACTTGGTGATGTATGATAATCAGTTTGCTCTCATGAATTACACAGGTGGCTTATACCTTTGATGCCGGGCCGAATGCAGTTATGATAGCCCGCAACAGGAAAACTGCTGCTCTCCTGCTTCAGAGACTGCTCTTTCATTTTCCTCCACAATCTGATGTAGATATTAACAGGTTGGCGAACATTTACTTTTTGGCAATTCATTCATGTAAACAGCATACTGATCTCCCGTTCCATCAGTCAGTGGTGATTCTGTCAATCAATTTAATTCTCCATCTGCGTGTGTGATCCCAGCATATTCAGAAACATGATCATTCTGACAAACTCCATGTTCCTCTTATTTTGTGCAGCTATATTGTTGGTGATAAATCAATACTACAGGATGCTGGTATTCATGACTTAAAAGATGTGGAAGCACTACCTCCTCCTCCAGAAATCAAGGATAGCATTCAAACACAAAATTTTAAAGGAGATGTTAGTTACTTTATCTGCACAAGGCCTGGAAGGGGACCGGTTTTGCTAACAGAGGACAGTCAAGCTCTCCTAAACCCCGATACTGGTTTGCCTAAGTGAAAGCTGTGGCTTTCTAACTCAGCCTAACTTTGCGTGTTCCCCACAGCTTGCAACTGCCTATTCAAACTTTTAAAGTTCATTTTTCCCGAGTGTATCTATAATTTAGATATTCTTTTTCTCAGTCATTATTCTTGTACTCTTGTTTTGCCTGCAAGGTAACGAATAAGATTTTCGATATCAAAGATCAAAGACTAAACCACACAAAACGTTCTTTCAACAAGATATATTTTCATTCCGTACATCATCTTCTTAGAACTTGTGGAAATTTGTCATCGTCTTCAACCTCACTTTCTGAAAGTCCATCCACCAATATGGGAATTGTATGGCTGTAGTTCGAATGTTAGAGCATAGGAGTAGATTCTCCGCAGACCATGAGGAGCTGCTCTGCCGACACAAATAAGAGGCCTGCTGGACTGAGGAGTGGACGATCCAACTTGACCATAACTTCAGGGAGACAAACTTTGCGGCGGACTCGCTCGCTGGCTAAGGGAGCTCGTCCGAAGTTTTGGCATTTTGTAGCCCACCAGTACGGTTTAAGACGTGGATTCAACACGATGTATCCGGGTCTCCATACCCGCGGATTGTAATGAATTGAGGCTATGCCTCCTCCTATTCAAAAAAAAAAGAAAAAAAAAGAAAGAAAGAAAGGGTGTTGACCGGCTTTCGCTGTACAGGACACCGAATTCAACAAAGTTCGCCCAAAAATATTTTTCTCTAAGAGATTAACTGTGATGATGTCGCTTTAGATTTTATACTAGGGTTTAATTCCAAAAATGGAATCAGATATGAGGACAACAAAGCAAAGAGAAGGAAGGGCAAATGTAGCAAAAGATTGAGGGTTGAGATGAAGTCATACAGAACAGAAGGAAAGAGAAAGAAAGAAAGATGATCATAAGATTTTTCCACTTAATAAGCCATTGCACAACATTCTGATCTCCTCTCTTAATAAACCTTCGTTGCAAAATCTTCTCAGGGATGAGTTTACCTTCTTCATCATCTTCATCCAACTCAGGTAGTTCAGTGGATATGACAGAAAGTTTACCAGCACGTTTTTTAAGAAGAGACACATGAAACACGGTGAATTCTTGAATGAGTAGGGAGTTGCAGCTTGTATTCTACATTACCAACCTTCTCTAGGATTCTGAAAGGTCCATAACACCTCTGAGACAATTTGAGGGCAGCTCCCATGGTCATTGATTTCTGTTTGTAAGGATGTAACTTGAGGTACACCCAATCCCCCACTTGCAAAGTTCTTTCTGTGCGTTTTTGATCAGCATAGAACTTGATACGAAATTGTGCCTTTTCCAGATTTTCCTTAAGGATCTTGAGGACTTGCTGCTTCTGTTCCAACATATCCCCTACAGCTGGTATCACCACAGATTGATAGTCTCCCAATGGCAGAAAGTTTGGTTTTACCTCATATAGTGCTTCATAAGGGTCATCTGAGAACTTTTATGATAAGTGGTATTGTACCACCATTCTGCCATCACCATCCATTCTGACCATTTGTTGGATTTAGCATTGCAAAAACACCTGAGATTTAGCATTGCCATCACCATCCATCAGATTGAGGGTAATATGCAGTACTCATGCACAACTTGACTCCCATGGTTTGAAACAATGCATTCCAGAAGTGGCTTGTGAAAATGCGATCCCTATCACTGATGATGGAGTCTGGAATTCCATGTAAACGAAACACCTCTTTGAAGAAGGTTTCAGCCACCTGTTTAGCTGTAAAGGGGTTTTTCATTGGTACAAAATGAGCATACTTAGTAAGGCGATCCACCACCACCATAATGGAGTCAAAACCAGTTGTAGAAGGAGGAAGTTTCTCAATAAAGTCCATGGAAATGCTTTTCCAGGCTTGTTGTGGAATCTCCAAAGGTTGTAGTAATCCAGGGTATTGCAAATGCTCATTCTTATGAGTTTGACATATAACACATTCTTTCACATAGTCTTCAACTTCCTTCTTCATATTAGGCCACATAAATATGGCTTTCAGTCTCTGAAATGTTGCAGCCTGACCTGAAATGTTATGTTGTTCTATACTAATCGTGTATGTGTCTCCACCCCTGTCTAGGAGGTAATTATTAGTGTAGCAATTCAATTTTGATGTGTTGAGTAATCTTTCCCGTACATAATATGAAGACAAATTAACTATACCCAACCCTTTATCCCAAATGACGTTTCTTGCGTTTACACAAGACACTTACCAAGTGAAATTTCAGGAAGTAAAAGAACATAGCTACCATGACTGAAAGAGAAACTTATCTTAACTGATACACTCTGTCCCGGGTTTACACAGCAATATATCTTGTTCCCACATGCCACATTCCCCAACCATTTTGATTTAGATCGTTGAGAGAGATTTGTGTCCAGCCATTGAAAATTTTGGGCACTGATGGATTTCATCCAACCTTGAACCTCCGCTTCAGATCAATTACATCAAGCATCTTAGAAACTACTCAAAAAACTTTTGCCAAATGCCAAGCATGGATTTTTATCCATTGTATAAGGTGGTGTATAGGACATGAGTTTATTACTGATCAATAAGGAGGCGGATAGAGGTGGATTTTAGTGATGTGAAAGAAAAGTGAGTACGATATCAGACTGAAGCAACAATAAGAACAGTTTATCCATGTGATGGTGGAGGAGGATGCCATTAGGTGGTGTTCAAAGAGCACAATTACGGAGTATGTAATAGGGTGTATGTAATAAGGTCTTTCTGGCTAGTTCTTTTATGTATAGTGTGCTATATTCAAGAAAAACTCCTTATGTGAGGGTTTAACAAGATTATCTCAGTACAACCCTCTTGTTGTAAATCGGGAAAAGAATGTGAAGAGGCCATCCCGGTTTGGTAACATGTTGGGCTGTTGGCAATTTGGAAATAGGAGGGGAAACATGCTGAATAGTCCAGTTAGTCTCAAAATTGAGGAATCTGAAACTTGCTTTGAAAGAACTAAAAAAACTGAAATTCAAATGTAGTATAGAACAACATAACATAGGAAGAACTCTAATGTAAAATTAGAAGCACTGCAATCTGATCCCCCTTAATATCAGGAATTGGAAAGGGAGATAAAATGGAGATCCTTTACAATGCAAAAAGGTATGGATGTCCACCACAGAAAACCACTTAATATTCCATGTCCAAAAGGTGGTGCATCTACAATAAGTTCTAAAAAGGGGAAGGTCCAAAACACAAAGATGTGGAAGCACAACGGTGACAAATAAGATTTTCAAGATCAAAGATCGAATCTCATGGGTGTTAAGGATGGATATTAGGATTTAGAATCCACTTATCCACTCATTGAATTCCCTCTTTTCTGTAGAAGTAATAACAGGGTTCGCTTGTGAGATTCAATTCAACAATACATGAAACCTACTGCACATCTCTTCTCAGGAAATATGCTTCTGGGACAAGTGCTACTTACAGCAGAAACAATTGATTAAATGCTCAAGCAAACATCCTTTTTTTTTCCCTTTCTCAAGTAAACATCCATAAACATGACTACCATTAAAAAATAAAAAATTAAAAAAAAAAAAACTGGTAGTCCAAAAGAATTAATTTTACTGATGAAAACAACTTGAATCAGAAGCTATTTTCCCCCATCTAGAAGTGCTCTTAGGATGGCCTCTTTGTTGTCATCGGCTAACCCAAGCAAGTGCCCAGCCCCTGGTATCTCATGATAGTGTATCCATGGAAGCTTTTCAGCAATGTACCGCTGCAATGTTACAGGCACCAGGCCATCTTCATCGCCTTGCCACAAATGAATTGAACCTTCACCATTAGGAAAAGGGTCTTCAAGATCCATCGGACTAAATTCCCACTTCCCAAATCCAACATTCATATCCTTATGAAAGGACTCATATAGACCTTGTTGTGTTGGATATCCCTTCAGGTAGAAAGAAGATACAAATCAACCATCTTAACTCAGGGACAATGGCAATTTTATCATCTCTAAATCATCAAACAGAACTTGCATTTAACTTTGATGATTATCAACACCAGAAAAATTATGTTCAGTGTCATATTTGTCTAGGCAGGTTGGTTTCAATAGAGCATTATGGTTGAGTATTTTGTATATCATTTGCAACAAGAATCAAACTAATGAGAAGTGTTGTACAGATCAATAAACTGGAGGATAGGAAGTGGTACCATTGGAGTTGGTCTATCTCGAAGCTTGGATACGAGTTCTAGATCTTGGCGAGATAACGTCGGTCTTCCAGATGCCACACTTGAGGAAGGAAACAATTTCTGAGTGTTCCACCAGTAGGTGAGCCAAGGGGCGTAATAGGCAACTCGAAGAGACCATTGATCCTCAGGATACTGCTGATAGTATGCTTCAGCGGACAACTTTGGTGGGAAGCCAGGCCACCGGTAATTGACAACTGGAACAATCAGTGCAACTCCAGCTAACCTAACAACATTCGAAATCATGATCTACATAATTGAGTCCACGTCGAAAAAGACCAGAATCAATGAGTTAGAAAAGAACACATGATTTTTATTGATGAGCTTACATCCAACATCAAAAGTGTCTTTTGCATATATCACTAAGTTTTCTAGAGAAATTTGTATCCAAGTCAAAAATTGGTGTGGAGTCCTGCACACCATTTTTCTTTTCCTTTTTGTTTTTTTGTTTTTGTTTTTTTTTTTTTTTTTTTCTGAAAAGGTACACTGTTTGTGATTGCCTGAAACTCAAAATCCTTAAGCAGAAAGTATTTTAGACTCTGAGCTATATCCAAGCAGTGGAAAGGCAAAATCATGAACCAGGTGAGGTAGAAGAGAGTGGTTCCATGATATATTATGAATTACCTGTGAGAGATGTACTTGAGGCAACCCCAAACTGCTTGTCCACCCATGGAGGTCCCAACGACATAAAATTTTGATCCCAGTTCCAACTGATCAGCAAGATCTTCTATATCGAGTGCTAAACTTCGAACGGATCGCTTTGGGTCGGGATCACTTTCTCCATAACCAGGTCTATCAAAAGATACAAAATAGACACCAAGTTCTTGAACGGCTTCCTGGATAGCAGAAAAACTTTTGAAAGCTGTTCTTAGAGAATCTCACAGTTTATATTGATCAGGTTGTACTCATATTTAAAAATAACGGGAGTACCGCAGTTGCAATTGAAGCGTCATACTTGCTGCCGCTGAAGCCATGAACTAAAACAACCTTGTATTTGGCTGAATCTTTGGGAACTCCATACTCCAAATAAGCCAAATATCTTCCATCTCTGAGTTTAATTCTTGGTCCAGTTACTGGTGGACCACCAGGAGAACCACAGATTCGAGGAGGTGGAGGCCGGATTGCTTGGAAAAGCCACGCCAGAAACCCAATGAACAAGACTGCGGTAACTGTTTTAAGCATCACTGAAACAAAAACAAAACTTTAACCACTTAAATAAAGGAAGATGGATGTCTGGGATGAATGCACCGACAATATCATGTAAGTTCAATCAACGAAAGTAGTACACCTATGTTCCATTTTCAGTCCAATCACTTGGAAACTACTAGCATCATTTCGACCCTAAGTACTGAAATTAGGGTGAATGTTGGATACCACTAAAACATAAATGAATCGGCTAAAATCTCAGTAGAACAGAATACCCTCCCCCATGCTCGTTGTAACTAGCAATCGTTAGAAAATTTAGAAATCATAACAATTAAAAAAAAAAAAAAGGAATTCACAATGAAGAAGAATGAGCCATGTTTGCGTAGCCAGGAGATAGTTCACATTGCTCGACAATGCAACACAGGAACACTCATTCATCCAAACATGATGCAATTTCCATTTCATTTAACGTAATGAAACAGTTTGCTTTCAAACTACGAATGCACTTCCATAACGAACTAAAAATCAGAGTGTTTTACTCAACCCACCAACGAAAAAAAGCATCATCCAGTAAAGTGGAAGCAGGGCCAATTCTGAATACTAAACAAATTTAGATGATCTTCTAAATGAAAACCCAGAAAACCAAAATCGATAAAACCATAAAGCTTGGAATCAAACTTAAGTGCAAAATGAAGTCAATGGTGTACCGCTAGGCACCAGAAGCGAAGGGGAGGATGCAGCTTCTGTGATGGCCATAGCCTTTAAAGGGGTGAAGTAGAAAGAGAATGACGCCATCCTCAAACTATGGGAATGTTGATTATGAGGCTGGGGAGCCCAATTTCTGGATAGTTCAAATCTTTGGGGTTTTGACTGAAGAAGAAGACCCGATGGTTTCAAGAACCCAGTAAACGGGGGACTTTTCAAACGACTAGAAACAGGGGCAAGTCTTGGATTCCATGTTTTGGACAGAGTTCCCAGATGACGGTAAATCATGGTATTTTACAGAGGAGGATACTTGAGGAGGATATTGGGTTCATGCGGCCGGTGGAGATAAGGCTGAGCCACCCGCCGGACCCCAAACCATTGAATGTATGTCTGTGATCCTGTACGATGTGGACTTCACAGCCATTCCAGTTTTTTTACTTTTTTTTTTTTTTTTTTGCTTTTTCCAAGAATTTTTATTCACTGCGTGTGTTTTTATTCTATGGCGGGGACCTTAGGGAGAAAAAAAAAAGTATCTTTATCAAACTTTCTTAATTTCAAAAGCCAGAAAACACAGAAAGCGATCATGAACAACGAAATTTGAGACGAAATGGAAACAATCAAATTTGGGTGTCCATCTAATCCACAATCAAATGCATGTATACTGAAGTAGAGGGTGGCAGAAGAAGAGAACCTGAAAGAAATCGAAGAAACCCGAAATGCTTTCCTTAAACAATCTGGTAAGTGGTAATCAATCTTCTCTGAGCAGAAAAACTGAAAGTGAAAGGATGTACTGTAATAATGAATCACGTAAAAGTGTTATGGGGTCATATGGGATGGCGAATAATTCAAATATGAGTACAGAATATTAAAAAACATGATTATGGTTGGGGTGGTTGGACTTTTGGAGCAACATTGAGGAGATTCTCAGTAGTTGGGACAACCCAACCTAACAAAATTGACCATTTAGATGTTTTCATACACCAACTAGTATACAATAGTGACGGCTCTTAATCCCAATATTCAAGTCAGATTCTTGTTGGAGTGGAACCTTAGTTGAAAACACTCTACGATGGTGGTAGTTGGAGAGGAGCTCTTTTTCCTTCTAAAATTATGTCTTTGTCCTGGAAAAAAGGGTTTTGATAAAGGCCTTTTTTTTTTATATGTGATTGAAACTCAAAAATCTGAAACTGGAATTGACTCCTGTCATTGTCTGTTACTAGTTTAGTGTAATTTTTAACTCCACATTATTCAAATATAAGAATATTTGATTGTCATATTTGTTTGCAATAACAAATTTGATTTATTATATCAAGTCATCCCTTTGGCATAATCCAACATTAATTAGTAATTACCCTATATCTAAGTTCTTAGGATGATGAAATAGACTGCATCTGTTCATCCTCAACGACGATTTCCTGTTGTATGATTCTGTCAATGTTAGTATATTCATTCTTTTGTCCGGACGGCACATGGCAGTATGATTTTTATTTCTGTTATTTCAGGGAAAAGAGACAGCTTTTTACTAGTGGAGATCCTTTACACTGTAAAAGGTGTACACGTCCATTACAGAGAACCGCTTAATATTGCATGTCCAAAAGGTGGTGCATCTTCTATAATACTAAAAGCCAAAGTAAAAGGGAAGGTTCTCATGGCCAAAACACACACAGGTCAGCAAGGTAGGCGCAAGGCTGAGTTGACGCCTCCCTCCGAGCAAGCAAATCGTACTTTCGACCATATATAATAAACATACGAAGGCAAAAGCAGCAGTTTGGAAAGAGAAAGCTTCATAAGTTCAATCAATGAATAACATTACTGGATCGAGAATCAAACAAGGATTTGCTTCCAGGCCAAAAAAATTCCTCAAAAATAACCCCTATCATTGTTGATATTGTGTTCTGTTTGAAAGCAGCTTGAGGATCAACAAACTGTACCAACCGTAAAGGATACTGCAGTTTCCTCTGTGCCCCTAGGCAGCCTTGGCAACTTCAAGTGTGTTCGCCTTTTGAAGCCACAAGCTCACCAGAAATGAGTCGAAAACAATCTTCAACATTTAGGTCATGCAACATAAATAAATTTCAGCAAATCGTTTCCTGGTGTATAAGACTGAATTTGGTAATCCCCAAAATATATTGATTTACTGGGAAAAAAAAAAGTGTCACCTGGTTCAAATGAGCGGCCACACACGGAAGAACCAGCAGACCAGATACACCTATAGCCCCACCAAGCTGCTCAACCACAGAAACCATTACAGGCAAGGTTTTCTGCCAACATAATTTCCATAATGATTAGCTTATGTCCCCATTCTCGAGTTACTGTACAACTTATTTCTGGCCATCTTTGTGCTTGTGTTAATGGTTGTTAGTAGTAGAGCTCACCTGGCTCGCGACCAGCAGAACAGCAGTGGCATTTTGTTTCTTTGCAAAAGGAGATTTTTCACCCAAAAGAGTTGACAGGATACCCATCGCAAGACCATTAAACAGCAACAGGGCAGCATGCAAAAGCCTGCATAACAGGACTCAGTAATCACAATAGAGGTTCTTGAACAACAGCTAGACTACAACTAAACTGAATCAGATTACACGAACAGCAAAGATACTTTGACCATTTCCACCTCATAGGCATCTCATATGGCCATCCAATGATGACTGAACATGGAATGGAAACATGATCACTTAATGATGCAAGCATAGCATAATTCTAGATGGCTAGCAGCTTTACTATTATAGTGGAACGCAGTTATCTGAATCTACCACCGAGGCTAAAAGTGAATATCTACCTACAAACCCGTAAAATACACCTGTCATTTGATAGACATGCAAAATGTTGATCCGTGTGCAATTTCTCTAATTTATAAAGGAAGGAAAAGACCATATTATAAAGACATATGCAGAACTCGTTTTTATTTATCAAACTCATGAAAATAATAAACCTATCAATAGCTAATGAGAAGCGAACTACAGATACCAACAAATGAATAAAATATATAAGAAGACATACACTCCCAAACAAACAGCTTGTAAAAATACTGCTGGTTTAACCATCATAAGCAGTGATCTTGATCTGCTGATCTGCATCCAGGGTACCTGAACAAAATGCCAAAGTCAGAAACACATTAGCCATTCAAATATTTGTTAAATCTAAAACATCAACCCAGAAGCACATAACAAAGTGCATTCATTGAGAGAACGAAGTGAGTCTTACTAGACTGAGGAGAGCTGCATTCATCACGGACAAAAGTTTCCGATTTCGATCACAAAAATCAGCCACACCTGCACATATCATGGAGTAATTGATTAACAGGTTAAGGACATAAAAAAATTGAGTGAATAGATCCTGCCTCATCCTACCATACAACCTTCTTTATTTTCAATTTGTAATTTTAAGTTCCCAATGACGATGAGATTACTCCTGCCAACTTAGCTACGATATGCACACCGGCAAATAAAATCACGGCAGGTCAGCCAAATATGTTTCCATTCAGTATATTCTAGTGCTTATATACATGAAACAAAACTAGCAAATTATTAGAAGTCAAAATACAAAGATACAAGTTTCCGAGCCTGCATTACTGTTGCAGTTAGACCTAATGAGCTTCATCTCATCTTCGTTTAAATAATTCAAATTAGTATTTGATCAATATTAATGAATATGGTTTGGAAAAGTTCATTCGAGGTCTAATCAATGTAACTGAAGCGCAAAGGTGCAGCATTTATCATTCTGAATAAAAAAGTTTAACTATACATACAAACACAACGGCAAACAAATCTGTCATATTAGATGCAAAAAAGAACGAGAGATATTAAAAGCAAACTCAAACAAATTTATAAAGTTTAGTCTCACACAAATACAGTTGTATAAGCTTCTCTTCTACCAATGGTTCCAAACAAGTAGCCAGTATCCATAAACTAGTCATCTATAGGCAGCATTCAACTTGGCATACAAAAAATTTTACTATGTACCAGCACAAATGTACCATTCTCTCTATCTAGATTACCAATACACTTAAATAATAAAAAAGGTTGATAAGCATACTCACTTTTGGTTGACTCCCGAAGGACCTGTTGAATAGAAAAGGCAGTGATTTAACCCCTTTTTAGACATCAAATAACCGAAAGGATACATTTTACTTTACAAGATAAGAGACTTGGATAACGAGTTTACATTCAACATTATAATCATCTAGGAAACCAAAGAACTTGTGCTGAAGATCGAGCTCCAAATAGTAAAGAGTGCATGTACAGTATCAGAAAACAGATTACCTATGCCCCAAAAAACAACACAAAAATGAATTTCAACCATATCAAAGCCGCATGTTTCTTCATACTACAACCTTGGAAAGACCCACATGTTTTCATGACACATGATATTCACATTTTCTCCTCCAATATCCTATCTGATGGTACTTCAAATCCCTAGTTTAAGACAGTAGTAACGGTTTAGATCTAGTAATTTACCTTCCCCAAGATGAGAGGAAGAAGGAGTGTGAGAACCAGGCTTCTCAATAACTGCTCAGTAGGAACTGACACACCAACTCCGGAAGCTATGAATTTGGAAATGGAAAAAGGAATCTGACAGGTTAAACACAGTATTTATTAGACGTCTTCAGCTCATCAGTTAAAAAACAGCTTGCACAAAACAAATGACATACTAAAACAATTATACAGAGAAACATACAACTAGGATTCCCAAGAGATTAGATAGAACAGTCATCGCAAGGGCTAGGGCTGAATTCCCACCAGCTAGCTGCATGTAGCAACCACAAGAAACGTCAAGACTCCCAAAAATAATTTTTCTTCCCTGTATTTTCAGTGTTTGTGTGTGATGCACAGAAGCAACTTATGATGATCAAGAAACCTGGGTAAGTGCTGCTCCGCTTGATAATGTTGTAGGCATACAACTAAATATAGCCAGTCCTAGGGACAAAATAGCGAAAAAATCAACGCTTCATAAACTTGCCATTAAGATGAAGATAAAAAAAAAAGTTCCATGCCATAAATCGGTTCAAACCACCATCCAAGAAAGGAAACAATAGGAGAAGGAAGATAATTGAGGAAATGATTGCAACTTTAAAGCAAGTTTCAAACCTGTAATAAATTCCTGAGGTTGCAGCTTAACGAGCATGATGACATTTGAAAATAATGGAGTTAAAAACAAAATTGAAACCTGCATTTAAAAAAGAATGCTTAGTACTTTGGTAAGAACTATTAATACAACAAAAGGATTACATATGTCAATCAAATTAACCTCAAGCTACAACAGACACGGTCAAACAAGCAAACAAGATACTGTATAACAAAGAGTGGCACAACAAACATGCAAACAAGCAAGATGAAAGAGAAATTTCCTAAGTTTAGAGTCCTCTGTTATCCATAGCAATGATCCTACAAAAATAACAATGATCTAAAAGTATTAAAGGTCATACTAGCCCAAAAAGACCAACTGGCCAAGCTTCGGCAGCAGCACCAATTGCATCAGAACGCAATGTCAATCCTGTTCCACCAAACTAAAACCGAATCAGAAAAAGAAAACTGTGGGAGAGTTGAAACTTTATACAAAGCACGAACTAACCTGATATAATAAATATTCCGAAAGTGCTGAACTTTGTTAGATGATATTTATGAGCGAGACAGCCAAGGGTAGGATTCACAAATCCTAATGTCACTCCAGTAACAAGAGCTGCAAGGTAGGGTACACTACAAAAGTAAGCCAATCATATCATCAACTAAATTAGCGGAAACAGGGCAAATTCTCAAAGTTTTAAGCTCCCACACGAGTCTCCGGGACTGACAGAACAAAATTGATGCACATAAATTTGTGTACGTGTAAGTTACCTAATGGAAGAAAATTGCTGGAAGCAAACTTTAAAATTGGTTCAGCCCAGTTCCCAGTTTTCAGCAGCGAAAGTTGCTTCCCACCATCATCTCCCTGAAACAAAAACATTGCAACGCATAAATTTTTAAAAAAGAAAAAAGAAAAAAAAAAACTTTTAATTTGCTGCGGTAATTGAATGATCAGATGCTGAACCTGCAGGGATTGGGAATTGGTACTGGCTCTGACAACGACGGTACTGGTGGAAACGGGAGTAATTGATAAGCGAGAAACACCCAAAGTTCGGCTACTGAGGAATGAGAATTGAGAGGTCGGTAACCTGAGATGACGAATCCGGAACGGCGGAGTTGCGGTGGCCGGAGACTGAACTTTGAGGAATTGGAGTGTTCCCGCCATTGCAGTTGACTAATAGTGACTGGGGGGAGCTATAACGGAAATGGAACAGGTGTCCCGCCGTACCGAAGGAAAGCCCGTGACCAATGAAGTCGCTTTCATAGTTTCAGCCTGGCTATTCCCTACAAATGAATCTCAACCCCAAACTTTTTTATTCTTGTGGTTTGGACCGACTGAAGAAGTTCAGAAGAAAACAAAAACCCGCTCAAAAGTGAACGAGGGTGATTGAAGTGCATTTACGAATTCCGGTTTTACCTCAACAACAACAACAAAAAGGTACATATATATGCTAATGGAGTCGGTGAAACTCATCTTCTTAGAGAAATGGAATAAAATCCTTTTGTGATAGGACAAAATGAGATAATTTTCCACCGTTCCCGTACAGTCATTTTGGGATAGGAAACTGTCATAGGAATATTAGGTAGTTTTAGATTCCAAGGACGGGTTGATTTGCGGGAGGATGTAGCGAAAAACATCAACATCGTGCACATTCAAGGCGAAATTGTAATTGCAAAACTCAGTTGCAATGCGGATTACATACAAAAGGTATGCTGATCATCTACCATGAGATATGATACGTACAGCAGAGAATGTAATTAATCCAAAAAGTAACTCTACTTTGCAGGTTCATCTACCCTGCAAAAGAGAAAGCCAACTCCCTGCAATGATGAATGATGAATCTATTAACAGGCATCGGATTCCTCCACAATCAATCAGATTTCCAAAGTAGCAACGAGATGAAGACAGTTTAATAGTGACGGTAAATAATAAAACAGAAATCATCTCGCGCCACTACGGATTACATAAGTCAACACAACTCTCAGTTGGCAAACAAGTAATTACATTTCCTTTGCACCTTCTTGCGTTTGGAGCACAAAACCAAAGCACAAGTTCTCGATATGAACCCTTAGTCATCACAAGCAAAGGCAAACCGAAGCATATACACACGCCAAACTAGGAACCCTAACTCATCATTACATGTGACTAAATGAAGCACATAAACACACATAACCAGAATCCTCATGAAGATGACCGTCTTCTAGGCATTGATTTACTCAGCATGCCCATATCACTCCAATAGTAATTCCCTTGCTGAAGGAAAAATGATTCTTCTTTGGCTACAAACAAAGAGCAGGATAAAGAAACTAAAATATCATTAAAAAAAAAACCGTAAGTTTGCAAGCTGGAACCTTGCTACTGATAGCACTGCAAATCCACAAGGGAACACAATACAGGAGAAGATATAATCCAAAAAAAAGATTCCAGCGACAAGTAGCCATGAAAAAAATTTAAGAATCCCGAGCAAAATCCTAAGTTTTCAGATAAAAAGCTCTTAAGTGGTCCGATTCATGTATCCTTTCTTCAACAGTTCACAGTAGCTATTTCATGAATCAAGTTGACCCCAGCATAGTTGGCATGGACTATAAAAATGCAACAAAGAGGATATCTTGTACTTGTAAGACATGAAGCAGACATATTAAACATCCAAGAGGCAATTTTCCAATACATGTTTCTCTTTAGAAAAAAGGAAGAGAATGGGCAGAAAAGATATCATAAAAGAGCACCCCATCAGAAACCTTTACATTGCACCCAAAATGGCAGATCAAAGAGCTCATATGAGCAAACAATAAGATCTATCAGTGGTGACAAGGAAATACCACAAGTACATTTGTGTTCATCTTTCCAAACAAGTACATATTTATGATATTATCATGTTTTGGGAAACAGGACAGTTCGGTTGCCTATTCAAAGACCTACCCAATTCCACAGGAAGCCCAAGCTGCAATATAAAGGTGAAAATTCAGCAGAAAAATTCTCTGAAAAATGATGCATCGGTGATTTCCTTTCATTTGAAATTTATGCTATTTCGCAAACAGAAATGGTCTTTAGACAAAACATACATGCAAGACGCATTAAGAAGGTACATAAACGCCTACACCGTCATAGAACCTTTCATCTTGCAAGGCAGGCAGAATTGGTCTTTGGAACAAACACATATGCTAGAAGTATTAATGCATAAACACCTATACCATCATAGAACCCTTCATCTCGCAAAGCATAAATGGCTAAATCACAAATAAATCATTCATCAGCGTCCCTTTGAAAGAAGTCAGGCAGCTTTATACATCAAGTTCATCTTACAAAAATCAGTTTCTTCCTTTTTCTCCACAATAAGACTCCTTCCACAATGAAAGGCATGCATATGCGTACAGACAGAATTCAACACTTCAAAGGTAAAGCAGGAACATAAGCTTGCCATAAAACACAAAAGTGTAAAATGAATAAATTAAGTTGAGAACTGCATAGTAGCAACAAAAAATCCATTTAGTCCAACAGAAATCTACTTAAAGGCAATCGCATTTCAAATGAAGCTTCAATTGAAGAAACCAAAACACCTCATCCAATTAAAAACACGAAGCTTATATGATCACAACTTCCAACAGTCACTATATTGTTCCCAGCTCTGCCCTGCATTTACCTAAGAAAATGGGGATTCCTCTCCACTTAAAAACAACCAAAAACATTACAATGGCTAGAATAACAGAGGACCAAAAATTCTATAAGCTATGAATAAGATATATTAATCGAGTTCATCAAGGTACAATTGAAGTTCAACAGCTCAAAACATCACCAACAGAGAGAAGAGAGAATAAATCAAGAAACATGCGTAAGCAATCAATCCACGGTGCTCATCTCCATAAGAAGCCAGCTCAACCAACAGCCTAGTGCAAACCCTAGTGGACCATATCACAAAAACCCCTGACATCAACATAATTACCATCCCACCTTGGGGCACGAACAGTGCTACCGCCGACAACATCACAATCGGCAACATACAATACCCAATCAGGCTTAGACACCTGTACAAATCCAGGTTCCCATTCCGCCCCGCGAGCATATTGAAGACCACGTAAATAAACAGAGAAGCGACTGTAACCCAACCCAAAATGATCCCAAAATGGAGCTTCCCGGCAAGCAATTGAAACAAACCGAAGGCCATAAGGAACAGAAAAGGACCGGATAGATCCGCGTTGTTGTGAAGATCAGATTTTATGCGGAAAGGGTTAAGGATGGAGACAGTCTTTTGATAAATTTGCTTGGTGTTGATGCCGAGTTCTTCGAGGAGCGGCGGTTCGTCTTCGAATCCGGTCCCTCCACCGCCGATTGTGCCCGGGGCGAACTGCGTAGGGGGGAAAGATGTGGAAGCGGGAGCGTTTGACACATCGAATGCCATGAAGGGGATGGGATTTGTCGTTTTCGACGGAAACGGCGCCGTTGCACGACGTTGCGTAGCGCCGGGACCCATTCCTGCACCAGGATTTCCGCCGGAGGGGAATATCACCGGAGGAGCATTAAATTCTCTTGCCATCGATCAAAATACTTCGCTTCTGTACAGGTACTATTGGTTGAATCCGATTACAAGATTTGGGAAATTAGGGCAACTTGAACTTGGCTACTGGGAGTGTGGGAAGAAGATAATGGGAGATCAAGAAACTGATGCTTGTTGATCCAAAAGTTTTGCAGTTTTTCTCTTCTTCCTCCTCCGTTTCCTTAATCGTTAAAAATTTGTTGTACAGCGTGTATAGATTTAATTTCAATTGTAATCCTTTAGGTATGAATGGTTAGTAATTTTGACCCTAAAAGTTTTGGCTCCATTGTAATTAGCTAACCGATATATAGTACTCTCTTCGGTCATTAATATAAGGCATTTTGATTTTGTCCTAAATTTTACTTATTACACATTTTTTAATTAAAAAAATAGCTTTTAAAAATATATTTTCACATTCATTGTATTTTCTTTATTGTTATGACATATTTTTAAGTTTTTTGTCAATTAAAAATGCGTACTAATTGAAACTTAAGACAAATCAAAATATCTTATATTAAAGACGGTAGAGAGTATAATAATTTAAGTAATATCGATACTGAGTTCAAAAAAAAAAAGTAATATCGATCATCAACCCCGTTATTTTAAAAACCACAATAGTAAAACAATGAAAAATAATACAAAACAAAGAATGTTGGTTTTCGTCTATGGCTGTTTTTTCAAAGATATATTAGGAATTATAACAATAAATGGTTGTTTTTTTAATATAATTTGAATCATGACCAATTTTTTTTTCCTTATTATACTTAATATAAAGGCACAGTAGGCAAGAAATTAAATGACCAAAATATATTCAGGACCACATTCAAATTGATCTCGTACGTCGGATGGCCTTGATATGACGTCAGCGACTTATTGGGGGCAAAAAGGAGAATGCAT
Organism: Oldenlandia corymbosa var. corymbosa; assembly: GCA_949775105.1. Classification (NCBI taxonomy): domain Eukaryota; kingdom Viridiplantae; phylum Streptophyta; class Magnoliopsida; order Gentianales; family Rubiaceae; genus Oldenlandia; species Oldenlandia corymbosa. The sequence continues at coordinate 34,282,412 of OX459118.1, read as the reverse complement.
AAATTCAATTTTAAATTAATAAATGAGAAAAAATCTGAATTTTTGGTAAAAAAAATCCCCAGATATCAAAACAACGTCGTTTTATACTCTTATTTTATTCCCAACAGTGAAAACGACGACGTTTTTGTATCAATGTTTTCTTTTTAAAAAGAAATTTTATTGAATCCCCGAAACAAAATAACCACAGATTATACTTGCGCTTCATCTTTCCTTTTTTCCTTCTTGTTTTTTAGCCTCCTCCCTCTTTTTTAAGACCTCTATTTACGCTAATACCCCCACCATTTTTTGGAACCGAAGGATTATATATAAAAAATTGTTACAGACACAACTTGGAACCGCAGTTCCTCCGCCGCGACTAAAACTATAGCTGCGGCTAAAAATCAAACTGCCGCTAAAGACCACCTTCAAAATTGAATTGCCGCGCTAATCATCATAACCTCCGTGCAGAGTTGTTGAAGTTTATCATCGGAACGTTTGTCGATTGAGTCCATAGATTCGATTTTGCAACCTTAACCGGTGAGACTGTTGGGGACGAAGATAAAGAGCAGTAACGAGAAGAGAAAGGGGCTCTAATCTTGATCGGTCATAGATCGTGGTGCTAGACAAGATTTGAACATTGTTCTATATACACTACTTTTTTCTACTTTTTCTTTTTCTTTCTATTTGGGCTCTAATTCTATTACTGCGAAGAGTCGCTCATCGGATTTTCCAGAGGGTTTTTTCCTCTTCTCTCCCCACTACCATTGATTGTGCCTCCAACTCACTCATTGGCAAAAAAAAGAAAAAATTCGGTCTTTCTGTACTATTGTTGCTGCTTCTTTTTCCTTGGAGTCTACTCCTAATCTTTTCTTCTTCTTTTTTTTGTTGATTTTTGTTGGTGTTTACATTGCAGAACTTTCTAATAGGGTAGAAACCAGAATTGCGTTATTTTCGCTATTTGTTTCTGTTGAGAGCTCTCCGTGCAAAAAGAGGACACCAAACCACATCAAATGCCAAGGACAATCAGAAGGACTTTTTTGCTGGTGCTCTCCACAGTTCCTGAATTGTTTTATTCTCCAAAAAGTTCGTTTTGGTGTAGTTCTCTTTTTATTATGATTTATTTTGATTCTCCTTTTGCTAGTCAATAGGGAAATAGTTACTGCATCATGAAATCTTGAATGATATCTAATCTTGTCTATGCTCACTGAATTTCACTTGGTCCTAATCTTTTCTTATTTTTCAGGTTGCCTAATCTGTTGTTTTTTCATGGATGTTCCAATTAAACTTCGTGGAGATGATATCGTCTTCGTCATCCTCCTCATAAGAATTTGATTATTTGTTTAAGTTATTGTTGATTGGGGATTCTGGAGTAGAAAAAGATAGTCCTTTGCTCATTTTTACTCCAGATACCTTCGAAGATCTCTCTCCTACCATAAGTAATACTGATTTTATTTTTCTCTTTCATATCTTTTGTATTAAAACGAATTTGAAGTTTTGATCTCAATATTCACACATGGTTATGATTTTGGATGGAAAGGTAGGATTTTACGAGAATGTTTGAGTTGCTGAATTCTATTTAATCTAGCAGAATTTCATATAATTGTGTTTATTTTAGGTTGTTGTCGGTTAGTCATCGAATTGAACTCTTTCAAAATATGAAGAATTACAAGGAGAGTGAGAAATAGAGAGATATTGTCAGCAGAAATAGTAGAATTGTGGAACCTGAGCCATGTTACAAGGACCTTTGCAAGATAGTTCCTTTTTAAAATTTCTTTTTTTGAATCCTATTGAATTGGTCGAATGTTTGTTCTTCTTTTGTGTTTCAAACCAATTTTAAATGTACATGGAATATGGAATATTTGCTGATCAATTGGTTTCATGTCAATTTATCTTATGTTAGTTGGACAAAGGTGCAGACCTTTCAACCCTGGTAAAAGTTCTCATGACTTACTATTTTTTGGGATATGATCATGTTTGCATTGGTGTGTTGTATACTGTCTCCGCCAAACCTGGTTTATTTTGAACCTATTTAATTGTAAAGTGAAAATTGAAGTGGAAGGGAGGCCTTTTTATGCCTTAGGTTTGAACACATAAAATTTTGGTTTATTGAACTGGTAGACATATTTTGTGTTGTTCCCTAAATGTGATCTATATGAGAATACATTATCAATCACTTTAAAATTAATTGGGTTACAGAGGTTCCTTTACTGTCAACAAAGTGAATCACGTGGAAGACTAATCAAATGTAGTTTAGTATACGATCGCAACAACATTACATCAAATTGGGACCAAAATTTGTCATAAATCCTCACTCCACTAGATATCTGCACCAAAATTTGTACTTCTTTTACTAAATTTATATACTTGTGATATTGTAATGTACTCTTTTTCTGACTTTATGTTTCTAATATTTGACTGTTTTATAATAAAGAACTAAAATACCATCTCTTTATATGTCTATAGTTTAAAAAAGTTGATTAGCCTTGAAAAATTACCTCCATGTCTAGATTTGAATATTTTTCTCTAACTAATACGCCAAGGTTCTCTTTGATATGTATGCTGGATTATTTGAAAATTTAGATATAATGATGAGCTACTTTAGTAGCATGATAAGTCTCTTGGTGTAAGGGAAAAAAATAATAGCATACGAATTTGCTACATGCATTAGTGACCCACTAACTTGATGTCCTAATTATGATACTTTATTTGTGGTAAATTTTGCTTTACCAGGCAAATAAAATGTTGGACACTTGGCTACTCGTCTTAATATTAGTACCTGATGATTGGGAATGCTTTGGGGAGAAGCTCGCGTTTCTGCTTTGGATTGACTAAGCATAGAGCATACTGCATTACTTCATATGTAAAGCTCATTTCCTTTTTGTTGTTCTTCAGGTTCAGGAACTTCACTGATTGTACCAGATACAGATAAAACTAGCGAAGAATTTGCAATTGAAAGGGTTAGGTACATTAGGAAAAGATAATCACTGTCTCTGTACCATTTAAAAAAAACTTTGTTTCGTAAGACTTTTTGGTGGCTTTTGCTTCTTTGTCTTACTATACTTCTTGCAATCTATGCCAACAGTCATTTGGTTGTCAATAGTGAGAAAAAAAAAAGTATTTCGAGCTTCTTTACCCAGTAAATGTCAAAAACAAGAATCTATTATGTTATTCTAGAAGACCTTTCAGAGAAGGAAACACTCTTCTATAACTTTGTGCATAAACGTTTCTATTGTTTATCCTTAATTTTCTTTTTATCATTTACTACATAATTTCTTCATCTATCTGGAACAACTTTCATTGGTGCATATTCTTCAGCTGCTCGCCAAAGAACTATGAACTATGCTTCACACGCACTTAGTTGATACTTAAGATTTGCTCCACAAATAGTATGACGAAAAATAATTTCATTGAGTTTGATCTTATCCAACTACTTGACTCTTGCTCAGTAAAGTCATGATCAACTAATAGGTTTGGAATTTTTTTGGCGTACATCCCTATACTTTTATTTTTACTACTAATTAGGCATTAGTTTCTGGTCTCCATTTTTATTTTTTGCACCAATATTTCCATATGTAAAACCTTTTCCCACAAACCTGGTCTGATAGTAGTGTTGACAAGTGATTCTTTGATAATCATGTGCGGACTTAAAATCTAGCCTTTATACAAATAGTTCTATTATTGTTATTCTTTGCACTGCTACATTTAAAGTAGTGCCGCCATTGCTGTCAAGACAAGCCCAAAACAATGGGAAAGTGGTTCATTCCAAGCTCAGTTTACCCGAGAAAACAAGGCTTCTTCGTCTCCTAAGGCTACTATTTTGATTCCTTTGTAGCAACCGATCCTAATTTATGAGCTCCTATACAGAAATTCATAAAGATCGAGTACTACCTCTTACTTCTTCCTGATTTGGTGAATACAAATAGTCTTATCGACCAAAGAAACGAATAGAATACAAAGTAAAGTCAAAGATAAAAAACAAGCTACATTTCATAATAAAAAGATTAAGTAATTGTAATTTAAATTATTGACATAGAATTCAATAAAACAAACTATTTTTATACTTTCTCTGTAGTATTACTTTTTGGTTACGAACACAATATATAATAATTATATAATACAAACTGGTCGCGCAACGCGCGACAAAGACAAGCCTAGTTAGATTATAAAGACCGACACTGTATAATTCGGTTGACATTGCTCATTATTTATTATTGATATGTGTTTCTACAATGTCACAGTCATATAACAATGCAAACATGTATTTTGACATTCCAAGAAGTTCTTGTTGGTATTTTCAAGTACTCAAACAAATCGATCTAAGTAATTTGAACAAAAACAAACATTATGTTACTTTTAATCCTTTATAGTAGCCCAAATGAACTACATTGTGCTCTACATTAACATTCAGTTAAAACTATCTTTTACATTTCTATATGTAGTTTTTTAGGTCTTCTGACACTATTTAGACACTTTGGTCAAATTTAGGTAAAGTTAAGGGAAGAGTCTTGGAATGTAGAATTTTTTTTAAGAAATTTTTTTTTATATTGAATAAATAATAATATAAAGATTAAATAATTTTAAGTATGAAAATTTATAAAATTAATTAATAAACTATCAAATAATATTTTAAAAAACCAAAATTAATATTTTTAAATGAAAATAATCAATTCTTAAAGTTTTTTCGTAAAAATTTTATATTCTTTAAAGTGATAGGAACGAGCTATAGTAAAATAATTCAAAATTTTGATAAGTTTTATTTTCCAAAAAAAAAATACATATGAAATTCTTACAAAAGTAAAACTTTTTTATTATTATTCATTTTAGTCTAAAAATAAAATTTTTGAATATCTATTTTATTAATTTAAATTAAGTTTCTCATTTGATAGAACTTAATTTGAGTATGAAGTATGAAATCTTGATATTGAACTATAAATACTAAACTGGTTAAGTTTGTCTTATTTGATAAAAATTCAAAAATGAAGACTGAACACTTCTTGACTTATAATTTTATCCAAAAAAAACTATTGATATATATGAAACTATGATGATAAAAATAATAGTATTATTATGAAGTTTTATAATACAAACATATAGATTTTATTATGTAATTAAGTTTCTAGTTAATAATAATATCATATCTATATCATTATCAAAAGAATATCATATCTTTATGGTAAATATATGTTATCATGGACTTTATTCGTATTTAAATTTTTATATTAAAATAGATATTGATTAAATATAAAAATAATTTATATAATATTATATTTATAACTAATCACCAATGTTAAAAACTTTTCGAGATAAAACATCTAAATTATAAACATAAAAGTGAATAAATAGGAAAAAAAATTGTAACAAGAATTGGTAGGCCTATCACTTATTTGTATACTCATATTTGTATTAGCATTTCAGGGTCACTTAATTTATTAAGACATCTTACTTTGAGTTATAAAATATACTTAAAATTAAGTTTTTAATTAGTTAAGTTCTTAATTAATTAAGTTGTTGTTGAGGGTAAATCCCAGAGGCGACGAGTCAACGGTCAAACCCGAACATGAATCTGCAAGGCAAAGATTAGTACTCCGAAACTTAAGTTAGTGCTAGAGAGAGAAAGAGTATAATTACACACTTTAGAAAGAAAAATAGTGTGTGAAATTAAATTGTGCAATAAATAGTCATGGGGTATGGGGTATTTATAGTGCCCAATTGGGCAATACCTGTTGACCCCACTTAATAGACTGATACCTATCATTTCAGTATGAAATTGTAGGACCAATGGGAAATTACCCTTAAAAGGCTCATACGAGCCAAGGCCCAAGCCATTTGCTACGTTTGGGCCGGTCAAATTTGACATTCTTCAGTTGTGAACTTGTGTTATCAAACAACGCCAGTAACTTAATCAATTAAGTTCAGCTCATGAATGGGTTTACCAAAGATGTTTTTTTTTTTTAGTTCTTACTTATGATAGAGACAATGACAAATTATAATAAAACGGAATAGTGACTAATGAAATACAAATACACAATTCTCACTAAATATGTGTACTTATTAATTAAGGGTAAAAATGTAATTTTTTTAAAAAATAAAATTTTAACTGGAAAGTGACAAAAAACTAAAGACCAATAATGCTTGACGTCACTGACTATCTTTTTTCACTATTTTTTTCGTTGTACATATATTTTTCTTTTAACTAATGTAATTGTTTTAATATTTCATTCAGTACAATGTTTTTTTTTTACAATAACAAGGAAAAATCATTCTGATAATACTCCTTTTACTTGATCCTACATGTGGATGTCAGGTAATCTTTTTAAAATTTGGGATATTTTAGTCAAATATTAATATAAAAGACAATTATATTCATTTGGCGTAATGTACATCAGAACTTAGTTTATTGATAATGACGAATTAAAACTATTTTGAGTAACAATAGAATTAGAATTTTTGAAAGTTCGTTAGGTATCATTAGTCGGACTCTAAAAAATCGATGACTAAATGAAAAATGAAACGAGTGATATCAAGTTCCATCCTCGTTGACTTTTACATGGGTCACGATTTTTTATCATATTCCGAGTTATATTTATACACTCGGGATCATAATATATTTACATTATTTCTTATGTAGTGAGTATATAGAATGATTTTTTATAAACAAAATTATTTTCACACCAAGTAGAGTCAAGTACGCAAGTCAAACACACCCCGAAAAAAGAAAAAACCCTCAAAACGATGGCCCCCCTCCGGGCTTCTGTTAAGTTCCAACTAGCAACTTCCCCTGCTTTCCTTCCATCTCTCTCAATCATCACTCCATAGATCATCCACATCTCCAGTTTTCCTCCACAAACAAAGTTCTCCGATTCATAACCCCACCATTATACTCATACGTTCATCCATCTTATCCAGGATTCAAGAAGCAAAGGTATTTTTTCGTGTATCTCTCAATTTCTACCGTTCCTTTATGCATGTGCATTTTTTTTTTTCTCCCGGCCGCTGCTATCAAATTATATGTAGTTCTGTCAAATGAGCTTGTACGTAAAGGCAATGGCCAATTGTATGTTAGCTGACTCTGATGTGCTAATAATTAGGTCTTTTGGGAATAAACTGAATAATGTTGCTGCGATTTTGTGTGCTCTTCGATTTCTTGTTGATTCTCGTGCATTTACCGGAGACTAGATAATTCAGATAATAATTATGTTATTCGTAATGCAGCTTTTTCCGATGGTGCAGACTTAATCAATCATACTGCTAAGTTTTTTTTTTTTTAACATATAAACGTAGATTTGATTGTCCCCTTTTAGGTTGGTTTGTCACCTTTTTTTGCTCTATGCATCTTGCACATTAGGTCCAAGTGAACGGGAAGATCACAACATCTTTGTCTTTCCGGTAAAAAATTGGTTGATTATGTGTGTTTAACAGAGTTGATTCAGTTGTACCACTCACACAAGATAAGAGGCAGTAGTTGATAATATGTGGCTAACTTTGTGCTTTATATCTATCGATTTCGTGCATTCGCTCCTCTCATTGCTGGTATTTACCTAAAAATAAAGCACTGTAGCCTTTGGAGCCACTTATTGCACTTATGCTGAAACACATAGTCGGAGATAAGTCTTAGGAAGCCACTTCTGCTGCTTGTCGCAAACATGTTAGACTACTCACTTAGTCAATGTCGTGAAGGATCAGTTTTAGATTCCTTGTGTGCTGTCAGTATCAAATTACTTTGCTTTTGTAATTTTGATGTCATCGTTATTGTTATACCAATACTTCATGTCCTCTTAACTTCATAAATGATTAATTACTAGCTTGTTTTTTGCAGACAGATTCAAGATCATTTAAGGTGCCAGTGGACAGTGCCTGAGGTCATAAGATAAATCTAATTGCTTCGATCTTCATTTTGTTTGGGGATTTTGTTTCTACAATCAACGATTTATTTCCTGGGTACGTTTTGATTCTGTTCTGCACTCTTGAAGTTTATTATAAGCGTACCTTGTTTTTGAGAAGGCGTTTAGCTTCTAGTTCAAATTTCTTGTGTGGCTTCTGGTGGAATTGGAGCACTTTTGCTAATCCACATTTTGTGCCACAAATACCTAAGAAAGCAGATAAAAATGATTTACTTCCTTTTCTTTATTTGCAGTATCTGACCAAATCTATTTATCAATAAAATAATAAAAAAACACTCAATCTTCCAGCAATCCTTATAATTGGATTTGTGAAAATAGCATGCAATTATGTAAATTTCCATAACCAAACAGTTGCTATCTATGGTTTATTTTCTTCATTTGATTTTGTTGCTTAAATTACTATGCACCATTGCTGGTGGACCTATCATATCAGAAACTGGTTTGCTTCATTTTTACAAACTTGTTTTCTGATGCTGATTACTTGTAACTTTTTTCAAGTTTGTTTTGCATACTTTTGAATTTGTTACAAGTGTTGGTAAGCAAAAATATCGTTGAAATACAATATAATTGGAGAAGTTGGCTTTAGGAATGCTTCTTGATTACTTTGGCACAATTTTTAAAGAGGAAAGGGCTAAAATCTTGGTTAGCAGTTTATATAAGCTTCTAAAATTCCTCCATCTTCCGATTTATTAGAGTTTAATTAGTTTCATGTAGTAACCGCTGCATGGAGTTGGAATTCATAGAAATATTACTTACTTAAAAGCCTAGAGTAAATATTCGAACTGAATCACAAGGAGATCTGGTTTTAGAATTGTTATGCTAGAATTCTTGCAAGAATGAATACTCTTATACTCAGGTGAACTCTGCCGGACTCATTGATAGCAAAACTTTAAATAAATATCTTCCTGAAACTTTTTTTATTCTGATGATGCCTATTGTTTGAGGAATATTAGATTTAAGAGATGATGTGATGGGATACATGGGTATTAATAGATAAACAATCGTGAATGTAGATATTTTAATGCCAAATTGGGATTCAGATTCCATTGTGGAAATAACAGCTGTTTGCACCATTAGGCAATTGCAATGCCAGTTGTTCAAGATGGAAGCATGAATTAACACGGGAACAAGAACCATAACTGGGCATATTTCAAAAAATGCAGAACATGATATTTAATGTCAAGATGAGATTTATGAGGTTATTGTATTCTTCCACCGATAAAAACACTAATATGAATGCAGCTCCATATTCATTCTGTTATGCAGGGTTGCAGTTCTATCTTGATGCACTTTGGATATTGGGGTTTTTATCAAAAGAAACTTACTGAATGAAGAAAAATTTAAAGTCAAAACTTGTATGAACACGATAATGGTTAATCAGGATTGCAAACCTCCTATTTCACATTGTTACAAGAAACTCATTGCTTGCGATTTTCCCTTCCCGAAGACATTTATAGGAGTTTAAGAGACATTGTTCTGCTAGATTTGATTTGTGACTCACTTCAGGAGTCAACAAACCTAGTGTTAGATTTAAAATCACAAAAGTTAATCTCTCTGGAAGTCATAGGTTGAGAATTATAATTCCTGGTCAATAGCTTATGGTAGCGGATGGCGCAAGGGAAGTCAGAAGTGAATATCTAGAGCAATACGAACTACACTTTGCTAATTGTCATGGATCTTTATGCACTGTTTAGTAGATTTCTCATGGCCTGACATTTCACGATCCTTATTTGGTGGCTTCTTTACATTTTTGTTAATTTCATCAGTTATCTGGGTTCTTTTATACAAATTTAAAAGTAGGTGAGGAACTGGTCTATTTAGTGATGCTCATTAGTCGTACCAAAGAGAGAAATGAGAGACAAGAAGAGATAAGAGAATTATTATGCCGAAAAGGATATGAAATCTGAAAAAGGAAAAAGGTCAGCTTGGCCAACATAGAATCACTAGTTGATCATGAGGGCCACAGTAAACTGACTATAAACATTGACAGAGAAGCAAACGCTACTCACATAGCAGATACTGAAAGGAAATGATAATTTATTTATTACAACTCCTCTGATAGATGGAAGCTTTTCACATTTTCTTCTCCTGTCCTGCCTTCTTAGAACCCTGCTGATTTGCTGAAGAACTCGGACCAGCGTTGTTGTTGGAATCTCCATTCTGAGCTTCCATGTTAGCAGCAAGGAGCTGGTTTTCCTCCCTCAGCTGCTCAACTCTCTTTTTCAGCCTCTTATTTTCAAGCATCATGCGGTAGTTCGCCAAGAAAAGATCAGCGTTTTGTCTCTCCATGCTGAACGGCCTGACAAAAGAAACAATTGAAAGATAAGCAGAAAATTTAACAACCCAAAAAGTATTTAGGGATGTGCTAAAGCATTAGAATTGCGAAGCTGGCTATTCTGGGAGAAAAATAAACTTGCCTTTGCTTCTAATTAAGAGACTTATGTGCTTAATCAGTAGATGCTAAGTCAAGGTGAGAAGTGGTGCCTATACTTTGATGGCTCTCGAGCCTATTTATACTGAAACAAAGTCTGAAGTTTATGAAAATAAAGGGAGATCCTCCGTGAATACAACAATCTCCTGTCTCTAACGTCCGTGTTTTGTGCGTTCTTGGTTGCAAGAGGTGCATGTTAGGTTGAAAAAAATCGTGAGCCATCGTTAGGCCTAGATTGATATAACGCGTGAATCGTGGCGATGTCATGATTGCGAAACGCCTGAGAAAGAGTAAATTATGGATTTAAAGGGAAAAGTAGGAAAGAAAAGAGCCGAAGACAGTTGGGATGTTGTCATCCTGGGCAGAAACGGATAGAAGATTGTCATAGAAACAACGTTTTAGAAATGCTTTGTGCTGATGTTGGCGTTGTAGAAAAAACAGGTTGATGCAGGTGAAACTGTTTTAAAAAAGAGCATTTTTCTGTTTGATCATGCCATAAACCTGTTGTAAAGTATGTGAAATTCTGGCTTTGAGCTCAAGCTGCAATTGAAGTTTGTGATACTATCCAAAAGCACAATTGGCCACGCCATCTTTGTTGCGCAAATGATGCTATTTGTTATGTATGGAAATAGAGTTCATTGTTTAGCATGCCATAATACTTGAGCTATTAGCTAAAGACACTATAAAAAACTTGGTCCTCCCTTGTAGTTAGTTGATTTGAATGGAGTGGATGGTGAAATATGGTAATGAAATTTTAACTGGTTTGGATACGGGCCAAAACTGGCACATGATCTTCTATAATACTTTTTGCGTTGTAGAGTCTTTACTTATTTTGCTGTTTGATGACTTGATTTTACTCTAGAATGACATTACAAGTATTATTATAACTCCTTTTGCCATGACAATATCTCTGAGCCAGTGAGTCCATATTTATTCATTTCTCTATATATTTCTATATACATTATATTGAAGTTTTACATTCCTGATCAGACTAAAGTTACCTAGGAAACCATGTGATGCAATCATATCACATCTGAACTGAACTATTAGGGTGTCATTAATATTGAACCATTTCTATTTTTTAAATCCAAACTAGTTCCTCCCGTCTATTGTGTTAATAGTGTATCAATGTATTTTAGCTTTTCAACTACTACTATTATTTTGAAGCAGAAGTGCGCCCCTTTTCCAGTATGGAAAGTCCACTAATTTTAGATGTAAGAGCATTTTTTTTTCTTTTTTGAAAATTTTTGGAATAAATAGGAAGCCAAAAGGAAAATGTTAAGTGAATAAAATGAGTTAACCTGAAAAGGGTGTTTCCAGCATGTTCCTGCCCATTAGATCAATAAAACCTTAAGAAGAATTTGTCAAAAAATGTATACACAAAGGTTATGAGTGACGTAATGTGCGGTTTATTTGCTTCTCTAGCGATGTGATTTTTGATACTGTCCTGACATATAATAAAATGTGGTGCAATAGTATAGATATTATTAGTGAGTGAGCCTTTCTTACAATCTACCTTCGGCTAGCATGTTCCTGCCCATTAGATCAATAAAACCTTAAGAAGAATTTGTCAAAAAATGTATACACAAAGGGTATGAGTGACGTAATGTGCGGTTTATTTGCTTCTCTAGCGATGTGATTTTTGATACTGTCCTGACATATAATAAAATGTGGTGCAATAGTATAGATATTATTAGTGAGTGACCCTTTCTTACAATCTACCTTCGGCTGAATTTTTGTGTACCTACGCATTATTGTTTACTACTTGCAACCCTTGATAAATATTCCAAAGTTCAGCTTGTACTGAATCACAGCGCTCCGATTTTCACACTGAACTGAAAGACCCATAGTCTGCGATAGTCTCTAGAAGCTAAGAACAATTTTATCACTCAAACATTGGTGATTATATAATCCTCAATTTAATTATCTTTAAGCTTAATCTGGTAAGAAAGTGAAAAGAAAAGGCAACACTATGGGCTTTGCATGATCATACATTTGTAATAGATATTGTAATCCATCATGGTGTCAACATATTATGGCTCTTGTACAATCATTAGCAGTTTTGCACCACTCTTTTATAATCAACTTCTAAGATGTCCCTCCCTCATATCCCCCTCATATCTCTGCAGTTGTCCTCACAAGCCACAAGTTTGCATGAGTTACAAGTGTATTTTTCATTTATTTTTAATGTAATGCTTATTAGTTATTTTATAATAAAGGTTTTCTTTTAGTTACAATATAATAAAGGTTAAATACATTTATATAGTGAAAAAAGTATAAATAAAAAAAAACCCGAAGAAATCCATGTAATTAGAGGTGGTCAAAATTGGATTGGTTGCAAACTTTAAATTTTCAATTCATTTCCCCAAGGCTATTTTGGTCATTTAACAACGCATCCTTCTATCATTATTCCGGGCCCGCTGAAAAGGGTGGTTTTCACAGTGGGAACAGATAGGATCAGTGGCCGGAGATTTGGACCTCTCAAACTTTTGTTCCTCTTCTCATGTCGGCCGCGGCGGCTCACTTCCAAAGTCTCCACCCATATCCAATACGAAAATCTCCATCCACTCTTTTCTCTAAGCTCCCTCACTCCTTTCCATTTTGCTCTTCATTCGGTAACAATCCGCATAACTTTCACTTCCGTCGGCTCTGTTCCAGTTCCCCCACTCCATTCCCGAGGTCTTCCTTTTTCCTTTCTCTTTTTCTTTTTATTGCTTGCGCTCGTCACCATTTTCTGATAACTGTAATTTAACTGAGTTTTTGTAATGCAGAGCTCTTCGAATAAGTCCATAGGTAGCGAAGTCATGGACTCAATCCCATGCTACTGGTAAGTGATCTCTTATAACCATAGATAAAATTACCTTGTGGATTGTAATTTCTTACAGCTTGGAGTACCTCTCAATTTCATATGGTTATGACTAATTGTAATTGTTACAGTAGTTTGCATTCTTCCATTGGCTGCGTGATTTAGAATTCATCACGTCAGGTGATAATAATGAGAATCATAACATCACGGTCCAGTGTGCTACTCAGTTTTGTTTACATATGTTATTTGCTTTCATTTCTACAGCTGAAGCCAAACGACAGTTACTCGCCACTGGGTTTTATCTGTCGAATGAAAATGATGAATGGGATTTGAAGCCTGGTGGACGCCACTTTTTCATGCGAAATATGTCCTCTTTAGTGCCTTTGCAATTGGGGAGAAGTGACTAGTGAGTCTATTTTAGCCCTTGTTTATGTCAGAATAAACTAGGTTGAATGTGATCCAAAGTATAGCCGTAAAAGAGACATGCTTCAATGTTTTGTTTTTGAACCTTGAGAGCATATATACTGACAGAACTAGAAGTGATATATGATCCATGTGCCAGGCCCATATGGTTGGACAAAAGCTTAGTGCTTGTTTGGACGTCAATTTACATTTCATTTTACCACTTAAAAGTGGAAAGTGTTTCAAATTGAAAACTAAATGGGAAAAAAAAATGTTGTTTGGTTGTTGGTTTTGAAAAAAAGTATTTTGAACTACATTTTGAAATATCAAGTACAAGTCATCACTAAACAATTAAATACTGTCAATTATAGTCACTGCAAAAAAGAACTTTTCCAAAAACAATCACTCAACAACGGAATCTTGCCAAATTTGTCACTGAACTATTTGTAGTTCTAAAATGGTCATTACACTGACAAAAAGTGTTTCAAGTTGGAATTTAAAATGTAAATCAGAAAGTTGTTTGGATGATGTTTTTTTTCCATGGGGTTTTGTGTTTAAGAGGTAAAATGAATTAAAATGTAAAATGAGTTTACAAACAAACAAGGCTAGTTGTTGTAACTTATTGACATATTGATGTTTTAAGCTGCTATAAATCTCCAAGACGTGGGAGTGAGTAGTGAATGGCCATGTGTTTCTCAGTTGCTTCTTTTATTTAAACTTCCTGAGCATGTTTCTTTCACTGCCAGATGAATGTTTCACATCCGCCTTCAGTTTGTTCCAACATTTTCACGAGCTGTTTGAAGATGATACTTATTTTGTGGCTATACTACTTTTGTTATTCTAAATACTAGTTATAAGATTGTACTTGATTTGCAGGTATTCCTTTTCAAATGGTTTTCACATTATCGCCGTGCATACTGATAGCCCATGACTGAAGTTGAAGCCAATGTCTGCATCATCCAAATGTGGTCGTCTGATGGTAAATGTCAAGACCTATGGTGGTGGTCTGTGGCATACTTGGTTTGACCATGACTTAAGTGTTGCTGCCTTGCTGGTAGGGTAATCGTTAGAGCGGATGATGACTGCTTTCAGCACAATCTTATTAAGATAAAAAGACCTATACTGCGAGTGCCTACACTAGCCATTCATCTTTGACCGGTATGTCATACCTTAAAATAAATTCATTGGTCTTTTGTCACTCAAGAGTCAGTAATTCTTGGGATTGCAATTTGAAGTTATTTCTGAGAAATTTATGTTGTGTTCATGCAAATTATGTGTAATCTGTCGACTTACATTGATTCTAGGATGGTGTTTGGTTATTAAAGTGCAACAATACAACAACAAGAACATACCCAATGTATTCCCAACTTCGTTAAAGTGCAACAACCTACACCCTTTTTCCATGTTCAATGTTAAATAGTGTTCCAAACAAACTCAGTCTTTTAGTAATTCTTGAATTGACCTTCTGGAAGTATTTTGCTCATACTCTAATTTTTATGGGGGTGGGGTTCATGTCATGTTTTAGCACAGTAAACAAGGATGGATGCAAGCCTACCCTGGAGACTCATCTCATACCGCTGTTTGCTAAAAAAGATGGAGAACACGTTGGTTGAGACCAAAGAAAAGAACAATGTCTCCTCAAAAGATGTTCACCATCCACTGCTATTGCAGGTGATGCTTTTTTCACTAGGTTACTTCTAGTGGTGTCTAACTGTATTTTTTTAACGAACTACAATTTTTTATGTATCGCGTCATTAGATCTGTAACTTATTACGATCTATGTATCTGATGCTTGAACCACCTTGGATGATGTGTTAACTTGTTTTGGGAACTTGCTTTGTGCTCTAGTCGTTGCTATAATTACTTAACATCAGCTTTACTTCTACATACAGGACATTTGTTGAATCACATTGAAGGATGAACACTGCTCTTATCTCTCTTACCAAATAACCAGACAAGCAAATCTATGGAAAATGCCTTTGCTGTTACCGACATATTCTGTTGGTAGTTTCTATATCCTAATTTGGTTGGCGTGCTTCATGTAGCTCAAATTTTGAATTCCACCTAACTTGATTGTAATTGCTATCCAAAAGCTTCATGTTTTTCACCATATTTCCCTGGGTATCTAATTCCATAAATTTCAAAAATTTGAAACTTACAAGCTTATGCTTGCAGGTGGGTTTGAGATATATCAAGGAGCTGGCGCACCAACTTTGTTTGAGGGCATGAGAAAATAGGTTTGCTCGTGCAGTTCGCCATTCCTTTCTGGGTATGTCTTGTTACTTTTTAGCTTTGTGGAATTTGCCGCAGAGGAGCTTTCAATTCGGCATGTTAATGAGCTCTTACTTGAGATTTCATTGAATAAACCACGTACTTGTCCATCTAGTGCTTTTGTCCAAAGCGTGTAAGCAATCTAGAGGCAGACAAAAGCGTCTTCACATCCCTTGGAAGTTTCTATTACAGAAAATCAAATATTCATGTTCAAAAATTCTAGCATGGATAGTAATTTCTGAATGTTTTGATGTTCTCCAGAAATATACTTTTACTATTGTGAAACATGCACAAACCTATATAAGATGAGTGAGAAGCTGATACGAAATGATACTCTTCATTTTCTAATGTTATCATTTGATAAAATATACCCAGTGGAGGCTGACCATTCTACAGAAAATGATGGGCTTTGTTTACGAGTGCGGGTCTTTGATTTTAGAATATTTCAGAGCCCATCTATTAATAACAGCGATAACAAGGACAATTGGGGGCTTTCCCATGCGCTTCTGAGTAAATTTAGTAAATTTAACTTGTTGAAGGTTGAATTAAGTGCTCATTTGGGCCCAACTTTGTTTGAAGCTAAAGTAATCTGTCTAACAACCTTTAATAACGTTTGAATTCAATTGAGACTCACCCAACTTGAGGTTAACTTATTTAATTCATTTTTAATTTAGGAAAGGAATGTATTTGAAAGTTTTGTTCTAAATTTCATAAGTACGCGTTTTTTAATTGAAAAAAAACCCTTAAAAATATTTCCTAACAATCAAAAGAACATGACAAATGTGAAAATATACTTTTAAGAATATTTTTAGGATTAAAAGTACACATTAGGTAAAATTTAAAACAAATCAAAATACTTTATGTTAAGTACTGAAGGGAGTAAAAGAAAGAAATAAACGACTTCTTTTGGGGATGAAGGAAGGATTTAAGCTAATACGTAATATCTTTGGTAAACATAGAGAGGTATCTCGAGCTAGAACGGAAGAAGATATACATTCAGTTAATTTATGATCAACAAACAACAATGCAAATCAACGCTTAATGCAATACATCTGCAAATTATGATGGAAGATAAATCACTCTAAACAAACTTATGTAATAGTTTTGGCTCTGGTTTTCTATGGCACATTTCTGTGACATTACTTAAAATAATAACAAGTGTCCCATCAACTTAAGATATTTATAACCAAACTAAAGTGCGATTAACTCATCTAATTAATTAATTTACTCAATATAATAATAATATAAAAACAAATCTAACTAATAAAAACCCTCCTGTTGTCCTTTTCGGCCATCACTCTCTGCTAGAGCCGGTGCCGTTGCTCACTCCCTTTCAATTGGAAGCAAGATGTTTGAGGGAAGAGTGTAATTGCAGAAGATTGTTCATAACTAAGGCTTAAAACTAGATGATGCCCTTATTTAATTTGTAAGGGAGACTTAAAGTTAGATGATTCTATCATTGAAATTATAAAGGATGGATGATCCAGAATCGATAAGTCATTTAGCAATAATCCTCTCCCATAGACATGTTTTCTGAATGTGAATGGTTGATCGGCATTAAATCCGAGGGGTGATGTTGCCGGTAGAGAGTAGTGGACAAATGGACGAAGAGACAACTGGGAGGGGGGGTTTTTTTTTTCCTGAAAAATTCAGATTTATTATTATTATTATTATTATATTGATTAAATTATTAAATATATGAATTGACTAAAGTTTAGTTTAGTTATGGGTATGTTAAATTGAGGAAATATTTATCACTATTTTAAGTAGTGTCATATGAAACGTCACACAAATGTGTTATAGAAGATCTGGAACCAACAACTTTGAATTTGAAATCGAAAATCTGTACATGGAGATCATTCCTTTTTTTTTTGGCCCTAAAGAATATATATATATATATATATATATATATATATATATATATATATATAGACACACGCACAATACACCTTTTATATTTTCTCTACCAACATTTTCCCAACACTAGTAAGAAGATAATATTAAGGATAAAATTTTTCGTAACTTAATTTATTCGGAACAAATGTCTTCAACAATTATTTTTTTACATGGGCATATTGAAAAATATGTTTGAAAGATGATGACAAACGTTTTATCACTTCAATAGCTATTGTTTCCAGAATGTTTCTTTTCTTTTCTTTCTTTTTTTTTTTTTTTTTGAACAACAAGCTTAATTAAGATGCATTGATATCAAACAAAACATCACAGAGAAGATACATATATTCTAGCCAAACATCTATCTACCTTTTGAAGAACACACAGCATAAAACTATCTCTAAATTCCTTGATATCTTCTTCTAAAGCATGCGAGGAGAAAGGGAAAGTCATCTGTTGCTTCCCAAGCCTACCTATCATGGCATTATCAGATTGTAAAGTACAATTAAGAAAATCTGCTTGTATTGCCGCCTTTAAACCTTTCCAAGCATGCTATTGCTTCTGCATGTAAGGCCGAGTTAGCAAAAAAATTGCAGCAACCTTGAGATACCAGCTCATCATGGCTGTCGATCTATTGTTAGTAAGTAAACTTAATTTGGTCCAATTAATATTGGATTATCCAAATTATTAACTTGGACCATGAATCTTTATGTTTAATCTTAAACCCAAGTCCAATGAAGAATTGTCTAAATAAGAAGATATCTAGAAGTAGAAAGTTCTAGAAATGTTCTACATAAATATCAAGAGTATATAGAATAATTCATGAAAAATATCTAGAAGAAATATCTAGATATTAGTAAGGAAAAGTCTAGATATTAGAATAAAATATGTAGACATTTAGAAGGAGTAGAAAAATCTTGAAAGAGTGTAGAACCTTCCATGCACTCCTATAAATAGGAGTAACCTCCTATGTAAGTGTGTGTAGAGAAGTTGTAAGAAACATTAAGCTAAAAGCTTAACACACTCCACTTTGTTTCCTTCTACTACAAAGTAATAAAGTTTCCTTTCTCCCAAAATTTCCTTCTCTTCCATTTTCACTTCATTCACCCATCACCTAAAAGGTGTATTTCTTATAACCCAAAGGGTTCTTTTGCTAACATCTATTACCTCCCAGCCAGCAACTCCTTTGCTCTCCGATGCCTCAAAGGCTCCATCTGTGTGCGTACAAAACAACTCGTCTGCTGGTAGCTACTATTCGGTGTGCTCGGAGACACTTCCTCAAGTGCAATTGCATGTTTCTTGTCCAAAGAGCTCCCTGCAACAAAAGCTTTCCAATCCTGCCAAGCTTGAGTTGTGATCTCCAAAGGTGAAGAAGTCCCGTGATGCCAAATGCAATCATTCCTATCAATCCAAATGGCCCAACAAATAAAGATAGAGGACTGCACCGCCTTCATGTCTGGCGCATTTACTATATATCCAATCCTCAAACCATTCAGAAAAACTAGAGGCAAAACCTTTATCAAAATCAAAACCCAACATTGAGCTTCGCCAAATTCTCTTTGAAGACTCATAGTTTAAAAACAAGTGTTGCACATCTTCTTCACCTTTCTCGCATCTAGGACATACACTGGAAATCGGTATCCCTCTTCGTTGAAGTGCCGCTAAAAGTGGGCAAGGCATTCCTGATCGCTCTCAGAAGAAGCCATTGTAGCTTTTGCCGGAATTTTGATACGCCAAAATTTCTTCCAAGCAGTTTCAGAAAGGTTCTTTTCATTTGCTCCTGATGTTGAGGCCCGGCACTCTTCTCTCATATTCAAAGCTTGATAATATCCAGACTTTACTGAGTATGCCCCGGTTGTTGTTTTGTCCCTCCTTGCTTCCGGACGTTGAGGAATGTACATAGATAGATAGAATATTGTTCCTAATTGGCTGGGGGAACATAATATTTAAGAATGGTACTCGCCAACGAAAGTCATCATCATCCATCAGGTCATCTCTAACTCTAAGATTTGAGAGGCCATCACAGAGCGGACTATTTAAAGGGTTCTTCCATTCAAGAATCCAGTCTTCCTGGATTTTGATATCTTTTCCATTCCTGACCGTCCATTTCAAACCTTGTGTCAACAGCTCCTTTCCCCAAATAATGCCACGCCAACCCCAAGATGCCTTCCTTTGTGCCCGAATGTGCAAGAAGTCACCTTTTT
This sequence comes from Oldenlandia corymbosa var. corymbosa, assembly GCA_949775105.1. Taxonomy (NCBI): domain Eukaryota; kingdom Viridiplantae; phylum Streptophyta; class Magnoliopsida; order Gentianales; family Rubiaceae; genus Oldenlandia; species Oldenlandia corymbosa. Next base: position 34,262,525 of record OX459118.1, on the reverse strand, counting down.
TTGACATATTTGGCCTTGAAAATTCTAGCAAACTGTGAGTCAGGTTTAGCATGTATCCTCCACGCTATTTTGCTAACAATGCCTGATTCAATTCTTTTGCCGATCTCAACTTCTCAACCCTAAACACCCCCAAGAATTTGGACTTACAAATATCATGCCAGGCCTTCCAATGGTTGGCTCGACCCTCTTTATCGCCTTTCCAAATGTAGCTTGGAATCACCGAATCAATTTGTTTAGTTATTGATTGGGGTAATTTGAACACTCCTATCATGTAAATGGGCAAGGATGCCAAAAAGTGTTTTGCAAGCATTAGCTGACCCATCATTGAAAGAGAATCATTCCTCCAGGTATTCAACTTTTTTCCTCATTCTGCTTACTATTTCGCCGAACAAAATAGGAGAATATAATGTTTTTCAGGCAGGGTCAAGGCGGCGCCCCCTCCGCTTTTTATTTTTCTTAAGAATACTAAATATGCATCAAAGAAAAAAATTAAATTTGTTCATTTTGCACCCCCTTCAGAAATACTTATAAATTTTTTAGTTAATTTTTTTTTTAAAAAAAAACAAACTGAAACCATCTCATAGTACATGATGCAAATATAATTAAAAAAAATGTCTTAAACAACACAATTTTGAATATTTTTTAAATTAATTTTCATATTTTCTAAATGTTAACAATGTAAAATTCGTAAACAAGGCCTATAATAATTATAATACGTTACATTTGAAATTAAAGTAAAGGCCCAAGTTTTACACCAAAAAAGTCCATAAGATTATTTTGAATTGGCTAACAAAAATAAAATAATAAAAATATACATAATAATGTTTATCTATTCGTTGAAGATTACTCATACAACAACGAAGATTATTTTTAAAACCGTTTTTCTTTTCGTCTTGTATATAATCCATTACGTACTAGTAGCTCAAAAAGGGCAAAATGAATTCTTGAAGGTACTGTGTCTTTTTTTTTTTTTCAAAAAATTTTAGTAGGATTATTTCTTTTGCCATTTTTTTTTTTTTTTTGGGATATTGATTTTCAGGGTGTGAGGGATCGTCTGGAACTCTTAGCAAGAAGGAGGTGATAACTAAAAAGGAAGTTGACGAATTGCTTTCGTGGGTACATTCTAAGGACACAAAAGAATGCTCTGTGGAGGTTTGTGATTTTCTTAAATCATGTTCTGTTTCAGTCCGGTTTCCTCATTTTAAAGTTGGTTTTTTTTTTTTTAATAATTAAATCTTAGAAAAGTTTGATACCAGGTGACATTACGTTTGGTCTCGTTCTAGTAAATCATTTTTGGTATAGGATAAAGATGCTATGATTGCGAGTCTGGTAGCATGCGTCAAGAAGCTGTCTGACCCTGAGGATTTCTATCATACAACTGCGGATGTTTTGAAATTTCCTGAGAGACTCAGAAAGCTCAAAGAGGAGATGAGGTAATGCTTTCCCCGGTACATCTATATTGCAGATGATGCATACTTTTGCCCCTTGAATATATACGAACATTTTACTTGATGATTTTCTCATTAGCTTGTATACAGGACTTTTCTTATTGAGAAAGGTCCGGAAGAATCTAATGCTAATGTGGAGGAGAGCTCTTTTTAATGTGGAAGAGTTAATTTTCGTATATTATTAAGTAGCCTTCCCCTCTCTTTTATTTTCATTCCCTTGACAATCTGTTTTACTACTACCATATTTTGTGTTTGTGTATTGTGGATCAAAGATAAGTTTATGCCATCATCTTGAATTTAGTAAAGTTGGTTGCTTATTAATTATTATTAGGTTCTTGACATTTATTCAAGTTTCTTAGACCTTTACCCGGGAATGGATATTTCTTGCATTTATGCCCTTTTAATTGATCGAATGGAAAGTGTAAATTAAATTTCATTGAGGAAGTAAAAGTGTTTACCTACAAAGGCTTAAGAGAAACGTATCTCAATCGGATACACTCCTCTGTTCCTGTGGGAGGAAATCTCAATTTCTCAAGTAAAAACGCATGTATTTCCAACTACCGAGCATTCAGGTGTTCTCAAACGTACAACATCATCCAGTATTATTTTTGACAACGGTATAGTACTTGGAATTGGATAGAGAGTTTACACAACAATATATCTTGTTCCTACATGCCACATTCCCCAACCATATTAGTATTCTTGTGAATATGGGGAATTTCAACCTGCAAGATATTATTTCCACATGACTAAAATGTTACATCAAGTGAAAGATTTACATTGAAATTTGATGGTAGTTTAATGTGATCACTTGGCATTAGATTCTAATAGTTATTGACAATTCAATTATTATCATTAAGTTGTTTTAGTTCTTTTACTCCATTATTTTTTGTCTATAATTTCAGCATAGTAAAACCAGATTGAGTTAGGTCATTGAGACAGATTTGTGTCCAAGCATCTTTAAAATTATCACCGGAAAAGTTTGGGTAAGAATGGATTTCTTCCAACTGCACTTCAGAACAACTACATCAACCATCTTGGAAAATACGACTACTAGAAGCTTTTGCCAAATGCCAAAGATGGATTTTTTTTTATTTTTTATTTTTCTAGTTTTTGCCTAGAGAAAGGCATCTACCTAACTGGTAAAATACATGCAAAAAACTTGTCATCTATCCCAAAATAAATGTCTTGTTTGGAATTTAATTTTTAATTTGTACAAATGAATGGTACTGCTGTGAGTATTGGAAGAATTATGTAACTTGTTTGTTACTTGGAATAAATCTGTCCTATAAGTACATGTGTGAAGAACTTGCTTCGCGCAAGTCCATAAAACATCAAGGACATTTGAAGTATGTTCTCTTGCACGAAGTCATGATCCTTATTATTATTATTATTATTATTATTATTATGTGTAGATCGTCAAATGTGAAGCTCTTGCGTCCTCTTACAAATGTGTATCGCAATCTTGCTTTATGATTATCGTAAAAAGTTTGATGGTTTTGCATCTTTAATATAAATTACTCCTTTTTTTTTCTACCTGATGTGCCCTGTAATTGCAGTATATAGTTTATTTATCCTATTCTGTCTAGAATATGAAAGTGAGTGGGTTGAGGACTTTTTTAGACATATTGTTGGAAGAGTGAAAGAGTTGTATCCAGTCTAGACGTTATATGGCTCTCAATGTATCATTTGTATGCTAAAGTGTTTTTTCAGTTCATTCTCGGGTTTTAACGGCTCCCATCTGAAAGTTACCTCACTTTTTAATTATGAAAGTTTTCATGGAACATTTATACGAAACTCCTTCACTTTGAAAACAACATTGAGTTTTCTTGCTCCGCTTTGCTTATTTTCGGGTTTCTTTTACCTTGACTTTTCCTAGATCAAGACTTTATGCAGAGGAGTATTTGTATGAACTTTTTTATTTGATTACTCGTTTTTGTAAGATTTTTGGCCGGATATGACTAAAATCACTTCCAAATTAACTCACTCCATTCGTTAACAGTATTCCATCTAAATTTTGTAACATGTTCTCGAACATATAGATTCGATCCTGTGCAGAATTGGGTTTGCGCTAGTAATTTCCACTTCTCAATAAAAGGGCTAAGAAACCTTGAATAAATATCAAGGACCTAATACAAGGAACCTGCTGCATAAACGTACTCAACTGCTAGAACAAACTATATAAGTAGAAAAGCCAGATCCAGATTCAGTAAATCATTCATTCAGTAGTTTTGACCAAACTTTAAAAAGAATCTCACACGGCGGGTCCTGCATGTACACAAACAAATTGGAACATCATTCATTCATTCAGTCAGTATATATTCAAGGGACAAAAGTGTGCATGATCATTCGGAATATAGATCTACCGGGAAATGCATTACCTCTTTATCTCTGAGGCTATTAATAACCTTTGAAATCTGCATGGTTGTCGAATAGAAATCCTCCGACAGCTTCTCAGCACATGCTACCAAGACTTGTAACAATATCAAGTTTATCCGAAGATAGGATAATCAGCGAAATGATTTTACTCCCTCCATTCCAAAATAAGTATCGTTTTGGCAAAATGAAGAAATTCCAAAATAAGTGTCATTTTCAGATTACAATGTATTTTTGGTCAAAAATTTCCAAACATACCCTCAAAAGAAATAATATTATTGGTGAGCATTTATTTTAATGGGGTTGGTTGAGGATATTCTAGTAATTTAATTACCTTATTTAATGTTTTCTTAAACTATGTGCAAACTCTAGAATGATACTTATTTTGGAACGGAAGGAGTACATCACAACAACATTCATATAACCGGAAGGAATAGAGGAACACCATCTTTTAGAGAATCAATCACAAACCTCAATAGAGCATCCTCCACTAAGCTTAGAATCTACCTCTAAAAGCAATTCGTCAACCTCCTTTTTTGTTATCATCTTCTCCACAAAAGAAGCCAATGACCCCTCACCCTGAAAATCAATATCCCAAACCAAAACAAAAATGCAAATAATATGGCAAAAGAAATGTTAGATTAAAAAAAAAAGAGTACTTTCAAGAATTCCTTTCGGTTTTAAAGAATCACGGACCTCAATAGAACCTTGCTCAAGCTTAGAGCTCTCAGTGGGGAATTCCCCAACAGTAACTTTGACGGGTAAACTTTTGGAGGCCGACTCATGAGACATTTATGATCCTAAATAGAAAAAAAAAAAAAAAGGTAAAAACGATTAAAGTAGCACCAGAGATTCAATAAACTGCAAGCTAACAAAAATCGATACACCAAGCTAGTGAAAAGGGAAAAACACCTCCATAGTAAGAATAGAATTAGAGAGAGGAGGCTCCTCGTCCTTGTTCTTCTACTTGTTCTTCTTCTTGTTATTCCCCATGTGGAAGCCTCCGAAGCAATCCGATCAGAAAAGAGAGATTAGGGTTTCAAACTTTCAGGAGCCGGCGCAAGCTGTAAGGGTTCAGGGTTTAGGCCCGCCGATTTCTTTTCGTTTTTTTTTTTTTTTCGATTTTTTGTTATAAACCGCCAATGACAAAATATTAAACAGATTATTTTGCCCCATTCTTATTCTTCATTTTGATTAATGAAAATTTATTTCTTAACTAAATAATTTTAATTAGCTAATAACTTATTGAATGTTGTTCAACGAATTGTTGAAAATACTAAATTATTAATTTATCAATAAGTATCATCTTTGATATTATTTATCTTGCTTATTATATTTTTTTTTTCTTTTTGGGTTCAACGGGGTGTCAAAAATATTAAAATAACAGTCAAAATCGTTTCATTTATTTAACCTACCAAGACTAAGAACCTTTTAAGCAAGACGATGCATACTGACATGCTGTTAAAGATTAAAATGTAGATCGAATGAGATCTTTTTTTTTTAGTGTAACGGACTCTCATAAATATTTAAATAGCAAAGTTTTTATTTTTATATATCTAATTTTAATATTTAATTTTTAAATTATTTTTCTATTGCGTGTTTTTGTGTCTTATGAATTAAATTAGATTAAATTTTTTAATGTATTTTTTCTCCATGTGTTGTTGTTGGCAACACGTCCCTCAACCAAAACTATTGCAATTTTTTAACTTATTAAAGACTTAAAACTTTTTAAATAGGAATATGCAAAGGGACATGATATTAAAAATGAAAATAATTATGGATTAAGAGTTAGGTTTTCTTTTTCTTTTTCTTTTTTTTCTTTATTTTTTTCATTTTTTGGCTTAACGAGGTGTCAAAAATGCTAAAATAGCAGGCAAAACCATTACAAATTTTTAACCTATCGAAGACTCAGAATTTTTAACCGCTAAGTGAAATGTTGTTAAAGATAAAAATGAAGATGGAATGAGACTCACCGCTTGTTTTTTTTTTTTTTTTTGTTTAACAGATTGTCATGAATACTAAAATAGCAACTAAAACCATTGCAAATTTTTTACCTTAAAAAAAATGGAACCTTTAAACATGACGATACAGAGTGACATGATGTTAAAAATAGAAATGAAGATGGAATAATATCCGTAAATTTTTTTTTCCAACGGGTTGTCAAAAATACTAAATTATTATTTATTGATAAGTATCAGTCAGGAGGTGGTTTTCACAGTGCAACCTGATAGGGTCAGTGGCCGGAGATTCGGACCTCTCAAACTCTTTGTTCCTCCTCCTCCTCCTCTCTCATGGCGGCTCGCTTCCAAATTCTCCATCCATATCCAATTGTAAAGCCTCTATCCACTCTTTTCTCTAAGCTCCCTCACTCCTCCCCATTTTGCTCTTCATTCGGTAACAATCAGCCTAACGTTCACTTCCGTCGGCTCTGTTCCAGTTCCCCCCACTCCGTTCCCGAGGTCTTCCCTTTTCCTTTCTCTTTTTCTTTTTCTTGCTTGCGCTCGTCAACATTTTCTGATAACTGTAATTTTTAATTGAGTTTTTTTAATGCAGGGCCCTTCGAATAAGTCCATAGTTGGCGATTTATTGGATTATCTCAACGAGTCGTGGACTCAGTTTCATGCTACTGGTAAGTGATCTCTTGTAACCATACATTATTACATTGAGGATTGTAATTTCTTACGGCTTGGATTATCTCTCAATTTCCATATGGTTATGCCTATTTGTAATTGTTACAGTAGTTTGCATTCTTCCATTGGCTGTGTGATTAAGAATGCATCGCGTCAGATAACTGTAATTAGAATCTTAACGTATCACGTGCCCATTGTGCTACTCAATTTTGTTTACATCTGTTATTTGCTCTCATTTCTACAGCTGAAGCCAAACGACAGCTACTCGCCGCTGGATTTCATCTGTTGAATGAGAATGACGAATGGGATTTGAAGCCTGGTGGACGCTACTTTTTCACGCGAAATATGTCCTCTTTAGTTGCCTTTGCAATTGGGGAGAAGTGAGTCTATCTTACCCTTGTTTTATGTCAGAATAAACTAGGTTGAATGTGATTTGAAGTATAGACACAGTTAAAAGAGAAATGCTTCTATGCTTTGTTTTTGAACCTTGAGAGCATATGTACTGACAGAACTAGAAGTGATATATGATCCATGTGCCAAAGCCCATATGGTTGGACAAAAGCTTTGTTGTTGTAACTTATTGACATATTGATGTTTTAAGCAGCAATGAATCTCCAAGACGTGCAAGTCAGTAGTGAATGTCCATGCGTTTCTCATTTGCTTCTTTTATTTCGACTTCCTTGGCATGTTTCTTTCACTGCCAGATGAATGTGTCCACATCCGCTTTCAGTTTGTTCCAACACATTCATGAGCTGTTTGAAGATGATACTTGATTTTGTGGCTATACTACTTTTGTTATTCGAAATACAAGTTACAAGATGGTACTTGATTTGCAGGTATTCCATTTCAAATGGTTTTCACATTATCGCCGCGCATACTGATAGCCCATGTCTGAAGTTGAAGCCAATATCTGCATCATCCAAATGTGGTTGTCTGATGGTAAATGTCCAGACCTATGGTGGTGGTCTGTGGCATACTTGGTTTGACCGTGACTTAAGTGTTGCTGGTAGGGTAATCGTTAGAGCGGATGATGACTGCTTTCAGCACAAGCTTGTTAAGATAAAAAGACCTATACTACGAGTTCCTACACTAGCCATTCATCTTGACCGGTATGTCATACCTTAAAATAAACTCATTGGTTTTTTGTCATTCAAGAGTCAGTAATTCTTTGGATTGCAATTTGAAGTTATTTCTGAGAACTTTAATGTTTTGTTCATGCAAATTCTCTGTAATCTGTCGACTTACATTGATTCTAGGTGGTGTTTGGTTGCTAAAGTGCAACAATACAACAACATATCCAATGTCTTTCCTACTTCGTTAAAGTGCAAAAACCTACACTTTTTTTTCATGTTCAGTGTTGAATAGTGTTTCAATCAAACTCAGTCTTTTAGTGATTCTCGGTGTTGACCTTCTGGAAGTATTTTGCTCATACTCTAATTATTGTGGGGGCGGGGTTCATGCCGTGTTTTAGCACAGTGAACAAGGATGGATTCAAGCCTAACCTGGAGACTCATCTCATCCCGCTGTTTGCTAAAAAGATGGAGAACACGTTGGTTGAGACCAAAGAGAAGAACAATGTATCCTCAAAAGATGTTCACCATCCACTGCTATTGCAGGTGATGCTTTTTTCACTAGGTTACTTCTAGTTGTGTCTAACTGTATTTTCTTTTTCACGGACTGTTATTTTTTATGTGTCGTGTCATTAGATCTGTAATCTTACGATCTATGTATCTGATACTTGAACCACCTTGGATGATGTGTTATCTTGTTTTGGGAACTCGCTTTGTGCTCTAGTCCTTGCTATTTTCAATTGTGGTCTTCTAGAATCTTGTCTACCTCTAACATTGACATTTTATGGGGACCTTTTGATTGAGGTTCTTAGTTTATGAGTGGTAATATGCTTCTGTGGTTGTGTACTATTCTCTTCTGCTTACCCTATGACTGTCATTTGTAGATCTTGTCAAATGAGCTGAGCTGTAAAGTTGACGACATATTAAACATAGAGTTGAATGTTTGCGATACTCAACCTAGCTGTCTTGGAGGTGCAAATAATGAATTCATATTCTCTGGAAGATTGGATAATCTTGCTTCAAGCTTTTGTGCTCTACGAGCTCTTGTTGATTCTTGTGCTTCAGCTGGAGATTTGTCCAATGAGGGTGCTATACGGATGGTTGCTCTATTTGACAATGAAGAGGTAACTTTGAGGCATACTTGATTGATATGATTAAAGAGGTTATGTTCCCCCTTTGGCATGTTCCTTTTGATTGGCAATTGTGATGCTCAATGGAATGTGGAAATGTGTTTTTTGAGCCGCACTATGTACCTCTAAATTTGATGTAGTTATGGAATGATCATGAGCTCTTTGTCCCCTTTGGTGTAAATTTTGTCAATGATATGTGTTACGACTACAACTGCTTACAGCATTTATGAAATTATGGTGTTCGTTGCGTTGCCTAATTTGTTTTACTTCTAAATTCGAGGTTCGAGCAATTACACTTCATTACTACTATTCTGTGTGAAATAAGTTACTTCACATCAGCTTTACTTCTGCGTACGGGATATTTGTTGAATCACATTGAAGGATGAACACTGCTCTTATCTCTCTTACCAAATGACTAGACACGCGAATCAGAGGAAGACGCCTTTGCTGTCTGATGGTCCACTTTACATTTCTTAATATTCTTGTAACCGACATATTCTGTTGGTAGTTTCTATATCCTAATTTGGTTGTTGGCGTGCTTTATGTAGCTCAAGTTTTGAAGTCCACCTATCTTGATTGTAATTGCTATTTAAAAGCTTCATGTTTTTCACCAAATTTCCCCGGGTATCAAATTGCATAAATTTTAAAAATTTGAAACTTACAAGCTTATGCTCGCAGGTGGGTTCAGATTCTTATCAAGGAGCTGGCGCACCAACTATATTTGAGGGCATGAGACGAATAATTGATTGCTTAGATTCTCAATGTGTCAGAGAAAATAGGTTTGCTCGCGCAGTTCGCCATTCCTTTTTGGGTATGTCTTGTTACATTTTAGCTTTTGTGGAATTTGTTGCAGAGGAACTTTCATTTTTTGGCATGTGAATGAGCTCTCAGTTGAGATTTCATTGAATAAACCACGTTCTTGTCCATCTAGCTCTTTTGTCCAAAGCGTGTAAGCAATCTAGAGGCCGTCAGACAGAAGCCTCTTCACATCCCTTAGAAGTCTTTATTACAGAAAACCAAATATTCATGTTCAAAAATTCTAGAGTGGATTGATAGTCAGTAATTACTGAATGTTTTGTTGTTGCTCCAGAAATATACTTTTACCATTGTGAAACATGCACAAACCCATATAAGATGAGCGAGAAGCTGATAAGAATGATATTCTTCATTTTCTAATGTGATCATTTAATAAAATATATCGCAATGGAGGCTGACCATTCTTCAGAAAATGATGGGCTTTGTTTCCAAGTGCTTGTCTTTGATTTGAGAATATTTCGTAGCCCATCTATTAATGTGTCTATAACAGCGATAACAAGGACAAGAGAGGGCCAGGGATGACGGGATTTCCCCTGCACGTCTGAGTCAATTAAAGTTGTTTGATGCTAAAGTAGTCTGTCTAACAACCTTTAATAACATTTGAGTTCAACTGAGACTCACCCAATTGAGGTTAAATATTTAATTCATGTTTAATTTTGTAAAGGAATGTATTTGAAAGTATAGGCCATGTTGGACAATTGGCACCGATATAATCATTGATAGTAGGGACAGATTCATTTTTCAGATTCTGGTCCATTAGGTAAAATTTTTAGAGGCTGGACTGAAAACTTCTTTGCTGGAAAGTGGAAGTAATGTGGCTGTGGATGGTGACCCAGGACTGTTGCTTGATTTAATTGTCATTGTAGAGATATCAATAGAAGAAACATGTTAAACAAATAAATATGATGTATGAGATCTCGTTTAAAATTCGTTTTGTATACTAGGTTTTTTTATTTAATATATTTTATTGCATCTTGTAGTATCTGCAGACATGGCTCATGGAGTTCATCCAAATTTTATGGAGAAGCATGAAGAACACCATCGCCCAGAATTGCAGAAAGGTCTAGTCATCAAGCATAATGCCAACCAGCGATATGCTACAAGCGGGGTTACGGCATTTCTTTTCAAAGAAGTTGCCAGAATGAACAATCTTCCAACTCAGGTGAACTCCACCATATGTACTGAAATGACAACTATGAATGAAAAAATTGACAACTATTTACTTTTGTACCTTTTTTGGACCTTTGTACATGTGTGGGTTTTGTGACTTTGTCCGTCATATGACCTCTAAGGTTTCTGTTACCAAAGATTCCATATCAGCGTTGAAAAACAGTTATACATAAAGGAATAAATAATAGAACAACATAATTGAAGCTTGGGGCTAGATCTCACTATTCTTGGCAGATATTTTCTCCCCAACATGTGCATTGGGAAAGCTGTAAGGTGGAGCAAACTTCGTGAGAAACATAAATTGGTAGAGAGGTATCAACACATACCATTTCGTTCTAGGGACTCATACAGACATAATATTTTTACCTCATTCATTCCAAAAAGGGTTTCCGCAATAGCGTACAGTTCATTATGAGTTTTGAGATACAGCACATAAAATAAGCGAGTATTGTATTTTCTTCACTTGCATTGCTTTTTATTGAAGTAATCTTAATCATAAAAATAGGAGTATTAAAGGAACAGTTTAGAAACATGACATTTTTGGAATGATGCGTCAGTGTGCGTTTGTGAAAAACCCAAATTGTGAATTGCACTGTACTGGAATGGCAGCCTGATTTTTAACTGATTTTGATCACTGCATATACTGACATCTTAGTTTTAAATAGAAAATGAACTGATAAAGAAGGGTTTAATTTGATAAGGGAACCTAATCGGCCATGTGACTGTACAAGATAGTTATATTTCAGATTTCGCAACTTGATGTGGTTTTACTGAATTGTTACCTTCATCCGGGTAAACTAGCTGGCAATCTTCCCCTTTTGTGATTACAAATGAAAGTAAGGGTAAAGAAATGGGGACTTCATTTCAGTAGGTACCAGCTTCATATTGACTCTATGGGTTCTTCTGATATAATTTGCATTTTTCTATTCATGATTGCCAGGAATTTGTGGTGAGGAATGATATGGGATGTGGATCCACTATTGGTCCAATACTAGCTTCAGGAGTTGGGATTCGCACTGTTGATTGTGGCATAGCTCAGTTGTCCATGCACAGGTATTGATTTTTATTTATTTATTTTTTACTTGAGAAGTCACAGATGTTTATAGTGTAATTCTATTCATGGTAGATGGACGGACAATTATGTTACATGATTCATTGCGCAGGGTAACTGAACCATTTGGTACAGAATGCTTTACATATTGCTGAATGACTTTGATCTTGTGGAATGGATATGAATCACTGTAGTTTTCTGTATACACGAATTTTCAAGTTTGTCACTCTAAGCATGCTTTTCTTATGAGTTGCGTCAATTTCGTCTTCAAACTGATTTGGCTTCTTTTAGAAGTTTTACTTTTTTGTTGTTCCTTCTCATTAATGCAGTATCAGAGAGATTTGTGCGAAGGAAGATGTGGACTTTGCGTACAAGCACTTTAAGGCATTTTACCAAACATTTTCGATCGTAGACAAGAAGCTCACCGTCGATTAGTAGCTTATCAACTGGTTTTTACTCTGTCCTTTATATGCTACAGTGCCAAAATAGAGGGACAAAAAGTTCAAGAAAAGTAATTATTAACTGAAGGAAGAAGGGCACATGGCCTACATAAACTCAAAGTTCAATCATGACTGACAAATCTGACTCAAAATTTGCAAGAGAAGCTAATACAAATCCTGAGCAGACATGAGAGGTAAGCAAAGAAAACTTCAAGGCAACAGGAGAAGTCTTCACATGTTCTTCCCCTTCCCTTGATTCTTGTTCCAGTTATTTGCCGAAGAACTTGACTCAGCCCTGTTTCCATCTTGCGGATCGTTATTGGGATTCTCAGGTTCGATACGCATCCTCACTTCAGCTGCTAACATCTGGTTCTCCTGCATCAGCTTTTCGACTTTCTTTTTCAGCTTCTCATTCGCAAGCATGATGCGGCAGTTCTCCCAAAAAAGATCAGCATTTTGTTTCTCCATGTCAAACTGTGAGACAGCACCATCAATGTAACAGTAGTTAGTAAGAAAACTCAAGATAGCAAGAAGAAGAAAACACAAAAGGTAATTCTAAAATGCATCTTTCTTCAATTCCTTCAATTCTTTATGCACAGTATGTCAAAAATCTATGATTAGAAGTGGAACTTTTTGCAACCTCTGAAGTATGTTGAGATATGGAATCAATGACTTGACAACTCAATTACATCTAGAGACTACTTGAACACCTTGTATGCTTTGCTCTTCCTGTTATCAACAACCAGTTCAATATCTGCATAGGCTCTAATATTAATGGAACTTACCAGTTACCACCAGCGCGAGAGAAAAATAGAAACTTGTCTGTTTTTGGAAAATCGGTTGTTATAATAAGCTAGATCGAATTGGTGTGCTTTGCATTGACTGCTTCTAAGCTTATTTATACTGAATTGAATGCACTAGACATCAAAAGCTACACATGAAGAACTTCACTTACCTATCTGTAAAGCCGAGATTTTGTACTTTGGAGGCGGGATGTGTATCCTAGGCTGGACAATAACCGTGACATAAAGATGAGAATGCTTGTTTTTCTTGACCGGAAATACTGAGGGATGGCGTGATACTACACGTGATCCTAGCATGTAGACAGTGATTGTAGAACTCCCTTGCTGAGGAAATTCCGGGGACAAAGGAGATGTAGTTGGGATTTTGATTTGTCGACATAGAAAAGTGTCTAAATTTGTTGTGTAAAGAATGATGACAAATGCATATGCAGGCGTTTCGCAGTGGAGCAAAGCATGTTGAGGTAGCCGGGTATTTAGCGAAGGGAACGACTTTGTCGAGCATCTTTTTGACGGGTTAACTATGACATGAATAGAAATCGATCACGCTATTCTTGCAAGGGCTTTTTTCGCCGTTTGGAACAGCAAAGAAACTGGTTCACTTCAGCCATTCTCCTATGGTTGCTTACTTGAGGTGTTTCAAGTTTAAGCTTTTGTCGGCTTTTTTTACCGTTTTGATGCTGATTCACTTAGTCACTCCTCGTGGTTGCTTATGCGAGCTGTGTTAAGTTCAAGCACCTGTCAGATTTAATACTATCAATTCCATTAGTCTATCGACACCAATTCAGCTTTAATACTATCAATTCCATTAGTCTATCGACACCAATTCCAATAGTCAGTGATTATGTATTCAAACTGGATAAACCAAACATCAGTTTTAGACTTTAATGAAAGCAGAACCAAATTCGCAAAATTAAATCAGTTCAAAATGAATGTTAGTGAAGTTCATCTTTCTGGCTCTACCAGTCACCTAGTTGAACTTTTAAGGGGCTCAACAGCTGTATGTTTTGAACAAATTACCCGCGGCTTTTTTAAACAAGAAAAAAAGTAACACTAGGGCCCTTCTTTTTTGGTTAGACAGCCTCTGAAAAATTAACCATATGCGATATTGGTTTTTTTTGGAAATGATATGCGATAATAGTTAAGATAAGCATTTCGGCAACCAAATAATACTTTTACAAAAATAAAAAGCTTTGTACAATAACAGTAGTCTATACTCTATATCCATAAGATTCTGAAGGATAATAATTGAAGACAGCGGCCATAACTAAATGTCTGCATCTGGAGCTTTCCCCATGCCAAAAGCAAATTCTCTACTTGGTCCTCAACCTCCAACTCCAACAAGCTTTGGGGTTTGCAATGTTGCTAACACAACCACGCATACATGTTAATGACCCTATAATACATTGAAAAGAAGGAAAGCCACAATTAAGATGATTGCACAACTGAATATAATACATAGGTCAGATGAATTAAGAATCTACCTAGCCAGCAAAGAGCAAAAGTATAGAGCTCCGAGAATTCTACCCCAACTTTCATTGTTCGTCATCATAGTTCGCAAACACAGCACTCAAAAGCATTGAAGTGATGAGCTTGCCAGAACAGTGAGCCCCATCATTAATGTGGCCCTAATGCAAACCGAGAACTCTACAATGGAATAAACAGGGTCGTTATCTCAACCTGTTCAATCCAGTATGCCTCGGCTGCCTATGCCTGCATCCTCGCCAGAAGTGACATGATGTGCTGCTGCAGCACCCCTCTCCACAATACTTGTGACAAGGTGCAGGCATGGCCCATGCCCCTCAACGGGGCCGGGCTAATCCAAATGTTGCATCAGGTTGCGGTTGATGAGACTGAAAAGAAGTAGAAGGGACATCAGAGAAACATACTTCCAAAATAAAAACACCAAAAACTGGCACTTAATCATTCAAGCCACAAAGCCTTGAGCACAAAACCAAAATATCAGAGTGAACAGATAATATCCTGCGCAAGTTCCAGTCGGAAGCAAAAGCGGAAAAACAGAAAAACACGTTCTGATCATGAATGCAAGAACAGAGCAGCAAAATTTGTCAAAGAGAATTGAATCAACTCTTTCTGTGAATATTGTCAAAAAACAATTTCCACATCCATACATGCAAAGACATTCAAAAAGCCAACGAAGGTTTTCAGCTAATGCAACATGCTGCTACTGAAAAGCTATTTTTATAACTAATTTGAAAAGCTAACAAAGGTACTGAAGCAGAAAAGAATCTACTCCTTCAGCTTACGTTGAAGCACAAATCACCCCTGAAAAGAATCTACTCCTTAAGCTTAAGTTAAAGCACAAATCGCAAAACAAAAGAGTTTCACTTGTATATAATTTATTTTTCATCCAAAAGACAGGAGAACAAGACCACATGAAATTGTGGACAATGATAGAGTTGGATATACATACATACATATCTTTTCACTGTAGGCAAGTTATTCTTCATCCAATGAACACATTTTTTTTTTTGGTTCACACATCCAAGAAATAGTTCAGAATACTCCAGCTGGGAGATATCCGTACCTGAGCAAAGGATTGGTGAGCCTGCTCATGAGGATGAATGAATGGCATCCCAGGATGCTGAAAGGGATATTGTGCAGTGTGCAAATATAGAGCTGAATTAGAACGGGCACCAACATGATTGGGACTGAACGGTGTCATCATTGTCTCGGGTAGACCATACCCAATACCAGCTGGAGTTGATGGAGCAGTCCAGGGTCCAGGTAGATGCTGAGGAAGTGGCTGGGGTTGGTGTTCAGTCGATATAGGTGGCCTTCGAGCAGAGCCAAGTTGTGGGAATTCAGTATTGTAATTTACTGCAGGTGTGTACATGGGCTGAATGGCATATCCTCCTCCACTGAATCCAAATCCAGGATCAAACCTCTGCACGTACCTGGGAAAATAACAAATTTACTCGAAGGAATAGTAGAACCTAGTACCCTATATTTAATAAAATAAGCATAAACTCCAACTAACAGTATCAAAAAGGAATGACAACATAGAAAAGAAAATGACTGGATGAGCAGGGACATAGGTTAGACAAATATGGGGTTGAGGGCTTGAACATTGTTCAATAAGGAAATCATCCTGGACAACAACCACTTGTAGAGAAACTTCACATTACAACTTGTCAAGCCTTTAAAATATCAGGCTCCGCCGTTCAACAATTAGCTGACATTAAAACTTTAGAAAAGATAACCAGACCTGAACCTTTCGAATATTCTAAATCGCAAAATGGCCTAGACAATGAAGAATAACCAAAAGAAAGCTTACAATAACATGACTAAACCAAACCAGGACCAAATGGTAACAAAACAAATGACACTGAGAAATCCTAGGAGAATAGTAAATCTAAACAACCTTACAGCATCAGAGAAACCAGCAGCTGAGGAAAAAAAAAGGAAAAATCAGTACCTGTCATAGCTCCTATCATAATCGGGATCCTTGCGATCAATTTCACGATCCCGGAAGATAGCCACCCTATTATTAGAACCTTTAGATCTACCGACTGGTTCCTTTTCAGTCTTATTCCTAGCTGGTCTACTGCTACTACCAGGCACAGACTCCGTAACAACTCTACTGACATTCGGCTCAGGTTGTGCCCCTACTGATATAGATTTCTCTTCTGTCTTTGATACTGCTCGCAGAACCTGATGAGAAGTATCCTGTTTCCTAGGCTCACTTTCTCCTCTGCCACTGGAAACTCCACTGAAACTATTGGAGTTAAATATCCGAGCCCGGGCCTTGTTGTATTCTTCTTTCCTTTCCTCGACACTTTTCAAACTGTTGCTCTTTGACAAATGCGAATCTGAGCCACTCATAGTCATGGAACCTTTCTGCGGCCTCTGCTTAATCGCAACCTTAACAGCACCACTATCTTCTGATGGCAGATTTAAAGGTATGTCAGCTAAGCGAATCAAAGGAACCCGGCAATCAGCAGCCTTACGTACAATGATTCTGGAACCAGATCCATCTGGTAGACTGTTGTCCAACAGAACCATTGATTGCAATGAGTAATGTTGAGCAACGCGATGCGCAGCCAATCGTAAATAGGATGTAGGAAGCTGTTGGAACTCCATTTGTTGTCTGCTCGGATCACGGATAAACTTCTCGACATCCTGCTCCATTCGTAGAACTGAAATTCACAAGTTAGAATAATTGCCAGTTACGAAAATAACCCCCACCCCTTCTGTTAAAGCAACCAAGCTAAAAGTTGCACAGGTCAATCAAAAGATGATAAAGCACAGGTGCAGAAACAATTTTGGTACGAAAAAGATCAGCCCTCCTCAAACAAGAATCCGCAGAGGAATACCGATTCATCAATGGAAGATAAGCTAGAGGTCATACAAAACAAATGTATCCAAGTGCCAAAAGACTTAACATTTTCTCACTATGGTCAAAATACAGAAAACCAGGGTAAAATCAGAAAGAATATAATTATGGGAGCGGGTGCGAGTGTGCGTGATAGAGAGGGAGAGCCTCAAAATAAGTAAATCAGTCTCGGACACTCAGAACACTGTTTACACTAAAAAAAGACTGCTTGTGAAGCTGTGGAGCTAATTTACTTTCCAAAAGCGGCAAGAACACAGCTAATTTACTTTCCTCTCTACTGAGTTGAAGTAATTATGAATAGTAACCAGCAATATTACGGTAACTAGAATGTTGAACATTTAACTAACAATTACCAATCCACATTGACGGAACAATTTGATCATGAACAAGCAAAAACGAAGGAGAAAAGAAAAATGATGAAAACATCCACTATCTAAACATATATTTCACACGAACGAAGAGTAATTAGGCGGGGGGAAAAGGCCAAAAAACAAAGATGCAGACACGGAAGATCTCCACAGGAGTAAAAAACACAAAGACACTATAGGAAAAGCTAATTAAAACCGAAAAGAATCCTCACCGGAAAGCCGCTCGCGAGGGTTTTGTAAAGCCTCCCGAAGAAACTGATCCACTGAATTTATCAAATCCTCGGATGGTCCCCCACCGGAATTCGCCAAGGATACAGCTGAATTTGAAGCAGGCGCATCACCGGGCTCAGATTGACCGTTAACGATGTCATTCGCAGACGAAGATGAAGCTAAAGAATTATTCGACTCCTTCTTGGATGACGAAAGCATGAGACGGCGCACACTAGCATCCAAGTCGGCAACCTCCCATGACTCTGGCGGAGCTCCGGCATCCGAATCCACCACAGAGCCCTCCATCAATGCAGAAACAGAATAAACAACAAATCCTACGTCTTGCTTTCTGAACAAAACATCAAATTGAGCTGCGACTGATGTTGCTTCCAACCATTGATATGGAAAACTCGTTGAATTTCATGAGAAAAGCCCAAAATAGACGAAGATTCGAAGATTGACGTGAAAGGTTAGGGTTTCGAAAGGGGAGCAAATATGCAAAGTAAAGAAGAATGCGAAAAGGTAGATAGGGTTTGACGATTGCTTTAGAAGTTTTGGTTGAGGAACAGACCTTCAAGGAGGAAATCACGTGCAAGCCACGCGCATACTTTGCATGATACAACATCCTATTGGTTAAAATACTCCTCCGGCCCTTAATAAAAGGTATTTTAATTTATCTTAGGTTTAATCTAGTACGTATTTAAATTGACAAAAAAAACCTTAAAAACATTTCACAACAATCAAGAGAATTTAACGAATGTTAAAATATATTTTTAAGGTTTTTTTTTGTCAATTAAAAATACGTATTAAATGAAAATTAGGACGAAATCAAATGCCTTATATTAAGAACCGGAGAGAGTATTATGATAAGAAATTCTTTTCTTGTCCCCTTTTTTCCTGATAATCCGTCCTATCCTATAAGAATTGGTGATGGTTATAACACAGTACACCGTTGGTAAAAGTAGGTAATTCATTCGCTGAATCGTACATAATAGAATAATAATTATTGGAAAATTTTATGGTCTAGTCATTAATTTATGACTGAATTATTCAGTTAAAATCTATCCAATAGAAGTAGAACACATCATAACTATATAAAAGGTGTGCAACACTATAACAAAACTTTATGAATCAATGAATTGTAGCTAATAATCCGATAAATTACTGTACATTTCTTTTCAAAAAATATCAAGATAAAATTAAATTAACCTTATTAGTTTGATTATTTTGAGATCTCAGCAGTTTGTCATCTTCCTATTTTTCCCGTTCTTCATATGCTCCTTTGCTGCCCCTTTATTTACCAAAATAAATAAAATTAGTATTATGCTCGCACGTTGTGCGGATTTTACTATATTTTAGAGTAACATTAATATATCATTATTTTTCTATAAAAGTGCCGTATGTTTTAGTTTTTCTGTTTATTGGTATATTAGGCATTCAGAGTTCAAATTCAAGAGTGTCATATAGTTTTTTTTTTTTTGTTGGTATATAGTGCATCCGGTGTTCGAAATCATTGTTCAAACTAATTTGTCTTCGAATTGGGTAAGTTACTTTTGAAAGACAAACTTCATCCAACAATCATTACTTCATGCCCATGCACAAATTTAATCATGGATTGTAGTTAACTTGGTCCAATACTGTTACCACTTTGATAAGTGCTTCTTAGCCATATAGGGTATTTTAAAATATAAATTAATATGTTCAACTATCGAATATGTTTCTTGTTTAGGAGTGTTAGTATACCAAAATATATATATATATATATATATATATATATTCTAAACTAGATGTTAAACCTACACGTTGTGCGGGATAAATAAATTTAAATTTATTTTTTTACTAAAAATATTTTTAAGAAAAAACGAACATAATGAACAATCTTAAATGTAAAACTATTGTAAGGACTAATTTGAGCTTCCAAGAACCCATCCCTAACTATAGCAAAGACAAAGGTGAAGTTGATCAGAATTTGAATAAAAGAACGGTATTTGAATAAACAATTATATATATATATATATTTTCTCCCTGATTATATTTGGGATTAGGGTTAATTTGTGGGAGTTATTGTTTGATTCCCTTAATTAAGTCTAACCATTATTGGTTACCTTATTTTATAGTGATCCCAAATGTAAATTAGACTACTCAAAGACAATCGATCGTGGAAAAATGTCATATAATAAAGCTCTGTATATTTGCCCTAAATATAAAAATGTTATCAAAAATTATTGTGTTAAAATTACTTCCTAATTTTTTTCTTTTTAAAAAGGCCATATTTTTAGGGAGTCACTTAAACTATTATCATAAGACGATCCTAATTCAGTGTTTAATTTAGCATAAAATTCAAGGGTATTAACACAATTTCCATAACTTATTTTTTTTAGAACACATAAGATTTTTTACACATAAGATTTTATCCTAGTTGTCACTCTAAAAATGAAACTTAGTTTCTCTCTCCGGTTTCTCTATTAGTAATATATATAGATAGATAGATAGATACGGATTAATATGATCAATTGTCTACTATCCTACTTTTTTAGGGATATAAGTATATAAATATTATTTTCAACAATAGAAATTAAATCATGTATATTCTTAAAAATATATTGATTGAAAAGCATATATTGTTTACTTGTAGTAATTGAATCAAATATTATAAATAATCTTTTTTTAGGCATAAAGCAAAATAAAAAAAAAATTCCAACAAAAGTAAATAAAGCATAAAAAATAGGAAAAAAAAAACCATGACAGAAAAAAATAACAAATAATATTTGAAATACTTATCCATACTCCAAACTTTTCCCTTAGTTTTTTTTTAATAATAAAACAAGCTGTGCCTGGTGGATGCAGGACCCTTTTTATTTATTTGGATTCATAACTTTTTCTTTAGTTATGAGTGTTTTACGAGGTACTTATTCTTTTGCCATCACGGTGCCACACTTTTCCTGTAAAACCAAAACACATACTCCCTCTGTCCCAAAATTATTGTCCAGTTTGAGATTTCACTTTTCATACAATTTAAACTAGAAATGAAAACCTTAAATGGACAATAATTATGGGACGGAGGGAGTAGATAATCATGCACTTAAAGTAAACATATTTAACTATTAATATCTAAAATAAAGTATATATTTATCTTCAGACTCTATATCATGAGCAATTTCGTTTTAGTGTATCTGGCTTCTTTAGACCGAGATTGATGCATAACTATTTTTTAGCTAAACCCATTGAAATTCAATAATAGTAACGGTGCAAAACATACTAAATTGAGACCCTCGTGATTATTTAAAAGTAAAACCATCAAAAGTCATAAATATTTGTCAATGACATACAACAGAAATAATCCTTAACATGGAAAATATGATGCATGTTCTAAAAATGATGCCTCCCCTCTATAAAAGAAAAGGTATGTCAGTAGTACCAAAATTTTTCTTATAATGTCGAAGTTTAAAATGCAACATAAAATGATTAGTTAACAGTTCAAAACAAAGGAAAATAATGTTTTTGAGAAATAATATTAATCTACATTTAATG
This sequence comes from Oldenlandia corymbosa var. corymbosa, assembly GCA_949775105.1. Taxonomy (NCBI): domain Eukaryota; kingdom Viridiplantae; phylum Streptophyta; class Magnoliopsida; order Gentianales; family Rubiaceae; genus Oldenlandia; species Oldenlandia corymbosa. Next base: position 34,241,128 of record OX459118.1, on the reverse strand, counting down.
AATCCAGACTTAGTTTTCAAATTGTATTCATAATATAATTATTTGTAACTAATCTCTTTTTATTTTTTTAAATTAATCTTTTTTTATTTTTTGAAAAATATATTAAATGGAATCATCTATAAAATAATATTAAGGTATCTTGTATGTATAGAGACTTGGTTTCGAATTTTATTTGTAGTATAATTATTTAGTAACTAATCTCTTTTTATTTTTAAAAAATATATCAAATAGAATAATCTGAAAAATAATATGAACATACGTTAAATTTATCCAGACTTAGTTTCGTATTGTATTCGCAGTATAATTATTTGGTAACAAATATACTTTTTTCGTTATTGATAACTAATCTATTTTATTTTGGAAAATATATCAAATAGAATCATCAGAAAAATATTATAAACTTATGTTTCATGTATCCAGAATTAGTTTTGAATTGTACTCGTATAATTATTTGGTAAATAATCTCATCGTTTTGGTAAATAGTCTCTTTTTATTTATGGAAAATATATCAATCATCTATGAACTAATATTAACGTACTTGTAATGCAGGTATACTTGATTTCGTATTTTATTCGCAGTATAAGTATTTGGTAACAAATATTTTTGTTTTTGTTTTTGGTGACTAATCTATTTTTATTTTTGAAAAAATATATCAAATAAAATCATTAGAAAAATATTGTCAACTTATATTTAATGTATTCAGACTTAGTTTTGAATTCTACTCGTATAATTATTTGGTAACTAATCTCATCGTTTTGGTAAGTAGTCTCTTTTTATTTATGAAAAATATACCAATCATCGATGAAATAATATTAACATACTTGTAATGTAGGTAGATTTGATTTCGTATTGTATTCGCAGTATAACTATTTGGTAACAAATATATTTTTTTGTCATTGGTAACTAATCTATTTTTAATTTTGGAAAAATATCAAATAGAATCATCAGAAAAATATTATTAACTTTTATGGTAAGTAGTCTCTTTTTACTTATGGAAAATATACCAATAATCTAAGAAAAATATTAATGTACTTGTAATGTAAGTAGACTTGGTTTCGAATTGTATTCGTAATATAGTTATTTGGTAACAATTTTTTTTGGTAACTAATATATTTTAATTTTTGAAAAATATATTGAACAAATTTATCTGCAAAATAATATTAACTTACGTTTAATGTATCCAGACTTAGTTTCGAACTGTATTCTTAATACAATTATTAATTTGATGATTAATATTTCCTTATGTCATATATTTGTCAATAATTACCAAAGACGTATTTATTTTTTCGAAATCAACTATTGGTTCAATTTTACGTATTAGTAATAAATTTTTAACTGTTTAGTGAAGGAGAATTTTGGTGATGACACGCGGCACGATTGGCTAAACTTGTTCCATGAGTGACACGTGTCGATTAAGAACTCTTCTTTAATATACACTAGTGTTTATCTCACACGTTGTGTGGGTTGTTCAAGATATATATGAGTTATCTATGTAAAAGAAAAAAAATATTAATTATATAAATTACAATTCTTTAATTTTTAATATCAATATGTTTTGTTATTTAAAGTAGATTTTGAATAATTTTGAATATTCGAAATCGTCCAATGTAACTTATTATTTATCTTTTTCCTTTTGTTGATTTATAATTTCATATCTTGTAAAGGTTTCTCTTAATTATTATAATGATCTCTCTAAATATTTCGACCCGTGTCATATCTTTTATACTCTCACTCTTACAGAAAATTTTATTATTATTTCTTTTCATAATTAAACTTACCTTTATTTTTCATCTCTCTATATATCTTTTTCAACCTTTCATGAAGTTTGTTCGTATATTTTTCATATAATATAGTGATTACTGCCTCTTTTTTTTTTTTTTTTTGGTTACATAGTATTCACCTTTTCTTTTCATTTTTTTTTCTAAATTTTGAAGACCACTCTTTAAAAATTCATTTTTTGCAAAAAATTTACAATAATTATTTTATTTTTCACTATTATCTCGATTTTATATATATATATATATGTTTTCTTATTATCTACATAATTTTTCCCCCTATATAACTATTTTCAATTTCTCAATATGTTTTTCTTCTACTATTTATCTCTCACAAAAACCTTTATTCTCTTTCTCATTTTGAAAAATTTTCTCCCTACTGATCTCTACATTTTGTTTTATCATCATTAAGTAACTTTTTCTACCACTATTTGATACGGAAAAAATAAAATAAATCATCTAATTGATTTTTTTATTTATTTTGCTACTGATTACCAATCTTCATCAAGGTTAGAAGATTAATCGATGAAAATCGCATATCATACTTAAATTCCAAGATACATATGCAAAAAAGAATGTAAAACAAAAACTAAAAAAAAAAAAAAAACTATTTAGCACAGGTATAGAGTTTTAATTCTATTAACTACGATGAAACAATTTTATTTATGGACAACCAAAAAATATGTATCTTATTATTTTTTTTATCTGGGCATTTTAACTTATAAGAGATAAATTAATTTAAATATTTATTTCTTATAGTTTTTTAAACTTATCTTATTTGGTATTGATATTTAATTATAATTTAATACTTACTCTCTTGCACAACGTGAATGGAATTGAATTTTTGAATAATTAGTTATTCATCATTATTATAGTTGCAATCATTATGTCATGATATAAAGAAAATATTATTTGGCAAAAACTTATTTGCATGGGATCGTTTTTATTCCTTTTACAAATTGTTTATTAAAATTTTTTGAAAGTTACACGTGGGTTTAATTAAAATATATCATTTGATCATAGACATGTGCGGGAATTATAGACGTTAATTTAATTAAATCACTCCCTCAATTTCCTAAATTATTTTGCTCCAATGGTTTATATTTGTAATAATTGTTAAAGTATGAAAATTTTGATATTTATGAATTTTTTGGATTTTGTAAATAAAAAATTACCATTTAATGATAGAGTGATGTGGTTGCGACATGTGGACTTGGTTATCTATTTTTTTGCCATGCGGATTACACTATCTAATTGTACGCCATGTGTCCGATTGAAAACTCTCCTTTAATATATACTAGTGTTTACCCCGCACGTTGTGCGAGTTGTTCAAGATATAAAAGAGTTTAATGATCTATTGATTATATGATATTTCTAATGAAGTGATACATATTAAAAAATAATATTAATGATAAAAATTGAAATTAAGTAATTTTTAATGTCAATATATTGTTGTTTTAAATAAATTTTGAATAATTTTAATATTCGCAATCATCTAATACCTTATTATCCATCTTTTTTGTTTTGTTGATTTATGGCTTTATATTTTTAAAAAATATACTCTTACATAAATATTTCTACCCGTGTCACATCTTTTAAATTTTCCTCTAACAGAAAAGTTTTCCATTACATATTTCAATGAACTTATCTTTTTTCTATCTCTCTATATACCTTTTGCAACCTTTCATTAAAAGTTTGTTTGTATATTTTTCCTATAATATATTTTTTAGTTTTTTAATTTGTTATATAGTCTTCACTTTTTCTTTCTAAATATAATTACCTCTCTTTAAAGCTTAATTTGTTGATAATTTTGCAATAACTATTCCATTTTTCACTATTATCTCTAATTTTTTTTCACATTTTCCTTACTATCTACATAAGTTTTTCTCCCATATAATTGTTTCAATTTCTTAATATGTTTTTTTAATAAGAAGTCAAACATTTATAACCAAAATAATAAAATAAAAATGAAGCTAGTGTTTACACTGCTCATTGTGCGGGTTTTCCAAATATATATGAGTTGAATAATTTAACAATTATATATAACATTCCTAATGGAGTGATATTCATAAAAAAATATTATTAATGATATAAATTACAATTAAGCTATTTTTAACTACTAAAAAATTAGGAAGTTAACTTTATTTTTTTAACTTTTGTAATTATTAGTTAATTTAGCTTTATTTATAATTTTTTACATTAAAAATTTACCATTAAATGATGAAGTGATGTGCTTGTGACATGTGAATTTGGGCATCTAATTTTGCGCCACGTGGATTAGCTTATTTAATATCGCGCCATGTGTCCGATTGAAAACTCTCATTTAATATATTAAATATATATATATATATATATATAGATAGTTGTGTGATGATCATTTTAGTATTTACCGATTTGTATATATATATATATATATTTTTTTTTGTTACCGATTTGATATTTCTGAATATAATGATGGTTAGTTAACTGACCATTTTTTTTCTTTTAAAATCAGTTTTGGGTCAATTCACAGATTTTTATATCAGAAAAAAAGTAGTAAATTTATTTATTTTATTATTAAGTTTTGTAGAGGAATATGCCAAATTGGCAGGTAAAAATCGTATAATAAACTACTCAAAAGTCTCAATTTTATTTTTTTATTCAAGAAAAAAAAAAGTGTCAAAATTGTGCCGTGGAACGTAATTAATTAGTTGGGTTCTTAACCTATCAAGTAACAAGCCCATACTATCTAAATGACCTAAATGAAGATTGTCATCAATAGTTGGGCTTTGAGAACAGAAGCCCAATTTCAAGAAATAGCCAAAAATTTCGCAATGACTTTCAGTCCAAACCTTTTTGGGTTTTTTTCCGCAACAAACAGGGCATCGCAAATTATATATTACCCCATCGGAGATCCTAAACCGCCATAAGACCAGAACAAAGCAATCAGTAGTAATTCAGTACATTCCGACCTCCTCCGTCGTCCGTTGCAGAAGAAGCCATAGATAAGGTGAAAATTTCAGAATGAAGAATCTGGGAAACCTGTTACTTCGAGTCAGTCGTTGCGCTAACGCATCATTGCCGTCGTATCACGCCCGGACCAATCCGCTGTGCGCTTCTCGGAGATTCCTGTGTGGCTTTTCATTTTCTTCTGAGAAACCGAGTTACGTATCTGGTTTGGGTTTGCCGAAATCTTCCCATGTTTTTCCTTCTCTGGATTCTTCCTTATGGACCCAACGCATAGGTCAGTCTGACTTTGGCTATTCCTAATTCATTACTACTGCTTTACTTTCTTATTTGTTCGGGAAGATAAAACAATGAAATTTTTGGGTATTAGGTGTTTTCTTTAGCTTTGTTTGTGTGGTTGTCAAATAAATTCTGGGATTCTGTAGTTTGGCATATCAGACAACTTAATTCTTTGGATGCCGATGATAGAAAGGTAGCTCCTCTTGTCTCCTGCAAAGGAGTGGGTGCTTTACCGTACTTAGTGATTGAATCATTTCTAGCTTGTGGTATTGTTAGTGTTGGATGTAGAGGAGATGTAAATGGCATATTTTGGAATTCGCATTGAGGATTACAATGTTTGCTGGATTATAACTTATTTTGGGATGTTGGAGAAGGAGGGGGGGAGGTAGCCGGCCATCCGGGGGGGGGGGGCAGAGCCTTAACCACTTGTAAGAGGGCCAGAAGTTTTATTAATAGGAATATTTTCTGTGGAAAAATTGATATAATTAAAATTTGCTAAATAATAATTCTGCGAACTTCTTTATCAGTGTGAAAGGGTTTAGGGAACCTAGGTATTGTATCCTGGGATCTATTCTACAGCTAAAGTTTGTTGTAATGAATAGTTTTAATCAAAATGTCAACTGGCTATTGACATGATTTCTAACTGAAAATTTTAATAGGTTCTCTTTCTTTCTGCGTCCCCCTCCCTTTTTGATCCAACTTTGACATCTGTCCATCATTAACTCAAGTAGTATTATAATGTGTGTGTGTGTGTGTGTTTTTTTTTTTTTTTTAATTAGGAAGATGATGTAGGCCGATTTAAATGTGATCTTTTATGTAGTCATTCTCTCTGAAAATTATGAGTGGGCATTTGAGAATTGTTTAGTTTTTGTGTTCCGATACCGTTTCAGCTCAGGAGAGAAGGATTGGGCCACTTCTTGGTGATGTGTTCATATTTGTAGAAGAAAATATAGGATTTTAACTTCATTTTCTAGCTCTAACTTTGCTCTTGCTCAATAGGGCAGCGGAGGACCATGTTTATCCAAACACAATCAACTCCAAATCCCTTGTCGCTGATGTTCTATCCTGGTAAGCCAGTTATGGAAGCTGGTAGTGCTGATTTTCCTAATGCACGTTCAGCCATGAATTCTCCTTTGGCTAAGTCCCTTTTTGGGATTGATGGTGAGCTTACTGTTCCTCTTGACTGTTGATACATTTCTGTTCATGCTTACTTGCTTGCATTTCTGTAGCATTAGGAGTCATTTTATCTAGTTTTTAGTATTAAACATCTATGCGATTCAAATGTGCAGATTGCACGCCTATATCCAGGAGTCCTACACTTATTAGTATAACCCATGCCTTTTTCATGATTTCATCTCACATAATTGTTCCCCTCGAGACAGCTCAGAAGATCTTTGAATCTGAGTTGGTTCTCTATATCTTTGGGTTCTTATATTTCCACCCAGGATGGTAAACATAATCTTATAATTGGTCCTGCTCTTACGTCAGTGTTTGGGTGGTTCTCTTAATGCTATCAAGTTTTATGCTGAGAACTGAAAAGCTGAAGAGAAAATATATTTCATTTTCCCAAGCTGGCATGCAAGTTGCAATATTACCTATCATATAGGTTACACAACTGATGGCTTTCATCCAGCTGGTTTATGGAGGTAGTTCATAGCCACATTTTAGTAAGGTATTAGAGTTTTCTACTCACTGATTAAATGAGTTAGGCATCTTGTTATGGAACCAGAATCTTTTATGTGTGAAATAACCCTGTGGATTTGTCCATTTTCGTTGGGTTGGTTTGTGGGATGAGATTGGTAATGTTCTCTGGAAACGACATGGGAAGAGTAATAATACAAGCTCTTAGTTGTTCCTCTTTTCTTTGGAATCCAATTCTAGTTTTAGACCGTCAGGCCTGATTTCTGGTGATAACTGCTGTTAGATAACGTTGATGAACCAAATATTCTTTATTTTTAATGAGAGTAGTCCTTTTATGGATTGTATAGTGACGTTGACAGTTTCTGAAAGATAAACAAATTTTTTTGTCATTTATGCCTTCGTTGTCCTCTGTTGCTGTGTTACGTCCTGCTGACACATATAACTGTTTAACAAAGGATGATATTGATAAAAAGTACCTTGTATCCTCCAGCTATTTATTCCATTTTCTGTTTTATGCATTGTTAGCTAGTTGTTTCATCATGCCAGATCGATGCGGTGTATGTTCATGTCATTTGGGGTTCTATAACTGTTTAAATATGCAAGGCGTCCTCAACTGCTAATTTTACTGCTTCATATAGGAGTTACTCGAGTGTTCTTCGGAGCTGACTTTGTTACAGTCACGAAATCAGATGATGCATCTTGGGATCTCTTAAAACCTGAAATTTTCGCAGCAATCATGGACTTCTTTTCCTCTGGGAAGCCACTGATCATGGACTCAAATACTCTGGCTTCCATGGACACAGCTATCAGTGAAGATGACTCTGAAACTGTAGCTATGATTAAAGAACTCTTGGAAACCCGCATTCGTCCTGCGGTTCAAGATGATGGTGGCGACATTGAGTACAGGGGATTTGATGCAGACACTGGAATAGTCAAACTAAAAATGCAAGGTGCGTGCAGTGGTTGCCCTAGCTCATCTGTCACTCTCAAATCGGGCATTGAAAATATGCTGATGCATTATGTGCCTGAGGTCAAAGGAGTTGAGCAGGAATTCGATGAAGAAGAAGATCCAACACTAACGGGAGCAGCACACGAGTAGCCTGGTTAGAACTTTTTAACAATTATAGCTACAAATTTTGGCTCCTACTCCTTTTGTATAGTGTTTTATGCGTTTATTTTTACCATGTAAACTCGGGAAAATCTTGTCGAATGGAAATATCTAAACTGTCCTTTTCCCAAATAAGGTTTCTATCACCACAAAGGAAATAGGGAATGGGGACAGACGGCAACAGAATCTAGCTCAGTACAGTCCGGAGGCATTTTGTTCTTTTTCTTCTGTGACTCATACATGAAATGGGATACAACTTTCTAAATAGGAATGATAACAACTTTATGGAACACTAGTCTCTGTTTGAATGGTGTTTGCCGTATGGATTGATTTTTGAAACCCTTTTTACTTGTTAGAAAATTGTGTAAAAGTGAAGTTCTCTCAAATGCTCTTCGTTTTCCGCGTTGGAGATAAAGCCTTGATTTACCTGTCATTTCTAACTTTCTGCTTTAGGGTTTATTGATAATATTCGATCGTTATGTTTGTCATGTCCAAACTCCAAATGGGCCGTGGTAATTCGTGATTATCACCCACTCTTATTGGTGGAAAATGAGTTCTTTATTGAGATTTTCTTGTCACAAATATACTAGATGTAACCCGCACGATGTGGGTATGTTACAATACTTTTATGAGTTTTTTTTTAATGAAAAATAAAAAAATTAGTCACATACATATAAATCTTGTGAAATATTAATTATTAAAATTTTGAACAAAGTAAAATGTGATACATGAAAAAATAATTAACTAATTTTATGACTAAACGTCATATAAGTTTGTCATCATAATTATATGTCATAAATGAAAGTATTTCATAAATTGTACTAGAAAAAAATCACCAATATAATAATAAATAGTATCGCATATACAAATTAAAAATATCTCGGTTTCATCCAATAACAATTTATTCAAATAACTTAAAGGTGATAAAATGACATCAAATTTTGGGTGAGAGGGTTGGATAGGGTTGGATGGGGTCAATAGTTCGATTCTCGTTGGGGCCATCAATTTTTTTAATTTATTTTTTTAAAACAAATTCATTTTTGTAGCCTGCAAAATATGTTTAAAAAAAGAGTTTGTATAGTAATATGTCGACAGCATCTCCGAGAATATTTGGTCCTTTTTAAAGAATAAATAATCAAATTAAGTTTATGATAAGTTTTACTTTTTCTTTTTGCTTTTTCAAATGCAATAGTTATGCTCTGAAATTCGACCATTATCACAAGAGAGGGAGAGAGAGAGGGAGAGAGAGAGAGAGAGTTGATTATGATACACACTTTGTCTCTTAAAATTCAAATTTGAATTTCATCATTAATTTTGTTTATTATTTTCTATATCTGGTAAAATGACTCTAATTTTGTTATTAAATGATGTTTAAATTTAAAGATAGAGTTTAAATGCGAATTGCACAATTTTTTATATACAAAAAAAATATTAGGATTTCAGAATCAAAATAAAAATTATGTAAAATATTAACACATTTAATGCTCATTATGATAATAAATTATTTTAAATTTTAAAATTCATTATGAGCCGAGATTTTGAAGGAATGTGATAATGTCTTTTTTTTTTGGAAAATTTGCCTTTTTTAATTTTTTTTTGTAATAGGAGGACTTATTCATAATTTCATTTAGTATTTTTTGGAAGAATATTTTAGAAAATGACACATAGAATTTTATCCTATTTAACATCTTTAGAAATCCTTTTTGTTTTCTCTCTTTGATTTTTCTCTTAGTATACTACTATTGATGGATTGATCATATTCAACTTTCTGATAAAAAAAAAAAAATCAGCATTAAATTTGATTAATGTTAAATTTTCAACTTCCTCCATTAACCATAATTCTTACCCTAGTATTGATCAAATCAGCACTAATCTAAAAAAATCAACATTTACTATAATGGATACATACCATAATTCTGAGTTGACGGGATAAAAAAATTTGTATTCATTTTGATTAGTGAAAAAGTTCATATCAGTATTAATTTTGCTTTTTGAATTTATATGGCATTAATGTTGATTGATTGATCCATTATTATTACCTTTAATTGTTTGATTTTTAACCAAATTATATTTGAATTTGCTGGGGGAATAGATTTTATTATATTAATTGATTAGGATTAAGATTGAATGTTGATTTATGACCGTATATTAACTCTTCCAATCTTTCCATTTGCAACTAATAATTTAAATGTGATGTGATAAAATTTATTTGACTAGTGAAAAAGTTCACATCAATATTAATTTTTCTTTTTGAATTTATATGGCATTAATGTTAATTGATTGATCCATTATTATTGTTTTTTAATTGTTTGATTTTTCAATCAAATTATATTTGAATTTGCTGGGAGAATAGATTTGATTGCATTAATTGATTAGGATTAAGATTGAACACTGATTTATGACCGTATATTAACTCTTCCAATCTTTTCATTTGCAATTAATGATTTAAAGATGTGATAAAATTTATTTACACAAAAACCTAAAGACTTTTAGTGTAATTGCATAAACTTTTATTTCTGTCATTTGTTAAGAAAATGACAAATAGGATTTTATCCTATGGCACACCCTTAGAATTTTTTTTTTGTTTTTTTCTTTGGTTTCTCTCTTAATATAATACTATAAATTCGAATATATAAGACTCCATTTGGACAAGTTTTTGTAAAGCTTTTTTATAAAACTCTTTTTGGAAGAAACATTTAAAAAGTATCTTTTTCTTAACATAAGTCTTTCTAACATAAATTAAAACTAACGTATAATTTTTTGAACGTTGTAACTAAATTAAATCCATACTAAATGAATGTCTAATTCTCAAACGAAAGAACATCTAATTCATAAGATTAGGAATAAAAATACATAACGTTCAAAAAATTATACATTAGTATAAAAATAATAATGTTACAAACTCAACACGTAATAAAACAATATCAAAAGCAACTCTAACATGCATTTCACATTTGTGTGGCAATGACCATCCGCCGATTATTCCATTGAGCTATCTCAGGATTAGGCATGGCCGATTATTCCACATTTGTTATGTTGTAGTGGGAATCATGCCACCCTAGGGAATGAGAAAGGATAGTATTTGCTGAAGCCATTGGCAAAAACACATAACAAGGAAATCGGAATTAAATGAAAGCCTTGAAAATTTGAAAGATCTGGAACAAACTTTCTCAGAATTACTTCTCACTATACTACACGCGAGAATGATTAGAATGAAGATTAGTGTAAGCAGATTGATGATCAAATTTAATACCAAAAATGAAGGACAGACAAGTGTAACAATGTGTTACCTGTATCAAGAACACATCAAGTGGAAGAACAGGAGTATTTCCAGGAGCGATACCCTGATAGTGAGGATTGGATGATGTGGTAAGAGCTTTTGCCACCAGCAAACCTAGAGTAGCTTGCATGCCAAATATTGCCGCACCCATCCCAAGAATGTTCAAGATTATACCACTTTTTAAGCTTTTAACAACATCCGCACGAGGAGGAGCCTGAAAGCATTGGTACCATTCCAAGAATATCCCAAATCATCAGTACTAAATCCAGCCAAGAGACATAGAGCTATATCGAAGGAAGACGCAAATACCTGAATCTCAGTAGCTTTACAAAATAATGGACGGGTGACAAAGGAAAAAGAAAGACCACTGAACCGAATACTTTGCCACTTAAGAGTTAAAGTGAATTTTTATGTATATCAGTCATCAGATGAAACATATCTTGACTCCAAACCGAGCAAACTCATCTAAACATATTACGGCACGCTTATACAGGAGATGAGAATGAAGCAAAAACAATCAAGATAACCCTACATCACTAAGCAAAAATAGCATCAAGATAAACAGGATCCAAAAAAACCATATTAGTTCCAAAAAAACTAATACTGGTTCCACAAAATTGAAAGCCACAAAACTGAAAACCACCAAGAAAACAAAGATAAAATGTGTAAGGCGAAACTTAAAGATTTCACCTTTTTATGTACCTTCAACATTTCATCTAATGATAAACCTAAAGGTATAGTTGCAGTCTTCTCTTTGGCTGTTCCTTCTCTTTAGCCGCAATTGGCCACCTTTCTCTCATCGTTGCCTTTTTCTCTTAGTCTTCTTCTCCGGCATAATTTCTCCAATTCTTAGCCACAAATCTCTATTTCTTCATTCTTTAATCTGCAGTAGCTCAACTAGCATCAGTAGCAAGCAGCAACATCAAGTTTTGATTTGGTATGCTTGGTGGAAACTAAACTAACTAGGGAAAGAGGTGAGAAGTATATTAAACAGTACTGGAATGGATGGAATTGACTAAATAAATATCAAAGCCATGCTAGAGGTAGGATTATGATATGGTGGAATGACGAAGTAAGAGCTACTCAGCTGAGGCAAAGTGACCAGTTTATTTACTGTTTGTGCTGTACAAAAAGAGACCTTAGTAGTTTCTTTCTTACCGCAGTATATGCTTCAAATGTTCCGGCTAAAAGGTCTCAGTTATGGTCTGACTTATCAGAAATTGCAAAAAGTGTAAATGGTCCCTGGATGCTAATTGGAGACTTCAATAACATTTTGAAGCGTGAGGAAAAGAAGGGGAGAAGGCCTATGAGTCTGAATGATATCTAAGAATTTTAGTTCTGTCTAGAAGAGTGTGGTGTCAAGGATTTGCGACAAACTGGGAAGTTCTTTACTTGATGTAATCAGCGGATGGGTGCAGAAAGGGTGTATGCTAAGTTGGATAGAGCATTAATCAATGGAGAATGGTTGGAAAAATTCACAGATTCCTTAGTTTCAGTACTACAGGAAGGGTTGTCTGATCACACTCTGTTGGTTGAGAAAGTACGGAAAGAAGAACCACGAAGGCGTAAACATTTCCGATACTTCAATTTGTGGAGTCTGTCACCTCTGTTTAAGGCCATTGTCCAAGAGAGTTGGAATATCAATGTTAGAGGAACGAAAATGTTTCAAGTTTGCAAAAAGCTACTACGACTGAAACCTGAACTGAAGAAGTTGAATAGAAGCCAATTTCATGACATAGTGGAAAAGGCTCACAGGGATGAAATCAGCTTACTGGAATAGCAAGAAGCACTTGGATCCAGGAAATGAACAGTTGCAGCAGAAGGAGAGAGCAGCGTATATTGAGTATGTTGAATCACGGAAAGCAGCAAACAGTTTTTTACAGCAGAAAGCTAAAGAGAAGTGGGTAGTATAGAAGCCCATGGGGTTCACCTGGCAATGAGGGGAGTAGCCCATAGACTTATATACTGATATCAAATCTCTTCCACCACCGATGTGGAATATTCAACACTCCTCCGCAAGCTCAACGTCTCTTCTTGGGTTAGGCTTGTCAGCCCAGTCACCGCCTCATGTCTCAACCCTACTAGTTCTATCACATCAGACTTTGGAGTCCGACTTTTAGCAGGCTAGCTCTGATACCATATAGAAACCAATAGGGTTCTACCTCAAAACCAATTGGCAATGAGGAGAGTAGCCCATCGACTTATATACTGATATCAAATCTCTCCCACCACTGATGTGGGATACTCAACAGGTAGCTGAAGGAGATGACAATACCAAATTCCTCCATTCTAAGCTAAAAATTAAAGCCATCAAAAGCAAGATATGGGCAGTAATTGACGATCAAGGAAATGAGGTGGCTGACGAGAAGGGGATTGAATCTCATTTTATTCAGTACTGAGAATGATTGGACAAGAGTTTGCCAGGAAATCTGCACCAAAGGCACCTTTCAAACTGGGACCTAGACTGAATGTTGAGCAGTAGTTGAGCTTGATAAGACCAGTAACCAGGGAACTAATAAGGAAGGAAATATGGGAAATGGATGAAAACAAGAGCCCTGGTCCGAATGGTTATGGAGCAGGCTTCTTTAAAGCAACATAGACAGAAGTGGAAAAAGATATAATAGCAGAAGTTCAAGAATTCTTCACATCTGGCTAGGTATTAAAGCAACTAAACTCTACGCTTATTGTTTTAATTCCAAAAATTGAATGCCCTGAAAATGCAAGTCATTTTAGACCTATCTCTTGCTATAATGTTATTTACAAGTGTATTTTGAAAATCATATGTGATAGGATGAAAAATGTATTTGCACTTTTAGTAGATGAAATCACACTGCGTTTGTAAACGACAGGTTGATAATGCATAATGTACTCATAACTCAAGAACTAATTAGATTATACGGGAGGAAGGGGATCAGTGGGAGGTTAATGATGAAAATAGAATTATAAAAGGCGTACGACTCTGTTGAGTGGGGATTTGTAGAGGATATGCTAGAAAGGTATGGCTTCCCTGATGATTTCAGAAAGTGGATAATAACTTGTGTAACCACTCTTAGTAATTTGCTGGTGATAAATGGTAACCCTAATGGTTTTTTCCAAAGGGTAGAGGGGATTACGTCATAGGGACCCTGTTTCGCCCCTCTTGTTTGTCTTGGTAATGGAATTTCTGACAAAGAGTTTAAAGAGTATAGAAACAGCAAAATTTAAATATCACCCAAGTGCAAGGAAATGAAATTAACTAACATCTGTTTTGCAGATGATCTCATGATCTTGTGCAAAGCAGATGTTAATACTGTAAGGAATATAGTGTAGGACCTTACGGAGTTTAATGAGATAACTGGTTTAGAAGCAAACCTTCAAAAGTCGTATGTTTATTTTGGAGAAGTTGGCCAGAGTTTACAGGATGAAATTTGTAGGATTACTAAGTTTGTGCCTAGTAGTTTTCCTATGAAATACTTGGGTGTGACTATCCCCAAAGAAGTGGTCTAAGTTGGAATTGCAGGGAGTTGTGAACAAAATTGTGGCACGTGTAAAATGTTGGAGTGCGAGGCATTTGTCATATGCTAGACGACTCTGTTTGGTCAATTCAGTTTTAATGACAATGCACTCATACTGGGGTCCATCTTTATTCTGCCAAAGAGTGTTATGATTCAGGTTAACAGAATTTGCGGGGAGTTTCTCTGGAATAGAACAACTGGTGCAAGGTCAATCTCCTTAGTCAGTTGGGAAGAAGTTTGAAAAAGAAAGGAGAAGGAGGATTGGGAGTGAGGAATGCAAAGCAGTGGAATAGGGCAGCTGTGGCAAAGCAAGTATGGCACCTAGCAACCAGAAAGGAATCCTTGTGGGTCAAATGGATTCATGGGGTCTAAATAAAGGAGGGCTCCTTCTGGGAAATCCAAGCAAAGAGTAATTCAAGTTGGCAATGGAAGCAGCTGATGAAAACACCATTAGCATAGGTTTTGATGGAAACAGGTGGAAGGCCAGTAGCAATGGGAAGTACACCATTAGCTTAGGTTATCAATGGCTTACAGGTGGCAGTGAAAAGCTCAAGGAGACGCAATGAATCTGGGCAAACAGGAACATTCCTAAACATGCTTTCATAGCATGGTTGGCTTGGAAAAGAAGGCCCCTCACCATTTGAACTGTGTGTTATGCAAGCTGCATTTGGAAACAGGTACACACTTGTTTTTTTTTTGTGCCATTACGCAAACAAACTATTGCTGCTAGTAGTGAAGTGGTTGCAATGCAACAGACTCCCTGTGTATGAAAGTAGATGGAGAGTTCAGTTGCAGAAAATGTGGAAAACAAGCCAGTTAAAGAGACAGATTCTGTTGGCCACTGTGATGGCATGTATATACCATATCTGGGAAGAGCGCAACAAAAGGTTGTTTACATGAAAGGAAAAAAATCCAGAAGAAGTGCTATTGTTAATGCAACGGGAGCTTAAGGGGAGATTCATGCATGATCATAGAACTAAAATAAGTTTTTTTTATCAAATGTAGAGCATCATTTGAGCAGTTTACTCTAACAGAATCACCGTAGGAATATGAACCGTGATTTAGTTTTGGTAGCTTCAGGTGATGATATTGTACACGATTACTTTCTAAAATAGTTACAATTTTTATCATATTTTAATAATATCTCAATGTTCACTGAATATTTCATAATAATAATATCTAATTATTATGGTATCACTTCATACTTTTCAAAATTTCAATTTTATAAAAATATTAATAGTTATAATTTTTTTTATAAATTTTAAATTTGATCCTATTTATATTAAAATTCATTAAAAATATTTAGTATTTAACAAGCAAAAATTCATTATTTTCCTCTTGAATACATTTTATACTGATCACAGATATATAGTAGTAGTAGTAGTGTGTGTGTGTGTGTCTATATATATATATAAGTATATATATAAGTATATATAAGTATATATATATACTTATATATATAATTCAAATAATTAAAGCAGATGCTAAGAAACTAGTATTAAAATACAACACTTCTTGAAAGGTAAACCTTTCGTTTAATATGGTCATCCTAGTTATATCAAACCTCAAATTACGAAATAAAATAATTTTTACAATATATATATATATATATATATGTATTGTGAAGTTACCAATCATATCAAAGCAGCAAAGAAGGAATTATCACATTAAATCTCTTTCTGTAATTGTCAATAACATGGAATGAAAAGTATTAGACGTATACAACCATTTTCAAGAGTAAACAACTCGGATAGGTTGGGTTATACATGTCATTCAATATTTTTGGTTAATAAATAACATTTTAAGAGTTTCAACTTTGGGAGGTAGTGAAGTTCTTCAATCTCTATTGGAAGAAATTTAATTGGAAAATATTTGCAAAATGATCGGGTCCTTTTATTTTTATAATACAAATGATCCACTAAAAAATACAATATTCTTTTTTTTTTCTTCAAGAAGGAACTAATAATGAGTTTTGCTTAATGATTCATCTTAATGTTGTAAGTCATAGTGAAAGACAAGGTGAATTAATCTTAAAGAGTGAGATAATTTATTAAAAAACTAAAATTTAACATTCAATTACTATAGAATAAACATCCTGATTATTACAAAAAATTACGAAGTCATTTATTGATAAATTCTCATTATTCTAAATGTACCACCAATAAACCTTGACACCAGACTTTCTTTTTTTTGTGGAGGAAATTACAACAAAACTTCTGAATTAACAAAATTGTGCCTACTAGGTTGAATATGAATAAATAGAAAGAACGTTATTGAACATGGGATGAAATATCCAAAAAAAAAAAACTCTTATAACCCAAAATTGATTTGTGTTTATGTCAAACTCAAACCTTTCAAACAATTTCACTTGATTTGTGTTTATGTCCGACTCACTTTTCCAACAATTTCAGTTGCGACATGGTTAGGTATAGAAGCTTCATCGGCTAACTTCTTAACACTGTACCTTTTCATTTTTCTTGTTCATAGACATGGCACAATTATTAATGTACTCTTGTGCGTCGTGAAGATTACCTTGTCTGATTAATCCCAAGGCTTGACCAAGGAACTAAAGACAGGTTTTATAAGTCTGTCCTCTCGGGTTACTTTTCTCGGTGGCATAATCATCAGCCATTATGACTTTTACCAATACACGATCAACCACCATCTTTTTCCACTCTTTTGACTTGAAATCAGTTGACTCGCTCACTGTTGGTTTTAGCAATTTTAGACAGAATTTGGCATCATAAGTGACTTTACACACCTCTTCAAGAGTTGTGCAAGATACACAAGATGCCACACGAAAGAGAACTACCAAAGAATTTGTAATTTTTGCCATTATTGTTGTTGTTTTGGTTAATGTTTTGTGTGCGTGTGTGTGCCCGCGCGTGCGCTCGCGTGTGCGTGTTTGTTGTTGTTTTTTTTTTTTTTTCATGGGGGTCAATAAACTCGTTATATAGAAATGATAATAAAGATTGATATTGGAATATTGATTACAAACAAGAACTTTTTTGTTTACACTGATAAATATTGACACATTCTAAAAGCAGCTTGAGGGTTTCGTAAGTCTGATCTATCAATACACCAACTGGATTTTGAACCGGAAATATTCTGTTAAAGTAGTTTATGCAATAGACAAAAGAAGTATAAGCGGATGCGGATTCAAGCTGATACTTAATGTACTGATCATGACTTATAACCGTAAAATCCAAGGGTGATAAGTACGAAATTGTAGTGTTTATAGCAACAGATTTGCAAAATGTGAGTGCATCCAGTACAACAGTTGGAGGGCCAACCTGGATCGCGTTGTCGATGCCGGTTATGGTCGACGAGAGCAACGACAAGGCTTTGAGCTTGAGGATTTGTAACCAGCCCTGGTCATTTACTTTGAGGATTGGTTGAGCTGTGTATTCGTCAATGGTTTTGATGCAATATGCTGCCTGATTTGCATGCCCACAAAACTCTTGGAAATCACCGACGGGCAGAGATTGGGACAATGAAGGTGATGATGAAAAGAATGCAACCGAAATTGCAAGAATTATAGACAAGAAAATTGGTTTGATGATCGGAGCTGATGCAGCCATTTCTTTTCTCTTGAAGACCCGTTGTGTTTGTTAATCTTGTGTGCGTGTTTGTTGTTGTTTATGGTGTGGAATGAACAATCTACTTATAGGCTGCAACTTTTGGGCTTCACAAAAAAAAGGAGAAATTTTAGAACATTTTCAAGCACCACAAATTTACATTTGAGTTGTTGTTTTTTTTTTTTTAATTAATGTAAGGTGTTGCGTATTTCTCGAGAATGTATATTCATAATATTTGTCGAAGTGTGCAAAAACCCGATAGTGTCTAGAAGGTCTAGAGGTAAGTATTTTGTGCAAGTTATAAATATGCAACGTAATTTGTTATTTAGAGTTAGTTTAACAACAATGGGAAGTCTTAAGAATTTTATAGTTAGACAAGTCCACGTGATAATTTTTTATTTATAAATCTGTAAAATCTATAAATTAATTTTACTTGGTTATTTGTTTATTTTTTTTATTTTTATATTAATCAGGACGGTACTTGACGGGCATTCTTGATTTTATTGATTAAAAAAGAAAATTACAAAAGTCAGTGCTTAAAACTTATCCAAAAAGAAGAAACCGTCTTACAAAGAATTTCGAAAAATCTAATGACGGTTTTAATGTTGACTAAGGCTAAGAAGCTGTCTTACAAAGATTACTCTAAAAATCCAATGACAGTTCTGATATGTTTATTTAGCATATTAAACTAAGAACCTATTTTTCAAAGATCTTATAAGAATCCCACAACAGTTCTTTATTTTTTAACATTAAAAATAAAACTACCTGTTACAATAAAACCTATTCTAGAAGTTTACAACTAAACTGGTTTCATTTTATGCGCATTTATGGTATTGATTGTTGATCAAGGATCAACAAACCACGAGTATATGCAGGGAGTTGCAAGATGTGTATATAGCTGAATGACTTTCCTGCAGAGGCTATCTTTACTAACGAGTCTGCTATTGCGTTCGCCTCTCGAAAAATATGTTCAAATGTGAAAGTGTTCCTAGCAAAGATAGTCTTTAATTCGCGTAGAGCAACCCTATTCTTCCAAGGAAAAGATGACTGGTTTAAAAGAGAATCAATTAGCACTTTATATCAGATCTTACTTGGACTCTTTCTAGTTGTATTTCCTCGCATTTACGCACTCCCATCAGCATTGCTTCTACTTCAGCGTCGAAGCTATTTCGAAGACCTAAACTCTGGCAACCTGCTACAATTATGATGTATCCCAATCCTGCTTGTCCCGGAGACCCATGTGATGAACCATCAACATTAAGAGTGTAGACATTCTTCGGAGGAAAACTCCATTTAACCATCCCGACTTCTCTTTTTTTTGGATTTGCAACTTTTCCTTTGAACAATTCCTAGAGGATCTTTTGCTCTAATTATGTTTTTACTTTTAGCTCATGCACACGTAAGAGATTATCAATATGTTCATGTATAAGGAGAATAATTGAACTAGCATTAAATTATTTCCCTCATACAAAAAATCATCCCAGGCTTTCTATAGTTCCCACAAGATAAAAAATGGCAATACTAATTTGATGGCGAACTAGGAGACTTTGACTTTTATTTTGTTCCCAGTTGACCTGCTAACTCTCGTGAGTGGAATATGTCACTCGACCAAGTGACTATGCCTCCTCAAATCAGAACACTGGGTGTATGATGATTTGCAAGTTTTCATTGATCAATCATCTCATTCGCGAAATTGAGTCCATCACTCGTCCAAGTGAGATGACCGAACATTGTTCCTTGCTTGTGTTAGGTAATTAAACTGAAATGTTGCCTTCTAATCATATCATAGTCTGCAATGCACTTCAGATTAACTATCCGCACAATCCACCTGAAAATTTTTGATAACAGTGGTGTCATTCTTTATGATTGCTACCAACGGATTGATTAATAACAAAAGATGATAAATTAAAATTAAGAAGAACAAAATAACTTACCTTGGGTTGCCTCCTAAGTATCGCATTGGTTTAAAGTCTCATGCTTGACTCATTGATGCTTCTATATTGCCTTTTTGAGTTGCAACAATTCCTTGAGCTGCATCTCTGGTTTTTGAATTGAGCTGTGTGCTTCCCTCTGTTAGGGTTTCCAGTGTGTCACGTGGAAGAGTTCCAGCAGGTCTGTCTGGTATTTTCCTTGCTAGTTGTGCCACTTGGTTCTGCATATCTTTCATAGTTGTATCAAGAGTAGCAAAAACATTACCTACCTTAATCTAGTCTTCCTCCTTGACTCTGAATGGTTGAGTCTGAAATCCAAGTGGTTAAGCTAGTCTCTGATAGCTCGATTGTTGATTAGTCCAGTTGTTGTTCTGTTGGGGCCTCCAATCATAGTAATTGTTGAAATCTCCTCTGTCATTCCCTTGCCTTACGAACTGGACTTCCCCCATAGTTGCTTGACAGGTTGAGCTGTTGTGAGATCCTGTACAGATTTCGCAGACATAAGCTTTTGGCTTGTTGATGTCAGCTCTTAACTTTGATATCTTACTGGTGAGGCTGCCATCTGTGCTTGCAAGTGAGTTATAGCATCAAGCTCTAACATTCTGCCTTCTTAGCTGTAGCGCTAGACTCTTTCTGCCACCTGAAATGATTAGCACACATATTTTTCAACAGCTGAATTGCTTCGTCCACTGGTTTCATCATGAATGCTCCTCCTGATGAAGAATCAAGTGATTCTATTGAGGCTTGCTACAATCCTTTGTAGAAAATGCACAACTGCATTGGCTTCTCTACACCATGTTGAGGATATTTCCTCATCAGATCCTTAAATTTTTCCCAAGCCTCATAGAGAGTTTCTGTCCCATGCCGCTGAAAATCCATGATGGCTGATCTTAAAGCAGCAGCTTTGACAGGTTGGAAAAACTTGGTAAGGAATGCTTGTCTGAGTCCATTCCAGGAATTGATCGAATTGTTGGGCAGAGTGTCCAACCATTTTGCTGCTAAATCCTGCAGTGTGAATTGAAAGAAGTCTCAAGTAAATCTCATCTTTGGACAAACCTTGGATTTTGAATGTGCTGCACAATCTCAGAAATTTCTTGATGTGCTCATTTGGATCTTCACTAGGCAATCCATAGAAGGGACAAGCAGCTTGCATCCATTGAATCATTGGAGTTTTGAGCTTAAAGTTTTTTGCGGCAACATTGTTGTACACAAGTGGAGTCTAAACTTCCTCATCTTGAGGTACAAAATAGTCTCGAAGCAGTCTGGGTTGAGCTAGTTGTAGCTCTCCTTCTCGATTTTGATAAGCTCCTGCTACTTCTGTCATTGGCTTCTGGCCTTCTTTAGGAACGTGAGCCTCAGCTTCTTTGTTTCGCAAGACCTTTGATTTCCTCGCTGTAGCTTCAATTTTGGGATAAATGCTCAGCTTTTCAGAAGGATTGCTTCTAGTCATAAACCAGATTTTGAAACTCAATAGTAACAATAACAAGATTTTTGAGTGTGTATGAATTTTGGGCAAAACAATAAGCTAAAGAACAAAGAGAAAAACACAAAAATCAGAAATTAAGGATTATTAACGCCATTCTCAGCAGCGACACCACTTTTGGTGAATGAGTCATTGACATTTCCAAATGAAATAAATAGCTACTTAAAACTCTTAGTTAGTAGTAAGCATGGTCGTTCTACAGAGACGATAGTTAACTGCTTAAAATCTAATTATTGTGCAAAACAAAAGAAAAAAAGCTGAACAGATTTGTCACTTGGGAGAGTGAAAATAGTCACTTGACAGAGTTGAAGAGCAGAAGACCAAAAGACCTAACCACCTTCCTATCTATATGATCTAGTTTTGATTCATTGTAGTTCTTGTTGCATATAATTTATTGTTTGATCAGGCACTTGTATTCTTTACAATTCCTCTCAGACAGAATAAAGACTCTTAGATTAGGTAAATTACCTACCTCTCAGTCAGGGTAATTCATTAACCTAAGGCATTGAGTTCTTAAACCCATTTGATCACCTATGCCAATGCACCTAACTCTTGTTGATGATTGAAACCAAAGGGTAAATTTCCTCCTTTGTCATAGACTAGATTAAGTAGTTCTAAAGTTATGTTCCCCTCTCATATCTTCATAACTATGCATGCACAATCAATTAAGTGTCCAGTTTAATTAAAAGGTTAGTTTAAACACTTCACTTAACACAATGCCTCATATAAGAACCGAATCAAAATCTTCACATATAAATAGTAGATATTAGACCCTTAACTGAGTTTAGCTACTCATGTTTATTGAGTTAAATATGAGAGCAACAAAGTACAAAAGATCGGTCATGATTAAGATCAAAAGGTTAGAGGATAGAAGGGAAAAGTGGTAGCAGGGCAGATTCTATCTACTCACTTTGGCGAGTGGTCTTTGCCACTTGATAGAGTGACAGTCTGCACTATTAGCTCATGCTACTACCCTGTTTCTACCCAACTAACTTAACTAATTAACCCAATATGTTATTTTCCTAACTGCTATTGGTTGACTATTTATAGAATTGGAGAGGCTTTGATTGGTTGAGCTCTGGCCTTCTTCTCTACAGAGAAAGGTTGGGCGGCACCTTGCAGCTGTTAAGACTTGTTTATTCAACAACTTGCCCAATTGGCAAGTTGTTGTCTTCTTCTTTGGCTGCTCCTTCTCTTCAGCCGTAATCAGCCACCTTCTTCTCATCATTGCCTCTTCTTCTTAGTCTTCTTCTTTGGCTTAGCTTCTCCAATTTCCAACTACAAATCTCCATTTCTTCATTCTTTAATCTTTAGCGCCACAACTAGCAGCAGCATCAACTTGTAGCATCAGCAGCATACTTCCCTCCATCATTGTGTTTTAGCCCCCAATTCAGCCTTAGTCCTCTGCCATTTTTCTTCCTTATTTCCTGAGATCACTTGCAGCACCATTGCTCCTGTCTGTAGCTGCCAATCCATCGGTTTAGCAGCAGTCATAGCAGGTAAATAGTAGCGTTACAGTTGCTGTTTTCCACATATTCTCCCTCTTTCTCTTCTTCAACTTGAAACACTAACAGCTTGCAGTGATGGCGAAGCAACTCCTTCCTTGGGCAGCAAGATTTCAGCTAGGCTTCCTGATTGATAGCAGCAACATCTTCTGCAGCAGCAACTTGACAGCAGAGCAGCTGTCAATTCCTTCTCCTAATTTGAGTTTGCTGCTACAGAGTTTTTCCAATTGCTTCAGCTCTGATCGATCCTCCAGCCATCAATCCTCATCCTTCAGCCAAGATTCCCCACTTGCTTCAACTCTGATCAATCCTCTAGCCCTTGATTTCCAGTAACTTTCAGTTTGGTCCTTTTTATGTCATTTTGTGCAATTTGGTCCTAATTTATGCTGATATTCTACATTGGCCCTCTGATCACCCTGGAATATAAAATCAACTCAAAAGTAAACTAATTCTATCTAATTGATACCTAATTCCAAGTAAACTGAGTAGAAAATGCCTGACAAAAGAGTATATATTTTAGTGTTATCACGCTGCAAAAGGAAGTAATTTATTAAATAATTTCCAAAGAAAAAAAGAGATGTGCATAAGAATCAATTTACTCCAAATAAACTTTGAAAAAGGAAAAAGAGATTGTGACTCCCTTATTTGTTGATAGGCCGAGGAGATAGTGAATGTTCCAAGTGGATTCGGCTTCCCATACATATGCATCCTCCTCCTCAGTAAAGATGAAATCAATCGCTTCCAATGTTGTGACAACACCAGCTGGTAGAGAGTCTCGTAGTTCCTCCATATAGTACTCTTTTTGCTCAAAAAAGTCCTGTACAATTAAAGCCTTTCTGAAACAGTCATTTTACTTTTTACCAACTAATATTAGTTAATGCACGAACAGTCATTTTTGTTTCTTGAAACAAGTAAACCTTTCTGGAAACTTTTTACCAACTAATATAGAATAGTATAATCATATATCTTGGACTTATGAATGGGGATATTCCCGAAACTCCTCTTTTTTTTAAAAAAGCCTGCGTCGGTCCTCTACAATGTTTTAAATAGTCAATGTTAATTAGAATCGTTAAAAATCGAATCCCCAGGAAATACTACTATGTAGAGATAATGCAAAAATTATTTTTGGGGTTATCAAAATTTTTTAGAACAATAACATTCTTTACACTGCCCATATAAATTGACTCTACTAATAACATACATTGCGTGCTAAAAACTTGCATAAGATTACTTACTTCTAGACCTTCTAGACACCATCGGGCTCATGCACACTTTGACCAATTTTATGGATATGCATTCTCAAGAAACACGCTATATCATACATCAGTAAGAAAACAAAGGAAAATTTGTGGTGCTTAAAAAATTTCTGAAATTCCCTACTAGTGAACTCCAAAAGTAGTAACCTATAAATAGATTGTTTATTGCATGCCATAATCAACAACAAAAACACACACACACACACACACATACACACAAAATTAACTGAAACAACAACAAAAGTAATGGCCAAAATTGCAATTCCTTTGGTGGTTCTCTTTCTTGTAGCATCTTGTGTATCAGGCACAACTCTTGAAGAGGTGTGCAAAGGCACTTCTGATGCCCAATTCTGTCTAAAATTTCTTAAACCCACAGTGAGTAAGTCAACGGATTTCAAATCAGAAGAGTGGAAAAAGATGGTTGCTGATCGTGTACTGGTAAAAGTCATAATGGCTGGTGATTTTGCGATCGAGAAGAGTGACCCCGAAGGGAAGACTTATAAAACCTGTCTTGATTTCCTTGGTCAAGCATGGGGATTAATCAGACAAGGTAATCTTCATGACGCACAAGAGTACATTAATAATTGTGGCATGACTCTGGACGACAAAAAAGATTACAGTGTTAAGATGTTGACCGATGAAGCTTCTAAAGCTAATCAAGTCGCAAGTGAAATTGTTGGAAAGGTTTGAGTTTAATATAAACACAAATCAATTGTGCATTCTAAGACTATTCAGTTTTGGACATTCCATCCAATGATCTATATCATTCTTTCAAGCAAATCCTGAATAAATTACACAAATTTTTTAATTAGGAAGCTTTGTTGTAATTTTCATCCACAAAAGAGGAAGTCTTGTGTCAAAGTTTATTGTTGGCACTTTTAGAATAATGAGGTTTTATCAATAAATGTCATTGTTTCTTGTTTTTTTAACAATCAGGGATGTTTGTTATATAATAACTAAATGTTGATTTTAATTTTTTTTAGATCATTAATTATCTCGCCCTGCAAGATTGATGCACCTTGTCTTTCCCTATGACTTACAACATTAAGTTGAACTATCACACAAAAATCATTGTTAATTCCTTCTGGGGGAAAATGATTATTGTACTTTTTAGTGGATCACAAGTGTTATAAACTATAAGGACTCCTGAAATTTTTTAGTTCCCAAAACAACTTCCAATTAAATTTTCTTTCCTATTATTTTTCATGCGAAAAATTTTGTCTTGAAAAGTTTTTTTTTTTTTTGGGTTCAAAATAGGACAGACTCGTTAGATCTGGTCAATATAATGGCGAAATATTATTATTTTTAAAACTATTTTTAAGAAAGAAAATTTTTTCCCAATATCTTATAATTTTTTAATTTCTCCCCAATTTATATTCTATTTTTTTTTTCAATTGAGCCAAATTTTAACTTTGGCCCACTTTCTCCACTTTACTCTATTTATTTTTATTTATATCAATCAGATCATACAATCTAAAAGCACAAAATTCTCTACATTGGTTACTCCTATTTTATCTCATTCTCAACGCGAACAAACTAAAAAAAGATCTCAAACTATCTATTTATTTATTTATTACTTCTTCTCTCATTAAAAGTTGGGAACAATACCCACTAAGGTGTATTTAAGGGAGCTTTTGCTCATATTTAAGTGCGGTCTACAGGGATAATTTTTATTTTTTTGTTTTTTTAGAAAAGACTACAATTTTTCACTATTTTCCTCAAAAATTCCTAAATTCTTGGCATAATAATGAAACCATTAAAATAATATTAATTAAAATATCCATAATAAATTTTTTTCAGGAAATTTTTGTCATTTTCACTCTAATCTTTTATTACCGGACCACCCACATTTCTAAATTTAAAAGTTTTGTATTTTTGAAATTTATCTTTTCAATCTCTTATCTACATTTTTACCTCATAAAATATTCAAACCCTTAATTTATTTTACCTTATCTAAATTTATTACTTCAACAAAAATTAAAACAACAAGTATTTTTTTAAAAATGAAAATTTTCCACCGATAATGAGTGCTTTTATTTTATTGTTTACCATTTCATTATTTTTTGATTGAAAGATATAATGAGTATATTCGCTATTTATTTTCTTACAAACATTAAAAATATTTATAAGGTAAAGCCGAAATGTGTTTTGAATTTTTATGAGGTGATAAGGTAGAATAAGTGGTAAAAAAAAAGTCAAAATATTAGAGTTTGATAAATTGGTTAGTAGAGTAAAACAATAATTGGGCTAAAAAGTAACGAAAGTCTAACATTTACCTTTATTTTAATTTTTATAAAAATTTATCAAGGAAAAACTTATTCATATTGTATTAAATTATTAAGATTATTTTATGATTTTTGAGATACTTTTTTTTATAATATTATTTCAAAAATTTTAAAAAAAATTTGATATAAAATAGTAGAAATGAAAGTTGATTTCATAATGAGTAGGAAGAATAAAAAACTAATTTTAGTAAAATAAATAAATATTTGGAATATTTTTTTATTTTATTCGTGGTAAAAGTGAGGCACAATAATGTTAAAATTAGCGAAATTTTGTACTTTCGATTATAAGATTTGATTGAGATACATAAAGTTAAATAGAGTAACATTGAAAAAGTAATGGGCAAAAGGTATAATTTGCGTCAATTAAAAGTAAGTAGGGAAAAATTTGTAAACTATAAAATATTAGAGAAATTTGTTTTTCTTTCTTATAAATAATTAAAAAAATCAGATGTTGGGGAAAGTTGGCCGGATCTAGCACATATGATTAATTTTGAAAAAAATGAAGAACTTTTAGTTTAATTTGTTCTCGTGAAAAACAAAAGGAACAAAAATTGAATCAAGAAATATTTTTTGGAATAAAAAGTTCAAGCATCTTAAATAAAATTACAAACTATTATTACTCAGTTGAAAATCAAAATGTAACAGAATTTCATATTAGTTAAAGCATGAATAGTGATTTTTGTTTCTTGAAGCAAATAAACCTTCGTGGAAACCTTCTACGTACTGATATATGATTACCATTTACGTCTAAATATGACATAATTATATTATTGGACTTGCTGAAATTCAGATTTTTTCTAGAGCAAAGTGTAATTGCCAAAATGTGCATGGTTGTCCTGAACTTAATTTTTGACTTTTAATTAGGGGTGTCAATTTATGACACAACGACGTGACTTACAGAGACAACCCAACACGACACGACAAGCTTAACCAATTTGAGTTTTTATCACATTTTTAGTCCAATTTTTTTTTAATCATGTGGAATACATAACACGAAATTGACCCGATAACTTGAATCGAGATCACAGAAGATGACTACAATATACTCATTTCGCACCAAAATTATATCTAATTTCGATTTTACTTTTTATTACAAATAGTACTAAAGTTCAAATTACATTCATTCATTTTCAAAATTATTGTCCAGTTAGGATTTTTATTTTTTCAGTAGAAAATTATACTAAAAATGAAAAAGTTAAAATTTACCCTTATTTATTATAAATACAACTCCTCATAACCCAATAGAATTTTATATTCAATTCAAGGATAATATTGAAAAAATAAGTTAAAAGTTATCTCGATTTTGTAAATCGACATATATGTTAAAAAAAATTATAAATACCAAAATGACATATAGTTAAGAATGGAGGGAGTAATTTTTTCTCGTGAAAAACAAAAGGACGACATTTAAATCGAAAAATATTTTATGGATGCGTCTTAAATACAACTACAAAGCAATTATTATTTTGTTGAAAAAAGAATATTACAAAATTTCATATTAGTTAATGCACGAACAATCATTTTTGTTTCTTGAAACAAGTAAACCTTTCTGGAAACTTTTTACCAACTAATATAGAATAGTATAATCATATATCTTGGACTTATGAATGGGGATATTCCTGAAACTCCTCTTTTTTTAAAAAAGTCTGTGTCGGTCCTCTACAATGTTTTATATAGTCAATTTTAATTAGAATTGTTAAAAATCGAATCCCCAGGAAATACTACTATGTAGAGATAATGCAAAAATTATTTTTGGGGTTATCAAAATTTTTTAGAACAATAATATTCTTTACACTGCCCATATAAATTGACTCTATTAATAACATACATTGCGTGCTAAAACTTGCATAAGATTACTTACTTCTAGACGTTCTAGACACCATCGGGCTCATGCACACTTTGACAAATTTTATGGACATGCATTCTCGAGAAACACGCTATATCATACATCAGTAAGAAAACAAAGGAAAATTTGTGGTGCTTAAAAATTTTCTGAAATTCCCTACTAGTGAACTCCAAAAGTAGTAACCTATAAATAGATTGTTTATTGCATGCCATAATCAACAACAAACACACACACACACACACACACACACACACACACAAAATTAACTGAAACAACAACAAAAGTAATGGCCAAAATTGCAATTCCTTTGGTGGTTCTCTTTCTTGTGGCATCTTGTGTATCTGGCACAACTCTTGAAGAGGTGTGCAAAGGCACTTCTGATGCCCAATTCTGTCTAAAATTTCTTAAACCCACAGTGAGTAAGTCAACGGATTTCAAATCAGAAGAGTGGAAAAAGATGGTTGCTGATCGTGTACTGGTAAAAGTCATAATGGCTGGTGATTTTGCGATCGAGAAGAGTGACCCCGAAGGGAAGACTTATAAAACCTGTCTTGATTTCCTTGGTCAAGCATGGGGATTAATCAGACAAGGTAATCTTCATGACGCACAAGAGTACATTAATAATTGTGGCATGACTCTGGACGACAAAAAAGATTACAGTGTTAAGATGTTGACCGATGAAGCTTCTAAAGCTAATCAAGTCGCAAGTGAAATTGTTGGAAAGGTTTGAGTTTAATATAAACACAAATCAATTGTGCGTTCTAAGACTATTCAGTTTTGGACATTCCATCCAATGATCTATATCATTCTTTCAAGCAAATCCTGAATAAATTACACAAATTTTTTAATTAGGAAGCTTTGTTGTAATTTTCATCCACAAAAGAGAAAGTCTTGTGTCAAAGTTTATTGTTGGCACTTTTAGAATAATGAGGTTTTATCAATAAATATCATTGTTTCTTGTTTTTTTAACAATCAGGGATGTTTGTTATATAATAACTAAATGTTGATTTTAATTTTTTTTAGATCATTAATTATCTCGCCCTGCAAGATTGATGCACCTTGTCTTTCCCTATGACTTACAACATTAAGTTGAACTATCACACAAAAATCATTGTTAATTCCTTCTGGGGGAAAATGATTATTGTACTTTTTAGTGGATCACAAGTGTTATAAACTATAAGGACTCCTGAAATTTTTTAGTTCCCAAAACAACTTCCAATTAAATTTTCTTTCCTATTATTTTTCATGCGGAAAATTTTGTCTTGAAAAGTTTTTATTTTTTGGGTTCAAAATTGGTCAGACTCGTTAGATCTGGTCAATATAATGGCGAAATATTATTATTTTTAAAACTATTTTTAAGAAAGAAAATTTTTTCCCAATATCTTATAATTTTTTAATTTCTCCCCAATTTATATTCTATTTTTTTTCAATTGAGCCAAATTTTAACTTTGGCCCACTTTCTCCACTTTACTCTATTTATTTTTATTTATATCAATTAGATCATACAACCTAAAAGCACAAAATTCTCTACATTGGTTACTCCTATTTTATCTTATTATCAATGCGAACAAACTAAAAAAAGATCTCAAACTATCTATTTATTTATTTATTACTTCTTCTCTCATTAAAAGTTGGGAACAATACCCACTAAAGTGTATTTAAGGGAGTTTTTACCCATATTTAAGTGCGGTCTACAGGGATAATTTTTATTTTTTGGTTTTTTTTTTAGAAAAGACTACAATTTTTCACTATTTTCCTAAAAAATTCCTAAATTCTTGGCATAATAATGAAACCATTAAAATAATATTAATTAAAAATATCCATAATAAATTTTTTTGAGGGAATTTTTGTAATTTTCACTCTAATCTTTTATTACCCGACCACCCACATTTCTAAATTTAAAAGTTTTGTATTTTTGAAATTTATCTTTTCAATCTCTTATCTACATTTTTACCTCATAAAATATTCAAACCCTTAATTTATTTTACCTTATCTAAATTTATTACTTCAACAAAAATTAAAACAACGAGTATTTTTTAAAAAAATGAAAATTTTCCACCGATAACGAGTGCTTTTATTTTATTTTTTACTATTTCATTATTTTTTGATTAAAAGATATAATGAGTATATTCGCTATTTATTTTCTTACAAACATTAAAAATATGAATAAGTTAAAGCCGAAATGTGTTTTGAATTTTTATGAGGTGATAAGGTAGAATAAATGGTAAAAAAAAAGTCAAAATATTAGAGTTTGATAAATTGGTTAGTAGAGTAAAACAATAATTGGGCTAAAAAGTAACAAAAGTCTAAAATTTACCTTTATTTTAATTTTTATAACCATTTATCAAGGAAAAACTTATTCATACTGTATTAAATTATTAAGATTATTTTATGATTTTTGAGATACTTTTTTTTATAATATTATTTCAAAAATTTTAAAAACAATTTGATATAAAATAGTAGAAATGAAAGTTGATTTCATAATGAGTAGGAAGAATAAAAAAATTATTTTAGTAAAATAAATAAATATTTGGAATTTTTTTTTTTTATTCGTGGTAAAAGTGAGGCACAATAATGTTAAAATTAGCGAAATTTTTTACTTTCGATTATAAGATTTGATTGAGATACATAAAGTTAAATAGAGTAACATTGAAAAAGTAATGGGCAAAAGGTATAATCATGTGGAATACATTACACAAAATTGACCCGATAACTTGAATCGAGATCACAGAAGATAACTACAATATACTCATTTCGCACCAAAATTATATCTAATTTAGATTTTACTTTTTAGTACAAATAGTACTAAAGTTGAAATTACATTCATTCATTTTCAAAATTATTGTCCAGTTTAGATTTTCATATTTTCAGTAGAAAAATTATACTAAAAATGAAAAAGTTAGAAGTGATCCTTATTTATTATCCATACAACTCCTCATAACCCAATAGAATTTTATTTTCAATTCAAGGATAATATTGAAAAATAAGTTAAAAGTTATCTCGATTTTGTAAAACGACATATATGTTAAAAAAAATTTATAAACTCTAAAATGACATATAGTAAAGATAATGCAAAATTTATTTTTGGAGTTATCAAAATTTTTTAGAACAATAATATTCTTTACACTGCCCATATAAATTGACTCTATTAATAACATACATTGCGTGCTAAAAGCTTGCATAAGATTACTTACTTCTAGACCTTCTAGACATCACCGGGTTCATGCACACTTTGACAAATTTTATGGATATGCATTCTCGAGAAACACGCTATATCATACATCAGTAACAAAACTCAAAGGAAAATTTTTGGCGCTTAAAAATTTTCTGAAATTCCCTTCTAGTGAACTCCAAAAGTAGTAACCTATAAATAGATTGTTTATTGCATGCCATAATCAACAACAACAAAAAAAAAAAATAACACACACACACACACACACACAAAATTAACTGAAACAACAACAAAAGTAATGGCAAAAATTGCAATTCCTTTGGTGGTTCTCTTTCTTGTGGCATCTTGTGTATCTAGCACAACTCTTGAAGAGGTGTGCAAAGGCACTTCTGATGCCCGATTCTGTCTAAAATTTCTTAAACCCACAGTGAGTAAGTCAACGGATTTCAAGTCAGAAGAGTGGAAAAAGATGATTGTTGATCGTGTACTGGTAAAAGTCATAATGGCTGGTGATTTTGCGATTGAGAAGAATGACCCCGAAGGGAAGACTTATAAAACCTGTCTTGATTTCCTTGGTCAAGCATGGGGATTAATCAGACAAGGTAATCTTCATGATGCACAAGAGTACATTAATAGTTGTTCCGAGACTCTGGACGACAAAAAAGATTACAGTGTAAAGATGTTCACCGATGAAGCTTCTAAAGCTAATCAAGTCGCAAGTGAAATTGTTGGAAAGGTTTGAGTTTAATATAAACAAAAATCATTTGTGCGTTCTAAGACTATTCAGTTTTGGACATTCCATCGAATGATCAATATCATTCTTTCTAGCAAATCTTGAATAAATTAAACAATTTTGTTAATTAGGAAACTTTTTTGTAATTTTCATCCAAAAAAGAGGAAGTCTTGTGTCAAGGTTTATTGTTGGCACTTTTATAATAATGAGGTTTCATCAATAAATGTCATTGTTTCTTGTTTTTGTAACAATCAGGATGTTTGTTTTTTTTTTTTTTTCCTAACAGAACCAGGGCGGTACCTGGCATGCACCCCCCGATTTTATTAATTTAAAAACTTTAGTACACTGACAGTTACTTAAGACTTACCCAAAGAAAAGAGAGACTGTCATACAAAGATTTTTCTAAGATGATGCCTTACAAAGATTTAGCTATAACCCATGGCATCTCTTTATAACGCTTGAAACTAAGAAAGTATCTAACAAAGGTTAAAACATAAACCCCTTGACACTTCTTTTTTTTTTAAGAAAAATAAATCTATTCTATGCTAATACAACTCTAAAACCCTATCTAGTAGAAAAATTTTACTGATATTTAACCCTTAGATAAAGGAAAGAGCATTTATCTAAAAACCATTTACCTCTCAAGGAGGTTGGGAGATCATTGTGATGGTCATAGCACTTTGTATCCCCTCCTGAGCCTCTTTTTGCTACCTCATCTGCCATAGCATTCACCTCCCGGAATATGTGAACTATTTTGGAGTTTGAAGCATTGAGTATCGCCTGAATTTCTTTGAAAGAAGGTTGGAATCGCCATTGATATCTTGTTCTTCCTTGGAGAATGTTGACAATCCCTTTGTTATCCGTTTGAACTTGACTCTACAAATTCTTCTTTGTACGCAAGCTCTTAATCCATTTAGGAGGCCATCAAGTTCTGCCTCAAAGCTTGTGGCTATTCCCATATATTTACTTTCTGCTCTCACTAAGTTGCCTTTTTCCCCTTTGATCACAAATCCCCATCCTGCGTCCCAAAGTTGACTCAGTGCAGATTCATTTGTTTTTAAAATAGTCTCTCCTGGATCCGGTGGTTGCCATCTTAATGTTGCAAGAATAGCATGATTGTTTCCTACCTCTTCTCTGGAAAGTATTAGTAGAACCACTTCGGATCATTGTCCTATGCTTCATAAGTTTCATGTTAATGTTCATAGCAAGCCAAGGATCTTCTGTTTTTAAAAAATGTGGCTGCGAAGATTAGATTTTAAGAATCTTGTGAAGGAGAATTGGGAGCTGCCTTTGGAGGTTTCAGGTATGCTTGGATTTGCACTAAAACTCAAACGATTAAAGGCCAAGTTGAAGGAATGGAATAAGGAGGCTTTTGGTGATGTCTTTGCCAATTTGTGAGAGGCTGAAAATAAAGTTCAAGTCCTGGAAAAAATGTATTTGATACTTCTGGGAATGACCAAGATAGAATGAGCTTGCAAGAAGCTAAGGCGGAGTTGTTGCTTAGATTAAAGGAGCATGATGATTTTTTGTCTCAAAAGATGAAATTGAAGTGGATGAAGGAAGGGAATTCAAATACTTCTTTCTTTCATGCCTCATTGAGAGAAAGAAGATTAAAGCAAGGGTTATTTAAAATTCAAGCTTCGGATGGAAGAATGTTGGAGAATATGGTTGAGATTGAGCAAGAAGCTGTTCGGTTCTTCAAGGGTCTTTTAGAAGATGATAGTGATACTCTCCTTTGTGAGATTAAGCAAGCCACTTTCTTGGAGAATATACCTCTTTTGGTGAATGAAGGTGATAGTGAAGCATTGTTGCGGCCTCTCTCCATTGAGGAAGTCAAGGGGGCTGTTTTGAGCTTGAGTGAAGATAGTGCGCCGGGGGTTGACGGTTTTGGTGGATACTTTTATAGAAGTTGCTGGGATATAATTTCAAATGATTTATGGGTTGCGTGTCAAGGATTTATGATAGGAGTTCCTATGCCAAAGTCCATTACAAGTACATTAATTACTCTTATTCCTAAGAAGGTTAGTGTTACAAGTTTTTCGGATTACAGACCCATAAGTTTATGTACTTTTCTGAACAAAATCTTCACTAAGATCCTTACAGAGAGATTAAAGGTAGTCTTGCCTAAGGTAATCTCTGATGAACAGTCGGCCTTTTTGGAGGGAAGGGATATCATGGACAATGTGTTATTGGCTCAGGACTTGTGTCAATTTTTTAATCGCAAGGTAGATGGGGGAAATTTTGTGTTGAAGCTTGACATGATGAAAGCTTTTGATCGCATAAAATAGAGTTTTTTGGGAAAAGTTTTGCTTAAATTTGGTTTTCCGCAGCCCTTTGTCTCTTTGATTATGAATAATTTGCGACAGAGTTGGTTTTTTGTCTTGCTCCATGGGGATCCGTTGTCACCTTACCTATTTATTCTTGTTCTGAAGCCATGACAAGAAGCTTGAAATCTCTTGTAGCAGTCGGGAAGGTCGCACACTATGGAACACCTAGTGGTTCGATGCCGGTTTCGTATCTTGCTTTTGCGAATGATGTTATCATTTTTCCAGGGGGTTGAAGCGATCATTACAGGCACTAAATGTGTTTTTTAGTGATTATGAGGATGCTTCCGGGCAGAAAATTAGTCGTCAAAAAAGCACATTCTTGGTTTCTGAAAATTGTAGTGTAAGGCAGGTGGCATTAATCCAGCAAACCCTATGAATCCAAAAGGGATCTTTCCCTTTTGTTTACCTCAGCTGTAGAATCGATTAGAAACGGCGAAAATCATCCACTTTTCAGTTCCTACTGGATAGCATTGACAAGAGGTTGTTGAGTTGGAAGAGTCAAGGAGGCCGATTGATTCTTATAAAACATGTGCTTGCTTCAATTCCGGTTTATGTTTTTTCATCAATTCCTCCTCCAAAATCAGTCCTCCAAAACATTGAGAAGTGTTGTCAGAAGTTTTTTTTGGGCTGGTTCAAGTGAGGAAAGGAAAAGACATTGGCATTCATGGGAAAGGCTTTCATTTTCGGTTCAGGAAAACGGGTTGGGTTTTTGTAATTTTCAGGGGTTTATTAATGCTTTAATGGTCAAGCTATGGTGGACATTGAAGCATAGTAGAGGAGTTTGGAGTAAATTTATTTTTTCTTTGTCTTTGGCTGCAAGGAAAAAAACTTCTTGGCAGTGAATCTCTAGTATTGGCGTTAGGGTTATGCAGCATACGAAAGTTGTCATAAGGAGAGGTGATAAATCTTTTTGGTTTGATAATTGGAGCCCTTTTTGAATCTTTTGGGATGGAGAGGATGCTCAGCCGCCCCTTCAAACCTTGACCATACATGACTTCTTTCAAGACAAGCAAGCTATACTTCATGAATTGCAAGGAGTCCTTGGAGGCAACATGTGCAATTTCCTTGCGGCTTTTGATCAGGATTTTCTAGATGATAATGATGAGAATGATGATCTATTGGTGTGGAAGCATACACCTAATGGAGAGCTAACGGTCAAGTCGGCTTATGAAGTCACTCGGCCTAAAAGGGAATTGGAGAGATGGGCTAAGAATTTTTGAAATTCTTTCACTCCTTTGAGGATCTCTGTTTTTCTATGGAAATTGTGCAATAGATTATTGCCTTTTCCAAAAGTATTAGGGCGAATGGGAATTATTGTTTATTCGGCTATTTGCCTTGTTTGTAGGAATGATGGCGATAGAGTCTTACATTGTTTCTGTGGTTGCCAATTTGCAATGCAGCTGTGGTGTCATTTTTCCGCGCTTGTTGGAGTTAATATGATGGGAATTTCTTCGCTACTGGCAATGCTTGATAGATGGTGAAAAGGTGGTGATTTTAAGACTGCTTGCGGAGCATTAAGGAAGCTTTTGTCATCTCTTATTATTTGGGAGCTATGGAAGTGTCGGAATAAGGTGATTTATGAAGGTATTGCTCCTTGCTTGGCTAAGGTTATACGGAATATTGTTGACCATGTAAGATCTTTGATAATGATTCATAATCTTAAAATAAGAAATGAATCTAAAAAATCTTTCTTTCTAGCTGCTTTTAATGTCACTTTAAGTCGTATGATTCGGCCTAGGGTTCTTTAGGTTAAATGGAGTCCTCCTCCGTTTAATTCTTTCATCCTTAACACTGATGGATCATCAAGCTTACATGAGACAGGATATGGCTTTGTAATTAGAGGCAGGGGTTTCTTTTCTTTATGGAGAGAACGAATATTTGGGAGGTGGTGACAGCTTCATGGCTGAGGTGTATGGTGCTCTTTTTGGTCTACGAAAATGTGAACATATAGGCTTGTCTAATGTTATTGTCCAAACAGACAATAAATGCTTGGCAGATTCTTTGGAAAAGGGTTCAATTTTTCCTTGGAAGTAATTTTTATAGATACATAAGATTTATTCTATATTGCAAAGGAATGGATTTACCATTACACATATATACAGGGAGGCAAATGTTGTTGCTGATATGCTGGCCAAGAAGGCATCCTCAGGATCTTCAGAGATTTATATTTCTTTCAATGCTTTGCCTAGGCATGTAAAAGGGCTATTGATTCTAGATCAATCGTTCTTCTTTCGATGCTTTGCCTAGGCATGTAAAAGGGCTATTGATTCTAGATCAATCGTTCTTCCCTTACGTAAGATCTCGTCTTGTATGTGGTAATTGACGCTTATCATTTATTTAATGAATAAATCGAGAAAGGGAGAAACTAAGAAACTAGGTGGTATGGATGTCCATCCCTTGGGTAGACCCTTGGGTGCATTATACCATCTAGCACTGGCTGGCATAAAAATTTACCTCTTGGGTAGACCCCTTGAGTTTTTTATGCCAGTTGGAACCTGAACGTCTTCCTACCCGCTCTGTTTAATAAAAAAAAATGGACTAAAAGTTCAAGCATCTTAAATAAAACTACAAACTATTATTACTCAGTCAAAATGTAACAGAATTTCATATTACTTAAAGCATGAATTGTGATTTCTGTTTCTTGAAGCAAATAAACCTTCGTGGAAACCTTCTACCTACTGATATATGATTACCATTTAAGTCTAAATATGACATACTTCTATTATTGGACTTGTTGAAATTCAGATTTTTTTGTAGAGCAAAGTTTAATTGCCAAAATGTGCATGGTTTTCCTTAACTTAATTATTGACTTTTTATTAGGGGTGTCAGTTTCTGATACAACGACACGATTTACAAAGACAGCCCAACACGACATGACACGCTTAACCAATTTGAGTTTTTATCACATTTTTAGTCCAAAAAATATTTATTAATCATGTGAAATACATAACACGAAGTTGACCCGATAACTTGAATCGAGATCACAGAAGATAACTACAACATACTCTTTTCGCCCCAAAATTAGATCTAATTTAGATTTTACATTTTAGTACAAATGGTACTACAAGTTGAAATTATATTCATTACTTTTCAAAATTATTGTCCATTTTAGATTTTTATTTTTTTAGTAGAAATATTATACTAAAAATGAAAAAGTAGACAATACTTTTGGAACTAAGGGATAATTAAAATGAAAAAAAAAAGTCTCGAGGAAAATCAAAAACTCTGCAGATAAAATTAGGGCTAGACAAATCGAAAGAGAAAAATAGACAAATTTGTTATTGCTTATGGGTACTTCTCTAGTCATCCAAAACATGACTACTCATAGTCCGTGGATAGATGAACATGCTTACAGTTGAGGGGGAAAAATTGGTCGATCTACTCAAAGGTTGACATGCGTTGTCAATTCTACCATATTCTTTTTCGATTAGCCAATATTACCCTAAGCTATCCAACCGTTAGCCGATTTTGTCTAATTGGCCAATTTCCGTTTAAATTAACGGAATTCTGTTAGTTTTAATTACAAAAAAAAACCTAATAGTTTTGAAAATTATAAAAATGATCCTAAAAATTTGTAAAAATAACCAAACAGTCTTTTACACTTTTTATTTAATTTTTTCTATTTTTTATTTATTTTTATTATTCCTCATAACTATAAAAATATATTATATGATCTTTAAAAAAAACTATTTATTTTTAAACACTACTGTGCAAATTTATAGATATGTATATTTGTAACTCATTGTTGATTTACATAACATATTAATTTTTTAATAATATAACTTGACAATAATGATATTAGTTTTTTTAATCCTTTATTCAATTTAAAGAATAATATTTTTTGACTAAAAACCAATTTTTTACAAAAAAAAAGAAGTAAAACATTTAGCATGGATTCAAAATTAATATTTTAGTACATTTTAATTTATTACAAATTGAATAAACAAACTATAGATTGTATTATCCAATTCAAAAAATTACTAAACTAAAATATAGTGTACAGTCTAGTGTTTAGGGTGTTGAGCTTCATGATAGTAGATATAAGATTAATTCTCACCAAGAATTTTTAACCGAGAGAGTGATTTTATCCATATTTATGCATGGTTTACTAAAGGTGAGAGGGTTGAGTTTAATGGTCAGGTGATTTAAGATGGGAGATGATTATTACTGTGTTCGAGGCCTCAATTCTCACTGGGGCGATCTTTTTTTTTTAAAGGTGGAGTCAAGTACTGGAGCAGATTTTTTTTATTATTATTAAAAAAAATTTTTTTGCTAAAGTTAGATGTTAATATCTCAAAAAAATTATCATGAAATGTTAAACTCTCGCAATGATAAATATACATATTTTTTATAAAATATTTTATACCATTTCTTTTTTACTTTCTATTTGTACTTGGCCTTTTAAAGAAAATGTTATTTTTGTTTAATTATTTTTTTAATTTTATAATACAATCTAAATTCTGTTGAATTATATTTTAATAATACATTAAAGTATACCAATAAAAAAAAATTTAATCTATGCTAAATGTTTTATTTTTTGTGCAAAATTAGGTTTAGTTAAATAATCTTATTTTTTAGATTGAAAAATAGATTAAAAAAATAATATCATTACTATTAAATCATATTATTAAAAAATTAATATGTTTATGTAAAGCAACCATGAGTTACGAATATGCATATCTATAAATTTGCACAATTGTGTTTTAAAAATAAATAGTTTTTTTTTAAGATTAATAATATATTTTTATAGTTATGAGAAATAATGTAAAGAAATAGAAAACAGAAAAATTAAATAAAAAGTGAAAAAAGACTATTTGGTTATTTTTATAAATTTTTGAGGTCATTTTTATAATTTTTAAAACTATTAAGATATTTTTTGTAATTAAAACTAACAAAATTCCGTTAATTTAAACGGAAATTGGCAAATTGGACAAAATCAGCTAACGGTTGGATAGTTTATGGTAATATTGGCTAACCGAAAAAGAATAGGGTGAAAATGACAACGCATGTCAACCTTTGAGTAGATCGGCCAATTTTTTCCAGTTGACGGGATAGTTCTTTGATTATTCTTTTAAGTTTCTATAAAATATTCAATACGTGGTTGGGTGAACAAATAAAAAGAGCAACTCCTCAGTTATTTTCATTCTTGTTTGGGAAAATTCTTATTAAAGGTAATGTAGGTTTCAAAATTCCTTGTAAGGATGTTAAATTTTTAAAATTTCTATTAAGGGTGTAAAATTTAATTATTGTTGTCAATATATTGTTGATCACATATTTACCTTTTCTTATTGAGCAATTTAATTTTTTCCTTAACACAATATGGATATATATATTTTTTAATCTTCTCTTCTTTTTCCTCCAAATAATTTAAGTTAAGACTATTTTTCTAAACTCAAGAATTAACGAACTTCAGTATAAAGGTTTTATAGATTATCGATGGATGAACAATTTATCGAGATCGATTGGAAGCGGTATAAATCATTTGAAGCGAAGAAAACTAGTGAAGACTGAAATAGAAGCCCTGAAGTACATCTCTTCTAAACAAATCAATCAGGCTGTCCATGAATTTGGTTTAGGATGGTCCCTAAAATAGAGATTCTTCGAGCAAGAAAAAGAGCCTTTAAATTAAAGTAAAATGCCTTCCTCCTCATCAATAATTAAAGATTGGCCAATATGCTTTAATATTTCATCCCATCCCAGGACATGTCATTAAATTAAGACTTATCAATTGGGAAAAAACCACTCTCGTACGGCACTAAATATATCTCTATTAATTTCGATTTCTTTAAAAAATAAGAGTTCTTTATTTTTATTTTCAAAAGGAACGTGTAAACTCACTTACAAAACTTAGTTAATAATTATTGTTTATATTGTATGCTGTTAATATGCATTCTTTTTGTATCCAAAAGATTATTTAATGTAATTTTTTTAATTTTAATATAACTCATACTTAAATTGAAAATCCGAATTGGATAATTTTTTGGAATAGTAATGGCCATCACTCATTAATTAGTTAGAATTTGTTAGAGCGACAATTTTCTTTACAGCTTCAATAATAATGCAACATGCTTCTGAGCTAGTGTCCAGCGATTGTATTTGACACTTGACAGTATGATCCACACTACATACTTTAATAGGTTCAATGACTTTTTTATGTAAAAAAAAAAAAAACACACACACACACATAAAAAAACTAAGGTGAAGAATTTGTTAGTGAAAAAATGCAAGTGAATCATGACGACAAATTACTAAATTAAACCTTTTCCTTAGAAAAAAATTGATACTAAATGTTAAATGTTAAATCAACATAATGTGGCAGAAAACTCATGTTATGTCATAGTACTCCCTCCGTTTCGAAATAAGTGTCATTCTAGAGTTTGCACACAGTTTAAGAAAACATTAAATAAGATAACTAAATTATTAGAATATCCTCAACTAACCCCATTAAAATAAATGCTCACTAATAATATTATTTTTTTTGATGGTATGTTTGGAAATTTTTGACAAAAAATGCATTGGAATTCGAAAACGACACTTATTTTGAAATTTCTCCATTTTGCCAAAACTATACTTATTTTGAAATGGAGGGATTACTTTTTAGTAATGCAATATTAATGCGGTTATATAAGTGATAATGCCAACTTATCAAGATATTTGTTGCAAATTACGATTCTCTATAGATCCAGCTTTACCATCTATCTCTGATAACATTTTCATTTATCATACTAAACCAACGTGAAGCTTTAACTTTATTTTTTCTTTTTTTGTTATGTGGTGTATGAAATTACTGTAGCGAGATTGCCAATTGATTAAATTCGAGTCAGGTAATACATTCTCTAATTCTAACAATATATATATATATATATATATATATTTTGGTAAACTGTAAATGTATTGATGATTGACTTGCACTGTATATTTACAACCAAAATTCACTACCTTTCTTGCATACTGTCTAAACTCTTACAACCTGTACAATCTACTATTCAAGTAATTGATCCAAAATGTTTTGAGCTAAAACTTTCTTTGATCCCCGTAGACACAGTTCAGCCCTCCAATAAAGTCTGCCATTTCTTTCCTTCCAAACATGATACACAATAGCAGCTATTGCAGCCCAGCATACTCTTCTTTTCTGTTTTGATACCCTGCAAACCTTCAAAACTTGCCTTCTCCACATAATCTGATCCTCTGATAATCTCTGTACATTCAACCACTGTCAGACAGCTCTAAACAAAGTTTTTGCATAATCACACTCAAAAAATAAGTGGTCTGCAGTCTCCTTCTCCTCTGACACAGTATGCAATCCTGGCTGTCTCGCACAACGTTCAGCCTTACCAATCTATCCGCCCTAAGAAGCCTATTTTTCCTGCATAACCAAAATATAAAAGAGTGCTTTGGAACAGCATACCTGGTCCAAATGAGATCAGCAGCTTGTATTTCCTCCATTCTCCCCATTATCCATTGATACCCAGAGTCAACTGTGTACTTGCCATGACTGGAATGCTTCCATGTTGTTCCAACAAATTCATTTTTCACTAATTCTTTGAGTTGAAGCAGCTTCCTCCAGTGCCAGCTTGCACTTTGTTTTGGTTATACCTGCCAGAAATCCTGCTGCTTTATATACTGCTCGTGAACCCATTTATTCCATAAATTGTCTTTTTTTTTTGCAGCTATGTGCCACACCTGTTTGATCAACGCTGCCTGATTCCACACTGGAGCATCCTGAATGTTCAGCCTCCTTTCTTTTTCCTTCTACAAACCTGGTTCCAACTCACTAGTGCAATGCCTTTTCCATCTTCCTTTATACCCCACATAAAGCATCTACATAACTTATTGATCTGTTGTGTTACACTTTGAGGAAGCAAAAACACAGCAGACCAATAGTTAGTCATTGCCGTTAAAACTGAATTCAACAGCTGTAACCTGCCACAGTAGCTGAGATGTTTCGAGCTCCAGCATTTGATTCTGGAAGCTATCTTTTGTGTCAACAACTCACAATCCAATTGTGTCCATCTCCGTGGCGATATAGGTACTTCCAAATATTTCATTGGAAAAATCCCTGCTCTAAAGCCCGTCAAATCACATATCTTCTGCTTCAAAACATCCTCTCCCCCTCCACAAAATACTTCTGATTTGGACATATTAGCCATTAGTCCAGTTGTAGCCGAAAATTTCTTAAACATCTTCATTATCTTGGTCACAGTATACAAGTCAGCTTTGCAGAAGATCATTAGATCGTCTGCAAAGCAGATATTCATAAGTTTAAGGCTCTTACACTGAGGATGATACTGAAATTCCGAATCCTCTGTAATAGCCCTCATCAACCTTGTGAGGTATTCCATAACTAAGACGAACAACAACGGAGATAAAGGATCCCCTTGTTGTAACCCTCTTCTACCCTTAAAAACCCCACAACTTTCACCATTCAGAGACAGAGAATAATACGGAGTTTCAACACACTCAACCACCCTTTTCAAAAAAGACTGAGGAAAGCCATAACCCTGAACCAGTTCTTCTATGAAGCTCCATTCGACAGAATCATACGCTTTCCTAAGGTCTATCTTTAATACACATCTACTACTAACATTTTTCCTTCCATACATTTTAATCAAGTCCTGCGTAAGCAATATGTTATGTAGTATTAACCTATTACTTACGAAACCCTCTGATTCATATCTACTAATTCTTCTAACACAGGTTTGATTCTTTCACACAATACTTTAGATATACATTTGTAAATGACATTACAGCATGCTATCAGTCTATAATCAGAGGCAACATGTGGAGAATCATGCTTAGGTATCAAAGCTATTAAAGTTGTGTTTACCTGTTTCAGCAGTTCTCCTGTTTCAAGAAACTCCATCACAGCTTTGGTTACATCCTCCTTCACCACTGCCCAGGCATCCTTGTAGAATCCACTCCCAAACCTGTCAGGTCCCGGGCTTTTGCAACTGTGAATATCCCACAAAGCTCGTTTGATCTCCTTCTGCGAAACCTGCTTGACTAACAGAAGCTGTTTCTTCCAGTCCAGTATAGGCCCTTGGTTGAAAACAGTAGGGTCTGCTTCCTCCCTTACACTAGTCTGCCCCAGCTGAGCTTGATAGAATCCAACAAAGTGTTTAGCTACTAACTTCCAGTCACTCACCAGTTCCTCTTCAGTATTAACAAAGGATAAAATACGATTCTTCATAGTTCGAATCCTCATTTTGGCATGGAAGAACGAACTATTGGAATCACTCTGCTTATTCCAAAACTCCTTGGCCTTCTGATATATAAAACTCTCATGAGCTTTACACACAGCAATATAATTTTTATATTCTTCTCTTTCCCTTTTTTGTAAACTTTCGTCAGTTGGATTCTGCCCAACCCTTTCCTGAATCTGCTGCAAAGAGACCATTACCTGCTGCATCTGCTGTTGAATATCAGGAAATTGATGTCTGTTCAATTGCTTCAACACTGGTTTAAGCCTCTTTAACTTCCTTACCAACTGATACATACAAGTACACTTTATAGGTTCTGACCAAGATGCCTTCACCTCTTTCAGGAAATCCTTTGACTGACTCGACATGTTAAAGTACTTAAAGACTTTGGCCTCCCAATTACTTCCTCCTCCATCTGGACTAGAAATGGACTGTGATCAGATACTCCCTCAGCTAGAACAGTGACCTTAGATTTTTGATACTTCATTATCCAGTTTCCATTCACTAAGGCTCGATCAATCTTGGAACTAATTCTTTCCACCACCTATTTGCTTGATGGACCAGGTGAATTTCGGACCTTGCTGTTTTAAATCTTGCAATTCAAAAATTTCAACACATCGTTGGAATCCAAGAAGCTCATTTAAAGTCACCTTATTGCCACCTATTCTCTCATCAACACCCAGAACATTGTTATAGTCCCCTATAGCTAGCCATTCAGCATTTATATTACCATACAATCTAATCAGGTCCTTCCACAGTTCATTCCTGTCAGCCTGTAAATTTGATCCACAAAATGTCGTATAATAGAAAGCTTGTCTGTACCCTAAAACTTCAACCAAGCAGTGTATAAACTGTTTAGCCTTCTGTAAAATACTCACTTTGACCACATTATGATCCCAAATGACTATAATTCTACCCTTATCCTGATTTTCTGTATTGCTAACATATGCAAACCCCTGCCCATATTGGGCCATCATCTCACTTTCTTTAATACTATTTAGTTTTGTTTCTACTAAACTAAATAAATCAACAGCATACATACTACTTATTCTTCTTACTTCCTTTTGCTTCCTGGGGCTGTTTAAATGCTTAGAATTCC
Organism: Oldenlandia corymbosa var. corymbosa; assembly: GCA_949775105.1. Lineage (NCBI taxonomy): Eukaryota > Viridiplantae > Streptophyta > Magnoliopsida > Gentianales > Rubiaceae > Oldenlandia > Oldenlandia corymbosa. Next base: position 34,196,190 of record OX459118.1, on the reverse strand, counting down.
AGTGCATAATTGTAATCATATACCAGGGTCAAGAGGATTACCACACCTAGCATTGCACTCCTGAGACCCTTGTTCATTCATCCCCGTAGGCTGCTTGCCCTTATCACTTTCATGTGTCATCCCTATATCCTCAATTTCCTCAGAATCCATATCTAACACATTCCCCTGCAGCAATGTAAAGCCATTAGAGAGTTGTACTAATTCTGTATTTCGTTGAAGAATCACTTACTGTTTGGCCCTGGGGGAATGTTCTGTTTGATCAGTTTCCTGATTAACTGAGACACCCTCCTTTTGTTGGCCCTTCTTTATCACCCTTCTCCATTCAAAACTGGTTCCAGTCTTCCCCTTATCTCCCCCCCCCCCTTCATCTTCTTCTCAACCATCACATTTTCCTTCTTCCTGCAATCCTCCTCCCCGTGCCCGAAATTCTTACAATGTTTACATTGTGTTGGCCGCCACTCATAATATACCCCTTGTTCAATTAGCTTAACCTCCTCATCCACAAAGTGAGCTACCAGTGGGGGTTTTTCCTGAATTTCAACATCTACTAAAATTCGAGCAAAAGTCTCTCTATCACGTTGAGCTGTGAGAGCATCAGTAGCAATTGATCTACCTATTGTACTTGCAATTCGACTAAGCACCGCAGGATTCCAATACTTCAACTCTAAACCATACAGTTGAATCCAAACAGGTACGTTTTTCACTGCCTTATGTTTTGCCCCTTTTTTAACTTTCCAAGGCTTAACGATTGCGGGATTAGCCCCCAAATAGTTAATAGGGTCTGATAAAGCGTCTTCTACATCCTCCATAAAGTTAAATCTAACCACAAAAAGACCCGTAGGGAGAAGCAGTACCTTATTAATGCTCAAGTGCTTCCAAATTCTTTTGTAATATGCCTCCATGACCTTGTAAGGTGGATTAGCTCCGAGAACAAAACTGATGATTGATGATTTCCAGTAATTAAGCTGTGGCTAGACTTCCGGCTGTTGAACCATCGCCACCAGTCTGCCCTCAGATTCTACTGGCTCGACATAATCCAACGGAACTCCACCTTTACGCAATTTCTTGACATCAAAATTGCTCCACGCTTTTCCAATCTCCGCCTTTTCTCCTTGCGCTTCCACATTCGAATCCAATCTTCTGGCTGTGTTGAGCCCCAGAATCTCACTCAGTTTCTTCGCTTGTTCCTGGAAACTGCCCTCCTGGTTTGAAACCTTCTGATTTAGATCCCTTTTCGCAGAAACCCTAAACGAACCTGCCCCCCTCAACAAATCTAACTCTTCGACACTGCTTTTCAACAATTCATTCTGTGAATCCATTCTAATCTCCTGATTACTGTTGTTTTTTACTTCTTGATGGACTCCCTTGCCTCTCGCTTTTCCCCTAGCCATAGCTGGCGTACGTTAGCATGGGCTGTTTAACGTGCGCCGAGATCAGAGAAAAACTAACAAACAATATATTTGAATCACTACTAACATGTCTATAAATTATATTCTTCAATACTTCATGCATACATAAAAGAGAATCTTTTCATTTTTATGTTTTTTTTTTTGAAAAAGGCGAATCTTTTCATTGAACGAAGATGTTATTTCAAATCCAAATTAAAAGACTTTTCTTTTTATACGATTGATTAGAGTATAAATCTTTTTTTTTCTATTGATTCATTTTCCCATACTGAAGAGTGAATACACTATTTTGAGGTTTACCCTTTAACAAATAGAGTGAATTTTGTTTTTGGACAAAACGCATTTTTGGTCCCTAAACTATGGAGAGTCATAATTTTTGGTCACCATTAATTTTTTACTGACAAAATTAGTCACTACATTTTCGTTTATTCAACAATTTAGTCAATTTAACAATCAACTAACGATCAACTCTTTTTTCCGTTAATTTTTTAATTTTTGTTAATTTTTTACTGAACTGGGACCCGCAATATATTTTTGAACAACAAAATCAGTCCCCTAATATCTTTTTTTCAATAATTTTAGTCACTTTAACAGAATTTTTAAAAATTTAATGGCTCAATTCAATTTTTCTTTAACTCTTTATTTTTTATTGATTATGTAATGGATCGTCGGTCCCATAGGTCCTTGATCAGAATATTTTTAAAAAAAAACAAATTAAACGAATAATGAAACTATTCCCGACTAACTTCCTAAACCCCTTCTGCTCCCCGAAAAATGAATTCTTAAAAAAAAAAAAAAACCCTGACAATGAAAACAATCAATAATGAGTCTCCTTTTCTGTGCTACTTTGTCGATAGGGAGGTGATGGTGAGACGTAGAGTAGTATATTGAGGTTTAGAAAGTTGGTCGGAAATACTTTCATTATTTTTTAATTTATTTATTTTTTAAAAAAATAATCTGATCAAAGACTTGTAGAACTCACAATCTATTAAGTAAATAAAAAATAAAGAGTTAAAGGAAAATTGAATTGAGCTATTAAATTTTTAAAAATTCTGTTAAAGTGACCAAAATTGTTGGGAAAAAAAAAGATATTCAAGGACTGATTTTGTTGTTTGAAAATACATTGCGAGTCCTAGTACAGTAAAAAATTAATAAAAAAAATAAAAAACTTAACGGAGAAAAGAGTTAACCATTAGTTGACCGTTAAATTGATTAAAACTGTTGAATAAACAAAAAAATGATGACTAAATTTGTCAGTTAAAAATTAATGATGACCAGAAGTTATGACCCTCATAGTTTATGAACCAAAGGTGCATTTTATTCTTTGTTTTTTGTTTTTTGTTTTTTTTTTTGACGAAAAGAGTATGTTTTGTCCGTCGTTAATAATCCGACACCTGTCCGGTAAACCGTTTTCCTTCTTTGGTGAAGAAGACATGAGCTGAGTGATGATGACGTACTATGTCGTTGACACCAAATGTTGATAAATTAAACCTCGTTTTCAACTCACGAAAAGCCATAGTTTAAGTGTTGCATCAAATTCATATCGTGTGATTCGTGACAGAGTGCAAAGGAAGGAAGGAGTACAAGTTTACGAATTCTACGTCATTCTTCAAAAGTCCAATCCATGAATAAAAACTTAACCTTGGTTAATATGAATTACAAGCATAAACCCACATCCCTCCAAATTAAGAGCATAGTAAAAACCCACTACTAATTTTTATTTTGGAGTTTGGAAATTATATAAAACAGTGGAGAGGGTAAGTTCCTTGGATTCTGTAATAAACCTGTCTCAAATAAAGACTCAATCTTTGAAGAGTTGAGAGACTCAATTTTTCATTTTGGTTAATTGCCTGTCTCAGATAAAGACTCAATCTTTGAAGAGTTGAGAGACTCTGTTTCTTTGTTCTGGTGAAGTGAAAGGGGGAAAAAAACAAATGGCGGGATGGTGGAAAAACAAGAGGGAAGTGAAATTGCTGGTGAACATCATGTTTCCACTCTGTATTCACTGGATTGCTGAAGAGATGGCTCATTCTGTTCTTGTGGATGTTACCACTAATGCTCTCTGTCCTGATCATTCCTCTTGTTCTCAAGTTATCTACATTAATGGCGTCCAGCAAACTGTAAGATTTTTAAAATACTACTTCTGTTCATGCTTCCATTGATCATTCTCTTTCCAGCCCTTTATTCTCTATTCCTGATTTGTGGGGAAGTTTTCTGGGATGTGAAAGGGATTTTCATTCTTCGGATTTTAATATTATTATTATTGTTTTGGTTGAGATTGAAGATAGGGAATGATGAAGTGATTCTTGAATGATAGTTTCTTCTGTACCGTGCTTACTTCTCCTGAAACACCTTTGTTACTATTATCAGTAGTATTTTATTGATTTCTGACTTTTCACAAAGATGTATAACTACTAGTTTCACGCCTTCCTCTGTTTTTTTTAAGGCTGCAGATATCGTTTTTTATTTTCCATCCTTAGTCCTTAGGTTGTCTTGACTTTATCCTGGTTGAATTTCCAAGCTTTAGATCATTTTTTTAAAATTTAAAAGTCACGATCATGATGTTGCTTGCGATGTTGCTTGTGGGACTAGTTCTCTCTTCTATGCGGTTCAGGAAAATTGAAAAAGAGAAATATTCTATCTTTCTTCTGTTAGAAAAGGTAGCACAGGTTATCCGATGTACGATGAAGAAGGAGGGAACTTTGTAGTTTTTATATTCTGATAAAAATCATTTCACGGACCACAGCTTAGATAATGATGGGGCATCAATGACGAATTTACCAAAGCTCTCTTTTGTGTTAACTGTTGTCTGTTGCTTACCAAGCTGTTGTGGAATTTACTTTTCCCAGAATCTAATCCATGACCTTTTCTTTTCTTTTCTTTTTTTTTATTTGTGGATCAAAATTGAATGAGAAGATATAGTATTAGTAGTTAGACGGATTATGTGACCGGAAAATTTTCCCTCTGGCAAAGGCAATCCTCCAGAATACCAGTTGTGTTTTTACTGCAAAACCATTCTCTCTGTTTTGGATTTTCTCTGGCATTTTTAGCTCTTGTCATGATTTTGTGCCATATTTTGTTTCTGAGGTTCCAAAATGTATCAGAACAGAGGTGCCTAGTGATAGCTTGTTTATGAAATTTTGGATCAGCCAAAATAGAATGATTCATAAGCTTGTTTTAAGTGAAAAATTTGGTGAGAAATCATCACAATCGATAACTTTTTGGAGTTTGAAACCTTCTCTTTGACTTGTTCTGTTACTAAAGTAAGATATCTTGGTCTTGAATCACATAGGATTTTGATAATTTTTTTTATAAGGATAGAAACTTTAAAAGCTGAAGACTTGGCAACTAAAGTTTCCATTATGTGAATGGTGATCCAGATTCAGTGAGCACAATGAACTGATGACCCCTTAACAAATGAATAGGAAATTAGAACTATAATTCCCCTATTTAAAATCTGAATGTTGTTAATCAATGGAAGTGTTTCATCGTCATTGATGGTTAAAAAAGATCGACTAACAATTTGTACCTTTTCTTGACTTTCTACATTCTGAACTTGAAATGCATATACTTTCCTGCCATGATGAGTAGGTCTTTCCTGATGTTAGGTTATTGGAATCTTCAAAATGATGGTTCTTCCAGCTTTAGGACAACTCTCAGATGAGTACGGTCGAAAGCCTACCCTCTTGGTTGCTATATCTGCCAGTATTGCTCCTTTCAGTATGTGCTACCACATCTTATACTTACTAGATTGATTCTTGTTTCCGATTCTAATGCTGTATCAAAAGTGGCATCTCTTCCAACGTACTAACGTTTGTTGACCTTTCTCTGCTCTAAAGGCTCAACAAAGTCCTTCATATTTCTTTAATCTAAGAGTGTCCACTCATAAGTTAAGATCATTTCCACTCATTTTGATTGGCAGCTTTGATTGCTATCAGTGATTCAAAGGGCTTTGTGTATGCTTATTTCGTGCTTCGTACTATTTCATCTATCCTAAGTCAAGGAAGTATTTTCTGCATTACTGCTGCTTATATGGTAAGTTCACAGTCAGTTACTTATGCGCAGACATCTTTCTTAGAGTCACCAAAATCTATATTTTCTCACAGGCAGATGTTCTGGATGATAACAAGAAAACCTCAGCTTTTAGCTGGATGATGGGCCTTTTCTCTACTTCTCATGTCCTGGGGAACATTATTGCCCGTTTTCTTCCTGAAAAGTACACTTTTGAGGCAAGGAAGTTCTTCTAATCTGAGTGTTGTGTTTCGGTTTATTGCTTTTCGGCTTTCTTCAAGCTGTCACTTTGCAATTTTCAGGTTTCTGTTCCCCTGTTGATTTTTGTTCCTGTTTATATGATTCTGTATATGACTGAGACCGTGACTCCAGCTTCAAAAAAGGACCATTCTTTGCCATTCTCGAAGAGCATACTAAAGATCGTGCGTGAACGATATGAATCAATGAGATATACAGCAAATATTGTCAGCATCAAGTAATCATCTATTTTTCCCCTGAAATATTCACCTCATGAGTCCACAGATTCCGGCAGCACCTGAATATTGTAGCTTTTTACTTCTAAGTAGAGTGCATCAGCATGATTTGTAGCATGTGCTAAAAATCTTCATTTCTCTCCACAGCCCAACTCTGAAGCGGGTTAATCTTGTTTTATTCTTCTATGAATTGGGGATGTCTAGCATCAACAGCACCTTACTGGTACGTTTCTGCAGTATAAAAGAGGAACACAAACTTAGATTCCAGAACAATTAATTTGATTAAATTCAGACTGCTTTAGAAAGAAGTAAAAAACAAACGTTTGATTCAAGAATAAGGACCTGTTTGAAGCAGTCTTGTGGTCTCCTATTAGCATCATGTGCGTTTAAAACGAAAAATCTGTCTTTTTGCCTCTTTTCCTGGCTGATGTTATTAGCAACCACCCCTTGACATTAAGTTTTATGATTTATTTGGTGTGCACCAGTTGATGATTACTTTCTGTCACTTTTTGCAGTATTATCTGAAAGCAGCTTTTGGATTCGACAAAAATCAATTCTCCGAAATTATGATTGTTGTAGGAGTTGGTTCCATTATTTCCCAGGTTCTTCATGTTACTTTTTTCCTTCATTTCAAAGCCTTACAAACAAATGAAACTAAAAAGTAAAAAATGAATTTGTTCGAATAAATGATGTACTGATTCTGTGTTCTTGCTTCTTGTATAGTTGGTGGTGCTTCCTATCATCAACCCTTTGGTTGGAGAGAGAATAATCCTATGCACATCGTTATTCTCAACTACAGCATATGTAAGTCACATTTCTCTCAGACTTTTCCTGTTATAATGCTCATGTAATTATGAAATTTAAACTCATGGAAATCGTCATCGTTCACAGGCGCTGCTTTATGGTTTGGCATGGGCTCCATGGGTATGAACATTTGAATTCATAATAGGTTGGCCGAAATGTACCTTAGATGGAAATATAGAGAGCTTCACTTTCCTCTTTCATTACAAAATTTGCATACTTTACACTTCAGGATAGGAATTAGATCCATCATAGAAAGTGACACAAATGCTTATGTGTTGCTATACACTGTTGGAAGATTACAGCATAAAATTTGTATGTCATTTTCGGTGAATGATCCCTGGTCATTTCTAAAACAGGTACCCTACTTAAGTGCTTCTCTAGGGGTTGTTAACGTTCTTGTCAAACCTTGTGTAAGTATCATTCAATCTTCATTTGCAAGTAACTAAGTCCTGATGAAATCCTGGTGAATTTTTTTGAGCTCCATTAACAAATTTCTCGATAACCTTTAATCTTCGATCATCATCAGACCTATGCGCTCATATCCAAAGCAGCTGGTCCAAGTGATCAGGTTTGTGATCTCCATTCTTTATGTATCTTCTTTTTCATTCATTCAGGAACCTGAAAAGGTTGAAGTATATTGATTCAGGATATCTTGCTTCAAGCCTTTTTCTTGAATTCCACTGGTTTAAACTATTACTGTTAGTTACTTTTTGCGCGGGATGATCTAATCATAGGGAAAGGCGCAGGGATTTATAGCCGGTGTACAGTCCATTTCCAGCTTGTTGTCGCCATTAGTTATGACTCCTTTGACCTGTGAGCTACCAAAATTTTTGATAATCTTCTTGAGAATTTTTTTGCTCAATTCTGGTTAACTCATGTGATCCAATTCTCCAGCACTATTCCTGTCAGAAGATGCGCCATTCAACTGCAAAGGTTTTAGCTTCGTATGCGCATCTGTATCTGTGGTAAGGCCTCTGAATATCCTTGCTTCCACAGACCATCTTCCCCTGAGAGACTTACAAGTTACAACCATTTAACACATTCAAAATGTCCTGAATCTTACTGCATCTATTCCTTCAGGCTGTATCACTTGTTTTGGTGTGTTCGCTAAAGCCGGCTCCCCCAAGCAAGACCTTGGAGGTTGATGAAGAAAACATTGAAGCCCCCCTGTTGTCATAGTGAACAAGGAATTAGCAATATACAGTAGGTTTTAGTATTATATCTCCTCCTAATGCAGTAGCTAAAGATGCAGGCTTCAACTTCTCCCGAACTCTCTCCATTGTACCTAACAAAAGAAGGATTAAAACCACCACTACTATTCGCAATAGTGGTGCCAGGAACTCATATTTGAAGCCAAAACCAAAAAAAAAAAAAAAGGGATGCAAAACAACCATCTTTAGTTGGGGTCATACTTTTGTCTCAATTAGTACCACCTTTATTCGTCCCATTTCAATACTATATTTTGCATAGTTCAAAATCCAACAAAAAAAAAGTGAAATATTCAAATGGATGGGCGGAATACAAAATAAATTAGAGGGAAACAACAAAACAAAGTTATCATGGACTGGAGTTGAAGGGAGAGTATTTTATACAGTTTATACTTATACATTCTGCCAGTGCTCGAGCTTAATTTAACCATTTCCTCCATGAAGTCCAAAGATTTTCATCATCCACTTCCCTTCATTATATACTATTTCCTTGTAAATCTCAAACTAACATCAGTTTGTTATTTGCGGGGTGTAAATAATATGCTGGAATATTCCTTGATTGTGCGTCAGTCTCAAAAGACTATCTCACTTTGGAGACTGTTTTGTGGAAGTGAAGAAAAGATAAGGAATCAACAATAATGGGAGGATGGTGGATGAACCAAAGAGAAATAAAGCTGTTGGCCCATATCTTGTTTCCGCTATTTGTTCACTGGATTGCTCATGAGATGACTCACTCTGTTCTTGTGGATATCACCACTGATGCTCTTTGTCCTGACAACTCTTCTTGCTCCCAGGTCATCTATTTGAATGGTCTTCAGCAAACTGTAAGTGATTCTCAAAATTCTTTTTTTTTTTTTTTTTTTCCTGTTCTTGGTTCATTAGTCCATTAGTTTTCTAGGATGTAAAAAGTGGGTTGTTGTTCTTGTTCTTTTATATGTAAGAAAATGGGTGGTGTGGTTGTGTTCACCCAATTGTATAGTTCTGGAAATAATAATTGTGTGAAAAAATAGGTGATCATCATGTCTTCTTCTATGACTCAGATGATGTTTGTTTTCGAATTCTTCCTATGCAAATTTGCTTCTTGTTTTCTTTTTCCGCCTTTCTATTCTCTACTATATTTGAATGGCTTGAAAAGTAGGTCTTTTCCTCATGTAGATTGTTGGAACCTTGAAACTGGTGGCTCTTCCGGTCTTAGGTCAGCTCTCAGATGAGTACGGTCGAAAGCCAATCCTTTTGGTGGTTATGTCTGTTCTTATTCCTCCTTTCAGTAAGTATTGCACATTTTTTCCCCCACTTTATTCATGGTAAACAGCATATCAGTTTGCTGTTCCAACTCCCCAATAAGCTCAACCAAGTTCTTCATTTTTCTATTCAGAGTGACATGATCTATACTGAGCTAATCTTTTCTTTTTTTTTTTTTTTTTGTCTGGCAGCTTTGATTGCCATCAATACATCGAGGGGCTTCATATATGCTTATTTTGTGATCCGCATTTTTTCAGACAGCCTATATGCAGGAAGTGTTTTCTGCATTACCGCTGCTTATATGGTAGTAAAACAGTTTCTTCAATTCCCTTTACACCCAACCACAAAAATTACAAAATTGATAACAGGGTCTATCCCTAGATGCTCACAGGCAGACGTCCTGGATGGCGACAAGAAAGCTTTAGGATTTAGCTGGATGATGGGCCTTTTCTCTGCATCCCACGTCCTGGGAAATGTTTTTGCACGTCTTCTTCCTGGAAAATACATTTTTGATGTGATACACTGCTGCTATCCCCGGTATTATCATTTTAGTCATTGGCTGTCTGATTCTTTCAAACTCTTATCTTCGCTATCTCTCAGGTCTCAGTGCCCCTGTTGATTTTCGTTCCTATTTATATGATACTGTTTATGCCTGAGACCACGACTCCATGTTTAAAAAAGGACCAGCGTTTGCCACTGTCAAAGAAAGCTTTAAAGATTGTCTGTGACAGATACGAGTCAATGAGATATACTGCACGTTTTGTTAGCAGCAGGTAATCTATTCATGTCTATCCTGAAATCATTCGGGACATTATATAATATTCCATATTTTTGCAGCTGTTGAATTTTTTCCATTACCTCTCAATGAAATGCATCAGGATGCAACAGAGCATATTTGTTGAGATTGTTTTATTGATCTTATCAGCCCAACACTGAAGCGCGTGAATCTTGTTTTATTCTTCTATGAGTTGGGGATGTGTAGCATCAACACCACTGTACTGGTACGTTTCTGCTGTACAATTTATCAGAATAAAGTTATATAAGATTTTTGAATTGTTAAATCATGCAATAGATCAATTTGAGATTGGTTTAGGAAGATGAAAAGTAGAATAGTTGCTTCATTGATTAGGATGCTACACAAACCCAAGACTGTTCTTGTATAGTTTGACCGGGAGCGTATGAACTGTAAACTGACTTTTGGTTTAAACAAACATGCAGTCACATTTGACAACTATTTCTGGTCTTGTGTTGTATCATGTGCATTTCAAACTAAAATATCTGCGTAGTTACCACTTCTTTTAATGCATAATGGCTGTAATGGCATTATTAGACAGGATTTCAGGGCTGATTTGGTGCTTCTGGTTGAGAATCAACCTTTGGTTAAAAACTGTTGAATCAGGACTCGTCAAGCTAAGCCATGATAAATTTGCCTTTAGACTGTAACGATCCTCATCCATCTACGCATTCATTTGAAAGTAAATTGACTCTTGTCACTTTCTGCAGTATTATCTGAAAGCAGCTTTTGGCTTTGACAAGAATCACCTATCAGAAATTCTGATTGTTGTAGGAATTGGCTCGATCATTTCACAGGTACTTCATGATACTTCCTTGTTTTGTTCTTAACTATAGTCCTGATATCATGTTTTTTGAGCAAATAATTGTCATAGCTGAGGTGGATGACAGAGCCAAATTTGCTCCTAATATTGTTCATGATGCATACCCGAAGTGTTAGTTGAGTAATTGCAATCTTAGATTTTCAAAGTTTGGCTTTTGCTTTTCCAAATATGTCTAATTATGGGGGCGCACCTAATACGCAAGCAGATTGAAATCATTAAAATTGAACGAAAATATAACAGATTGCCTTTATTCTTATTTTATCCCATAAGAGAAAGATCTGCATTCATTAAACTGCAGGTTTATAAACTGTGATTATTTTAGATTCACTTGTAGCCATAACGATTTCACAAACTAAGCACCTTAGTTTTGCATCTAAAGATCCTTGACTTCTTCGTGATATCTTCATGTACTGATTACACATTATTGCTTCTTGTGAAGTTGGTGATGCTTCCTATCATTAATCCTTTGATTGGAGAGAAAGTGATATTATGCTCAGCTTTACTCTCAACTACAGTTTATGTAAGTTTCAGGTTTGAACTTCTCCTGTTGTTGTGTACATGCCATCAGATTTAAAACTCACTGAAATGCAACTGTTTACAGGCAGTGCTTTACGGCTTGGCGTGGGCGCCATGGGTATGAATACTTTCATTGATAAATGTTGCCTACACAACGTACCTTAGGAAGATGGAAACCATACATTGTTTCTTGTCTCTTTAAATTCATGACAAAATTTCCACCCCCAAAAAAAAAAAAAAAAAAGAAGAAGAAGAAGAAGAAGAAGACCTCATAGAGTATGATTATCCTATATTACAAATGAATCCTTTTGGTCAAGCTTCTACGATAGGGTACTGCTAAAGGTTGCTTGGACATTTTCTTGCATAATGATCCTTGAGTATATCTTACACAGGTAACTTACTTGAGTGCTTCTCTAGGAGTTATCAACGTTCTTGTCAAACCTTGTGTAAGTATCCCTCAATATTTTTTATTTGCAAGTGAGTTTGCTCATCGGATTCACCATTTCTCAATTTGCATTTCTATATGATCATTATCAGACTTATGCTCTCATATCAAAAGCAGCAGGTTCCAGTGACCAGGTTTGCAAACTCATTATCTCTCTGTGTAACTGGATTTTGTGTTTAATTCCGGAACTTGCAAATGCATATCCGTTCTCTGGCTTCATGGCATATGTCAGCATTCTATTGGTTGACACTATTCCGAAATGTTAGTTTTGCTCCTGGATTACCCCTTTCTGTCATATGATATAATAACAGGGAAAGGCACAGGGATTTATCGCCGGCGTGCAGTCATTGTCCTGTTTGTTGTCACCCTTAGTAATGACCCCATTGACCTGTAAGTTTGCAACTTTGTGATCTTGAGAGGGTATTTAACCTTTTCTATCCTGTTTAACTAAGGATCCGATATTCCAGCTCTATTCCTGTCAAAAGATGCGCCATTTGACTGCAAAGGATTCAGCTTCGTGTGTGCATCTTTACCTGTGGTAAGCCTCTTCATTTCCTGATTCCTCATCTGACCATACAAACAACCTGCTACAAAACACCTCCCCAACCGCCTTTTCTGTTGCACTCGAGTGCATAAGTTTAGATCCTCCTCAAGGTCCTCATCCGCTACATTACATTTTCTTTCTTCAGGCTGTGTCTCTTTGTTTAGCTTGTACACTAAAGCCAATCCCCTCAAGCAAGAACATGGAGGTTGTCGAAGAAAACGTAGAAGAGCCCCTGTTGTCACAGTGAATGAACGGGTTAGCATTGTCCTTCAAAGCTGCCTCTTTCTGCTCTAGGAATATGATCAGCTCACTCGATCATCTGCTCAAGCAGTTCATATATAATTTGGTCCTCCACCTGAAATATCGAAATATCGATTAGTTTGGTTTTATCAGAGGGCATTCAGACGAAAACCATACAGCTACAAGCCAACAACATCCCCTCTTATTCAGTGGCGAGGCATTCAAGGCCTATGGGGGGACATTAGGACCAACCCAAACAGCACTAGAATTGTTGCAGCTAATCCAATAAATCAATGGTCATGTCTTGAATCTGTTTACAAAATGGAAGTACATTTCTCCCTTGTGTAATTCTTGCAAGTAACTAACAATATGCAGTATATGTCATAAATGTAGTTGTGATTTTCCCACCCCACATCAAACCCAGGAAATTGTCTGATTCTTGTATGTACTATTGTTTTGAAACAGCAAGAAATCCCCCTTGATTGACGAGTAAACTATCAAATCCTCAGTGACGGAAAGGAGTTAAAAACGAAAACCTTATAAGGGGAGCTTTTGTCTCCCAAAAGAAAGAACTTATTAGACTTTGAATCTAGATTCGTTGGGATGTCTTACAAAAAAGAGAAGGGAAACTGACAAAATAAAAGAATAAAAAACAGAAACCATATTTCAGTGAGATGGAATCTTGTGAGAGACAGAGAAGGGATAAAGTTGCCACATTCTTCTACGTCAGAGCTCAAGTTGAACTTTAATTATGGTTTCCAATTTCCATGAATTCCCAAAAAAATCAATTGAGTTTTCTGGGCGGTGGAATCCCGAAGTATGAAATAAATAGTGGTACTTTTGATTCTGTCACCATTGATACCAGTCTCATTCTCTCCCACCCACCCCACTTCACTCACACTTTCAGGGGATAACAATTGAGGGTAACAGAGCAAGCAACAATGGTGAGATGGTGGAAGAACAACAAGAAAGAAATAAAGCTGCTGGCCCATGTCTTGTTTCCACTCTGTATTCACTGGATTGCTGAAGAGATGACCCATTCAGTTCTTGTGGACATCACCACTAATACTCTCTGTCCTGACCATTCTTCTTGTTCTCAAATCTTCTATATTAATGGTCTTCAGCAAACTGTAAGTTCAAATTCTGCAACCTTGTTCCTTACTTTCTTTGTCTTGTGCCCCTGCCAAATTATATTATAATATTATTGGAAATTATCAGTTTCTGGCCCTTAGTGATCATGAGTGTTGTTGATGTGAACTGGGATTTACTTCAATTCACGTTCTAGGAGATGAAATGATGTGATTGTTGCAACTTTCTTTTCTTTTCTTTTTTTTTTCCCCTCGTTTCCCCATTTTCTTTTTGATATTGTGTTGGAGAGTCATCAACCAATTAGTTTTGTGGAAATAATTGTGCTAAAACAACAGTTGGTGATCATGATTGATGTCTTCTTTCCTGATACCTAAAATGATATTTGTTGGTGGGTCGTCTTCCTCCACAATTCAGTTTCTTTACTCGTTCTTCTTTTACCGTAATGTTCTTAACCAATATTTTTTTTAATCCTAACTTTGACAAATGTGAATGATTAATTAACAGTTTGCAGGATTATTCTAATATAATTAGGTATCTTTTTTTGTCTTTAGCTTGTCGATTAGCATGGCTTAGTAAAACTGCCACGTCTGCAGAACAATTTTATAGAATTAAGTCATGATCATGATGTCCTCTGCAGGATTAGTTTTATCTTAGGTGTGATTCAAAATAACCAAAAAAAAAAAAAAAAAGTCCAATCTTCTCTATAAGGGTTAAGTAGCAGTGTAAGATAGCACATATTGTCCAGTTAAGAATCCAGAAGAGACTTCAAGATTCTAATGAAAGTCATTTCGTGGATCCTGGATGGACTTGAGATGAAGTGGGAGTATATGACTAAACAAACCTAAGCTCTCTTGTAAAATTGTGCTTAACTAAGCTGCACTAAATTTACATTTTTGTGAATTAGTTCACTTCATGACCATTTTTAATTTGGGGGATTAACATCAAGGACAAGGATGGTGATAGTAGTTTGAGGGATTTATGCTAGCCCAAAAATTGGCTGTTTCCAAAGATGAACCTCCAATTTTTTATTTTTTCACCATTCTGCATGGTATCACTTTTAAGATAGATTCTGTTTTAGCCTTTCCAAATCCATTTCTCAGGTTTCAATAGCAGAGGTGACAGGCAAAAGGTTACTTAATGCAAGTTTAACTGTGGCAAAATTGGAGGATGGATATGCTTGCTTAAGTGATAAAACGTAAACTTGGAGGGAGATATCTAAGGCTATCCCAACTTTTGGAGTTGATTATGTTCCTTCCCCTAACTTAGATTTTGGCCTTGATTGACAAATGATTCAAGTTTTGGACAACTCAAGTTCCATTATGTGAACGCAACTTAGTCAGCTCAATTTATTGATGACAAGTGAACAAATGAGTAGGAAGCATGAGTTACCAATATGAACATTGACAATATTTTTTAAGGATAAACTTTGGATGGAGAATATATGCTGGTGCTAGACATTGTAATGAACTGTTGCGACTTGCGATAACCTTGAAGCTAAACATTGTAAAAAACAAATTTGTGTTTTTCCTCAGCCTTATACTTTGAGTATTTGAATCAGATTCATTTTCTTCCTGTAGATAATTGGAATCTTTAAAGTGGTGGTTCTTCCAGTTTTAGGGCAACTCTCAGATGAGTACGGTAGAAAGCCGACACTCTTGGTTGCTGTGTCGGCTATTATTCCTGCTTTCAGTAAGCATTTCACGTCTTTTAAATATGTGTTTTCCCAGTTTAGTTTGTGAACTGCATCAACTGAGACATATTAATTGTTTAAGATAACTCAAGTTTTTGTGATTCTATTAACCTTTTTGCCCAACAAGGTCAACTTCTTTCATTGTTTCTTACCCTAGTAGTATCCACTCTTATACATGTTCTGTCTGGCAGCTTTGATTGCCTTCAATGAGTCAAGGGGCTTCGTATATGCTTATTTTGTGCTTCGGACTATTGCAAACATCCTAAGTACAGGAAGTATTTACTGTATTACCGCTGCTTATATGGTAACAACTTTTTCGATTCCTTTTGGTAGACATCCATCTTGAAGTTGATTCAAATGATAATGGTGGTGATCTTGACTTATTCTCAGGCGGATGTCCTGGATGACGACAAGAAAGCTTCAGGTTTTAGCTGGATGATGGGTCTTCTCTCTGCATCCCACGTCCTGGGAAATGTTATTGCGCGTTTTCTTCCTGGCAAATACATCTTTGAGGCAAGACACTACTGCTACCTCAGTGTTATCTTCCAGTTATTGTTCAAGCCTTTGTTTCTCCATTGCAGGTGTCAGTACCCTTGTTGGTTTTGGTTCCTATATATATGATGCTGTATATGACCGAGACAGTAATTCCATCTTCTAAAAAGGACCAGCGCATGCCATTGCTTAAAAAAGCTTTGAAGATTGTTCACGATCGATACGAGTCAATGATATATACTGCAAATATTGTTACTAGTAGGTAATGTAATCAGCTTTATCTTCAATTGGATGGCATCAGCATGCTGGAGAGCATATTCACTGAAACTCTTTTTTTCTCCTCAGCCCAACTTTGAAGCGCGTCAATCTTGTTTTATTCTTCTGTGAATTGGGGATGTGTAGCATCAACAGCACCATACTGGTAGGTTTCTGTAATTTAATAATCACAGTTGCATGTTCCAGAGTGACACTTCCTTCATTTAGGCGATTTGAGACATTTTGGAAAGATTTGAAATAGAACGGACAATCTAGAAAGATGTCTGTGTTAAGCAACCAAGCTGTCACCTCCATTTACGGTCTCGTAATACCACTCATATTTTAAACAAGATACTCCACACATGCTTTCCTCTTCTCTTATGAATGCGTCATGGATGATTTTATTTGCACTGACACCCTTACTAAGTTCTAGGATTTATTAAATTTATTGAACGCAAAACTTGCAATCAGGTGTGGCCAAATAGTAGTCCTGCTATAATTTCCTCTTAATCCCTCAGGCATAACCTTGTTGACTTCTATCAATATTTGCAGTATTATCTGAAAGCAGCTTTTGGTTTTGACAAAAATCAATTTTCTGAAATTCTGATCGTGGTAGGAATTGGGTCGATTATATCCCAGGTACGTTATGATACTTTTTTCTTTAGTTCTCAGTATCATGCTTAGTGAAAATGATAATGATCAGCACAGCTTAGAAGGATATGACACACCAAAAGAGCTTCGGTTGTTGTTCATGCTGCATACCCCTCTATGGGGTAACTGTGTTTTCATATTCCAATAAGATTTGTTATTTTTAATCCAAATTGGTTGACATGTCTAGGTATCTCAATGTGCACACAGACTACAGATTGAAATTGTGGAATTAACGAACTGGAAAACATATTTAAAGCCAGAAAAAGGTTTTAGTACTGAAATAATTGTGAAGGCACTGTTTTATCTCCTTTACTTTGTTTTTTAAATAGTAAAAGAAACAGCTGCATTATGTGGTTGCAATACCAGATATCTTTACCTTTTTGGTAAGATGAGATTCACTTGTAGCTGTAGCGAAGAATTCAGTGGTGATTAACGCATGTATCCTCCCTGTTGCTGAGCACCTTACTTCTGCTTCAAAACTGTTCTAAATTATTCGCAATGTCTTAATCTACTTATTGCATACTCGTGCTTCTTACAGTTGGTGGTGCTTCCCATTATCAATCCTTTGGTTGGAGAAAAAATCATACTATGCATTGCTTTACTCTCAACAACCCTCTATGTAAGTCGTCAAACTTTTCATGTTATTGGGCTCATGTTATGAGATTCGAGCTCACGAAATACTTTCTGTCCACGATCCACAGGCACTCTTTTATGGATTGGCATGGGCTCCATGGGTATGAATATGTCCATTCCAAATTTTGTCAACCTCTGTGTAAAAGTGCAGCTAAAAACTTGCATGCATACTAAATAATGGCTGGGCATCCTAAAACAGGTTCCTTACCTGAGTGCTTCTCTAGGAGTTGTAAATGTTCTCGTGAAACCTTGTGTAAGTAGCCACCCCTCCCCCAAAACAAACATCTTCACCAAGTATGTTTTACTGATAAAATCTTCGTATTTGTTTTTATTTCTCAATATTCATTCTTGCTTGTTCATTACCAGACTTACGCTCTCATATCAAAAGCATCAAGTTCAAGTGATCAGGTATGTGAACTTCCCTCCTGTCTCTCTTTTCAATTGATTTACGAGCTGCAAAAGGTTTAAGTAAGCTTGTTCCCATGTCTATCACTTCACACCATATGTTGCAGTCCCTTTCTTGAACTTTCTGTATTTTTTTAGTTTCATCCCTTTATTAATGATTGCTTTTGATCGGATCACAGGGAAAGGCACAAGGATTTATTGCCGGTGTGCAGTCAATTGCCTGTTTGTTGTCACCTTTTGTTCTGACTCCATTAACCAGTGAGTTAGAAACTTTATTTACTTCTTGAGACGTTAAAGCGTTTTACAATCCACTTAAAAGTAATGAATGATCCAATGGTCCAGCATTATTCCTGTCAAAAGACGCGCCATTCGACTGCAAAGGTTTCAGCTTCATCTGTGCATCTTTATCTGTGGTACGGCTATATAAGTTTCTCACCTTCTGCATCTGTGTCTTCCATAAACTTAAAAGCATTAGGGATACCTTTCCTCACTCTACTGCTTCCTTTAACATTCAGGCCGTATCACTTTGTTTGGCTTGTTCACTTAAGGCGACTTCCACATGCAAGACCTCAGAGATCGATGACGAAAACATTGAAACGCCGCTGTTGTCGTAGTGCTTGGACGGACTAGCATTTTCCGCCAAAGATGCCTGGTCCATAGGCATTGTGATAAAGAATATGATCAGCTAATCAATGATGTTCTATTGGCAAAAGATATTGGCGCTTAAGAATGGGCAGCATCTGGGATAGAAGGGGATTGAAAAAGTCGAATTCTTGGTGCGAACATCAGTAAAGTAATCCAAAAGAAATGTATGTAGATGAGTATGCCCTTTTATTCTTATTGTGGTTATAGTATAAGCAACGTTTGTAAAGGAAGCAAAAGCAGAGTAGTTGTACCAATTCAATGATCAAGTCTTGAGTTTGCCTGTACAGTGAAAGTAAATTTACCTTCATTGTATCATTGTATGATTCAGACAATAGTTTACGCATCATTGGTATTGTCTTGTTTTAGTGAACTTGAACTTAGAAATTCAACTTCTGGGGGGTGTTTACTTTGTCATATAAACTCTATTCATCTTTCTTCTTCCTGTCAAAGTGTGAGTTGATTAATTTTCTTTTGTTTTCTGCTGACCACTAAATCTGTTTAGAACAGTAGTTGATCCCAATCTCTATAAAAGTAATCTAATGGCATATTCATCATTCTGATATTTACTTGTATCATGGTAAAGACCAAAGGGGTAGAACAAAAAGAAAAAAAAAAAGAATGCTCTTTCCTGCATTCAATTACACATCATGTAGTCATGTCTTTTTTAAATGAGAAAATGACATAAAAAAGATAATTTTCTCAAGCAAGAAAAATTATTTCAGCAATACTTTGGCGCGTGGAAGCCTTTTGATGGCTCACGATCGACATGGACCTGCACGCGACAGACCCAAATGGCGTACAAGTTTGAAGAATGAATGCAAGTTGCAATTTGATAGCCAACCCCAATTCCCTCCATTTAATGCCCACTATTCCAAAAGGCAAGCGTTTTTGGGTGTGGACTTGAAATAAATACTAAAATAGTTCTTCTCTTCTACCACTGATACTGCTAATTCGAACTGGGTTTTGATCGTTGCTATAAAAATTTAAAAAAAAAAAAAAGACTCAAAAGATTCAATCTTTTTGTTTTCTGTAGAGATTCCCAGAAAAATAGAGGGAAGAAAGGAACCAGAAAAGAATGATGGAATGGGGGAGAAGAAACAAGCGAGAATTGGTGCTTATGATGCACATATTGTTGCCGCTCTGTGTTCACTGGATTGCTGAAGAGATGACCCATTCAGTTCTTGTGGATGTCACCACTACTGCCCTCTGTTCTGGCAAATCCACTTGCCCTGAAGCAATCTACATCAATGGTCTTCAGCAAACTGTAAGTGTTTTAAGTATTACTACTTCAATTCGGAATTTCAGTTTTCCTCTTTTCTTGTGAATTGAAAAGTCTGTTCTTTCAATTTAATCAACCATTCAAACAATTTTCATTTAGTAATCAAGGATTTCTATTCCTTCTTGGTATTCAATGGATTTCCACTCATTCAATTCACTTGGTGTTTGTCAGCTTGGCCTTATAATTAAAGAAAGATTAACATAGTTGAACTGCCTTAATCTCAACGTGACCATTTGTTACATTGTAATATATCATTTCTTTAAAGAATCAGCTTTGATTAGTCTACACTCTTACTTTTAAGACTTATGTCATTTGTGGTGTTATGGTGATAAAGATGAGATTTTTCTGTAATAAGATTACTTCGTGGACCCCATGCATGCAAGGGGGCGTCTATTTGACGAACTCATTTTTGGATAATTTCCTGCCAATTGAGCTGTTTGGAGTTTGGCATCTTTTGGAATTTGGATTGATTCCACTGCTTTTTCTACTTATTGATTTGACACAACTACAGTGAAGTGAACTACTTCCCAAACAGAAACTTATAGGGAAGAACTGGGGAGAAAATAAATTCATCAACATAATGTATTCCCGACCGAATAGGCGAAAACAGTTTACATCAACTTCTGTAGCTGGAATAGGTTGGCCATACCATCAGAGCTTCTGAAGTTAAAAACATATGGATGAGTGAAGGGTTTTGAAATATGTAGGAATTAAATATTTGTGTAATACTTCTTTTAAGTAAATTTCATCTGGACCGCCTTAACTATCCAGTTTTAACTGTCCTGGAATTTAAGATTTTGCTATTTTCCATCTGAAAGATGAGATTTGTTAATTTTTACACCAGACTTGCTACTACTGGTTTAAGTGATGAGGAGGGTAAATGGACGATATTGAAAATTGAATTCAATAGACTAGGTTTACATCGACTGGATGTTTTAGATCCCAGGAATACTATCTTCCTAGGATGGAGATTGGGAGACTAACAAATCCTGAAAGTAAACTTTAGATTACCTTCTCTATGATCATTTGCAAGAGGCCTCTCATAAATTTGTGCATTGCTCTTCAACTTCTTCTTTCTGGATTTCATGAAGTACATTTCTTTATTCAAATATGATTAGTATTTTTATTTTTTTTTGGCTAGATTGTTGGAATCTTCAAAATGGTGGTCCTTCCAGTTTTAGGCCAACTTTCAGATGATTACGGCCGAAAGCCACTTCTCCTTCTTACTATATCCACAACTATAGCTCCTTTCAGTAAGTATTTGGAAAACCTGCCTTACTATATTTATTTCACTGCAAACAACCATGGCATCCCTATCACGTGTCCTGTTCCATAATTCTGCAGCTTTACATAAGTATATTTATCCCACTTTTAAGTACTCTTCTGAACACAATTTGCTCTTTGTTTTGCAGCTTTGCTTGCAATTAATAAGTCAAAGCCCTTCGTGTATGCTTATTATGTGCTTCGCACAATTTCTTTCATCATCAGCCAAGGAAGTATTTTCTGCATTTCTGCTGCTTATGTGGTAACAAAATAATCAAAGAAATTCGTATATTACTATCTTGATGTAATGTATATGATAATGATGGTTCCTCTTTTCACTTACAGGCTGATGTCCTTGATGACGACAAGAAGACAGCAGGATTTAGCTGGATGATGGGCCTTTTTTCTGCATCCCATGTCCTGGGAAATGTTATTGCACGTTTTCTTCCTGGAAATTACATTTTTGAGGTATGTCATTGCCAATTTTCCATTTTCAAGGTATATATCTACATATTATATTGTCCTTTTAACTTTTTCCAAATGTTGTTTTGTCAATCAAAATATTTTCAGGTTTCTATTGCCCTGCTGATCTTTTCTCCTGCTTATATCATACTGTTCCTGACAGAGACCGTGACTCCAGCTCCAAAAGCAAACCAACGTTTGCCACTTTTGAGGAAAGTGCTTAAGATTGTTCAGCAGCGTTACGACTCAATGAAGAAGGCTGCAACTGTTGTAATGGACAGGTAACATAACATTGCTGTAAAAGTGTACACTTCAACATGATATCCAAATCGCTGCATGAATTGATCCGTTGTTTTCCCATAATATGTTTGATGGATGCAATTCATTTTCTTCTCAGCCCGACACTGAAGTGCATTACTCTTGTTTTATTCTTCTATGAGTTGGGGATGTCTAGCATTGATACCACATTACTTGTAAGCACCTGTCCTGAAAGATGAGTTCATTGGTACTTCTGTTACAGTATCAGCAAATTTATCTCATTGTGTGTTAGTTCATTTATTTGATTACTCCCACAAACCTTTTTATGTCTTGGCTACTTTTGCAGTACTATCTGAAGGCAGTCTTTGGCTTTAACAAAAATCAATTTTCAGAAATTCTCATCGTTGTAGGAATTGGTTCAATTTTTTCGCAGGTACATTTGAAGCCTACCTCTTTTATGTGCACTATGAGTTCTCACATCCTTTTGTGTATCTTTTTTGGTTATTTTGGACTAAATCCTTTTTCTTTAATGTGAAGTTGCTGGTGCTTCCTATAATCAGTCGATTTGTTGGAGAGAAAGTTGTACTTTGTGCAGCTCTACTTTCATCTACAATATATGTAAGTAACCTGACCAAGACCTTTGGATTTGTCAAATTCGACTTCCTACATGCTTTGACATTGACAACTAAGTTAGTGAGATTAGCTATTTGGATCATATATCGTCATTGTGCTTCGTCTAAACTTTCTGTTGTAGAGCTTATTTTCTGAAATTTTGATCTAACAAATCCCTGATATTTACAGGCACTGCTATATGGTTTGGCGTGGGCGCCGTGGGTATGAAAACTTAGAACCCATAAATAGAACACTACTCGTAGGCTAGATCTTCTTTCTGTTAGGTTCCCATTTCATCCAAGCTGTTTCAACTTTCAAGAGAATACAGCTAACATTCAATGTCTTCATTCATCACTGGCTGTTTTGGAGAACAGGTCCCGTACTTGAGTGCTGCTTTTGGAGTAGTCAATATTCTTGTCAAACCCTGTGTAAGTTTTTTTCTTACTAACATCCAAGTTTGTGCTATTCGTACTTACCATTTGATCCACTGAAACCGCTTCTCAATGTTAATATTGGTGTTTTTCCCTGACAGACTTATGCTATCATATCGAAAGCATCAAGTTCAACTGATCAGGTTCGTTACCAAATTCTCCATGCATATGCATCTACGTCCAGATTCCTCTGCTTTGTAGATAATGCATATTCTTAGTCCTCCAACTTGCATATGTTACATATAGATAATGCATGTTCTTCGTCATTATACTTCTACTTCAGTAGCTTCCTGATTGTAGTTCCATGAGTTGGCTTTAACAACAGGGAAAGACACAAGGTTTCATTGCGGGCATACAATCAATTTCAAGTTTGTTATCACCCTTGGCCATGACTCCATTGACAAGTGAGTTGAATAGTTTGCTAATGTTCTCTAAATAACATAGAGCATTACGGCTCGAATTCTTTCTAAACAAATATGATTTGATCTTCCTACAGATTTGTTTCTATCAAAAGATGCACCATTCAAGTGTAAAGGTTTCAGCTTTGTATGCGCATCCTTCTCCGTGGTAAGCCTCTTCTGTCTGTGTTATTTCTTCCACATTTCCTCCATCTTCCCATTGCTCAATACATTATTATGCTTAAAAGCCTCAAATATGCAATATCCTCCCTAATTTCCATAGGCTATATCATTTGGGATTGCCTGGATGCTGAAGCCGAGTCCATCAACCAAGACAACGGAGGTTGGTGATTCAGACGTTGAAGCACCTCTTTTGACATAGAACTGTGTACATTACGGTCGTGTTTATCCGACTGGAGTTGCAGATATGATTGAGGTAATGTGGCATGTGTACATAATAGAAGAAGATTGGGCGTGATGGTAAAGGAGGAAAATTCCAACCTCAGAAAATATCAAAGACTCCAGTGTATGTAAATATAGCGCAGGATTGTGGTTTTGGAAAAAGGTGGTTCAAAATAGAGTATGATACCAAAACTAGATAGTTTAGTCGGTAAGAACATGGCAATTAAGAAATGTTCCGTCTCTCAGAATTCAGCAAAATAGGTCCACCCAGATGAACTTCTTTTAACATCTTTTTCGACTATTTTTCTGAGATGTAAGGAACTAACATGATTGCCGGGACTTCACTTGCAGCTCTTATGGCAGGAAATAAACCATTGTTTTATTTTGCTATTAGTAAATAATGGCAATGTGCTCTGATTAGTTAGTAGTGCTTTGATTATTTTTATGTTTTTTTTTTTTTTTTTGGTGTAAGCTACCCAATTAGCGAGGCCAAATGGTCCTTCGCCGGAATACCAATAATTGGTCAACAGAATCTTACCAAGTCACCACCACTAAACAATCCTACAATAATAATCAAATGGAGTATTTGAACTCAACTAAAAAGTCTAAAACGTAGGCTCAAAGCTAATCAAATAACACCATTACCAAAACCGAAAGCAGCTTCCGCCTTCCTTCCGCCGTTGCCGTCGCTTCAACGACTTACTTATTCCTTCCCAATACTAATGTATTCCGTGTTCTGATCCAGTTTAAATTTTTATTTTTAATTCAAATTCTGTTAATCGTAAAAAATTAAATTAGACAATCATTTTAAAACAAAATATATATTAAAATATGTTCCTTCCGTTCCATAAAAATAATCCTTTATAAATGTATAATATAAACTGATATAATGCCATTGTCTCCAAAAAAAATCTATCAAACAGATTAACGAGAATTTATTCAGATATGATGTGAATTAAAAGGTTAAACGTGCCTGCATAGCATTAAATATAGATGGTAGTAATTAGCAAAACTATATTTAGTAGACAATTTATGAGATGAAAAATGAATTAATTACCTAAGGTGTATTAAAAAACACGTGATACATTTAGTTGAAATTTGATGGATAAGTTTGGAACATTTTTTTTCCTTAATCAAAGTTAATTAAAAGGAAAAAAGAAACAAATATTAAGAAGAAGCTAAGAAGGAGATCCCTTCATTTTTGGGCATCCTTAAATGGGTAGTTTATCCTTCACCACCAAATAAAATACCATTCCTCCCCCCTCCACCCTTCCCCATTTCTTCCTCCTCCAACTCCTTGCTTTTCTTTCGTTTCATATATTTTTCCCCATCCTTTTCTCTTCTTTCCCTAGTTTCTCTCAATCATAGCCTCTTTTTCTCTCTATTGGGGTGCTGTAGATCGTGGTCAGATTTCGCTGGGGCGATTGATTGTTAAATCGATCAATCGCTCTCCAAATTTTCCCAAACGTAAAAAACATTTCCGTTTGTTCCTTTTTTCACTCCGATCTGTTTGAGAACGTGAAGAAAGAGAGGGGGATCAGCAGCAGCCATGGCCGAGGAACAAAGATTGCAGGAGCAGGGGTCCCACACGTTGTGTGCTAATAACTGTGGATTCTTCGGCAGCCCGACCACTCTGAACCTGTGTTCCAAATGCTACAAGGATTTTTGCTTGAAGGAGCAACAGATGAAGGATGCGCAATTGGCTGTTGAGAAAACCTTATGTCAGGCCAAATCTTCCATCGAGGCTTCGCCGTCGTCGTCGTCTTCGGCGGAGATCGTGTTTCGCAACGCCAGGGTAGAATCGAAGGAAGCGGCGGCGGTGGTGGTGGAAGATGTGGCCGTGGTGGTTAGGAACGATGCGGATCAGATCGCTGCGGTGACGACGGCCGCGGCGGCTTCTCCGGTGGTGCAGACGCCGAACAGGTGCGCGACGTGCCGGCGGCGCGTGGGGATCACGGGGTTCAAATGCAGGTGCGGGGTGACGTTCTGCGGGACCCACAGGTACCCCGAGCAGCACGGGTGCACGTTTGACTACAAGTCGATGGGAAGAGACGCCATCGCGAAAGCCAACCCGGTTATCAAGGCCGAGAAGCTCGATAAGATCTGAACCGTTGATTTCTCCCCCCCACCCCGCATTTGCCTGCTGTCGATCGTTGATTGTGATTGTTGATTATGATGGATTTGTCTTTTCTCGCTGGCCCAACAGCCATTTGCTTTGATCTAGCGGCCCAAAAAAGGGTCGGCGGAGATTAGGACCATTTAGGCGGTCTGGTTGGTGGGATGAACCCATTTTAATTAAATTCAGCTTGAAAATTTAGAAAAAAGTTGTGTATTACTATTTCCTAAATTAAGCGTTGCGTTGAATTAGAATTCTAAGTTAAAGAGAAAAAAGAAAAAAGAAGACCTAATATTAGTTTGTTTCTCGAGAATGTTATGTTTATGAATTGTACAGTTTGGACTTTTGAGCATTTTCCTTTTCTCATGTCAAGCATTGCTTCCTCAGTTGTTTTAATTGCACTTTCAGAACAAATTGTAAAATCAAACAGTGTAGCTGAGGC
The DNA here is from genome assembly GCA_949775105.1 of Oldenlandia corymbosa var. corymbosa. NCBI lineage: Eukaryota > Viridiplantae > Streptophyta > Magnoliopsida > Gentianales > Rubiaceae > Oldenlandia > Oldenlandia corymbosa. The sequence continues at coordinate 34,170,162 of OX459118.1, read as the reverse complement.
GAGAGAGATAGGCCTGTTTTTTCAGATTCGGAAGAAATAGAATTATGTAACAAAGAATTTTACATTTATTAGAAGAGTAACGCCATAGAGGATTATAGATGATCAACTAAATGGCACATCCTCAATCCAATTCCTAATTCCATGTTTAAAGACGTGATTTCAAATAGGGTGGGCCTATACAGTTCATAACGTCATACATCTGCAATCCAATTCCTAGTTCTGCCCAGAAATTTTTTCGAAATGCGGGCCTACATACTACCAATAATTCAGGTGCGCAAATAAATAAACCCAGCCCAATTCTTCGATTTGGAGCCATGGGCTTCAACAACTTCGGACTGATTTTGGCCCCTACGTTGTTCATTTTTGGAACAAAAGTATTCTTCTATCATAATTTCTGCCATTTCTGTTTATCGGAGAGCGTGCAGGTTAGAGCTGAGCTAACTGCTGTTTTTAATGGTGGCCTAAAACCATGGAAGCCATTCTTAATTCCACTCCTTCCATCCCTCCAATCCCAACTGCATTTTTGAATAAAATTTTCAGAAATCCCTCTCAAATTGCCCCTTCTTCCATCCCCTTACGGCTGATAACATCTTTCAAAGATACCATCTTTTTCGCGCTTTCTTCTTCTTCTTCTTCCTCTGCTTATGCTGGTTTTAGTTTTTCATCGAAACCAAGAGCAGGAACTCTCTATTTAACTTCTACGACCAGTGCATCCTTGCCTTTAACTTCTGGTAGCGCTAGGACCGGTCACCACCGCCATTGGATGGTGCTCGTGGAGGACCCTCCACAGCAGCTTAATTCCAAACCTCAAATTATTGATTTCTACGTCAAGACTCTTGAAAGGGTTGTTGGAAGGTTGGTGTGTTTCTATGCCCGGAAAGCAATTCTTATTTCTTATTGGCTCTTTTCAGTACATCCTTCTTTTTTGTGCTTACATTGTTATCTTGAATCCTTTTTGTTTTGAGATGAGATTATATAGTAGCTTAAAGACTTTGACCTGTGAAGTTGATTTGAAATTTTCATTTCTGGGCAGTGAAACTGATGCTCAGATGTGTATTTATGATGCTTCCTGCTCTACGAATTTCGGGTTCTGTTGTGACATTGATGAAGAGGCAGCTGATGAGCTAGCTCGTAGGTTCTTCTGAACTCTTTGTTTTCTCATTTTCCAGTCTCCCTGGTCATACAATGTGAAAGTAACTGATAGCGTGACACCTTTGCCAGTACGGGTTTTAGGACTAATCAGTGATTTCTCACGGGATGTTCAAGTTTTCTGCTTGCAAATTAAACTTTATTTTGTTTTATTTTTTCTGTTACTGTTGAGGTGATGCCATCCATTTCTGTATTATAATAGGTTTACCAGGTGTAATATCAGTGAAGCCAGACCTTGATTTAAGCTCTAAAAGTAAAAATTATAGCCGCTCTGAGGCTCAGTCCAATACTTCAGCAAGTTCATACCATGATAGTCCATTCTTATTTCCACCTGGAACGTCTAAACACTGGATTGTGCGTGTAGAGAAGCCACCTACTGTGCTAATCACCAAGGTGCAGATCATCGATTACTATACCCGATTTCTTACCAAAGTTTTGGGGAAGTATGTTCTGAATTCTGTGCAATCATGTCTTATTTTTATTCTAATTGAGTGCATAGGGTCATGGTATATCTAATGTTGAATTTTGATACTTAACAGTGAGAGTGATGCTCAAATGTGCATATATCACGTGTCAACGCTCTTCAATTATGGATTCTGTTGTGAACTTGATGACGCATGCGCACAAGAGTTAGCTGGTTAGACTATCTCATTACCATTGCGATGTGATGTGATGTACTAAATGTTTGTTCTTTCCCTGATACCTTTTCATGTGATTCAGGCGTGCCTGGTGTTCTTTCGGTTCATCCAGATGCAAATTTTGAGTCTGATGACAAAGATTACAGAGGTTTGTTGTTCTGCTGGCATATTATTTAAGGAATTGAACCTGTTATATAACAAGTCTTTGCAGAAATATCTGTATTAAATTGTCTGAAATCTTCCTACCAGTATACTTCTGTGGTGATATGGAACTGAAGATTTAAATTTTCAGGTCACCTATTGGTTCTCTCATGAGAATTTATTTCCATTTGTATCTGTATATAGAGATCTCCTCTCGTCATCTATTGTATCAGTTTCCATTTTCAAATTATAAACGTGATTTTCCATATGTTCAGGTGAAAATTTAAACAGTAGTAATCTTCAAGATTCTGCATCACCAAATCAAGTGCCTAACGTCCAGACGAAGAAGTTATTCGTTACTGGTATGTTCTGAATTCTACTATGTCAGTTTTGAACCTCATTTCACTTTTATTTTGGCTAGTGGTCAAGGCTTTGAGTCATAAAAGCATAGGAACCTTTTGATGCACAAAAGTTCATTTCACTGTAATTGGTCCATTTAGACCTTCATCTCAATGATCCCACTAATAGACGTCTCTCGGTTCAATCTTTGAGACTTAATGGTACTCGCCAGGTATAAAAGTGGACATATGAGTACTATTCGCCATATTATTTTCTTGCATTGGCATTTCATTGACTTCCTTCAGTCTGCTTAATTAACTATTCACTGTAACAGGTCTATCATTTTATACTTCGGAGAAGACTTTACGAGCAGCTTTTGAAGGTTTTGGTGAACTTGTTGAAGGTAATTATGGTTTTACGTACCGCAAAAATCTGAATCATGTACCTGCAGTAATAACATACTGTTTGGAAAGATTGATTAGTCTGTTTGGTTTTGCTTTTCGCTTGTAGTGAAAGTTATAATGGACAAGATTTCTAAGAGATCCAAAGGCTATGCATTCGTAGAGTACACCACTGAGGAGGCTGCAGGAACTGCCCTTAGAGAGATGAATGGAAAGGTAGTTTCTCAACTGAATTGTTGTACATAAATTAGAAATTTTGAAAATTTGGTTTCCTGAGAAAAACTGTGTGTCTGGCACTGTTTGCAGATTATAAATGGGTGGATGATAACAGTTGATGTTGCAAAGACTAGACCTCCAAGATATTCTAGAGGACAACCTAGAGCAGCTACCTGAGATTAACTGATGCTCGACATTCATTTACTCATTTTACTGTACAATCTTATGTGGTACAGTTATTGTATACTATATACTCCCTGCGTCCCATAATTATTGTCCAATTTGAGTTTTCATTTCTAGTTCAAATTGTACTAAAAATGAAATCTCAAAGTGGATAATAATTTTGGGACGGAGGGAGTATAATGTTTTACTTCCTGAACATGTAGATTGCAAATTTGCAACTCCTCTTATATGGTTCATAAAACAATGTAAATGTAAGCCTTAAAGATGTCCAACAAAAGAAATTCACGCCTTCTGCTGAGAAAATACAATGGTTGCCCGAGACTGCGGGGGTTTCTGTGTTCCCGGAAGGTACGAAGACCAAATAACTGTTGTGATGGTGAAAGACTGGCAATTAGTCCTACCTAAAAATATATTTGTCAAATTCCGAATGTATATGTTGCTTACATCACGAGTTGATCACTGTTTTCTCACCACGCACTAAACAACAGTATATATTTGTCGTAACCATCTCGTGGATTTCCTCATCTAAAACCTGTACTAAATATTACTTCTTTCTTTTTCCTTTTAATTACTGGAGTTTTCCTCCAAGTTTATTAGGAACACCTCCGAATTTCCGAGAGACAGAGATATAGGGGGGAAATATGCATCAATTTGCATACTTCACATTGGCATTTCTCTTCTATTCTTCTTGCACGAGGAGTGTTATTGCTACAGGTTATAATTTTGATTTGTGTAGCGATCGAATTTTGAAGGCGGGTTTTTCGTTTTTAACTACATACCCTCTTTCCTCTCCATAAAAAATGAATGTTCAGTTTGAATCTTTTACAATTTTGGGACGGAGTGAGTACGATTTTTGCGCTGCGGGTGCTGAGAAAAGGAATTGTTGTGTGTTTACAGGTCAATTTGATGGTGTGAAAGCAGAGCACCACCATCATCATCATAATCATAATCATCCGCAGCCGCAGCAGCTGGAGCAGGGGCAACAGAATGGAACAGATAACTCGTCGACCAAGCTGTTTGTATTCGGAGATTCTTATGCGGATACGGGTAATTGGCCATCCACCGCCATCTCTTGGAAGAAGCCTTATGGAATCACTTATCCCGGCAAGCCCACCGGCAGGTTTTCCGATGGTCTCATCCTCACCGATTACTTAGGTTTGTTGTCCTCAATCCTCATCATCGTAATTGCTTGCTTCTATACGCATTCCACGACATTAATTATCCCGGCGCCATGCATTTCTACTCGGCTCCCTTCCTCTCAAATGATTGTATTAATTTCTTTATTCCGAAATTGTTATGTTCCGCTTCGAATCAAACTGAATCAAGCTGTAATTCAAATACACCAGATTTTGTCCATCTCTGGTCAGGTTTCTGCCGTTACAAAAACAAATACACGAGATTTTTACATCTTTACGGCTCTATCTTCAAATGGTTCTTTTACTTTTTTTTTTTTTGAAAATGAATTTTACATTTGTTGGTAAAAAAAGAAAGGGTATATTTTTCCACTTGGAAAAACTAATTATATTTTTGAACTGTGCTTTTTTATTATTCCGTCCAAATAGTACAAATTTATAAACTCGATGAATTATTTTTCTGGACGGAAAGAATAATAATTAACTTACTATCTTATTTGTAACAATGTTGGAAGATGATGAATATGTATTTGAATATATGACTAATGTCAACACACGGGTGAGTCATTTATTCGGGGATGACATGTGTCAAATCTACTACTATTATAAAAGCAAAGCGAGAGGGGGCATTCTACAGTAGTAAATAAATAACAATAGTAATAATAACCGTGATAAGAACATTCAGTTATTGTTTCTTTATTACATTTTTATAGGAAATGTGTCCTCATTTACTACGTTCATCTATTTTTATTATGAATTATTTATTAAGCTATTAAAAGGAAAAAGATTACACATATCAATACTTGATCATGGTTATATATGCTATTTAATTCATCAAATTCTGATATAAAAATTATTTATATCCGTTAGATTTCACTTATAAATATGAGATATAAACCTCTATGAACTCCCGAATAAATATTCCAAGCACCTACTGTAAGTAATACTCTTTTTTTTTCTTAAAATAATTTTTTTATTTAAATTTTTACTTTTAATATGATGAACAATCATTTCGGTCCGTAAGAAGTAATTAATTTCAAATTTATTTATTTTAACTTACCATTTTACACATATACCTTCAATTCTATTGCCACAAGTATTTTTTGATTGATACTTCAAATTCAATCATTTTATGAACGACCATTGTGCCTTATTAATTTTTTTAAAATTAAATTATCAAAATAGACAAAGATATAATATGTGCATTGTTGATAGTGTGAGAAAAGCCCACACATAGTGTGGGCAGAAAATCACTAGTATTACATAGTGTGACGAGGAAATATGAACCAAAATTAATATCATTCGTGTTGATTATTGATCCTCTGTATACTTGCATTGTTATTATCTAACTTTTCGAATGATTAAATTGTTATTAATTATGTATCGAAGTTCACGAACTTGTTAATTCTAACAAATTGGATAACATTAATTTTTAACCATTTTGGTTGCAATGGTTCATCATGGTGGCAGCTTCTGGAATAGGTATAGATTCTCCAGTACCTTACAACAAGTGGAAAACGTTAGGTGATCAGAAATCAGACCTACAAATCAACGGGATGAACTTTGCTCATGGAGGAACCGGCGTTTTTAACACTTTGGTCAACCAACCAAACATGACCACCCAGATCAACATGTTCCAACAACTGGTTCAAGAAGATGAAGTGTATGGCACACTGATGCAGGATTATTGGGTTGCATTAGTCTCTGTGGCTGGCAATGATTATGCCACTTTTCTTGCCAAAAATGGCTCCCTCCAGGTAATTTTAATTTGATTGATTTTTAAAGTTAAACACCGAAAAAAGTTTAATTGATTGATTCAATCTCCAGGTCAAACTTGCCCCAACTGTGAGCTTTTTCTTTTCTTTTTTTTTTTTTTTGGTGGTTGATCTAAATTTATGTACGTACTTACGTGTTGTATACTTTGGATGGAACAAGGGCTAATGCATGATTTCCCACCCGTTTAACTTCAAACCAGTAAAAAGTGTTTTTTTACTTTACTTTATGAAAAATTGAGAATAAAATTTTTGCTTCAAATTCTTCCTTTCAAAGATTCTTCTTCTTTTTTTTTAATATAAAGCATTAAATAAATTATGATAGTAAAAGAGAAAACTTACATTGCATTTTTTAAAAAATTTCGATTGATGTTGTACGAGTGACATTAAAAAGGCATTTCATTTTGTGGGGAATATTACATCCACCTCCCTCAAGATTTACAAAAGTTGCAAACTCAACCCAGAGATCTCGAAAAACTACCAATATCCTCCCGGCCGATTATATTGTTAACACTAAACTTTCCGGGAGAATAAGAAATATAGTATGGGAGTGATATTGATAGGAATAAGGTTTTTACATTCTAAGTTGAGTTGTATGAGTAACATTTATAGATGAAATAACATTACTTTATAATAAAACACAGTTGGTACACAAAAAGTGAGACAGATGATCTCTTCTTAAAAGAGGTAGAAAGAAGTGGGCCGCTTGGACCTTCCACCACCTGTTTCCTTTTAGTTTCCCTGCATAATATAGTAAATTAGTACTTCTATAATTTGAAGGGGCGAAAATGGCTGAAGAAAAAAAATTTTGTTCACAGAAACTATTTTTGACCTTATGAAACAGGAAGTACCAGCGTTTACAAAGACAATCTTAAGTCAGCTTGAGTTGAACCTTCGACGGATACACGGATTGGGAGTGCAGAAGGTGTTGATTACAGGAATGCAGCCCTTAGGATGCTTGCCACAAATGACTGCCTTAAATTCACATACAAATTGCAGTGAGGCTGGAAATTCCCTAGCCATATACCATAACCAGATGTTACAAGAAAGTGTTCAGAAACTCAACAATGAAACCGGTGGATCCGCTTTCATGATCCTCGACCTCTATAGTTCTTTCATGTCGGCGTTAGAAATCGTTGATAACCAAGCAGGTAACAGTACTCCTCGATTCCCTCTTTGAAGAAATTGAATTGGTCTAGATCATCTCTTAGGCATTTGATATTCTGACACAAGATCAGATCTTCCTATTCACATTTATTTTGTATCAACAGTGTCTTACTAGCGTAACGGCTTTACAGTTAGTCACACGATAAGTGTAACAGAGGATCTCATTTGTTAGCACGATTGACATTTTTATTTCTGTTTTCATTTAGCAGGAAATTCAACATTTCCATACCAGCTAACGCCATGTTGCGTTGGTTCGGGTGAAGGGTATTACTGTGGGAGTGTCAACAACCTTGGAAGGAAGAAGTACAATGTATGTGAAGATCCCACACTATCTTTTTTCTGGGATTACATTCATCCTACGCAACAGGGCTGGGAAGCAGTTTATTTTGCGCTGGAACCTTCAATTCGAGACCTCCTCAAGTGAAATGACCCATATGTTAATGTTACTGACTGCTCAAGTTGTCAATGCTCCAAACATGAAGCTCAACTCAATATAATAAAAGGAAATCTATGTACTATAATCTTTTTCTTCAATTTACATCAAATCCTTTCATTCATTACATCAAAGGTAATGATTCAGAAACAAAAGAAAAATGCGAAAGAGTAATATAAGATTATTAACCATGACTGCATTCCTCTTACAAACGACAGAAATGAAGTTGGATACAAATCAAGTTTAGTTTTATTCAAAAGCACTTCAAAACAAGTTCATTGCATCATTTGCAAACCAATCCATTTCCTCGCATTCCACTGTGGCAGTGGAATTCTGCAGGATGATGAAGCAGAGCAGCCGAACCACCACCGGCTTTTCGGGCAACATTTCCACCAAAACGAGACACGGCACAATCAGTGCTAAAGAGCCCGGTTGAAAAATATTTGTGCGCGCCACCCATGACCGGCATTACAGCATTTAGTTTCATCTTACTGACATAATTGCTCCTATAAGTCTGTCCAAGGACTCCATGAACTCCATCACTAATGTTGAAGAACTTAAATCCAAGTTCCAAATGAGCAAAGCAATCCTCATCAGTAATGTTGTAGCCATGAACTCTGGATTCTTCAGCAGTTATTGGGACAACAGCTGCAGTGATTCTGAAATTGTTTAGGACTTCAACTCTAACTCCATTTGTATTAGTAGTTCGGGTGATGATAACGTTGGAAACATCCGAAAACCCCCATTTGGAACCTTCATTGGTTGGAAGAATAATGGGATTCCCATCAAAGGATATAGCCAAACGGTCAACTGAATCATCCCAGATTGATGTTCGTTTTGCTGCAACAAGAATCCTGTGATTGTCAAACATTACTCCAATGGCCTGAACCCAAGTGAAATCCCTGCGCAAAGATGGATTCCTCTTGCCTATGAAATGGCCATTGACATGAAGATTGGTGTCTGTGATAAGGCAAAAGTCTTCATCTTTGCGACCATGGAAGTAGAAAGTGTTGCCATCACCACCGACAAACCGAGGATCCTGGCAAACAGCACCTGGAAAATTGCAGCCTGGAATTTTTTGTTTTTTAATAAAGATGTTAGTAAAACTTCAAATTAAGACTGAAGTTCAATAAAATACAGAAATAGAAAGCAATGTTGCAAGATAACTTACTGCAAACTGGCTTGCAGGTGCCACAGTCTACAAAACAGTTTGTGAGGCATTCCAAGGGGCAGAGAAATGGAATATTGAAGCATTTAGGAAACTCTATCAATCTACATTTAACAACTCGAGGCTTTGGGGGCTTCGGTTTCAAAGGCGGAAAGACTATAGGAGTTGGTTGAGGTTTCGGGGGAAGCGGTTTTAATGGCGGAAACGGTATAGGACCTGGTTGAGCTGCCACCATTTTGGAAGAAAGCCAGAGGATGAAGACGGAAATAGCGACGAATACCACCAAGTTGGTCATGTTCATCAGGTTGCTGGGAGCCATTTTCGTCAAATTGAGACTGGTAAAACTGTGAGATGAATGGGAATGCACCATCAATCCCTATATATATACAAGTCTGATCGTCTTCAATCATGCTTCATGTGAAGTTCTTTCAGAAAATCAGGCTTCTTTTTTCATGTTTTTGCCCAATTGGGTGATGTTCCATGCGTTACTTTAGGCTATAGTGCATTTTCTTCACATATAGCAAGGTAAAAGAAATGCTTGCAACCAGATGTGCATTTTGTGAATTCTAGTTTACTATCAGCACCCATACTGTGTTTTTTGCATGTATAGTCCACCCAAAAAAAAACAGGTAACTTGTGAGTTGTGACAAACTGCAGAAAATTTGGTAAAGCAATTTTTAATTTGCAGTAGTGATAAGCCTCATAACATCCTTCATCAGAAATAGGATCAAAAGTTGGCTTCTTTCTTCACAGAATTTGTACCACTGAGGGAAAAAAAAAGTTAGTATAGTACTTGGTGAAGCTGACGCCAGAAGTTAGACCGTGGTTACTCGGGATCTCATATTCCCTTTATGTGGAGTCATTTGATTCCTTATTCCGGTTAATGCTTCTTTCTTTGTACTCGAAAAAAAACTACTCCCTCTGTCCCAAAATTATTGTCCAGTTTGAGATTTCACTTTTAGTACAATTTGAACTAAAAATAAAAACTCAAACTGGACAATAATTATGGGACGGAGGGAGTATTATGTTGCCTACAGAAATCAACTCAAGCGCTATGAAATTTAGCAGACGAAAGAAGAAAAGTTCATTTCAAGAGAGCAAGAACAAATGAGTCATAATACAGACTCAGGTTGATCTCACTCTACCAGCCTTACAAGACCTCTGAGATTTTATTCTCACAAAATCACATAAACTTAAAAAAGTGCAAAACTTCAAATTGTGACAACAACCATAATAACTTCAAAACCATGCAAGAAAACCAACAATAACTAAGTAAAATCCTGCAAAAAGCAGGCCAAACTGTACGACGAACATTTTTTCATTAGGCTCCATTTGGCAGGACATTGTGCACGAAATCGTGGGCTTTGCATCTGGCTTCCAATGGCACAGCTTTAGGCATGGTGAGGCCCACCCCTTCAGTCAGATCAACCTCCTCAGGACCAACCCTTTCCCACTCAAAACACTGAATCAACGAACCCAAGGCCACGCCAACCACGCGTTGCGCCAGGCCAGCACCAGGACACGATCTTCTTCCTATCCCAAACGGCATTAGCTTACTCGGTTCCACTTTTACGCCTTCGAACCTCTCAGGCTTGAAGCTCGTGGCATCATCCCAAACCTTAGGATCCCTGTGAATTTCCCAGGCATTCACTAGTAACATTGTACCGCTTGGGACGTTGAATCCACCGATTGTACAGGCATCAGAGGACTCATGTGGTACTAACAGTGGCGCTGGTGGGAACAAACGGAACGTCTCCTGGATAACATTGTGCAAATAAGGCAGTTTCGACAAATCTGATTCTTCAAGCACCCGGTTTTTGCCCACGACATAGTCGATTTCAGCTCTGGCCTTTTTCAAAACTTCAGGATTGTTGAGCAAAGCGGATAATGCCCATTCCACTGTCACAGAAGATGTATCTGTTCCAGCTAACAACAGAACCTGCATTTGAAGAAAGACAAAATTAAAAAAAAAAAAAAAAAAACCTTTAGAAGTAAACCAACTATCATCAAATTGTTGATCAATCTCACCATTATAGTTGATTTGATCAGTTCATCAGTGTAGTAATCCGGGTGGGATTCTTGCAATGTCAACAGATGATCAATCATAGTACTATTGCTGTTGCGGTCAACCCGATGTTCGTCGATTAATCCTTGCAAGAATAAATCCATCTCTTTACTTAAATTCTTGACGGCCTTTTCAAAATTCTTGTAGTCTATCAACTTCAACAGGGGAATAAATTCAGCAGGATTGGAAACACCGCCGTACTTAAAAACCTCTCGGATAAGTCCCCGGAATCTCTCTGCCTCCACATTATCTTCCTCTAACCCGAAATACCTCTTCCCAGTCATCATCCTCATGATCACATTGAAGCTCAGCTCCGCCAGCTTTGATTGCATTTCCACTCTGGCGAAACCGTTAACCGATTTCGCATATAAACTGCTCAGCAAACGCCTGATTTCGTCAGCCCTGATGGACAAAAACATGTTGAGACGATGAGGGGAGAAGATCTCATTGGCACCGAGTTTTCGGAGGTTTCGCCAGTGATCACCGTAGGGAGCAGCAACCATGCTGGAATAGTTGTACCCGATGTACTTCCCCAGGGTGTTCTTGGGGCGGTTGGCTAAGACAACGTCGTTCTTAGTGAAGCATTCCTCTGCTAAAACAGGGGAAGAGACTACGACGACGAGGCGAGACCCGAATCGGAGGGAGAAAACAGGGCCACATATTTGGGAGAATTTGTGAAGAGTGCGATGGAGAGGCTGTTTGATGAGGTGAAGATGGCCTATGATTGGGATGGCCGGAGCTGGACTCGGTGGCAGGTTCTTGGCAGTACGCCATTTGAAGAACTTCAGGTAAGCCAAAATTGTTAAGACAGCGAAAAGAATGGAGTAGAACAGAGATGTTTGTTCCATGATTGAAGTTTATGAAGTTGAATATTAATTAGGAATTGCGTGTGGGTAAAGAGTAATTTGAAATTTGTATGGATGTGGTTTGGTTTGAAGAAAACTGTGAAATGAATGGGAAATTTATAGGTTTGGTGAGGAGGTAATGTGAATTATGGAGATAAACAAGAGCAGCATAATTTGTTGAAGTTGACTGGTCTGAGATAAGGTTGGAAAATGTGTTTGGGTGATTTCATGGAATCTGGGATTATTTGTGGCAAATGACTTGGAAAAGGTCAGTAACCCAAACTAAAGTTGACTTGTTTTGTGCCAAATAGAGTCATGTGTTGAGTAACGGTGACATAGGGTATGACCTCAATTTAGAAATTCTTTTAAGACTTTACTAGAAGAAGGTGAGACGCCTCAGGCCCAAGGTGGTGGTGGGTCAAGGGTATGAATTTGCAATTTTGCATGCTATCACTACAGTTTTTGCAACGGATGTTATACAAACGTTTTAGCCAATTTTTTAGTCTTCTGCAGTTGAAGTTTGTGTGTAATTGGATTTTTCATACTTTTTACTACATCTGTTCCTTTTCTTTCTTTCTTTTTTTTTTTTTAACAATGAAAATGCCAAATGCCTAATATCCAAAACTAGGATACACTCATGTTAGTGAAAACTCTTGAACTGAGTCTACTTCCAACTTCCAACCACGTGAGTAAATGAAACTAATGAGAAAATTTCGTAATCTTTTTCCCTTTGAAACTAATATAAGAGACAATGATACATTTTTCTGAACCTATCCTTATTTTGTTACTTTTGGATATATTGGCAGTCTCTCTATAATAGTCCCTAACACTTTTCACTCATGATATTTCAAAAATTACTTAAAATTATCGATCCCAAAACAGTTTCATGATCCATGGTTGCACTAACATCATCTAGACCTCTGTCAATGATTAAATCATCTCCATGATCAAATTTCTCTGTAAAATCAATATAATGATAACAAAATGATATCCTGTTTTTACATGAACAACATATGAGTAATTTTCTTCTTAAAATTGTGATCAGGTTAAACCACTACTTCCTTACCCTTCAATGAGTCTAACCCACACCATTTCACCTCCATCTCCATTGACCATTTTATCCCCAAGTCCATTTCTACATCGTGTTTTAAAATTATTATATGTAAACTATTGTTTAACAGAGAGGTACTATTTTATTTTTGGTACAAGCCAAAGCCATTTTAATGAAAAAAAAAATCATCCATAAAGGCTCACCCCGCCTTTAAAATATGGGGATAAAAATACAGTACTAGAATCACATTCCTTTAAGTGACCTTAATATTGACATATTTTTTTTATAATAGAGTTGTGTCTGAGTTCTTAAAACTCAATCAACACTTTAATAACTAACGGTTATGTACCACAAGGACAAAGATAACTGTCAAAATTATGTATTTCCAAAAAAAAAAAAAAAAACTGTCAAAATTATACAACAACTTACATATTTGCTTACATGGAGAAAACGCTTATGTGTCTTGGTACCCTGGGCTTCGAAGATACAACTATAAATTTACCTAGAACCCAAATCCATTCAGCCCAATAACAGGTTTGTCTCAAAAGATTGCAAGCCCGAAACACAAGGGGAAATTTTGCTTCTGTACTGCTATACAATACTACTGAGTATTAAAATGTACTACCCAAGATGGAGCATAAAGGCAACCTTGTACTACACACACTGGGGGCATTCGTTATATTTGTACTCCCAAAGAGAACATTTTGGTGAAAATGATCCTTTAGGTTTACTACTCTCACCAACAAATGTGTCTTTCGAATTTTGATTTGTTGTACCCACTTTACCGGTCCACTATCCCACCACACAGGTCATGCGTAACCATATTCTTTTCAGATCATAATACTCTTCATGCATTATGAGTTACGTTAAGAGTTTTATTTGACTAAAAGAAATAATTTACATTGAATTTTGATATAAATTTCAATATTCAATGTGAATTATATAAATCTTAAAGTTTAATGTAGACGATTTGTATGCGATATGAACAGTAATAGTATAATAAACATACTCTTTTCTCATTGGCATCATATGGAGGCCCAAAATATGATGATGGATGACAATATAGGGATCGGTAAAACTAATCATGGCTAAAGAATTTACTTGCTAATGTTAGACCCAATGAAATGTACTAACACTTGCTTGGTCAAAATAGTCAGGTGTTTTAGTTTTCTTAATCGAGATCTCATATTCGAGTCTCGTGAATTAAAAGAATAATATTGGGAGAGCTTGCCTTCCGAAAGAAGACCAACCCGACTTAGTGCGGATTAGTCTGAATGTAATGCACTTAATATTTAGAATACCGTGCGCAGTATGTATAAAAAAAAATAAAAACCCAATGAAATGTTACTTGCATATATATATATATACATAAAAAAATCTTGTTAATAGTAAGAATCGAACTTCTGGTCACTAATTGTAAAATTGCTGGACTCAAATTTGCACGGCTCAACTTAATAGCCACATTTTTTTAGAAAAAAAAAAAAAAAAAACTTAATAGCCACATCTTTAAATCACGACAGGGGACATAAAAGACGTGTAAATGCACGAGTTCTATCTAAAACCTCTCGCATAAATAAGGCCTGGAATCGAGTAATTGACAGATTGCATAGTTTAAAGTTTTCAGCTTTATGACCTATGTGTTTCGACATAATTTATGAGATCAAAACCGAATCCCATACATATAGCTGAAAAAGTAAATTCAAAGATAACAAAAAGGTGTTGTATTATTTTCGTAGGGATAGGATATGAGGAATCACTCTTCACTTTTTCAATATGGGTTCGCAAAAAAGAGAGACTTCTGGTTCATATATATTAACCCAAAATCATCAATCATGGTTTCTTAAATAAATCAATAAATTGACTCTTGAAATTAAATTATGAAATGCATTGTCAGAATGACAATGGTACAGCCAGAAAGGTTGGAATCTTCATTTTATATACATATAACAAAATCGTTGACAAATATAATTCACAATCACCGGATTAAAAAAAAGAAAAAAAAAGAAGAATTAACTTCACATCAAATACACGGCATTGATTAAGATCTGCAAAGAATTTGATGTTCTAACACATTGAACATCAGTAGAGAAGTCTAAAAATTTTATGTATGAGTTAAAAAGAAGTTTCGAACATGATGACAGAGCAGGGTTCGATTTCTACCAGGGATTGTAAGGAGGTTTTACCTATATTTAATTACGGTCTATTGGGTTGGGTTTTTTTTTTTCGTTTTTTTTAAAGTTTCGAATATGATCATGCTGAATATCAACAACTAGATTTATTACATATATGTTGAATATAAAAGTTTTACCATGTAGCTTGGGGAAGACGAATGGGATTACGAATTAACGATTAAAAGTAGAAATGTCAAAGTGGGCCTAGTCCATTTACCCTTGATTACTAGAAGGAAGACCTTTTCTCACCGGCTACCCAATCCGGCCCACTACTTTTTATCTATCTTGTTTTTTAAATTTCTTTCTTTTTTTGGTATTTTTTAAAAAGTAAAATCGGATTCTTTTTTCATTTATGTTTTTTCATATTTTTTTTTATCGCCTATAAATATTCGAGACCAGTCTGAAAGTCTTTCAACCCACAACTAAGGCTCTCTCTCTATCTTAAGATATTCAGTGACGAAATTTTCTTCATTGCGATCATGTCTCAGGTACCGTCTGGCTCTGTGATTCTTTGTTGCAATTATAGTCTTACAATTTTCGTAGTTTGATTTTGATTTTGATGCGCAACTGCGTGCGTTCTTGCGGCAAGATCAATTTTGAATTATTATTAGCTTAAATTCTTGATTGTACTGATTGTTTGTTTAGATTTTGATTGTCTGATTCGTGGTTGGTAGCTGAGTGTTTCGATATGGAACCAAGGTCTTGCAGCTTGATTGGTATTGTATTTATGTCGTGCTATTTATTGCATCTGTTAGTCGGACTTCGGAGGATGCAGATTAGGTAGTTTTGATTGCATTTGCCGAAACCAAGTTCTTTTAGAATTCTTTCCTTTCCTATTCGTCGAGGTCCAAAATTCTCTTCGGGAAAGGGTTTCAACTGTTCCATAGGCCAACTATTCTTTGTCTGATGCTTTCGTGGGGTTTTCTTGTGAATCTGAGTAATTGCTGGAGGAAATTATGCGAATATAAGTTTGTCTTTTTGGAGGGGGAACAAAAATATTCTGAGGAACTCGGGAGAGAATTATACGGCATTTTTGTATTGAATTGAAGCTAACATTAAGTGTTCCTCTTCTTTTCTCTTTTTGTGGTTGCAGACTGTTGTACTTAAGGTTGGCATGTCATGCCAAGGCTGTGTCGGAGCTGTGAACAGGGTGTTGGGGAAAATGGAAGGTTAGTGAACTTTTTTTCTTTTTTTTTTCTCAGTGAAATGCAGATCTTTTGCTTCCTATTATTCAAACTGGAAGATGTTATGGCCTATTGAAGGCGTCTTATGTGAATTATGCTTTAATGGCATTATATGTCTTAGTTGCCTTTGTGAATTGTGCTACCTTTTGTATTGACCTGTTGGGGTTGCCACTGCTTAGATGTAGGTTTATCCAACTGATACATCTTAGGTCGGGATCTTTTATATTTGGTGAAGAACAATGATATTTTGATTCGTATAATAAGCTCGCTCAACAAGTAGTATGATCAAATGGCTAATTAAATTAGGAAGCCGTGATTTTTACTCTGATTTTTAAGCCTGTGTTTTCTTTGTAACTGGTTCTCTCACATTGGATCAGATGAGCTATTTTTCAGTAGCAATAGGCCATAGAAAAAGTATTTTATTACATCATAGGCTCAAAGTTTTTGGCCTGGCAATATTTATCAGTCTTTTTTGTTGCTATGTTTTTGATGTTTTAACTGGTTCACTTATTTTCAATTCACCATATTCAGGTGTAGATTCATTCGAGATAAATCTTGAGCAACAGAAAGTGACAGTGAAGGGGAATGTGCAGCCAGAAGCAGTACTTCAGACTGTCTCCAAGACTGGAAAAAAGACTTCTTTCTGGGAAGAAGAAGCTCCAGCTGCCCCTGAATCAAAGCCGGTAGAAGCTGCAGCTGTACCTGAATCAAAGCCCACAGCAGAAGCTGCTGCTGAACCTGAATCAAAGGCTGCAGAGGCTGCTGCTACTACATGATATAGATCACAACATATACTGGGAAGATGTTGATGTCCCGTGCTATTTTACTATAATTAGCGAAGTGGTTGTTCGTGGAAGCTTAATAAATATACAGAACAATCTTGTGTGTGATGTTTAGTAAGTAGGTGTTACATGAACTCATGTCGTCATCTGTCTCATAAAGATGTCGTCCATGCAACTTTTAATCTTTTCGTATAATGTTGATGTTGTAACTACAAATGTGTTAGTTTTCACAATCTGTATGTGTTGTATGTGTTCCCATCAGGATGTTGACCCGCTGGGGGATTTATGATTTAGTGGAAATGAAAATCTGTAAAATCTTGTAAGAATTGAATTTTGTGCAAAGGAAACTTGATTTTAAGTAAGCTTTATTACAAGGTAAGTGTTTGTTGCTCTCTTGCTGCTAGGTAATGTTGAATAAGTTACTTTGAAACTATGCTCGATTAGGGCAACGATCAAGCCCTACTTACTTTATGTGGAATGCCAGAAAAGAACACTGATTATGGAGTATGGAACACCTACATATTGGGTTCAGCAAGAAGAATGCCAGAAAACAACATTGAAAAGAGAACTATTCCAGGGATAGGTTAGGCCTTCTTCAGTTAAGGTAAAATTGACTCAGTATCAGTTCTTCATAATCAATGTGTGTGGAAATGGAATGGACAATTACTCTGTATGGTCACACACTTACACTCAGACGGGGGGAAAACAAAGAATGATGCCCATCAGAGGCCCATCATGAATTCGTTTGTTCCCCTACTGCGAAAATGCACCAACCTGAAATCTATTCTCGATGGAAAAGCTGTTCATGCTCGAGTTATCATATCTGGATCCCTTCCAGATGTTTTCACCAGCAATCACTTGCTGGTAATGTACTTCAAGTTGAACCAGGTGGACGATGCTTTGAAGGTATTTGATACAATGCCCAAACGAAATAGTATTACATGGACCACGCTAGTTTCCTCGTTATCCCATATGGGTCACTCAGGGAAGGCCTTAGATTGCTTTAGGGCGATGGTTCTTGAGGGGTTCTCTCCAAATAATTATAGCTATGTCGGAGCTATATCTGCTTCCACTGATATAGGAGCTGTTAGAGTCGGAAAGGAATTGCATGGAAGGATATATAGGGCTGAAGAGAGTTTGAATAGCTTTGTAATTAACTCTTTGGTTAGTTTCTATGGCAAATGTGCTCTGTTGAGGTCGGCTAGGATTGTGTTTGAGGCTATGTTGGAGCCTGATTTGGTGTCTTTGGCTTCACTTATTTCTTGTTACTTCCAATGTGGGGAGGATGAAGAAGGATTGAGCTTGTTCTTGAAGTATTTGAGGACAGGATTGAAGGTTAATGAGTTCACTTTTGCCAGTGTTCTGGGAGCTTGTGCTAGATTGGAGAGTTTGGCACTTGGAATGGGGGTACACTGCCTTGCTGCTAAATCAGGTCTTATTGTGGATCAGTTTGTTGTGACCGGGTTGGTGAATCTTTATGCCAAGTGTGGGCTGCTGGATGTTGCATGGCAGGCTTTTCTGGAAGCTGATGAGCCACATTTATCAGCATGGACCGCCTTGATGGGAGGTTGTCTGCAACAGGGAAAGAAAAGGGAAGCTTTTGAACTCTTTTATAAGCTGCTTTATTTGGGTGTGAAACCAAGTAAGGAGACATACGCCACTGTATTTGGAGCAATTGCTGATGAAATGGACATTCAAGTAGGGGAACAACTCTATTGTACTATCTTGAAATCGGGATTTGATTCATCCACTTTGATCTGCAATACAATTTTGGCATTTTACATGAAAAGAGGATGTCATGATGAATCTTTGAGAATTTTCCAACAAATAGAGGAACACGATGTTGTTACTTGGAACACCATGATTACTGGTTCTGTACAGTCTGGTCACTTTGAGGAAGCTATCGGATTCCTGCGCGACTTGTTAGCCGAGGGGTTAAACCCCGATGTTTATACTTATTCCAGCCTTTTAAGTATCTGTGGAGATTTACCAGCTGTCAAGTGGGGAAAGCAAACTCACTGTCATGCCTTGAAACCTGGATTTACTTCCAATAGTTGTTGGGAGTGCCTTAATAGATATGCATGCGAAATGTGGACATCTAGATGTTGCTAGGAAAGTTTTCGATACCCTTCCTCTGAAGAACTTGATCTCTTGGAACACGATGCTCACTGCATATGCCCAAAATGGGTTTGGAAGAGAAGCTTTGGAGGTTTATAACATCATGCAAAGGAACGGGATTAAGCCCAATGGCGCCACCTTTGTCGGGGTATTAAGCGCCTGTGGGCATGTAGGTCTTATACAGGATGGACTAAGCCATTATAACTCCATGATTAGGGATTACAACATTTCGCCAAGTGCAGATCACCTGGCATGTATGGTCACTCTATTTGCACGCAATGGCCGGGCAAAAGAAGCATTCGAATTTCTCCAAAGTTTTCCTGGAGAGCCAGACAGAGTCGTCTGGCGCTGTCTTTTATCAGGTTGTAAGACTAGTGAAGATGTAGATTTAGGAAGGGTTGCAGCTGAAAAGATCTTGCGTATTGATCCTGATGATACTTCAGCCCATATCATGTTATCAAATGTTTATGCAGACTTGAGGATGTGGGATGAATTAGCTTCTATTAGGAAACTCATGAAGGAGAAAGAACTGAAGAAAGACACTGGAATCAGCTGGACAGAGTTGCAGAACAAGATAGTTTCATTTCCTGCGAGTCACAATATGGATCTTGAGCAAAATGGTGTGCATGAAGTTCTGAATGGATTGACTGCCCACCTCTTTGATGAGAAAAATGTTCCTGAAATCATGTAGCACATTAAAAGTTGTATACACTTGTTCAGTTTTGGTCCAATAGATTGATTTATTATAGACATTGATGATACTTATTTAAATACAGTATCTTTATAAATGCGGCAAAACTTAACATATTTTTTTTATTCTTTCAACAACATCATATTTTAGTCACGGTTTGACACTAATGATAATTCTGATAGATCTTGCAGGCCTCGGGGGCCGGGGCATCAATCATTCTACATGAGACAAAATATTTAGGCGATCAATTTTACTATAATTCTTGTCAATCAATTTTAGGAACTTAAAAATGTTTATTTAAGGAAAAAAAAGAAAAAAGAAAAGAAGAAAAAAGAGCCCTTTTAAAACTGTAAGTTAACCACTTTAATGGAACATCATTCTTGAAAAGTCTCACGTACAAAATGGTCAAAGAAAAGTAATTTTTAATTGGGTTATTCAAGGGCCATTTGGCAACAAACTTGTGATTATGGCCCAAATGAAGTTGTTTACTCCAGGGTCCAGGCCGAAGCCAGCCTAGACCAGCCCAGTTAGTGAACATAAATCTCGAGCTGTTAAAAAGAGGAAAGGGAAATGGCAGAGAAGAAAAGTGAGATGAAGAGTCGAAAGGGAGATTAAACAAATTTCGAAAGTTGATTGAAGAAGACGAAGTTCTACTGCTGATTTGTGTCTACTAAGGTAATGGTTCCTATTGCTTCGAATTTCAAAGCCCTAAAATTGAATTGTACTATAATTGTTGTTCGTCATCATCATTGTTACTGTTTTACTACTATTTCGTACTTTGTTTGCTGCAAAGGTTATTCTTTTACGATCTTGTAGCTGAAACTCTGATTCTGGGTTCTGTTAGAACTTCTTTCCTCTCGTGCGATTATCTGGGTTTTGTACTCTTTACTCATTTTAGAACTGTAGCATAACAAGTTTGCGGGTTACAGCTTGTGCATTTGTTTTCGGGAATGCTGTTCTTGCTATTTTTCTTCTCTAAAAATTTGTAAAATCAACCGTATTTCTATTATTTTAGTGTTATGATCAACTTATTAGAAGCATTACATTGGATCACTATGATTTCTCTAGCTGGTACTTATAAGCTCTGACTGTTATGTACTCAATGGTGGATTTTTATCTGGGTTAAGCCATTTGCTGTCAGCGACTAATGGCATCTCATCAAGAATGGAGTGGTTTTAGAAGCTCTCTTTTTCCTCTTTGTGGAGAGTTATGATTGTCTAGGTTTCTTTAATTGCATATGGTACCAATGGTTGTCTTTTACATTCAGCCCTGCATGCTGCCTTATTATTATTATTATCATTTTTTTTTTTTTGACAATTGGGGTCTCGTAATTCATATTTTTTGTTGCTGGGTTGGTTTTCCCATTTGTGTTCTGTTTGTTTTATGATCTTTATCTGTCTTTGTTTTGATATACCATGTTATTTGTGTATGGCGTTGTTATCATTGGGTAATTTGATTGCAAATATTTGCTTGGTTAGACATTGTGAATGTGGGAGTATGCTTTACATAAAGCTAAGATAGCTATCATAGTTCTTTCCAATATAAAATTAGAATTTTGATTCAACTCTTTGTTTATTTTGTTCGTCTAATGCTAAAACTGATAGTTCTGTTTTGGGGAAAAAGGATATGGATGTGGACACATCCCAGGTAGAGCATGATCAAAGAGAGAATGGCTGTGATAAGAGGATGGAGGTAAAGGACTCTGAAGTTACATCATCTGGCGAAGCTGCTAAAGTACCTATAGTAGGTATGACCTTTTCATCAGAGGAAGAAGTATTCCAGTTTTATGATAGTTATGGACAGTCTCTTGGCTTTAGTATTGCGAGGATAAGCACCAAAAATGGAGATGATGGGAAGAAGAAATATTTTACACTTGCGTGTGCTCGAAATGGAAAAACGGTCACCAAAAACTCCATCTCTACCTACTCAAGGACATCAATGAAAACCAATTGCCGGGCCAAGATAAATGTTGCTATTAGGGATGATGAGTCACTAGTCATAACCCGTGCTTATCTGGAGCATAATCATGAATTAGTTCCTGAGAAAAGGTTACGTGTTAGACGTAATAAGGTAGGTAATTCTGACCCTAGGATGAAATCTAAATCCAATGATGTTGACAGTGATGGAATACTTGTTGAAGGTGATGTGAGTGAGAATCTTACATGTTGCGCCAAAGAATGCACAGCTTTCAGTGCAAATGGAAGACAGATGAAACTTGATGCTGGAGATCTTGAAGCCTTATTGGTGTATTTATACCGTATGCAGAGTAGGAATTTAAACTTCTTCTACCAGATTGATACAGATAAGAAAGGTCGCATAAGAAATGTTTTCTGGGCTGATGCTTGGTGTAGGAATGCCTATGAGAAGTTTGGGGATATTGTCCTTTTTGACACAACCTCATTGCTAAATAACTATAATGCTCCTCTGTGTTCATTTATTGGAAGGAATCATCATGGTCATGAAGTTTTGCTTGGTTGTGCATTAGTGTGGACTGCCAATAAATGTAGTTTTATATGGCTATTCAAGTCATGGTTAACATGCATGTTGGGTCGTCCTCCTAATTCTGTAATTACAGGTTATTGTGATGCTATTCGGGCTGCTGCTGCTGAGGTTTTTCCAAATTCAAGATATCGTCAGTGCCTTGGGCACATCTTGACAAAACTTCCAATGAAATTAGGACGACTGGACCAGTACAAAGTCATCAAAAAGACACTGAAGACAGTTGTATATGACTCACTCAAGTCCGGGGAGTTTGAGGAAGGATGGGCAAGTATGATTAAGGAATTCAAATTAGAAGACCATGAATGGTTGAAATCTCTTTATAACGACCGGCATCACTGGGTTCCAATGTATGTAAAACATTGTTTTTGGGCCGGGATGTCTCTTACTGAAAGAGGTGACCGTTTGAATTCCTTTTTTGATGATTGTTTCAATTCGAAAATGACAATCAAAAAGTTTGTTGATCAGTATGACTCTGCTATGAAGAGTAGGATTGAGAAAGAAAACAATGCAAATACTGCTTCGTGCGCGTCAGTGGTACCAACAATCACTAATCATCCTATTGAGAAGCGATTTCAGGAAGTATACACCAATGATATCTTCAAGCTATTCCAGGATGAAATAAGAGGACTGGTCTTTTGCAATGCTTCCTTTGTGAAAGCTGAAGGGTCCATATCTGTGTTTGAAGTAACAGAGACAGTCCTGGATAAAGATGGAATATTTCAGAAAGAAATAACTTTGGAGGTGTTTTTTGATGAGGTTGAATATAAACTACAGTGCTTATGCCATCTCTTTGAAGTAAAAGGGATTCTGTGTAAACATGCAATTTCTGTATATATTAAAAAGAAAGTTATTCAGTTACCTTCTTGTTATATTCTAGATAGATGGAGAAAGGATCTGCAATCCAGTTATCAAAGTTTAGCTGACGACTATGATGATATTGTGAACAATGCCCAGACAGAAAGATGTAGGAGGTTAAGATCGTCGTTGTTTCTGGTTCAACGACTTGCGTTGGAGTCTGATGGAAAATGTGAACTACTGGTCAAATTATTGGAGGAGGCGAAGTGCAAGCTTCTTTCATTTGATGAGGTAAATGGTAATCGGCAAAGAGATCAGGTCTCAGTTATGCCTCAGATGCTGATATCACAGAAATAACTTCATTAATTGGAAAGAAAAGAAGTTTCTTAAGTCAGATGACAGCCAATGCTTAATGCAGAGTCCGAAATGAGGAGCTGTTCTAATTTGATAAATGCGAAAAAAAGAGGTACTATGATTTTGTATTACTTTCTTCTTTTTATTTCAAAGGTGGAACCTTCAGCGATACGAAATATGAATTTTTGGTTTTGTAATTTGAACTTTTAGTACTTTATATTTCAGAAGCAACAGAAGTTATGTGTTGAGCCCTTGAAAGGAAGTTCTGACCTGGAATCTAGCTGTGGTTCAGAGGAGTTGAAGGGGTTTTCACGAATAACCTTGAGTGGGGTAGTTCACTCCCATCTTTCGGTAATTTACCTTTTTAAAAATAAATTGATATGAGAAAGAACTTTTCCCTTTATATGATACATGTATTATAAAAGAAAACTGAATGATGAATGGAATCTACTTTTTCTTATGCAAGGCTTACATGCCACGTAGTCAGGGCCTTGGAAATCTCGTAATATTTTGCAATGAATTTTACACAAGTATGTGCAGCTTTTTTCAAGATAGTCCTCCCCCTGAGCAAACATGTTTTTTGGCAGAATGAATCCCGATTGAATTGAAGAGGATATCTTGGCATATGGAGTCAGATTTTCTCCAGCATTGCACGTATCTTCTGATCCTTAATCTCCTTCGATAGTTCTGGAACTAAAGTTTGATGTCTAGATATACGAATAAGCAATCATTACATAGATGTATATACTTTTGGATAATTAGTGTACATGGACCTGCACGCACATGTGCTGTTGTATGTTTTGATCTTCTTTCTTGACCTGACTTTGTAATTATAACTAATCGATCACCTTGACCTGGTTTCTATCGTGTCAACAAATGTTGTGGTGTTTTGTCTTCTGCAGTCTTTATATTCCAATAGTGACTTTGTATGTGCCCATGAAAGTCTAGTCAAGTATATATTCCGCAGAGCTGAACGATTGGTGTACCTAATTTGAAAGTAGGTAAATTTTGTTAAAGCAGGTTATCATTTAAATTGTAGACAGCTACTTCTAGAGCCTTCAACTTTGGTGTGTGCTTTTTCTTACATACAAAGTCTGCATGTTTACAAGTGGAGTATTTATAAACGTAGTGTTTACATTATGGCATTAGATGTTCTAATAGTACTCTACAGAAGCATCATAATGATGTTGAGAAGAGCCCAAGTCTCTGGTAGGCTGGGGAATGTGAGGTGGCAATGTGCATCTTAATAGTGCCCAGTTCACCCCATCAAAGAAAGAATGGTTCTTGATTGCTGTAGCCCCAATTGTTGAACCCAATCTTTTTGCAGGATTCTTGATCAAAAGTTTGGTGATCAAATCTTTAGCAGAGTTCGACACAGCTGGCTCCTTAGGAAATTCAAGGCCTCTAGCCACGATATTAGATAGTGTGAACTCATTATCAAGTCCTCTAAATGGTGTCAAACCATAGAACAGCTCATACATAAATATCCCTAAGGTCCACCAATCCACTGCACTACCATGACCCTCTCCGGAGACCACCTCCGGGGCTAAGTACTCGTGGGTCCCAACAAAGGAGAGCGATCGAGCTTCTATTGGCTCCGCCACTATTTCAAGGGTCCTCCATTCATGATGACCCGGCCTCCTCATCCTCTGCTTAGTAGTACGGAAACATGAGACATCTGGCACCATGCAACTTGGTAACATGCAATGTGACTTAGATACCGGGCAAGCCACATCAGGGCTGTAGCTTGATGCTTGATGTGTAGTTAATGATGATAAGGAATCGTTAGAAAGAAGCTGAGCCTTCGGTTTAGACTCGTCACACCTTAGGGAGAGATCAAAATCCGTCAGCATAATGTGACCGTCTGATCGTACTAGAATGTTTTCAGGCTTCAGATCACGGTAGATGATCCCTTTCATGTGTAGGTACTCTAGTGCAGCCACCACCTCAGATGTATAAAACCTAATTCACGGAAAACATTAGGTACAAGTTCAGAATTTGATGTTGTTCTGTTTTAAGTTTTTCTATTTAATATTCAACAACAAAATTTTGGAGAAATCTAGGGATAGGCAAAGTAAAGTGTATACGTGGAAAAGGTTTGCTGATATGTTATGATGAAGACAGAAAATAGGAAAATGAACAAATCATTAACAATAAACGGTCAAACCCACTCCAACTTAGGATAAGTTGGAAAAAGGGAAACAAACAATTCATGTCACATTATGTAAGTCTGCACTTAAATAGTATTCCTGGAATCATTCAAAAGGGAATGGTACTAACCGGACGGCAGCCTCATCGAATCTCCTGTACGGCTGCCTTTGCCGTAGAATGTGCAGATCACCACCGGGACAAAACTCAGTTAACAAACAGGACCACCTATCAGATTCCAAGGTAGTGTAAAGAGTAGGCAAAAATGGATGATCCAAAACTTCCAAGATTTCTCTTTCAAGTCTTGCCCTGGCTTCTTTACTCCTGATTGCTAGCTCTTCTTTGTCCATCACTTTAGCTGCAAACGTGATCCCTTTAGCCCCTTTAAGTTCCACAAGATACACCGTCCCAATGTCGCCGCTCCCAAGTTTTTGGATGAAGCTCAAGTCTTGTAGAGTGATCATATTCGTGGCACTATATGACAGTACGCTGCGTATTGCATCCCACCCGGGACTGCTATTCGCTGTCGAATGAGGTTTGTTGAAGGATGGTACATTACTGTCCTTGGCTTGATAGTTGTTAACCATGTTGTTGTTGTTGTTCATGTTGCTGGTGGTGGAGGAAGTAGATGTTCTTGAGTCGAAACTCCACGTGTCTTGATCGTTTCCGGCTGCATTTTCAGCCGGAGATGACTGCATGCTTTGGGAGGAATCAGTCATATCTATGGAGGAGGTGTGGATTGGAAGGATTTCTGATTAAAGTTTGGTTAAGTGGAAGAAGGTGTTGATTAAAGGAGGAAGCATTATTTGGAAGGTTTAACCAAAAAAAAAGAAGGGGTATTTATGAAGGACGGGACAAAAGAATGTGTATTATTTTGGGCCGGCAAGTTTTCGTTTTAGCTCATTTTGCCGGCTGTTAGAACAAGTCTGGGGTCTCATTCATGGTCCAATACTTATTTTTTTCCCTTTTTTTTGTAATAGAGAATTTTATTTTTTTTTTCTAAGTTTTTCCTCTTTATTTCTTGTTTGAAAAGCTTGAACTGGTAAAATTAGTACTCTATCAATGTGAAATACTCCCTCTGTTCCATAATTATTATCCAATTTGGGTTTTTATTTCTAATTCAAATTGTAGTAAAAGTGAAATATCAAACTGAACAATAATTTTGGAACAGAGGGAGTATGTAGGTTTGCAGTGCTAGTTGTGGGACTTAATTAGTGAAAATTTGGTTGTTTGTTACAAATGGGAAGACACGTATCACGTATGTAGTCATTATTACACTACAAATGATGTAACAAAGAAGTTACGTATTTCTGGTTAGCTTTATTTTGTGTCGTTTGTCATGCGAAATTAGAAGCAGGATATCAATGATACTCCTATGGAATCGATTATCAAGTATGCTAATTTTGCCTGCAGGCAATCATACAAATAACTCCAGTTCATCCCTTTTGGGGGAATTTAATAATCTCCTAATATTTATTTTATCAACAATATGATGATTTTGTCACTTGGTGTTTGTTACTTTATTTTTTGGGTACGTAGAGACAGCTTCCGCGATTACTTGTCATAATCACAGCTTTTCTAATACACAATATTGTAATTTTATTTTTAAGATCATTTTTACATTTAACCACTTGATTGCCCTGTCTCACTCAACTTGTTTGTGTTTGTCTCATCTTAATTCAATCCTTTATTAATATTCCTAACCAATACAATTTTATTTTTTATTATTATTATAATTTTTTTTTTTTGCAGAATTAGCAATTTCATGAGCTACGACATTATTAATTCTTCTAACCAAATAGAAGATTCAATCTTCCTTTTCAGTTTTCATCATCCTATTTCTTAACTTACTGGATTTGGTTTTTGCCTGTTTTGTCACTAAGGTTGGACTGATTAGCGCAGTTAGGGATCCAATCTTTTGGCCAAACATATTAATCTACTTTTGAGGAGACTAAAGGATCTGAGATTCTGATAACATAAGCTTGTGTTATCTATAGATTCTAGATGCAGTTACATTGTTTACAGTAATACAAACCTTGTATCTGCCTCTTCTTTGAAGTTTGAAGTTTTCCTTTCGGGTTTTGGTCCGCAAGCGGTAGCAAAAACCAACTTCTAGTCTTCTACTACTGCTGCCATTTGGAACACGCTTTACAGAAGCGTCCATTTTCTGCTTGCGTTCCCCTTTCAACTTCTTTCGAAAAAGAAAGAAAGCACAAGGACAGAAATACGCCTTCTGTCCCCAAAGAAATGGAATTTACTTTGTTCAACTAAAACAGTATAACAGAGTAGCTTTTTCCCTGGAACAAGGGAACATTAGTATTTAAAAAGATTAGAAGAAATTTTCAAACCCGGAAAGAAGTTTACAGTAACAAGACTTCGCTACTGTTTTCCATTTCTCATGTAAACAGTGGCGAAGTCTCTTCACAATAATCTTCTCGATCACTTATTCATCAAGTTTGCACATATACAACTTGACAACAACAGACAGCTACTAATGTCACCTTCTCCATGTCATAAGAAGAGTCTTGTCCATGTAGTATATTTTCTGACTAACTTTGATCATATCAGCCGATACATAATCCAATGTCAGCCTTGACTGAAAAGAATTGAAACAACTATAATACAGCTGGACCATCCATTGTTAAATAATCATGGATGAAGCCGTGTTTTCAGTCCAGCAATCAATACATGTAAAATTCCATATGTACAAGTTTTAAGGAATGCGGACGTTATTTACTGATAATAAGCCACCACCAAACCTCATACTATGTAGCTTTTCTGGGCAGGTTTTGGCCCGCGCTTTCGCCTTGGGCTTGAGCTGATTGCACAAGAAAACGCATTTGTAAGCTCAGAGTCCTCTTCAGTTATGAGCATCTTTGCTGCACTGGGGTTCGCAAGGAGGAACTTTGATACCAGATATCCTGCAATAGTCCAGGTCTGGAATAGCCGGGACTGTTTGCCAATGAACCTCCCTCTTTTGGTATCGTAATATTCAGGCCACTTATCCTGTGACAGGCGCTTCTCTGCTACCTCAACAGCTTTTGCAGCAATATCCAGTCTATTCATTTTTATGCACGCAACAGTCAGCTGCAAAAAGAGATCAGCATAAAACATTATATCAGAGATAATTTCATCCAGTCACCATTTGAACAGTCAATTGACAACAATCTCAGATTCTCAGGTACTGTATCATTTCGCTTTTGGTGTAATGGACAGAATTAACAATGCCGACAGCAGGAGTTAGTGATGGATTTAGCAATTGGTACCTGCCAGAGTAAAGTTGGCCAAGAACCTCCATTGTGGTAGGACCAAGGTCTGCATCAGAAACAAAGCAAACGTTGATGTCAGCTTGTTTTGTCAAAGCCCATAAGAAGTTAAGAACAATAAGGTCAGATTAACAAAAGTTCAAATTACGTGTTCTTAGGATCACATCCTGTGATGATCTGCCACTCCTGACCCTCAAGAGCAGGATAACATATTTTGAATGGCATGTCTCCCACCAAATCTGCCCATTTGGCTTCAATAAGATCCAAGATGGCATGTGATTGGTCACTTGTCGCAAGATTGCTGACAATGGCCCATAAATTCCCCAAAGAAAAGAACCGGAAATCCATGTGAGCAGGCTGCAAATTTCCAATAAGGAAACCTCCCTTATTAGGCATCCATTCCACAAGCCAAGGTGATATCTGATCTGGGTAAATGTTGAACTTGTTAACAGCATCATATGAGTACTCTTCAGTCTTATAACGATATATTTCATTGAGTTTTTTCATATCAATCCAATAATATTCTCTAATATGGAAGGATAGGGCGACAAGACGATTGTTTAATGCACGGATAAGGTCAGCTGAACCATCCTCTGGAGCAAGCATCTCACGGGCACAAAGTAATGCTGAATAAAAGAGCGACTGCAACAATTAAAAATTAAAGGAAGTTGTTATTTGCCTCATCAGAACCCAAACTTCAAAGCTATAAAGTTAAAACATGAATGAACTATAGAGATGGAAGTTCATTTAAGTCTTAAAAGAATTGAACAGGGTAGTCTTTTAAATTGAACGTTCAGCACAATGAAATCTTTTTTCCAAATACATTTCCTGAAACAATTGCAACTTAATGTCAATTAAGAGGTTAAAGGAGAAAGCGGAAGGGCCAAATAAAAAACAGAATTCTTCTAGCAGCATTTGCTGAAAATAATGAGACCAAAGGGAACTTTATTAACTTCATCCTCCATTTTAAGAATTATCAACACAATGAGTCCCGATGAGTACCCTCTGTCATTGTAGAGTAGCGACTAGTCCAATACTATCATGATAATAACTAATGTAAAAAAATTATCCATGGGGAAACAGTAGAAATGACAGAGGAAATGGAATTATTATCTTCGGGAGAATAAAATCAGTAATGTGGTTCTAGTCTTCAATAAGTTTTTCCTTACCAAAAAAGTAGTAGTTTCATTAAATGGTCCAAGACAAGGATCTTACTTGAATCTCTAAAGGATGCCCATGGATCCCCATACGACGATCAATCATGCAAGAACCATCAGTCACCAATAGAGTTGGAAACATATCAAAACCATCAGCAAGACATAGTCTCAGTATCATCTTGATTCCAGTTTGGACATCAACCCGCTCTTGTACGGAGAGGTCACCAGAACATTTTCCATATGCACGCAATAGAATAATCCACCATAATCCTGTGCAGACATCACAAGACGTAAAATTAACTCACCAGTGCAATATACTTGATAAAGTACTAAGCCTGAGTAGGTATTACCAGAATCAACAGGAGCAACACGACCAATTGCAGCTTCTCCAAAATCTGGATCCAGCACTTCTTCAGTTACAGTCTCATCATTATCTAAAGGAACTGTGCGCACCTTAAAACTAGCAGGCATCAGCCCTTGGCCAGGACTATGACAGTCCATAGTTTTTTCCCAGCTCTGTATATAGATAATTCCAAAAGGTAAACATCAGTACTGCTCATAAACTACAATTCGACGAGTTAAACAGTTGTATTGCCCGCGTTCTACCAATAACAGGCTATAAACAACAAAATTTTAGGTTGGCCATGTCCGAGAGAAGATCAGCAAGCCAAAAATGGAGTGAGCATAATGAATGTTATGCACGACAATGCAATATATATCAATAAAACAGTCCGTTTTGCAACCACTTCAACATCTTCATACAAAATTGAGAGGTTGATTAATGTAGGTAAACAGAAGCTATTCCTGTTCCAAATAAAAAAGGAAAACATAAGCAAGATCTTCACTTGTTAGACATTTCCTTTTTCACGCAGATGCAGAGATGTGAAATCATTTTATCAAACAAATGAAAGAAAAAAATCACTCCTGGCATAACAAGTGAGAGAACAGTTACAAATAAGAGTAAAACAGAAGGGGAATCAAGAGAATCAAAACACGATATTACCTGCAGTTGAAGTGTATGAAGGATAAAGTTGCGGACAATATCATACTCTCCCTTCAACAGAAAAGCAATTCCAGAAGGTATAAAATCACGAATAAAGACCTGGTCGTAGTTTAGAACACTTGAACTGGTGGGATCTTTAGCAGCAATTGTTCCGACAGGACTATCACAATAATAAACCATTGATTCTCGCAACAATTCCCAAGCCTCGTCCTCAATGGAGCTTGGCTTATTGTTGCTCAACACATCATGAGGAGCTCCATTAGATTGTGAGTCGCCATTATAATTGGAGGATTGGCTTTCACGATTCGACTCCTTAACTGTCCCAAACTCTACAAGATTCTGTACATTACCATTACTTATGGCGAAATCCTTTCCTACGTCCCTAAGCCATGCTCCATTTCCACCCTCAGCTGTCATGCCACCAAAATGATCCGCTGATTGGCATTTACAATGCGTCAACCTTGACTTATCAGTGGTTACATATCTGTGTGAAATACATTTCATAGCTGGAAACTGACTATGAACCCTAACACCCCTACATGGACTGCTTAAACATTTGAAAGATTTCATAAACTTAAAACCCCTTCTCTTCCTGTATCTTTCCATATTTCTAAAAGAATTCCCTGACCCCAACGTTCGAAGGCAAATACTGGACCCCAAGAAGTGAGGTGCAGTCCCATCCAAAAGTTGAACTGCTTCAACGGAGGCCATCTTCCAATTCCAAAAATATATATAGTTTATTCACCAAGAATCTAGAACTACTTCACTAACCTGCAATTTGAAAGCCAATCCATCAGGGGTAAACCTCCTAAAAATAACTAACAGTGCCAACCCATAAACAGATTCAAGTAAAGCAATAATTTAGTTTAAAATGTAGATCGAAAGTATGAAACCTTCATTATATTCAAGAAAAACAAAGCCAGCCCAGACTGGTTTTATAGCTAAAGCTGAAAACTTAAAGCTTAAATTCAAATATCTGAGCACAAAATGCAAATTTCAAAAACATGATCAGGTTCTTCATCAGCCAATTCAGAAATGACAGATGAAGAAATGAAACCGAGAACACACATCCGCACATGCATACTCAATGAGGCAAAAACATCAAATGGGGGAAAAAGGAAATCACATCCTTTTCAGCTTTAACATCAAAAAGGGCGGATCACACTAATACAATGACCATACTCATCAGAGTAAAACATTCGACAGCAACATCATCAGGACAGCATAAAAAAAGGCAACAACAGGAACCCAGGTGACTAAAAAATGAACAAAAATTGAAGAACCAACATATTGTTAATAAATTACCTGATTTGGGAAAAAATAGTTAGGCAAGTAAATGAGGAAAGTGGTTGATTTTTTGGGGACGAATCCAAAAATGGGGATTTGAAGAATGCAATGCGAGGAAGTTGTATAATAAATTTATAAAAGAAGCGTGCTTGCGCGTCAGTCGTTTTCAAACTTTATCAGTTTGCGAAAAATCCACCAGAAAAAAAAAAAAATGGGGGACGAATTAAGAAAATCAAAATTCAAAAAAAAGAAGAAAAATAAAAAGCCGTGAATGGATCGGCTATCGAAAAGCGGAGACCTGAAAATGAATATTTTGGCACGCCATTTTGTAGGAAAGAAGTTTCCGCGGTCGTTTTTCGTCCACATATGTTTTCTTTGATTTTTTATTACTCCGTTTCATTTTCTTTTATATATATACTAGTGATGTCTGAATGCGCGACCCTGGCCCAGTCTATCTGTAGATCTTAGAAATGTTTATATTTGAAAAAAATAAAATTTTGTATTTGGAGCGATATATTTTAGTAATGTTTGAAGGATTTAGAAATATTTTATAAGTGTGATCATAGAAATATTTGTATTTTGCAAAAAAACAAAATAAATTGTATTTCGCCATGTATGTTTTAGAAATGTTTTATAAGTGTTACTTATTAAATATAAATAGCTTAATCGAATATATGTGTTGAAGTAAATGTTAGATAAAATATAAAAGCATCCTAATAAATTTAAATATTAGTAAGATGATTTATTGATGTTCTCCATTGGTCGTGCCAAATCAATACTTAGTAAGATGATTTATTGATGTTCTCCAAAGGGTATACGCTTAAAACAAAATTGACACTTTGTAATAAAAAACCTAATTGATCAATTCAATTTAAAAAACCACTCTAGTTGAATGAAACATAAAGAAAAAATTAAAAAAAAAAACGTGTCACGTAAAGTGCAAATGGAGATTTAGTAATTTAGTTATGGTTAGACAAAAGGGCAATTTAGTATTTTCTACATGCCACGTGGCAATCATATGAGGTGTTTGAAAGGGAGGTTTTTGTTTCTAATATAGTAGGATATATTATATATATATAGTATTTTTTAATTTTTGTGATTAAATTTTTTCTTATTTCTGGCAAGTTATAACTTTCACGTCACGTGTATTTATTTTCGTCAAATTACTTGGGAAACATATGACTGACTATATTAGAAAGTTTACAAATATCTCCCATTAGAATCGAACATGATAAATTGATAAGTACATCAGTAGATGATACATGATGTGCATCACAATAGTTTTGACAGTGGAGTTTCTCTTAGAACAGTGTGTTCTATCAAAATAACTATTATTGTTTGGATTTCATTTTTACTGTAAATTATCCTATAACTAGTGCTGAGGATTCGTCGCTCGTTGCGCGACGCATTCTGTAAATAATTTGTTATCTTTCTTTTTGTTTTTGAATAATTTTGCGTTATTATTTGATTTTGTTGTTGGAAGAGTAATTGATAAAATATTATGTATGAAGTGAAAGCATTAAATTGTAGCAAGTACAACTATGTACTAAATAAAATGATGAATAAGATGAATCTATTTTTATATTTTTTTTTATCCATATCAAGTCATTGCAAGTTGTAATATTTCTTCGAACACCACATTTCGAGTTTTGGTATCCTCGATAACATCCTCTAACGTCGGCAACATTAGGAATACTTTTAGGGATGTGGACGTCTTGTGCGAGAGAGAGCAATATATAACTGACTGTGAGAGAAGACCGGCTCACTTAAGTGTAACCCGAAGTACTCCATAATTTGTCTCTATCACTTGTTGATTGTCATTGCAAAGCAGAGTTTCACCCGGAAGTGAGCCTTTTGAACATGATGTCTTTGATTCCTATGTCTTTCGAGATGAGAGGTCTTTTAGGCAAGAATACAGTATTTCGTGTGTGGAGCAAATGCGATCTTTGGTTTGAGGTATTCTATTTTGATACGGCCGGTGATCCATCACTCGATGCGCTATGCATCCTATAAGTAATTTGTTGTGTTTATTATTTTTTCGTAGAAGTATGGTTTGGTATTTGATTTGGATATTGTAAGATCTATTGTTCAACTATTTATATAGAATGAGAGGAGTACCTGCTATTGTTCAACTATTGTTTAACTTAGGCAATAAATAAAATGACGAATAACATGAATCTATGAATCTATTGTTGTTGTAATATTTTTTCGAATACCACATTTCAAGTTTTTGTGTCCACTCGTCCTCTAACGTCAGCAGACCGGCTCACGTAAGTATAACTCAATGCACTCTAGCGTCTATTTTTGTGATTTGTTGATGGTCATTGTGAAGCAGAGTTTTATCGAAAACTGTGCATAAATAAAATTCTTAAAAATGGCTTGACGGTTCATCAATTACTGCTCCGGGGAGACTCAATTTCGGAACATTCAGATTATAACTGGATCAAATAACGGAGATAACTCTCTCTAGATACTTGTTAGCACTAATTGTTTGGGAATGTGGGTTCCATGAATTTGCTCAATTTCGGAACATTCAGACTATAACTGTTTAAGAAATTAGAGTTACAACCAAGAAGTTTTGGTTTATCATAATTTACTATATTGTGATAATAGTAAATAATAACACTTACAATCGTGTAATAAAATGAATAAGTGCGTATTGTTTTCAAGTTTCTATAATATTGGAAAAATTTACCCAAAGAAATGTAGAGTAAAAAAAAAGAGAGAAAATTTTAAAATGAAAATATAAAGAAAAAAAAATGTTTGAGTAGTTATTACAATATTACCATTGCAATTAGGTTAGTGGTAAGTTTTACACATTTTATTTTTTTCTATTATGTTTTTTTATTCATTTATGTTAGGGTATCTATATTCATGTTACATTCATAATTGTAAATATTATCTCTGAGTTGCTAATATATTATTGAATATATATAAATAAGAAGGTTTAATAAATAAAAAAAAAACGTTCAGGTGAAGAAATAATAGAATGAAATTTAAAAAAAAAAACGACACTAAAATTAACCAAAAAAATATAAAATAATATTGGAGAGGGAAAAAAATGCAATAACAAGTTGTTAGTTTAGTAATAAAGCGTAACCTCCTTCACCAGTTTTTTCCAAAGTAAATGCAAGGGAGATCTTTGTCACTAATAGCACTGGCCTGTAATACCTTATATACTATCTGGGCGAATTATACACATGAAGTCTTAATCCATGCACATCGGGTCTGGATCCATGCGCATGGGGTCTCAAATTATGCATATGTGCTCTGGATCCATGTAGATAGGGTCTGGATTTATGGACATAAGGTATAGACTATGGATCCATGCCCATGGAGTCTTGAATTATGTACATAAACTCTAGATCTATGAACATGGATTAGTTTGTGGTGCGTAATAGCCGAATGTAAGAGTCAAAGTCGATTACACTGAGCCGGAAGAAAAAGAAATGCCAGCTACACTTATAATAAGTATATATTTTTGTTTTTTAAATATATATTATTTTATTTGTAAAATATTAAACAAAAAAAATTATTTAAAGATTATGTGTATGTATTCTAAAAAGATGCATATAACAATTAAAATTAATTTAAAATTATTATGAACATGTAATTTAAAATTATTAATATAACAATCAAAATCACGCACTTGAATTTTTAAAATGTATATTAATACATGTTACTGTTATATATCAATTTATGTAAATTTTATTTGGACAAACATTAATATAAAAAATAAGTAAATAAGAATAAAACTCAAATCTACAAAAGGAAAAAAATAATAGAGAGAAAGGCTAAAAAAAATCACAAACAAAACCAAAATAATTTTTTGTTAAAGAAACCAGAGAAAAATTATTAAAGAAACAAAAGAAAAACAAATTTCTATTAAAGAAAAGAAAAACAAACAAAAAAGGGAGGCATGCCACTCGCGGGTCGTTTTATAACCCGAAATGACCCGGGGGTTTTTTCTTTAAGAAGCACAGTACCCCGCGCAATGCGCGGGCGTTTAGCAACCAAAAAAATAAAATGCTTATTTTCTAAAATTACTGTTGTGCCCTTAATTAAAAAAAAAAGACCTTCCGGCCAATCTAAAAGTGTAAAACCCCTTGAAGGGTATTGTATTATCATTACCAATATATATAGTACAACGAGGTATATACAATTACAATAATACCCTAATTATATGTACACTAACATCCCCCCAAAATCTGAACAGTCTCGAAAATCCGTAAAAGTACATGAGGAAAACCCTTAGTCATTATGTAAGCAAACTGGTGAGAAGAAGGAATATGAAGAACTCGAATAGACTCTTGAGCAACCTTCTCACGAACAAAATAAATATCAATCTCAACATTCTTGGTACGTTAATTCTAAACATGATTAGTCGACAAGAAAATAGCACCGCATTATCACAAAATACAAGAGCAGAGTAGGCAATCGAATACACAGCTCCGAAAGCAAGGAATGAATCCAACATACTTTAGAAATAGCATTAGCAACCGCTTGATATTCAGCCTCAGCACTAGAGTGGAAAACAGTAGGTTGTCATATAGAGGACCAAGAGATGAGATTGGGGCCAAAAAAGACACAGTAACCGGAAGTAGACTGACGAGTATCCGGACACCCAGCCCAATCAGCATTAGAGTATGCCACTAACTTATCAAGAGGTGCAGATTGAAGATGAAGACCATGAGAAAGAGTACCCTTCAGATAGCGCAGAATGCGCTTGACTGCTTGGTAGTGAGACGCTCGAGGCTGATGCATAAACCAACAAACCTGCAGCACGACATAGGCTATATCAGGACGAGTGAAGGTAACATACTGAAGGGCTCCCATAATACTACGATACTCGTATGGGTCAGCAAACAACTCTCCATCAAGTTGAGACAATTTAGCTTTAGTATCAACAAGAGTGATTGCAGGATTAGCAGAAGTAAGATAACAACCATCAAGAAGGCTTGCAATGTACTTCAACTACGAGAGAAAGAGACTGTCAGGGGTACGAGAAACAGAAATGGCAAGAAAGTAATGCAAATCTCCCAAATCCGTCATAGCAAACTCCTTTCTCAACTGAGCAATGATAGAAGACATGAGCGAGGTAAAAGGAGTGAGAAGAATGTCGTCAACATAAAGGAGAAGAACAGCCATGTCCCCACCATTACGGTAAACAAACATAGACGAGTCAGATTTAGAAGGGCAAAAACCATGGGAAGTAATGAAGGAGCCAAATCTCTGAAACCAAGATCGAGGAGCTTGCTTAAGACCATAGAGAGCCCGATTGAGCTTACAAACATAATCAGGATGCTAATGATGGACAAACCCTGGAGGCTGTTTCATATACACAGATTCATTTAAGATACCATTGAGGAAAGCATTCTTCACATCAAGTTGATGAACAGTTGCAAGAGAGAGCAAGACTCAAAACTATGCGAATAATAGTTGGACGAACAACTGGACCATAAGTTTCACCAACATCAACTCTAGGCCGCTGAGAGTATCCTTGAGCTACAAGTCTTGCTTTGTGGCGATCTAAATATCCATCAGCCTTTTCTTATATGCGAAAAACCCTTTTGGAACCAACTACATTTGTCTGTTACCGGGGTAACTAGGATACCCGGGGACCGGGTTGCGTACCTACTGAGTTTGTTGCCTGGTAGGGCAGGGGGACGGGGTAGCGTTAAGGAAAGGTTGTCGGCTTAGCGGCTGGTCCCTGCGAGAGGACCCAAGGAACCTGTACCACATCGCGGGGATGGTCATGTGAGACTAGCGCGAGAATAAGCACACAACTGGTGGGGGATTAATACCGCTTCCCTGATGAGCCCAGGGCAGGGCGAAATCAGTAGGCTATGCGGGTGTAGGCTGATCCTGCAGGGAAAATTGGGAGACCCTGGGGATGCCACACGGGCGGCTACATGAGCTGTCGGACGAGCCTATGACAAGTGGTATCAGAGCCATCGTGCGAGAAAGTTGTGTGCCTCCGGTGGGAAAAGCTCGAGGGCATGACCTGGAGGATGGGTGCGTGCGGAGCTCAGAGGCAACGTGCCGAGGAAAATGAGCTGAACGTGCATTGTCGCCCGAGGAGTGGTGACCCGCCTGGAGGAGAGGTGGATGCTTGGCGCAAAGGTGCTAGAGGGAACAACTGATGGCATGTGATCTTGGGGCGAGTCGTTTTTATACCCACCTAGCACGAGAGCGTGCTAGAATTTAAGTGAGGAGGTCTGTTACCGGGGTAACTAGGATACCCTGGGACCGGGTTGCATACCTACTGAATTTGCTGCTTGGTAGGGTAGGGGGACGGATTAGCATTAAGGAAAGGTTGTCGTTGTTTACCTTGATGATATTGTGGTGTACTCGGCGACCCTTGAGTTACGTGTGCAGCACTTGAGATTGGTGTTCCAATGGCTTAGGGAATACGAGCTGTACGTGAAGAAGGAAAAGTGTGAGTTCTGCCGGCAAGAGATTGTTTTCCTTGGTCACATCCTTGTTGCCTCTTTGACGGACTTGTTGAAGAAGGACATGGCGTGGGTTTGGTCTAGGAAGTGCGAGGAGGCATTCCAAGATGTGAAGGCTGCCATTGCAACGGAGCCGGTCCTGAAGTTTCCCAATTTCGCCCGTCCCTTTGAGGTACACACCGATACTTCTGACCGTGCTATTGGTGGTGTCTTAGTGCAGGATAAACACCTGGTTGCCTTTGAAAGTCAAAAGTTGAAAGATCATGAAATGCAGTACACGACCCATGAGAAAGAGATGACGACTGTTGTATATTGCCTACAGTTGTGGCGACACTAATTGCTGGGAACCCGTTTCACGGTGGTGACTGATAATGTGGCGAATACTTACTTCAAAACCCAGCAAAAGTTAACTCCCAAGCAAGCTCGATGGCAAGAGTTCCTAGCGGAGTTCGATTTTCAGTGGCAGCACGGACCCGGACGCGAGAATCAGGTGGCGGATGCCTTAAGCCGCAAGGACGTAGAAGAGTACGTTGCTGCCATTTCCCTTGTTGAAAGCCACTTCAGGGAGGAGCTGAGATGGGAAAGTGAGAACGACCCGGTTTATGAAAGACTTAAGTAACAAGTTGCAGCCGGTGCAGTGAGGAGGTATTGGCTTGAAGACGTTTTGCTGTTTGCTAAGGGTCACAAGGCCTATGTTCCAGTGGACGGTAATTTGAGACAGAGATTGTTGCACAAGACGCACGACCCCGAATGGGCTGGTCACCCGAGGATCGAGCGAATGCACGCATTGCTGTCCCGGTATTATTTCTGGTCGAAGATGGAGCATGACACAGAAGCCTACAAGACAGAGAGAGGAGGAAAGAAGTGGGATCGCTACAGCTGTTGCCTATACCGGAGAGACCGTGGCAGTCGGTGTCCCTTGATTTCATCAGCGGCTTCCTAAAGATTAACGGTTTGGCTTCTATCCTTGTTGTTGTTGATCGTTTTTCTAAGTATGTCGTGTTTATTGCTGCCCCAACTGCTTGTGCTGCTGACGTTGCTGCCGAGTTATTCTTCAAGAACGTAATGAAGTACTTCGGCTTACCGGAGGATATAGTCAGCGACCGGGATGCCCGTTTCATGGGCCGGTTTTGGACACAGCTTTTCAATGCCATGGGCACGCAGCTGAAGGTTTCCACGGCGCCTCTGCGCTCTGCACGCACCCATCCTCCAGGTCATGCCCTCGAGCTTTTCCCAATGGAGGCACACAAATTTCTCGTACGATGGCTCTGATACCACTTCTGATGGGCTCGTCCAACAGCTCCCCCAGCCGCCCGTGCGGCATCCCCAGGGTCTCCTAGTTTGCGGACCGACATCAGCTCACACAATCCTTTCCAAGCATCAACGGACACATTAGCCGTGCACTTGCCGACCACCTCCGCATCGGAATTCACGGTTATAATCCGGCTATCATGGGGCAGCATCTTAAGCTTCAACTGATTAGCCTCCTATTAACCCCAGGAGGTTTAGGAACAAGAGTCCAGGTGTCATTACGAGACAAGGCAGGAATTTCATCATTCATTGCTTGCTGCCACTCATCATGTTTCACATCTTCACGAAATGTAGTAGGTGCCTGCAAAGGAGGGTTATTAATAGAACTAGCTAAATTTAAAATCACCTTGGATTTTTGAGTACCATCATTAGTACAAGTGACCATAGGATGATGAATATTAGGGGCAGAAGAAGGACTCGGAATGGGATGAGGACTCGGAATGAGAGGGAAAGTACTCAGAAGAGGGGAAGAACTCGAAATAATGGGTGAAGGAGAGGGAGAGGGAGAGAGAGTAGAGGTAGGTACTGGTGAACTGGGGGTACTATGAGGAGCTACATGTCGAGCACGAGAACTGGAGGAAGAAGGGAAAGACATCGAGAATAGAGCAGCAGGAACCAGAGGTCCAGGTGGATGAAACAAAGATGTAGATGAGGATGATGGGGAAAAATGGGAAGAAACAGAAGCAAAAGGAAATGTATTTTCATCAAATACAACATGACGAGATGTGATGACTTTATTAGTAGCAAGATCAAGACATCGATACCATTTGTGATGTCTCGGATAGCCAAGAAAAAGGCATAATTTGGAACAAGGTTCTAACTTGTGTTTAGCAGCATGAGAAAGGTTAGGATAAAAAGCACAATCGAACGTGCGTAGATGGTTATATGATGAGCGTGTACGATAAAGAAATACATAAGGAGACTTATGGGATAAGAGCGGTATGGGAAGACGGTTAAGAAGATAGGTGACAGTGTTGAGAGCTTCAACCCAAAAAATAGGAGACATGGATGTTTGAAAGAGTAAGGTACGAATCATATTAACAATAGTACGATTAAGGCGTTCAGCCTTACCGTTTTGCTGAGAACAAGCAGTGGTACTCAAGCGAAGATGAATGCCATGAGTTTTAAGGAAATTCCAGAACAAGTGATTTTCAAATTCTCTACCTTGATCACATTGGAAATACCGAATAGAGGCATTAAATTGATTTTTGACATATGAATAAAAGTCAGAAAAATAGGAGAAGACATCAGACTTATTTCGGAAAGACAAATCCAACAGTAGTGAGCAAAATCATCCAAGAATGTGACAAAATACTTATAGCCAGTGGTAGAGGTAACAGGAGAAAACCAAACATCAGAGTGTATCATTTCAAAAGGAAAAGTAGTACGAGAA
Organism: Oldenlandia corymbosa var. corymbosa; assembly: GCA_949775105.1. Taxonomy (NCBI): domain Eukaryota; kingdom Viridiplantae; phylum Streptophyta; class Magnoliopsida; order Gentianales; family Rubiaceae; genus Oldenlandia; species Oldenlandia corymbosa. The sequence goes on along the minus strand of OX459118.1, from coordinate 34,128,847 downwards.
GTAGAAGTATCAAAGGGTAAGCGCACATGCTTTCCAAGTTAGCAGGCATGACAAAACCCAAACTGAGAATTAGAGGGTGAACTAGAAATAAGAGAACTATTAATTAACTTATTTAGGACACGAGAACCAGGATGACCTACACGACGATGCCAAAGGAGAGGGATTGTGCAGTGAGCTGTGAATGCTGGCAGCTTACTAGAGTCATTAGTCATGGTAGCACCAGCAGCAGAGTCAAAATACCATGGAGAAGCAGGAGAATTGGAGGATGGAGAGGCAGAGAAAGCACCATAATTCGACTGCACGAGTCTAGGAACCGAAGTACATGAACGAGCTATATGACCATAACCCTAACAAGTGAAGCACTGAACTAAATTGGGAAAAGAGAAAGCACGGGTAGAAGAGCTAGCAGACATCGAAGAAGCAGAGGATGCCATAAGTATAACACGAAGATGAAGAACTAGAACCCGAGCCAAAGTTTACCAGACCGGATGAATCAAACCAAACCAAGCAAATCAAACCGAATTGGATGAATCAAACCGGACCGAACAGTGTGAACCGAACTGGACCGGTTGAACCAAACCGGACAGAACCAGAATGGACCAAAATTCAAAACCAGAGACTTACGAGCAACGGAGAGGCTCTTGCAGCAACCAAAAAATTCCCGATGGCACCCTTTGCTTTCACCAACATAAACACAAACAAAGGTGAAGAAGTTTCGTGGAACCAAGAAGAGCAAACTAAGCACCAGAAGCAAGCAGCAGCGGCGGACAACAACAACGGCCAAGCGACAAACGAATTTAAGTAGCAGAAAAGAAGGAGCAAACAACAGCCGAAATGGTGAAGAAGAGACATCAACAATCAAAATTACAAACCAAGACCGTGAAGAAGGCGACAAAATCAGAGAGCAACGGAGCAAGAAGAAGCGGCAGTCCACTCGGCGACAAATTCAAGCAAAGGAGAGATCAGAGACGGCACAAATTGTAGTAAAAGAAGAAGAAACCCCTAAAAAATTGACGGCTCCAGAAAAGAGGCTCGATACCATAAAAGTGTAGAAACCCTTGACGGGTATTGTATTATCATTACCGATATATATAGTACAACGAGGTATATATAATTACAATAATATTCTAATTATGTATACACTAACACAATCATATTTGTGGAATAAACTGTCCGTCCAATCATATTTTAAGAATTTTTTGACTCACCCAAACTTTTATCTTTATGCTATAGATAAAATTTTAAACATGACAATTATTTTGGACAGATACACCTAATAAAGCTATCGATGAAATCTTTTTATAGTAGTACTTTTTTATTCTTAATCGACCTCGTGCCATGGTAATAGGTTATATATAGAAGTGGCAATCTTGACCCATGACTTAAGTTTTGACCCGACCCATCCATAACTTTGACTTACTTGGTTTGGGTCATATTAAGTCATGGGTCAAATGACCCATTCCTAATTTATGAGTTGGGTTGGGTTGGGTCAGCCGTAGGTCATATGAATCTTTTAGCTGGGTAAGTTTGACCTAAATTTTTTTACTCCATAAGTTTTTTCTCATCTCAGAGTTTGACGGGGTCACTTCCTCTCTCCATCGGAATAGGAATTCGCCCGTCGTTTCTCCGACGAGCTCCTTGGTTATTTGGGCTTCCACCCGCTCGCGTGACCCAGATCATCAGCCCGTCGACCCAACTCCGGCGAACTCCTCCGACGAATCCTCTCTCAAGTGGCTGTATTTTTGTTGTTTATTATGTATATATGTCTGAATGAGCTTGCAATGAGTGATAGATAAGAAGAATATATGAAGATGGAACCCTCTTTGCTCACCCCCGCCGAATAAACAAATACTACATCAGGAATGGAAGGAAGAATCATTTCCTGGGCCGGGTTAAAATCTTTGGGACCCAGTTTGCTAAGAGGGGAGAAGAAGGATTGATTTACTTCTCACTGGAGAAGAAAAGTATATTCAGTTGGATTCGGGGCGAATTGGGTTTCAAGATTTACCATGATGACGAGATGGAGCCTTCCGAAGAGCCACCGCCACCGGCTGCCCCGCCTCAAAATGCGGAGGAAATTAGGAGGAGTCGATGATGGAGGAAAATCCGCTGGTGAGAGTTTTGGAGGTCCCGATGCCTTCGGAGATTGCCATGGAGGTGAAAGATCAGTTCCTGCCAGTTATTTCAATGGATAAGCCTCCGCCTGTAAACGTGGTTCCGTCGCAGGCGCCGGAGAAGTTTAGTTATTCGGAGGTCCACGTTCCGCCGGTGATGGAAATCCCGCCGGAAAGATTTTTATTTTTTTAAAATTTCTTTGATGTGTAAGACATAAAAATAGCTTTTTAAAGTTTTTCGTGGGTTCAAATCACGACTATAAGGATTCATGACCTCTGATATCAACTGGTTATTAATTAGTTGTTTGTAAAATTCAAAGATTAGTTATTAATTCTGTTATACAAATTAGAAATGAAGGTTATTTTTTTACGAAGAAAAAAAGAAATAATATATGTGATTTATTTGAGTATGAAAAAAAAAATTAATTATAATTACGAAGAAAGAAAATAAACAATATATGTGATTTATTTATGAGAGTAAAAGAATAAATATAATTAATAAAGTATTAAAAATTAATTATAATTTTAATCAAATGACTCATTTTCAAGATAAAGCAATATAGAGTCAAATGACTCATTGACCCACATGGGTTGTCTTAAATAACTCATACTGACTCAACTCATGTTGACCCATATACAAATGAGTCAGGTTGGGTCATGACTCATTTAAAACAACTCTAAGTCCATCTAAGTCATTTACGACATATAATTGAGTTGGTTTGGGTTGAGTCATGACACAAAATATACCACTCATCTTTTGACCCAACCCAAAATCCAAATGGGTGAGTCATTTGCCACCCCTAGTTACATATCTCTCATTAATATGTGCAAACTTATGATTAGGCAAATAACCGCATTTGGCATGTCGCTAACGATGAAGTCTTTTCCTATAGTGTTTCATTTTCAATAAACTTCATCTCATTGTAATAAGGTGTCTCTCAATAATGTGTGCAATCTTAAAAAATTATTCTACGGTTCCAATCTGAATGTCAAATGCAAATAGTTTTTTATTTTTTATTTTGAAAAAAAAACTTCACTAATTAATTCACTCACTCGTGGTAAGCATCTCGATGGGTGAGAGAGTTTGCTAAAAGATTTAAAGTTACTTCATATCTATGACGATATTCAAATCATCGACCTATATCTAAGAGTGAATGAGTACTTACCAATTATCACTCCACAACAACCCTTTTGATTAACAAACAAGTTGGCAAGAGAGTTGCAGGAGATCTTACATTCTTACTGAATTGGTTTAAAACGAAGAGAGTTCGTGTCAAAACTTAAATTATGGAAGTGATTAATGATATATTTGAACTTGGAAGAACTTTAAAACTAATGAAAATATATTGTTACTGCAAATAGGATATGTGGATATCCATTATCATATGATACTCGGAGGAATGACAACCAATGGAATAGCTTGTAAAATAGATAATATATATGAAAATGAGGCTAATAACTTGTTTTAGTAAATTGAAATGTAGTGAGCAATATTAAGTAGGATGTACAACTTTTGGAAAGTATGATGCAAGTTTATACATTTGAGAGTTTGAGTTATTACATGGTCGTAAATAAATATGTAAGATCGATTATAAATTTACTTTTACGCAAAAATGTTCTAGTTATAACTGTTATTCTCCAAACGAATGCACAAGAATGTAATTCTTTGACTATTTTAATGACATTCTTATTATCTACTTCGTTTGCAACTTTTATCTCAATTATCATGTACTGAAAAATTCTCAGCACATTTAAACCCTAATTTTTGTTCCTTATATATATATATTTTGTTCCTTATATATTTTTGTTCCTTGTAAAATTACCTTCCAACCTTAAACTACACAATGCCGATCATGTGTTTAAAGTGAGATTTCAAAAGCAATTTGTAAGACTGTCTTACAGGTACTTGAAGTAAATTGTGAGAGAATTCATGTGTAGGTGCTCAAGGTCTTATGTGGCATTTATATATTACACTCATTGGAAATACAAGTTAAAGATTGATAAATGTCATTATTACTATTACTAACACTTTAACCAAATAATGACTGAACTCATTTGGATAAATTATTAGACTCGTGACACTTAATTAAGCAATGTCTAGAGAATGTAATACAAAAGTGTTATGAAAGATTGTTTTTATCTAGCTATGTAGATTTCTTTTTCTTGACAAATGAAGTATTAAGTTGTTGAATTACAAGATAGAACAAATAAAAAAAAGTCCATATCCAAATTGGGAAAAAGTGATGTAAAGGTAAAAAAATTAAAATTACATATTGATGAAACTTAACTAAACAAAACACTAAGTGCTTGTTTGGATGGCTTCTTGTTTTAATTTTTGTACTATTTTTCCTTTTAAACACAAAACTCAATACAAAATAATAATCCGCCATACAACTTTTCAATTTACATTTTAAAATTTAAATTAAACAATATTTTAGTATATATTTTAATATAATGATCATTTATGAAATTAAAATGGTTCAGTGACCAAACTGAATACTTTGCAATAGTTTAATGACTATCGGCGCATCACCGACGGTGGTGGGCATGGGTGAGACGCCAATGGTCACTGAACTACTGCAAGGTATTCAGTTTGGTCACTGAATTATTTTAATTTCATAAATGGTCACTGAACTATCCAAACAATTTTTTAAATTATCCACTTAAACTATATTTTAAATCTCCCCCAAATCTAAATCAAAAACTAAAACAAAACGTTGTTACATGCAATAATCTTTTTCATCTAACCTCTACTTAACGGTTCTTGCATATCTCGGATAAACTATGTATGAATCTATAACACTCTTTTTGACCTCAAAGGTTACTTGGGAGCCGAGACCATACTCATTCATAATTACAACATCATCAACTAGAATACCATGGCTTTACCACCTAGCTGACGGCTCATATGAGAAACGATTAGATCGTCGACTAGTTTGATTGGTATCAATTATCACATAATGTCCGGAATCGAACTCCTTTGGACTATCTATTATCATAATAATTTGATGTTTTGTTGGTTTGAGTCCTGTTTTTACTGGAACAACAATATGAGTAGTTCTGTTTTGTATTTGTACATCTTGGAAGAGTTGATCCGCTTGCAACTAATTTATTGCTATTATGCTGGGCCTGAAAATCCGCAACTTTTTTCTGATTAATCTCAGCATTTTTTTGAATGAAAAGTTCGGTCGTTCGGTCGCTGACACGAATACTGTTTAATAGTTATCGAATTTATGCTAAATGTTATTTTTAACAATATTTATTTATTTTTTGACATATTAAGCACTTGAAATTCGAGTAATTGTCCTGAGACTCCGACTAATTCCTATTATATCAAGTAGTAATACATTTAAAAAGTTTTTTTTAGTAATATATAGTACCTTTTTTTTTTTAACAATTAAGTTAAAGGCAAAATATTAAAACGAGAAATTCTCCGCATGCTACAAAACAGGTCGCACCATTTATTTTGGCTGAACATTCATTCATGTGTTCGAAAGGGTTTTGAGCTTGGTAGCTCGTTTACATTCTGTACAGAGCATTGGAGGGTTAGGGCATCATCATCCTTCCCGACTTCCACCTCCAACTCCACCTTAAGCACCATGATTCGCTTCTTTGTTCATCCGTCATTCTATTTCCAAGGTGTTTTTGCAATGCCGCAAGCTCAGGTACCTTTCTTATTCGAAGAATACATTGATTTTCCTTTGTTTTTTTTCATCGAAAATCTGTTCTAACTTTGTTCTGATTAATTTATTTGCAACTTAATCCGAGCTAGTCTTGTGTTTTGGTAGTTGAATTTTGATTGACCTTGGTTGTGGTTATGCGTTCTCGTTTGTTGTTGTTGTTGCTTTGCGTAAGTGGTTGGTATTCCTCAGGAAACGGTGATTATGTTCCTGGAGCCGGTATGATTGTATATGTTTCTGGAATATGTGGCTGTCTTTGTATGAAAGGGTTTAGTTTGCGCATATACAGGTGTTTTTGCTTTGCTTTCATCTGTTTGCACTGGAATTGGCTGTTGACTTATTTGAATTTGATGATCAGGAACAGGGGCTTTCTTGTTTTGTCAATTCCTGCATGCAGTGTCATGGGTTCTCTTTCTCTGCTAATTTTAGAGTTAATTTACTTAGGTTATTAGACATCTCAGGTTGTCTATCTCATTGCTGGTGATTTTGAATTCTAATAGACCTTGTAGCTTCAGTTATTTTCCTCTTCCGACGAAGATATTAACATGCTGTTGTTTTGTTCGTGAGATGTTTGATTCGTTTTACTTTTGACTTGTGTATCTTGACAAAGATTTCTGACTTCCGTTTTTGTTGTATTGTTTAAAGACATTTGTGTTTGTTGTAAACTTCTAACTTTTTCTTGCATTCTCCTGGAATATTGTACACCAGTTTTGGTGTCTTTGAGCTAGCTCATTGTTGAAATTTGATCTCCACTAAATTTTCGTGTTCAATGCCAGCATATTTTTATTCTTGTTGTTGTTGTGAACTAAATGGAATCCATCTCAAGATGTTAGGAAGATTTATTCTAGGTTCATCGATGTTCTTGTTTTAGTTTCAGTGTAGTATGTTAACTATTGTGTAGTTATCTTTCATTCTCTCGTTTACTGAACATTGACATTCATTATGTATAGGTATTAGGCAGAGAAATCCGTTATTTGCATACCTTACAAAATTATTCTGGGTGAAAATGTAAACCAGATGCAGGGAAACAGAAGCACACTAATGTTATTTGTACTGCCTCAGCATTGGAGGTGAAATTCTTACAACCTTCATGTGGAGGGAGAGGGAGGTGGAAAGTAGGATGATCTATCTGTTTTCCTCCTATCTAATTTTTCATAATGCTCACTCTGTTGGTACTTGGAGTAGGTTTCAGCTGTTTGTGCTGGTACCAAAACTTGCAGTTAAGCCACACTCTGTTGCTTAAAAGGGTAACATTTGGTCTCTTGCCATATCTTTGGGAATAGTGGCAATTTAAAGTTGAGAAAATTCTTACAGTATTAAAACACATGCCACTTAATCTAATGAAATGCAATGCAACTTTCTTGATTGAAATGTATAGCTCCAAGTGTGGCTAAAAGTAAATCAACTTGCATGAGAATGAACGCTTACTTATCACTGATAGCTCATTGCTTAACAGCACAACAATTTTGGCAGTCATCATGGATGGATACTATTCCCATCAGATGGTTTAGGATTTTGGATAGAGTAACTCTTCCATCTTGAATGGATGAAAATGTAAACTTCTGCCAATGCGCTCGTCCCTTGATTTAACCCTCTTAAACCTGTTTCCTTTGTCAAACTCTTAGGTGTTATTTCTGATTTCTTATTGAAAGGGACATCACATCATCACTACCAGGCTGGTTAAAGTTTTAAAATGCTTGGGAGTACTCATTCACTTGGAAGCAAAATGAAAGTTTTCTTATCAAGACAATCTTAACCTTAGTTATTGCCGCTTCTTATCCTCTTGCATTTGAAAGTTGCAGTAATATGTGTGAGATAGGGGTGGTATAAGTTTCATTGTTGCACTGCACTAGAAGATATAAAATTTATTTTAGACAGGTTCTTGAGATTTTTAGGGATGATATTTTTCCAGAATGATCGCCGTGTAAGTACTTCTAGACACTGTGCTCTTCAAAAATAACTTCCACCCCCTTAATGTCAGGAGTGTTCAGTTTAAGAAGGAATTATTTTGGAAAGAGTAACATTTCTGGGTTGCTTTTAAACAGTTGCTAAGCGACAAATCCCTGTCTTCTTACAGATAGATACTCTCGTATTTATCACAATTATAATCTTCAGTTTATCTTTGTCCTTCAAACTGATGATCAAATTGGTATTGTTGATTATCAGTTTGTAGTTTGACCTTTCTTGTTTGCTGAAAGTTAGATGTTTTGATGCTAAACACATAGGTAAGAATTGGAAGGTCTCATTTTGATTTGAAGCCTGGTCAGACCTTTTTCTTTGAACCGTAGAATGGCCCTATTAATTAATCTGCGAAGAAGCATCTTAAGTATGGAACCTTCTGGTATCTTAAGGAATTTTGGCTGGTTGATTCTTCAGTGTATAATGATGGACATTCACTGAAAGACGACACTTCAAAGAAAGTAAAGATGGGGTACATTTGAATACAAGCATGAGATTGGCTTCAAAACTCACAGTATTCTTGGAGTTCATAAATTTTCTGCAGATATTTATTTTTAAGTGACATAACTGCTAGTTGAAGTGAATTACTATATATTTTGTACAGCTTTGGGTTGATACGTGAGCGTTTAGGTTTTCTTCTTTTTAATTGAACTTCAGTACTTGGTAACGACAGAGAAACTAAACTTCGAATTGGAATTTGCAGGCCTGGTTACAACCACGCCGTGGTTTTGCTTTCTGTTCTACTCAGGCAGATATTCTGCTTGGAAATGGTAAGTCAATGGTAAGTTACTTTTTGAATTGATGGAAGCAAGAAATACAATTTTCCTTGGTCGGAAGAACTCTTTCAGCTTATATTATCTCTGAATGTGTGAGAAGATGCGATTTGGATGAATTTTACCACTGTATTTGTGAATATATTCAGATGGATGTGGACACATAATGAGGTAAAAATTATAGAAAGATGGTACTGTTAATCTCGATAGGTGAGGTAATGAGAGAAACAGGCTTACAGCGTGTCAGATATGAAGGCAGGCAAACCTACGGAAATGCGAATGGTTAGTTAAAAAAAAAGGGGAAACAACTGCGTGGGGAAGGATTGGGGGAATGATGGGGAGGGTTGGTTGTGAAGAACTTTAGTACTGTGATGAAAAACGTAGATATTTAAACTTGGAAGAAACGATGTTCTTTGAATTTGATAGGAATGACTACAGTGTTTCTGTGTTTGGTCTGGCATATCAGGATAGTGAGTGAGGCCTAGTTTATGCTGTAAATCCATGATTTAATAGTGTAGTTCCTCATCCTCTCATCTTCGGATTTCCATTGAGTTCTTCAGTTATTGGAAGGATTATCTGGGAGTGCAATGGTGAACATAAATATCATTACTAGTTTAATTGTAGTAGTAGTTGCATAAGGAAATCAGATAGTGCTGATGTTTTCTGCGATTGACTTCTCAATATGCTTCATTTCGTGTTCTCCTTTCCCCGGTCTTTTTCTTGGTTTGTTTGATTCTTGAAATGCTTAAAGTCCAGTAGTAGTCACTGAATTACGTATATTCATTTTTTTCCCATGAAACACATATTTGTCTCTCTCTGACTCTCTTTAGTTTTTTGATTAGATTATTCAACGACTATTCATTTGATCTATCCTAAGTAGTTGCTGAAGTTGTGTTGAGCCCTTGTGCTACTTTCTGGGTGCTGTCATGTGTGGTTGATATTTTTTCTTTTTTTCTTTTGGTTGCTTGCTTATGAAGTGTGTTTGATTAGTGAAACAATTCAATACCTATGAATTGCGTTAAATTACATGATATCTGTATGTGTAGTCATTGTCAGATGCACTAAAAACATGGGAACAATAGATCCATTTTGTTAAGATCTTGTGCTGATGGCTTAATTCTTAAGCCGTGCCTGGAAAGGGGTGATTTATTATTTGTTACTCCGGCCGCCCCCAAAAAAAAAAAAAAAATTAAGGGGAAATTGTTACGTATTTGTTATTCTTTCAATTCCAAAGAATCGGCAGGATTTTCTTTTCTCCGGGACTGAGGATATAATTTGTTCCATTTATTATATCCGGTCTGCTAATTGATTGTGTTAATTTAATTCGTATTTGTTTAATTTAGTTAAACACCGGTTTAACATAAAAATGTCCTGGTTAGGTGGCGAAACTGTTGCCGCCTTTTTCCACAACTTCCTTAAGTAATCCTGATTGCGCGCGCTTTCTTATTTTATTTTATTTCTGTCAATTGTTCAGAAAATAAATAAAAAATTGATCTTTATTTGAAAAGACTAAAATATGCTGTACCCAGATATCCCAAACCGGTCGTGCTGGGGTATTTACGTCATTTAACGTTGTAGATCCCCAATAAAGAAAGGATTCTAAAATATCAGTACTGCCTCCTTGTTGTTTATCCAGAAACTCCAAAGGTTGAAGCTGAAACGTCCACCTATTTCCGGGCCCACAACCCAATTTTTTCCTTGGGCCTCATCACGGCAATCTGAACCGCTCGTTTTTAAATCCAACGGTCGAGAATAATTCGGTCACAGTTAAAGTTTGATTTAATATCATAAACCCTAGGAGCAACCCAGTAAACTTCCTCCGCAGCTATCGTCGCCCCCACCCTGCAAAAACACTCACAAGCGAGACGTGAAATCCATAACTCGAAAAAAATATCCTAATAGAGAAAAAAAATTGAAAATTAAAGGGGAAAAGTTCAGATCTTGAAGATTGAGGAGTTAGGGAAACCTCGGTGAGATGGCGGATTGAAGAGTTTCTCTGTTAGTATGTCTGGTTCTATGTTAAGAGATAGGTAAATTTCTGTGTACCATTAGTTACTTGTTCTTTGGGATGAAAAGTGGGTCTCTTTAATTTTTTTTCTTTTTTTCCCCTTATTTTTTTGGGTCTTTGAGAGATGATTCTTTAAGTTTGTATATAGTTCTCTCCTCTGGGGTGGTGTTGGTTCACTGCCTAGTTCTTGCCGTTGGTGTTGAAAGTAAAAACCTGCAGTGAAATTATTTGTTGTTTGCACTGATTTTGATCTTTCTCCTCAAATTTAGTTTGAGCGGAGTGGGATTCAAGGGGGGCTTACGGCCACTTTCTTGTTTTCTTTATTCTTTTTCTTTGCTCTTGGAGAGGGGGCATGTATTACTGGACGAGTTTTGGTCGGAACTAAGGTGTTGCTTGGTGTACTACCTTTAAGTTGTGAAGTTTGGCCTGTGAATAGAACAAAGTTTGTTTTGTGTTCTTTACTGTGTAAAGATCCGGTCTTTAGGTAGGTGCTGAGTGAGACTGTTTTTGAACTAGTTGGCTTCTCAGTGAAGGCAGCAAATTGGCAAGGGGTTGGCCGGATGTTTGATTGCTCGACTTGGTTTTACTGAAGGTTTGTCCTTGGTAGTTTAGTTATGAATTATCTCTGCTGTAGTGTTACTAACGGAGTTAATTAGCCAAATCATCCTCATCCTGGGCCACATCCTTGCAATTAAAACTCAAAAGTTTCCCCTTGCAGTGACAGACTTGGGCCTGGAGCCTTTTCATTATTGGTCTAGGGAATCTTGATTCCTTTCCTCTGCCCGTGAAGAGTCACAACCCAATGCCTTCTGTGGGAATGAGGAGGAGTACAAGGGTTTTTGGGGCTAGAGTGTTGAGATCAGGGAGGCGATTGTGGTCAGTTAAAAATAACAATGCCGAGTGGATAGAACTTTTGGACAATTCTAGGGATGGTGGTGGTGATGCAACCAAACGCAAGGAACGCGGGCGACAGGGAAACTATGCTGTTCCTGAGCAGAATATAAGGGACATGGATGTTGACAAAAAGGTAGTAGAGCCAATATCTGAGAATGTTGTCCCTGAGGCTGTGGTTGCGAATAATCATGTTGGAAGGAGATGGGGAATTGTTTACACAAGGAAACGCAAGAAAGTGGATTCTGGCGTTGCTGATATCCTACCTAGTGGAGACAAGAAGAGATTTGGCAAGCATTTTTCGAGAAAGAAATTGAAGAAGAAAGTTGAACAGAAAGTACCTTTTAAAGCTTGTCATTCAGATGTTTGTTTGGTGGCATCAGAAGGATCATTTGACAATCCTGTGCCATCACTAATTGTAATTGTTGACATTTCTTTTTGTGACTGGGACTTAGTCTCCTGCCTTCTCAGTTCTGTTTTGAGGTATATTTGGAGAGCCAAAGTTGGGTTCCTACAGCTCTTTCCATTCTTGAACTCAAAGACGATTGGTCTGTCATACTCTTCTCGTGGCATCCGTTTTTTGAAGGTATTTTGCAGATTTCATTTTATTTCAGCTCTTTCTTCTGTTGAGAAAATTGGTTCTTTCTGGAAGGCTTATTTATGTTTTATTCTTTCTATTTGTTTAGGACTCTAAGCTAGTTTGCCGTGGTCGTTGCATAATATGGGGTTCTTGCAGTTCGGCGCCAGTGTTTTCGGTGGATTATTCTGTAATTCCATATTGTTTTATGTTATTGAAATCAAGGATGATGCTTGAATTTGATCGTCTGGCTTGTTCTATTGGACATAATGTGGTGGATGTGGTCGAGGAAGATGAGGATGATGAAGCTACATCGCACATGTGTTCTGGAAGAGAAGTAATTACTGAAACAGCAGTGGACATATTGATGGCAGCAGCACCTACTGATTGTTCTAGGAAGATAGATCTCAACACCTCAACCAGCTCGCAAAAATGGTGTCCAAATGTTATGTCGAAATCGGAAGGGTTGACCAAAACAGGGAGGGCTCTCGTTGATTCGCTCAACCTGGTAAGGGGCCAAACTGAGGTACCTTCCTTTAATGATACTTCTATTTCAGAGCCAAGTATGCAATTAAGAAGTGGTCACTACATTCAGAGTAGGAGGTCTTCTAGATCAAAGAGAGGCAGGCGGCCCACTTCCCTGGCTACCCGAAAAACTAATTCTGTTTCTGTCTCTAGTCTATTAAGCTTTAGGCATAATGGTACCAAAGTCTCTCCCACGAAACATAATCGTCAGCTAAGGAGTTCAGCTCTAAGGAAAAAAGCAGCGGCTCAAATGAATATTGCAGCAAAAACCACACAAGTGAAATCCATATCAGAGGGATTAAAATCAGAAGTTGATCTGACTAGCTGCTCAGCTAATGTACTGGTTATGGATTCAGAGAAGGGTTATAGAGTGGAAGGAGCCATGATTTCACTTGAATTGTCTGCTGAAAAACAATGGAATCTTGTGATAAGGAAAGATGGAACGCATCATTTCAGTCTTGTTGTGCAAAAATTTATGAGGCCATGCAGTTTTAATCGTTTCACCCAATCGGTCATATGGAGTACAGATAATGATTGGAAGCTAGAGTTTACTAATAGGCAAGATTGGTTGGTTTTTAAAGAGTTGTACAAGATCGGTTCATCTCGCAATGCACAGGAAGCTGCTGAGATGGTCATCCCTGTTCCAGGGGTTCACGAAGTACCTGGTTATGTGAACAACATCAGTGTTTTCCTTAGACCCAACTCATACATCAGCATGAAGGATGATGAGTTGAGCAGGGCATTAGCAAGGAGGACTACGAACTATGATATGGATTCTGAGGATGAGGAGTGGCTAAACAAGTTTAACTGTGAATTTAGGGAAGCAAATCCAGATCAGAAACTCCTTTCCTCGGAGGATTTTGAGTTGGCAATTGATGCTTTTGAGAGAGGGTTCTTTTGCAATCCAGATGATTTTGCTGATGAGTGTACAACTCCTCAAATAAATCTTAGTTTGGAAAGGAGAGTTATAGAGGCCGTACATGGATTTTGGATTAAGAAAAGGAAGCAAAAGAAATCAGCTTTGGTTAAAGTTTTTCAGGTAAATTTGCTAGGATTTCATCAATGCATCTATAACCAACTCAATCTAGCAGTTTGTATTGTCTGTGGTGGAGATTTATACTTGTGGCAAATGCTGTGTCCAGATAATAATTTCACCTGAATGTCTATGTGAATTGGAATTTTATGTGGAGCTCTTCTTTCTTTTTGTTCCTCCCTGGTCTGGACCAGTTTTGGAAGCTTGGCACTGTTTTTTCTTCCCCTGAAGTGGACTTGTTCATTTTCTAATACTTCTTTTTCAACCAACTGTTCCCTCTTGTTATAGTGATTCTGTGTATTTGATCTGTTTTGCAACTTGACCCTTAACTGGAAAATCTACCCTTTTTTTCCTCCCCACTATTCTTGCTGTTTTTATTTTTACATTTTTGATATAGTTAATACACAGTGATAGTACTCAGGAGCTACTACTTTAGTCATCCCAAAATGATAGACAACTAACTTCATGTAAATTATCTCGCAGTTGTACCAGCGGAGGAGGACACAACAACTATTACCAAATTCTGTTCTTCGTAAGAAGAGGTCATTTAAACGCCAAGGTAGCTTTTTTGGACGAGGCAAACAGCGACCTTTGCTACAAGGTATGTGTAACTTAACTAATTACGAGCTTTATTATTGTGATGGAATTATTTCTTCAATTTAGCTAAGCTTTATCTAATATGTTCTGGGTTATCATGTTGAAGTGGAAAATTTTTTTTTTTTTGGGGGGGGGGGTGTCAGTACTCAATAAATGGGGCTGAGTTCTTTGATTGAGAATGCGACAAGACATGTCTCGGATGGATTTTGGAAATAAAATAGTCTCACAGCACAGAATGCAATTTGGATCCTTCATAATTAATTGTGTTGATTGTGCAGCAATAGCAGCCGAACAAGGTGTTTGGGAGCAAAGTGCTATTGTCAAGGTAGAAGAAGCTAAAGCTGCAGCAAACAGGTCGGAGGGGTTGGCTGTTCTAAAGCGGCAAAGGGCTCAACAGCTAATGGAAAATGCTGATTTGGCAACATATAAGGCTACCATGGCACTTAAAATTGCAGAATTGGCCCGAGCTGTTCAATCTCCAGACGCTGTTGCTCTCCTTCTCCCGGATCTGTGACCAGTTTTATTGTATGCGGTTATAGTTCTATAGTGGTTTCGTGAGCAGAAGAGAAGTTACTGCCTCCTGGCCCTTCTTGTTTAGAAAGCCTTATTCTTTTTTTCTTTGGTATGTCAAACCATTGGAAAGGGGGAGGCCAGTGTAATTTTGTACAGATTCCCATTGTGATGTACATTTTGTATTATTATCGCCTCATATTTGGACCTATACAACTATAGTTGAGGTTCATCAAAAAATCAGTAAAAAAGAAGAAAAGTTACAGTAAAGCAGCTTTATCATTGCATTGTCGTATTTGTGTGTTTTTTCAAAAAGTTATAAGTTATTTTCTTCGTGTCAAGAAATAATATTACATGTGTTTCAAAAAATGGTCCAATTTTAGAAATTATGAAATTGGTGTAACATAAAATTTATTATTAAAGTGATAAATAGTCATGAAATTTTATTCACTTTTTGATATAATTTTTTTTTAAGAACTTGCTTATATTAAAGTTGCTGGAAATCAGCCAGTTCTGAATAATACAAATAACTTGGTGGAGTTCTGAATAATACAAATAACTTGGTGGATTCAAGGAGTAATTATATCGTACAACACAGTTCACTGGTTTATTATTATTTACACGCGCTCTTATAATTTTAGTTTTCATTTCTCTCTTATCTATCCAATCAGATTCCTTTTATTTATTTAAAATTCATAACTAATCAAATCCAAACAAACTACAATTTAAATTGTATCTAAATTTTATTTAAAATTTATAACTAATCAAATCCAAACAAACTATAATTCAAATTGTATCCAAATTTTATGGTAACGAAAAATACAATTCTAACAAGAAACAAATTCAATTACAGTCATATAATACAAATAAAATTACAAAATAATAATGTTCATAACTTAAAATGTAAATATGCAAAACAAAACATATTAAATTTCATGATAGTCATATTAAAAATTCATGACAATTCTGTGTTGCATATAATAAAAATTCATGACAATATTTATAAGTATCATGAATAATGATGTTAATAATCATGAAATTAATTTACAACAAATATGCACATGTTTATACGTTATAATAAAGTACTATACAACATTCATACCTCGCAAATATAATATTCATGATAAATATGCACAAATTTCATACATTCATAATAAAATAATGTTATTTTTCTCATAAGATGTCCAAACTTATATAACGAAAAAAAAAATCATGAATGCTAAATGCGTTTTTCATGGTATATTAATCTAAATTCATAACTAGTTGCACCTTACAGTAATAATAAAATAATATTCATGATAATATTATACTATATTCATGAAAATTTTAAATAATATTCATAAAAAACATTCACAATTTGTAATATGTTTATGACCATATTATGTTCATGATAAATATAATCAATATTCATACATCGCAAATGGCATATTCATGATGAGTTTGCATCATATTCATACATGCAATAAAAGAAGAACACAAACCATACTTGAGTGTTTAATATGATAAAATGTTCAAATCCATTTAAAAAAAAGTTCATGAGTGAATAATATAGACAAGCGTGTTCATGGTTTTTATTAAAAATTATTCATTAACATATAAGTACATGTTTATCGAAAACTCTATTGTTTTCTACTCCCTCCGTTCCAAAATAAGTGTCGTTTTAGCAAAATGGAAAAATTCCAAAATAAGTGTCGTTCTCACATTTCAATGCACTTTTTGTCCAATATTTCTAAAATTACCCCCAAAAGAATTAATACTATTGGTAGCCATTTTCTTAATGGGGTTAGTTGAGGGTGTTCAAGTAATTTTATTACCATATTTAAGAGTTTCTTAAACTATGTGCAAAGTGTAGGACGACACTTATTTTGGAATGGAGGGAGTAACTATTTAAATGTAAACTCAACATTACCAGAATCATGTGGAGAAAGTTCATCTTCATGAACGGATATTAAGTGAAGTTGTTGGGGACAATACATCATCTTCAATGCGTATCAATTGAAGTTGTGTCAGATTATCGTCGTTAGTTTCAGCCGTGAAAATTGCAATCTTGGGTGAATCCATTGTTAGCGTTATCGTTTGAGTGCTCGTCACTACCACCTCCTTAATAGACTTCTAAAGTATCACCTTTCATCATAAACGACATTAAAGGGATTTGATTTAAATCAAAATTCAGTCTTGTAATTTTTAATATTTTTTTAAAGATGAATGAAAGATAGTTTGCATCTACTTGTCAATTTTTGCTTTATTTTATAGATGAAAAGTTAAGTGAACCGCCAAATAATGTCGATAAGATACTAGATTTTCAGTTTTATTTTTTAGATACGATTGGCTACATGATAAAGTGAATAATAAGGAGAAAAAAACATCAATAATATTGATGCGCGTGGTTGTTATAATAAAAATTAATTAAAATTTAACTCATTTTTTAAAGTGTGTAATACAATTCTTAAAACAAGTCCACAATCTATTGTGAACATGGTTTACCATATAAATTGCCGGATTCAAGTTATATCATTTGTTACATGCGATTTGGCATAAGCAGCTAAAACATGAGCAACTTCATTTTCTTGTCGCGGAATCCAGTATATGGACATGAAAGAGAGATCTAATAATAACTGCTTAATCTCTAACAATACTGGTAAACAAATGGACGAACAATCAGCATCACCTATGGCTGTTATGACAGCTACAGAAGAGTCACCCATAATAGTAGTATTGTTAATATTAAGATCTTTCATCAGTAAAATAGCATATTTCAAATCCATCATTTCCACAAATTCTGAAGAACGAGTCCCATTCATACAACGTCCCTTGCTAGCCACAAAATTACCATGTTGATCACGGATATAAATGCCTGTAGCAGCATAGTTCCTAACTTTCAAAACAGCTTCATCAAAAAATATACAAGTTTGCAAATTCTCCGGAGGAAACAAGTATTTTGAACCCAATGCAGGTGACCAACGTTAGGGTGTCCATTTGCAGACTTAAAATCATTGAGCATAGTGGTAACATTTGTCGCCGAACTTCTTGGACAAGCAATGGTATGGTTGAATAAGCTGTTATTACGGACATACCGCAACAGATTGCATAAAACGCCAAAAAATTCAGCAAACGTTTTCTCACGATGGAGGATGATTTCTCGTACACATAAATCCTATCGTGATTGCTGATATTCGAGAATTTTATCTAGTATTCCAACAAACATGAACATTTGTGTTGCAAAGGGCAGTAAACAAAGGTATGCAAAGTTGTTGTATTTTATGCAGCACATAGAGAACAAGATGAATCTAGGATACAACCGTATTTTTTCAAATTCTCCAATGAAGGAAGTGAATCTGTTGAGCGTCGCCAAGAGAAAATGATTGATTCTGTTGGGAATTTGCAGTTTCCATAACTTAGTCCAAAATGTAGTATCATTCACTGACAGAACTATAAAAGGATGATTATCAACCGGAGGTGATGGAATTTTTGGTAAAGCATTATATGCTGCGTTAACGCTGAATCTTCCATTAGGTAAATGATGCCACATCCATTTATCCCTTGATGACGGACTTCCAGGTAACATTGAGAGAATACTGTCAGCTTCTGATAGTTAGAAAACGCTGCGAACTAAACTCACCTTCCAGCTTCCTGTATCACGATCAATTATCCCAGAATAAAGTTATTTAATTTTTATATTTTAATTTTTAAAATTGGACTATTTTTCTGGAACGTTATAGTATATTTTATTATAATAAATATTATAATAAAGTGAATTATTGTTATTATTATTTTTATTTTCGACATAGAGTGAATTTGATTAAAAATGGTAAAACTCCGAGCTTAAATAAATTAAATTAATAATTAGTCATTTTATGCATGACATGACAGAAAACTCCCTGAGATGTAACCCAAAGCACCTTCCTTCTACCAGAATATCCGTTTTGGGCGTTGGGCCATGGATTGAAATGATCCATAAGTTGAAAGAGGGGCAATTATTTTGGGCTTCCTTGATGAAGCTTAGTTAATCATTACACAGCATTTATAAGTGACTAAAGGATATTGTGATTTGGTAAGGAAAAAGCACACTAACACGAATTTTGATTTCGTATTGAATCCAAAGTTCCAAACCCTTTCAAATTTTCATGTCACTAACACTAACACCATTTCATGTCACACTCAGAGCTAAGATTTGGACGTCCGAGTCTGTATGGATTTCGCAAGCTCGCGGGTCCTTTGCGGGTCAATTTTCGGGTTATAATGAAACATGTCAACTTAATTGTTTCTTTGCAGTTTTTTTTTTTTTTTGGGAACTCTTTGCTTGTTTTTCTCGCAAAACTATCTGAATTTAACCGGAGAGTGTGTGTAGAACAATGAAAAAAAAAATTATTTCTGAATTCATTGATGGCGAATTTGCAGCGGGCGAAGAAATTCCGTCGGTAGTGGTGAACTTTTTTTCAAAAAATTTTCTCGCAACTTCTTGACAGATCTGGTAAAAAAGGTGATTTGAATTGGTTTGAAGTTTCACGGAGAACACAAATAAGTTGACATGAGTGGGAATAATTTGGGTCAAGACCATAGTTATCAAATCGTGATACGTATTGTGTATCGGAAACCTAAATTTATGATACGCGTATCGTATCGTGTATCGTATCGTAAGATACATTTTAATATAATAATATGTATAAAATAAATAATAAATATCATAAAATCCATATGTTATTGATATATTTATACTTTTTTATTTTTCAGCTATAAACAAATAAATTGATTAAGTTGAATTCAAGATTATTTGAAAGTTACACAAATTACTCATTCATTACATGAATAATGGTCGTACAACCTATGTAATAAATATCGTTTTTCATGATAATTGTTATTATAGCCATAAATTTAATAGTGAGAAAAATTAATATAAACATGTATTGCATTTATTCAACATGCTATTAGTTATAGTACTTCATTTGGAAAATGATATTACGAATAAAATAATATTTTTAAATCTATTATTTTTTAGACTATGATAATTTATTAAGCGGTTCTGTCTTCAATTGAGAAAGATTATGTTCGTGAAAGTAATAAATCAATAATATCTATTTAAAACAAATTGTAAATGAAATTCGCTCTTAATTTAAAATTTAAACGGTTATTATAAAACAAAAGTTTAAATTTTTTTAATAATATATATATTTTTTTGCCTTTGTTTTTGTATTGTACGATGCGCAATCGTATCGTGTATCGTATGTATCGTACGATACGTATCAACAATTGACCGATACACAGGCGATTACGATACATAACATGATACGTATTGAAATTCTTAATTTTGATACGTATTGTGCGATACATATCGCGTATCGTACGATACTTACTACTATGGTCAAGACCAACAAGACCAAGGCCTAACAAGGATACTTGACTTGGTTTTGCAGAAGGGATACGCACTACTATTGTCTATTGATATATGATCTGGAGTTGGAAAATCAAAGGGCATGTCAAACCAAATTGTTTTTCTGTATCATAACCATAAATGGCGAACCAATGATTCTTTGTCTTTGATAACCTGATCAGGTAGATATGGTTGGTGAAATAATCTCGTATTCAGAGAGTCTTAGCTCTTTTGAAATAACCTTTTTAATAAGTACTTCTTTCGTCCCAAAATTATTGTTCACTTTGTCAAAAAAAATTTATCCCAAAATTATTGTCCAATTTAACTTTTTTTATGAGCTAATTTACACATATACCCCTTCGTAAAAAAACAACCATTTAATGTAACATTTTTCTCTGAAATATTTCCGATAATAAACATGAAAAGTGAAAACCCCTCACATATCTCGACTTAAATCTCCCTTTATGCTGTAGTGGAGTTCTGGGCTGGAGGTGGCCTGTGTTGATTTTATATGCTTTCACTTGAGCGTTGACTCGTGGGCTTATTTTGAACAGATCAAACGGTATAACTGGTTTTTTCCCATGATCCAAGTCCATTGGGCAAAAAGTTCAAAGACCCATTTGACTTGAGGGATGGTGTTAATGTATATAATTTGTCCTAATTGCCACTATGAAGAGAAGTGACTCTGTATATAAGTGTCAAAAGTCACCTTACTCATCGCCAATTGGTTTTGAGATGGGAGCCCAAACTACTTATATACTTTGACAGAGAAGTGACTCGCCACCGTGAAGAGAAGTGACTCTGTATATAAGTGCCAAAGGTCACCTTACTCATTGCCAATTAGTTTTGAGATGGGAGCCCAAACTACTTATGTACTTTGACAGTTTCAAAAGGATTTGGGAAATCCATCTTTGTGGTTTTCATTATCTGTAACATGCCAAGAATCCAATTCTACGGTGTAGATACTAGTGGAGCAATGATCTCCTTGATCGATCCTCAACCTAGAGTAAAATCTTTCGAGTTTCGAATAACTTTTTTGCGTCAATTGATAAAATTTACTTGGGATTATTTTTTTCCCCATGATTTTGAGACGCACTTGAATCTTCTTGATAGTGAATTTGGCGGCAACCTAAAAAGGACTTCCACCAGTAAATCTTCGGGAATAAGGCTGGTTGACATGTTCAACAGCGAAGCATATTATAGGGTTTGACATAGAGAGAATATTAAGAGTAGGGTTTTCTCCCGATTTCAACGATGATCAATGTGAAAATCGTTCCAGCTATTAGGATTGCCAATATTTATACTAAGCATCTATAGATTAATTAAACTGTGTACACAATTACACATGCACATCTTAATTTGTTTGAGATCGAATCACTAAAATGATCAAATTGTATATGGATGCTTGGTAAAGATCAAAACTAAAAATGCAGAGCAAATGCAAATTCTACTCTGGCCATTAGCAAAAGTTTTACTACTCTGGCCTTCGTCAACCACTGTAATGAAGGAATAGAAACAGTAAATATCAGAACATAGTATCAATGAAAATCAATTTGGCAAAGCTAGAGTCACCTTATGCTACTTCTATATCTATAATTCCTCAACAGAAAAATAGAATCTTATAAAAAATAAAAAAAATCAAGTGTTAAGTTATGGATCAAACAGCTTATTTTCTTAACTTGTTTCTAAATTGGGTTGGACCAACAAGACCAAGGCTCAACAAGTGTACTTGAGTCGCCGCTGCTACTAAGCATCAAAGGATATGCACTACTCTTAATGTATGTTGTAGTGGACTTGAAGGAAGCGGCTTTTTGAAGCGTTTGGTTTTTAGTATCATAAGCATAAACGTATTCCATATCGTGAAAGAAGATTTGGTTAATTTGAATGTGTGAATATGATATTGGCTGGAGAAAGGGATTGATACCATATGGTGAGCACATAGGAAACCCTTTCACTACGACCTTAGTCCAAGAATCCTGCACGCCGTAATCCTTCATTATCCACAGATGCAACAAACTTGTAGATTTGTGTGCATACATCACACATAAACAGTTCTCCACGACCCCAAGAACACGCGTCTTTTTGAATGATTCTAATTCCTCGCTAACCTCTTTAGGCTGTGGAATAGTTTCATATGACTCCGTTTTCAGGCCCAGAGCCAAGATATTACCATCAACAGTCATCCAATGTAGAGCATGGTTAACTAGTTTGCCGTCCTTATAAATGAGACGGCCCGAAAACTTTGGAAGGCGCCTCCAAGGATTCGATTTTAGGCTATATATTTGAACTTCGTGAGACAATATAAGATGTACTGTAACTCTAACCAAACAAGCGACTTTCACAACCTTGTAGTCATCGTTGATATCATCGTACCCGAAACCATACACATAACTGACCCCATAGTTCCCTTGATCTAGTTCCGGAAAGGATGGATCAATGGCATCCGGTAACACCCAGTACTTGCGAGAAATCAGATTCGACAACACAATTTGATTTTCTGAATAGCACAAACATAGAAAGTTATTGCAACAACCACTGATTCTTTTAACTCGAGTTTTGAAAGGGTGGGGAAGTTTCAGCTTAGCGGTTCTCAACTTGTTGCCTGGCAGTGAATCCAATTCTACGGTGTAGAAACTCGAATACTCTCTCTTGTCAACCAAAAGTAGAATCTTGGAATTCTCATGATGTGATGAGTTTTTGTGTCGATTGATGAAATATTTGCAGCTGATTAGATCTTTCCATGATTTCGAAACACAATTAAATCTTGACAACAATCTGCGCGGCAACCTGACAAGCACTTCCGCTAGTAAATCTTCAGGAAGTTGGCTGATTGACATGGCTAATTCAGTGTTAAAAAGTTTGATGTCGGAAAGAGAGAATATTGGGATTGACTAGGGTTTTTTCCTTTAGGACAATGAGTACGGAGAATTACTAAAGGAAGAGGATTCTCTTTTGCCTTAAGAGCAAAGTGTTGATATAATTGAAAGTGTTGAAACCCCTTAGGGTGTTGTATTGATACATTAAGTATATATATATATATATATATATATATATATATATATATATATATATAGTACAATCACAGATTCATAATTACAATTATGACCTTATATCCATATACACTAACATCCTCCGCAATTTGAACGGGAGGTGCACGAACGAACGTTCAGATTGTCTCAAAAATCTATAAAAAGAACATGAACCAAGCTCTTCATCATAATATCAGTAAACTGATGAGAAGAAGGAACATAAAGAACACGAATGGACCCTTAAGCAACCTTCTCACGAACAAAATAGATATCAATCTCAACATGTTTGGTACGCTGATTCTGAACAGGATTAGTAGACAAGAAAATAGCGCTAACATTATCACAAAATACAAGGTTGGCAGTAGGCAACCGAATATACAGCTCCCACAATAAGGAATGACTCCAACATACTTCAGAAACAGTATTAGCAACCGCTCGATATTCAGTCTTAGCACTCGAACAGAAAACAATTGGTTGCCGTTTAGAGGACCAAGAAATGAGATTGGGACCTAAGAAGACACAATAGCTAGAAGTAGATCGACGAGTATCACGACAGCTAGCCCAGTCAGCATCAGACTATGCCACTAACTTATCAAAAGGGGCAGAGTGTATATGAAGACCATGAGAAAGAGTGTCCTTCAGATAGCGCAGAATGCGCTTGACTGCTTTGTAGCGAGACTCCCGAGGCTGATGCATAAATAAACAAATCTGCTGCACTGCATAGGCTATATTAGGTCGAGTGAAGGTAACATATTGAAAGGCTCCCACAATACTGCGATACTCATATGGATCAGCAAACAACTCACCCATCAAATTGAGATAATTTAGCTTTAGTATCAACAGAAGTGATAGCAGGATTAGTAGAAGTATGATGGCACCGATCAAGAAGATTGGCTATGTATTTCGACTATGACAGAAAGAGACTATCAGAAGTACGTGAGACAGAAATGCCAAGATAATAATGCAAATCACCCAAATCTGTCATAGCAAACTCTTTTCTCAACTGAGCAATAATAGAAGACATGAGCGAGGTAGAAGAAGCAGTGAGAAGAATATTGTCAATATAAAACAAAAGAACAGCCATATCCCCACCATGAGGGTAAACAAACATAGAGGAATCAGACTTGCAAGATCAAAAACCACGAGTAGTGATGAAGGAAGTAAACCGCTGAAACCAAGACCGAGGGGATTGCTTAAGGCCATAGAGAGCATGATTGAGCTTGCAAACATAGTCAGGATGCTGATGATGGACAAACCCTAGAGGTTGTTTCATATAAACAGATTCGTACAAGAGACCATTAAGAAAAGTATTCTTCACATCTAGTTGATGAATAGGCAGTTGCGAGATAGAGCCAAAGACAAAACTATGTGAATGGTAGCCGAACGAGCAACTGGACTATAAGTATCATCAACATCAACACCTGGTCGCTGTGAGTATCCCTGAGCTACAAGTCTTGCTTTGTAGCGATCCAAAGAACCATCTGCCTTTTCTTTGATACGGAACACCCATTTGGAGCCAACTACATTGACCCCAGGAGGTTTGGGAACAAGAGTCCAGGTGTTATTACGAGACAAGGCAGCGATTTCATCATTCATTGCTTGTTGCCACTCATCATGTTTCACAGCTTCACGGAATGTAGTAGGTGCCTGCAAAGGAGGGTTAGTAATTGAACTACCTAGATTAAAAATCACCTTGGGCTTCCGAGTACCGCCTTGAGTGCGAGTGACCATAGGGTGAGAAATATGGGAAGATGAAGTATGAGGAAGAGTGGACAGACCCAAATAGGGGGTGAGAGACATCGAGAAGTAGATGGAGGAGGAGAAATAGTAACTGGTGGATTGAGAGTAGTTTGAGGAGGTACAGATGGAGCATAAAAACTGGAAGAAGAAGGAAAAGACGTTGGAAGTAGAGCAGAAGAAACCAGAGACCCGGTGGACGAAAACAAGAGATAGATTAGGACGATAGGGATACATGGGAAGAAACAGAAGCAAAAGGAAATATGTTCTCATCAAATACAACATGACGAGATGTTATGACTTTATTAGTTGTAAGATCAAGACATCGGTACCCTTTGTGATGTTTCGGATACCGAAGAAAAACGCATAAGCTGGATAGAGGTCTTAACTTGTGTTTAACGGTATGAGAAAGGTTAGGATAACATGCACAACCGAAAGTGTGTAAATGATCATATGACGGACATGTATGGTAAAGGACTTCATAAGGAGATCTATGGGATAAGAGCGGTCTAGGAAGTCGGTTAAGAAGATAAGTGAAGTATTGAGATGTAGAAGTATCAAAGGGTAAACACACATGATTCCCGAGTTGACAAGCATGACAAAACCCTAAATGGGAACTAGAATGGGGACTAGAAATAAGAGATCTAGTTATTAATTTATTTAGGACACGAGAGCCAAGATGACCTAAATGACGATACCAAATGAGAAGACTTGTGTGAAGAGCTATTAGAGCTGGCACCGAAGATGGTAGAGAACAAGGACCAAAGAGACAAAAAGGGCTTGGACTATTACACCGAAGAAGTTGGATCTTTCTCTTGAAACCCCTTAGGGTGTTGTATTGATACATTAAGTATATATATAGTACAATCACACATACATAATTACAATTATGACCTTATATCTATATACATTAACAATAATCAGAATAGTAAACTGCATCTTATTCAACGTACTTACGTTAATTACCTATTCTTCCTCTACAAATTCATATTTTGCACACGGCACCAACTCGGATGATGTTTTCCTCCTTTAACAAATAATTAAGTGTCCAAAAACTGTGAAAATTGATTACTAAGTACATTCTTTTTTTCCCCCCTCACTCTATCAAGTTCGGTCCGTGTTGAGCATACAATGATTTACTAGTGTCACAGCCCGGCCGTTTTAAAGGTGTCCATCTAGAGAAAAAAATCCCCGCAATTCTCAAAAATACCCCCAATCTTACAAAGGAGACCTCATTCATCATTTTTGCCCAAAATCAAACGCTGCCAATTATTATTTCTCCATCCTAAAAGAATTTTCCCAACTATCATTCATCAATATAGTGTTTGTCCTCTCCATCACATGAGCAACCAACAGTATAATTATTCATATTCCCCATCTTCTCAGTCCCAAGATCTAACCTTCAATTTCGAAGATTCAATCTTTGGCCTTCATCTTCTTCCATAAAAATTGAAGGATAGCCAATTTTGTTTGATTCAAAGATAACTTTGCCACTAAGAAAAAATAAAAGACACCAAGAAAATGAAGGGATTTTTTGGATTTAGGAGGAGAGAAAAACAACAAAGCAGAGGAATTCTGGTTTTCTTGTTGTTCTTATGCGGAACCTTTGTGCAGCTCTACCATATTAAGGAATGAGAGACCTTAAAACAAATTATTGATGTTTCAACGACGCTTAACTCGTCCCACACAGTGTATACAATTTACACTTGTATTGGTTTTCTATGGTGTCTTGTATTAAGATAAACAGTAGTTGTGATCTTTAAAATTGCTAGGAGTTTCTATGAGTGAGGGTTGTATGGTTATTAAAAGTTTATACAGAGTCATCTTACACTCAGCAGGAGGAAAAAAAAATATAGTAGGAAATTTTGTATGTTGGGGTGTGGAATCAACGAAGAAGAGAGGGGGACGGAAATTTTTTTTTTTTTTTTACCTTATAAGGGTAATTTAGGAGAGTATGCCATTTTTTGCTCTGGAGGGTAATTATTAACTTGGTAATATCATTATATTTTAAGGATCATCAGATATTTTTTTTAAAAAGAAAATGATAAATTGTGATAACGATGATCATCCTTAATTATTGTCGTTGATTAGAGTAATTTTTGAACGGTTATTGCCATTGGTTTACTATGACTGAATTTTTAGAGTTGTTGTTTTTCGTATTTGAAAAATATTTTTTATTTGGATTGACATGTTGATTTAATTAGCTGATGCATAAGGAAACATTTTAGCGAGAAAATATTTGAGTAGAAACTGCCATGTGTACTGATGATAACTGCTTTAGATAGGTAAAAGGTAGACTATATTATCACAAAATAATTGTGAAAATGACAAAAAAACAATGTATTTTAATCTACATCAACTCTCTCATAAACATTGCTAAATAAAAACCAAAATCGACAAAATCAATTTCAATAAACGTTACGTGAACTTAATATTGATACCAATAAATAAAAATTATTAATAAAAACTTTTTTTCAATAGATTTTATGAGTGCGTTGTGGAAGTTAGCCACCGAAACAAAATGTAGTGTTTGCTATCAAATTTTATACATGTCGACTTTCATAATTTTCATAGTTTCGTCCAAAAATTTACTATGCTATCATTGAAAAATTGTGAAAATGAGACCACGAAATATATTTTAGTCTTTGTCGACTTGAGCATCGGGTTAACTAAAAACAACAACAAAGTCAAAGATATTATTTGACCAACAAATTAAAAGTATTAATATAATTAATCAAAAGTGGAGAGATATAGATGAAATTGGAAAAAGATTTATAGATGATATTTTAGGAATAGAGAACGATAAATAAATTGACAGAATGTTTACACCTTATAATAAGTAATTTTACAAAATTTAACATAAATTGAGATGGATTTGGAGATGCTCATCTCAGACAATGAATTAAATTAATAAAAATTTATGTTAAAATTTTTCTATATCCAAAAAAAAAATTTCCAAAAAATTTTATGAGAACTTGCACGTAAAAGGGGGGAAAAAAAAAGAAGAAGAAATTTACGGGCTCTTTTTTGTTCCATTCCATCATTCGTTTTTCAGGGCTGAAGAATAAAAAGCATAGGCTTTTCTCGTCTAAGTATTAAAATCGCAAAACCATCGTTTCTCATTCCTCTAGATTCATAACATCTATACATTCAGTTAGATTTGGCAAAACGTAATCGATAACCGCTAGGAGACAGTTTGGAAGAGGTGTACATTGTTAGAAAGAGTGAAGGAGTGATTCCTTCAAATTAATTCTACAAAAACAATCATACAGTACAAGCTAACATGATGTTGATTTACTCATTGATAAGAGATAAATAATGAGCTTCATTTTTTCCTCAAGGATCAATTAATTATGAGAAACTTCAGGCAAGTTTTCTACTATGAATCGCCAATGTTACAACCTAGTACAAGATCGCAATCTAACAAAACGTTATACAGCCCATTTTGCCTGTTCGTAAACTAAAATGAGATTGCATTGAAAACTAGATAGGAAAAAAAAAAAAAAGAGGATTGTAGAGCAACAAAGCAACTTAACACACAATTTTATAATTGATGAATCAACATTACAAATGATGGATTAACTAGGATAGTATGGTTGGATCCAAGTCGCGGTGGACATATTCTCTAACATGTAGGGTTCGTTAGCAGCAAACCTGCCATCATATGAGCGATATTTCTTTGTAGATAAAGAATAAAAGACACCACTTGTGCCATAAAATTTCGGAAAATAGATCTTGTTGCCCATCGCGGATCGGGTAGCTTTTGCCCCAAAGGATGCAGTTTCGCTTAGAAATAGCATCCTATCTCTTAGATTTTCCACTGGTATCCACTCAAATTCAAAAGGGTCTAACTTGTAAACCGAGACTTCTGTATTATCACAGCTAACAACCACAGCGAAAATGTCTCCATCTTCTCCGGCCGCTAAAAAGGTCTGATTCACTGCCCTTAATTTCAAACCTTTGAATCCGATTCGCGGCACAATATTCCATGTTACATCCCCTCCATGAGGATCTTCAAATTTACCTAGACGTCCCTTCACATCCAAGCAATGGTATTGATACTTGTGGTAAACAAGCATAGCATTGGAAACCCGGAAATTATACTCGTTTGGGAAAACGCCAAATTTCCAATGCTGCTGTCGTCCTCCACTTTCAATGCTACCAACAATGAGTTTGTCTTCATTCTTATCACTATGAAAAATCCCAAAGACGGACCAGTTGATGCTTGTCGGTGGGTGCGGAAAACTTAACGCTATGATGTCGCAATTAGGCCTGTCCGAGATTTCTATCACTTTATTCATCTTCGTACTCAAAGGGTTGAAAAAGAATATCTTTTTCGGGTTGGACATCAACAACCATCCGTAGTTGAGCAATGTATTTCTGCATCCTTAATTAATTCTGGTAGTTCTTCATTATTAATGTTATAGATAGAGTTGTTGGCGGGATTGAACCCTTGAGAACTACGAATGCGATTATGCAAAAATAAACATGGAGTAGTGAAGAAGAATCTATGTCTAGATGATGTTGTTTCGAGGGTTAAAATAGGGTTTTGGATCGATTTTGTGGATTGGCATATAGCATTGAAGGCTACTTGATCTTCAACAAACAGATAGGAACGAATCAAATTCAGAATCTCCGTAGGTAAAACAGACAATCTATCATCTTCCTTCTTTTGGTCAGAATTTTTTCAATATTTCCAAAATTCGTTGCTATACAAGAGACATAGTAGAGTTGCGGGGCAAGTGTTTGTTGGCTAGTGCTTATGGATGGTTGGTTTTGGTGGACTTCATCAAGGATAACTTGTACCTTTTCAATCCAGTTTCGTATGCAAGAATTCAACTCCCAAACCTCAATGCGGTAGACTCTAAAAAAGGTTCAGACGTTCCTCGTGATGATGGTATCACCCAAAGGGACAAATGCATAGTTTCAAAACCCCCGGGAGATGATAATTGTCATGTTATTTTCATATCCGATCGCGGTTTCTTACGAGTTTGCAAATTAGGAGATAACAGATTTGTGAATCAGAGTTCATGCGTGGGACATGATCAGCATTTAGTGGCAGCTGCGACTGCGAATGGAGAGGTCATTGGTTTACTAAAACCAAGTAACCTAGCCGTCGTAATTCATATTATAAATTCAACCCGGCAAGTCAAGCCATTATTATGGAAGAATGATGGAAATCCTGTTGGGTTCCCACCGAAATCTCTGTTCTTACTTCACATTCTCAAGATTATTTGCTGGAAGCAGCTGCTGGTACACTTGTGTATGTTTGCAGAATTAACTCGAAATTCTTTACCAAGAATGCCTCACGATTTCAGATCATTGAGATTGATTTGCTCAAGCGGACTTGTAAAGAGCTATTCACTTTGAATGGGCGTACGATATTTCTTTGCAATGGAACATCTTACATGACTGCCCAATCTACAAAATCAAGGATACAACCAAATTGCATATATTTTGTTGAGCCAGGCGACCAACATATTCACAAGTACAACGTAGAGAAAAGTTCCATCACAACTTTTCCACCACCTTCATGGGTTGAAAAGCATAAATTTTTGGGGCATTGTTGGTATATGAGGAATCGATAATTGCGGACCATAATTGTTGTGGTCGTACTGGATGTATAATCAAAACTTTATATTTCATCGCTGTTTCTGAATTTCGAAAATTCGATTTTTGTATAAACCGTCTTTACTGATTTAGATTATGAAAAATAAATATAAAAAAAAATGTAAATTATTGTAATCTCGGAATCAATCAATCGTTTCAGAAAATCAATTAAAATTAATCTCTCCGTATCAGACGTGAAGTAATCTCTATTTTCTGTTCCTGCTGTTTGAATCGATTAGTTAAATTCATAGCATAATGAGTTTTTTAAGATCTAGTTTCGCTTCTATCATCTCGAATTTGTGTGTTTTTAGATTTTTCAGCAATCGATTACAAGCTCATATCTCTGTCTGGATCATCAATTAAAATCAATGCTTGCAGTCCTTACTTTGTGTCATTTGAGGTAGACTCAGGGTTCTTTGGTTACTGAATGTTCCAGTCTGTGAAAGGATAGCCGGAGAAGGTCAATCCGACGATGCTTCCTGAATCCAGTAAAACAAATCCATTGCTTCAAAGTTAAAACTTATAAAGTGAGTGTAGCACCTAGATCAAAATTGAATCCCAAAGATGATGCTCTCCAAATCCTTCTACACCATTTACAATCTAGGAATAGATGTGTTGATTACAATTGCCACGCAGTGTTTGAGTTGAAGCCCTCTTTTCAGCTGTGTACACTTTGTTGGTAACGCGTCTCATACAGCAGCAGATAAGGACTTGGTGCTTAGGAGGGACTTCTAATTTCCATATGGTCTTTCCCCACCCTTATTTCTGTAGAAGATTGTGGGTGTCTTGGTGATTGCCATTCAGCAGATCTGTAATACCATGTTTTAGCTAAATATTTGACATTTATAGAATGATGATTCCTTTCCAATTTATCTGGCTAATTCTCATCTCAGTGGCTTAATCTGCCTGCTGTTTATTGTCCTGGAACGGTAATTCACAGTGCTCAGGCTTCATGATATGATTCGCAATCTGCCAAATCCTCCACTTGGGGAATCCTCTGGGCCTCAATTCAAGCTGTATGGTTCAGGTTTTCATATCTCCAAAATTCTCCAAAGCTGTGAATAAGTAAGTCCTCATGATAGCCTTCCGGAAAACCCAAGCCTCCACTTTTGTTAGTGTCAAATGACCAATAGGTCCCATCACTCGCCTTGATTTTTTCATACTCACTTCGCAAAGCATCTCACTTCCTTCCATGTCAGTTAAGACTCCGATCAACACCAACAGGAGCTTCCCTTTACAAATAAATACTTGTGGAATGATGATTGTGAGTTTTGCCACTCCCCTTCAACAGCCTTGATTTCGTTCACCATTGATAAAAAACACTCTCTAGAAGCTCAATCTGTAGCTACCTGACAACAGGTGCGCCGACTTTGTTTCTCCCTACCCAGACTGTGACAGTTCCTTCCAAGGTCTAATTAGTTTTGCTTCTAGGATGCCGGAGACCTCTAAAAGTTCAAATGGCGTAGTTCCCTCAATTAGGACATGAACCCTTACAAGCCTGATTACATTTACGAACTCTCAAATCTCACAAAATCTTGAACAAAGAGGAAAATAAATCAGATGGCTGTTTTCACCAATTCCACTGCACACTGTTTCATCAGTGCAAGTGCAGACAGAACTCCTGCACCCACTTACTAGTTACTACAGAAGAAAATTTAAAATGAAAGAATTAAAAACTTTATAAATCATTCATAACATGCTGCTAGCAACATTTGAGCTATTCCACTGAAAGAAAGACACCATCTGTATCGGCACAAATTGAAACCATGCAGTTCGAGCTAAGAGAAAAGCTCAGCAGCATTAGAAGTGTGATACTCTAACCAGAAAATTACTGCTTACCACAAGAATAGAGACTGCCATTGAACATACAAAGGTTTTCATCAACAAGAGATAAATCAACCTTGAACAAGAATGAAAAAACAGCCAGTTGGAGCATCAAATTATGAAATTTCTCGAATCTAACTCTACTCCCTAAAACCTCAATAAAATCTAAAGTGGTACAAACTTGAAATACACACCCATTACTTTTACACAATAAATATGCTTTACTGTATAAAAAAGAAAATTATATATGGAATTTCTGAAAGCAGCCAAATACAAAAGGAGATGCAAAAAGAACGGCTCAACAATGTAATTCATCTACCAGTAATATCATCTTCATATTTTGAATTTATAATCCTGACATTTTTGAGGAAACAGCATAGAAGATTATCAACATCCTCAAAAAATCCCAAGATTCCTTTGAATCCAAAATATGCAAAATGAGCATGAAGGACTAGTCCACTTGCAGATACAGTAAATTCTCAAATGAAACAGCTAGAAAGATTCAATCTTGGGGCGTCATGGAATGAATATCCCGACCGAACGCTCCAAAACAGGGTAGATCGATGATAAAATTATTACTCCAGTTTGAGATTTCACTTTTAGTACAATTTAAACTAGAAATGAAAATCCAAACTGAACAATAATTATAGGACGGAGGGAGTTCATTTTTATTACTATAAAAAAGTCTCAACAAATATTATTTATTCGGGCGAAGCAAAAAGATTGGATCTTTCATTACAGAATATATGGTTACTATCTGTAGTACACATTTGTCCTCTTTCATCCTAGCACAATATGATTCATACCATGTGAAAGCTCAATTTTCGTAGTTCCATCTAATGGAATGAGTTGTTCTCCTGTTGCTATAAATTTATACTAATCTGAAATCATCCTATTTTATTGTGTTAGTCATACATAGCCAACAAAGCTTTAGAATTGGTCATCTATAAGGTTTAAAATAATAAGAAAAGAAAAAGAGAAACACGCACAACGCCAAGCAAGAAAGTAGAGCATCATTCATCAAAGTGGTGATCTTCGTGCAATAATCAATCACTTTAAAAAAAAAAAAAAAAAATCTCATCTTAAATGGTAAATAACTAAACAAAATGCCCACGATATAACCCAAAAGTAAAGTATTACCTGCAATGATCAATTGCTGTTGATATAACCAAAGGGTTTGATGATTCGGCTTGTTTTAGCAAAGTCGTCATCGTTGGCGTTGTTGAGTCGTCGCCGATCTACGCTGGGCATGTTTCGAATGGTCAGCTAAGAAAGAAGAAATAGAAAAAAAAAGAAAAAAGGGACGAAACTCATTTAAATTTTGAAATTAAAATATCCGGGATGAGATTTGTAGATGGCGATCTTGAAGATTGAATTAGCATTATGGTTTTCCTTTTCTTCAGATGAAATTTAGGGAGTTGTTAAATTTGAAATCAGCATTTAAAGGGATATAAAAGGGAATATGGGATTTTTTTAATGTTTTTTGTGAAAAAAACAATCGCTATTATTTTGGATTCATGTAATTATTACTATGATATAATGACAATAATATTAGATAATTATTAGATTAAATTAAGTTGGAAAGTAAAACTAGCTCAAACAGAAAATTAAGGAAACAGACAGCAGTCCATCTTGATATGAAGCTACGAATTTTCTCATTTAGATTCTCATCTTGTTGCCGGGCAGCGAATCCAATTCTACAGTGCAGAAACTCGAATACCCTCCCTTGTTAACCAAAAGTAGAATCTTGGGAACCTCATGATATGATGATTTTTTGTGTCGATCGGCGAGTATATCTTTCCATGATTTCGAAACGCATTTAAATCGCGACGACGATCTCCTCGGCAACCTGACAAACACTTCCACTACTAAATCTTCGGGAAAAGTTGGCTGGTTGACATGGTGGATGGCAGTATTGTGGTGTTGAAAGATTTGATATAGAGAAAAAAGAATATTACAAGAGCCTATACAAGTTTTGCTCACAATTAATTTAAAATTTTTGAACTGAAGTTATGTAAAGGATAAAAGTTCTATACAATATCACAACTTTAGTTATTGATTATTTGTTTGAGAGAAATCAGTGCATCCAAAGGCCATATTTCTCGCCTTTTTCGTGTTCCAAAAAAATACTTCATATTATTTATTGAGTGTTAAATTTATTTTTTAAAATAGATAGAGAGACTATTAAATTTGTGATAAAGATTGTGAATCTTGATTTTTGAGAGTTAATAATAATCTAATTAAACAAATATCACATTTAATATTCTGGAAATTTAGATCTTATGCACTTGTAATACTGTCAGCCACGTTAATACTATACACGGAGTATAAAAACTTTCCAAATAACAAAGTCAACAATACACGTTTTGAGCGTGAAGTTAATTAAATAAGCCTAAATCTATAATAAGATTCTAAACATTAAGGACACGATCGAGAAGGTTTTCAAAATTCGATGAATTGGTTGTAATCTTGCCAAATGTAAATAAAATTGATTATGTAAGCTTCTAGACGGCATTAATGCTGCGCGACTTTGTCAAAACTCAAAACCCCTGTATTCACAAAAAATATTAGCTGAAATTATGATTTCTGAAGCTTAAAGCTAAACCGTGAAACATAATGCTCTTCTGTTCCAAAGTAAATATTTTTGTTGTATTTTATAAAATAAATAACAAAAATTAGAAAGATAACTATTTCAAACCGGATGGAATTCTTGAGTATTTTGTTTTTGTTTTTTTTTTTTTTTAACTTTTGTTTTTGTTTTCACAAAGAAAAGAGTCCGACCTGTGACTTTTTTTGTGGTTTAATAAGATATTGTCGTACTTCAAGATAGTCAGTTTAGATCACAACAGAAGTAACAAATTAAGCTTTATATATTACCGGAAGTTATTTAAACTAATTATCTAATTAATCGAACTCTAAATAGAACTAAAGTACATCTAATTAGCATTTTTTTAAAAATTTATAACAACATAAAGCCTAAAAGTAAATATTTTCTTCTTTTTTTTTTCTTTTTGGGCAAGTTCTTTTGTACCTTTTGGTCTGGGCATTTGGGGGGTGGGCGGTGTTTTAATTGGTACGTGGAGTAAGTAATACTCCTTCCATTTCAATTTGTAGGTCGTTTTAGGTTTAGAAAAAATTTTCAAAATGCAAGTTGATTTACAAATTCTAAGCAAATTAATGACTATTTTTTCAATTTTATCCTTAATAAATGATGTCAATCTATATTTATTTAGTCTTATTTATAGTATTAATATGATTAATGAGGGGTAAAATAAATATTTAACACATAAATTAATTATTAGATGATTGTTTCCTTAGTTTAAGTGTAAAGTCTAAAAAAGGTGTATTGAAAATATAAAAAAGTATACTAGTATAAGACAGTTATTATTATATTATTCCGAAAAAATCATAAGAAAAAAAACAAACAAACAGAGCTTACGTTCTGAAATGAAAGGAGTAATGTTCATATGTATTTTTGGAATCTCATATAATTTATAAAAAATTCAGAGAATTAATTATCTTCCACGGATGTACAACCTCGATTTGGGACAACTGAACAGCAGGGACCCATTTATAACTAAAATTGAGGCTGTTTTCTTTATTAGTACTCCTTCTGTCCCAAAATTATTGTCCACTTTGAAATTTCACTTTTAGTACAATTTGAACTAGAAATAAAAATTGAAACTGGATAATAATTATGGGACGGAGGGATTATTTGTTTGTTCCATGATGAAATTGATTGCTTATGTTAGACGAAAGAAGCTTCTTGTTAAATCGTTTTCATTTCTAGGTACATCCATCACCATTCACACTATTCGAACGTTTCGAGTCAAAATGAAAGGTAAACGAAAATATATAAAACTCATCACATGTATGCACGCACATTCCATCTGATTTTCTCACATCAAAGTCATCAGAGAGATGATTTTCCACTCCTATCCCTTAATTTGATTTATTATATGTCCAACAAACACATCAACATTATCTTATATACTGCTTGATATTTGTATGTCGCATTTAAACTAATTTATTATATCCGATATAAATACACGAGGATTTTTTTTTATCATTATTCCTACATCTATCTCAAAAAAATATTCTAAATTAAATTTTTTAAATTAATTATTTTTATTACTAATATAAAAATTCAATGCAAATTATTTTTTTGAAATAGGAGATGTATTATTACACAAAGATGTAGTCTATATCTATCTATCTATATATATTAAAACAGAGTTCTTAATCGACACATGTCGCTCAAAGAGCAAGTTTAGCTAATTGTGCCACGTGTTGTCACCAAATTCTCCTTCATTAAACAGTTAAAAGTTTATTACTAATACGTAAAATTGTTAAATTGAATTAAATAATTAACTAAAAGTTAATTTTGAAAAAGTAAATATCACGTGTTTGGTAATTATTGACAAATATATGGCATAACGAAACATTAATTATCAAATTAATAATTATATTAAGAATACAGTTTGAAGTCTGGATACATTAAACGTAAGTTAATATTCTTTTTTAGATAATTTTGTTTGATATATTTTCCAAAAATTAAAAGATCTTAGTTACCAAAAAAAAATTATTACCAATAATTATATCACGAATACAATTCGAAACCAAGTCAGTCTACATTAAAATTATGTTAATATTATTTCTTAGATGATTGGTATATTTTTCATAAATAAAAAGAGATTACTTACCCAAAAAAATAGATTATTACCAAATAATTAAACGAATACAATTCGAAACTAAGTTTAATTACATTAAGCATAGGTTAATAATATTTTTCTGGTGATTCTATTTGATATATTTTCCAAAAAGAAAGATATATTAGTAACCAAAAACAATATCTATATGTATATATATATATATTAGTTACCAAATAATTATACTACGAATACAATTTGAAATTAAGTCTGAATAAATTAAACGTAGGTTCATATTAATTTTCAGATTATTCCATTTGATATATTTTTCAAAAATAAAAATAGATTAGTTATTAAATAATTATACTAAAAATACAATTTGTAACCAAGTCTGTATACATGCAACATAAGTTAATATTATTTTACAGATATTTCTATTAATATATTTTTCAAAAATAAAAAAAAAATCATTTTTAGAAAATAAAAAGTGAATAGTTACCAAATAATTATATTATGAATACAATTTAATACCAAGGCCAGATACATTAAATGTAGATTAATATAATTTCTAAAATGGGTTTATTTGATACATTTCCAAAAATAAAAAGAGATTAATTAATTACCAAAAAATAAAGAAATTAGTTATCGAATCATTATATTACGAATATAATTCAAAACTAAGTCTAGATACATTAAATGTATGTTAGTATTATTTTAGATGATTCCATTTGATATATTTTCTATAAAAAAAAATAGTTATTAAAAATATAAAAATTAGTTATGAAATCCTTATATTACGAATACAATTCAAAATCAAATCTAGGTACATTTAACATATGCTAATTATTTTTCAAATAATTTCATCTGATATATTTTCTGAAAATAAAAAGAGTTTGGTTACAAAAAATAAAAAGAGATTAGTTAGCAAATAATTATACTACGTATGTATACAGTTGGAACCAAGTCCATATACATTAAACATGGATTAATATTATTTTTCATGATTCCATTTGAGATATTTTTCAAAAGTAAAAAGAGATTACTTACCAAATATTATATTATGAATACAATTCGAACCAAATCTAGATACATTAAACGTAGGTTAATATTATTTCTCAGATAATTTCATTTGATATATTTTTTCCAAAAATAAAAGAGATTTAGTTATCAAATTATTATGTTATGAATACAATTTGAAACTAAGTTCGGACAAATTAAATGTAGGTTATTATTAATTTTTTTAAGATGATTTCATTTGATGTATTTTTCAAAAACAAAAAGATTTGGATTACAAAAAAAAAAAAGAGATACGTACTAAATAATTTTGCTTAAAATATAATTTAAAACCAGATGTGGATACGTTTAACTTAACTTAATATTATTTTTCACATAATCCCATATGACATAGTTTTCAAAAATAAAAAAAAAATTAGCCACTAAAAAACTAATAAAAAGGTTACGTTCTAATTCTCTTCTGTCCTTTCTTTTCCCTTCGCCTTCTATCTCTTCCCCTTCCCTCCTCCACTTCGATCTGAATTTTCTTTTTTATCTGACAGGTATACACCGACCTCTCTCTCTGTTGGTTGTAATTTTAGATGGATGTTTTTCATTTATTGGTCAAAAAGGGAGTGTGATGGATTTCGATTGACATAGTAAGTTATACTTTTAATATTATTAACTCAATGATTAGAGTGATTGGTAGAATTTCGCTTATTTCTTAATTTTGCCTGTGTTGACTAAAGATTCGTTAACTTATTTCAGTGTGGATGCTTGTGGACGACCTTCCATCTGATTTTTTATTAACAATGAGAAGTGTGGTCGTTAAAAAATCTACATGATTTTTTCCCTTTGTTTTAAACTATTAACTCATCATTTTTTTCTTGCATTTTAAGCTTCGACATTATAAGGAAAAATTTGGTACTATTGACATACCTTTTCTTTTCTATAGGGGAGGCATTATTTTTTAAACATGCATTACATTTTCCATGTTAAGGATTATTTCTATTGTATGTCATTGGCAAATATTTATAAGTATGGGTAGTTTTATTTTTAAACAATCACGAGGGTCTCATTTTGGTATGCTTTTGCACCGTTGCTATTATTAAATTTCAATAGGCTGAGCTTAAAAATAGTTATGCATCAATCTCGCTCTAAAGGAGTCAGATAGACTAAAACAAAATTGCTCATACTCTAGAGTCTCAAGGTAAATATATACTTTATTTGAGATATCAATAGTTAAACATATTACTTTAAGTGCATTATTATCTATGTGTTTTGGTTTTACAAGAGAAGTGTGGCACCATGATAGGACAAGATTGAAATAAGTACCTCGAAAAGTACTCATAATTAAGGAAGAAGTTTGAGGAACATGGATATATATTTCGAAATGATTTATTTATTTTTTTAAAAGCTTTTTCCCTCCTATTTTTATGTTTTATTTACTTTTGTGGGAATTTTCTTTTTCCATTTTACTTTATGCCTAAAAATATTATTTATAATATTGGATTCAATTACTACAAGTAATGAATACGTTTCAGTCAATATATTTTTAAAATATACATGATTTAATTTCTATTGTTGAAAATAACTTTTATATACTTATATTCCTAAGCAAGTAGCATAGTAGACAGTTGATCATATTAATTCGTATTTAATATTTTTTTTTGATATACTAACACTCCTAAACAAGAAGCATATTAGATAGTTGGAACATGTTAATTTGTACTTTAAAAACACATACAAGTACTTGATTAAAGTGGTAAAAGTATTTGACCAAGTTAACTACGATCTATGATTAAAACTGCGCATGAGCATGCAGTAATGATTGTTGGAAGAGATTTTTCTTCCGAAAGAGACCTACCCGATTCGAAAACGGATTAGTTGGAACAATGATTTCAAATACCGGATGCGCTATATACCAAAAACGGAAGGGAAAAAAAACATTTGACACTCTTGATTTCGGACTCCGGTTGCTTATTATACTAAAAAAAATGAAAAAATAAAACATATGACATTTTTATAGAAAAATAATAATATATTAATGTTATTCTAAAATATATTAAAATCTGCACAATGTGCGGGCATAATATCAGTATATACAGCTTCCCAAATGCATGGGTCCTTTTTAACGAAGGATGAGCAGTTTTGGGTTAGTATATATTAGTCACACTATTATTAATTACTGGATGAGATTTTTTTTTCTTTGTTTTTATGGATTGCTCTCTATCTAAACTACCTTATCCCTATCTAATTCCTAACCCAATCTAAATCAAATTCAGGTATTCTCTCGAGGAAGTTTTCATCTTCATCTCTAAAATTGTTATTCGACTCCCAAATTAATTACTACATAGTACATGTTAATAGTTTCATTTTAAAATCTCCTTTTTTTTGTTTTTTGTTTTTTTTTTTTTTGATTTTGCCCCCTGACGAGTTGTCAATATCTGGAGTGAAAAGAATTAACGTGGGACGAAAAACAGTGACAGTGGGATACGATAAAATAAATTGATGGAGGAAGCAGCCGGAATTAATTCATTAATACAAGGTTGGCCTTGTGGATGGTGACATTCTTCAACTTATTGAAGGAAACAACTCCAGAGAAAGCATGGTCCTCCTATCTTCTAGTAGCACCCAGCAGCCCCCAAAAAAAAAAAAAAAATTTATGAGCCTCGCTGCATCCAACCGTTTTTTCTTCTGCATTTCTTCCCTTTTTATTTCTTTTTTTTTTATTTTATTTTGCCTTTCACCAAGAGGCACGGTCGAGTTTGTTTTTCATGGTCTAGAACTTCGAGGTCACTGGATATATATGTTTAATGACTTTTTTATATCTACTATCACGTGTCTTTCTAATGAAAATATAAATAAGTGTATTCAAAATATATTAAAAAAAATACAATGAGATGAAATATTTATTAATAAGTTAATCTGAAAAAGCTATAAAAACCTTTAAAGAAAAACTTGGTCCGCACTAGAAAACTGATTTACATACAATTTATGAGTTATATTAAAAAGTACAATTCATTTTTGAGTTGTGAGATTCGTAAGAATTTTATTTATTTATTCTATTATTTTCAATTTAATTAATAAAATAAGATTTTTATTTTGGGCGTTCGGAAAGAGAGTACTTTAGCATTCATAGCACATGCAAACTCGCAAAAGCAATAGTACTATGATAATCATCATGTTCGTATTGGTTCAGAAAGACATGCAAATTGAGAGGATGCAATTATTGGAAAGACTTTCCTTTTCAATAGCTTATAAGATTACTATATCCACATTCCGACGAGGAAAAATAGGTTCGACTTACAAAGTGATTCTGAAGAAAATCTTTTGATTCGCCCCCCCAACAAAAATTGATGAAAGTGGAATGAAC
This sequence comes from Oldenlandia corymbosa var. corymbosa, assembly GCA_949775105.1. Lineage (NCBI taxonomy): Eukaryota > Viridiplantae > Streptophyta > Magnoliopsida > Gentianales > Rubiaceae > Oldenlandia > Oldenlandia corymbosa. Next base: position 34,087,594 of record OX459118.1, on the reverse strand, counting down.
AAATACGAACTTTCAATATGTTCAGAATTTTCTATATGCAGGCCAAATGAATGAAATATGCAAGTTCTTAATCTTGTACTCATCAATTGGAGTAAAAACATATGTACATGTAATTGAATCCTCTCTCTGTATCATCTTGTTGTATCATTTGACTTGGACAAACAGAAGTCCTGATTTTTAGATGAATAATATAGTAAATAAAACATTCTAATATATCCCAATATTTTAATTTGTCGCGATACTAAATGTTTAGTTTATTGATTCAGTGAAGGGATTTATGTATGTTTTTTTTCTTTTATGGTTGGTTTTTTCAGATTATTTTATTATCAATTGTCTCATCTTAATATATTTTTTTACATTTTTAATACATTTTTTAAAAATATTTTTAATAGAAAAAACCTGAAAACACACACTAAAAAACGAAACAAACGATTGAAATTAGTTTTTTTTTTTTTTTTGTGTACGCTCTATTGTCGTGGCACTAGCGCACATTACCAAAGGATTCAAAGGAATTGGATTTGTTCTATATGTACTATCTCCGCCGGTTGATTAAAATGTATAGAATCGAACTAAATTACTTTAATCATCGATGTACTATTACATTTGTTATATCTCCGCCGGTTGATTAAAATGTATAGAATCGAACTAAATTACTTTAATCATCGATGTACTATTACATTTGTGATAAATTCTAGTACATTTAAAAAATAAAGAAGAACTCAAAACAAACCGGCCAAATTATAAGATGTATATATAAAACTGTTTTATGGGATGGCTAGTTATTAGGTTGAAAAATTGTGAAGCAATCTTTGCCTACGTAAGTTCCAGGATAGCAGTTTTGGACACGAAAGAACGTTCGGAAATTATTTTGTGTTTTAAATATATACACGTTTATATACCGTCAAAGTTTACGAAGGGGCATTTTGACGAAAATCCTAAATAAAATAAAATAAAATTAATGTTGCGTGCATGTTGAATTTACAAATCATAAGCCGTCCCTAGAACTCAATTCATTCATACATGTTTCAAAAAAAAAAATAAAAAAATAATTCAGATAGATGGATAAATAAATAAATAAAAAAAAGAAATCGTGACACTAAAAAGCTGACACACAAAAAGTCAAAAAAGCCTCACCGGAAAGCATACCAAAAAAATAAATAAATATTGTTAAAAGAAACCAACAAACAAAAAATGGCCCAAAAGGATGGGAGAGAGATAGAGAACCCCAGCAGCATCAACCACAAAGGTTGGCAAATTTTCATGGAAGTACTGTAGGGCATCTTAGAATTCCCCTACTGAAACCCACAAATTCTGACTCCGCCTTTTACCCAATAATTTTTTCTGGGTTTCTCACCTTAAATACTACAATTTGACTGCCAACGTGTTCAATCATATACACTATTATACTGTAAAAATCAAATCTTTTTTTTTTCGAATGGTATTGGTAGGTACGCATTAGCAGCTTCATGGTTCATATAATACCAGTAGTGTGTTGTGTAAAATTGTACTAGTTCTCTGTTCAGACTTCTGGCCAACCATCTTATTCATATACACTTCTATTTTTAGACATCGAATCAAATCATATCATATCACTCTGGCGTTGTCCTGTGGCCAGATTTTTCAATGCACATCTTTATCTAATCCTTACTTATGTGGACTTCTAATTATTATGGAGTTCCTGCATTTTTAGTTGGGCTCCAACTCTGAGGATAACTAACTACTACAGTACCATGCTCTGGATATTTTCTTGATTTTTTTTTGTTTTGAAAGGGGAGGGGGGCTACCACCAGTTCTTCAATGTCCACATTGTTTGGTTTCATTCAATTCTTGCATAATATCTCTCAACTACTTGTGAGTTTTTCTTGGTACTTCGAAAGTTCAATTTTTTTTTTTATTTTTTATTGAAGATTCTTTACTTGTTCTAATTTACTTTACTGTTTCTTTTCTGGGTTTTTTTCCTTTTTTTCTTTTTTTCTTTTGGGGGATATGCATCTGTGTTGATTCTTTGAACAATGAAGTGATGGACCAGGCATGTGTTTTGCTCCTTTGTTTGATTTTAGAATCGTTAAAAATGGAATAAAGAACTCTTTTCTGTGTGGGTGCTTACTGCTTACTGTTCTTTATGTATGGAAACAGATTTTAGCAGATTGACAAAGAATAAGAAATAAACTTCAAGTTCACCTGTTTTGTTGTATTTTCAATGATCAAGAATCAGTTAACTTACTGTGTATATGGTTCCTTTATTCCTCTCCACTTTTGTAATACTTGTGGGTGTTTCATTTGGCAGGATGGTTGAATTCTCTCTGAAAATTCTCTGAATTTTGGTTCTGATTTTGGGTGAGAAGTGTTCCTGGCATAAAAGGAAGTTCGAAACCAGGCATTTTGGTAAACACAAAGGGTACAAATGACGACGATGGCCAGAGATGATCTGGCCAGGTCCATAAGCAGAAGTTCTGCGAGTAGGAGATTGAGCATTTCAATTAGTTCCAGAAGTTGGGCTTCAGCTAGTGTAAGGGAAGGATTTGGTGGGCCTGGAGGAGATGTTTTCCAGAGGAGTAGGAGGGAAGATGATGAAGAGGAGCTCAAGTGGGCTGCAATTGAGAGACTTCCCACGTATGATCGATTAAGAAAAGGAATTCTGAAGCAAGTGTTAGATGATGGCAGAGTCGTCCAAGAACAGGTCGATGTTGCCAAACTTGGAATGCAAGATAAAAAGCAACTCATGGAAAGTATCCTCAAAGTTGTGGAAGAAGACAATGAGAAATTTCTTCGGCGACTGAGAGACAGGACGGATCGGTGAGTCAAATTAGTTCCTGACTTTTCAGTTCATCATCATATCCGATTCATGGTCATACTTCTTCTTTGCAACAAGCTTATGTGATTAAGTCATTTTCCTGTTGAATAGGGTGGGAATAGATATTCCAAAAATTGAAGTTCGGTATGAGCATTTGTCGATTGAAGGGGATGCATATGTAGGATCCCGAGCGCTTCCTACACTGCTAAATGCTTCTATAAACACAATAGAGGTAGATGGTTGTTTTACATTCTGAGTTCTGACTAATGTTAGCCAAGATGATATGTCTAGTTATTACCTGTAAATATCTATGTTGTTCACATTTTTCCTTTTTCCCCCTTGATAGGGTATTCTGGGAAAACTGAGGATTTTCCCTTCAAAGAAACGAGTTGTGAAGATACTCCATGATGTTAGTGGAGTGGTAAAGCCATCAAGGTTAGTCCTAGAAACTTTTAAAGTTCCAGCTTGAATTTTATATTTAGGATGACACTAATCATTTTTCGTTGTTGTTTGGTATCTAGGATGACACTACTTCTTGGACCTCCAGGAGCTGGGAAAACGATTTTGCTAAAGGCACTTGCTGGAGCTCTAGAAAAGGATTTAAGGGTTGGTTTTCTCAGGCTTCTTGCAAAATAATAATAAGAATGAAAAAAAAAAAAGGTGATGCCTCATTTTTCATGATTCTTTGCGAACAGGTCAATGGAAAAATCACTTACTGTGGTCATGAATTGTATGAGTTTATTCCTCAAAGGACTTGTGCATATATTAGCCAGCATGATCTCCACCATGGGGAGCTGACTGTCAGAGAGACGTTGGATTTCGCAGGGCGTTGCTTAGGAGTTGGAACTAGATATGACCTTCTAGCAGAACTGTCCAGAAGAGAAAAAGATGCTGGAATAAAGCCTGACCCTGAGATAGATGCGTTCATGAAAGCAACAGCAGTAGCCGGCCAAGAATCTAGTCTAGTCACAGATTATGTTCTTAAGGTCAGTGTTCTCTCTTTCTTTTTTTTTTTTTTTTTTTTTTTTTTTCCTTTTGCACATAGTGAATCTTTAATTCTGTATCTATTGACTTTTGAGCTTATGTCGCAGATACTTGGGTTAGATATTTGTGCTGATATAATGGTGGGAAACGAGATGATGAGGGGTATCTCAGGTGGACAGAAGAAACGTCTTACAACTGGTAAGTGGAAAGTTCCATCTTACATATTCATAAACTTTTTTTGGTTTAAATTTGTGCTGGCCCTCATTAACCATGCCAACTTCTGTCTGTTTGATTTCACTGTAATCAAGATTGTTTTAATTTATAAATGCAGGAGAAATGTTGGTTGGCCCTGCCAAAGTTTTCTTCATGGATGAGATCTCCACTGGGCTTGACAGTTCCACCACATTTCAGATTATCAAGTTCATGAGGCAGATGGTTCACATTATGGATGTGACCATGATAATCTCACTTCTTCAACCTGCTCCAGAAACTTACGATCTCTTTGATGATATTATTTTGCTTTCGGAAGGTCAAATAGTCTACCAAGGTCCACGTGAGCAAGTTCTGGAGTTCTTTGAAAGTGTTGGCTTTAGGTGTCCTGATAGGAAAGGAGTTGCTGACTTTTTGCAAGAGGTTACCTCCGTGAAGGACCAAGAGCAATACTGGTTCCGGAAAGATGAACCTTACCATTTTGTGTCGGTGCCTGAATTTGTGGATCGCTTTAGTTCTTTCCATGTTGGACAGAATCTGTTTGATGAACTTGCCGCTCCTTACAACAAAAGAAGAACTCATCCTGCTGCATTAGTCACTGAAAAGTATGGCATCTCAAATATGGAACTCTTTAAGGCTTGTTTATCGAGGGAATGGTTACTGATGAAACGCAACTCTTTCTTGTACATATTCAAGACAACTCAAATCACTATCATGTCTATTATTGCTTTTACGGTATTTTTTAGAACAGAAATGAAGGTTGGTCGGTTACAAGATGGAGGCAAATTTTACGGAGCACTGTTTTTCAGCCTGATCAATGTGATGTTTAATGGTACAGCAGAGCTTGCTCTTACCATTTTCAGGCTTCCTGTGTTCTTTAAACAGAGAGATTCTCTTTTCTATCCTGCTTGGGCTTTTGCTCTTCCAATTTGGCTCCTCAGGATACCCCTCTCGCTAATGGAATCATTGATATGGATTATTCTTACTTATTACACCATAGGCTTTGCTCCTGCAGCTAGCAGGTAAGTTCTGTCACTTCAATTTCTAAACATGAACCCATTAGTAATTTATAAATACTCTAAACATTGAGGAGCTAAATTGCTCCCCTGTTTCAATTGTCTTTTTTACACAAACATTCAATCAGCCAGCATGCTTTGGTAACTAAATTGGTGCATCATATAACTTATCTCCCATCAAAATCACGCAGGTTCTTCCGCCAATTGTTGGCATTTTTCGCATTGCATCAGATGGCATTGTCTCTCTTCCGTTTTATCGCAGCTCTTGGAAGAGTCCAAGTTGTTGCTAATACTCTTGGTACTTTTGCATTACTTTTGGTGTTTGTTCTCGGTGGATTCATTATCGCTAAAGGTTAGTTTCATTAGCTTTCAGAGAGTATGCCACTGTGTTGCTGTGGCGAAATGATTTTCTGACTGGTCCTGACAGTCAACAGATTGATCCTACGTATTCCTTATCATGCATGCAGATGACATCAAACCATGGATGATATGGGGCTTCTATGTTTCTCCTATGATGTATGGACAGAATGCTATAGTCATCAATGAGTTTCTTGACAAAAGATGGAGTGCTGTAAGCTCTGCTGATAAATTCTTATTGTAGATTTGTATATTGTCAAACTGATTTGATTGTCGATACTCCATTCAACATAACTCGTCTTCTTTCCTCCTTTTCAGCCCAACATTGACCCAAGGTTCTCTCAACCCACCGTTGGGAAGGTTCTTCTTAAGACTAGGGGCATGTTTGTGGATGACTACATGTATTGGGTTTGCATCGTTGCACTATTTGGCTTCTCACTTCTCTTCAACGTTCTATTCATTCTGGCCTTAACATATTTAAATCGTAAGTTATAACTGTGCATTTGCTTTTTTCTCATACCAGGGATCTTAAGATTGTTATCTAACTGAGTATTCCTGTGATTGCAGCTTTTGGCGATTCTAAAACTATTCTTGTTGATGAGGAGGATAAACGAGGGAAAAAGAAGCAGCCCTCTAACACAATTATTCCTACAGAGAGAAGCTCAACATCTACGGGTCCAATGTTTGAAGGTTAGATGCACCTGTTTTCTGTCGTCTTCAAAGGTCAACACATTTATTCAGCTGATTAAAAATGGAATGTGGAAGGGAAGTCTATGAGTTGGAGATTGCAGAAACTCATATGCTCCCATTTATCAGGCAAATCTTGCAGGATTTCTTTTTTTTAATATTATCTTTTTCTCTGTTTTCATCCTCAATCAACAATTACCAAGGGTAAAACCATTGAAGAACTGGCAGTGAATATACACATATTAACTTCTAGAATAAATAAACATTTCTTTAAGAAAAGAAAATTCCCGTCTCAGTGCTCGCCAAATATTATGATCATCAGCATTTGTGGATAAAAGTTTTGCTGGACAACAAATGAACATGCAGAACCTACTTGCTCCGTTTTAAATTTTACAAGAATATATGCAGATGGAGGAAATTATGACTAATCCATCCGTTTTTAGTATTTGACAGTTTGATACATTGCAGGGATAGATATGGCTGTACGAAATTCAAGTGATAAGAGCAACTCAAGCGGAATAGGGAAGAGAGGAATGGTGCTACCATTCCAGCCACTGTCACTTGCATTCGATCATGTCAATTATTATGTTGATATGCCAGCTGTGAGTTATTCTTCCGGAAGTTTAATTGGTTTCCATTTTTAACTACTGATTTACTAATTCCAAGATGCCTTAATTCTATAAATTACAGAACAGCATTTTGAGATTTCTCTTTCGATGCTTAGTTTTAATTTCCTCAGCTATAAAACCCTTCCCCTCCTCCCCACACCCCCTCCTTCCATTTTTTCTTTTCCTTCTTGCTTATAAGTTTAGGATTTCTAAATTCAGACATCCCTTCATGCTGAACTGCATCTGTCAAACTGTAAAGCATATGCATGCACAATGACGTATAACGTTGAATGTTGATTTTCTATATCTGATACACTGGGTCCTATTTCTGATTTTGATCAGGAAATGAAAAAGCAAGGAGTTGACGAGACTCGCCTTCAGTTGTTGCGTGATGTTAGTGGGGCTTTTAGGCCTGGTGTTTTAACAGCATTAGTGGGTGTCAGTGGTGCTGGGAAAACTACATTGATGGATGTTTTGGCAGGAAGAAAGACTGGCGGGTACATAGAAGGAAGTATTAGCATTTCTGGGTACCCCAAGAACCAATCAACTTTTGCTCGTGTTAGTGGCTACTGTGAACAGAATGATATACATTCTCCTCATGTTACAGTTTATGAGTCCCTCGTATACTCAGCTTGGTTACGTCTTTCTCCAGATATAGATAAGAGGACACGAAAGGTAAGCAGTTCTTTCTGGTCTGCTCGTTAATTTAAAGACCATTTCATACGGCAGTTTTGTCTGATATTTTCTACCACACATTTATTCTTCTGTAGCTTCATGATGATCTCTCATTTGATTAAAACTTCCCTGTGAAAAGGGAGTTTCTATTTGGTTCCGATCTACAGTCAAGATTAAATGTCTTTGCTGCTTATATGTGCAGATGTTTGTTGATGAAGTAATGGACTTGATTGAGTTGAATCCTTTGAGAGATCTCTTAGTCGGGCTTCCTGGAGTAGATGGCCTTTCAACTGAACAGAGAAAGCGGCTCACAATAGCTGTGGAACTGGTGGCAAATCCATCCATAATATTTATGGATGAGCCCACATCTGGCCTGGATGCTAGGGCTGCTGCAATAGTGATGCGCACTGTAAGAAACACCGTTGACACAGGGCGAACTGTTGTATGCACAATTCACCAACCAAGTATAGATATCTTTGAAGCATTTGATGAGGTATCACGTGGTTGTACATGGCCCTGTGTTACTGCTGGTTCTATTTTCCGTCTTAAAATTTCTCTCCCAAGTTTAGTAATTCTTCTTTGCCTTCCTTGATAGCTATTGTTGATGAAGAGAGGCGGCCAAGTCATCTATGCTGGACCCCTTGGTCATCATTCCAAACTCATGGTTGAATACTTTGAAGTGAGTTTCATTTCTATATTTTCGACAATGTTCGCTTTCTTGCTTTCATTTCTTGTAACCAGATATATTGAATCCTACCACCAGCAGTTCATATTGGTTGAGAGAATATCCCGAAAATGCTAGTGCAAAGATACTATTTCTAATCAGTTTGGAAAGAGAAAAGAATTGTTATACAGGCGCATGACTAAATAGACAGCGTTCAAGATAATAAGGATCTCCTTTTTGGAACATGATGACGTCCATTGACATCTGTTTTCATTTTTTTTCAGGCTATTCCTGGGGTTCCTAAAATTAGAGATGGTTATAATCCTGCGACATGGATGCTGGATGTCAGTACTCCTGCAGTTGAGGCTCAGCTTGATGTGGACTTTGCAGAAATTTATGCAAATTCTGATCTTTACCGGTATCTCAATTAAAAAAAGATCTAACCCTATTAATTATGGTGTTCCTTAGGTTTTCTTGCATCTGAAATTGAACTTTGAACTTTTGCCATTTATCAGGAGGAATCAAGAACTTATCAATCAACTAAGTACTCCGCCAGCAGGGTCCAAGGATCTCTATTTTCCTACTAAATATTCTCAGTCGTTTTTCACCCAGTGTCAGGCTTGTTTCTGGAAACAAAACCTATCCTACTGGAGGAATCCAAAGTACAATGCCATAAGATTTTTCATGACAGTCTTAATAGGCATCATATTTGGAGTTATTTTCTGGAAAAAAGGGAACAAAATGTAAGTCTACCCTTCTCAGGATTCTGCAGCCATTTGGAAAATACTTCCTTCCTGTTCTTTTTCCTTTCAAATACTTAGCTTACTGTCAATCATCAATCCATCAGGTCTAAACAACAAGACTTGACAAATCTTCTCGGAGCTATGTATGCAGCCGTTATGTTTCTCGGTGGAACAAGCACTTCAGCTGTGCAGTCTGTGGTGGCAGTAGAAAGAACAGTGTTTTATCGTGAAAAAGCAGCAGGAATGTATTCAGCATTGCCTTACGCATTTGCTCAGGTAAAACTTATAGCAGTGAGTATGATGCCTTCTATTCGTGGAAATTAACCCTTATTTGGAAAATAAATTTGTGACCTAATGATGATTGCAGGTGGCTATTGAGACCATTTACATTGGGATCCAGACTTTGGTTTACAGTCTTCTCCTTTACTCAATGATTGGGTTCCACTGGAGGGTTGATAAATTCTTTTGGTTCTACTACTTCGTTTTTATGTGCTTCACCTACTTCGTGATGTACGGGATGATGCTTGTTTCTCTGACTCCAAATTACCAGATTGCTGCCATATCTATGTCTTTCTTCCTCAATTTCTGGAACTTGTTCTCTGGTTTCATGATTCCTCGAACGGTAAGCAGGATTAAAGAAATTATTCTGCAGAACAGAAAGTATTTTTATCCAAGAATATCTATGATGATTCAACGTAAAGTTTCAATTTTGAAATAAACTTTCACAGTATCAGTTTCTTCTATATGTGGGTGCCCTGATTTTCTTCCTTTTCTGACTAGTAATGGCTAGTTGTGATGATTGCAAACATAATATATATTGCTTGTAATAGGCTATTCTGTTGAAGTTTTATACAAAACCTGACCGCTGTATATCTGATGAAATGCTTGCAGCAAATCCCGATATGGTGGCGATGGTATTACTGGGCATCTCCAGTTGCATGGACAATATACGGCCTTGTGACTTCTCAAGTAGGTGACAAAGATGATCCAGTTGAAATACCCGGCTCTGGGGAGATAGCGATAAAGGAGTACTTAAAACAATACTTGGGATTCAAGTATGATTTCCTAGGAGCAGTTGCTGCTGCCCATGTTGGTTGGGTAGTCCTCTTTGCTGTCGTGTTTGCTTATGGCATCAAGTTCCTCAACTTCCAGAGAAGATAAGGGAATTTCTGAAATCTGAATTCTTTATCGGTAGATACAAATTATTGTACATAACATAAACACAGAGGAAGAGCTGTTACTTTGTATTCATTATAGTCTTCATTAATACCACAGTTTTGAAATTAGCTGAGGGAACACTACATGTTTTGCTGAATCCTGATTGTAGTTTTTGTTATTAATGCATTGGTTCTTTTTTGATAGTGATATTGATGAACTTTATGTCTTGAATTCTTGTCTGAATCTTTCTATCTTTATCCTGGCATAAGCTATCCAGGAAACAGCCAAATTCGTTGGCCTTTTCTGGTTGAATACTGAGAGCAAAAGGAGAAAAAAATTGGTTACATTAGTCACTAAATTAATAATCAAAGACTAGTTAATCTTGATGAACAGTAATGAAAGAAATCCTGAAAGAGAACAAAATGGAGGGAAAAAATAAAATGGAGTCCTTGAGTATCTCCCCGCACCTTTATGCTTATATGATCAAGGGTCATCGTGGATTGATTTTTAACAGTAAAGAGTCAAAAATCTGACAAGACTATTGACTGGGCAAAATATGAAGTTACCTGACCTGTTTATTATTCTTTACTTTGGTTGTTTGTTTTAAGGTCAAACATGCAAGACAATTACTCGTGCATGGCAACTTTCAGAGGTTGAAAGCATTGAAAGATCTCATATATTTATCGAATCTTTGCGACTATATCAAGAAGCTAATCAGAAAGGACAAATTTTAGAATACTTTATCAACCTATTTTAAGGTAATAATATGGTTACAAAGTTTAGAATAATGGTCTTTTGTCTATTAGATCACTTCACAATTCCTGGATTTGGCACATTCTCTGGTACTGAAAGCATTAGTATCATCCCCGGTATATATATTCATGGCTCCTGAACTCCTTTTCTGCAATCTTCCCCTACATAGTAAAAAAAAAAACAGCCTTTAAACTAACCATTTTTGTTTTTGGTTTACCATTCTTTTATAAACATTCTTCATTCATTCTTTAACACTCTTGTTGCAAACTTGAAGAAATTTGATTGAAGCTCTTGAGCACCTAGTGTGTTCCAGAGTTTCTAGAGATAAAAATGGCGGCGCCTGTGACAACGGATGACTTGAGGAGGACCATGAGCCGGCGGGGTAGTTCATCGGCCAGTAAGAAAGGTTGGGCTTCAGCAAGTATCCGGGAGGTGTTGGGAGCACCAGGAGGTGATGCATTTCAGAAGAGTGGGAGGCAGGATGATGAAGAGGAGCTCAAATGGGCTGCAATTGAGAGGCTTCCAACTTATGATCGGCTGAGGAAGAGCATGCTTACGCAAGTTTTGGACAATGGAAGAGTTATTCATGAAGAAGTTGATGTTGCCCACCTTTGTATAGATGACAAGAAGAATCTCATGGACAGTATACTAAAAGTTGTTGAAGACGATAATGAAAGATTCCTGAGGAGGCTTCGCGATCGAACTGACAGGTGAAATGGATGATCTGTTAACTAGAAATAATCAACTTGCTTCATCGTGGAAGTTTAATGGTTGGATACTTGGATTCATTCACCTAATCGAATTATGTTCATGATACAGGATCGGGATTGACATACCCACAGTTGAGATCAGATATCAGAACTTATCTGTTGAAGGAGATGCATTTGTTGGGAGTAGAGCACTTCCAACTCTTTTCAACTCTTCAATAAATTCCATTGAGGTATTTGTTGTGTCTTCTTCTTGAACTCAAATGTATGGTATTACAAACTGTAGCTCCAGCATTGCCTACAAACCAATTCCATAAGTCGGAAAAATTACTTCATAGCAAACACAAATTGTCTTTCTTTGTTTCAAAATCCGTACATTTGAACTCATGGAATGTAGCTAGTTAGATGTGGTTCCACATTTCCTCACTGATCTTTCTATGCATCTTTTTCGTTGAACAACTAGGGATTTTTGGGATCGCTCAAGGTTTTCCCATCAAAGAAGGAGGCTGTCAAAATACTTGATGAAGTGTCAGGATTAGTAAAACCATCAAGGTACCCACATTGAAAATATAAAAGAAAATCAATTCCAATATTGACATTATCAGCTATGCCTTGTTGAGCAACTTTGCAGCAATCTTTTAGCTTTCTTCATAGTCTGTTACGACATCTTTGCTGAAGAAATTTCTAATATTTCAGAATGACATTGTTATTGGGGCCTCCGGCATCAGGAAAGACTACATTGTTGAAGGCTTTAGCAGGAAAGCTGGAGGATGATCTTAGAGTATGTTCTAGTTTTCCTTACATTTCAAGAAAAGTAACAATTTTGATCACAGAAACTGCAATGCCAATAAAAAAGAAAAATTTATAATTGCGTTATTGGTGATAGGTTGATGGAAAGATCACTTACTGTGGTCACGAGTTGAAAGAATTCATTCCTCAGAGAACTTGTGCTTATATCAGTCAGAATGATCTTCATCATGGTGAGATGACAGTCAGGGAAACCTTGGACTTCTCTGGAAGATGCCTCGGAGTTGGAACCAGATATGAGCTTCTAGCAGAAATGTCGAGAAGAGAAAAAGATGCAGGAATTAAACCTGATCCTGAGATAGATGCCTTCATGAAGTCCACTGCAATGGCAGGACAAAAGACCAGTTTGGTCACTGATTATGTTCTAAAGGTTCATCCTATAATCCGGTTTCAGTTTTCTACAATTTTTGCGTTTTTTGGTTAGTGCTGAAACTGTTAGATGATGAACCGCAGATACTTGGACTGGACATCTGTGCTGATACCATGGTTGGTGATGACATGAGAAGAGGTATTTCGGGTGGACAAAAGAAGCGAGTTACAACTGGTATGTAAAAATTCTTACATCCTAACTTACTTCAGTTCAAGAAGTTATATCACTTTGACGGGGTTGAAACAATCATTATTTGTTGGGAAATGCAGGAGAAATGTTGGTTGGGCCTGCAAAAGTTTTCTTCATGGATGAAATCTCTACCGGTCTTGACAGCTCAACGACATTCCAGATAATCAAGTACATGAGGCAAATGGTTCATATCATGGATGTCACCATGATAATCTCTCTTCTGCAACCAGCACCTGAAACATTTGATTTGTTTGACGATATCATATTGCTTTCAGAAGGACAAATCGTGTATCATGGTCCTCGTGAGTATGTGCTCGATTTCTTTGAAGATGTCGGTTTCAAATGCCCTGAGAGGAAGGGAATTGCTGATTTTCTGCAAGAGGTTACATCTAAGAAGGATCAGGAGCAATATTGGTTCAGAAAGGATGAACCTTATAGATATGTATCGGTATCAGATTTTGCTGATCAGTTCAGATCTTTTCATGTTGGGCAGAACATGTATAGTGAACTTAGTGTTCCATATGACAGAAGTAAAACCCATCCAGCAGCATTGGTTAAAGATAAATATGGAATTTCCAACAAAGAACTGTTTAGAGCTTGCCTGTCAAGGGAGTGGCTCTTGATGAAAAGGAACTCCTTTGTGTACATTTTCAAGACTGTCCAGATCACAATCATGGCTGTGTTCACTTTTACTGTGTTCTTCAGGACACAGATGAAATCGGGTACAAGCGAAGATGGCGCCAAATTCTTCGGCGCGCTATTCTTCAGTCTTCTCAATGTGATGTTCAATGGGATGGCTGAGCTTGCCATGACTATTTTCAGGCTCCCTGTGTTTTTCAAACAGAGGGACTCCTTGTTTTACCCTGCCTGGGCTTTTGCTCTCCCAATTTGGCTTCTGAGGATCCCCGTTTCGGTGTTAGATTCACTCATTTGGATTATTCTTACTTACTACACCATTGGCTTTGCTCCTTCTGCCAGTAGGTAGGAAATTTTTTAAACTTCCACTTACTTTCTGGTGACAATTAAAATGTCAACGACAGTATGATGGTCTTATATTCTGATTTTGTTCTCCGTTTTGATTTTTGAACAGATTCTTTATGCAACTGTTGGCATATATTGGCATCCATCAGATGGCTTTGGGTCTGTTCCGTTTTGTTGCAGCTCTTGGAAGAACACAGGTTGTAGCAAACACATTTGGAACCTTTACATTGCTATTAGTGTTCGTCCTTGGTGGATTCATCATTGCGAAAAGTAAGTCGATGAATCCTGTAAACTTCACTTACGATACTTATTCTTTTCAAGTGTCACAGCCATTTCAAATGTTGATGAAATTTGAAATCTTAATTTTTTTTTGCAGATGATCTCCAGCCTTGGTTGAAATGGGCTTACTACATCTCCCCAATGTCTTATGGCCAGAATGCAATTGTTATTGTCGAATTTCTCGACAAGAGATGGCATGCGGTGAGCTTCTAAATCATTTTTCTGACAGATTGTCTTCAGTTTTATTGCCACTTGAATTCTCATAAGACTTCTTTTACCTGCAATTACCATTGCAGCCTAATAATGATACAAGGTTTGCGGGAAAAACGGTCGGAATGGAACTTCTTGATGGTATGGGAATGTTCACAGAACAACGTTGGTACTGGATTTGTGTCATTGCGCTGTTTGCATTTTCCATCTTTTTCAACCTCTGCTTTGTAGCGGCACTCACATACTTGAACCGTAAGTAAACAGGACGAAATCATTTTCTGTTTACTATTTATAGCATCAGCTTCTGATCATGACAATTTCCTGAACCATAAAATGCAGCATTTGCGGAATCTAAGTCAGTGAAAGTAAATGAGGATGATGAAATTAAGAAAACTCAACGACAATTCTCTAATGCCAAGGCAATATCAGACAGGAGCTCCACATCTACTGCACCAATGTTTGAAAGTAAAATTTTTTCCAGCTACTTTTTGTCGATTTTCTCACCGTGATTTCATTATCTGTTTGCTTGTTTACCTTCCAATATAATGCTAAACTATTTCTTATTGGTACATGGCAGTGAAAAGCAATTCAGATGTAGCCAACAAAAAAGGAATGGTGCTACCATTTCAGCCCTTGTCACTTTCATTTGATGAAGTAAACTACTATGTTGACATGCCTGCAGTAAGTCCCTATCTGAACTATGATCTTGCCTTAGCAGAAAGATTTCAGATCGAGTGTAGTATAAACAACTCTAATTGACATCAATGTCTGTTCTTTAATCAGGAAATGAAGAGTCAAGGAATTGAAGAGACTCGACTCCAACTGTTGAGAGAAGTCAGTGGTGCTTTCAGGCCTGGAGTTTTGACAGCACTAATGGGAGTCAGTGGTGCTGGAAAGACCACCTTGATGGATGTTCTAGCCGGTAGGAAAACCGGAGGATATATCGAAGGAAATATCAGCATCTCTGGCTACCCTAAGAACCAAGAAACTTTTGCTCGTGTTAGTGGATATTGTGAACAGAACGACATCCATTCTCCAAATGTTACTGTTTACGAGTCTCTTCTGTACTCCGCTTGGCTGCGACTTCCTTCTGAAGTGAATGCAGAAACAAGAAAGGTGTGGATTTCTCCAAAATACTTTCTGATTCATCATCTAGTCAAAGTTGAGGTGATCATTGTAAGCATTTTTCTGTTTTGTTGTTGATTCAGATGTTTGTGGAGGAAGTTATGGATTTGGTTGAACTGAATGCACTGAGAAACTCTTTAGTTGGCCTTCCTGGAGTAGATGGTTTATCTACAGAACAAAGAAAAAGGCTTACCATCGCGGTCGAATTAGTTGCCAACCCATCAATCATTTTCATGGATGAACCAACCTCAGGTTTAGATGCTAGAGCTGCTGCAATTGTCATGAGAGCTGTGAGGAACACGGTGGACACAGGCCGAACCGTTGTCTGCACCATTCACCAGCCAAGCATAGACATCTTTGAAGCCTTTGATGAGGTACTTTCACACTATAAGTTAATAAGTCTAGCTAATACAAGTACACAGTACTGAAGATTGCCAGCTGACCTTTCCTTGCAATTTCACCAGCTCTTTTTAATGAAGAGAGGAGGGCAAGTCATTTATGCTGGACCTCTGGGTCACCAATCTCAGCATTTAATTGATTACTTTGAAGTGAGTTCATATCATATTCTCGGAATTTTCTTCGAACTGCATATTCTACGGCCATTTCCTGCTATTGTTGTAGTGAGACTAATCATTTGATTTCACTTTTTATATCTATATCAGTCTGTTCCGGGGGTTACCAAGATAACAGATGGATATAATCCGGCCACATGGATGCTGGAAGTCAGTTCCTCTGCTATTGAAAATCAACTCGGAGTGGACTTTTCAGAAATCTATGCAACCTCTGATCTCCACAAGTATGTCAATAAAGCTCGGCGATCACTGTTACTAAGTTCTTTTTCTTTTCGCAGCCGGCATTAACTTCCTTGTAACTCATTTTCCGCTGCAGGAGAAATAAACAGCTTATTAAAGAGCTGAGTAATCCAGCTCCAGGGTCCCAGGACTTGTACTTCCCCACGAAGTACTCTCAACCATTCATTACTCAGTTCAAAGCCTGTTTTTGGAAACAGTATTGGTCTTATTGGAGAAATCCTCAGTACAATGTGATCCGATTCTTTATGACAACAGTAATTGGACTGATATTTGGAGTTATTTTCTGGAACAAAGGAACCAAAATGTAAGCTTTACTCTTCTAATCTTTTTAAATAAACAATGCTGCTGTTAATGTTCTGAAAAGAGACTCTTCAATAATCTGATTCTTTACACAGGAACAAAGCCCAAGATTTGAAGAATCTTCTTGGAGCAATGTATGCTGCTGTTCTTTTCCTGGGAGGAACAAACACTTCCGCAGTACAGTCAGTCGTTGCTATTGAGAGGACAGTCTTTTATCGCGAGAAAGCAGCAGGAATGTTTTCGGCTTTGCCTTATGCATTTGCACAGGTACATAGATCTGGAATCCCCTTATTCCCTTCTTGAAGAAAATGATCCAACAACTGATTCTTTAACGCTCTTTTTCCAATGCAGGTGGCTGTCGAGACTATGTATGTCGGCGTGCAAACTTTTGTTTACAGTCTTCTCCTTTACTCGATGATTGGATTCCAATGGGAAGCAGACAAGTTCTTCTGGTTCTACTACTACGTGTTCATGTGTTTCGTGTACTTCACCCTCTACGGAATGATGCTTGTTGCACTGACACCAAGTTACCAGATCGCTGCGATTCTCATGTCATTTTTCCTCAGCTTCTGGAACCTGTTCTCTGGTTTCCTCATTCCTAGAATGGTAAGTCCTACCTTAAAAGTTGCAGCATGTTCAGTTAATTCATAATTGAGGAAACTACTTGACTTCTAAAAACAATGTTGCGATTCGCAGGCAATCCCAATCTGGTGGAGGTGGTACTATTGGGGTTCTCCTGTTGCGTGGACAATCTATGGCCTCATTACATCACAGCTTGGAGAAACAACAGAACTTGTCCACATTCCTGATCACGGCGACCTTCCAGTGAAAGAGTACCTTAAACAGTCTTTCGGCTATGAACATGACTTCCTTGGAGCAGTTGCTGCAGCACATGTTGGATGGGTTCTGCTCTTCTTCGTTGTCTTTGTTTACGCCATCAAAGTCCTCAATTTCCAAACCAGATGATAAAGCTTTTTGTTGTGTATGGAGTGTTAACAAAGATGATTCCTCAGGAGAAGAAAGCAATTTAAGACCTCTATTATTTTGTTCATTCCTTGATTCTATCACCATTTTGTCCGTTGTAAATTAGTACCATTCATGAATAAGATTTCCATTTTGTTTTCATAGCTATGTTCATTTCTTCAGAACTGAAATACGAGGCTAAGCATAACTCACGCTAGGTCATTCACTTCACTGCACTAAAGTTTTCCTTGCAAGCCTCGCCCTTATAGGTTCCGAATACTCAACACAATTGTGCGAAACACAGCACAGCATAGTGAGGTGTGGAAAAAACAGCATAGCATTTCAACTGATTCTCTGCTAATAGCATGAAAAAAGAGAAAGTGATAAACAACCAGTAACATTAGGAGGGTTCTAATCATCTTTCGATAATTACTGCTGTTACCTGAAGAAATAGGCAAGCAAAAGCACAAACCTCAACATGCATTGCTTTTATCTCCATACTTTAAAGAACTGTAAAACAGAAGTGTAGATGCTATAGACAAAAGGCACAGGAGAAAAATGCATTAGCATGCAAGTAACTCTATCACTGCATGAGAGGTGCCTCAGCTATATATTCTATTTCCCATTTGCTCCTAATCGAACATCTTCTCTTGGTATCAAAATCAACTTTATCCAGGTCCTCGGATATTCCCATGTATCCATAAAGCAAAGGTTCTTCCAACTTATCTCCCAGAACTCTTTCGCTTTTGCTTAAGGTCATCTGTTCAAGATCTGTCCGGCCACACTTTTCATCCAGAAAGTAGTTGTGCAGATTTTTAGCTTCTTGTAAACCAGGGAAAGTGCCCAAAAATTTCACCACCATTATATCATTGTTTGCAGATATGCCAGAGGAGACTTTGACTTTTCCAATAGTAATGCCTCTTCCTGTCAAAGAAAAGCACAAGATGGAGCAAGAAAATTATGTAGTCAAAGTTGCAAGTTAATTGGTAATGAGAAAAGGAGGTACAATATCCGCCACTTAGTGGAAATGCTTTTCTTTCATTGAATTTCAGGGTTAAGAAGAAAAGTCACCTCTGAGGAAATCTTCCACTCCTTCTTTGGTCAAGAAACGTTGTTCGCCTGAGCGATGAGCTGACATCGAGACGCTATGGATAATGATGGTTGGTGGCCATAATATGAGGTCTTCCTTCTGGGCTAAAGCTTCAGAACTGGAAATAACCTGGGGAATGAATGTAGTAACATCATGGTCCACCACACTGTTCCACCCAAGTAGAACACAGATTGCTTTGTGAAGCCCCAGATGCTGTGCTCTCAGGCCAGACTTCCGTGACATATAGCAATGGTTAGCCAAGTTTCGAGTATCCACGAAATCTTTTGATGAGCTGGGAAAAAATGACATTTCAGCATTTCAACAGGTAAAGGTTACGCACTTAGAGCATAAAATTACAACTCCAGGCACATGGACTTATGATTGAAATGGATTTCCGGAAGAAGGGTGAAGAACCAACAAGCCCCAGATAAAAAAGAATAACAAATAAATAAATAAAAACACCAGAATGTGATTTAGTCAAACAGAAATCACCATCTAAGACATACCACAGGACCCTTATCACTAATATTAATGATAAACAGTAAACACACATTCTTTACCTGGTGAATCTAGCAAACTAGGGAGGGAATGATTAATTAATGACTCGTGTCCTCAAATGTAAAGATTCAGATAAAGATATCTATCAATCTAAAGCATGGTGTTTTAGATGACTCACATATCAGCTCTACCAAGGAAACAAACTTTTGGCCAAAAATTAAAAAAGAAATAATATATTAGACCAAGTTGAAGTTCCAAAAAAGAAATAATATATTAGACCAAGAAATAATATATATTGATCTTTTGTTACTGTCCAGTTAAACCCTAAGTAGTAAGACTGCTGACACAGTTCTTTCTTCCTCTCAACACGAAACTTCCAACTTTTATTTCCTGGCCAAGCATATCCTACTCACATGTAGACTTTGGTATAACTCTACAACTGAAAATGAGGGATTACATATCCTCCAAGAAGTTACAGGGAAATCATTTTATTCCCAGCCGAATCAATAAAAGTTCACTTCGTGAACATCACCGCCTTTGAAAGACATACACCTAAAGCAATGAAACCATCCATCCCAGTTCCACATAGTTACGAAAACTAAGCAACGACTTTTTCTAGACCTTTCTCCAAATCGGTTCCAGAGATTTTTTCCTATCAAGAAATCAAATGCTTACCTGAACACCTAGAATATCAACTAACCAACGGCCAAACTGTTAGGAAAGCCTCAAATATATCCAATCTAAGAAACAAATATGAGATCCATTATTTCCCCCAAACATCAAATGACAGTCAAGTTTTTCAACAAACTCCGATTCCTCACTCCAGGAAAAGTCACCTCTCGTGTTCAGATCCTATCACCAAAAATCTCACCCCTTATTGTCATTGCATAATTGATTGGCAAGAAATATCATGGCCAGAGCAAAAGAAATTAACTTATCTTGCCAGCATAACTGGTAAACAGTAAACAAATCTAATATTTGTTGTCGGCCATCATCTCTTCTTTTCATTGAGAATCTTATGAATCCAGCATGCACACCAAAGGAGGGGGACAATGACAAAGAAGTTATAAACCAGAGACCATAACACAAAGCAAAGTTGACAATGCAACAACCTAACCCAAGTTAGCCTGAGGGAAAACTTGAGCCTATTTTGTGTGCGTGTCTTTTTTTTCTTTCTGGATTGCTCCCAGCGTCATGGTCACACTCGCCTATCGTCCCACCAAACCCTCCCAACCCAAATGAGTGTACTATATATTTCCTCTTAAATATCCCAAAGCAAATTTTTAATACAACGATCTCATTAGAACAACTAATGTGAATATTGGAGTTTAACAGCAAAATTTTCAATTGATAAATCATGCGAACAAATGTCAGGAAAGATCCCACTTTGCAAGCATGATCCCTATTGTAGTGCAAATAAAATATCTTCAAAAGCAAGACGGACCTTTTACCACATACGATACAGTACAAGGTACCAGCTCTTCCTTGCTCTTTGTACCTTCTACGAGTACTTTTTTTCTCATTCATTATTTTGCTGAAAGATAAGAAAGATTTTTGCACCCGCTCCTTAAAATCCTCTGAATCCTCTGCTAGCCCAGATTCAGAAGAACCCGCTGTCACTTTTGATTCCCATGTTCTGGTACGAGACCCCTCTAGCTGTTTGTTGTCCTCATCTCTTACCCAGACGTTCCTACTGGGATGATTGGAACTGCTTCTTTTGTAAGAATCATATCCTGGAAGACCTTTGGATGTTCTCTTCTCAGATTTAGATTGTTTACTAGAATATCCTTGCAAGTATTCAGATTGGTCACCGGACAGTGACAATTTATAAGATGGTGAAACCTCATTGTGATCGACACCTCTTCCTGTTCTTCTATTCATACTATGACCATAGTTTAAACTTTTGGATGATAAAAAATCACTTGGTTCTTCAAAATTCCACTTTCCATCTATTTCTAGTTGATCTTTACCATTGATATTCTTCATTCTAGCATTTGGATTGGAATCAGTTCTGTAGTAAGTCGGTTCTTCATCAACGAGAGACTTTTTCCTCTTCAATGGCCTCTGGGGCGAGTTAGAAGTATAATGAATATCTGAACTGATTCCTTTCCTCCTCAAATTATATTCCTGCATTTCTCTTTCATACCGAGTATCAAGTGGTGACCTGGTGCTTTCCTTGCCACACACCAGACATGCATCTCTTTCAGAGACATTAGTAATTCTTTCACGAGAAGAATGCGTTCTTGCTGGCATGTCGAATGCAGGAACTTCTGGTTTTAAAAAAACTTCACCAAATTCCATCATAGCATTCTCGTGGTCAAAGCACATTCTAGCTTGTTCTCCTGTTGGCAATGATCGGTCATCTCGGGAGTAACCAGGATCAGATTGATCTCTGTAATAATAGCCTCCTTTATCGTGATAGTGTAATCTTTCGGGCAAATCTACTGATGTGTGGCCATGATTACAATTTTCTCTGCACGGCCTAGGGTACATGTATTCCCGTTTGCGACCCTCACGTGTGGGACTACGAAATTCAGTTCTTCTGTAGCCCAGCGCATCCTCGTTCTTTTCGGCAAAATCTATACTTCCTATGCGTTGTCTTTCGTAAAACCTATAGGGTTCCCAATGTTGAGCTGATCTGTTTGGATGAAAATCTACAGGCGATGGGACATCGTCTTGGTAAGAGCCTGAGATATTCATCCCTGAGCTTCTCAAATGGCCATGGGTACCACCATATTCCTCTGACTGAGGGATATGGCGGAATTCTTTTGACACAGATTGTGATCCCTTTAAGTAAGAATCATCCCAAGGTTTAGGTATCAGTTCTTCAACTTTCCCATATCTTCTTCTACTTTCCAGAGCAGCCAACTTCTCTTCCCTGAACCTTTCTTCTCTTTCAAGGGCTGCCACTCCTTCAAGGAGGAAAGGGTCAGGGTACTGGTTTTGTTCACTGCTAAACCGCCCATCAACTGCATTTCTAGAAGATGATGAAAACCGCCCAGAATCTCCAGCATCTATTATGGAAGATTCCAGCTCAGCCTGCCTATATTCCCTTCTGTGCATAGCCACGAGTTCCATCATCGTGCGTCTATCATCCATCAGTTGATGCTCAGCAACCTTCGAAACTCTGTCCTCATCAGGAGTACCTCTAAAACTGCTATAATCACTCCGCTTAAAGCCAGCATCCCATGCATTTCCATGGTCTACAATGCGATCAACGAAATCATACTTTCCTAGATTGTCATCATAATTAGGCGGCCTCTCATCTGATCGGCCATAACAAGCAGATTGAGACCTAGGATCGTCGATTCGGCCTCTAACTGCCCATCTATGTAAATCCCTCTCCTCAAATGAGCCATTCCTCCTCTCTCCTCCTCCATCCAGTGATTTTCGAAGTGGGCTTAAGCTCCTTCCAGGAGGCAGGGATCTTACATCAAGATGAGGCATCTCATAATAGTCAGAGGGAGGCTCTTCAATTCGCGGGTCCCTTGACCTAGCTGCAGTAGGTGGCCTCGTTCCATAATCTTCTGCCCTCCTAGATTGCATCTTGGTTTCGGTATTGAAACAAATTACTTCTTCTAACCCAGCTGCAAATTCAACACCCAGACCCTAAAAACTAATCTCCAAACCCAACTAATGACACTTTCCAATTAGTACTGAGGAGAGCAGCTTCTTTTCCGACAAAATCTTATAAACAAACAAAAGGGAGAAAAAAAAATTTAACAAAGAAACTTTCATATCATACTGAACTAAGAACAGAACTAAATCTAAACGAGAGCTTCGAGGGTGGATAAATAATAACTCAAAGCACTGAAGTAGAGAAAAAAGCAAACTTCTTGGTCCGATAGCAGTTTACTAGGTGACTGAAGAACACAACTTAAATCAAATATTGAACTCGGAGAACAGAGAAAAATGGAACCTTTTGGAGTGAGCCCGTGTTCGTCATCAAGGATTCCATGGCAATCAAAGAAGAAAACGCTGGGATCTTTGCTGAGAGAATGCAGTCTTTGTTGGAATGCAACAGTTCAGTTCTATTTTGAATGAAGAAATCAGAAAGAAAGGTTCCTCTGCCTGCGGGGAGCAGATTTTGATGAACAATAGGGCTAGCCTAGCCGGGTCAGAATTTTCAACCTTGTTCTTTTCCAGCTTTTTAGAGTTGTGCTATAAATCCCTCCTCGTCAATGTGTAGATTATTAAAATGGGACTGAAAGTAAACAAAGTTAATTTTTCAAGATCGAAAATTGGGTGTACCTTACTACTTAGCAAGTTTTAATTTTTGTGGGAACAACTTCAAATAGATAGTAGTAGTTAAATGATATACAGAATATGATGAATAGCAAATTAGTAAAATATCTTTGGAATTCCCCTGGCCAATGTGAAAGTAACTACTAGCTAGGAAATCAGTACCTTACATTTTTTTTGAGATTGGTCATTGGTTTTCTTCACAGTACTAAAACATTGATAACATTTAAAAATTTATTGGACTGTTAGACTTAATCATGCCCACAAGGAATATAATTTTGTTGCGGACTTTTTGGCCACTCTAGCGGGATCGAATCCAGAAGGAATTTGCAGGCGGGATTCGCCTACCGTAGGAGTCCATAATTGGCTACGACACGATGTATTAGGAGTAACTTATCTCCATTACATTGTGATTTCTAGTTAGAAACCTTATGTAATTCCCTATTTACCAAAAAAACAAAAAAAAAAAAATCATTGCAAAGTTATAACGTTGGATTGTCTATTGCTACTTGAAATTTCTTACCTGAATATATCCTTTGATGCATAAGTATCGATTTAAAATTTGTCTTAACAACTTGAATTATATGCGTCGACTCTTTCGTCAGTTTTACTAAATCGATGAAAAAATCGACTAGAAAAAATCTACTAAATTTTTTTTATCTAAATTATAATTTTTTTAAGAAAAAGAAATGCAGTTTTTAAAATTTATCCTTAACAAGTAAATAAAAACTCGTGAAATTGATCAAATTACATAATTTATATGCTGTTTTTTATTTCAATTTAAAACAAAATAAATTCTTATCAAGATTTTTGTTTTAATTTTTAAAAGGCGATGGAACTTCGTCATGTGAACAATACACCAAGTAACGTAAAGTGTCTTGTCGAGATATCTTGAACGATGTACAAGTGAACCTGAAACTAGTGAAGTTCCACAATACACTCTATTTTAAATTTGTTCATCGGTTTCCTTGATCTGACTAAGAAGTCGACTTGATTTTAAAATGCATCAAATAATTCAATGTATTCGAAATTCTCAGCAACAAATTTTTTTTTTTTTTTTGGTGGAAAGTCGAGACTTATTTACATTGACGAAAAGGTCGATGGGTCGAAATTTTTGAAATCTTAATCTAATTTAAATTTGTAAACTTTTTTTCATATGATTCAAGCGGAATTGTGACCCAAATTTATTAAAAAGGGCCTAAAATTCAGTTAACCCAAATGTTAAACCCCAAATCAAAATTGTGTCTCATCAACTCCTCCAGAAAGCCACTGCAGTCCTGCGACTTGCGCAGAATCAAGTCATAAATCCCACAAGCTTCGAGCGATCGTTAGCTTTTACATCCATGGAAGCTCGTTCACATATGAAAACCCATTACTGGGTTCGGGCTTCTCCCGCTGATTTTGGTGGCACTATTCCACTGCCCCGAAGGCAATTAAATCCCATTTTTCATTTCTTCGTTGGTTTATTTGCGCTGAGCTGCTTAATTCGTGGAGAAACTGAGAAATTGTTTGTTTTGGAAATTGCAGTGGGCATACAGCTTGTAACATTGGAAGATCCAAGATAGTGGTGTTTGGGGGCTTAATCGACAAGAAATTCCTCAGTGACATTTTTGTTTATGATATTGGTACATTCCCCTGATCACTCTGTTCATAGTCAATTCAACTTTGTTATTTGCCTTTTTCTGACACCTATATGTGGTTATCCTAGCTTCCGAGCTGTTGTCTAGCATTATTTTGCAGTTGAGTAAAGATTGAATTTTGTCTCTTATTTTTTGCTATTTTCTTCTTTTTAGTATCATCTTGGTAGACTCTGCTTTGACAATGAATCTAAGTGATGTACAATTAGACACAGCAAGGCCGTCTTGTTTCGTAGTACTTTACTATAGGTTTGCCGCTTTAGATTCTCAGTTGACTGTCTGATAAGATTGCTTTGTCTCTATAGTTGAGAACCAGTTCACTGCTTCTTAAGATAGTTTTTGAGGATCAAATTTTTGACATTGGCTGTTGCTATTGTTTTAGACAACAGATCATGGTTTAAGCCAGAATGCACAGGCACTGGTTCTGATGGACAACAGGGTCCTGCTCCACGAGCATTTCATATTGCAGTTGCAATTGACTGTCATATGTTCATCTTTGGGGGGAGGTCTGGAAGTAAGAGGTGGGTGTGCTTTCTGAGGCTTCTTGTGTCTCGTGTAGTTGTCAGCCTCTTGTAGTTGCTAATGATGATTGACTTTCTTGGTGATACTTTTTTCAGGTTGGGTGATTTTTGGGTCCTTGATACAGGTGCATATACTTCAAATATAATTTTCCTGAGTGTATTTCATATTATATAAGCATTTATGCTTCTTTCAAAGTCGTTGAATCTATAAGTGCTTGATTGAGTTTAACTTGTGCTTGTATCGTAGATATATGGCAGTGGTCAGAGCTTACCAGTTTTGGTGACTTGCCATCATCTCGGGATTTTGCTGCTGCATCAGCCATTGGAAATCGTAAAATTGTGATGTTAGTTTCAGTTGTCCTATTAACTCTTCATAGCATTAACTGTTTTATGGACCTCTGTCTTGAAATTTTCAAATAATGTGCAGGTATGGTGGCTGGGATGGTAAAAAGTGGCTCTCTGATGTTTATGTTTTAGACACAAGTAATCTCCCTCGATGCTCAAATTATCTTTCCTTGTTGGGCCCTTAGTTTTGTCTAGTGTAAATGTTGATCTCATGGCTAATGCGGTTCTTCTCCAGTGTCACTTGAATGGGTAGAATTATCAGTTTCTGGATCGTTGCCACCTCCAAGATGTGGACATACTGCCACAATGGTTGAAAAGCGGTTGCTTGTCTATGGTGGTAGAGGTAATTTAGAATAGGAGCACTATAAGCTCGAATGCCTAAGTTATATCATGTAAAGTTGTTCTAATCAAATCTTTGTTGAGTGTAGCCTATGTTTTGTTTCAAGTGTGTAACCACCGGTAATCATTTTCCTAATTTAATTAGATTTTCGAAAAGGTTATTGAATAGTAAAACTCTGTTTAATCAAACTTCAATTTTTCCTTCATAAATTTCATTAAGGTCTCAATTATTTCTCCCTTCTGGGCTTCTAGAGATAGAAAGTTTAGAGTATTTGAGTCCAAGTACAAATTTTTCGTTGTTCTGATGAGGGCACGTGAAAGAGTCCTGCTTCTGATTTATTTTCCAACCTCAATTTTTACATCAGGGAGTTGGTTAGATGGTTAAATTTACATTGTCCAGTATATGTTTAAGAGTGTTATGTTGGTGTCCATATGCTTCATTAATTGAGTTGTTATGTGAACTACTATAAATTTTTGTTAGTATCAGTGAAAATGTATGTAATATGTAATGAGAGAAACATGAGTCTTTGTTACCTCAGAAAGCAGAATTATATTTCCTATGTTCACTTTTTGCAGTTGGATGGTTTCTATATTTCCTTTTGTTGACATTCAGAAATTACTCTTGTTATTTTGGGATTCCCTGAGTTGTATGCTAGAGAGTATGCTAGAGAAATATGTTTCCAATTGACAGTGGTCCTGTTTAACACTGTTAGGTGGTGGAGGGCCAATCATGGGTGATTTATGGGCTTTGAAGGGGCTCATTGAAGAAGGTATTACCTTCCCTGGCATCTTCAAATTCTTTTGTTGCTTTGTTCTTATACTGCACAATCTTTTGAGCAGAAAAGAGTGATATGCAATTAAATAAGATAAGATGCCTTGTTGGAAAACTTTCTTCATATTACATATAGTACGTCACTTTGGCTATTTGTTTGACTTCTGATGTACTGTAGTTTTTGTTGGTTTGTTTTTCATTATTTTTGTATAATATGGCAGTGGCTTACTATGTTGTGGTTTTGTCTTTATTGTGGAAGGAAGAGAATGAAAGTCCAGGTTGGACTCAATTGAAACTTCCTGGTCAAGCTCCTTCGCCTTGCTGTGGGCATACGGTCACGTCAGGGGGGGTTCATGTAATGTCTTCTTGATTTATTTTGTGTTTGCTGTGCTTTTGAGTTGAACTTGTTGACATTGTTTATCAATGCACTATCAGAATGAAAAAATACATCTCTTGTAGTTTGATTTATCTTTCATTGTAAGCCTGACATTTCTAAACATATACAGACATGATCTTTCTTACTTGTGGCCGAGAGAGAGGGCCATACTTAATTGTGTCAGTTTTATCTAAATTACGAGCAAAGAGTGGTTACTTACATTTTGCCCTGGGAATAGCGGAGTTGACTAAACATTTGTGCCTACTTTAAATAGAGGCTTCATCAGTCCTGTTCTGTTGTTTTTTCAAAATCATTTTAAGTAGTATGTTTTGGTTAATCAACCAAATCTACATTAGTGCTTTCAAGGCCATCAATGGGTTGGATAAATTGGTTTTTTAAGTACAAAAGTTAAGATGCTTCTACCATTATATGAAATAGTATGTGGTTGGATGATAAAACAGGTCTCATATTCTGAATATCTAGTTCCAGGTTTATGAGTTAGCATGCAAATTTAGCATTAGCCTTTGATCTCTGCACCACCTTTGTTGCCACTTATTTTCATTCTGCATTTATCTGAATGCAGCTTTTGTTATTTGGAGGGCATGGTACTGGTGGATGGTTGAGTCGGTATGACATATACTACAATGATTGTGTGGTTTTGGACCGGGGTGAGATTTCTATCCTGTAATGCTCTTATCAATGCAGGTTTTGCATCACTTTCCCCACAACCCACTAGGATCATATGATACTTTTGAAGCTTGTTCTATCTAGCTTTTTTTCTGATGCTAGTTTGCAAATCTTCTGTTGCTGTCTCCAGTGACCGTACAATGGAGACGGCTACCAACTAGTAACGAACGACCACCTGCTCGAGCATACCATTCTATGTCTTGCATTGGTTCACGGTATCTGCTATTTGGGGGATTTGATGGAAAATCAGCATATGGTGATCTATGGTGGTTGGTTCCAGAAGGTACTTTTAAAAGCCTAGTTTTCATATGAGCTGAGTCTAAATGATTTAAATATGCTGGATGGTGGGAGATTTTCTGGCTGCACATGTTGAAGCAACCTAGTAGCCTTCTTGTTCATTCCTAGTTTACTGTTTTCTGGCAGTCTAGAAATGATGATTTTGTGATTGCTGTTTCTTCAATGGGTCTCTACATCCATCGAAATTTATGGATACGTGTTATTGATTATTACTCTAATAATCACTCAAATGCGATGAATGAATGTTTAGTAGGTAACAGGATCTGATACTAATTGGTATGATTTTCCAAATATTTTTGAGATTGTTTGGAAGATTACTCAGAGAATCTATGAGAAAATAGTATGTTGTTGCTTCAAAAGAAACTAGAAAGATTAGATGTATTTCAGCTCCATGGCCTCTATTCATGTTGGGGGATAGTTGATGTTGATTGTTGAAGCTCAACTTTTCTCTTTCTGCTTGTTTTGCTGTGGCAGATGATCCTATTGCGAAGCGTATGATTATGTCTCCCCGCAAAGTCATACCTGAAAGCAGAAATGCTTCCAGGGAACATGATAACTTTATGTCTGATGCCAAGGTAACAACATTAAATTGTTATCGTGTGACATTTTCAACTCTATCCTTTGCTCATTGATATCCGGTGCCAAGAGCTCCATGGTTATAAAACACAGGCAAATTTGGGGGTTTTTCATTGGATAAACTACCAATCATTGGATAAACTCCCAATCATTAATCAATGCTATAAAGTGGCCTCAAAATCAATTCGCTGGATAGTGGGTGTGAAATAAAGCTCGCGCAATGGTAACACATTGTGTGTGTTTATTTCCAGTATATTCCACATCTCGAAAAATTGATGCTACTTATTTGTTAGAATATTCTAATTAAATCGTTAGTACGATGGTTTTTTATTGTATTTGATAAATTGGTAGATTCAGACAAATGATTTCTTTATTATTCCTCTGTGTTTGAACATCTTTTATCGAATGCAATGTGACAAGTGTATTAGCCACGAGTTCCATCTAGCTCTCTTTTTAACTCCTACGATGCTTGAGTGCTACATCTATTATTTTACTTCTGCAGGAAAACCAAAGCAAAACATCTACGGTTTCAGAATTGTGTAAGAGATTAGATGTTTCTGTTTCACTCTCTCATCACAAGCTAATACTGGATGAGGTGGAAGACAAAGACCTTGTAGAGCTGGCCTCACATGTGGTTGGAGAAAAGACTCCCAGTAATATACAGGTAATAAAGTAAGTTTGCGCTCTTATGCTTTACAGGATGTGGCAGCCCTTTCGTAGAACATGTGTTTGCTGTGTGGACTTCTTTCTCTTTGGTTAGACGATGGTGTTGCCTGTGTTAGAACATCTAATTACCATGTATAACTTTCTTCTGTTTGATTAGATGGTGCAGGCTCTTCGAAACCACTGGAAGAAGTCTTCACCAGTGTCCATACAACTGAAGGAGCTTGGTCCGCTGCTAAGGGACTACCAGCGGTTAATATCTCGCCATCGTTTGTAAGGGTCAACTTTGCTCTTATGGCACAATTATTAGATAAAGGTTCTAGTGTGTCTTTTCTTGCGCCATTGGCAGTTCACTTCCTGATGAAAATCATGCATATTTTGTGTAGCTCTACATTGAAATGATTTGCAAAACTCTCTGTTTGCCTGCTTTGGTGTCTGTATAGGTCATATGTTGCTACATTTCTAGCACCTGCGAGTGCAATTGTTGTCATTTTATCGGCTTCTAGCATTGTAAAAAAGGGGGCACCCTGGGGCGTAGAAGTTCCTGAATATGCTGGGTCTGGGGAAAAGTTAATGCTCCCCTTTTCTTTTAGCTTTCTTATTTGGAAAACAAATGCCTGCCTGAAGCTTCTACCTTTTCCTCTTCTGAAGTCAACTCTTGTTTCTGGTCAAATAACTAGATGTCTCGACATGCTACTTTTGACAGGCAGAAAGTGGGGTTGGATTCACAGCCTGTAGAATTCAGCTTTCCGAGAAGAGAGACATATAGATACTATCATCTTCAAAACGCTTCCCAGGTATATGAATTTCTTTTTTATTTTACAGCCTTCTGTTTTTCTTGTTTTATAATTCGGTAAAGATAGTTCTTTCTGTAGCCACTGCAAAGAGTCATCTTGATATGTCTATAATCGAGCTAAATTGCCGGTTGTCCATACATCTTTTGTGTAAAGTAAGCTTTTTACTCCATCACTCATAACAAGATGCATGGAAATGGAGCCTGCGTCATATATTAATCGACATTATCTTTCTCCTTGGTGGTGCTCCCCACCAAACTACAGCACCTTCACTCCCACTATTTGAGTGTATTTTTTGGTTTTCTGAGCAGCTGCGCATGGATGATATCCGAATCCTGTTGGAAGAGTACAAGCAGCTGTTGCAAGATGTAAATGAAGATTGAAAGCTTCATACGCAGTGATGTCTTAGGCTTTTGTGAGTTCAAATCTTTATTTTCTCATTGGCATTTCTTCTTAAGGTACAGTTGTTTCCCTTGTACAAGAATCTTTGTTGGCTTCACTTAACTAGAAGTTCAGAAAATTGTACACTGTTTTGTAATATTACTGAGCATTGTCTGGTTATTAAGATGCTTGGTTAATGCTTTTTGTGCCGTAGTTTGGTCATTTCAGACCCTCCAACAAACTTTCAATTTTGGCATGCTCGATTTGCTTGAAGATGGTGACTGGCTGTATCCCTGAACTCTTATATGTCATACTGTATTGAGTACAATGGCTTTTCCCATAACTGTAATTATTTCACTTTTAACTTTGCGTACAACACTAGGATAGACTACAATTTTCTCCTTTTTTTTTCAATCTGTATAATAGATATTTATTGGCAAATGGTGGGTAGAGAACTTGGGTATCCTCGATTCTCAGGTTTAAGCACTATGAACAGAAAATATAATAAAATAAAAAGTTGAATATAGAGGGCTCCGCAATGTACATAATTTAGTCAAAACTCTTGCCATTATTTGAAGATTAATGTCACATCCTCACTGCTTCACACCCTCACTGCTACAATAAAGTGACAAATACACACCAAACGGAAAGAAAATGAAATTACATCAAATCTCCTTACATCAAAAACTAGCCAATTGGCATTTCTAATACCTCTTTAGTTACCTAACAATGGTCAAATATCTTCAACAGAACCAAATTCACACCAAATCAAATACGATGACAGACAATGATAATGTTCCTCACATTATGAAGAAAAAAAAGGGATTGCACCATGACAGAAGGGATGTTATGATAATGCTAGCTCTACTGATTCGAATTGTGACGAAACAAGTTCAGAGCAAGGTTAGCGTGCAGAGCTGATAATCTTGCTGAGCTCCTCCAGCTTCCTCATCCTCAGTTTCTCGCTTTCATTCACCATCTGTGATGAGAGAATCATGCAAAAAAGCCAAAGGGATATACATCAACTTACCAGCAAATTACAACAAAGGCTATGAAAGATGAAGTTGTGAAAAACAGAGAATCAATGATGGGTATTGACCTCCATTAGAGTAGCTGTAAGTTGAGCTTTTTCATTGGTCTTTTCCTGGAATACATCGAAAACTTCCTTGTACTCTTTCTCCTGCACAATGCCACATCAACATCAATGTGAAAAAAGATCACCATATTTATCCATGAATGATTCAAACTTAATCAAATGAAAATCTTTCAAAATTAAGTTTTTTGATTATTGAAATACCTTCTTTTGACAGGTCTGGCCTAGTGATTTCAGTTCACGATTGACAATGTCGATCCTTTTCCTGACAGCAGCAACTTCCTTCTTCATGGGATCCGTCAATACTTCCAGCTCCTACACATTGTTATTTTCACAAACACCAAGTGAGCAATAAATAGATTGAAGCCACATTTATGAAATTCTCTCTAGCATTCTTAAGATTGACTAATAATTTACCTCCCATATCTGGGCCAGACGCTTGGTCTGTTCTTCAGCACGATTGAGCTGAGATTCCACCCTCCCTTTGACCTCCAATTTCTTCCTCTCAATCTCTTCTTCTCTAGCTTGAAATGATATTGCCAGCTTCGACATATCTGCAGAAGCCGCCTCATCATCTGTATATTCCGCAGATAACCTCCCACTGCTTCCCATTTTGTCTTTCAGAGTATTATTACTTTTCTGCATTAATCGAACCCAAAAAATTCGTATGGATCAAAATGTCTAATTCCTTGCAGATCAACGCAGAATACCTATAGTTCTCTTCTGGGCTAATACTGTATTCGGGTTATCACCCTCTTTTCTTCAATTCAAGTGCTTTTAATACACTCCCCTGTTTTCTGCTTGCTTACGTAGGAAACTAGTATTTCAAGAAAAGCAAGCTTCTTTCTTTCCTATGTACGAGAATATATAGATATAATATTGGAAGAATCAAAAGTTGTTTTTGGCATAAATTTTGAAAGCTTGATTCTTGTGGGATAATGGTTTTCTGGAATGATAAGGTAAAAACAGAGACATCTTTGAATTAGTAGTAGTATGTTTTTTTTGTTTTTGTTTCCAATAATTAATAATATCCCCAGAGATTGCTTGAAGGTTGGGCAAGTTGGTTCGTTTGGAGATTCGGTTAATTCAAGTGGAAGTTAACAATATAGTATAGTAGTTTTATTTCTTTCTACTTTAAAAAGAGCAAACCAGCTTTTGGGGATGTTGGATGATGCTGTGTTTCATCAGAATCTCTGAGTCTGCCTGTGTGGTGAAGAGGTTTTTTCCCTTGGCTCAAAAGCTAAGTTAGTGATAAAAGACAATAGGGAAAAAAAAAAATACTGTATTTGGAAATTGAATCCACCAAAATTTAAGTGCCTAACTTAGGATCAATTTCTTAGAGCAATAGTTTAATCGATAGAGATAACCTAACGCTACACGATATGATTGACCTAATTTCATCTCCAAATATTGACATTTTAGTCCATTTAATTTAAATATTAAGGTCAAAAAGAGGTGACCCAAGTGGAAGAGGGCCTTCGCATCAACCGGGAAGTTCCGGTTCGAGTTGGAAGTTCTTCAAACACCTGATGGATGTGCAGAAAGAGGCGTTACAAGCGGTGTTGCATGTATGGAGTCTCCCCCACTAAACTAGGCTGGTAATAGTAGGTTATCCTCCCCCATACTCAGACATGTAATAATCTAGGTGCTTGTACGAATTGTATTTAAAAAAAAAATTGAATTGAATTTCGCCTCTAAAATATTGACATTTTAGTCCATTTGATTTGAAATTGAGAAAAAAAAAAACCTTATCTTGTCATAATGGTCGAATTTCGTATCCAAAGATTAACAATTTTTTGTCTATTTATTTAAAAACTTTTATTATGTTTCGAGACATAAGATCTTTTGTGACATTTTGTGTGATACTTTATGTGACACGTGTTAAATAACTTAAAGTTAGAGGTGTTTAAGTAATTAATTATTAACATCCTAACAAATAGTAAGTAAATTTTATGTGGTAAGTGATTGAACACTGTCAAGATTTTAGTTAATATCACAAAGAGTACAACACAAATGTGTCACAAAAAATCTTTTGTCTGTTTCGAGACCTCTGAAACGAAGGTAACTTGTCATTTTATTTTAATTTTTGCAGTTCTTAAATTCAATCGACCACATAATCACAAAAAGCTCTTGGCATGTCACAAAAAATTGAATTTCAACTTTCCGTATTGATTTTTCAGTCCATTTAATTAAAAAGAAATTCATCGCACATCGGTCCATTTCAAGTCAATTCTGTTAATTTTATTTTTTTTTTTGGTTCCTGTCAATTTTTGTTTACTTTTTCAATCAACTCATCAAAATATTTACCGAAACCTCTGCTTAGTCTCATGAATTACAGAATCTCATTTTCAAATATTGACTTTTTTAGTCCATTTATTTTAAAATTTTCATATCTTTCGAGCCATCTTAAGTCAATTTCGATTAGTTTGTTAAATTTGGTGAAATAAATTTTGTTGTTGCATTGTCAATTGTGGTAAAAGTATCAATTTTATCTGATAAAATGATCAGCCAAACAGGAAATCTTAGCAAGTATCGACCTAGCATGGATTGGTCGTCGGGATAATGGGATTGCTCATACTCTAGCTAAAGCTTTGTTTGTTTAGTTTTTTTATGGTTTTATTAATTAATTAATAAAATAATAATTATCCTCATCCCAAAATACTTTTTTATATTTTTAATACACCTTTTTACATTCTCAATACAAAAAATACCTAAAAACATATACTGAAAAAACGAAACAAACATACCTCATGTATAAGATGCTAACTAGGGTACATGATACAGACATCTTGGACGCTAGGGATCGAATCTTCCTGTCTATTTCTTTTTTCTTTTATTTTCTTTTTTTTTTCATTAATCAACATATATAAAAGTTCTTTTGGATTCGATAAAAACCATTTTTTAATATTCTCTCCGGTCCTTATTATAAGGTATTTTGATTTCGTTCTAGGTTTAACTAAGGAGGTTTTTTTAATTAGGGAAAAAAAACTTTAAAAATATATTTTTATATTCATTATGTTATCCTAATTATTATGAAACGTTTTTAAAATTTTTATTTAAATTAAAAAATATATTTTAAGTGAAATCTAAGACGAAATTAAAATGACTTATAATAAGGATCGGAGGGGAAAATATGAAAAATTAAGAGAAAAACTTTGATTCAATCTTCTGGACCGGCATCCGTTTGAATGAGTCATGATTTCTGGCCATATTTCTTATGTCTCACAGAAACTTTCTCATCTCAGTCATAGAAACGAGATATATTAGCAAGAATTATATATTATTCATTAATTATAAATCATTGTATAAGCAATGATAAAGCACATGCATGGGAGTTGTATATATATATTTGAAAGTTGTTCGAAAATACTCGAGTCCACATGATCATATCATCGTCATCTTCCGGCCGCGTATTCATTATTTGTTTATAAATTTGTAGGCTGCTCTTCTTAATAAAAAAAACACCATGGTTTTGACTGATTTTGGATTCTCATTTTCCCAATATGTTTAATCTTTTTAGCTCTTTCTAAACTTACATTAAAAATTAAGCTTATTCTATCTTTATTTAGATCCATTCGATTTACACATAAACGTAAAAATTGATCATTCCGGTTTCCGAGCGTGTCAAAACTCAAATTGTACAAGAGTTGAGTAAAATATAGTGACATAAAATAAATAATAATCTGTATCGGTAAAGAGTTTTTTTTTTTAATTTTTTGTTTTATGATTTGTAGGGCAAATATTAAGAACCCTGTACATTCTCATATTGTTGGAAGATGGATCTAAATCCTTAAACATCAAGAACTATACAAATTCACATAACTGACAATGGAAAAATTAAGTATTGTGCTAAAAAAACCATGGTATTCCTGAAATTTATTTATAGTCAAACCCGAAATATATATATATATATATATATACCTTAAAAAAAATCAGGTTACCCATAACAAACTATTAAAAAAAAATCAATTTCAGTTTTCTTAAATGAAACTTTAATTAAAACTGAGGAGCCATAACAAACTCAAGAAAATTTATGACAAAATGGTTTGTCATACATAATAGCATGACAAGTTTAATTTAGCCACATAGATCTAGCGTGTTACATGATAAAATAAGTTCAGTTGTGCAATTAAGAATAATACTACCTTCGTCCAAAAAAAAAAAAAAACAGTCCACATTGAGTTTCTAAATTTATACTAAAAGTAGTACAAAACTCAAAACTCAATGTGGACTATTTTTGTGGAACGGGGGGAGTATATCCGAGATAAATTGTAATGGGAAAAATGACCAGGAAGAAAATCTCACAAATCATTTTCTCACATTAATTATTTTCATTTAGCTTCGGTTAATTAAATTACACACGTTTGGTATCTCTACAAAAATGGAGATTTATAGGTGTCTTTGCTGTACAAGAATAAGAGACCTCAGTTTAGCATCTTCAAAACTACTAAATGCAAGGATTAAGCCTTAAAGGTATCTAACTTTCTTTATTTACAAATTCTTTTCTACATTTATTGTTTCAAATTGAGCCCTATACTCCAAGTAATCTATGAACTGATAACAGCTGAGTCCCCAAGTAACGTAAAAAAAGTTGATTTAGAAAGATTTTATAATAAATTCAATTAAATGATTCAGTCAATTTATGTATCACATTAATAAAAATTGTAATTCAATTATTTTTAATCTTAGACTATTTATTAATCGAACCATTATATTGCATTAGCCCCAAAAGAAAAAAAAAAATACATTTCCTGAGAATACATATTCTGAGGTTTATTTAGTACCAAAGTGTTTTCTCATATTCTCCCTGAATAAACAACTATTGAGTTAACAAATGTTATTTTGTGTACGAAACAGGACAAACTAAACCAATTTTTTTCAGATTAAATTCCTTTTATTTTTATTATTATTATTATTTTATGGAGAGGAAAAAACACGCTAATTTTCCTGTGGCTGATCGTGTTTCAGAAAGAGCTTACATTTTTCCAATAATACCCTCTGACATTCACATATTCACAATGCATACCTTCCCAATTTAACATAAGAGCTCTATTCAATTATTTTACAAATTACAAAATAAATTGTTTTTGTTGGAGAGAAGAAAAATTCCTGATTCTAACAATCAGCACTTTTCAATCGAAGTTTTGCTTGAGTTCCATGATAAGGTAAGCCAATTTCATTTTCCCAAATTTTTATGATTTTTTTTTTTCAAATAAACCCTAATTATTTCAATCAGCATTTTGGGGCTTGGATTGATTATCTTATTGAAGCATATGAAAATTATTTTGGGGGGTTTTTTCCAATCGTACTCGTGCGCATTTGATTCTGTGTAATTTCTTGTGTTTAACTATTTTTCAGTTCTTTTTTTTTATTTTAATTACAAATAGTAAAACTCGCATATTGATCTTTTTTATTATTATTTTTTTTTTTCAAAATCAAGAACAGAGGGTTTTGATGGATTCTTGAGTTAATTGTGTGGGTATGAAGTTACTTTTCATAGATGAAATTTTATTTATTTACTTTTATTGATTTTTGTGTTTTATGTGTTCTGCTGATCTGCTTCTTGTTCAACTGCTTGGTATCTGTTGACGGCTTGGCTTGCTCTCATAATCTTTCTATCCCGGATTTTGGTGTCATTTCCTCAAAACCCGGATCCTTGTGTTGATGTTCAGATGTTATTTGATTGGGCAGATTCTTGGCTATTGTTAGTAATCATAACTGAATGAGTTTGGCTTGTGTTACAGTTATCCCTGTTTGGCTGGTTTAATACCAGTAACTTGGTTTCAAAATGCAAATTTTATGACGAAAATAGAAAAATTAGCCAGTTGAAACTCGTCTTCTTAGTTGATTTCATTGGAAGCTTATTTTTTGATTAACACAACCATGGGATGATGTTCTCTGGGAAAAATGTTGGTTTTGTTTCTCAATATACCATAATAAGAATAATGGATCATTCTTTATGTGCCTTTTGTGTGTTCACTTTTGGTTCTCTTACACGTTTCTTCTTTTATGATGACAGGATTCTGTAACTTTTGAAAAAATGAAATCTTACAGACCATCACCATCAAGTGTCCGTCACGATATGAATTCATATGCTGTGAAACAAGGTGCAAGGAGTAAACTTGGCAAAAGATTACATCAGGTAGCACGTCAGGAAGTTGTTGGACAAAAGGAGTCTCAATATAACTCCTCGAGGATGCTGAAGAGGTCATCCCCTTATAGCTCAACTGTTTTGGAAGCAAACACG
Organism: Oldenlandia corymbosa var. corymbosa; assembly: GCA_949775105.1. Classification (NCBI taxonomy): domain Eukaryota; kingdom Viridiplantae; phylum Streptophyta; class Magnoliopsida; order Gentianales; family Rubiaceae; genus Oldenlandia; species Oldenlandia corymbosa. The sequence goes on along the minus strand of OX459118.1, from coordinate 34,049,644 downwards.
GGAAACACACATAAAGCTGTAGAAGTGGAAACCAAGCGAAGGAGAGTAGGTCCAATCACCTTTCACATGAAAGTAGATGATGTTGCTTATGTAGGAGATAATCTCGGTGAAAAATACGCGCACCATTCTTTCTACAACAGATTAAAAGGATACAGCGACTTGGAAAGGGAAAAAGTAGATATTGTTGGCAATGAACATGACCTTGCTGGGTGCTCAGAGCAAAATGATTCTGACAATGATGCTCTTTCTGTTGGCAGTTGCAGTATTAACAATGGCTGGATAGAAAAGTTTTATAATTGTTCTTTTGCAGTTCCTCGCCAAGCAAGAGATTTGGATTCAAGTGATGCCGAGTCTGCTAATTGTTCATTAGATGAAGAGGAGAATTACTCTCACGGTTTGGGTGAAAATGTTGAAGTAAGTATTCATGTGCTAGAGTTGCAAGCTTATCGCTGCACTCTAGAGGCATTATATGCTTCTGGCCCCTTAAGTTGGGAAAAAGAATTATTACTGACTAATCTCCGGATTATGCTCCATATTTCAAATGATGAACATTTGTCAGAGTTGAGGAATCTAATTGTTAGGTAGCACTTAAAACCATGGGTTTTTGTTTTTGTTCTAGGGAATGATCTTTTATTTTATATCTGCTTTACTGTATAGTAAGCAAAGTATCTTTTTGTACTAGGTTCTCCCTGTTGTGGATATTAAATGAAGCAGTCAAGGGAACTACTTGATAATTGTACTCATCAAATAACATTCTGCTAAGAAATGTTTATGTTTTCTGATAATGTTCGTTTTAAGTTATGTTCTGTATTCTTCATAAATCATGATCTGTGTGTAGCACCTTTAAGCTTGATCTCAAGTAATTGGTGCAACTCAGAAATGACACTTCTTTTCAGTTGTTTTCATGGGCAGTTGCTAAAGACGCAATGAAATTGTGTGTTTACTGTTGCAACGAAATTCAAATTGTAATATTCGTCTGTTATATTTAATTTGATGTGGTCCGTTGAATTGGAACTGTGGGTCTGATTCTTCTGAGGATGTTATTGACAGTCCTCTTTTCCAGGGCTACATCTGGAAGAATGCATGCTTGCTTAGCTGCCTCCAAAGCTTTGAAGGCGATGCTGGCATTTGTCTAATCAACTTCATTGTTTTATTCTGCGGCTTCTGCCCAAGCTTGCCTGTTGTTACTGTAATCTCAACATCCTTTTGGCTGAGGTCGTTACAGATTGTTATCTGCTACTACTTCATACAAGAATGTGGTGGTTACTTCTTTAATTTTGTCTCACTTTTGTTCATCAGTCAAATTCCACCAATGGGCCTGGTAGTGTACAGTTTAAAGTTCTTTTCGCCTGTTTTATATGACAATATGAACATGTCATCTTATGATTCTTCAATCTACTTTAAAAACCAACTTCTGGGAAACTGTCAACTTAGGAGGTCATGTAGAAAACTAAGCTAAGATGGATAGTCTCTTAAGACGTGTCTAATGGACTGAATTCTGCATTATCCTTCCACATTTCACTCATTTTTTAGAGTGAGAACACCTGGTTTGTTCTACCAGGAATAGGAGCAACTTTGCCTTGAGGTCCCTTCTTTCATTATCGTTTCATCATGCGTATTAGACACATTGAACAAGATTTTTCTGACCAGGAATCTGAACAGCTTGTATGTGAAATGGAAAACAGTGAAGTGAAATTGTCCAAGTACATGCTTAGATCTTTGATCATTTGATGCATAGATGATTACTCTGGTAATAAAGATGTGGATTCTTGTTGTTAACGTGCATTTTATGGGTTATTTTGTTTTCAAGTGAAGACGTTGTGGTTTTCTCTCTTAGACACCAAAACATTGTTAGCTGGTATGGTTGCAAGTCTGCCCCATATGGCTTCTTCAAATATTCGTAGGATAATGTGGGGTGCTCCAGAGAACCTATGTGGACAAACAAAGAAGACAAACTTGTAAGACAATCAGCCTTGGTCCTTCTAAACTTTTCTTGACTGTTGTTCTGGGTTGTACTGGTTATTGTAGAGTTTTCGGTTTGGTGCCATATTTTGTGTTTATAATGCTGTAAACCATCTGAAACTCAGACTGTTATTGCTTTTATCTTTTCTACTTGGTGTAGGAATGTTTAATCCCTTGGGAAGAGGGAGAAAAGTGGAATCTACATATATGCAATTTTTATACTGCATTAACATTTTCACGGAATTATGCCTGCAACTGACCTTACATAGTTTTACCATTTTTCCACCGTATCATCTCTCTTCTTCTTGATTCTCCCTCCTTTGTTTGTAGATTTTTTTCCCTTTCTTTGTACGTCTCTTTTGTCTCTCTGCCTTTGCATCGTTTTTGATATTACTCTTTTCGCTAGTTCCTTTTCAAGATTTACTTTCTTTTGTTTTCCACGGTCCCTTCACCAAGACTCAACTCTTCCACCAGCCTAACATTTATTGGCCGGTCAAGGCTCATTGGCATGTTAATGATGAGAACTATAAATTTGATTCTTTGCATGACTAGGCATCATCTGCGATTCCTGATGAGTAATGCTAGAATGGATTAGTTTCTTGCATGTGTTGCAGTGTCTCCCAAGGTCATTGCTTCCTCTTCTATCCTCCCAGGAAATATGCCATTGGCAGTCATATCATTGGTTGTGCTATTGAATCATGGAAGCTCATGGAAAATGAATACCAGGAAATGGGTGTTCTGATGTGTGATTTGACCGACGATAGATGATTTAAGAAGCTGAAGCTGTCCCGGTATATTAGAACAACAGAGCTGGAGTACTTTGAGAGCAGAACACTGCTGGCACCCATGGCTGGAGAAAGTTATACAAAACGATGTCTAGTTCTAGAGTTTGAAAAGTTGGGTTGTCCCATGTCAAGTTGTCAACAACCTCCTGTTTGGATGATCACAGTCATCGCACAATGAGTACAGCCGAAATAAAAGTGCAAGAAAATGGGCATGTTTGAATCTGTTTTGTATATAATGGAACGACATTTTAACCAACTTTTTGAGTAGATATATTCATATTCATTTGAGAGTTTTCTTTCTTTGTTCTTTTTCCAAGTGATTTGACAATTATGTAATCAAACTGGATTTTTGCATGGGTTTTTTTTTCCCTGTTGGATGTGGCTCAAGAATCATAATTGCATATATTTTGTTATTATGCTAACATACTTTGGTTTAAGGATTAACAGATCTGATTTTATCATTCTTATTTAAAAACTATCAGGATTTTTCTGCATCATCAAGAACAATTTTTCATTTCAGCTGTTTCAGCAACTCCACAGCCTCATCCAGCTCTTGATTTCCTGTGAGTTCCATCTTCTCCTTCACATCCTTGACTGTTCTTCTCAAATGTTCCCCTTTCTGATCCAACATCACTTCTTTAATCATTCCAGCAATCATCTCCTTTTCAAGTTTCCCATTTTCATCTCTCATGACTTCCACAGCAACACCAATTTCGACAGCCAACTTAGCATGTAGAGGCTGATCAAGATGCACTGGGATAGCTATGATTGGAACTCCAAGCTCTATGCTTTCCAATGCAGAATTCCAACCGCAGTGAGAAACATAACCTCCAATGCTTCGGTGTGCCAGGATTTCTTTCTGGGGTGCCCACTTTTCCATGATTCTTCCCCTGTTGTTGACCCTCTCCAAGAACCCCTCAGGAAGAGCTTCATCAGGCCTAGTTTCTTCTCCCATTGGAAACCTTATAACCCATATGAAACTCACACCGCTAAGCTCCAATCCAAAAGCAATCTCTTCCCTTTCTTCATTTGTCAGGAAGGTTTCGCTCCCAAAGGAGACGAAAACAGTGGAAAGATCGCTTTTTGTTTCGAGCCATTGGATCAGCTCATGGTGTCCATCCTGCTGATGATCATTGCATACAACAGAAAACATAGGACCCAGAGGAATCATCTTCATCCTGATGATATCATATAAATAATCCATGTATTTCCCTTCAATTTCCCTTGAGCTTTTTAATAGCATGATTCCGTCACAGAATCTATTAGGCCTCTCATCTTCGGGGCCATCTTCTTGAACATCCGGATGATCTGATTCAATCTTCTTGAGTGCCCTGGATTGATGAAAATCCGAAAGATGTATGGCTTGAAAAGGGAATTCTACGCCTGGATTGATTGCCAAGTGAGAAGCGTATGCAGCAGTTGATGCAGATGTAAACAAGAATTTCACAGCCGGAATTCCCTGGACAGATGTTAATGAAGCAATCCAGGTCAAAAGAGCATCGTATATGACCAGATCAGGACTGAGATTCTTGAGAATGCCGGAAAGATTGGTTTTTGCTCTGAACAGAGCGATTTTCAGTTTGGGCATAAGATGAGGAGGGAGTCCATTTGTTGTATGGTAACAAGGGGGAAGTTCTGGGGTGTCAGGAAGATGAAGAGGGAGGGGATGAAATGAAGGTGAGTATTTTTCTGGGATTTCTTTCTTGATGAATTCGAGATTGATTGGAGTGGAACAGAAGTAAATGATGAATCCTCTGTCACAAAGTTTCTTGGCTAGTTGTAACTGGGGAGTTATATGGCCGTAAGCCAACCATGGAAACATAAGAACCTTAAGATTAGTTGCACCCATGATTTGTCGAAGAAACTCTGAAAATTTGGAGATCAGTTTCTCTCAGCTCAGCGGTGTGATCTAATTTGATCTTGTCTGAATCTTGATTTATAACACTAGCTGAGATTGGAAGTCTCAGTGGGGAAGTCCAGCTCACAAAATGGAAGTCTCCTGAATTTTTGCTCGCAATTAGGATAAATGCAGATTGACTCCTGCAGAATTCCACAAGTAAACCGCTTTGTCAAGTAGCATGATACTTGTGTGATCAAACAATGGCAAGCTTCGAATACTCGAAATCAACTCCCATGTTCCAACTCCTTTAATGCCTTTGCTTTGTTAATAACTAGAGATAACAATCTGATAGCGTCTTCATACCACTCGTCTCATCGAGATGCTTACAATTCGACGAAAGATATTAATTACTATTGCCCACGATAGACACCTTACGATATGAGAAAATAAATTATTTATTTGAAAGCTAATCATAACTAATCACTGTAATTTAAAACGGAACAACAAGAACGAATAATGTTCATTTCAGCTGTTTTAACAATTCCACGGCCTCATCCAGCTCTTCATTTTCGGCGAGTTTCATCTTCTCCTTCAAATCCTTGATATTTCTTCTAAAATTTTCCCCTTTCTGATCCACCATTATTTCTTTAATCACTACAGCAATTACCTCCCTTTGAAGTTTCCCATTTCCATCTCTCATAACTTCCACACCCACACCAATTTCCACCACCAACCGAGCATTTGGAGGCTGATCAAGATGCATTGGCATAGCTATGATTGGAACACCAAGCTCAATGCTTTCCATCACAGAATTCCAACCGCAATGACAAACAAAACCTCCAACGCTTCGATGTGCTAGGATACTCGTCTGGTGTGCTCATTTTTCCACAATTCTTCCCCTTTTTTCCACCCTCTCCAAGAACCCTTGAGGAAGAGCTTCATCAGGCCTAGTTTTCTCTCCCACTGGAAACCTTATAACCCAAATGAAGTTCACTCCGCTGAGCTCCAATCCAAAAGCAATCTCTTCCATTTCTTCCTTTTTCAGGAAGTACTCGCTCCCAAACGAGACGAAAACGGTGGAAAGATCACTTTTTGTTTCAAGCCATTGCATCAGCTCATGGTGTTCATCCTGCTGATCATCGTGCACAACAGAAAACAGAGGACCCAGAGGCAAAACCTTGGTCTTCATCATATCATATAAATAATCCATGGATTTCCCTTCAATTTCTCTTGAGGTCTTCACAAGCATGATTCTGTCACAGGACCTGTTAGGCCTCTCATCTTCAGGATCATCTTCTTGAGCATCCGAAATTCCCAGCGCTCCGTAACATGGCTTGATGAAAATCCGAAAGACGCAAGGCAGGAAAAGGGAATTCTGTGGTTGGATTGATGGCTAAGTGACAACCGTGTGCAAATGCTGTTGCAGAAGAAGTTGCAAATTTCACTGCCGGAATACCATGAGCAGAGGTCAACGATGCTGTCCAGGACACAACAACATCGTATATGACCAGATCAGGACTGAGATTCCTGAGGATGCCGGAAAGATTGGGTTTTGCCCTGGCAAGAGCGGTTCTGAGATTTGGCATGAGAGGGGGTGGGAGTCCATTTGTTGTATGGCAAGAAGAGGGAAGTTCTGGGGTGTCAGGAAGATGAAGTTCAACCAGGTGAATTGATGGAGAGCATTTTTCTGGGATTTTGTTCTTGATGAAAATGAGATTAACTGGGGTGGAACAGAATATGAGGGATTCTCTGTCAACCAGTTTCTTGGCTAGTTGTAGATGGGGAGTTATGTGACCATAAGCCAACCATGGTAACATTAGAACCTTAAGATCAGAACTGCCAGTTGTTCTTGTACCCATGAATTCACCTTTGATCTTGTCTGAATCCTCAGTGATGAGAGGTTTCTTTCTTTCTCGGTTAGCTGTAGCCTTTCTCTTCTTGTATACTCTAGTTCAAAACTCAATTATGCAGGAGTTTGACTGATGCTGCTGCAATTATGGGTCAACAGCGTCTGGGGAAAAAAGATAAAAGATGTGGGTTTCAGGATTTCTTCATTTAATTTTACAATAATGGTGATTGTTGACTGTTGAATGTATCACACTCTTGAGATGGGTACACCTCTTGAAATGTAATAGAGCAAAGAAGTCAAATGAAAGGACCAGGGAAAAGTCGCAATTCTGTTGGGCTAATTTGTATCCAGAAAGTCCACCTATGTACAAAGTTTGAGCTGAGACATATGAATTCACTTCATCACTTTGTCATCACCAAGCTGAATTAACAGTATACTAACATTATTTGGCAAATAAACTTTTTTATAAATATACTATTACTCCTGTCCTTAACATAAGTTATTTTAAGTTCCTTTAGATTTCATTTATTCTGTTTTTGCAATTGAAAACAAAATATTAAAACTATATTTTCACGTTTATTGTGTCTCAATTATTATAAAGTCTATTTTTAAATTTAAAAACATGATAAATAAAACTTATAAAAAATTAAAATTACTTATAATAAGGACCGGAGGAAGTGGTACCAAACTCACTATTTTGAGTAATTCTAATTCGACCCAAAAAAACATTTTTATGAAAAAAAAAAAAAAAATCTCTCAAAAAATATAAGTAGACAGGATTTTAATACTCATCAATTTCTACAACTTCTCCTCACGTATCTTGTGGATCCCCTCTCACTATTAGTAGTACCATAAGGGAATTGTAGACCTTTTCCTTTTAGGTTATTAATTTGTCATTAGGATAAGAGAAACTTCGAAAACAATTGTGATTAATGCAACTGAATCCACTTTCTAAAAGATTGAGACTTTCAAATTCCTTCAACAATAATAATAATAATTTCTTCTTCTTCTTTTTTTTGGTTAATAATAATTTCAAATAAGAGTAGTGGAAATCTTCTTGAGAGCTACAAAGTCTACAACCACAACAAATGGCCCCATGAATCTGTGGATGAATTGAATTCATACAGAAAGGACAAAAAACATTCCAACTTTCTTGTTCAAAAGATAGCTAATTTTAGGAGGATGACTTCTCATTCTGGCGCTTTTCTTCACAGAGTCGATTCAGCAATTGAACAACTTCATCCAGCTCTTCATCTTCCCTCTGTTTGATCCTTTGTCTCACATCCACCATGTTCTTCCTGGCATTTTCCCCAAACTTTTCAACCACAACATCTTTCACCACTTCCGCTATCACTTCTCTTTCCAGTTTCCCTTCTCCATTCCTCATTACTTCCACAGCTAAACCAAGTTCCACCATCAACCTAGCATTCAATGGCTGATCAAGATGCATCGGCATGGCGATGATCGGAACGCCGAATTCGACGCTTTCCACCACCGAATTCCAACCACAATGACATACAAATCCTCCGATGCTAGGATGAGCAAGGATTTTCGCCTGTGCTGCCCATCCTTCCACAATTTTGCCCCTTCCTTTGACCCTTTCCAAGAACCCTTCAGGCAGAGCATCCTCCGGCCTAATCTTCTCGCCGGCCGGAAATCTGACGACCCATATGAAATTAACGTTGCTAAGCTCCAACCCAAATGCGACTTCCTCCATTTCTTCCTTGGTCAAGAAATACTCGCTCCCGAAAGACACGAAAACGCTGGAACACTCATTTTTAGTCCCAAGCCATTGGATTAGCTCATTATTCTCGTCTTCATCTCCAAAAACAGGGGATTGAAACAGAGTACCCACTCCCATAGTCTTCCAATTGGCTACTTCGGAAAGATAATCCATGTATTTTTCTTCGATTTCTTTAGAACTCTTCACCAGCACGATCTTGTCGCAGAACCTATTCGGCCTTTCTTCTGCAGGGTCGAGTTCTTCCGCATCAGCTTTAGCAGATTCCCCAACGGTACGAGCCCTGGCGTAATCGATTTCCGAAAGATAAATAGCCGGATAAGGGAATTTCTCGTCTCGCTTCATCAACATGTGACAGAAATACGCCATCATCGCCGCACTGGAAGTTGAAAACTTGACCGCCGGAATGTTGAGGTCGGAAGTCAACTTCCCCGTCCATGTCTGAACGACATCATAAATCACCAAATCAGGGTTCAAATCCTCCATGATTTTGGAAAGATTGGGCTTGGCCTTGTACAGAGCATTCTTGAGAGTTGACATGAGATGAGGTGGGAGGCCATTGGTGGTGTGGTAACGTGGAGGAAGCTCTGGATTTTCAGGGAGATGAAGCTCCACAAGATGAATTGAATCGGCATGTTTGGCAGTGATTTTGTTCTTGATGAATCCAAGATTAACAGGGGTAGAACAGAGGTAGACGGAAAATCCTCTGTCCGTGAGCTTCTTGGCTAATTCTAAGTTTGGAGAAATGTGGCCATAAGCCAACCATGGAAACATAAGCACCTTGAACGACGTAATCACCATGATTTCGTTGTCCCCTTTCTGATCTTCTTCTGTTCCTAGTTTTTTTTTTTGGGTTTTCTGAAATTGTGGAGGTGGCTTCTTCTATATGGTGACCTGAATAAACTATTAATATTGCTCAGACTTTTGGAATATTTTTATCATGGAAGTGGAAGTATGGTTCAAATTTTCAATCTCTATTTTTATTTTTATTTTATTTTTTGAGTTTGTTGACGTTATTACATGTGCAGCTTTTCTAGAAGGGCTTGAAATTCTCTATGCAAGATTTTTAACCATTTGCTAACAATGGATGGAGAACACATAACTAGGAGGAAGAAATTAAATACTATCAGACAAATGAGCCAATTAGAGGATTAAACTAAAAAAGTAGTACCTACAACAATTATGGAAAAGAAATCGGAAATAAATCAAGCGAACAAGTAGGGCTGGTTTCCAGAATTTGGCATTAAAATTTGTAACGTGGAAACCAATGATCTCTGTTAGCACGTTGAATGAAACAAGATCTGGAATACATATTTTAAAAAGATGTATGAACAAAAAAGACAATAATAGATAGGGAATCGCCAGGGGAAGATGTCAAATTGCGAGATCTATTTGGGTTTTTCAACAGGCTGGGAGAAGGTTTAAATAAGATGAATTATTGCCGAATGGTGATTTGAAATTGATTAAAGTTTACGCAAAAACCTCTATGATGAGCTGAATATGGTTTTCAATCCTTTCATACAATGATAGAGACATAGTGACAAAGTGTCTCACGTGGTTTGTAATTTAAACCTTCTATTTGTCTAATTCCTGCCAAAACTGTACTAGTGTGGCGGTAATGTATAAAAGCTTGTTTTGACGTTCACTCATTTTGTAGTTTCAACTCATTTTGCCTCTTAAACATAAAATCCAAAGCAAATCAAATTAACGTCCAAATAACTTTTTAATTTACATTTTAAAATCAAACTTGAAACATTTTGTTAGTGCAGTAACCATTTTTTAAACTAAAAATAATTCAGTGACTAAATCCAAAACTTTGCACATTTATTTTAGTTTGCCTCTAGTCAAAAAATCGAGGCCCAGTCGAATGGTGGTTAGGAAAAAGTTTTTTGGAATATGTATTAAAATATCAAGTACGAAAAATATCACTAAACAATCGAAAAGCATCAATTTTAATCACTGTAAAGAAAAAAAAATGATCACTAAACAACGGAAAAGTGTCGATTTTGGTCACTGTAAAATATTAATTTTAAAAGCTATTCCGTGATTTTAGTGATCATTTTATAGTGACCAAAATCGACACTTTTCCGTTGTTTAGTGATCATTTTTTAAGTTCTTTTTTTACAGTGACTAAAATTGACACTTTTTGATTATTTAGTGATATTTTTTGTACTTGATATTTTAATATATATTTCAAAAAAAAATTTCCCAACCAACATCCAAACAACTTTTTTGTTAAAATACCATCTAAATAACTTTTTCATCTTTTATTATGTTTTCCACTTAAAAATACTTTCTACATTCAAGTTGAAAATGAAAACGAAATTGACTTCCAAACAAGCACTTAGTAATTAGTATTATGCAACGTAGTACTTATGGGGATTTTGCGAAAAAAAAAAAAGGATATACTGTGGTGTAACGCCCTCACGTGATGTCATGTGGCATTTGCCATTTTACTGTCTCGTGTGAAGTAAATTCATATATGCTTGTAGTAAAAATTGGCCGATCTACTTAAAACTTTACATGTATTGTTAATGTTACTTTATTCTTTTTTGTTAATCAGTATTACCTTTATCTATCAAATGTTAGCCAATTTTGTCTCATTTACCCAATTTCCAATAAACTTAATGAATTTATGTTAGTTTTAACAAAAATATCTCAATAGTTTTAAAAAATATAAAAATGATACTAAAACTTTGTAAAAATAACAAAAAGATCTCTTTCACTTTTTATTTTAATTTTTTTTCTATTTCTTTTTATTATTTTTTCATAACTATAAAAATACACTATATGATCTTTTAAAGATAAATTTATTCATTTTTAATCTATACTTGAAAAAATTATATTTACATATTTGTAACTCATGGTTGATTTATATAAACATATTAATGTTTTTATTAATATATACTTTTTTTATCCATTTTTTCCTTCAATCTAAAAAATAAAATTATTCAACTAAAACTAATTTTTCACAAAAAAATATATATATTTGCCATTGATTAAAAATTAATTTTTGGTATACTTTAGTATATTATAATTTAACTCAACAAATTATAGATTATATTATACAATTTTTGTTTAAAAAAATAATTAAATTAAAAAATATATTTTTTCTTTAAAATCCCAAGTACCAACAGAAAGTTATAAAAAAAAAACCTATTTCGTTTTTACATTGACCCAATACAAGAATATAGTATTGTTGCATTTACAAAAATGGTAAAAAATATTTTATAAATAATATATTTATCATTGCGAGGATTAACATTTTGTAATAATTGTTTTTGTTAAAATTAATTTTAGTTAAATATTCTTATTTTTTATATTATATTAGGAAGAAAAAAATGGATCAACAAAATAGTATATTACTAATAAACTATATTATTGAAAAAATTAAATTTATATAAATCAACCTTGAGATACAAATATGTAAATATAAATATGTAAAATAGAGTTTAAAAATAAATAAATATTTCTTCAAAGATCATACTATATACTTTTATGGTTGTGAAAAGTAGTAAAGAAAAATAGAAAACAGAAAAAATTAAATAAAAATAAAAAGAGATTGTTTTGTTATTTATAAAATTTTTGGCTCATTTTTATAAATTTTGAAACTATCGGGATATTTTTATAATTAAAACTAACAAAAATTCTTTAATTTTGACGAAAATTGGACAAAATTAACTAATGTTTGATAGATATGGATAGTAATGACTAATAAAAAAATAATAGGGTAACATTAGCAACGCACTTAAAATTTTTGGTAAATTAGCCAATTTTTTGGATGTATGTCTATTTACCACATCTTTTAATTATATGGATTGATTGCTTTTCTTTTTCTTTTCTTTTTTTTTTTTTTTCTGTTGCGAAGGAATGAGCTCACACCTCAGGATTTAAAAATTACATTACGAGGATATATCCTCGAGATCCTAACAACATCATGAAAAAGCCATAAATCAATCCTTGTGGATTGATCGCTTTGAATATTTTTTTTTCTTTTTGAAATGGTGCTTTTGAATAGTTATAAGTGATTATAAATTTTATTTTTTAATACAACTTCCGTCTCATAAAAACAATCCTATTTGAAAATTAAAATATAAAAATTAGATTAGTAATCTTGCAAAATTAATATGAGAAATCGAATTGACTATCTATTAATTTAATAATTAATTTTAAGTTATAACAATCTCATAGGTCGAATTTTAATATTTATATTTTTAAAATTAGGTTATTTTTTTTGGAATAAAAGTAATATATTTCTATACCATCTTGATGTTTCACGAACATAACTGGACCAAAATGGCCATTGGGAGATCAAGTTCAACGATTTCAACGATAAAATGCAACCCACCGATATGAGATCAAGTTTTTGACTTTTTGTATATGATCCTGGGGTTAGATTTGTTCAGTTGGCTGTAAGATGACTTAGCTTCTTATTTATTATTTCTGCTAATAGGGGTTAGTTAGGTTAACTTTGTATATATGCCCGCCAAACACGTCGTTAACAATGATTATTATCAATAAAGGCATTAGTCGGTGGTCCTTGGATCATCTTTAGTCGTTACCTTTTTTTCTTTTTTCCTTTTTTGTTAAAACCAGTCGTTACCTTCATGTGCCACCATAGACAAAAGATTTTGATGAGGAAAGTGATCAAATTAAGTCAATTGTGGCTTGGATTCGACTATCCGATATGCCGGTTCACCTGTGCCATAAGTAGGGACAAAACTAGTTTTCGAAAATTGCAAGTGCTCTACTAAAATTTAGTGGCAGTCATAACACGTTGATGAATAATTTTAGTTGGTAATTTTAAGAATATTATATATATTATTTATAGTATACTCTTTCAATAATTTCAATTTTCATTATATGTACAATTCAATAAAATAGCTAAATTTTTATTTCAGGAAAAAAATATTATACCACAATTTAAAAATAGTAAACGCCATCATCAAGTTTTTCCTTTTATAAATGTATAATAAATATCTTATAGTTTCTCAAGAAAATAAGGTGTCTTCTTAATTATAATAATAAAACACAAGTTACTGAGTTCAAAACATATCAAATCTTGATACTAAAATAATTACTGGCAACACGTCAAAAATGCTTGTGGGGGTAAGAGTAGAAAAATTTGAGTCAAAGACATAATAATTTTGAGATTTTTGGTGATCAATCATAATTAAATAGAAATGAGACAGCACCGCAAGCCCATTGCATTCTAAGGCGACGTTTGTTACACCAGTCCATTGCATTCATGTTAGCCGATATACTTTGCAATTGCATGTTGGAAAATCTGGGCACACAGCGATGAGGAAGTTTTCTTCGGCAACTACACCACTTCCAGAGATATCGCCCACGCAACAATGGCGGCGGTAGCAGAAATAATCCGCTCCAACAAGCTTCTCGAACCAAAAAAGCCACTCATCCGCTCATCGTATCAATAGCAGAAGACTCCAGATGAGAACCACCCCCTTGGGAATGGATCCGGATTAACGCGGACGGCTCCGAATCACCGGCATAGAAAGCGGCGACAGCCGGCGGAGTAATACGGAACCATGAAGGTCAATGGATAATAGGATTTACAGCCCACATCGGGGACCCTATTTTGGAAGCGGAACTATGGGCAGTGTTGTATGGGCTAAGTACCGGATTCCCTTGCACATTTGTGGTACTCTGGCCGGAGAGGTTACATATTTTGACAACACCTCTGACATCTATCCTGGAGAAACTAGCTTTTAATATCACATGTATTTTGTAACTAAGCACTTATGCTTTCCCGATATATAAAATAATAAAAAAAAAGTATTCATTCGTTTAAGCATGTTTGATAACAAAAAATAAATCTCTTAATGAATTAAGTGGTATTAAAACGGTAATACAAAATATATATAATAAAATTTAGCTTATTACTTATGTTGTTACTGCTTAATGAATTCAGTATTAATCATTCAGAATTAAGCACTAATTTTTATCAAACAGTCACTTAATGCTTAAAATTATTATATTAAGTACTCATTCATTTAAGCATTTGACCATAAAAAAAATGAATTTCTTAATAAATTAAGTGGTGCAGAAACTGCAATACAAAATATAAACAATAAAAATTAACTTATTTCTTATTCTGAACTACTTAATGAATTCAGTATTTCTAATTCAGTATTAATCATTTAAAATTAAGCACTATTTTTTACAACAATATTAGCGGTCCAGATACAATTGATCTTGTCTGCAACGATGATGTTACGGCAATGGATAAAGAGATGGTTCACGGTACTCGGTACCAAATACTCTTTGATTTTAGTTTTCACACATTAAGATTTTTAAATAGAGTAGTTCATATTTTTGAGATTTATCATGAAGAGAACGGGCGAATTTCTTAGTTTCCTTAGATGTGATTAGTTTTGATGGATTATTATGTCTTTTTTTATCCATTATCATAGTCTATTTTATTTGATGTTATAGGGGTTTTGCCTCTTTTCATTGCCCCCAAAAGGAAAAATAAAAAAATAAAAAATATCAGTAATACAAAATTTTTCCAATTTGATTTCTTCGTTTTCATGGAGCTCGTTCTTGAAAGTTGAAACCTTAGCGAAGCTTTTCACAAGTCCTTTGCCCTATTTGATAACATTACTTAATACTTAAAATAATTTAATTAATTATTTTTTCATTTAAACATGTCTGATAATGAAAAATAAACCTCTTAATGAATCAAGTGCGTTAAAAATACAGTACAAAATATAAGTAATAAAAGTTAGTTTATTACTTATTTGGTAATCGCTTAATGAATTCAGTATTTTTTATTCAGTATCAAGTATTCGTTTTTTATAAAAAAGAAAAAGGAAAAAAAAAAGTTTCTTTACTTCTGTGCAAGTCTTCATGTCTTTAAATCATGATCCTCTTGTTTGTTATCTCTATAGAGTTGCATTCGTGTTGAGACGGAGAAAGTCATACGCTAAACGACCAAGATTTTTTTATTTGGTACAAAGATGGAGGCATAGCCTAATTCTAGTCTATTACAATCCGGGAGTACGAAATTCCCATTATATCATGCAAAAGCCAAGATTTCACATAAGGGGGGATCCGCAAAAGTCATATGACCCCATACACTGGCCCCGTTGGTCAACCTTTTGAAAGCAGGCATCAATTAGCCAGGAGGAATTAATTAGGGATGAGAAAAACAGGACATTTTCGAGCCTGAAACGGAGAGTGTGAATACATTGGTGTAGTTTTCCTGTCCTCCGGGGAGACAAAGTTCATCAAAGTCGACCAAGAAACGTTAACCTTTTTACCCAAGCACCAATGAAGACTAGGATTCTAGAAAGTGGAGTCAATTTTTAAGTATAATCGGTCAATCACTTCTAGAAGAAATGCATTTGGTGAATGGTTGAGCTGATATGCTCAATACTTTTTAACTTTTAGACTAATCAAACATCCTCACCGTCGACCACCAATAAATTCCATACTCAATAAAGGAGAGAAGTTGAAAATCTGGAGATTTTTATTGAGGAATCCGTTCTTTTGCAGCTGGGTTGATCAATCATGGAGGCCGGAAAGCAAAACTCAAAAACTCTGAAAGCTCTGATGTTGCCATGGCTAGCCCATGGTCACAGTACTCCTTTCTTAGAGCTTTCCAAAAGATTAGCCATCCGAAATTTCCACATCTATTTCTGCTCCACTCCTGTAAATCTTGCATCCATCAAGAAGAAAATCCCTGCGAAATTGTCCAGTTCAATCGAATTGGTTGAGTACCATCTTCCATCCACGCCGGAGCTTCCACCTCATTACCACACCACCAATGGCCTCCCACCCCATCTCATGACCCTTCTGCTTAGAGCCTATAAGGCCGCAAGCCCACAGTTTTCCGATATTCTCAAATCCCTCAAGCCGGATTTGGTCATTTACGATTATATTCAGGACTGGGCACCTCGGATTGCTTCGGAACAGGGGATTCCGGCAGTTCAGTTCCTTGCTGCTAGCGCAGCGTTTGTGGCTTTTCGCGGAAGGCCGGCAGATGATTTCCCAGAGATTTTCATCAGGGATTATTGGGCCAAAAATCTTGGTTCCGGCGAGGTTGACGTTGCCGGGATTGTGGGAGCTACGGAAAAATCCCACAAGATCTTGTTAGTCAGAGCTTCTCGAGAAATTGAAGGCAAATACATGGATTTCCTATCAAAAACGTCCAACAAAAAAGTTGTCCCCACCGGACTTCTAGTCGAAGATTTCAATACCAACAAAGAAGAAGATGATGATTACAAAGAAATCATGGAGTGGCTTGATCAAAAGGAAAAGGGTTCTGCTGTTTACGTTTCTTTTGGAAGTGAATACTTTTTATCGAAGGAACAGAGGGATGTAATTGCAAAAGGGCTGGAGCTCAGCAACCTGAATTTCATCTGGGTCGTCAGATTTCCATTGGGAGAAAAAACCACCGTGGAAGAAGCCCTGCCGGAAGGGTTCTTCGACCGGATCGGAAACAGGGGGAAAATCGTTCAAGGATGGGCACCGCAGGCGAAGATTCTGAAGCATTCCAGCACCGGAGCGTTTTTGAGCCACTGTGGATGGAGTTCCGTTTTAGAAAGCGTGAAATGGGGGGTTCCGATCGTCGCGGCGCCGATGCATATTGATCAGCCGTTGAATGCCAGGTTAGTGGAAGCGGTTGGATTTGGTGTGGAAGCCATTAAAGACGGCGAAGGGAATCTGCAGAGTGAGGAAATTGCGAGAGCGATAAGGAAGGTTTTGGTGGAAGAAAGTGGGGAAGATGTGAGGAAGAAAGCCATGGAATTGAGTGAAACTCTGGAGAAGAAAGGGGATGCGGAGATTAACAGTCTCACTGAAGAGTTGATACGACTTTGTCAAATGAATTCGTAGTGATTTGACCACGCCATATCATTCATTGTGTGATTTTCTCTTGAATACGGACTACTGTGTTTTTTGTATGCCAAATATCTAGAAACCTCTGAAGAGTGGCATAATTTTTATCACAAAATATAACTTCTTTAATGGTCACCACTTTGTAGTATCTTTCCCCACCATAGTATTACTTCCAATAATTTTATTGCGAATTTTGACGTTGAAAAAGAAATGTATAGCACAATTATAAATTATTTTCTTCCTCTTAAAATTGTATTAAAACTGAAAATCTAAATCGTGCAGCGTTTCCACGGTATCATTATAATCAAATAATATATGGGACTTGGGGCGTAAAGTGTTCTTGCATCTATTATTAGCTCGGGTAATTGCGGTTTTGGTGTTTTAGTCACCTTTCAATGGCTCCCTTAATTATGTGCAAGGCCATAAAGTAATACATAATGGGATAATCAGGCTAAACTGTGCAGCATTTTACGGTATCATTATGATTAATGAATGGGACTTGGCCGTAAAGTATTCTTGCCTCCATTATTAGTTCGGGTAGTCACCAAAATGTATTTTAGTCACCTTTTAATGGTTCCCTTAATTATGTGTGAGGCCATAAAGTATTGCATAATGGGTTAGTCAGGCTAGACTTTGGAAGCCATAATATGCTAGTTTCATTGTTTTCTCCATATTTCTTTCTGTAATCATGAGAGAGAATAACTTCTCTTGACTTTTTTTCTAGAACTAGGACTTGCTAGTACTCCGAGTCCAAAATTCGGCGTAGTTCTTCCACAGTGGCCGCCTGGTCCAAAGTTCTTCCTTACAGTGCAGCGTACTCACCAAGAGCATTTTGTGGAGGAATACAGTAATGTTTATCACTGAGACATTGGCCTGGAAAAGACTCTAGAACTCATCAGTGCAGCCAAAAATAAAGATGCTTTTCTGGAGAGTTTTGCTAAATGCACTAACAACAAGGGAGGGACTTAACAAAAGAGGCATCCCGATTGAGACCACATGCCCTAGATGTGAATGTCATGAAAAGGATAGTTTTCATCTTTTTGTCAATTGCCAAGTCTCACAAGCTATCGGGCGCTTGCCCCCGGCCACCTTCAGCTCAATAGTCAACTGTGGAACTAGTTCCTTGTTCCAATGGTTTATTCAGTGGATACAGAGTACTCCCACAGAATCAGATGTGGATTTTTTTCTTATCATTATTTGGAGAATCTGGATGGAGCCGAATGATAAAGTTTGGTAAAATCAAGTTCATAGTTCTTCGGTATCTTAAACACTTATACAGTCAGAATTTTAGGTACATAAATAGTCCCTATGCCGTATTAATCCGCTTGGACATCGAGGAGGGGAGTTACATAGCCCTGAGATTCGTGATCATGAGCAACTTGTGTCAATCTCTGTCATCATGTTTGATGGCTCATTTCATCCAACTAGTAGAGTAGTTGCAGGAGCTTGGAAAATAATCTCACCACATGGTATGGTAATGCAGTTAAAGTCCATAGATCTTCGTGCTCTTTCTCCGTTCCAAACTGAAGCCATGACTTGCCTAGCAGCACTACAACAAGCATCAAATCTTGGAATCACACGGGTTAAGATTTAAACGGATTGTGAGCTCTTAGCTACTAATCTCAGGGAGGCGCAATTCCCGGCAGAAGTACAAGTAGTAATTGATCTATTAATTTCTTTAATAGCTTCTTTTGAATTCTGCAAACTGATTAAAGTAAGCAGAAATGATGTTCAAGACATGCATAATTTAGTATATAATAGGATGCGATGTAATAGCA
This sequence comes from Oldenlandia corymbosa var. corymbosa, assembly GCA_949775105.1. NCBI lineage: Eukaryota > Viridiplantae > Streptophyta > Magnoliopsida > Gentianales > Rubiaceae > Oldenlandia > Oldenlandia corymbosa. The sequence continues at coordinate 34,030,827 of OX459118.1, read as the reverse complement.
TATGTATTCTTTTTTTAATTAATACAGGTACCATTCTAAAAAAAAATCTAGATTGGATTACTCAATTTGACATTCCCCTCTCTTTTTCTCCATTTTTTATATTTCCATCGAAGACCCCAGTTCTGATATAATAAATGTTAGTAATATAAAAAAATAGTTGTATGTAAAAGAAAAAAAAAAATTATCGTGGGGCGTCCAATTAGAATAGCCGCCCTTCTTGGTTTCGGCGACGCCAAATCTTGCCAACTGTCGGCTTTTTGTCAATTGGCGAAGAAAAGGAAAACCAGAATATACAAAACTTCAAAATTGTTGTCTATATCCACGTATTCATATACATCAGCATCCTTGTTTGCATGTAAATTTATAAACCAGTAACAAATACATTTTGGTGGTGCAAAATTGACCTATCATTCCATTATTCATATTTAATCCAGAAAAAACTAAGACAAAAAGAAGAAGAGAAAAAGAAAGATATCATCACCATTCATCACTTGGATTTGGTTTTTGAATTCAGTGATATCCATGGAGGAGAACAAGCAAAGCAGCAAACTTGTGAAAGTTCTTATGTTGCCATGGTTAGCCCATGGCCATACTTCTCCATTCTTAGAGCTTGCCAAGAGATTAGCAACCAGAAATTTCCATATTTACATATGTTCTACCCCTGTTCTACTCAATTCCATCAAGAAAAAAGTGACTGAAAAATTCTCCAGTTCGATTGAATTGGTTGAGCTCCACCTCCCTTCCTCGTCGGAGCTTCCTCCTCACTACCACACCACAAATGGGTTGCCGCCCCATCTCATGATTACTCTTAAAAAGGCCTATGAAATGTCAGTCCCTCAGTTCACCGATATTCTAACTTCTTTGCAACCTGATTTGTTGGTTTATGACTTCATTCAATACTGGGCTGCGGAAATTGCTCTGTCCAAGAGTATTCCGGCGGTGCATTTCATGACTTTCGGCGCATCAATAATTTCTTTTGGTCTACACTTCATGAAGAATCCCGGGAAAGAATTCCCTTACCCAGAACTTTATATCAGGGACTACGAGTGGAACAAGATGAAGGGTCAACATGAGGTTGAATATAATAATAGCCTCAGCGACAGAGATAGGTTCCTCCGAGCGGTGGAACTATCCCAGAAAATCTTGCTGGTTAAATCCTCCCCAGAAATTGATGGTAAATATTTTGATCTTTTGTCTGAAATAACTAACAAGAAAGCAGTCCCTGTTGGTCATCTTGTCCAAGAACCAACTCCTGAAGACGATCGAGATGAGGATGAAGAAATCGTTTCATGGCTTGACCACAAGGAAAAAGGCTCTGTTCTGTACGTTTCTTTCGGCAGCGAGTACTTTCTGACCAAGGAGGAAAGAGATGTGGTTTCACGTGCTCTGGAGCTCAGCAACGTTAATTTCATATGGGTTATTAGATTTCCTCAGGGAGAGCAAATCAGGATTCAGGAAGCCTTACCGGAAGGCTTTCTAGACAGGGTCGGAAACAGGGGAAAACTCGTTGAAGGATGGGCTCCTCAGGCCAAAATTCTGAAACATCCGAGCACCGGCGCATTTGTGAGTCACTGTGGTTGGAGTTCTGTAATGGAAAGCATGGTTTGGGGAGTTCCGATTATCGCCATGCCGATGCATATTGATCAGCCGCTGAATGCAAGGGTGGTGGAAGCAGTCGGAGTTGGCGTGGAACCAGTCAGAGATGAAAATGGTAATCTGCAAAGTGAAGAAATTGCAAGAGTGATAAGGAAGGTGATGGTGGATGAAAGTGGCGAAGATGTAAGGAAGAAATCCAAGGAATTAAGTGAAACATTGGAAAGAAAAGGTGATGAAGAGATTGATGCACTTACAGATGAATTATTAGGTCTTATTCAGAAGAAATAATAAAAGTAGTCATAATGGTTCTTTTTCCCATTCAATAATTTTGTTCATTAGGCGCAGGATTTTAAGAAAAAGGCAGTTGTCATCCATATTCCGCAGTGTCCTTTTTTGCTTTTTTGGTCTACCAATCAATTAATCAAACACTGTGAAGTTGGAAGTGCATAAGCAAAGATTACAGAACATAACACAAGCAAATTAATCACATTTTTTATTTTTCTTTTCTTGAAAAAAGAAATGCATTATTGAGCATCCAAATACTCCAAGTAAACAAGCGTGCCAAAATTGATAAACAATTTCGTATTCTAATTAGGTGTTATTTTAAATTCTTAATTTCGTTGTCTGCGTCCACGTTGTGGAACAGTAACCATTACAATAATGTAATAGTAGGTGGTTAATTTCAAGGTTGACCTATGATTCCATTATACATTCCATCAATTTATAGTTTGTAGTTCCAGCCCAGATACTCGTAACTGGAAAATTGGAAGATTTTGATTTTGATTTTCGTTGGTTCAAGCTTGATTCATGGAGGAGAACAAGCAAAATGCAGTACTGAAAGTGCTGATGTTGCCATGGTTAGCCCATGGCCACACTTCTCCTTTCTTAGAGCTTGCCAAAAGACTTGCAACCCGAAACTTCCACATTTACATCTGTTCCACCCCTGTAATTCTCAATTCCTTCAAGAAAAAAGTCACTGATAAATACTCCAGTTCCATTGAATTGGTTGAGCTCCATCTTCCATCCTCGCCGGAGCTTCCTTCTCAGTACCATACCACTAACGGGTTGCCGCCCCATCTGATGATCTCTCTGAAAAAAGCCTATGAAATGTCAATCCCTCAGTTCACTAATTTTCTGACTTCTCTGCTTCCTGATCTGGTGATTTATGACTTTAATCAGTATTGGGCTGCGGAAATCGCTTGGTCTCTGGATATTCCGGCGGTTCAGTTCATGACTGCCGGCGCTTCTCTGGGGTCGTATGCCGTTTATAAGATGAAGAATTTTGGGAAAGAATTCCCTTGCCCGGAACTTTATCTCAGGGACTACGAACTGATGAAACTTAGAAGCATTGGTGATGTTGAATTTAATAATGTCAGCGACAGAGAAAGGTTCCATCTGGCTGTGGAAAAATCCCAGAAAATCTTGCTGGTTAAATCATCAGTAGAAATTGATGGTAGGTTTTTTAATGTCTTGTCCGATGCAGCTAACAAAAAAGTAGTTCCAGTTGGTCCTCTAGTGCAAGAATCAACCCCGGAAGATGATCGAGATGAGGATGAAGAAATCATTTCATGGCTTGACCAGAAGGAAAAATGCTCTGTTTTGTACGCTTCGTTTGGCAGCGAGTACTTCTTGACCAAGGAGGAAAGAGATGTAATCTCAGAAGCACTGGAGATCAGCAACGTGAATTTCATATGGGTTCTTCGAATTCCAAAGGGAGAGAGAATCAGCGTTCAGGAAGCCTTGCCGGAAGGTTTTCTAGACAGGGTCGGAAACAGGGGAAAACTCGTCGGAGGATGGGCTCCTCAGGCGAAAATTCTGAAACATCGGAGCACCGGCGCTTTTGTCAGTCACTGTGGATGGAGTTCTGTAATGGAAAGTATAGTGTGGGGGGTTCCAATCATCGCCATGCCAATGCAATTGGATCAGCCATTGAATGCAAGGGTGGTGGAAGCTGTCGGAGTTGGGGTGGAAGCCGTCAGAGATGAAAGTGGTGATTTGCAGAGTGGAGAAATTGCAAGAGTGATAAGGAAGGTGATGGTAGATGAAAGTGGTGAAGATGTGAGGAAGAAATCCAAGGAATTGAGTGAAGCGTTGGAAAGAAAAGGGGACGAAGAGATTGATGCACTTGTACCCGAATTATTATTTCTCTGTCAGAAAAAGTAATTCCCGACGAAGTATTTTTCCTCTTCATTAAGCCATTTCTTCATCCATTCAAATTGTTTTTTTTTTTTTACTTCCTTCGTTCCCATACAAAATAGTTTCATATTGTTGTACTACAATGCTTTGTACTTGTAGTATATTGTTGACTGATTGATGTTGTAATTGGGAAGGTACATCTGACAAAATTAGGGAGAAACTCTCAAAGATCCTATTTTGTGTGCGATTTTTCATCAATCTTGAAAGTTAAAACGCCTTTGTCAAAAGACATATGTTGCCCGGCCAGTCAAGACGTTAGGGCAAGAGGGAAAAGATGAAAATTTTGACGATTAAGTCGAGCGTAAAAGATACATTAACCCTTTATTAGTAGTATGGAAACAAGACATTGAGAACAAAGTTATACTCTCTCCGTCCAAAAGAAAAATAGTTCAACTTGAGTTTTGAGTTTTGTATTATTTTTAGTACAAATTTGAAAACTCAATGTGGACTATTTTTGTGGAACAGAAGTAGTATTATATAACCGTGAAGTGAAGAAAATACTTTGAAAACAAAGTTATATCATATTACGGTTGAGTTTTGTGAAGAAAATACTACAATATAGTTTTAGTTTTAATGAAATAAAACTTTTTGCAAGTATTTCCATCTCTACAGAATGTCATTCCATTATTCAAACCCTCATCACACTTAAGCTACTGGTGTGGTCGTCTTTGCTCTTTACTACTTTGTCAAAGTGCTTTTTCATTTTCACTTTTAACTATTTTTCGCTTCCTCAAACAAACGAATAAGTGGAATTAGTATTAGTATTATTATTATTATTATTATTTTACAAATGAATTAATGGAATTATTATTAATATACATAGGGTAACTACCTATTTCAATCCTAATTACCTTTTTCCCTCAAACCCTATCTTAAATATTTAATTATTTAATTATATGCAACAACAACAACAACAATAATCTTTTTTTTTCATTAGGTGTGATCGGCTAATTATTTAATTATATGGATGAAAGTTAATTTTGACGGAAGTTTTGATCGAGACTCAGGGATGGCGAGTGCCGGAGAAATCATTATGGTCGATGGATCGGAGGGTTCGTGATGAATATCGGGTATTGCATTATTACGGGAGCTAAATTATGAGGATTGTTTCAAACCTTGACGCTAGTATGGGAGATTGGCGGATGCAAACTGATAGCGGAAGTTGATAATCAAAGTGCAATGAAATGATGATATTTTGGGATTGAATGCGAACATTGTTCGCACATTCGGGATTTGTTGGACCTTGAATTGGGTGGTTGAATTGAAGCATAAGTATAGGGAGTTAAACTTTGTAGCCAATTATCTGGCGTTGTTAGTAGCTCAAGGGCCTTGGATTGTTTTGGCTTGAAGCTCTACCGTTCGAGATAAAGCCTTGATTAGAGCATGATGTGATTGGGGTAACATATCTTTAAAATATACTTGTATAATTGTCTTTAGATTGTTACCTCTATTCCTGTACCGAAAAATATATATTTATACATCCAAAGATAATCGAATCCAGAACCTCCGAGAGATACACCACCAAACTAAGTGGGTTATATTTGATTCCTTAGTATAATTATTCGTGTACTAGTATTTGCTTAGTGGTTCCTATAAACTTAAGTAACCAGGATTCGTCAAAATTGGATTTATTTACCCTTTTTTACATCAATAAAAACAAATGGAGTGATTCCGCCACTGCATAATGGAGCTCATGATGTAACTAGAGTCTTGAGGTTTCAAGAACATTACCAACTCACAAGGTTACAATGGCATCTCCTTCGGTCCTTCCTAGTAACGCCCCCCAAAAAAAAGTACGTGTACACTAGACTCCTAGAGCCAAAACTCCTTATTCAGACAAGTCAAAGGAGCTTTTTCCTCACTGTGTAGTGTAGAGTCGTAGTCAAATTGGTTCCTCTCCGACCAGGATCAAGTTTGTGAATCTTGTGATGCGACATCACCAATTTTGGACCAATCATTCTTTAACAGAAAAGAAAGGGATATTCGAAAAAGTTACATGTAAATGTAAATCAGTGGAAATTTCAGCATAATTTTCAATTTTGGAAAGAAATTGATGAAAAAAAAAAGACTGACAATAATTGCTTCATTGTTTATTCTCGCAAAGTCCTTGTAATTCCTCTGCAACGTTATCAATCTCTTCATCTCCTTTCTTCTCCATTATTTCACTCATCTCTTTAGCTTTCCTCCTCACATCTTCACCATTTTCATCCACCAAAACCTGCCTTATCACTCTCGCAATCTCTTCACTCCGCAGATTCCCTCCGTCATCTCTGACGGCTTCCACCCCAACTCCGACCGCCGTCAACAACCTAGCATTCAGCGGCTGATCAATATGCATCGGCAGAGCCACCACCGGAACGCCACAACTCATGCTTTCCATAACAGAGCCCCACCCACAATGACTCAAAAAAGCACCCGTACTGGGATGCTTCAGAATCTTCCCCTGAGGAGCCCATCCTTGCAAAATTTTTCCCCTGTTTCCGACCCTGTTCAGGAAACCTTCAGGCAAGGATTCTTCAATGGTGATTTTGTTCTCGCCCACCGGAAATCTGATAACCCAGATGAAATTGACGTTGCTGAGCTCCAGGCCTAATGAAATTGCATGCCTTTCCTCCTTGGTCAAGAAGTATTCACTGCCAAAAGAAGCATAAACAACAGAACCCTTTTCCTTTTGGTCAAGCCATTCCCTGATTTCTTCATCCTCATCATTATCAATATCAGTTGTTGTAACATCTTGGACAAGAGGCCCAACTGAGACAACTTTCTTATTGGAGAAAGCAGAGAACATATCTATGAACTTCCCTTCAATCTCTTTAAAAGATTTACTCAGCACAATCTTGTAGGATCGAAACATAGCTTGAATCGCCGCATCTCTGTCCTTGAGGTCCTCATCCGTGAGTTGAAGCTTAGCTTCATCCTGCTTCTTCATCTCATAATCCCTGAGATAAATTTCAGGATAAGGGAACTTTTCTCCAGGATTATTAACCATGTGTAAGGCATAACACACAAAAACAAGGCTTGCTGTAAGGAACTGAACAGCAGGGATATTCAGGGACGACGCAATCTCCGCCGCCCAAGGCTGATTGTAATCATAAATCACCAAATCAGGACGGAGATCGGAAACGATTTTTGAGAATTCAGGGGCGGACTTTTCGTATGCTTCTTTGAGGGCCGGCATGAGTTTAGGAGGCAACCCATTTGTGGTGTGGAAGTGAGGTGGAAGCTCCGGCGAAGATGGAAGATGGAGATCAACCAAATCAATGGAACCGGAGTAATTCTTATCGACTTTTTTCTTGATGGAAGCGAGTGTTACAGGGGTGGAACATATGTAAATGTGGAAGTTTCGGGTGGTTAGTGTTTTGGCAAGCTCTAAGAATGGAGAAATGTGGCCATGAGCTAACCATGGCAACATTAGCACCCTCAGAAGTTTCTTGTTCTGCTCCATGAGAATGATAATAATCCTAAATGGGTTTCCCTTTCAGTCTGGTAATCTCCTTATATGGAGGAATCTCATGAGCAATCAGAAAAGTAACATGATTTGAATTTAAAAAAAAATAAAAAATACCACGATTGCTCCAGTTCAAGTTTTGCTGAGGTCAATGAATACGGCATACTGCCACTTTGTGTGTAGTGACAAACTAATTTTTCTAGAAGATGTCGACTTTTCTTTCCCATAACCTAGCTAGAAAGCAGTCGAAAATAAAATATATAAAAAAAAATGTGACGCTACACCTTTTCTAGATCATAGTATAACTTTACTTGAGTTCATTATTTAATTATTTTCATTTGCGACGTATTCTTCAGTTGGTGCAGTTATATTGAGCAGTGAGCACCAAAAACAACGAATGAAAATTAAGATGTTTTCATTTTACACAATAATGAAGGCATAAACCTTGAAGCAATGATATAACTATACTCCTAATTTACATAACACCAATAGAATCGTGATCCTTTAAAAGATTCTAACAATCGACAATGGCCGCATCATATGGATCTCGTTTGAGAGGCAAGGAAATATACTGCAAACTAAACTTAGTTTCTTTGTACATGTGCTTGAGTCGGGAGGCAAAAAGGTTGTTGATACGATGATACATACATATATATATATATATATATATATATATATATATATTGGTGGGAATTCATTAAAATTAATTTTACATTTTTTGTTTCAATTTTTTTTTTTAACAATTTGTTTGGTAATAATATGAAAATACTAAGAAAATGAAAACTTGGGTAATAAATAGTATGTTTGGATTGTTTTTTTTAGTATGTGTTTTTAGATGTTTTTTGTATTGAGAATGTAAAAAGATGTATTGCAAATGTAAAAAAGTATGATAAGATGTGACAGATAATAATAATAAAATATAAAAAAAACCATAAAAAAAAAACCAACCATAAAATTTCGTGAACGGAGGGGAAAACATATTCAAATAGCAATAGTAATGATGGACCATGGACCTATGATTGAGCCCAACCACTATTCTTGGGCTAGGAACCACTCCTATACTATCTAATGGGCCGCTAGAAGTCCTAGGAAGGGCCCAAGCCCGTTAAACCAAGGAAAGAATATTCCCCACCTCATCTCTATATATACTCTATTTGTATGGTCATTCTACTCCCTTCTTAACTCATAAGCTTTATACTATCACTTCCGGGACTAACTTGCTCGTCGGAAGGTTAATCCTTGTCTTGCAGGTCTTAGATCTATGAACATCATCGGATCGCCATCCTGACGGATTTGACCTTCATCAAGTAATATTCATCTTTTCAACGTCAACTATACTCTGTATTATATTACTCACACGAGGTTAATTCGTTATTAGTATAGTAACAATAAATGACTATCAAAATAAGACTTCGCACACAGGCACATGAGAGGAGAATATCAAATATTTTTTATTTTTATTTTTTATATTTGTAGGGTATGCACTGTCGGCAACATTGATTAATCTCCTTCGTTGAATTGTAGGCACCTCGACAGATGATACAGCTAACCAAAGTATTTAATGTTACTTTATGTCCATGACGAGAATATCAAATATAATTTTGAAAATAGATAAATAATGGAAGGTGTGTTTTAGTTTTGGTGAGTATAAAGGTTGCAAAACCCCTTAACCCCAAACGCCGAGTACTTCGTTCTATTCAGGACTTTATAAACATACATCTAATCTATAACCAGTCTCCATTAAAATAGCGAAACAGAACAAATGTCGTCACATCTAAAGGTTAATCATCAAAATTTTCATGACAACTTGTCTCTATATCCATCAAATTATTCGCTGCAAAATTTAATTTAGTCACTTTTTTTTTTTTTTTTCATATTTGCAGGGTGTTTACCGTCGGCAACAGTAACTAATTCTCCTCACTGAATTGTAGGCACCTCGATGGATGGGATAACTGGTCAAAGTATTTAAGGTTGCTCCATACTTATGGTGAAGTTCTAACCTTCAACCTATGATTAAGGGTGGAGTAAAATTTAACTTAGTCACTTTGAATGCACAATTTTCACTTTGCCATAGGCGCAAATTCATATGATAACCCAAGAATAGGTGACAAGAACTTATCACAAAAAAAAAAAAAAAAAAAAAAAAACAAAACAAAACTTCACCAGTGAAAAAATAAAAATTGACAAACTGCGGTAATGTAACAGTTATTTTTAATTTTTTAGGCATTAATTGATTATAACTTCGAATGAGGGAGGTAGATGCAATTTAACCAAATTACTCAACTACTGTCACAGAACGTGCTTTTACTGAATCAGCCTGGCTGTAAAGTTTGACTGAATTTCAATTTCTCAATACAAGAGCCAAAGCTCTACTTCAGAGATCATAGCTTAAGAATACTAAAAGAAGCCACTGAAAACTCTGAAACATAAAAATGGAATCTTTGAAGAAACTATCCGAAGCCAACAGTCCTGATGATGGAGAAAAAATAGAGGGTATGCACAACGCAATGAGCTTGGTTATGCTTGAATGGCAGGAAGCTGGCGGCCATCTTAAACTGGTGCTGGATACGTTTCGTGAATGTCTCGGTAAACTTGAGTCAAAAGAGAAATATTTGAGGGTTCTTGAAGAATCTGTAAAACAGAGTTGTTGGAAAGAGTTTGATTCCAGGAGAAGGTGGATCGAGACGGGATTACAAAGATTGGATGAGAAACGGCTATCTCGGAATGGGGCTCTGCGGGAAATAGAAATCGAGGAAACTCAATTCGGGAAAAGGGTTGAGGATTTTCTTCTGGTAGAGGAGGAAATCCATGGTGCCCTGAAACTGAAACAGAGGCAAATGGAGGAAATGGAGACAGAGGTTGACTCAAAGGAGGGAACTTTAAGGTGCAGAGAAGATCAGATGGATGCAGAAGAGAAGAATTTGGAGTTGAGGCTAACTAAAGTTGATGAGATGGAACGAAATGTGGAGAGAAGAAAACTAGAAATTGATTCGAAGGAGAAAGTTGAAATTAATCATTAAGTGAGGTTGATTCTAAAGGGATAATTTTGGAGGCAAGAGAAAAGGAGCTAAACAACAGAGAAAATGAGGTTGCTTCTAAAGAGAAGCTTTTTTGATAAGATGGCTGGAAGGAAAAGAGTTTGTGATGCTGACAAAGAGATGAACTTGGAAGAAGAAAGTGGCAACAAGCGTGCTAAGTCTCCTGATCTTGAAGAATCAGGTAATTCTGTGTTTGATCTATTGTTCTTGAATGTTATTTCACATACCTATAGGTAAACTGTTTGTTATTAGTCCAATTTCTTATTCATTTCTGTTGGTGGTTATTTAGGAATGCCTAAAGATATCACAGTTCTTGATCCATGTTTCACGAGTCCCGAGAAGGAAAACCCTGCAAGAAGAATTAATGTTGGAGAAATTTGGGCGTGTTTTGATGCAAAAGATAAGATGCCAAGAACATACGCCCAGGTTCTTAACTACATTGACAAAGGTCATGAACAAGTTATGGTTGAGGTTACACGGTTAAAACCTTTTCCGGTATATTCAGGCGACAAAGAATGGATTGCTGCCGGGTTTCCGGCCACTTGTGGAATATTTCAACAGGGGGATACAAGTGTCGAATCTCCCGACAATTTCTCTCATCGGATCATATGCAAACGACAACGTCCTTGTGTGATACTTGAATACTTCCATGTGAGGGTGAAACTTGGGCAATCTACAAACATTGGGACATCACGAAATGGCTACAAGGCGAAAGAGAATGCGAGATTGTGGAGATTTTTTCAACTGTTGTTCTTCATGGGGGCTACATCTCCATGTTTCAGAATAAGAGTTGGTTACTTGGACAGAATCACAGGGTTTGTGAATCTGTTTAAGCGGAGAAGCAAGAAGAATGGTGCCGAGGATGAGGATACGAGTTTCGAATTGCCGGAAACTAGTTTATACAGGTTCTCTCACAAAGTGCCCAATGTTAAGAGAACCTGCATTGATGGAGGAGGGATTCCTGACTTCATTTTTGAACTTCACCCCAAATGCTTCCCCAAATCAGGTTTCCAACAGGAAAAGTTAGTTTTGTTGAAGTAGTAAGGTTTTTTCGTGTGGTTTTGGTGGTAGTGGAAGAAGAATTTCTGGTGTCACCATTTCTCAGTCAAAATCTGCCCTGTGTTGTTTGGTGATCTTCTCTATTTCTCTTGTTTCATTAGTTTCAAATTCTAAAGTCTAAAAGTAAACATAATCAAATTGTAAAGGGTTGAAATGGTGATTATCAAATGAGTTGTACCGGAATTAGTACCCCCTCCGACTTCCGTCCTAAAATTATAGTCTAATTTGGATTTTAATTTCGAGTTTAATTTGGACAAAAACTGAAAATTAAAGTTGAACAATAATTTCGTGACAAAGATAATATATCATTAATTTTCCCTTTAATTTTAAGGTCCAGCTCTTCTTATCCTAACCCCATTTCACAGTGTGAGTATAGCATAATGCAATTTTTGTTTTTCATTTTAATTTCCATTGACGTGAGTACATACACAAAGAAATAAAATAAAAAATGAACACTCGTCAACACAATATTGTTCAAAGAAAGTAAAATGACCAAAATAAGCAATCCTGATTTTGTAAATTGAACGATTCAGTCGATAATTCAAATGGCAATGACAATAGTGGCTCTCAAATGGATAAGATTTGTGAACCATTCAATTTTGATTGGAGCTTATTACACATATAGTTCACTTTTTTAAGTAACAAACTGAATTATCATATGACTTAACTTATGGTTACTGATAATTAGCTCAAATTGTGTTAATGGGGATTAATTGATTAGAATTGTCAAATATGAGGGAGGTTGATATAATCGGCCCTGCTTTACTTTTATTTTTTTTCGTTCAAACCTGCTTTACTTTGTTCGCTAGTAAGAAAGAGAGAAAAGAAAGGGTTTAAGTCACTGAAACCCTGAAAAGGAAAGATGGAATCTTTGAAGAAACTATTTGAAGCCACAAGACTTGGCGAAGAAAAAAGAGAAGGTTTACAGACGGTGATGGATTTGGTAATGCTTGAATGGCAAGATGCTGAAGGCCATCTTAAACTGGTGTTGGATATTTTCCGTGAATGTCTCACTGAACTTGAGTCAAAAGAGAAAGCTTTGAGGGTTGTTGAGGAATCTATGAAACAGAGCTTTGAACGAGAATTTGATTCCAGGAGAAGGTGGATTGAGGCGGGTTTGAAAAGTTTGGATCAAAAAGGGCTGTCTCTGCAAGGGTTTTTGCGGAAAATCGAAATGGAGAAACGGAAATTAGGAGAGATGGGGGAGTTTGTGGGCAAACAGATGAAGGATCTTCTTCTGATGGAAGGGGAAATTCAGGGTACCTTGAAAGTGAAACAGAGTCTCGTGGAGAAAAGGATGTTCCAGCTTGATTGGATGGAGACAGCTCTGAGGTTAAGAGAAGACAACACTTTTTCAAAGCAGATAAACCTGAACGCAATAGAACAAATTCTGGAGAAAAGGCGAAATGAAATTGATTTGGAGGAGGAAAGATTGAAGAGAAGGTCAAGTGGACTTGATTCCAAAGAGAGAATTTTGGAGGACAAGGAAAATGAATTGCATTTGGAAGCTGAAAGATTGAGCCGGAGGGAAAAGGAAATGAAGTTGAGAGATGAAAAGCTGCTGTTGAATCTCTCAAAACAACTTGAAGCCAAGGCAGGGTTGTTGGAGACCTTAAAGCTTGAACTTTTTTCAATGGAGAATTTCTTCCAACAATACACTCGAGAAGCAGACTGTTTTGATTCCAAGGAAAGAATCTTTGGGGAGAGGGAAAATGAACTGCATTTGGAAGCTGAAAGATTGAGCAGCAGGGAACAGATTATCAAGTTGAGAGATGAGAAGCTGCTGTTGAATCTTTCAAAACAAATGGAATCCAAGGCACGGTTGTTGGAAGCCTTAAAGCTTGAGCTTTTCTCAATGAAGAATTTCTTCCAACAGTCCACTCGAGAAGCAGATGCAGTGAGACCAACTAAATCTACAGAATTCAGGAAGGCCGGAAGAAAAAGAGAGATCCCTGATGGCGAACTGAGAAACATGGAAGAAAATCAGACCAAGAAGCAAGCTAAAGGAAGCAGTTGCATTCGCCATGAACAAACAGGACAAGTTAAAGATCAAGATCTTAAAAGATCAGGTAATGACTGAGTTCTGTAGCTTAATTTTTCATTCACCTTAGGAAATTATAATAAGGCTAGTGAAACAAGGGATAATTTTGATCTGAACATAGATTAGTTTACATTTGATCCATTTTCAGATATTCAAACAACCCAATCAAAGAACATCAACAATATCAACTCAGCACCAGCACCAGCACCAGCACCAGCACATTCAACTACAACTTCAAGTAGATACGAGTATCAAAAGCGGATAGCTTGGAACAATTTTGGGCAATACTTGAAAGATCACAGGCCTCCACTTACACTTTCACAATGCAGCGGAGCTCATGTTGTGGAATTCCTCCAGCATTTAGATCAGTTCGGTTTGACCAAAGTGCATACTCCGATATGTCCGTTCTATGGACATACTAATCCTCCTGCACCGTGTCACTGTCCACTTAGATTTGGGGATCCCTTGATTCTTTGCTTGGAAGGCTTAAAGCTGGTTATGCAGAAAATGGTGGAAGGCCTGAAGCTAACCCTTTTAATGCTCCTGCTGTTGTGGTTTATCTGCGAGAAGTTCGTGATTTGCAGTCAAAAGCAAGAGGAATCAGCTATGAAAAGAAAAGGCAAAAGCGTCTTCCCCCGGCCTCGGCTTCACCAGCATCATTAGGTGAAGCTTAATTTTTGGGAGGGGTGAGAGAGTTGGGTGAGGATAGTGATCAGTGAGTGAGTCTGTTCTGTTACTCGGTGGATGTCTTTTGCATGGTATTAGGCGAATTTAGATAAGAATTGGGAGGTTCAAAGCCAAAGAAATACACTTGCTGATGCCTTTGCATAGGTTTTATCCAGTCCATTAGAGTTCAGTTTTTGTCCTGGACTCTAGTAGGAGTATCAGCCAAGGTTGATCTTTTGTAACCTAAGCGTTAATTCGGTTCATTAATAGATATTAAAGCAAAGAATCTTTGTGGATGCATTTACAAAAAGAACGGAAAGAAAAATGATCTGGCAGGAATCAATCTTAAATTTCCATATTGGAGCTGCCCTTTGATCTTCTTGTGTTTGTCTTGTGATTCACCTTGAGGTTTTGCTGATCTGTTGCTTCAAAAAGTGCAAAAACTAAGAAAATTGAACTGTGTTCATGACTCTGATACTACTACTCCCTCCATCCCAAATGAAGGTCCAACTTTTGTAATTTGGGATGGTTGGGGTAACCCATTTTATGTCCTTGAATTTCAAAAGGAAGAACTATTTTATTGCTCTGGTATACAGAGCAGTAACAATTTCTTCATGAGTCACTGCCACCAGCTAGTACTGTAATTGAAGTAGTAAAAATTGGATTAAATGAAATATACTTGCACTTCTTATTTTTGTGACATCTGTAATGTGGCTGTGGGTACATAAGTGTGTTTTTCAAGGACTCGTTTGTCCTCCAAAAAGAAAAAATAAATAAATAAGAACCCAAACTAGATGGTTTTTCACTTTTCAATAACAACCCTCAAATTTATAGATAGTTGAATGCAATGGCAGTAGATGGCTTGGATGGACTTAATGTATCATAACTAAAAAAAAAACCATGAATGTCAAAATTAACAGGGACTAACTGATTAGAATTTTTAAATGTGAGGGAGGATGATGTAATTTACCCAAATTCTTGCTCAGAACCTGCTCCTTTTATTGCAACCAACCAGCTTTACTGTTATAGTGTGTTGCTGCCTTGCTGGTACGAAAAGAGAGAAAAAACAAGGTTTTTTCAACACTTTCTAAGGAGAAAAACCCAAAACCCTGTTTTTTACTTTGGAAATAAAAAACCACAGCAGAAAGATGGAATCTTTGGAGAAAATTTCTGAAGCCACAAGGGTTGGTGAAGAGAAAAGAGAGGGTATACAAAGCGCAATGAGCTTGGTTATGCTTGAATGGCAGGATGTGGAAGGCCATCTTAAACTGGCACAGGATGTTTTCATTGAATGTCTTGGAGAACTTGATTCAAAAGAGAAAGCTTTGAGGGTTGTTGAGGAATCTGTGAAACAGAGTTGTGAACGAGAGTTTGATTCCAGGAGAAGCTTGATTGAGGCAGGGTTGAAAAGGTTGGATGAAAAAGAGATGTGTCTGAAAGGGATTTTGCAGAAAATAGAAACGGAGAGGATGCAAATCGAGAAATTGGGGGAGTCTGTTGGTAAACAGATGAAGGATGTTCTTCTGAAAGAGAGGGAAATTCAGGGTTCCCTGAAACTGAAACAGAGTCAAGTGGAGAAGAGGCAAATTGTGCTTGATTTTTTGGAGACAGATTTGAAGAGGAGAGAAGAGGAGACTATTGCAAAGGAGAAAAACCTAAACGCAACAGAAGGAATTCTGGGGAGAAGGGGAAATGAAATCGATTCTGGGGAAGAAAACTTGAATAGAAGGTCAAATGAGCTTGATGCCAAAGAGAAAACCTTGGTGGGAAGAGAAAAAGAGTTGACAACCATAGAGATAAACCTGGCAAGAAGAGAAAATGAGGTTCTTTCCAAACAGAAACTGTTTGATAAAAGGGAAAAGGCACTAACCAGGAAAGCTGAAAGATTGAGCAGTTGGGAGAATGAAATCAAGTTGAGAAATGAAAAGCTGCTGTCAGATCTTTCGGAACAACTTAGAAGAGAAAAAGAGCTGGAGGCCAAACAGACTGTTCTGGCGAGAGGAAAAAAAGAAGCTGTTCCCAAACAGAAAATGTTGGAGGTGAGGGAACGTTCACTGAATTCTGAAGTTGATAGATTGAGCAGGATGGAAAGTTTACTGAATCGGGAAGCGGGAAGATTGAGCAGTAGGGAAAATGAAATCAATCTGAGGGATGAAAAGCTGCAGCTGAATCTTTCAAAAATGATTAATAGAGAAGAAGAAGTGGAGACCAAAGAGACTGTTCTAGCCGGAAGAGAGAATGATGTTGTTTCCTTAAAGAAAGTGTTGAAAGAAAAGGAGAATGTGTTAAATTTGGAAGCTGAAAGACTGAGTAGGAGAGAAAATGAAATGAAGTTGAGAGATGAAAAGCTGTTGTTGAATCTTTCAAAACAAATGGAAGCCAAGGCAGGGTTATTGGAAACCTTAAAACTCGAACTTTTTACAATGCAGAATTTTTCCAGCAGACCAATCGATTGACAGATGCAATGAGGCCAACTAAACCTGTAGAAGTAAGGAGGGCTGGAAGCAAAAGAAATTGTCCTGATGGACAAGAGAGAAATATGGAAGAAAATCACAGCAAGTATGCTAAAGGAAGCATATGCACTTGTGATCAACCAATGGCACAATTCGGAGCTCAATATCTTCGGAAATCAGGTAATGTTTCTGAATGCACATCCAGGTTCTATTATTTTGTTGCTTTAGTCATCTCAGTTAATCTTGTTTAGGCTAGTGAAGTTCACCTGAGTCTCCAACTTGTTATGTTATTACAAGAATGAACGCTAAATCAAGCAATTTTCGGTTCGACCACTTGTTGATATTTTAGGTACACGAAATGAGCTACAGCCACATATGCCTGGCGGTATTATAGTTCTTGATGATGCTGAACTTTATTTAAATTCGAACGGTGTATTCCCTAACAGCAATCCAGGTTTCACTGGTGCTGCTGAGGAGGAAAATCCATCCAGAAACATCAACAATGTCGGAGAAGCTTTGGTGCTGTTTCGATGAAAAAGATAACATGCCAAGATCAACTGAAAGGATACATCTCATCTTACTTGGATTTTCTTTCCTAGAACCTGGCTAGCACTAGTGATATGCCTTTTTCAAGTCAATTTTTTTGCAACCTTCTCTGGCATGTTAGGATTCATATCTTTTATAGGTTCTTCAAGATGATGCTTTTTTTTTTTTTTACTAGTATAGTAGTAGGCTGTGTTACTACTGCAGTTGTACCAAGTTAAAGCTTTTCGCTTGCGGATTCAAGTGCTAATTCCTCTGTTAATGGGGTCAACAATTTGCTCTGAACTTATTTCAAAAGATCTCATGTAAATCGATCTCTATGTTTCCGTATGCACTTGTAGTTTTCAGTGATGCTCGAATCACTGTTCCATAAATCTGTCCAGATGGTGAGGATGTGCTGTCTTAACAGAACATTTAGCAGAATATTAAACCTATCCAGTCAAGAAATTTTCAACTTAGTGTTTTGCATTGTGTACCTACTTATATCAATTGGGAGTTCACAAATCAGAACTATGGCATTTATTTGAAGCACCCCCCCTCATTTTTGGCAGAAAGTTAACAAACACACATCGCAATTTTATACATATTCCTGGAACCCAAAAGCATTGACACCATCACATAACATAATTTTTTTGGCAAGCAATCAATACTTAAATAATACAGTTCAAGTGTTGGCAGTCAATTTAGCAGTTCCATTGAAAAAATAGTAGTCTTATTGATGGAGCATGGACCAACCGAGTAGTCCAATAAGTCTACTCGTGGAGTTGACTACTTGTTGGCTATCTTAATGGGCCAATGAAACCCTAAAAGGGGTCCAAACCCATTGATAGCAAAGGATACTCTTAGGAATATGCCACTCCAAGATGTCTATGCCTAGGTAACTTCTTCTGCTCCATCCTTAATACAGACTGATATGTCTTACACCCGACAGTGACTTGTTGGTGGGAGTGTTAATCTTTGTTGGTCGGAGTTTGAATTTTTGTCTTGCAGGTCTTTAGGATCATGGAAGCTCATCATTTATTAAACTGTTTAGGTACAAAAAACACAAACGGGGAATTACAACTTTTCATTAGTTTCGGGATCTATTGTTACTATTATTTCTTTATTTCAAAATTTGAACAGTGTACTGTTGCGACTTCTTTTTACTTTTTTTTTCTAATAAATATCTTTCTTTTTCTTTTCCTTGTTTTTGAGTTAGTAATAACAAAAAGGAGTTCTTACAATCAAATAGATATAGATGAGATGAGATGAGATAAACCTTCAAAGCCTTGCTTGGGAAACTGTGAATCCGAAAAAATGGAATCTTTGAAGAAATTATGCGAAGCCCCCAGTTTTGGCGAGGGTTTGCAGAGCGTCATGAGCTTGGTAATGCTTGAGTGGGTGGATGTTGAAGCTAAATTTAAACAGGTGGAAGGGGTTTACCATGAATGTCTCGAAGAACTTGAGTCGAAAGAGAAACATTTGAAGGGTGTTGAAGAATCTGTGCGAAAGGGTTTCTGTGAAGAATTTGATTCCAGGAGAAGGTGGATTGAGGCGGGTTTGAAGAGATTGGATGAGAAAGGGCTTTCTCTACAAGGGTTCTTAAGGAAAATAGAAGTGGAGAAAGTAAGTTTTGAGGAAATGGAGGAATCTACAGGTAAACAGATGAAGAATCTTCTTCTGATGGAGGGGGAAATTCAGGGTGCCCTGGAACTGAAACTGAGTCAAGTGGAGAAAAGCCAGATCCAGCTTGATTTCATGGAGACAGCTATGAGGATAAGAGAAGCTAATACTGTTTCAAAGGAGAAAAATCTCAGCAAAACAGAAGGAATTCTTGAGAGAAGGAGAAATGAAATTGATTCAGAGGAGGAAGATATGAAGAGAAGGTAAACTGAACTTGATTCCAGAGAAGGAATTTCGGTGGCCAGAGAAAAAGAGGTGGAGACCAAAGAAATTGGTCTGAAGAAAAGAGAAAATGAGCTTCATTCCCAACAGAAAATTTTGGAGGAGAGGAAGTTTCAGGTTGATTCCAAAGAGAAGGACTTAGAGGTTAGGGAACATGTACTGCGTTCAGAAGCTAAAAGATTGAGCATGAGGGAAAAAGGAATCAAGTTGAGAGATTAAAAGTTGTTGCTGAATCTTTCAAAACAACTTGAAGCCAAGGCAGGGATTCAAAGCTAAAGTTTGAACTTTTTCGATTAGGAATTCCTTAGAACAGTCCACTCCAGAAGCAGACCCAATGAGTCCAACAAAGTCTGCAGAAGTGAGGAGGGTGGGAAGCAAAAGAGATTGTCCTGATGGCCAAGAGAGAATAATCATGGAAGAAAATAGGTGCAAGCATGCTAAAGGAAACAGTTGCAATTTCGATGAACGAATGAGGAGATTTGAAGCTCAAGATGTTCAGGAATCAGGTAATTATGTTTTGGATCTTGTTCTTTGATGTTATTTAACACACTTTCAGGATTAGATTATGGTTCAATTTCTTATTCAGTCTTCAACTGATAATGTAGGTGCTAATAATACGTCACAAGCACAGTTACCTGATGATATCATAGTTTTTGATACATGTTTAACTAGTGTTGAGAAGGGAAACCCAGCAAGAACAATCAATTTTGGAGAAACTTGGGCCTGTTTTGATGCAAACGATGACCTGCCAAGAACATATTTCCAGGTTGTTAACTATGTTGAGGAAGATGGACAAGTTATGCTTGAGGCTGCAAGGTTGGAACCTTTTCCTGTATATGAAGGTGACAAAGAGTGGATTGATGCTGGCCTGCCGGTAACTTGTGGAATGTTTCAACGAGGAGAGACAAGTGTCGAATCTCCCGCTATTTTTTCTCATCGAATCATTTGCAAGAGAGAACATCCTTGCGTGATACTTCCCTCAGAAGGAGAAACTTGGGCGATCTACAAAGATTGGGATATCACAAAATGGTTGCACGGTGACAGAGAATATGATATTGTGGAGATATTGAAAATTATTCGCGAAGGACCTTCATCGCCATCCTGGAGGGTAAGAGTTGGCTACTTGGACAGAATCATAGGATCTGAGAATCTGTTTAAGCGGAGAAGCAAGAACAACGGCGACGAGGATTCAACTTCCGAATTGCCTAGCACTAGTATATACAGGTTCTCGCACAAAGTGCCCTATGTTGATGGAGGAGGCACTGACTCCATTTTTGAACTTGACCCCAAATGCTTCTAACATCTCTACCACTCATTCACCACATATGCTGAAGAAACGCACAAATAACAAACAGGAACAAATGGAAACAACATTCCCAACAGCGGGAGAAGAAGCTCCATTGCCTCTTTTAACTTTCTCCTTAATTTAAACTTCTAGGTTTTGTTTACCAAAAGTTAAAAATAATAAATTTCTAGGTTTTGTTTAAATATACTCTTGCATTATTACAGCAAGGGGATAAGGGCAACCTCAACCACAAACTCATCTTCATTCCTTTCACTTCCCGGTCATATTTTCACTTTCCTTGCCGACTATAAACTTCCAGATTAAATATTACTATCATTACAATAGTCTTTAGCCTTTTGGCACACAACCCCATATACTCATCCGTCTCACAAAAATAGTTCATATTGAGTTTTAAATTTTTTACTGTTTTTAATATAAATTTAAAAATTCAATGTGGACTTTTTTTTTTTACACGGAGATAGTACATTTTTTTTTTTTAACACGTCAATTATTGAATTACGTTTTACATCATTACATCAGTCATCATTTCATGAGTACTGGCATTAGTTGATTACCAATTCAAATATGAGGGAGAGAGATGTAATTACTCAAATTACTGACTGCTCCTTTTTTACTGAAATCATCAGCCCGGAAAAAGAGAAAAGAAAAGAAGTTCACTTCTTGAATTTTTGAAGAGAAAAACCCAAACCCATTCCTAAATCTGAAACATAAAAATGGAATCTTTGCAGAAACTCTCCGAAGCCATAAGTCTTGGCAAAGAGAAGAGAGAGGGTATGCAGAGCGCGGTGGGCTTGGTGGTGCTTGAATGGCAGGATGCCGAAGGCCAGCTTGAACAGCTGCGGGGTATTATCCGTGGATGTCTCGGTGAACTTGAGTCGAAAGAGAAACATTTGAGGGGTGTTGAAGAATCTGTTAGAAAGAGTTTTTGTGAAGATTTTGATTCCAGGAGAAAAAAGTTGATTGAGGCGGGTTTTAGAAGATTGGATGGGAAAGCTCTGTCTCTGAAAGGGGTTTTGAGAAAAATAGAAATAGAGAAAATGGGATTTGGAGAAATGGAGGAAACTATAGCTAAAAAGATGAAGGATCTTCTTCTGATAGAGGAGAAAATTCGGGGTGCCCTTGGTGTTAAACAGAGTCAAGCAGAGGTATTGCAAATGGAGCTTGATTTGATGGAGGAAAATTTGAGGAGAAGGGAAGATGAGAATGCTTCAAAAGAGAAAAACTTTATCATCAGGGAAAATAAGGTTTATGCAGCCGAACGAACTCTGCAGAGAAGGCAAATTGATGTTGTCACAGGAGAGGAAAAATTGAAGAGAAGGTCAAATGAGCTTGATTCCAGAGAGAGGATTTTAGTGGCAAGAGAAAAAGAGGTTCTTTCTCAACAGAAACTTCTGGAGGAGAGGACTAATCAGGTTGATTCAAAGGAGAAGGATTCGGAGATGAGGGAAAATGTACTGCATTCTGAAGCTGAAATATTGAGGATGAGGGAAAATGGAATCAAGTTGAGAGAAGAAAAGCTGGTGAATCTAACAAAACAACTTGAAGCGAAGACGGTGATGTTGGAGAGCTTAAAGTTCGAACTTTTCTCGCTTAAGAATTCCTTAGAACAGTCCACACCAGAAGCAGACCCTGTGAGTCCAACCAATAAGAGTGCAGTTGTGAGGAGGGTGGGAGGAAAGAGAGATAGTCCTGATGACCAAGAAAAAAACTCAGACGAAAATCACAGCAAGCATGCTAAAAGAAGCAGTTCCATTCTTGATGAACAAATGAGGCAAAATAAGGCTCCTGATCTTCAAAATTCAGGTAGTGTTATTGATTTTATAATGTACATCAAGATTCCTGTTGTTTAATGCTTTTATTATTCACCATAGGGATAGGATTATGGTCCTTACTGTGTTTTTTGATCGATCAGTATTTTTATTCCAATCATATCTATTGACATTTAGGTACACATTGTAAGTCACAAGCACAGATCACTGGTGAAGATGTCATACTTCATGATGTCCTGGTGTTTGATTCGGGTTCGATTAGTAAATTAGCTTCCAGCACTGCTGTGTATCCAACTAGCTTTACTAGTGCTGAGAAGGGAAAACTAGCAGTAGCAAGAAGCTTCAGCACTGGAGAAATCTGGGCGTGTTTTGATGTATACGATTATATGCCAAGATCATATGCCCAAATCATTAATGTTTTTGTCAAAGGTGGAGAAATTAGGCTTGAGGTTGAATGGCTGAAACCTTGTCCAACCAATAATTATGAGACGGATTGGATCAGGGCAGGCTTGCCGGTTGCTTGTGGGGAATTTGAATGTGGAGGAAGAAGTGTTGAGTTTTCTGAAATTTTCTCTCATCCAATTGTATGCTCCGGAAGTCATCCCCACAGCATAATTCCCGGTAATGGAGAAACTTGGGCCATCTATAAGGATTGGAATATCACAACATGGGCATCTGATTCAAAACTTCATAAACAGTGCAGTTATGAGATTGTGGAGATTCAGTCATATCCTCAGGATGGATCTTCATCTTCAGGCATTAGAGTTGTTTATTTGGACAGAATCCCAGGATCTGTGAGATTTTTCAAGCACAGAAGCAATAACAATGAGGGTTCAATTCTCACGTTGTCCAATAGTTTATACAGGTTCTCACATAAGGTGCCCTCCACTAAGAAGATCGGAAGTGATGGAAATGGTATTTCAAACTGCATTTTTGAGCTTGACTGGAAATGCTTACCTTCTCGACTCCAATAAGGTTTATACGAGGAAAAATTTGCGCCGTGAAGTTGCATCTCGTAGTTAATCTTTATGCTAGCGAAGTTTACCTTCAACATAGTGCCTATCTGCAGAGTTTTGTAAGGAAATCTGCTTGTTTTGGTCTTCATGAAAATCCATTTCGCTGCATTAAAATCTTTAGCCTTTGGATTGCTGGTTCTTCTTTCACTTCATTAATAGTAGCATCTCTCGTTTCTCCATATTGATTTCAAACTAAAAAAGAAACTGTAGTTCATATTAGCCATTAGGTTAGGTCATTCACTGTTTATATTGTTGAGCAACAGCGACAATTTGTTGTTACTAAAAAAAACAGCATTTTTGGGTTAAAGTTTTTGATTTTAAGTTGTAGAAATTAACATAAAACAAGCTTAGTAGTTTATACAACAATACTAAGGCACCACTAAAACATAATTTTAAGTATACACAGATCAAAACCATGCTCTAGGAAGTTTTTGTGTAGATACTCCCACATTACATTAACTGTCTCAAAAAAACAAACTAATGAAACGAAATTGTAGTCATATGAAATTTTAAGGATCTGGAATGTAATAAACTCAAAGGGATGTAATTGCAAATTTGATAAACATCCATACCTAAGCCATGAAAAAGCACCTGCAAAAAGCAAATTGCTCATAAAGGCTCTTTTTCAAGTCTTCATAATTTCACATCACCTACTGAAACCCAATATTTTGTGTCATCTTTTGGTTACCATTCTCAGCATAAAATGACATTAATTCTAGAGAAAGCACTTTTGGGTTGTGTACCTCAAACAGAGAGGTGAGACGAAAACTCCTGTCAAACTCATTATTTTCTGCATGAACCCATTTTGGAGTCTTTTTCCACCAGAAAAAAAAAAGGTTGTCATTAATCAGCAGAGGTGACACAAGAAAAGGGTTCTCTGGGAGGGAAAAAAAAAAAGAGATCTTCGATTGATCCTTTGGGAAAAGAGCCAGATAGCTGGAATCTGACCATTATGGTCAAATTCTAGTCCTCCTCAAGGATAATAGGAGCTTTCCGGTTTGAGTATTCTGTAAAATCTCTGTATCTCACTATCCCTGTTCCCCTTTCTTCACCATCTTCACTCTATCCAACTTGTGCTTTCTTGGTTGATCGATCTTCCATAGTCAGTGGCAAAGGTTCTATCTTTCTTCAGATTGCATTTTGCTGGAAGCCTGGAACTGGTCTATCATGGGATTCTTCCTTCATTCGATTGAGAGCTGAGAATGTTAGACTGTTTGGTAGTGGCGTGAGACATTGATTCCAGGAAACCCCTTGCCTATTTGCGAAGCTTTTTTCTTCGCCTGATTCTGAAACAACAAAAAGAAGTAAAACCCCGCAGCCTTACTTGTGAAAATCAACGGTCCCTGAAACTAAAAAACAGGGATATGGGTTCTTTGGAGAAGTTGTCCAAAGTTTTAGGGCTCTTTGAAGAAACGAAAGAGAGGATAAAGCAAAGGATGAAAGTGGTGGCGTTTGAATGTGATGAGGTTGAAGACCATTACAAAGGTGTTCACCAGTTTTCACGGGAGTGTGTCGATGAAATCGATTCCAGAGAGAAAAATTTGAGGAGCAGAGAAGATGACATTGCTGCAAAGGAGAAGAATCTGAACCTGAGGGTTGAAAAAGTTGATGAAATGGAGCGAAATCTGGAGAGAAAGCAACAGGACATCGATTCGGAAGAGAAAAGGAGAAAAGATGAAATTGATGCAGAGGAGAAGAATTTGGACTTGAGGGTAAACAAAGTTGATGAAATGGAACGAAATGTGGAGAGAAGGCGACACGAAATCGATTCAGAAGAGAAAAGAAATTTAAGTGAACTTGATTCCAGAATGAAGAATTTGGTGGAGAAAGAAAAGGAGCTAGGCGCCGAAAAAAAGAAGCTGATTTCCGAGCAAAAATTGCTGGAGGAGAGGAGTTTCCAGGTTGACTGGAAAGAAAAGCATTTGGAGAACAGGGAAATGGAACTAAATTCGGAAGCTGGAAACATGAACAAAAGGGAGAATGAGCTCGACGAGAGAGATGAAAAACTGATGAATTTTGCAAAGAAGCTTGAAGTTAAGGAAGGGATTTTGGACATCAAGTCTGAGCTTCTTTCTGTTAAGAATTTTGTGGTACAGTTCTTTCGACAATTGAACAATGCAGTAAGTCCAACTAAGCCAGCAGATTTAACGACGGTCGGGAGGAAAAAAATTAGTCCTGGTGATGAACAGAGAAACCTGGAGAAAGAAAGAAGTTCTATCCATGAGAAAAGCACAAGCCAAATCAAAGCTAATGATCCAGGTAATACTATTCTTTTCCCTCCTATAATAAACTTTAACGCTTTGTTCTTAAGTGTTGTTTTACTCACATTATAAGGATACCTTCATGATTGGTTAGAGTCTAATTTCTTATTTTATTATGGTCTATTAAATTAGGTATATATAACAAGTCAGGAATACCTGTGCCTGAAGATGTAATAGATATTGATCCTGAACCAGATATAGAGTTAGTAGGTAATTTAGCTTCAAAATCTGCCGGCGATCCTAGTTTTAGTCGTGTTGAGAAAGGAAAACAAACAAGAAATTTCAATGTTGGAGAAACTTGGACATGTTTGGATGCTGAGGATCATATGCCAAGAACTTACGCCCGAATCACTGATGTTATAAATAGAGGTGGAGAAATCATGCTCCGCGTTGCGTGGTTGAAACCTTGTCCAAGTATGAAGGTGAGAAGGAGTGGATCGCTGCTAGATTGCCAGTAACTTGTGGGAGATTTAAATTGGGGGAAACAAGTGTTGAATCTCCCACCAATTTTTTTCAAGCAACTTTATGTGCTGGAGATATTATAGTTCCCTGTGTAGGAGAAACTTGGGTCATCTACAAGGACTGGGAAATTATGGAATGGGTTTCTAATACACAAATTTATAGACATTACGACTATGAAATTGTGGAGATTTTGCCATCTCCTCCCAAAGAGTCCTCATTTTCGGGAGTCACTGTTGCCTACTTGGACAGAATCACGGAATCTGGCAAGTTTAAGCGACGAAGCAAGAACAATGAGGATTCATTCATCATAAAGCCTAATTGTTTATACAGATTCTCACATAAAGCGCCCTCCATGAAGATAATCTGCATTGGTGAAGATGATATTCTTGACACTGTTTTCGAACTTGACCAGAATTGCTTACCTCTTCGGCTCCATTAAGTTTTGCAGCACAAGATTTTGCGATACAGTTGTGTTAGTTAATCTTTAGGCTAATGAAGTGAACATTCGAGGAGTAGTTGTTATGTAGTACTGTTATGATTTTGTTCTGTGTATATTTAGTTCATTTTGCAGGACAAGAGGTAACTTTTGCGGTTTGAAATATATGTAAGATCCGCTCTGCTTGTTGTTGTCTTCTTTCTGCATTTTGCTTAACTAAAAAGAGTTTTGTTTCACAGACAGAAGTAGTTACATGGAAATCAAGTAATCTTGCAGCATTTGCACATTTTCCAGGATATTAAGTAGGGAAGATGTTGATGTTGTCCCTCTTGCATTATATCCTGCATATTACATTTATGGTTTGTTGATCAGCCCTCTTGCATTATATCTTTCAGGTTCTCTTTATCCATGGCTTGACCTGCCTTCCTTGATCTGAGAAAAAAAGTATGCAATGTTGATTATTATCACAGGAACGATGTTACCTAAGTTAGTTAGCATGAATGAAATCAAGCCATTCAGTTGAGTCCTAAAACTAACGTTTATGATTTCTGAAAATGAATATGGAAAGCTTATTTAGTTATTTACAACATTCAACATTTAGATGAACTGCCAAATGAAGACAATGCAGTAATTTATTCCCTCACAGGGCTAATTCTCAATATTGCTCGATTATTTTATCCTCGTAAAAAAGCAAAAGAATCCAGACTTTACTTGTACAAGAAACAGGACATATTACTCCAACCATTCCCTCTGTCCCAATTATCCAATTAGTTGTACTATTTTTGCGCAATAAAGGGAATGATGAAATTTAACACTTGTAAAAAAAAAAAAAAATAATGAAGTTGTCGTTATATGAAATTAGGTTTGATCAATATTAATATCTCTCAGCCTTGAAATTGAAAAAGAGCATCTGTTTTCTTTGATAAAAAAAAAAAAAAAAGAAAAAGAAAAAGAGCTTCTGTTTTCTGACTAATTAACCTTCATAGTTATCACAATCTCAGGGGATCAATTTGATTACCATTTTCAGCACAAAATGCCATCAATTCTCGAGAAAGCTCTCTGTTAATGTACTAACTCAGAAAGGGTTACAAACAAAACAAGAAAAATCAAGTCTTGGCCTGCGTTTTTACTTTTTAGCCTTTCTTTGTCAAATTACATTCTGAAACAAACAACCAAAAAAGAAAGAAAAGCTCAAATCTTTACTTGCAAAAATCAACAAGTCCTTCACAGTTTGAAACAGGGAAATGGGATCTTCTAGGAAATTATCTGAAGCATTTGGGCTTGTCGAAGAAAAGACAGTGAGCATCCAGGAAAGGATGATCATGGTGATGCGTGAATTAGATAGTGTTGAAGCCCATTACAAAAAGATTCAAGATCTCTCGTATGGACGTTCAAATGAGCTTCAGTCAAAGGAGGAATCCTTGAAATCTTTTGAGAAATCGGTGGCCAAGCAGATTCATGAGAGGTTTGATTCAAGGAGAAGGGCTATTGAAAAGGGTTTAAAGAAGTTTGGTGAGAAGGAGAAGTTTCTAAGAGGGGCTCTGGAGAAAATGGAAATGGAGGGAAAACAATCTGAGATTATGAAAGTCTCTGTTGAGAAAACGCTGACGGATGTTCTTCTGAAAGAGAAGGAATTTCAATGTCTCTTGGATGAGCTGAAGAAGATCCAGGGTCAAGTGGAAAAAAGAGGGGCAGAGCTTGACTCAATGGAGGAAACCTTGAGGTGCAGAAAAGATGAGATTGATGAAAAGGAGAAGAACTTGATCTTGAGGGTAAATGAAGTTGACGAATTAGAACGGAAATTGGAGAGAAGGCTACATGAATTTGATTCGGCCGAGAAAAGTAGGTTATGTGAGCTGGAGACCAGAGAAAATGAGGTCATTTCCAACCAAAAACTGGTGGAGGCGAGAAATTTTCAGATTGATTCGAAAAAGAGGCTTTTGGAGAAGAGGAAAAATGCACTGGATTCAGAAGCTGAAAGATTGAAACAAAGGGAAGATGAGCTCGATGTGAGAGCTCAAAATCTGATGGATCTTGCAAAGCAACTTGAAGCTAAGGAGGAAGGTTTAGGAGGAGCAAACAACTCAGTGAGTCCTACAAAGCCAGCAGATGTGAGGTCAGTCAGGAGGAAAAGAGTTAGCCCTGGTCATGAGGAGAGAAAGGTGCAAGAAAATAGAAGGCAGCGTGGTAAGAGAAGCAGTGGCATTCCTGGGGAAAGCATTGGAAAAATCGAAGTGCAGGATCTTCAAAATTCAGGTCTGGTCTTCAATGTTGTTTTACTGATTCCTTGACCCTGTTTAGTGTTTGACGTCATGACTATTGCCACTTTTAGTGTTTGCCTTTATGATTTGTTAGTCCGATATGCCTCTTTCTTATTCGTCACCGATCCATACTTTAGGTAGAAAGACTACTACACAAGCACAAATGACGGAAGATTTAACAGAACTTGATCCTGAACCCGATTTAAATTCACTTGGTAACTTTGCTTCCAACCCCATTGGTGATCCAAGTTTTACAAGTGATGAGAACCTCGATGTTCATCAAACTTGGGCATGTTTTGATGCAAAAGATAGAATGCCAAGAAAATACGCCCGAGTTATTAACCTCATTAACCAAGATGGAGAAGTTAGGCTTGAGGTTTTGTGGTTGAAACCTTGTCCTGAGTATAAAGGGGAGAAGGAGTGGGTCGAAGCCGGTTTGCCAGTATCTTGTGGGGAATTTGAACCAGGGGAGATAAGTGTTGAATCTCCCACCATCTTCTCTCATCTAGCTTTAGGCATCTTAGATCCTGTTTGGACAATATTGCCTCGCCAAGGAGAAACATGGGCCCTTTACAGGGATTGGGATATTGTTAAATGGGCATCTCATCAAGGACTTCATAGACATTGTGAGTATGACATAGTGGAGATTCCGCCACATCCCCGTCACCAGCCTTTGTTTCGTTGCATTAGTGTCACTCTTCTAGACAGAATCGAAGGATCCGTGAAGTTGTTTACGAGGCGAAGCAGGAAGGACAAGGATTCATTCCTCATAAAGGCTAATAGCTTATACAGGTTCTCTCATAAGGTGCCTTCTGTTCAGAAGATGTGTATTGATGAGAATGGTATTCTTCATGACATTTTGGAACTTGACCTGAATTGTTTACCTCTTCAACTCCATTAAGGTTTGCAACACAAGTTGTTGTTGGTATGGTTGCATTTCCTAGTTAATCTTCGGGCTAATGAGTGCTAACTTCAAGTTACATGTTAAGTTATTGTACAAATGGAAGCTGAATCAAGTAACTATGTGATTATGATTAGTCCTATGAAAGTTTGGTTTTCATGTAGTTCGGTTGGTTTGCAGGACAACTGGTAATCGCATCATGCAGTGATGGTTTGCTGTATAACTGTATAACTTTGGTTTCGTTAGTTCCATCTCCATCTGCAAAATCTAAGATAAATTGGTGGTAAGTTGTGTGTTCTGGAATCACTGATAACTCTTCTGCTTGTGCATTACTTTTTGGTCTTCTTTTCTGCCTTTGGATTTGTTCATTCAGCTTGGCACACGGGCCCTAATTAAGAGGATTAAAATGGTGGATAAGTCCAAATATGAAGGATACTGTAGATGTAATTTTTCTCAAAATTAGAGACATGCCCCATAATGAAAGCAAGAAAATAGTGATCTGAAGCCTGGTCTGAAGAAAAAAGATATCATCTAAATGTACCTGAAGGATCTTTTGATTTCCATTTACAGTAATGAGATTAAACTTTTCTGGAGAAACTACCATTCAATTAGCAATTCTGATCATACTCTTTAAAGCTTTGCCTACCTGCTCCGTGAATACCAAATCATCATTTGTATATATACTTTCTCTTCAAACCCTGAATTGCAGTTCTGTTTCAATTGTTATGGACACAAAAGTTTTAAGACTAAAATGTCCAAATAGTCCCTTACATTTGGGCCTACTTGAATTTATGTCTCTTACATTAACATTTTAATATCGTAGTCCCAAACATTATATTTTCACACTTTTTTGGTCTCATTTCATTGTTTCCGACCGTTGACACGCCGAAATCAGGGGTATTTTTGTCTTTTAATTTAATTTAAATTTTTATTAAAATTTAAATCATTAAAAATATTTTAAAATTCAAATTTCATTATTTAATTGTTAAAATATTATTTATTAATTAAAAATATTATTGTACAATTTTAAAATTTAAGCTGTGTATGTTGATGAAGGTGTCATTACAGACAATGGGGTTCTTGAGACTGCCGCAGTTGCCCATTCGGCCATCAAGTTGTTGTCCACATGGCTTTACAAGGCTTACCAGGGGGTGCTCCCTATTGCAACTTCAGAAATGCACTGGTTGTAGTTGTTTGTTACTGTTGGACATTGTATTGACTCTGACTGATGATTATCCATGTTGCAGACAAGAATAGGATGCCTCTTTGATGAGAATGGCAGTCAAGTAATCAAGGCCATCTAGGATTAAAAGAAATATATAAGGCCTGATTGGAAGGATGTTGTTTTATCTGAGTTGAGGAGTTTTATGAATTGTGTGGCACCAGTTTTGGACAACAGTATAGAGATGCCGATTATGAATTTTGTCCGGGAAAATGTTATGGACAAGGAAGACCAAAAATATTATGCAACTGTAGATATATTGAAGATAGTCGAGTATCGGTTTGGCGATCGAAGCGTTGATTTGACAAATGAAATCAAAATGTTGAGGTGTTTTTGAATAGGAAGGTCAAATTGCTGGCTGGTTTGGTTGGTCCCGTGGTGTCTGCTCTATTTTTGTAGATGGGAGTAAACTAAATAGTTAGTGATTCTGCCAAAACAATGTTTAGCTTTCATAGCAAATTTAGAGTAAAACAATAAAATTGTCCATTTTACGAAAATCAACATTGAGTAAACTAAATAGTTAGTGATTCTGCCAAAACAATGTTTAGCTTTCATAGTAAATTTAGAGTAAAATGACAAAATTATCCATTTTACGGAAATCAACATTCAATATTATCTTTTAGACTTTTACCCTCTCGCCTACCTTTTATATTGGGCTCTACCTCGGCCACCGAAACCGAATTAAGTGTCCACCATGTTTATCGGTGAAGGAATTGTAATTGCATTGTATTTGTTCATATTTATGTTTTGAAAATCGGATCAGATCGGGCGGTCGAACTGGTACAACTGAGAATCGGAACTCTTTCCGGTCTGGTTTTGGTTAATAAGCAGCAAACTTAAAATCGGTCAAATTTAGTTAAACTCGGACAAAACCGTTGTTCGACCGAGAACTAGTACTGGTTGGACCGAATTTCGAAGATAAATTATTTTTTAATATTTTTTATAGTCGGTTTTGATCGATTTTTAAGACCGATTCAAACCGGTTGAACCAGTGAACCGATGAACCAGTTAAGTTGCCGGTTCATTTTTCGGTCCGGTTTTCAAAACATAGTTTCATAGGATTGTTCAAATTCAAAGTGGTAACTAATTGGAATTGGATAGAGGAATTTAAAAATGGTGAGTTGAATTCTACTAATCTACCAATAAAACCAGAAAGATCCATCTTATTCCACGTGAATTACTGCCCAGAGAGTGAAAAAAATCAACATGTTGATTTTGGAAAAGAAAACAAAAAGTATCTCCGGTGTATTATAAAAAAAAAAAACTCAGTGAAACCAAAATATGTTAACTGATATGTTCCACAGACGGATTTATGTGCAACCTGTAATGAACCTGAGAACTCCACTAAGCATATCTTTTTCGGCTGCCCTTTTGCGGCTGAGGTTTGGAGGATAGCGAACATGACCAACATAGTGAGACAACATGAAGAAGACGAAGGTAGTGCTTGGTCAGGAAAATGATTATGCAGGTGGACATAAAGGATGTTGAGATGCTTGCCACCATTCTAAATTGCATCTGGTTTTGTAGAAATAAGGCGCTCCATGAGAATTGCAGGATGAGCTCTATGGAGGTTTTTATGATGGCAGGAAGTATGAGGAAGACATTCCTCGATGCTAAAAGTTGGCCGGAGAGGGCATCATCCAATCTGAAATACCACTCTCTGTTGGGTAGTATCCCTTCTGATCCAAAAATCTAGTTTAATGCTGCCATTTTCCGACTTCATAGATGTGCTGAGATTGGTGTTTGGTGTGAGGATGCTCAGGGAGTCTTTGTAAAAGCTAGAACCAGGAAAATCAGAGGCATTCAGGATTCGGATCTTACGGAATCCTTAGTATTACAGGAAGCACTAGTTATCTCGTGATTGCCACCTAGTCGACTTCTCTATTATTGGAGATACTGTAAATCCTATCTTGGCTGCACAAGAAGTTGTTATTGACCCTTCTGAATTGGATCCGGTCATGGAGGCTATTCATACTTTGGTTCATTTGACCCGGCCTGTAGGGGTCTTTTGGATCCGACGTTGTGAGAATGTAGTAGCACATCAATTTGCTGAGTTAGCCAAACACAGTGATGAAGATTGTAATATTTGGTCGCACATTCCTGCGACCACGCTTCTGGACGATTTCCAGTAAATATGAATGAAACTTTATTTTCTCAAAAAAAATATAAAAATATGTTAACTGATTCATACAAACGAGCTGCAGGTTTATGGTTCCGAAGTGCTTATCCGTAGCAAGGGGTTTGAGATCGGCAATTTGTATTGTATGATGGCGTTTTTAAATGGAATTCGTTGAACTAAAGATTTGGAAAAAATTCTTTGGAGCTTTTTTCAACACCTAAATGGACAAAATTAGTGAATAGTTTTCAAGGGAAAAATAGTTGGTTCTGTTTGGAATTGGGGAAGAGAATTGACAAGTAATGACAGTTTGAATATGGGTAGTTTTGTCCTTTCATCCAAAATTTACTTTGGACGCTAAAAATTGTTTTGGCATAATCACCCGCCTAATGAAATTGTACGTTTTGAAATTATTTCCTTCCTATTTTGATACTCTTGAACTAAAATGGGATAGAAAACCCCTAAAGAAAAAAAAGAAATTATAAGTTATCAACATCAATTCGACTGTAAATTTCAAATATGAGGGATGTAAATGCAAATCCAACAAAATTAAGTATGATAGCCTGCCATAAAAAGCAAAAACACTCTATTCGGAGACACTCATATGAAAGCAGAGTCAAATTCATCATATGCAAACACTTCAAGTCCGTTTCATCATTCGAAACGAAGATCTCGTGTAGTCTTTTTTTTTATTACCATTCTCAGACAAAAAGAAGACGGACTTTATTTCTAGAGAAAGCACTGACACTTTTGGCAGAAATCAAGTCAGGGTCTTTAATTTCATGGTTCATTCAACTCGTTTATTAAAGCAGAAAGAAGGGATATGTTTTTTTATCTGACAGCTTAGAAAAAAAGGTTATAGAGTTGGAGTCTTCTTCTTTGTCTAAATTCTGAAACCAACAAACGGGGGTTACAGACTTACAGAAAAAGGTAAAGCCCTTTTAGGCTTTTACTTCTGGTGTAAAAAAAAAAAAAAAGGAAAAAAGAAAAAAGAAGATGGATATGGGAATTTTGCAAAAGTTATCAGAAGCTTTGGAGATCTTAGAGGAGAAGAAAGAAAAAATCCAGGAAAGGATGAACGTGGTGATGAGTGAATGTGATGAAGTTGAAAACCATTTTAAATTGCTCCACGTTCTTTCAGGTGACTGTGTTGGTGAAATCGAGTCGAGAGAGAAAGATTTGAAGTCTGCTGAAGAATCCATGGTGAAGCAGATGTGTGAAAGGTTTGATTTAGAGAAGAAGTCCATGGAGGCAGGGTTTAAGAGACTAGATGAGAAAGAGAAGGCTTTGGAAATGGACAAGATGGAATGTGAGAAAATGAAAGAGTCTGTCCAGGAAATGCTGAATGATGGTCTGAAGAAAGAGGAGGAGCTTCAATGTCTTTCTGATGAGCTGAAGAGGATCCGGGCTCAAGTGGAGAAAATGGGAACAGAGCTTGACTCAAGGGAGGAAATCTTGAGGGGGAAAGAAGATAAGATTGAGTCAAAACTGAAGAATTTGGAGTTAAGGGTTAAAAAAGTTGATGAAATGGAGCAAGATTTGGAGAGAAGGCAACACGAAATCCACTCAGAGGAGAAAAGAAAGTCAAGTGAGATTCAATTGAAAGAGAGCAATTTGGTGGCCAGAGAAAAGGAGCTGGACATCCTAGAAAATGAGATAAAATCTGAACAGGAACTACTGGAGGAAAGGAGCTTTCGGGTTGACTCAAAAGAGAAGCTTTTGGAGGAAAGGGAAGATGCATTAGATGCTAGAGAAAAGAGGTTCATCCTTCAGAGATGCACTGCACAATTCAGAGCTAATGATCTTCAAACTCCAGGTAATCATGTCTTCCATCCTATAGTAGATTTTCAGGTTCTGTATATTAATGTTGTTTTGCTCACCTTAAGGAATGAACTTATGGCCTTATCTGTGTAGCTTAGGGTGATATCTATAGTCCAATTACTTATATCATGTTCATTGATAATTTAGGTACAGACATTAAGTCAAAAGCAAAGATGCCTGTAGATGTAATAGATCTTGATCCTGAATCTGATTCAGATTCAATTGGTGACATGGCTTCCAGCCCTGTTGACAATCCAAGTTTTACTAGTGCTGAGATAGAAAAAACAACCAGAAATATCAATGTCGGAGAAACTTGGGCGTGTTTTGATGCAAAAGACAAAATGCCAAGAACATATGCTCGAGTCACCAAGGTTATTAACAATGGTGGAGAAATTAGGCTTGAGGTTGTTTGGTTGAAACCTTGTCCTGTGCTTCGTGGTGAGGAGGAATGGGTCGACGCCGGCTTGCCAGTAACTTGTGGGAAATTTGAGAAGGGCAGATCAAGTGTTGAATCTCTCAACATTTTCTCCCATCCAAAGGTTTGCGCTCTGCATCATCCGTGGATAATATATCCTAGGGCAGGAGAGACTTGGGCCGTTTACAAGGACTGGGATGTTGTTGAATGGGTATCTGATAGAGAACTTCACCGGCATTGCGAGTATGAGATCGTGGAAATTCTGCCACATTCCAGAGGCGTGTCTTCATCTTCGGGCATTAGAGTCGCTCACCTGGACAAAATCACTGGGTCTATGAATTCATATAAGCGAAGAAGCAACAATGATGAAGATACATTTCTCATAAAGCATAGTTGTTTATATAGGTTCTCGCATGCAGTGCCCTCCGTGAAGACAATCCGCAATGATGGAAATGGTATTCCTGAGATCACTTTTGAACTTGACCTGAATTGCTTACCTCTTCAACTCCCCTAAGGTTTTGCAAGAAAATCTTTCGTGCCTTGATTTATTAGTCAATCTGCAGGCTAACGAAGTTGTACCTGTTATGTTATCTTACTGCTATCTTACAATTGAAAGCTGAATCAGGCAGACTAGGTTGTGGTGGTAGTAATTTGTTCTGTGTAAATGTTTTGTTTTCAGATTACTTCCCTGTTTATATTGGTCTCATTTTCTGCATTTTGCTTAACTAAAGAGTCATTTACTGGATTGAAGTTTGAAGAAAATCAAGCGACCTTGAGGCTTTGATATTTATTGGTTTTGGCATGTTGTCACTGTTCCATTATGTTTCCACAAACTAATGTAAGATGGTGAGCCTGTTAGATCCCTCATCAACTTCATCTTTACACCAATTTCTTCATATACAGATGACCCTTTGTACAGTTTTGCCGGAAAAATTGAAGGCCTTGTTGATTATAACCAGAAGAACTGATAAGTATAAGAGCAACAACGTTAGGATGCATGAGTGGGATGGATCCATTCAGATGCCTTAGTCAATCTGAAAACAAATAAGGGAAGACTGTTACGACATTTAACAATGGCAAATGAATCCAGTGAAACAGAGGAAGAAAGCTTGGAATTATCTTGGTGGTTCAGTCTCTGTGAGTGTGTGTGTGTGTGTTGATATAGGAAAAAACAGGAAAATGCTCTCTGCCCCAATAATTGTATTCGGATCATATCCATTGGTTAAATGGAAGTTCTTTTGACACTATGTTACGTGGAGATGGTAATTTGAGAGGTGGTCTCTTTTGTCCAAAAAAAAACTAATGAAATATAAACGTAAATCACTAGTCTTTTGAACAAAAAGTTACCAACTTTGACTATGTAAATATGGACCACTAGACAAATCACAAATTGTCACATTACATATGATTCCATCTCAAATAACATAATCTAGATTAACGGTGAAGATATTCTTGAAGTAAACATATGGTGAAATGAAAAAAAAAAAAAAACTATTATTTAGGAAAGAAGGACAAAGGTGGAGAGAATAAGGGTCACTTGTGTTATAGCTATTTCAGTTTCATGAACATGGGATGTTATTGAATTATTGTTCCAAGTGCTTGTAAATAAGGAAAACAACACAGGATAACAAGGAACTTTGTGTTAAGTAGTAGTGGAATCATAATGATATCATTAGTAGGTGTTGCACGCTGTTGAAACGCTTCTTCAGAAAAACAAATCAAGGAAAAAACAGGCAATCGTATTCCATTCAAAAGTAGTTATTCGTTTTAATTACTAGTTTAAAAAATAAATCATTTTTATAAAAATATAATAATAATAATTCCCTACAAGTACAATTATTATTATTGGGATATATGCATGCTGATCACATTTTGTGTCTCCTTTTTGTTTTCGGAAATGTAAAAAGCTGGAAAGAAAAACCCGGAAAAATCCCATGGAAAGCATAGGAAATAATAGTGCAGTTAATGAAATATTCATTAAGTAATTGTACTCAACACGCTTCCAATCTCCAAGTAATCTGAAATTAAAATTGTTAGGCTCGTTCGTTGGTTGAAAGCTATAGAACATAGATAAGACATCATTACACATAGTCATTAACATCAGACTCTTCAAATTCGCCCCTCCTCATCATCTATTCTATAATGGTGGATACTGGATTCCCAAGATCTCATTTGATGACCATTTTCAGTTCAGAATGGCATTAATAATTTCTCGAGAACCTTTTTGTGTTTAACCCAGTTTGAGAAACTTGACAAAATGTCATTTCACAGTCTTTATCTGAGCCGATTTCAGAGGGTTTCTTTAGAGTAGGAAGACTCCCTTTTTCCTCTTCTTCTTCTTCTTCTTCTTCTTCAACAAACAGAAAAGGAAAATAACCAAAAAAAAAAAAAAAACCACCCGAAGCCCTTGTAAAAAATCAGAGAACCCTGTTAATGAAAAACAGGGAAATGGGGTCTTTGAACAAGTTTTCTGAAGCTTTGGGGACATTTGAAGCGAAGAAAGAGAAATTCGAGGAGAGGATGAAAGTGGTGATGTTTGAATGTGATGAAGTTGAAGACCATTATCAAGTGATGCACAAATTTTCAAGCGGGTGTCTTGATGAAATTGGTTCCCGAAAGAGATATTTGGAGTCGGTGAAAGAATCGATTATGCAACAGGTTTCTCAAGTGTTTGCTCCAAAGAAGAGGTCGATTGAGGCGGGGTTAAATAGATTAGAGGAGAAAGAGAAAAGGGTGAAAAGGGCTTTGCAGAAAGTAGAAATGGGGACTGTGCAATATGAGAAACTGAAGGAATCTGTTGACAATCAGCTGTATTATGTTCTGAAGAAAGAGAAGGAGCTTCAAAGTCGTTTTGATGAGATGACAAGAATCCAGGGTGAAATGGAGAAAATGAAGACCGAGCTTGACCTAAAGGAGAAAACTTTAAGGTGTTTAAAGGACGAGAATGATGAAAAAGAGAAGAATTTGGAATCGAGGGTAAAAGAGATTGATGAAATGGAACGAAATTTGGAGACAAAGAAACAAGGAATCGATTCTGAAGAGAAAAGAAAGCTTACTGAACTTGATCTGCAAGAGAGGATCTTGTTGATGAGAGAAAAGGAGCTGAACACCCGAGAAAATGAGGTGGTTTTCAATCAGAAACTATTGCAGGAGAAGTTGTTTCAGGTTGACTCAAAAGAGAAGAATTTGGGCCTGAGGGTTGCTAAAGTTGAGGAGATGGAACGCCATTTGGAGAGGAAGCTACAAGAAATTGGTTCAAAGGAGAAGATACAGGGGTCTAAGTTCACTGAGCTTGATTTGAAGGAGAGGTTTTTAAAGGTAAAAATAAAGGAGCTACAGATCAGAGAACAGGAAGTTGCTGCGAAAGAGAATATGGCCAGAAGGAATACAGCTTGTCTTGCTAATGTAGAGATCAGCGTGGAAGAAAGTAGCAGGAACCGTGCTAAAGCTCTGGATCTTCAAATATCAGGTAATTATGTTTTTATCCTGTTCTTTCATTTTGTTTTGTATACCTACCTTAAGGATTGGGATTACATCTCTGTTTATCATCTTGCTTCGTGATCTATTGTAGTTCTATTTCTCATTCTGTTGTCTATTGAATACTTAGGTACAAATAATAGGTCACAAGCACAGGTGCCTGAAGATATAATAGTTCTTGATCCTGAGCCTAGTCCGAATTTAATTTGTCCAGTAGCTCCCAACCCTGTTGCCCATCTTAGTTCCAGTACTGCTGAGAAAGGAAGACTAACAAGGAACTTCAGTGTTGGGGAAATTTGGACGTGTTTTGCGATGGATAATTTGCCTAGAATTCATGCCCAGATCATTAACATTATAAACACAGGTGCAGACATTAAGCTTGCAGCTGTTTGGTTGAAACCTCGTCCAGTGTATAAAGGTGAGGAGCAGTGGGTAGCCAACGGCTTGCCAGTATGTTGTGGTATGTTTGAACATGGGAGTGCCACGGTTTTATCTCCCACCAGTTTTTCTCATAAAACTTTATGCACTGGAATTCAACCTTGGATAATATTTCCTAGTGAAGGAGATATTTGGGCTATGTACAAGGACTGGGATCTTATCAGATGGGCTTCTCATCCAGAAATACATAAACATTGCCAGTATGAATTCGTGGAGATTCTGCCATATCCTGTCATCAACTCTTCATTTGTGGGCATTAGAGTCGCTCACTTGGACAAAGTTGCGGGATCTGTGACATCATTTAAGCGAAGGAGACAGAACGATGGGGATTCATTTCTTATCATGCCTGATTGTTTATACAGATTCTCGCATAAAGTTCCATCCATTAAGAAGGCTTTTCCTGGTGTGAATGGTATTTCTGACTGCACTTTTGAACTTGACCTGAATTTTCAATTCTGTCGTGGTCTGCAGCACCAAGTTTTGTGGTAAGGTTGCATGTCTTCATATTATTTTGGCTAATGAAGTTAACCTTCAAGTTGGCATCCAACTCGAAGCCGTGTAAACTTGTTATGCTCCTTTACAATTGGAATCTAAATCCAGCAACTGTGTAGCGCTTGTATTCATTAGTTAGCTGTATAATTTGTAGTTTGTGAATTGCCGGATAATTGGTTACCTTTGTGGCTCGAAATTTTTAGCAACTTTCTAGTTGATCATTGTTTTTTGGTATTCTTTTCTGCCTTTTGCTTCAACACTATGCTTAGAAGACTCATTTACTGGATGCGAATTCATCAAATTTGGAATGTTCGGATAATATTGCACAGTCCATTGTATTCAAATTTGGAGTTTCTCCTGGTAGATCTCAGTGCATTGGTAGATCAGGGCTTTATCCTACAGCTACAATTGTTTCTTCAGATAGTTAATTTGGGTGATTATTTTTTTCATGGTTTTTCTTTAAAATTTTTTCCTTTAGGTAGATTCTGATACTTGGTCACTTGAGAATTTTGATGATTTGTAATGATCATTGCGTTCTGTGACTGTAAGTCTATATAACACCAGAACCAACTAGGTGGTTGTTTAAGGAAGAATGTGAGAAACTGGGAATGAAATAAGGAGTACACAATGATTGATCATAGTCTACCGTCATTGGCGGTTTATGACAATGTTCGAACCAGAGTCGTTTACCTTCTCTGCGAACGCCAGTGGCGATCTGGACTAGCCACTGTGGTCAATGTGCTCTATTTTTTTGCCACCCATCTTGATTGGAATTTGGAAGGTTCATATTAAAGTGAATAATCAAAATTTATTAATTTAGAGAATTATTAAATAATTAGAAGATTTTTTTAAGGAAAAAAATCCTTACTAAATTAACTGGTAACTTTTAATTATATTTACCATCCGAATCAAATAATCATATTGAAACTATTCTTGATGCAAAAATCTAAATTCATATCATCTTCGGGACTAAAAAATCAGGTATTGATAATTCATATTTACTAAATATTTGTAGTTTTTTTTTTATTTGGGGCAAGTATTAAATTATAGTATTTTCAGGATCAATGGATATATAAAAGATTTTAAAAATATTACTCTCTTATTATTTTATCGATTTTACTCACTTTTTACACGGATCAAAATTGAAACGGGAGAAAATTATTAATTGTTCGAATTTAATAATAATTTATAAATTATTAATTTAACGATATTTTACCAGAATTCTTTTTAAAGTAAACCCTTGGTACAATAAAGACAAAGTAGGTAAAAAGGACAGAGGTGGGAAGTGGGAAGGAGGTTATGGAGTCTTTCACATTTAGCCATATCTAAAACAAAAAGGTTTATGGATGATCAACAAAACTCTATAAGGTATAGATTGAAAATGATGATTTTTTTTCCGGTTAGCAACTTTTTTTTTTGCAAAATCTAAAGGACACTTGCGACTTACTGTAACTAATACTCCCTTCAATTTTAAATAAACTCATTTCCATTTTTACACGAATTAATAAATTGAAGTGAAATAACTTAAGTACTATACTCTAATTTCTAACACGTTCTTCAACTAATGAACTTAAAATATATCTTGGAAATGGCAAAATTTTCTATAAAACATTATGTACATCTTGGGAGTACAATTTGAATATACGAATCGAGTTCCAAACTTCCAATGCTAAAGTTCCAATCGAGTTCCGAAAAAAAAAGTTAAATAAATAACAAATCCCCACTGTGAAAAATGAATTAAATATAACCTTAAATAATTATTACTCTCTCCATTTCAAAATATAAAAGTCGTTT
Source organism: Oldenlandia corymbosa var. corymbosa (assembly GCA_949775105.1). Taxonomy (NCBI): domain Eukaryota; kingdom Viridiplantae; phylum Streptophyta; class Magnoliopsida; order Gentianales; family Rubiaceae; genus Oldenlandia; species Oldenlandia corymbosa. The sequence goes on along the minus strand of OX459118.1, from coordinate 33,989,716 downwards.
TATATTTGGAAAAATATTTCAGAATATAAATCATTTTAAGAATTCAAAGCAAATTAATTGGTAATTTTCCAAGCTTGACCTTAATAAACAATGTCAACTATTTCCCATTTAGTCTTATTTGTAATTTCAATACAATTAATGATAGGTAAAACAGATATTTTATACATAAATTAATTGTGAAATGATTATCTCTTAAGTTACGTGCAAAATCTAAAGTAACTTATATTTTGAATGGAGACAAAGTCCTGCTAAATTTCGTATATCAATTGGATGTTTCCGCAATATGTTTTTTGTATCCACCGTGGTCTTTTATCAATATGCTTCCATCATTATAGCGGCCAGATCGATCCAACTTATTCTGTCTTATTTCTTTGGAATAATTTCATGGAATAATTTTGTAAGTTTATTTTACGGTATTAACATCATCTTGAAACATGTCACAAATATTTGAACCGATTATCATTTTTTAAAAATAAATTGAAATGATTATCATCATTATACATAGTTGTAAAAATAGTATAATTTTTTTTAAAAAAATTAGTATAAAACATTTAAAAGGAAAATTAAAAATATTTGAATTTGGAGATGTATTAAAAGTAAAGTATTTAAAAATCGATGCAAGGCACAAGATTAATACTTCAGGATATCATTTAAAGTGTATTTCCAAACGACCGTATGCAGTTATACTTCAAATTAAATCAAAGTAATAAACCAAAAAAAAAATTCATGTAAGAAAAAAAAAACGATGACCATGATGAGAAAAATCAATTGAACGATCAATATTAATTTCTGTAGCTATGTGTTAAAGTTTGATCACTAAACGGTTTTTTTTTTTATTAGTTAGTGTGTTATTTCAGTTGGTGGTACTCCAATTGTATATTTTCTAATAGTAATTATTTTTTTCTTCTAATGGGCAATACTAATAAATGATTATTATTGATTAAATTGTGTAAAAATTACAAAAAAAAAAGTAAAATAATAATAATGCTAATAATATAATTATACATTTTCAGTCAAAATTTTAATAATATAATATATTATAAACTAATATAATAAATTATTACTAATAAATTAATATAATAATATAATATATTCATTATATTTTTAATAAATTATTACTAATAAATTAATATAATAATATAATATATTCATTATATTTTTTTACGTATTTCATATTGGTAGAAAAAGTTAACTTTATGATAGTAAAACAAAACTTACAGATTAACAGGGAGAAAGTTTTCCAAAATAAGAAAAAGAATAATGGTCTTCGTGAGACAAACAGTGGAAGAAAACCATATTGAGAAATTAAAAATAATTATATGAAGGAAAAAATAATAAAGGGAATAAGAAAATATGAAAAAGGAAATCGTGATAATAATGAAAAATAAAATATTTATTACAAATTTTTTAGTAAATAAAGTTCTAAAGAGAGGTTATCAAGTTAAAAAAAAAAAGTGACAATTATGCAACCGCGGAAAAAAATAAAATAACAATATATTATAGAAAAAATATACTAACAAACATCTATAGAAAGGTTGCAAAAGGTATATAGAGAAATGGAATATAAAGATAATTTTATGAAAATAAATAATGAGAAAATTTTATGTTAGATAGAGAGCTAAAAAAAATATGTTACAAGTAAAAAAATTTAATTCGGTCATTTTGAAAAATTAAGCGAATACTTTTAAAAGATGTAAAGCCATAAATCAACAAAATGAAAAAAAAAGAGAGAAAAATAAATTATATTAAATGATTTCGAATCTTGAAAATTATTTCAAATGTACAAAAAATAACAAAACACGTTGACATATTAAAAATTATACAATTGCAATTTATATATTAATATATCATTGATACTATTTTGGATAACCCACACACCGTGTGGGGTAAACACTAGTATATATTAAAGGAGAGTTTATAATCGGTATGTGTCGTTCAGTGAGTTAGTTTAGGACAATTATGACACGTGTCGTCTCTACAACTCTCCTTCATTAAACTGTGAAAAAATATTGTAATTTGGTAAAATAATTTTTTTACTTTATTTCAGTGTTAAAAATGATTACCATATTCTATCGTTGCATACTTTAATTACAAGAGGATCATAAATACGTTCAAACAAAATCATCATAATTACTAATCTATATAAGGAATTTATCTGCAGAATCAATAAATTTTAAAACTAATACAATACTTAAATGTGACAAGATGAATCAATCATACTCTTCTCAAGAAATTAAATAAGGAATATATTTATAGAATAACCAATCATTAACTAATTAGATAATTAATAATTGTATTGTGAATATAATTGCAAATAATTCCAAGTATTTTAGGAAACTGATAATTGATATCATTTCTGTTAAATTGAATCATTGAGAGTAAATATTTTTAGAACATCATATTTACAATATCAGATATCAGGTAAACTAATCAAATGGCCTTTTCTATTTACTAGAAAATCTAATTTAGTCTTTTACATTAAAAAGTTCACTGATGGTTCGTTACATTGTCTTTTAGACTAATTTAGAGCTTTTTACTTTTTTTGACATTTAACATTTGGTGGTTCTTGGGTTGACTATTTATTGGTCAAGTCAAAAGGGATATTTTTGGTAATGTTTAATTTCAAAAATATAAGAAAACTAAAATTGATTTAAATAATAATAATTATAGTATATTGAATTATAATTAATGAAAAAATAAAAATTTCAAAATTCAATCGAGTGGGCCCAACAGTGGGGTGTCAATCGAGTAGGGTTTCAAGTTTGCGGTTCGGATCCGACACAAACCCGAATATTTATTTGCTAACCTGAACACAACCTGTTTAACTATACAAGTCAATTTTTGAACCTGAACACGATTTAATAATAACACGGATGGCTCGACACGGCATGAAATGACTCGAAAATAATTTAATATATCTGCAATTAACAAAATACATTTTTTAAAAAAAAACTAAGAAATTTTTGAAAAAGGTTAAATTTTAAGTACTTATAACTTAAACAATAAGTAGATGTCTACAAACATTAAATATGCAATTTTATTTTAATTCTTGTGAATTTTATGGGAAAGAACTAACTAAATAACAAATCATAAGCATGATAGTATGTTTAGAGCTAACTAAAAAATAGATATTCTAGATAATATGAGTATATATATATGGTTTAAATAGTATATTTTTAATATTTACCTAATAAGTCCTAAATACTTATTTTGAATATCGAGTTTAAACGAGTTAATACGGGTCCTGGCATGTTAATATGAGTTATATATGTTTCATTAAACGTGTTCGGCGGTTCGATCCGATTTCAACCCAAATCCGTCATAGCTCAATCTTAAACTCACTTTTTGTGTGTTAGGAATCGTGTTTTTTTATCGTGTTGAAGATTGACATCCCATCACATCCAGGTTCTTATTATCAACCTTATTTTTTAACTACTTTTTCTCCACATCTAGAACATGGTTTGGGAAAGAGAAAGTGTTTAACCATGGGAATGGAGAAAAAAGTTAAAGAATAAAGTCAATAATAAGATACTGGATGTGGGAACCATGGGATAAAAAAAAATCCGATTTAAAAAAAAATGTGAATTTTTAAAGTTTTTTAAATTAATATAATATATTTAATATTATTTTAATCAAATTTTTAATATTTTTTTGTAATTTGAATATTACCGAAAATGCCCCGGATGACTTGACCAATAAATGGGTCAATCCAAGAATCACTAAATGTAAAGTGTATATAAAAAAAAAAAAGGTAAAAAAGTCTAAATTAATGTAAAAGACAAATGTAATGGATCAATTCAGTGAATTTTTAACGTAAACGACTAAATTTTTTGACAGATGTAAAAAATCATATACATGTGCAGTTTACTCTACTTGTTATGACACTAACTAATATCACAAGTCATTAAATTTCTAATTGAAAAGAAATCACAGTAAAAAGGAGTAAACCATCACAAGCAAACCTTCACACCGGCATGAGAAACACAGGCTTGAAATCGGGAGAACACGTTTAACGTAACAAGCTTTCCAAGTCTTATTCCCTTTTCAATTGAAAAAGATTGCGATCTTATCACTTTTATAAAAAAAAAAATAAATTGTGAATAACAAATTGCGCATGTATGAATAATTTTTAATTAATAATTTGAAAATGACATAGAATATTTTTTTAAAACCGTGCAACGCACGGCAATAGTACTAGTAAGAATTTGAAAAAAAAAAAAAAAACAAATAAATTAGGACCATCTCTGGAAAGCTTCGGAGTATTTTTTTTTTTTTCTTGTTGGTTACAATGAAAGGAAGGCTAGTGATTTTGCAATGACAATTTCTAGTATTCAGGATAAAATTTCCAAACCTATCCCTCATGAAGTCAAACTGAAATCCTCTCTCCCCATCTCCGGCATTATCTTTTTTTTTTTCCCTTTCTATTCTTCTTCGTCTAAATCTTCTTCACACTTCTTCCAAAAAAAAAAAAAAAAAATCACCCATTGATTTTCCCTTCTAAATAACTTCCTTATTCTCCTCCACGTTTATCCTTTACGGATGAATATAGATGAATACCCATATCTCAATTTTGTTAAAAATGTTTTCAACTGCGAATCCAAACAATTAGGTAAACAAATGTGGACTTCATGATGAACCATCAGAATTCCTCCGGGGAAAACCTTCCCATCTTGCAGCAATTACTTAAAAATATCACTTCTTGGGAAAAGCCATATCCCCTGCTCCAACATAGATTCTTTGGGGGACAATGCATCATCAAAGAAAACTTGAGCGTGTGCTCACAAAAACCCCAATAATCAACCTTAGTACATTTAGATCAATATCCCAATCTGCAATGTTTCTAATGGCAACTTTGATTTATGAAATATCAGTTTCATTATTTGGCTCTACCTCAATCGAGAAATCACCACATAAAAAGCTTACTTTATCAAATTCAAGCGAAAAGTTTATCCTTTCAGTTATAGTCTCCCAAATCGGAATTGCAATTAACCACCAGTTATGGCTGAATAGGAGAAAAGGAAGGGAACACCGCTGCACTCCTCAACGCAACAATCTAAACTTCTAAACAAAGGATTTACCAGTCTCGTCCTAGCCGGCCACCTTTGTTGATCGACGGGCCTAATTCTTCCCCTGATCTCCACCGCCATCAACCTTTCCTCTTGATGGGGTACTACTCCTCCTCTCTGGGGTTCCCTTTCTCACGCTACTCAAATTAGGGAAAGGAGGGACGATTTTCGTTTTAATTGGGAGCAGGGGAAGCAACGTTGCCGAAGTTTCACCGGCAGTAGGGGAGAGAGAGCGAAAAATAAAATGGAGATTTTAACAACTAACCGGAGCTCAAGAGAGAAAATATGTGGTTTGACTTCCTAAGGAGTAAATTTAGAAATTAAGCAAAATTTTCCCCTGGATGCTATAAATTGTTTTGGTAGAATCATTGCCCTGAAAGGAAGCTCACCCTTAGTGGTTTAGATAACAACATTTTTAGGATAAGAAACCCAATCATATCATGTTGGTCTTCGGATGCGTAGTCTCTACATGATAATTAGACTTTAACTATGATTAGGATCAAATATCTAAAACGTAAAAATTTATGATATTCTTATTACTACATGTATACCTGGTGTTCCATCATTGAGATTTGAGACATTAACAAAACACAATCTAAAGTTCTAAACATTGCAACAAACCTATTTAGTGAAATTCCGATTTTAAATGAGACGGAAAGAAATAGACCTCTCAAACCAGTTTAGGTTCTACTATGAAATACTCAAACATCTATTTATATACTATACTAAGGCAAAAACCAGAGAGAGAAATCTAAAGTTAAGGAGCACATACCACATAGGATTTTATCTTATGTGGCATTTTCTTAATTTTCTAGATATAAAAATGCACAAAACAAAACAATAAAAACAAAAAAAAAACGCAACTGAAAAAATCCAAACCCTATATTGATTCGACCAAATCCCTACAACTGATGGACTGAATTTTATATTAATAATTGATTAAAATAATTAAAGAAGTTAGGCCAAAAAATGCAACTGAAAAAGAATTTTATATTAATAATTGATTAAAATAATTAAAGAAGTTAGGCCAACCTGAAACTTCTATAATTTAGCTTCAAATATGAAATTGAGTTAAAATACTATGGTGATGGATTGATGTAGCGGGGCTAAGAATGGCTCTGGTAAAGAATCAAAATATTAAAAGACTTCAACTATGGTTATTCTTTCTTCTTCTTTTTTAACGTTTTGAAATCCAAATTTTTAGTTTATCTTTCTTGAACCTAAATGGCAAAATGTACATACATTATAAATAAATATACTAATTTATACATAAATCAACTACTACTCGCTAAGTAAGGAGGTCTCAACACTCGGGATCTTACAAAAATGGTCTGAAGATGGATAGAAAGCAAAATAGCTGAGAAGCTGTTTGTTTTGTCATGCAGAAACGGAATCAAGAAATTGCTTTGAATACTGACGAAATGGTTCTTCTTGAATGCTAATGAAATCATGATTCTAACGGTGCTATTTGTTTTGAAATCTAGAATAGTTTGATTATTACCTCTGTTTCGCTAATCTTGGTAATGAATTTCAAGTTCAGGTTGTGTTCATCATTCCATTGAAAATTTGCATAGATTTTTTATGCACACTACATTCCAACAATGGTACAGTAACTGTTGAATTGATTATCTACTTATTTTTTTTATTCCGGTTTCTGTTTCCTAAAAAAATATTTGTGCTTTTTAATAAGATAAATTTATTTGTCTAATCGTGTGTGACTGCTAAATGTTTCGTGTTTTCAATAAATATTATGCGGCTAAATATTGGGCTCTTAATTTTTGGTTCCTTTTTTTTTCCTGAAAAGAAGTCTCTCTCTCTCTCTCTATATATATATATATTATAATAAAGCAAACTCCAGAGAGAGAAAATCTAAGGTATCGTATCATGCATAAATATGACTAAATCTTATGTGGCAAATTTATGATTTTTTGAACCAAATTTTAAAATTGTTTTCTTAAAATATCTAACTTTAATTCGAAAAAAAAATGAGCAGGATGGATTTGACATTTGCGAAAGTGTCTAGAAAGATATTAATAAAGAAAAAAAATAGGTAAATGATATTCTTTAAGGGTAAAAAAATAGTCCCACCCTCACATTTTAAATAAAATATTTCTGACAACGGGTAAGTTAATTAAAGATAAATTATTAGATAGGTAATGAGAAATAACTAAATCAAACGAACAAATGAGGCTAAAAAATAAAAAATGAAGGAAAGTGAGAATACGTCATATTTAAAAAAGAAAATAATAAAATAAAAACACTGAAATCAAAAGTTACTCCGAAACAAGGAATAAAGGTCCTGATATCCAACATTTATTATTTTTTTTTTAATTTTTCTTATAAAAAAAATTGGATGGCATCTACAACAAGTTAGGGTTGTTGTTTCTGTAGTAACCATTCCTTATCATAAACCTTTTCAAAAAAATAAAAATAAAAAAATTCCTTATCATAATTTCTTAACCATCTTAGCCGACCTTTCCACCCCAGACTACCAATATAGTCTACCAAGAAATATTGCAAGATATATAATTATTTCATTCAAAGTTCTTTTTTTAAAAAATTTCTTAACAATATTTTTTGCGTTAAATAAATTACCAGTGTATTCGTTTGGTAAAGTGTTGTCGATGTTTGTGTTTTATAGTTTTTGATAAATTGATTATATATTTTTATAAAAATACAAAAATCTATACAAATATTAACATTTTTTTGATTTGTTTGTGTAGTAATGTCTATGTATATGTGTTCCCCGTCCATCAGACGGGTCTAACACCTAGTGAGAAGTAAATGCAAATTGGAATAGGATCCGCAAAGGGGATTTTGTACTCTCATTCAAGCTTTCACATCTTCAGCTATATGACATAGCCATAGAAGAAGATCATTACCTCAATATCACATCCGCCATCATCATCTGGAAAACCAAAAGATGTGATCTTTTTTTTAGTACCCTTTTCATTTTGCAGCATACTAGTTTGTTGCGTAACGTGTGAACCCAGGGGATTGAAAGTGAATAACAATACAAATATGAGGATGGAAGACATAATATAGCCGAAACTAGGGGGATGGCAACCAAATCAAATAAATCCATTATCCATCATCAGTCACTTTCTCTCTCTTTCCTGGCTCTGAGGGGGAAAAAAATCAAAATGTATCTGAAAATGATCTTTTTGATTTCCATTTTCAGCGATAAAATAAAGTTCCTCCAGAAATCACAGTTACACTTTTGTATCCAAAAGATAAAAAAGGACACCAGAATTGGAAGCAGTCTTTAAGGGCTCAACCAGCTAGCTGGCTCCTTTTAAGTTTTAACTGAGAATTCAAAAGTTTTGCTTTTTACTTTTGTACGGAAGAATCAAAGAGCTTCCCGGTGAAATTCTTGCTGGGAAATCAAAGAATTAACTGAAACAGGAAAAATAAAAATGGGGTCTTTAAAGAATTTGGTTGAAGCCACAAATCGTGTCATAGAAAGGAAAGAGAGGTTACAGGGAGCAATGGGCTGGCTGAAAAGGGATTTTGGAGGAGTTAACAACCATTTTTGAAGAAATAATGGATCTTCTCCGTGGATGTTTCGGTGATATTCAGTCTAAGGAGAAACAGTTGAAGGGCTTGGAAGAATCTGTTAAACAGAGATGTGAAGAGTTCAATTCAAAGAGAAGATGGATTGAAGCGGGATTAAAGAGGCTGGATGAGAAAGAAGAGTTTCTTAAAGGGGCTTTTCAGAAAATGGAAATGGAGGAAATGAAATGTCGGGAAATGAGAATCTTTGTAGATAATAGGCTAAAGGATGTTCTTTAAACAACAGGAAACTGATGGTCATTTTGAATTGGCGAAGAGGGAAAAAGTACTGGATTTGATTGAGGAAAATTTGAGGAAAAGAAAAGGGGAGATTGATGCAAAACAGAAAAATTTGGATCTGAGGGAAGAGAAGGTGAATGCAATAGAACGGCTTCTTGAAACAAACAAAAATGAAATTGAATCAGAAAAGAAGAGATTGGAAGAAAGGTTGAACGAGCTTGACTCCAGAAAGAGAAATTTAGTGGGAACAGAAGAAGAGCAGGACACCAGAAAGATTGGTGAAGCTGGAAGAGAAACTGAGACTGATTCCAAGCAGAAAATGTTGGAGGAGAAGGATTTTCAGGTTGATTCAAGAGAGAGGCATTCAGAGACGATGGCCGGAAGGAAAAGGCTTAGTCATGCTGATGAAGAGATAAAATTGCAAGGAAGCAGCAGCAAGCATGCTAAAGGAAGCTACTGTAATGGTGATAGCATTATTCGACAAAATGGAGCTCACAGTCTCCAAAAATCAGGTAATTATTTTTATCCTGCAATAACTTGTAATTGATTTTATCTTGCAATCTTCACATGCTGGTTCTTTAATGTTTTGATTCACCTATGACTGGGATTGTGGTTCTGTGTAGCTTCCTGATCTGTAATTATCCAATTCGTCTATTGACAATTAGGCATACATGACACGTTGCAAGCACGTGCACATATTACTGATGAAAATATGATAGTTCCTGATGGTTTTAAATATGATTCAGATTCAATAGGCAGTTTTGCGTCCTGTACTATTGATGGTCCAAGTTTTCCTGCTGTTGAGAAAGGAAAACAAGCAAAAACCTTCAACGTTGGAGAAACTTGGGCGTGCTTTGATGCGAAATATCATATGCCAAGATCGTACGCCCAGGTCATGAACATTATCAATGAAGATGGACAAGTTAAGCTTGAGGTTACATGGCTGAAACCTTGTTCGAGAAAGAAAGCCGAGAAGGAGTGGATAGATGCTGGTTTGCCAGCTACTTGTGGAATGTTTGAACGTAAGATCACAAGTGTTGAATCTCCTAACATTTTTTCTCATATAACTGCATGCGTTCGAGATGATCCTTGCATAATAATTCCCTTCCAAGGAGAAATTTGGGCCATCTATACGGATTGGGATATCACTAAATGGATTTCTGATCCAGAAATTCATAAAAATTGTGAGTATGAAATCGTTGAGATTATGCCATATTTATCTTCATCTTGGGGTATTAGAGTTGCTTACTTAGACAGAATCACAGAATCCGTGAATTCATTTAAGCGTAGAAGCAAAAATAACGAAGACTCATCTCTCATAGACCCGGATAGCATATACAGATTCTCGCATAGGGTGCCCTCAATGAAGAAGACCTATAACGATGAAAATGGTATTGTTGACTGTGTGTTTAAACTTGACCAGAAGTGCTTACCTCTTTGACTTCATCAGCGTTTGCAATGCTGGTTTTAGCGGTAAAGTTGTGTTGAAATTTAATTCTTAGGCTTAGAAAGTTGCCTTCAAGCTTGTTTCCAACTTAAAGCGAAAGTTCATGTTGTTTTCATTCAAGAATGATAATCAGCCAACTGATAAGTGCTGGTATGTATTACTAATTAGTTAGCAGGGTAAGTTCAGTTTTCATTGTTTGATCTGATTTGCAGCACAATGGTAAGTTCCGTAATTTAAAACCAGTAAGAACTACGGTTCTTGTTACTTACTTGTTGGTCTTCTTTTCCGCGTTTTCTGCACTACATACAAGGGTCATCTACTTTTTACATTCCTGGTCTTTTTTAGCTTCCTTGATGATGTTAGATATCAAAATTCCTCCTTGCCGATTTCAATGCAGTGGTATATTAAGACCATGCATAGTTAGGAACTAGGTTTGTTGAATTGAATTTTTGCTTTTCTTTGGATGTATTCTTTGAAAGAGCACATGCTTTTGGGGTGATTTCTTTTATGGTGGTACTTTCTTTTGAAGGATAAGTGTTTGATGCAAAACTTCTTTGAGATTATGTCAGCTAGATGTTGAGAATAGGTCAAGATTTTGATATTATGTTTGGTAGTCAACACAGTTTGGGCAGATTTTCATTCCATGTAATTTATACTTCATAGGCATATCTTCATGAACTTCATTTGTATATGAAATAATGTCCTCACCAGGAAACCTCAAGAGCCTTGACTTAGTACTTGTTGAATGTTTCTTTTGTGCATTACCATCTAGTTGTACCGGAATCACTGAAGATATGCGGCTGTAGCTTGAATCGGAATCTCTGTCACTCAAGGCATCACGTTCCATTTTGCCTTTTCCATCTTTTTACAGAGTTGGGATGGTAGATCATCGGTCCACCATCGGTCCACCATTGACCACATTATTCTACAACTGACTTATCACAGCCTGTTGTTGCTCCGGCCAAATTGGTCGGAATCCGACCAACCAAATGCAGTTCAATGGCTACGGTTGGTGGTGAAAAATAGTCAATGATGGTGTTGCAATTAGATGTCAATTGTAGCTATCAACAAATTCGTATGTTTCAATACAAGAGGACTTCAGGAAAAAAGGACCGGCCTTTTCATCAGCTGCACACAAAAAGAAAGGGGAAAAAAAAAAGAGAAAAAGACTTGAAATGAGAATAGGTAATGCCATATTATTAGGATTAATTTGAATATAAATCAAAGTATGAGGGAGCCGAATATAATTTACTTCAACCTACTCATCAACGTTTCCTCTTCCAGCTTTCTTCTGAAACAAAGATAAAAACCTTTTGTACCTCCTCTGGCATTCCATTCTCAGCAATTACTTTTGTGTTTTCTCGAGAAATCCCTCTGCTAGTTTGTCCATACCAGATAAAGGGATCAAAAACATCAACTGACGTTTCAATTTCAAAATTCAAAACCATTGTTAGGGAAGCTCAAGAAAACGTTTTTCCCCTGAATACCCCATGAAGCTTAGTTTGCGGAATTTCTGAAACAGAAAAAAATGTCATCTTTGAGGAGATTTGAGGAAGCTAAAAGCTTGTTCGAAGAAAAGAAAGGTTCAATAAAAAGAGTGATGGCCTTGGTGTCGCGTGAATGTAACAAAGTTGGCACCCACTATAAATCGACACAGGATCTATTCCGTGGATGTTTCGCCGAGCTTGACTCAAAGGTGAGACATTTGAGAGCTGTTCAAGATTCGGTGGAACAGAGCTGTGAAGAGCTTGATTCAAAGAAAAAGTTCGTGGAAGAAGGGTTGAAGAGATTGGATGAGAAAGAGAAGTTACTGAAAAGGGTTTTGCAAGAGATTGAACTCAAGAAAATGGAATTTGGGAAAACCAGCGTCTCTGTGGGTGAACAGATGGAGGATGTTGATCTGAAAGAGGCGGAAATTCGGGGTCTTTTTGAAGGCCTGAGATTGATCCAGGATAAACTGAATGAAAAGGAGAAAGATCTGGAAAGGAGGCAAGTTATGATTGATGAATCAACACGAATGCTGGAGAGAATGCGGTATGAGATTGATGTGGAAAGCCAAAGATTGGTGAGAAGGTCTAATGAGCTTGATTCGAAAGAGAGAAATCTGGTTCAAAGGGAGAAAGAGTTTGCTTATAAACATAAGACGCTGGAAAAAATAAATTTTCAGGTGGATTCAGAGAAGAAGAAGGGAAATTCGGAAAACATCAAGCTGGAAGACTCAGAGAGCCAAACCAAATCTGCCCAAGTGAGGAGGGTCGGATGGAAAGGGGTTTGTCTCTCTGATGGAGGGATGAACCTGGAACAAAATGGCAGCAATCTTGCTTACAGATATATTACCACTTCCAAAAACAGCACTGGACAAATTAGACCTCACAATCGTCAGGCGTCAGGTAATGGTTTCCTATCATACACATTAGGATTCTGTTCTTAATTTCTGTATTCGTAAGATTAGATAAGGGTATGACGGGATTGCTGGAATCTTGTTTATCAGATTCAATATATAGGGATTCCCATGAATTTTGTTGAAGTTTGGAGATCCATAAGCTCGATTCTCTCTACATTGACTAATGGATTTCATCATTTATTACAACATTGCTTGATATGCTGACTTGCTACTCTCAGGCTACTGTCCTGCTCTTATTGCTACTCTGAATGCTAATATTTATGCTCTAGCTAAGATGAAATTTAGACAGCATTGTTTGTCTACTCCACAAGTCACAACTACTCACTTAATTGCTATGTTGTGGTGCTGTAGTCATCTGTATTTGAGTTTCTATACCATGTTCGTTTTGAACCATCATAAATCACAACGGATCCTAAATATATGATAGGCATTGATGATAATGAATGTGATTCAGATTCAATAACTTTTTAACCCTATTGGTGATCCAGAATTGAGAGCTGGTGGGGATGCGAAAAACATTGTTGTTGGAGATATTTGGGCTTGCTTTGAATCTCATGATGCCAATGATAATATGCCAAGATCATATGCCCAAGTACTGGAAGTTAATGAAAAAGGAGGAGTTAGCATTGTAGTTAAATGGCTGAAACCTTGCCCTTTGCAAAGAGGTGAACAGGAATGGATAAATGCAGGCTTACCGGTAACCTGTGGAAAGTTTGAAATGTGGAGAAAAAGTGTTGAATCTCCCAACATCTTTTCACATCGAATGATACCTGATAAATATGATCCTTCCATAATAATTCCATGTGAAGGTGAGACTTGGGCAGTTTACAGGGAATGGAATATTAATACTTGGGCATCTAATCCATCATTGCACAGAGACTGCAAGTATGAGATTGTGGAGATCTTGCCATATTCTAAGGCCGGGTGTTCAACGCGGGGTGTTAGGGTGGCGCACTTGGATAGAGTAACTGAATCAGCAAACTCATTCAAGCGGAGGAGCATGGATGATTCAATTCTCATAAGTTCGAACAGTTTATACAGGTTCTCACACAAAGTTCCCTCCAACAAGAGAATCTGCATTGATGAAGATGGTGATCTTCCCCATCTCTTTGAAGTGGACCTGCAATGCTTGCCTCGTGAAATCGAATGAAGTGTTAGCAGCCAAAAAAAAAAAGGAGAGAAAAGCTGTGTGCTAAAGCTACAAATTGATCTTCTGGTGAAAATCTTCCACCTCTTAATCTGTAAGCTCTTTCAGTTAGGTACAAGTCTAACCGGAACTTCACTACTTTTTGGTCTTCATTTTCTGCACCTTTGATTAGCTGAACTAAGAGCCATTCCTGGGCGAAGGTTTTATGAAAACCAAGGGAAAATGTGCAGGCAATGAAGCTGTTATATCTCTGGTCCTTTTCTTAACCTTGTTTATGTAAATGAGGAAAAACAATTCTCCATTTGATTTGATTTAGAAGATGGAGTCTGTAGCAGGCAGCAGCGAATAAATGTTAATCTTTGGTTCGGTTTTTTTCCGTTTAGTCATCCTCATCTGGCTTGACTTATCAGTCAAATTTTCCAGCCCATTTTCATTAGTCTTTGCTTTTGAGGCTCAAGCATTATGGAAATTGTTAATTTAATTTTTCTTTTTAATACACTGGAGAAATGAAATTTACATTTTAATAATATATAAATATTGAAACAAAATATATTTCATCAGGAGATATAGTCATAATTTCATCCGGCCTTAGATTTTGTCCAAAGCCATTAAGGAGATATAGTCCAAAGATATAATCGGCAATTTTGTCATTTCAGTACATCTATTCATTATACCCATGCTTTACATATATAGCTTTGATTATGGGTTAATTAGTAACTTAAAAACATGATGTGTAGTATCTCCATCCTGAGATGTAACTTGAGATCATGATCATGAATAATTCCACCATTAACAAAAGGAAGCTCTTACCTAAGATCTCCGTTTAGCACTGGGAAATGCTCTCAAGTCCACAGATCCCCCGTTTGTTCATCATCATTTGGGTACAGCGCTTCCAAAAAATGCAGGCAGCATATATTCTTATGTATATATATTAATCCTGCACAAGCCCTAGTGAGAAATGTTGTAAAACTTCTGCCACTATTTTGTTCTTTTGTTAATAGAAACCTAATCAAAACTCAAAATTCAGGTGGTTAGTAGTTAGTACCAGCAGCAAGACGAGTCCATATCCACCACCAATATCGGACCGGCCCATCCGTCAAATAAGGAGTTCAACCGACTCTAGTAGGGCGGCAGAGTAACGTAAAATCTAATAGGATTCATCTTCCCTCAAGGTAATTCCGTGCCTATAAATAGGGTTGATCTCACCGCCAATTGAGGTATGCTATCTCTAGTTCCAATAATTATATAATACACTTTTTCATAACCTTATTTTCTGACTTAAGCATCAGAGTGTCTACAGACCTCCGAGGCCTTCTTTTGGAAATTTTATCGGAGTTCCACTGTTAAGCCGATGATACAATTCCAGGCTTCGTCACATTACTTCAAATAGCTTTAGTTTCCAACCAAAAAAATTCAGTCAATCCTACTTTTGTTCAGAAGTTTTCCTCATTGTGTATTCAGAAACTAAGAAAATTGTATTTAGAAGGTTTAAAGGTTCACTAAAAATTAGAAAGGGAAAAAAAGTTAATGAAAATTCAATAAATGAAAATAGCAAATGAAACAAATTCTCATACAGTACACAATAGTAAACAGTAAACTTTTTTTTTTTTTTTTTGGTTGAGTAAACTTCGATTTACTAATTAAGGGAGACATCACTTATTCATTAGATCTATATAGAAGTGTCTTGGTCTCAAAGCTGATCCTTAATCAAAAGATTTCATTTCACTAATGACTATTTAGATTCAAAATAAAATTATGAAACTCCTTAATGGCTTTGAAACAAAATAAAAGATTATTTATAAATCATACATCTTTTATCTTGAAATGATCACCTAATGCAATAAACATGGCCAATCAATTTGGAAACGGGATTGGATATATGATTTGAAAAAAGGAACGGGCTTTGACCTGTTATGATCCGGAGTATTTTGATTGTTTCTTCATTTTTTCAACAAAAAGGCAATCAACATTTTGTTCATTTATCATTTTACAGCTTAACAATTGAGGATGTAGTCTTGTCACAATTGTACAAGGATAAAAAACCAAAACAAAGAAACTACAAGGATTATAAAGATTGTAAGTTCAAACACCAGGGATTCCAATACGATTTACCCAAAATTTTGAAATTACAGCCATAAAAACGCACTCAACCTACTGTCATCAACGTTTTCCTTCCAGCTTGGTCTGTAACAAGATATGTGTACCTCCAAGAATCTTTTGACTACCATTTTTAGTAATGAAAGTTTTCTAGAGAAAAGCCCAAAACTTCTGTACCCATAAAGTTGAGAAGAAACAAAAACACCCATTCAGGCTTTTAGTGCATTCAAAAAAAAGTTCAGACTTTCAGAACTTTAGGGTGAAAAGAGAAGGAGTTTCCCCGTAAGTTACTGAAAGAAGAAACAACCCAATACTTAGAAATCGAAAGTGAGTGGAAATCTGAAGCGAAAAGATGGGTTCTTTGGAGAAATTATTCGAAGTTTCGAGGCTGTTTGAAGAAAAACAAGGTGTGCTTCTGGAAAGGGCGGACAAGGTAATGGTTGAGTATAAGGCAGCTGAGGACCATTTCAAAATGGTGGAGGATCATTGTCGTTTATGTTACGCCGAACTGAAGTCAAAAGAGAAAGATTTGAGGAGTATTCAAAAATCAGTGAAACAGAGTTATGCAGAGCTTGATTTGAAGAAAAGATATGTAGAGGAGGGGTTAATGAGACTGGATCAGAAAGAAAAGTATCTGAAAGGGGTTTTGCGAAAAATCGAAGATGGGGAAATGGAATTTGGGCATATGAGGGTTGCTTTTGATGAACTGATGGGGGTTGTTGTAGGGAAAGAGAAGGAACTCGAAAATCTGTTTGAAGCCCTTAAAATTATGCAGAACCTGGTGGTGAAAAGGAAGCTGGAGCTAGATTCAAAAGAGAAATTGTTCCTGCGCCAAGTGGAGAAAAGGGAAAAGGAGCTTGATTCAAAAGAGAAGTTGATCCAGAGTCAAGTGGAGGAAAAGGGGAAGGAGCTGGATTTGAAAGAAAAAATCCTGGAGATAAGGGAAGCTGAAATTCATTTGATGATGGAGAGAAAGCGAAATGAGATTGATGCAGAGGAGAACAGATTGGCGAGAAGGTCAAATGAGCTCGATTCCAAAGAGAAATATTTGTTGGGAAGAGAAAAAGAAATGGAGAAACAACTTGAGGAAAAGGTGGGTGTTTTGGAAAGCAACAATCTGGAAGATGCAGTGAGTCAAACTCACAGTGGAGAAGTGATGAAACCCGGAAGAGAAGTTGCTTGTCTTTTGGACGAAGAGATGAAAATGGAAGATATTAGCAGCAAGCTTGCTATAATACAAGTAGATGACCTTCGAAAATCAGGTAATATTTTAAGACTTTTAGTCCTAAAATACAACTTCTCATTCTGTTCTTTGTTATTGTTTCATTCACTGTAAAAATGGGTTGCTGTCCTATCTAGCTTCATGATATATGATAGCTCAAAATTGTCGTTTGCTCATATGTCTCATGATAAAGTAGTTGTTGATGATTATGAATTTGGTTTAGAGATAATGGCTTATTTGCTTTTACCTTATTGGTGATCCAGTTGCTATAGTTGCTGAGAAGGGGAAATTAGCTGGAAACATCGGTGCCGGAGAGATTTGGGCGTGTTTTAAATCATTCAATACCACAGATAGTCTGCCAAGATCATATGCTAAAGTCATTAAGGTCATTGACAACGGTGGACAAGTTTGGGTTGAAGTTGATTGGCTTGAACCTAGTCCTGTTCAAAGAGGTCAGGAGGAATGGATAGAGGCCGGATTGCCGGTAACTTGTGGTAAGTTTGACCCTGGGAGAAGAAGTGTTATATCTCCCACTCTATTTTCTCACCCAATGCTGTGTGCTCGATATGATCCTTGCATCATAATTCCCGGTGAAGGCGAAACTTGGGTCTTCTACAAGAATTGGGATATAGGTACATGGAGTACTAATCCTGGATTGCATAGACATTGCGAATATGAGGTTGTCGAAATTCTGCCATATTATAAGGATGCATCTTCATCTCCGGGCGTTAAAGTTGCTTACTTGGAGAAGATCAGAGGCTCTTTGAAATCATTTAAGAGGAGAAGTGAGAGTTACAATGACTCATTGCTCATAGACATTGAGAACTTATACAGCTTCTCACATAAAGTGCCCTCCACCAAAAGGATCTACATTGATGAAGAAGGTACACTTTGCTGCGAGTTTGACCTTGACCCGAAGTGCTTGCCTCTAGAGCTCCAATGAATAATGCAACTGAAAGATTCGTAGTTGATTGTGGGAAATGAACTTCTGGTAGATCTTTCGAGTCTTAATTAATCTTTAGGCTTCTTAACTATTTTTCTGGTATTTAGTTTCTTTTCAGGCTGGTAAACCTATGTAGTTTTTGTGCTTGTTCACTGGTCTTTGGTCTTGTTTTCTGCCCTTTTCGCTGAACTAAACTCTATGTACCAAATGAACAATGAGTCAATGACCATGAAAATGAATTAACTCTCGTTGCTGCTTAGGTTTTAAATCTCTGGTTCTTACTTAACCTCTTGGATTAGTAATCTGCTTCTACACCAAACTCTAAAATGTTATTTTAGGGGAAAATGTGGGAATAAAGAATGGAGGATATACAATATTGTGTTCTTGATTTTCTGATATCTGCATGCCAATATCAGTCCCAACTAGACCTTCAAAATGACCCTTTTCAAGAATTTGTCACTTTCTTCGTCCCAAAATAACAGTATGAGTTTGTGTTGCGAAAATAAATCAAACTGTATAGATTGTGTTTATTTTGTACCAATATACAAATTTTTCTGACAAAGTCCTAGTAATTCCTCTACAAGTGTATCTATTTCCTCATCACCTTTTCTCTCCAACTTCTCACTAATTTCTTTAGCTTTCCTCCTCACATCTTCACCATTTTCATCCACCATAACCTGCCGTATCACTCTCCCAATTTCTTCACTCTGCAGATTACCTTCCTCGTCTCTAATGGCTTCCACGCCGACTCCGACCGCTTCCACCAGTCTAGCATTCAACGGCTGATCGATATGCATCGGCATTGCGATAATCGGAACTCCCCATTTCATGCTTTCCATGATCGAACTCCATCCACAATGGCTCACAAAACCACCAGTACTCGAATGCTTGAGAATTTTCACCTGCGGAGCCCATCTTTCCACAATTTTGCCTCTGTGTCCAATCCGGTGGAGAAAACCTTCCGGCAAGGCTTCTTCGATGCTGATTTTTTCTCCCAATGGAAATCTGATAACCCATATGAAATTCACGTTGCTGAGCTCCAGCCCTTTTGCAATTTCCTTTCTTTCTTCATTTGTCAAGTAGTACTCACTTCCAAACGAAACATAAACCACAGAGTTTCTTTCCTTCCTGTCAAGCCAGGCCATGATTTCTCTATCATCCTCTGAAGGTTGATGATCATCGTCTTCTTCGTCGGAATTAGTAGGATCATGTACCAGAGGGCCAACCGGGATTACCTTTTTGTTGGATATGGAAGACAGGAAATCAACGAATTTACCTTCAATTTCTCTAAAAGATTTGATCAGCAAACTTTTATGAGATCGATCAACAGCTTGAAGGAAGACGCTCCCGCCGTTGACATCATTGTGTTGAACCTCTGTTTTCCCCTGAAGCTTGAATAACCTCTCATAGTCCCTGAGATAAATTTCAGGGTAAGGGAATTTCTTCCCTGAATTCTTCGTCGTGTGTAGGCAAAAACACACAAACGAGGTACTAACAGAAATGAACTGAACCGCCGGGATATTGTGAGATGAAGCAATCTTCGCCGCCCACGGCTGATTAAGATCGTAAATCACCAAATCAGGATGCAGGGTGGATAGAACAGTGGAAAACTGAGGAGCTGACATTTCGTAAGCTTTTTTGAGCTGGGCCATGAGATGGGGCGGCAACCCATTGGTGGTGTGGTGGTGAGGAGGAAGCTCCGGCGAGGATGGAAGGTGGAGCTCAACCAATTGAATCGAACTTGAAAACTTATCGGAGATTTTCTTCTTGATGGATATCAGATTTACAGGGGTAGAACACAAGTAAAGACGGAAATTTCGGGTTGCTAAACGTTTAGCAAGTTCTAAGAAGGGAAGAATATGACCATGAGCCAGCCATGGCAGCATAAGAACTCTGAGAATTGGGCTTTTCTTGGCGACCTCCATGAACAGAGGAAAACATCCACCACCTCCAACTCGAAGATGATCTGAGTGTATTATTATTATATGGGTACGAATTTGTTAGGGGTGTGGAAGCTTTTTTTTTTGGTTCATAATTGCACACTATTATTGGTGGATTTTCATGAGAACAAAGAAAGAAAAAGGGGGAATTTGAGGTTGAGATGATCAATCAATTAACATCAGAGATTAATTAAGTCGGTTGTCAGCTTTTTTCTGCAATAAACAAACCACCATCAAGGTAGGTAGTTATTACTAGTATTTCATCACTATTTTTCCAAATATTTTTTTATACTCCCTCCGTCCCATAACAATAATCCAAATTAAGTTTTGAGTTTTGTACTATTTTTAGTACAAATTTGAAAATTCAATGTGGACTACTCCTTTCGGTCCTTAATATAAAGTAAATAGATTTGTCCTAGGTTTCACATAGTACGTATTTTTAATTGACAAAACAACCTTAAAAATATTTCATAAAAATCAAGAAAACATAACGAATATGAAAATATATTTTTAAGATTTTTTCGTTAATTAAAAATACATACTAGGTGAAACATAGGACGAATCAAAATGCCTTATAAGGGAATATTTTTTTGAGATGGAGATAGTATTATTATAATTGGGATATTATTATAATGTTGGTTACATAGTTGGATCCATTATCATTTAGTTTCTAGCATATGTTATAGATCTTAGTTCAAGTTTTGGATTTCACATTGACAAAATATCTGAAAATTTCAAGTGGCTAGAGAGTATTGATCATAGAATCCACTTGATACTACAAACAATCCAACTCATCCGTATTGTGGTATGCAAGAAAGGAGGCATAATTAAAACCTTCTCTCAAGAGTTAGCCACGGTTGAGCAGCGCGATTACTCTTTTCGTCTCACTTTAAAAATACTCCTTCCGTCTCATAATTATTGTACAATTTGAATTTTCATTTCTAATTCAAAATGAACTATAAGCGAAATCTCAAATTAGACAATAATTTTGGGACAGATAGAGTATTATTTTTAGTTAAATAAATTGGACTATGCAAAAAAAACGTAGAAGAATTAATTACATGGTATTTGTCGATGTTCAGGCTCTCAAGTTTGAAATCTGAACTACTTTCGTTGCTGCATATTAATATTACGCTCTCCGAAGTTGGCATTTTCTTTTTGAACAAATGTCCTCACAATCCGGCGGAGACGAGCGGCAAAAGCCTCGTCGGAGAACAGGACAGAGCTGCCGACAAAAAGTTGACAGCGGCACATACACTCGCATTTAGCAGGACTTGAAAAAGAAGTTGGCAGATTCTATGAATAAAATTAACGTACGGGTTTTCAAAGAGAAAAAAAAAAAGAAGAAGAAATTATTAACGTAACGACAGAGGACATTTCTTTGAGTTACAATTTCAGATTCTTTTGTCACAAGAAATGTGCATTCACAACGTTTCAAAAGTCTGTAATTTCTGTTTTAATAGTTGGCTAACTCATTTGTACTTGTTTCAAACGGGTACATAATTGAATGCAGTTTAACCATCTTCTTAATTAATACTGCTTTTAAGGTATTTTCATTTGTCTTAATTTCACCTAATATGTTTTTTCTATTGAAAAAAAACCCTTAAAAATAAATTTTTTTTACATTTATTATGTTTTTCTAATTATTAAAAAATATTTTAAAGCTTTTTTCTCAACTGAAAAAATATATCATGTGAAATATAGAACAAATCAAAATGCTTTATAATCTATGATGTAATAATTTCATAGTCGTAAGTTATGATCTTTCAATTTTTATAGCTTTATTCAAATACTCGGTATAATTTATCAACAAATGATGCTCTACAGTCTACACTAACTAGATGGAGCATGCTAGCCAATCATCATTAGAATCTCTAATAATTATACATACTACAAAATTGCTACTACAATTTTAGCCTTAACTAGCCACGTATTAGTTAGTCTTTTTACTCAATAAGAATTTTCGGATTGGATACCTAGCCCTTTACTACTTGGGCCACCCTTTTTGGCTGATGATAGCTTTTACATTAATAACTTCTTATATTTTGTGTACCTTTTGATTTTAAAGCAATTAACACACCCCTTCACTTCAAATCGACATAATTAAAGTTTCCAAATAGTAATGATCACGGCTTCATTTATGATATGCACTTAAACATATCAATGGCATCTAATCTTATCATAGAAACTTGCAAATATTTCAATAAAAAACTTTCCATCCACTTTCTAATCGTTCATTTTAGTACTATTAAATTTATATGTAAAATCTTAAATGTGGAATTAGTAAAGCAGACACAAAGCTTGGACCTATTCAAGCAAATACTTAAAAGTAAGGTGGGGAGGTCCAATTCGTTAATTAATTGGTTCAACTTTTATAAACGGAAGCTTCCATCTTCGTCATTCCCCAAGTTACCCTCCAACTCTAATGACTCATCATCCTATTACCTTTTCTTTCTCTCTCACACACTCACACACTAATTATAACGCCTGAACACCACGGCAGGCAGGGGTTCTTGATTTTCTTCAGTGTCATAGTCAATTCAGCCTATGTCTTAAGGTACTGAGTCATCCATCCGACTCATTCCTTTCCCCCTTTTTTTCTTCTGGATTTTTTCGGGGTTTTTGAAAATTTTCACCTAAGTCAAATGGGTTCTTAACTTTTAATCTGCTCTTCTGGGTTGGTTTCTGATTGCTTCTGTTATTGAAGAACATTGATACTTAAGCAGTCAGAGAGCTGAGGTTTTTTTTTTTTTTTTTTTTTTTGGGGAAGTGTCCAAAAAATGGCGAGTTCAGTCGAAGATCAAGATCAAAGGTATTCCCTTGTACCCCTTTGTGTTTACTTTATGATGTAAAGTTTCATTTTTTTTTTTTTTTTTGTGCTTTTGGACTATCTTTTTTATGGGCTTTAGCTTCTGATTCTACGAACTTATCTAAATTCGTCATTCATATCAGACTTAAAATGAAAGGAAAGTAAAAGGAATTGCTCGGCTGACTTTGTTCTACGCTGTACGCCTGGTTGGCAATGGTTTTATTTCACGATCTAAGAATTAGGAAATATAGATAATGGAGCGATTCAGTACTGCAATACCAATAATTGAAGGGACTATTCTAATAGTCATATGGGAAAAGGGTAGAAAATGATGATCTTTTTGTTAAACTGAAACTTCTGTCTCTTATTTCTCGATTTTGTATAAGCTCTAATCAGTAACCGCAACTAAGGAGGACACTACTTCTGCTAAGTGGTACATACTGTGTGCTGTTGTAAAGACCGGATTTTGACAGATTATTGTGAAGCCAAAGTCACTCGGAAACTAATGGGGGCTTCTTATTTGAAAATGCTCATAGGGGCTTTTGTGAAGCTTAGATTCTACTAGTTACAGAATTAAATACCAATCAAGAAAGCTGCAGAACCGAATAAAATTTCCGTAGGTCATCATTTTTAAATCTCTGTGTTTGTGTGTGTCTGGGTGCGGATATACGTTCTTGTGATGTCCTTTTGATATATTTTGGCCCTGAGAAGAGAAACATTGATAAATTTTAATTGTGCTTTGCAGTACCACCAGAAAGGGTGACTACCAGGTTTTGATTTCATAATTAGGGTTTCAGGGAATTATTCAGGATAAGGTCATTTGTTTTGAAATGTTTATTGTTGTCCCATTTGGAATCTGGTTTTGAAAGCCCATTTATGCGAGGATTTAACAAGTTTACTCTTAACCTTTGCTACGTCCATTAAATGAACCTAGTTTTGCTGAAATTTTCTCTTATTAGAAGTAATGGTGGCGGACTAGAAGATTTGACTTCAATGACCATTGAATCTCTGCGGGCCCAATTGTTGTCTGAGAGAGCTGTTTCAAAATCGTCAAGGCAGAGGGCTGATGATCTTGCAAAGAGGGTAAATCCGTGGACCTAATGTTGTATAAACAAACCATGGCCTCTTTTTTATGCCCATTTCTGTCAATATTTAATGGTTCCAAATTGCTTTTGGGTTGCTTTCTGTCTGTTACGAATCGATAGGTATTGGAACTGGAAGAGCAACTGAAGATGGTGTCTCTGCAACGAAGGAAAGCTGAGAAAGCCACAGTGGATGTGCTTGCTATTCTAGAGAGCAACGGGATAAGTGATGCATCGGATTCATACTATTCCAACTCTGACCAGGAAACGATCAGTGATGATAGTACAAAGATGAAGGAAACCTCCAGAAATTTTGAAGTGAGAAGAAGTGATATAGAAGCATATTCAAGTTCTGAAATCGACTCTTCTCATTCTACTGGTCGAAGCCTATCATGGAAAAGTAGCAAGGATTCTCACCATTCCTTTCAAAGGACAAAATACATGGAACCTGTTAGGAGAAGAAGTTCTGCATTTGCTTCTAATGGTACTTCTTCACCAAAGCGTGTTGGTAAATCTTGTCGGCGGATAAGACGGAGGGAGATTAGGTAGGTTATTAATGGTTGCTTTTATTTCTTCGTTGAACAATTTTAATCTTGGGCATTGACCTAGTTAGAGCAATGATTAGTTGTGGTTTACTTTGGGCAGAATGATAAGGAATATGGAGTGGAAGAAATTATGCAGAGAATTTTCTTCAGCATTACTTACCCTAATTTTTTGAGTTTTGCAAACATTTCAATGCCTGTTTTCTATGTACATGAATATCACGGGATGTGAAAATATTTGTTTTACCATTTTTGTTTCATTTGCTGGTTTAAGCCTCCATAAGCACTATGGGTGCTGAAGCATCAGGTGCAGTTGACTACCAGCTACTTTTAGTGTACTTTCAAACTAAAAACTATGGCCATAGCGAATTCTTACTCGTCCTCTTTTCTTTTACCAGATCCGCTACAGAGCAGTTGCAAACTGATCCTAATATGCATGAATTGCAAGCGAGCACAGTTGATAACTTTTCCAAAGATTCTCCTATTTGTGCTGATATTGAACATCCTGCAAGCCTAGGGATAAACAACACAACAGAAATTCAAGTTCCGGGGTCTAGTTCACCTGGAACTAAAGGTGTCAATGGCTTGTGTTCTGATGGACATGCAAAACATAAGGACCTTGATGGAACCTTACAACAGCAAGTAGACTCTTTAGGGCAGTTCGAAGAAGAAGAAACAGCCCAGAGACAGTGGGAAGATAAAGTTAGAGAGAACAGTGTCAGTGGCTCTATCCTGGTATAGTACTTGTATTCTAGTCTTAATATGAAGTTGCATATTACATTCTTCAAAGATTATTTCTTAAGTTATTTATTATTAAGTGGATATGACAAGATATGTCATTCAATTTTATCTTCATGGTGCATAATTCTGAAACACCGAAAGGCAGAAGATGATAACGGTTAGAACTTGTGTCGGGGTAGGGAGTCTGGCTACTGGCGCATTCAAAACCTTCTTAGATCTTAATGAGTTCGGGAGTCAAGTGCCCTTTATTATAGCTGTGTATCGTGAAAGCCTGTTCAAAGTGTTCTTTTTTTGTTTGGGGCGGGAGGGACCTCCTTGTTTAGCGATGAATATTGATAAAGTCGCTAGATACTCGTTGAAAAACTGTCTGGGAAAACGGTTTAAGGCTGTTGACTGAATGTATTTAAGTTAACCTTTAGAGATCGTTGACGTCAAAGCCTGTTAGGTTGTCTTTGTTTATTCGCATGAAAGGGGAATCCAATTGCAGGGCTTCAGTGGCTTTTTGTTGTTACCCTTTCCATATTCTTTTATTGCCAATCTAAGGCATTTCCCTTTATGTTAAGAATTTGGTTATGTTGGCTATATGTACTAATGTTCTTCCTGATCCTACTAGGATTCATGTGACCCTGGTAATCGCTCAGATGTTACTGAAGAAAGAGATGATGTGAAGGCATCTGATCAGTCAAATGTAGAAGCATCCATACGTACTCAAGACCTTGGAAATAACGAGGCAATTAAACCTGATTTTAGTGTAGAGCTGCAACTGAAGGACATGGCTATATCTTCCACAGTTGATAGTACGTGTTTACTAGATCAGAAGGAAACGGGCAGCCATGTTGCTTCCGAGTCTGTTAAACTTTCTTCAAAGGAGAATCAGAACCAAGTGGTCTTGGAAAATACAGAGAGGGTGCCTCCCCAAAGTAGCCATATTTCTACAATCTCGAATGGCTCCCTTGGGATTTCCTCCGCGCATAATCCCGTTTCTTCAGAAAATGGAGAAAGTTCTGGAATAAATAAGGAACTGGCTTTGGTATCACAAAATTCTTCAAGTAATGTAGAATCTGTTCTGCAGGCACTGCAGCTTGCCAGATCATCACTGAACCAGAAAATCAATAATATGCCACTATTGGAGAACGGATCATCTGTTAACAGTGTTGAACGTTCTGTTCTTGGTGCCAGGACTAGAGAAAGAATGGAGATTCCTGTTGGGTGCCCGGGGCTTTTTAGGTTGCCGACTGACTTTCAGTTTGAAGCTACGGTTAGAAGCAACTCTCTGGGTTCAAATTCGAGACCTGTTTTAAGCAATGGATACCATGAAGCAACATTTGAGGGATTTCTTGGCAGCCCTTATGAGGAAAGTAGATCAAGTGCGTCATTAAGCGATCAGTTCTATGGCAGCTCACCTTCCCCTTCTAGAGAGATCCAGTCTGGAGTTAATAGAACCACTCTAACTCCCCCATTTCCACAAGGTGTCTCAGGACTACATGCTTCCACAATGCCTCGACTCGGGATGCAACCAAGTGGCTCCCCGATGAGACTTGCCGATGGAAATGTTTTTGATACTGGCGTATCATCTTCCAGTACATCCAGCTACCTCGATCATCGAATGGACCCAGGGTTTGTCACAAGACTACCTGCTTCTTCGATGCCATTTATGGAGTCAGGTATCCATCAAATGAAGCCTGTTCATCAAAATGCTTTTGTTACTAGTCCATCTTCCGGTAGATCCAGTTATCTTGACCCTCAAATGAATCCAGGACTGGTCCTTCCACGGAGATATACATCTCCGTCTTATCCTTTTTACCCAGAAGTGGCTCAACAAGTACCCTCAAATGACAGATTCGCAAGAAATGTAGCTAGCCAGGAGTATAATGTGCCATCTAATTCTGGGTTTTCCTTCTATGATGATCCTAATGTGAAACAAAACATGTACAAATAGTAGGTAGGCATAGGATCTAATAGGATTTCCCCCCTCTTTTTGGAGCCCCCCCTTTTTTTTTGCCAGGAAATTTTTACAGATGCACGGTAACTTGGTATATGTCCATATTTATTAATCATCTTTAAGACAGTGACATATGTTTGGTTCAAAAGTGAAGGTTACGTATCAAAGACCTTGACTGAGTGGGGTTCCTTTAAATGGCCTAATGTATTAAAGGTACCTTCTCTTGTTGGCTACAACAACCTAAGCAGAGCTTTAAAACTTATATCAACACATTACGGAGATGAGTTGGTGTTAATGCTCGAGCTGTGTTATATGGAGAATGATATCGAAAACCTTGAGTGGAATTCGTGTAAATTGCCTACTGTATCTTTCTTTTCTTTTCTTTTTTCTTCATCCGGAAACAAGAAAAGCTGAAAATGTAGTTCACATTTCTGGGAAAGTTTTGACTTTTACCGTAATGTTCCTTGACTTTTGATGCAGAGTTGATCCCACCGTACGGTTCCTTACAAGTCGCCGCAAATGATTACGTGTGGTTGGAGAGTTGACTTGAAATTGGGGAATATTATAGCGGGAGGATAACAGTAGAGAGGTAACTATATATGTACACTGAAATTTATTTTTCAAAATAAAAATCAATACTGTATGTTAGTAATCCAGAGTTCCAGACATATATTCCTTTACAGGAAAAGAAAAAATTAATATATAGGAATAAAGTACGCGAGCTTGGTCATGCCCACCAATTAACCCCATCATCATTTGGAGACGAAAATTCCATCTAGCGGCTACCTAGTTTAACAGATTGAACTTTTATATTTTGGGACGGAAAAAAATAATTAATTTTAAAACTAATATTATGATTTTCTTGGTACTTTCTTGCATCGTGATATATGGAGCAGTTCTTCGTAGTGTTTTTATTTTTTATTTTTTATAAAGCCTCAAACTAACACCAGCTAGCTATGAAAATCAATGTTTTATAATTAAGGGTCAAATACTTGGGGGCAACTGGAATTTGGGAGGAATTGTTGCTACTTGAGGGTTCCATCAATCCTAAGCGACCCAAGTTAAATACAGGAAAAAGCACACACATTTTTTCTAGTCAACTTTCTTGATACAGCAATTAGACGGCCGGCATTATATGCGAGTTGGGAATAGTTGTTGATGTTCCTTTCGTGTTCAAACATTGACGGATTCTGAATTCAATGATGAGTGTTTGACTCTCATGACAACAGTTTCACCTTACCATCGTTAACTCGTGCACATTGCACACTGCAGTCACCACATAATTCACATTCTTAACTCGTTAGGTTAAAAAACCAACGCTGAAAATTAACGGCTAACGATGAATTGTAATCTTTGTCCGAATACTCTTGAAATGACTCCTTTGGCCCAAAGCAACAATATCTTAACATTGTTTTTTTTCCATTCAAATGACTTGAACTCCTAATTTATGTTCAAGAGACGAAAATTTCTTACCACTTGGTAGTAACAAGTGTGCGAGAGGCTTATTTGAACATTAATTCATTTTACATTTTCACTCATTTTACCTCTTAAACACAAAACATAATAAAAAAGAAAATATTATCCAAATAACTTTCTGATTTACATTTTAAATTCCAACTTGAAACACTTTTTGTTAGTGTAATGACTATTTTAGAACTACAAATAGTTCAGTGACAAATTTGGCAGGATTCTGTTGTTGAGTGATTGTTTTTGAAAAAGTTCTTTTTTGCAGTGACTATAATTGACAGTGTTTAATTGTTTAGTGATGACTTGTACTTGATATTTCAAAATGTAGTTCAAAATACTTTTTTTCAAAACCAACATCCAAACAATATTTTTATTTCCCATTTAGTTTTAAATTTGAAACACCTTCCACTTTTAAGTGATAAAATGAAATGTAAGTTGACGTCCAAACAAGCACTATTTCTATTTTTATTTCAATTAATTTTTACTATCTCCATTTTAAATTATTTTTCGCTTTAGACAAAAACATAAATGAAAACAACATGTTTGGGAATATAATTTTCATGTATAATATACCATTTTTATCCCTATTTAATTGTATTGAAAATATGTAAAAAAATTAAATAACAAGTAAATGATAAGTGTAGTTGTTATTGATACTATTATTGATACTATTATTGATACCAATTAAAAGCAGAAAGAAATAAGGATGAAATTGAAAAAAGTTCATCAATGCTATCTTGGAAATTGAAATTGAGAGACAAATTGACGGGATCTTCACACCCTAAACTGATAAAAAAAAATTTAAAAAAAGAAATTGTCAAACATCTATATAAATTCCCATTTCTTATAATATTTTAATTTTGCTAATGAATAATTTGAAATGAAGGTAGTAAATTCTAGATAAGCGACAATTCGACATCAACCCAATAGATGACGATTGACGAGTAACCTAGGATTTTTACCTTTGCGTGTAACACATAACAAGATGCATGCAAATCAAGCTTAGGCAGTAAGAAATCAGAATCACCAGGAAGCAACTGATATTTTGCTGGGAAAGTTTGTGATAGGTCAGTAACTTGGGGAAGAGGTAAGTACAGTAGTAGTAAGTAGAAATGTAGAATTCCCAACCAGCCGGAAACTGGGTGTGATGTAACCGTGTTAAACCAGAATTGCAAAAAAAACGAGTGGAGAATGACTCAAACTAGTAATTCAAAATCGCCAATTTATAATACTAGTAATATATTTAACCGCCAAAATCTCTCATCTTCATTGGCTTCCAACTGACACTTAAAAGCCGCCGTACCTCCGCTCGTTGGATCCATTTAATTTATTATGTAGTACCATTCCGTTCTTCCGTCATCTATCCATTATAAATTCAGTACTTTAGCCAATTCCACTCTCACTTCATTCCCATTTCTCATTTCCACACAACCAAATACACACAGTCACACACTAGAAACACAAATCATCATTAATAAACCAAATAACCTCTATCCTTTTTTGTATTGCGATTCAAATTTTACCAATTAATCCTGCTCAATGAAAACCATTTCTTCCGTGGATGAACACTGCTGTTGCTCTTCCTCCGCCGCCGCCGCCGATTGCCCGGCGTCTTCCATCAGGCCATCCCGACTGATTAAACCCGACCCGATTTGCCAATTCGGGTTTCCCGAAAACAAGATCTCCACCCCGCTGGCTTACAACATGGTGTCGAACTCCCCGAGTTATTCATACTCGAGGTTCGGGGATGAACCGGCTGGTGATGATTTTCCGGGTCAAGAAATCGGGTGGGATAACGGGGATTTCGTCGACCTCAACAACAAGAAGAGGCCCTACATGATCCGGTGGAAATCCGGGAAAAGAGTGGATCAGAGGCTGATGATGGTGTTGGAGTCGTTTTACCAGGAGATTTACGTGAAACGACAGGATTTCTTCAAGAAAATCTTTCCCG
The DNA here is from genome assembly GCA_949775105.1 of Oldenlandia corymbosa var. corymbosa. NCBI lineage: Eukaryota > Viridiplantae > Streptophyta > Magnoliopsida > Gentianales > Rubiaceae > Oldenlandia > Oldenlandia corymbosa. Next base: position 33,959,124 of record OX459118.1, on the reverse strand, counting down.
ACCGGATACAACCCGACTTTGAGGATGTCTTCCGCAAAGTTGACGCCATGTTGTTGAAGAACAGCACAGAAGTGAAGAATAAAACACTGCAGAGAAGCTTGAGCCTCGGGTCGCCCCGGCGGATCCAGCGGTTCAAAGTTAAAATTCCGGCTGTCTGCATCCGGAACGCTGCCGGTCAAGCGGCCGCGTCAGCTTGCCATATCCCGGCTGTTTGCATCAGGAATTCTGGCGGTCAAGGCGGCGCGTCAGCTTGCCAGCCTGCATCATCTGGTTGTGATGGAAAATAATTACCACGTACTACTGGTTTTTATTTTTATTTTTTTAATAAAAAACAAAAAGTGTAAAAACAAGGTCATGAATTACCTTCTTTAATTGTAACCAAAAAAAGAAAAAGAAAATTTCTTTTTACCAAATTAGAACTGAAGAAAAGTATTGATACTACTAGTATCTTGTAATTATAAGATAGAAGAGTAGTACTATTGAATAAAATAAATGAATAAATAAAATGTGGAGAACTAGTAAAAAGCAGTGCTCACATACTGTAAAATGTAAATGATTTATTATTTCTTTCTTTTTTTATGATTTGTTGCTGAGGGTAAATAATACTAGTAAGTGCCTGTATCTTTTAGTTTGCAGCAGATTAATTTACATTGAATTTTATTAATTATTCATTCAGTATATCGTTTTATAGTAGTATATAAATAGTAATTAGTATTTAATCATTTTCATTTTGTTCCTGTGAATTCTGTTACTCTCCGTTTCCCAAAATTATTGTCTAATTTTAGTTTTTAATTTTAGTTTAATTTGTAGTAAAAATAAAAATTCAAATTAAACAATAATTTCAGAACGAAAGAGGTTTTTTTTTTTTTTTTGTTCAAGAGGACAACATGACAGTTCTCTTTGAAACATGAGAGAGTATATGATTGCTATTCAAAGCAAATAGGTGTTTGTTTTAATTGAAGAACTTGTGAATCAAAATGTTCACAAGTCACTAAAGAAAAAAATCACCTTAATATAACTTCTTTATACTCCTTCCATCACGTAATGATTAAAATTTGGATTTTTAGCATAGGTAGTATTTTCCTTTTCCATTTTTGTAATTCATAATAATGAATTTACTACTACATCAATTACTAATTATTATAAGAGTTAAAATTACTAACTTTTTTTAATTTTTCCAAGTAAAAGATATAAAACTTCACAATATCAATTTATCCAATCTTTTCGAATTCATCTTTTTCTTTGCTTTTTTCCCCCTATCTATCTATTATATATATAAATAGTGAGTTTAGGCGAACTTTTGGTAGTATATTATAACTTGTACATAAATCTCTTCTTTTCCTCTTATGTTCAACTTTTTTCGTTTTCTATAATTTAATTGCATCATTATGATTTTTTATTTATTTTCCATTCAAACCTATAATAATGGTTTGTAATATAGTATCACATGCATGTATACGAGTTTCTTTTTCTCCTCTTACGTTCAATTTTCTCGGCTTCCTCAAATTCACCATCCTTAATATAATTTTTTATTTTTCTTTCAATTCTCTAATAATGATTTTATTATTTCATTTATTACGGGATTCATTTAATGCATAGAGTTACAAGTTTTTGTTTCAACTTCTTTTTCATTAATTTCATTTTGTTTTCTCTGATTTCTTACACTTCAAATAAAACTCTTTTGGTTGACAATCTCTTTGATGTTAGCCCAGCTTTGGGCTTAGATTTTCTCCCAAATGTCTAATCTCTCATTAGCTTCTTATTCCCATGAAGAGGAATCACATAGTTTAATCTCCAATTAAGTGAGCATAGTGTATATGATTCCCTTTCAAATTTAAACTAAAACAATTTTTTTGCATCTCTCATATATTTCGTATCATACATATTATATTTTGGTATTATTTTCTTTTAAATGTTGGATTAATTAATTCAATCTCTTTTTTCTCCATATTTTGAGTGTTTATATGCATCCAAGTTCTTTGTTTAAACATTCGAATATTTTCATATTATTTTTTTTCTATATTTTATTAACATACTCACAGTTATAGGGATGTTTTTATGTTCCTATTAATGCCACTATCACAGTACGGAGAATAGAAAGCTCTACAATAATATGATTCTTTTTTTTTTAAAAAAAAAAGAAGAAATGACAAGTTTTAGAATCACGAATTTAAATCAAAGTTGGGAATTCAAGTTCAAGTACATATTAGTAGACAAGTATCATTCGCTTTCATGTGTTGATTTAGATTGTTATTTGGAAATAGAATAGTTTTATTTTAAGTGGAATTTACTACAACTACAATTTATACATATATTGAAATGTAGTTTATTCTAAACGTAGAAAATTTATTTGTTAGTTATATATTTGTATTTTTCCATAAATATAAGATTATTAATCGTGTTGTCGTGTCACATGTGATATTGAATTTATTCAATAGAATCATTAATTAAGCATTATTTTTCTGCATTCCTTTTCTTTTCCCTCAATTTATTATCTTCCATGTATTTTCGTTAATTTTTACGCGTTCAAATCAACTAGCACAAATAATTAATTAATTGAACCAATTTGGTAAACAGGCTGAAACAGAACAAATTAAAATGCCGCTACAAAGTTAAGTGTAACTTGTATGTTAAGCAATGCATGCGTCACCATTACTTCTTTTGCTCCCCCCGTCACCGTGGCTCGAATGGCCATAATCTTAATCTCCCTTTCGTTGGTTTCTCGAAACAAAGTTGCTTGCACGGCAAGACTAAAGTGACTGCGCTATTTAGCCTGTAAAATAAACAAAGGAACGAGGAAAAAGAAATGAAAAGATGAAGAAGAAAGAATGCTGACATGTCGAGGGAATGGGCCACCTATTGATTAAGTTAAATTAAACTGTAAATTTAAGCAAGCAATAATTAAGTTATCTATCCTTCGTTAACTTTTAGTTTTAAGTCTCGTGGAGCATATAACAACAACAACTCAGTATATTCCCAACTTGATTGGAGTCTGGGGGTTAAGATTTACGCAACCTTACCCCTGTATATCAATACAGAGAGGCTGTTTAAGTAGTATGAACCAAGATGCATTGGTGCATTTATGTACAGATTTCTGGAAACTTCACCAAATTAAAAAGCGCCAGAATTTAGATGAGCTATTTTAATCTAATTTATTATTAGCACAAAACTGAAAAAATTGTCAATGATTACTCTTCCAGCTCTTGTAGAGCACACATTTAAAATTTTTCAAATCGTGTTTAATAACAGGTTAAATGTCTAAAATAGTATACTCATTTCATCAATATACTATGTCCTAAACAAAAACACTCAATTATTATTGTAGCTGCTTTAAAACTATACTCTTTCCGGTCCTTATTATACGACATTTTGATTTGTCCTATATTTCACATAGTACACATTTTTAATTGACAAAAAAATCTTAAAAATATATTTTCACATTTCTTGTGTTGTCTTAATTGTTACGAAATCTTTTTAAGATTTTTATTTTACAATAAAAAAATATGCACTATGTGAAACTTAAGAAAAATTAAAATGCTTTATAATAAGGACCGGAGGGAGGAGCAATTAATATTACACTATATGGAGATCAAGATTCGAGCATGGAAACAAGGGTCAAATAATAGAATGTTGAAATTTGAATTTGGAATGAATTGCTAACAAAGACTAAAAAGAAGCGAGAAAAGGAGCAGCTTTGCCATGCCACGCGCCTTCCATAAGAAACCATGATTGTTTTTATTATTATTTTTTTAATAAAAAAACCATGATGATCTTAGTCAACTTTCTTGGCAAAAATTCTAACGGTATTCATGACAGATCGATGCTGTTGCTTGTTGTTGTTCTTCCTTTGTTTACCTTATCCTTTTACTGGTTTGACACGGACGTATCTTTGATTCTTCTTCATAAAAAACTCGTGGGAAATGAGAGAGAACAGACCTTATCAATTCACATAAACTGATTTTAGAATGAGTAACTATTAGATATTTATTAGCTTTCACCCTATGAAAACAGGTAATAAATTGTTAAGTAAATCATATTCATAAGGTTGAAAATTGAAACAAACGGGGAAGATAAATCATACGGTTTTTTGTTAATTAGTTTTTAGCTTATTTAGATACTACTCCCTCTATTTCAAAATATAGGTCACTTTAGACTTTGCACGTAAACTAAGGAGACAATCATTTAATAATTAATTTATGTGTCAAATATCTATTTGAACGCTCATTAATTACGTTGAAATTATAAATAAGACTAAATGAAAATAAATTGATATTATTTATTGATGGTAAAATTGAAAAGTTAGTCATTAATTTATTTAGAATTTATAAAACAACCTACATTTTGAAAAATCTCTCCAAATCTAAAACGAATTACAAAATGAAATGGAGGGAGTATATAAATCTTCAGTGGCTGCCCGATGATTAATGTGCGTCTTTACAGAAATATTAAGACAGCTGATTTACACAGTCAATAGTATTCTAAATTCCAATAAAAATTAGTCTAACCGAAATATAAATGTACTCGTTTTTTAGTTTACGTCCCATTGTTGATTCAAGAAAATCGGACGAAGAAGCTACTACTAATGGAAATTGGCTGGAAATTTTGAAAAGTCTGTAACTTGGAGAAGAGGTAAGTGTAGTACTTACAGACTTAATTACAGTAGTAGTTTCCTCACCCCAGACAGATCACAAATCCAAGAAACGAATCGATATTTTTATTGTTTAACGAGTCAGTCAACAGAAAGCAAACGAGTAAAAATGACTCAATCATTCATTCAGTCAATCTATTGATGATAACCGCCATTTCATCACTGCGTCGCAACTTCCAGCCGCCGTTGGATTCCTTCTCTGCCACCACCTCCTATAAATACTACAATCCACCATTTCCCCTCCTCCTCCCATTCTCATATCTCTTCAATATTCACACCCCCAAAAGAACAAAAACACGCAGTCACACACTAGAAATTAACTGAAGCAGAAAAAAAACAAACACCTCTCCTGCATCCATCGATTATTCATTCATGTCTTATCCCATGGATGATCGTTGCTCCTCCTCCTCCTCCTCCTCTTCTATGTCTAATTCATTCAGGCCATCTACGCTAATTAAACCCGACCCAGTTTACGAATATGGGTACCCTGTTCCAGGGAACAGGATCTCCAGCCCGCTGGCATACAACCCGGTTTCGAATTCTCCGGGTTATTCGTACACCCGGTTCGGGGATGAATCCGATAACATAAATTACTCCACCCAGGACGTGGGTTGGGATCACGGGGATTTCGTGGAGCACAAGAAGAAGCGGCCCTACATGATCCGGTGGAAATCGGGGAAGAAGGTTGATAAGAGGCTGATGATGGTGCTGGAGTCGTTTTACCAGGAGATTTACGTGAAACGACAGGATTTCTTCAAGAAGATATTTCCCGACCGGATGCAGGAAGACTTCGACGACGTGTTCCGTAAAGTGGACGCTATGTTGAATAAGAACAAGAGTGAAGTCAGGAATCAAACTCTGCAGAGAAGCTTGAGCATGGGTTCTCCCCGCCGGATGCAGCGGTTCAAAATTAAAACCCCGGCGGTCGTCGTCGGGAACTCAGACGGTCAAAGCGGCGGCGCATCAGATTCAGATGGCCAAAATGGTTACGGAAAGTAATTAAAAACAAAAAAAAAAAAAACAAAAAAGAAATGTTTACTAGTACACGGAATATTATCCTGGAATAAGCCATAAGGCGATGAATTATCCGAATTTTATTATTTTCATTGTAATTTATGTACTATATATATAGTTTAGAGGTACAGATTATTCTTTTATTCTTTAATTATTTGTAGTTGAGAATGTAATAAAAATTATGTACTAAGAAAGAATTAATAAAACTTTGTAGTATTATGTAGGAAATTGAGGTAAACCAATAAAAAATGTAGTCCTAATAACAATTCATATCGGGTCCGAAATATACACATAGTCCATAATGTGCAATTATTGTACTATATGGACCATGGACCGTGCTGGTAATTCACGCGCCGAAAATTGACGCAAAAAAAGGGAGTAATCTTTTATTCTGTTTAAACCTAAACCAAATCAAAATAAAACTAAATTGACGTAACAAATCTCATCATTTCTGGAATTTAAATAGAGAGATTATACACAGTTCAAAATCTTTGTTACTCATGTAATGTCAAAACCCTATCTTTTATGTCCGCCAATAATCAATCTAAACATAGCCGACGATCCCGATATTGGCACTCCCAAAAATTCGATACGAAACCATCGTCGATCGTGGATGCCCGGAGGCCATTGTCGCTGTCCGCCACCGCCACCACTGCCGTTATCCGCAAACACCACCGCCGCTGTCCGCCCTCTTCACCTCCACTTCGCGTCGTAGCAGCCTAAAATTTCTAACATAGAAGGTTGGCATTTAATTTTTTCTTATTGAATTATAGGAGTGTGTACGTATTGATTGTTTTTTCCAAATGAATTGTATGCTCTGGTTTATGATTTTTTTTTCTCTTTTCTTTATTAAACAAATTTGCAAATCCATTACTGATCTGAGTCATTGGCATGCGCATTATGACAAGCAACCTATCAGCCTGTTGATTGGGTCAAACAGGTGGGTGCGCGGGTTTGAAAATTCGGGTATTCGGGTACAAATGGTTGGACCCAAAGTCAAAACACAAGTTAATTCATACATAACCGAATAACTTACATACATAACCGAATAACTTACTCGGGTTATTCGAGTTTCCGGTTGGATTTTCAGGTCACCTCGATACAAACTTATTTTTTTAAAAAGAAATAAATTTTCACTGTTTTGAGCATCCAAATACACCTACAAAAACACAAAAAAAAATCATTGTTTTGAGCATCTTTCCTCTTAGTTGTTCACTGTTTTGAGCATCCAAATATACTACAAAAACACAAAAAAAATCACTACATAACATGTTAGATTCTCTGAAATAAACATAGATTTAAGAATTTAATTACTACATGAAATCAACATGTACAATGCATCTTTTCCTGGATTGTTGATATCCTTCATACTCCTTCATACTCCTTTCATCTTTTCCTGGATTGTTGATAAAGAAGCATTGCAGCTTGGCATTCTCCATCTAAAATGTCAATGCATCAACAACATAAGCGAAATAAACCTCAAAGCATGGTACACAACATAAGAAGAAATTCAGCCATGACTCGCCTTTTTCTAAAGCTCTAGCATAAAGACAAATGTTATGTTTCTGCAGTAGAAAAGAATATAAAAAAGACAAACTCAGTTCGTAAGCCTTTATGAAAGAAGACATTTATGAAAGACATCAGAAAAAGGAGGTGAACAAATAAGAGATAACAGATCAAGAAAAGAGCACTTCAGGTCGAAATTTTCAGAAAATACAGAACAGGTTGATCACTTTTCAAAATGAAAAAAAGACAACACATGTAGACATACAGAAACATATGTAAGCACTTACAAGTCCACTCTAGAAATATACCAAATATACCAAGAAAATAGCAAATTACATTATACAGAAAATAAACACTCTAGAAATACAGAAGCAGCAGTTCACACAGTGAGTGGGGATGAGAAGTTCTTACCTTCACTTTCTCGTTATCTTGATCCCAGCTTAAGGACCCTAGAGTTGTATAGTTTATGTTTGACGTAGCTTTTGGTGTAACAGCTATTGGTTTAGGAACTACTGAAGGTTGCGGTTGGGCAGCAAGTTTCAATTCCTGCACAAGAAAAGGCAGGTAAGTAACACTTCAAACAAACAAAATAAAAAAATAAATGTAACACTTCAAACAAGCCAACTTCTTCAAAATAAATGTATATATCGTATCATTACTCGTAGAAAATAAAATTGTCAGTTGCAGGAATGCTGGAAACGAACTTCAAGATTAGCTACATTCAGAAAAAACAGAACAGTCAACCATACAACTAAATGGACATGTTATTCAAGCTCCCAGCACACCTACTTCTACTAGAAGCATATATGTTATCCTTCAATATATAAAGTTACATCACAATCACAGAGCTCAAGCTGCCATACATCAATGGAAATTACCATTTATCATGAGCACACTAATTTTTAATCCCTTTTTTTTCTTACCAAAAAAATTAAAACTTTAAAAAAAAATGAACAGCAAGTTGCACAAAGCCACAAAGGAAAGAACAGTAGTTGGTAATAAAAGCTTTTCTTTTCCCTCACAACTTAAAGCAGAGAACTTCTTTAAGGGCATACAATAAACAAGTGTCAGTCTGAGTTCTTCTTCATGCATTATGACTGAAAGTAAGTAAAAAAACACACAACTGAATTATGGTTCAGGCTGGATTCCAGAACAGAGAAACAAAAAAGAACAGAAATTTCTCCCAAAATTTCTATAATGAGCAATTAAAAGGACTATCTCAAAAAGTTGCATGCAGTTCTCTATGAATGGTAAGGATTGTGGAAGTCAAATGCAAATAAGAACCATTGCAGCATAACAATACACAAGGGATTTTGATGAATCAATTGTAACTGCCTGCTGAAATCCAGCAGCGGTGCCAAATCCACCCGCAACCTGCCCCTATGGATTCACAGGAAAAGTACCATATCCAGGAGCAGGGATGAAATTAGGAAGAGGTGCAGAACTTGCAGAATTTACCTCATCAAACTTCTTTTCACTCTGAGGCTCAGCAAGAACCACTTCCAATAGTTGTCCTAATATTTTATAAACAACCAAAATTGGTCAGTAATGATAATGAATGAACAAACTAAGAGATAAGTACGATAAATAGACGCCAAGAAGATGCAAAAAAAAAAAAAAAAGATTCATAATATTCGGGACTTGTAGGTTAGTTCAACCAGCGCTAACATGATGTGAAAGGTAAGATTGAGATTTCAACTTAAGCATTGTTTACTATCCTTGAACAAGACCCATCTCGGCCAGGGGAAAAAAAATCTGACAAGTATGCAAAGCCACAATAACATCACCTACATGTTAACTGAAAAGAGAGACTTTTAACATTCATGCTCTGAAATTGGATGAGGGGAATTCCATTACCTCAGTTCTCTACATGTTACAGAAACCATTCATGTTCTGAATTAGTTACAGTTACAGAAACCATTCATGCTTTGAAATTCCAAATTCAGTTAATCCAAATTATACAATATATGATCTTTCTTATGAAATACTACTGAAAAGCATCATATCTATGAAAGCTTTAGAGATGACAACTGCAAATTCAGTCTAAAAGGAAGCATGAAACTGCAGTGGTACCTCTCAAACAAAAAAAAAATAAAAAATAAAAAATACACAAGATGTTCTTCAAACTTCAAACCAGACACCAATTAAATAGAGAGATTCTTTGATAGAAGAAAGCATAAAGAAGTACTACTGAACATATCACAGAATTGTGGAGACTGGAGAGAACCCATGTAGAAATAGAACTAACTAGTTGCAAGTAGAAGAATGATGCTGATATCTGACGGGTTGATGCAGTTTAATTCAGTTTCATTACATCATCATCATTTAAGGACAAAACAAAAAATAAAGGGATTGGAGATCTGAGTGGTAGCCGGTGGGCTGACTAGGGCCGAGACTCGAGAGGCTTCTTGGGAGAGAAATACTTGGATGCAAAGTACCAAAACACAGCAACCCTAATTATTCCGGTAAGCATCTGCCCAACACCCTGCTCACCGCTTCTTGGGAGAGAAATTAGGGGCTTTGTATGCAGATGGCTTGAATCTCGTGCCTTCGTCGCTCCGGTAGAATACTTGGAGTAGCAAAACACTTTTTGACGGATAAATCCTAAATTAACCACAAATAACTCAGATCTAACGTTGATGGAGGTCGTGGAAATGGATTTGGGAGTAAAATCTAGTGAAACCCACAAATTGTTTGACTCGTTTGGCTTGAGGTTGGAGATGTGGGGGAAGAACCGAAGAATCGGTGGTGGTGGAGAAAAAACTGATGAGTTTGGATAATTCAGGTGAAAAATGAAATGCCCGATGATCGTCAACCAACCAAATAATTAGTTCGGTTTTGACTGCATAACAACTGGAAAACCGATTTAGTTTAACCCAAAAACCCAAAATTAAGTTCGGGTCGGTCGGGTCTCGGGTCAACCGGCCCAATAAACAGGCCTAGCAACCTGTACTTTAGTGTGGGTGTTAAATGGTTGTTGATTTGCAGATTACCAGTGTTGTCAGGCTCGAACCGGAACTCGACTCGGCATGGCCAAGGGATCGATCAAATTGGGGGTCGACTTGAGGCGATTCGGGGGTTGACTCGGATGACGTCATAATAACATAATAAATACTAATTAAATTAATAATAATATTTTAATTAGAATTTTATAAATTATATATATTTTTTAATTGTTGGAGTCAAATTAATATATCATAATTTACAAATGGGTCGTTATATAATCAAATTGAACTCATGAGATCGCATATGATGATGTCATTTTTACTAACTATATAGTATTTAGTTCTTTAATATATTTAAAATTAAAAAGATTTAAACTTTATATCTCTCTTCGATTATACTAGTTGATATTGATATTTTTCAGTAGTTAATTGTTACTCAAGTGAAGTAAATTAGTATTCTAATAAAGTAATTAAGATAAATACATTATCATTTAGAAAAAATATTAAATTTGAAGGACAACTAATATACACATTAAGAAAAAGTACTCCAAGATTATTTTTTTGGTGACATATTAGAGTAATAATATAAATTTTTCATAAAATGAGAGAAGTAAATTTCTGTAGCAAAATTAAAAAAAAGATTATTCAAAATATTATATTTTGAAAATTGAAATTGAATATAGGGACTAAATATTAAATTAAAACTTTAAAAAATACAAAAAATTAAAAGTTGTTGGGCAATTTTGAACAAAAGAGAAAAAGTTGGCCTGGAAGATATTGGATGTTGAAATCCGTGGAAAAATGTGCAATTTTTGGGTCAAAAAAACTAAAACCCCGGTTCAACCCGGTTTTAGCCGATTCGTGGTTCGATCAGGGTTTTGATCGATTTTGACTGATCTTCTGTTTTGCGATTTTAAACCTTACTCGGCTCGGCTTAGGAGTCGGTTCCCGATTTAGCCGGGTCGACCGATGTGTCCGAATCGAGCATGACAACACTACAGATTACCCTCTCAATGCTAGATGCCTAGAAAGATTTAAAATCAAGAAAAAGGACAGAATAGATTGGCTGAATTCCAGTGCATTTGTACAATTTGCAATAATTGGTGAATGTATTTATACAATTTTTGTATAATGTCCATATCCAATATATCTTATGTTCATATGCTTAATAAAATAGATAAAGTCCATGTAATAATGAATGAATTCTCATAGATAACCATTGCATATTTCTTATATTTGGTTTTTCTTTTTGTATGTATTTTAAACCTTCACGGTTCTGTTTTTCATAACTTTGAAAACCAAAAAAAAAGTTAACTACATTACAGCTTGCTTGTCAGTTGAATGTTTGCACATTTGTACAATTGGTTCTTTTTGGTTAATATGTTCCAAGTTGCGGCGTTTGAGTGAATTTGTTTATACAATGTGTGTATAATGTTCATACAATGCATGTATCATGTTTATATCCAATAAAACAGATAAATTAACAACTTTTCATCAATTGGGGGGTTATACAAGTTATGCATGATGTTTATACAATTTCTATATAATGTTTATTCTCTTATGCGTAACATGTAGGTAACCTTTTAATCTAAGACAAATAATCTAATAAAATTTTGTGGATGCTATTGCAGCGGTGATTATTGAATCAATGGCACCAAAATCAAGTATCAATGGAAATAAAAAGTTTCATTTTTAATGTATATATATAAATTTCGGCTATGGGATAAAATATGTGCAATTTTTGTTGAATATGTTTATATAATATGTGTTCTTTCTTCATACATAATATTTGATTTTTTTTTGTTTTGAAAATATTTATACAATATGTGTTCATTGTTCATGCATAATAGATTTATGTTTATATACTTAATGAAAATCCAAATTTCATGTCAGTTATGTGTTTTTCCCATAAATATACTATATGTGCATACTGTTTATATAGATTGTTTTTAAAGTTCATATTTTTATGTGCTTTATAATAATGTAATAGGTTGATGCCCAATAAAAGGGTCACGGAAGAGCATGGAAGAAAGATCGAGAGATCAGTAGATGCAATTGCTGATAGAAGATGCTTTGAAGGTTGAATCGGCAAATCGAAGGGGATAGAAGATGATGAGAGAATCTTTGAGAGTCTGATTTGGTAAATATTAGGGCAACTCCAATCATAAACCAATCCCAATTCTATAAACTATCCACATCAGTATTTCCAAAACAACAATTAATATTAAATTCTATTACACTTTCTCACACAATCATAAACACCATCCAAGTTTATACCAAAAATTTATAGAAAGAACTCACCATGGACTCACTATAAAATTACATTAATTTTATCAAATTATAAATGCTAAAATAGAAAATAAATTTTGAATAGGTGATTAGTGTTAAAAAATGAAATATCTATTATAAAATGAGATAGTAAAATAATGGAATGAAATAAAAGGTATATATAGAAAAATTGGTTATTTGTTGCTGTTGGAAAATTTCAAAAAAAAAAATCATGATGAAAATTTTACACCAAAATTTTACAAACTGGAATTTATTATTACTGCCGTTGGAGTATTTTTTTTTTTTTTGTCACAAGGATTTCTTTGAACAAAATTAAAAGAACAAAAATGGCCATTCTGTTGGCAAAAAAAGTAGCCATTTCGTATAGAAAGGAAAATAAACCAAAATGGTCCATGTCTTGTTGTCTTCTTTTGTTCTTTTAAGAAACATGGTCCGTCAGAATTGACTTTCTTCAGGTTTATGGATATAAATTTTTTTTTACCGCCAATTATCCACAATGGCATTTCGCCCGTTTATGGAGTGGGCCAGTTGTCAGAATAAAACCCCCATAAACGGGCCACTGAAGATGTTAGTAAAAATAGGGAATAAAATATTTAAAATAATTATAAAAAAGAAAAAAAATATAATACCACTTGCTATTTAAGAGAATAAAGAACACCTCCCTTTTCGGGCTCACATTGTATCATGAACCATGGTCCATGATATAATTTGCCCAAAAAAAATATAATACCACTTGCTATTTAGGAGAATAAGGAACACCTCCCTTTTCGGGCTCACATTGTATCATGGATCATGGTCCATGATATAATTTGCCCATAATATGTGTATATGTATGAAGTTTAATTATGGTCCCAGCCCCAGGTGTTAAGGCTGAGCCGTGTGTTTGGTCCATTGTTAATCTAATGCAAACGTATTGGACCCCTACTATAAATTTGTTGGGCATTTTTGTTCATACCATTTGGACTCTTGTATTCCAGGCTAAAGTTTTTGAGTTTTGACTCCAGCATTCAATATTCCATTTCAAACTCAGAAAACAAGCTAGACAACCCAATGTGAAAGCTGTTTATACTTACTAATTAGCCCATTTATATTTTGGCAATTATCTCCCTGACGTACAAAATAGTACATCTTAGGATTTTTCTGTGAACTTAATTTCGATTTTACACTTTACGGACATGGTTGAATTTATATATACTCCCTCCTCCCTAAAATGTCGTCCACTTTGAATTTTCATTCATAGTGTAATTTGTACTAAAAATAAAAATTTAACATGAACAATCATTTCAAAATTATTTAACAGAGGAAATACTAAATGCGTGAATGTAACAACTTAACTAAATACTACTCCCTCCGTCCCATAATTATTGTCCAGTTTTACTAAAATGAAATATTTTATTTTTGGTCAAACTTAACTATATTTTACCTTAAACAACCGGATATACCCCTAAGTAATTGTTTAACCACTAAGATTTTATGGATAAGATTTTTTACTAAGGACAAATGTGTAACTTGATCCATAAAAAGTCAAATTGGACAATAATTTTGGGACAAAATTTTTGGGCAAAGTGGACAATAATTATGGGATAGAGGGAGTAAAAGACAACCAAATGTTTCAATTCTTGATTTATCGTTTCAGTTTTATCGGATGCCTCATTTTCGAGGCATTGCTGTTGTTTTTTATTCCCTCAATATAAAATGGTTAACCTAGAGTTTAAAGGAACAAAAAAGGAAGAGATTATTGTACATGTAACATGTTGCTTGCCCGTCGACACTAGATCACCTGGACCGTGTAGCTTGATGACGTTTGGTGCAGCTTATATTAGATTAATGCAAATCGCACAAATTGCACCCAATATTTTTTGTTGGACACTTAAATCATTAAATGAGTGGAGGGATTTCATTTGATCAGTTGATGGGATCTATTAATTAATTATATAAATTAATAGGATAATATTGGTGGTTTGGCTAATAATAATATTGCTTCTGCCCTAAAGTAATGAAGCCGTAAGCTGCATGCCCATCTCATCTCATCCATTAATTTCTAGATTTTCAGACTTCTTTAACTACGTGCATTCAGCAAAGGGGTTGACTAAAAAAAGAGAATCGAGTTTATATATACGCACTTTTTAATTTGTGGTCATTATTAAGAAAATGAACAACGAAAGCAACATCACCAGCTGTGTCTTTACATGAAGCTTTTGGGTTTAACATTTTTTCCAAAAAAAAAAAAGAAAAGAAAAAGTGTCAGGAGTTTGAGTTTGTTTAATTAGCTAGGGACAACTAATATTATGAAATCGTTTGCCTTCTTAAAAGGATCCGTTCAAATCTAATACTCCCTCCGTTCCATAATTATTATCCACTTTGCCCAAAAAATTTTGTCCCAAAATTATTGTCCAATTTGACTTTTTATGGATCAAGTTACACATTTGTCCTTAGTAAAAAATATTATCCATAAAATCTTAGTGGTTAAACAATTACTTATGTAGGGGTATATCCGGTTGTTTAAGGTAAAATATAGTTAAGTTTGATTAAAAATAAAATCTTTCATTTTAGTAAAACTGGACAATAATTATGGGACGGAGTGAGTACTAAAAATTAATTGAAATGTGATACATATTTATTTTGATGACCACATTGTCATACTCCTCCACTTAACTTTAAAGAAAGGAGAAAAAGAAAGCAAGTTTTGGTATATATAATAATATCATAATGCACTAATTATGACCATAACTAAAT
Organism: Oldenlandia corymbosa var. corymbosa; assembly: GCA_949775105.1. Lineage (NCBI taxonomy): Eukaryota > Viridiplantae > Streptophyta > Magnoliopsida > Gentianales > Rubiaceae > Oldenlandia > Oldenlandia corymbosa. The sequence continues at coordinate 33,943,986 of OX459118.1, read as the reverse complement.
CAAAGAGAAGATTCTCGTAATGTAGTGTATAGATTTTGAAGGCGGGATTGACCATTCCTCTTAGGCAAGTGATATTGCCAGATCAATAAATTAGCTTCCAGAGCTATGTCAATGTGTCTTTTCTAAATTACTCTCACTTCAATTTCTATCCTATTCGAGATTTATCTTATGTCTGTGTGTCCATTATCTCAATTAAATTCTTCCCGCTGTACTAACTAAACTCTGAAAAATAAAATTTTTCATCCTCAACTCATAAAAAATATAATCAACTTTGTTACATAGTTTAGATTCAACTTTCTTTTAAAGTTAAACTTCAATAAAGTTTTTCCATCTACTATAAAGTCCTCCAAACACATGATTTGGGGTTCTAATAATTAACAAAATTTGCTTATTTTTCTTCTCTGTTTTTTCTTCGGGTCACTTTTCATTATGTTTCATTGATTTGTGTTTTAGGTTGTGTATTTTTGCTGCTAGTTATCGCTTAATTTGAGCAAGAGTTCGCTGAAATTGGGTTCATCTGTTAAAGGACATGTACAAATAAACTTGATTTTTGAATGTGAATTTATTCCATGTTTGCAATTGCAGCCCTAAAATTTAAATCATGAGTGGCCCTTAGATTTTTAATGGGTTAAAGATGCGAAGAAATCAATTTTGAATTCATATTTGGGGAAGTAGGATAATTGAAGATGACGATGTACAAAAAAAAAAAAAAAATTGTTGTCGGAGAGTATTATGATTTCAGTTATGTAGGGAAATAAAAAAGGTGGGGAGAGAGAGCAAAATTAGTGCTTTCAAAAAAAAGAAAAAAAAGGCATTGACTCATTAATTAAGGGCCATTTAGGAAAAAATAAATAAAATGCTCTGGAAGCTAAATATTACCTTGTCAATATCACCACCCTTCCTCTAAAGCCAGCCATGGGAATAAATTGGGTCGGTGTGTTGTGGAATCCAAACAACTAGATTATATATTTTTCGAATTGTTGTTATTATTTTTAAAATCCTTAATCCTAATGGGAGTTAACTATGACATTAAGTGTCAAGTAAAAATCGTTTCAAAACAAAAACAAAAAAGTTTCAAGTAAAACAACACGATAAAACTTAACAAAAAGGTGTATATTTGCAGTCGCTATTTTCTCATCTTCATCTCCCAGTCCCATGCAGTTTCATCAAGCAGACGTTAAAGTTTGAAGCAAAATTTAGGATCGTACGTGGTGTCACTACAACAAAAATGAGTAGTTTAGACACTTTTTTGTGTCTCAATAAATGGTGTAATAGGACACATGTGATTCACATTGCGTGGAACACTACAAAATAGTGTCTCCTATAATCGAGTCACAATAAGTCATAAAACATTTGAAAGTGTATTATTATATTGTCACTTATTAAAACACTTTAAAGTGACCCATTAAGTAGGGTAATAGTTCACAAACAACCCCACATAGTACACTTATGATAGTGTTTAATAATATGCATATACTTTTTCATTTTTAATAAGACACTTTTTAACAAATGTCTTAATACATATATAATGAGACACATTTTAAGAAAAGTGTCCCACCATAAAGGTATTAATAGCCCATTTTTGTTGTAGTGTGTTTGATCTAGTATGAAAGAGTAATTAGTGAATTGTAATGTTATTGCATGCATTACGAACACATTATGTAAAATTAACTCTTGTCAACAAAGACACTTCGAATTTTTCATTTATGAAAAATATAGTGAAATGCGAAACTAACTACTGTAAAAGATTTGGATATCTTACTCTTGCATCAATAAAGTATCTTAACCCTTCAACAAAAAAAAAAAAAAAAAGAGTATCTTAGAATTTGGGACTTATTAATTTTTTTTTTTTAAGAAAGAAAAATGCCATTAAAGATAGATCATCATATGTGCTAAGACTTATTTTACTCATTTTGTCTCCCAATCATAGTGCAGATACCATGTCCCTGTAATCCTACACAGCAATGACAGGATTAATCATAATGTTCCAAAAATATCTCAGAATTGGATAATCCCCAATAACTCAGGATAGCATCATTGCTTATGCAAAATGCACTTTTTGGCATCCAAAGATACGCAAAAGATAAGGACTTTTGTACTTGAAGATGTGAAAAAGAGCCCAAATTTGCATTTCCCTAACAATATATATCACTGTCTCATTTGATCGTGGTAATTGGTAATCATTTCATACCCTTTTTTTTCCCATTACTTTTGAACTATGACTTGCAGTATTTTATTTAATACAGAGTTTCGTGATACAATTGGAGAGTTTAGCTTTGGTCACTACCAAATGCCTCGTCTTCGATACACCAATATCTTGTCTAGCTAGGGTTGCCATCAATATACGTACTGTTTAACAAATACATTTGTCCTTCTAATCACGATTATTCTTCATGGAGACTGCAAAATTATATTTAATACCTTCTACTTTAATAACTTATTTTAGTTCCACGGAATAAATTATAAATCGGAATAAATATTCAATGTTAACTTTGAAGTCAACTCTCCAGAGAAAGCACAGTGTAATAATACTACAAGTACTATTTCGTCATTTATCAAATCAAAATGTATTTTTTTAAAGAAAGTACCTGCTTTATTATAATAAAGGTATTAAGCTATTATATCGCATACGATTATAAGCTAAATTATGCATTTCTACCACATCCGGTCTACTTATTTTAGTCAATGGACAAAAAGTAAATGACAAAATTAAAATATTTAAAAGGGAGAGGACTTCTCGTGAATCCGATGGCATCGAAGGAGATTGCAAACCCCGTGATAGAACTTCACAATCTGTAAATACCTGAATCCGAGTAAGACCAAGATTTGCCGCTTCTTCCAAAGCTAATAAACATGTAGTAGCTTCGGTTTGCAGCGGCGTAAGAGCACTAATGCTCTGAGTTGAAACTTGCAACACCATACCATGTGGAGAGAGGATTTTCCATGCCCCGGCCGCTTGGCGAGTTTGGTGACTGAAGGAACCATCAAAGATGACCAATGCAGTATTGGGCATCCGAGTTCGTTGCCCCTGATTGTTCTGTTGTGAGCAATTTGGAGGTGAGAGAGCAAGCCTGTGTTGAATATTGAGAAGGGACCGAGCCTCCAACTAGATTAAGTTCCAGGATATCGCCGGATCTTGAACCTGATTCCGCCAAACTTTATCATTCCGATCCAACCAAATGCGCCACATGATTAGAAGCAGTAAGTCAACATCCGGCTTTGATGGTTGTGTTCTACACCAAGCAATAAACTATTGGAACAGAGATTGGTATGAAGAATTGAAGATGGAGCTAAATTTAGGGAATGCAAGAGCCCAGATTGCCTGCGACATCTCACACTTAAGGAACAAATGTGTACTGTCCTCCTCCTCACAAAAACACCGCGGGCAAATTTTGTTAACTGGAACTCCCCTTTTGCTAAGCCCTGTGCGAGTAGCTATAGCATTCAGCAAGGCCCTCCGAAAAAGGAACTTCTGTTTTGGTTGTACTCTAGAATGCCACAGCTTTTCCCATGCTATCTTTTCCGCCTGCAGAATGGCTGGGTTAGGGACAGGTTGCGGGATTGTAGAATTGCCACTTAGTAACTGGTTTTGACAGTATATTGACCATGATCAGTGTGGATCCATTCCAAACGATCCTGTTGGTCATGTCTTGCCAGATCAATGAAAATGCTAGTAATGGTAGAAATAATATGGTCCGAGAAGAAATTTCGTAAAGCCTGAAGTCTCCATTGGCCCGGTAGGAGTGATGAAGATATCAAAACAGATTAAGTACTAATCGGATTGGAAGTTCCTGGGATCCAATTAGAAGAGAGAAGAGTGTCCTTTCCAGAAATAATTTTCCATTTCAAATTCCCTTGCAATAGCTCCGCACCCCATAAAATGCTTTTGAATCCCCAAGAGAGTTTCTTTGGTATGTCTAATGGAGGGAAAGTATCACCCGCACAGTACTTGGTAATAAAGAATCTGGCCAGAAGCGATTGCAGTTCCATCATCATCTTCCATGCATTTTTGCCAACAATGCTTGGTTAAATTCCTTAGTAGCCTTCAAACCCAGGCCACCATGGAATTGTGACTTGGTAATTTTCTTCCATGCACGCCAGTGAATCTTCTTCTCTTGAGTATCCCCCTTCCAGATAAAATTTGCAATGATCTTGTCGGCTTTGTCCAGTGTATGCTATGGAAGTCTAAAGACACCCATAGGGTAGACCAACATGGAGGAAAGTGTAGATTTAGCAGGAGTAACACGACCCGAGAGTGAGAGTAGCCTGGTTTTCTAAGATGTAAATTTATTGCTGATTCTGGTTGTAAAATCTTGGAAGATTGTCGTCTTATTTTGAGAGAAATCCAAAGATATACTAAGGTACTTGCTATGAAAGGAACCCCTTGGTATATTAAGTGTAGTGTGAATCAGGTCCTGCATTGTTGGAGTAGTATTATCACTTGTCAGGATTGAAGATTTCTGTAGATTTATCTTCTGACCTGAGTAATTTGTATAATTCGCTAACAGACCAGCAAGAGCTTGGATTGCCGTAGGGGTACACTCAATGAACAAAAGACTATCATCAGCATACATGAGACGACTTAGTCTCGGAACATGGCGGCTGACTTTAACTCCCAAACCAGGAAACGTTTGAATTTTTGCTTGAATAGCTGAGGAAAGAACTTGCTGACAAAGTATAAAAAGGTAAGGTGATAGAGGACAACCTTGCCTCAAACCTTTATTCGGGATAAAAGGTGGCAGACTTTCACCATTGAAGAGGATGGAGTAAGACACAAAAGTAACACAGTGCATGATCAGAGTGAGCAGCCGAGAAGGAATGCCAGCTTTTTTGAGTACAACTTGAAGAAAAGGCCAAGCAACACGATCATATGCTTTGCTCATGTCCAATTTGATATCTGCTAATCCCAAATCTCCTTTTTATGGCGGATTGTTTCAAGAACTTCATGGGCTATAAGGATATTCTTGCTAATGTTACTTCCTGGCACGAAACTATTCTGATGATCATCAATGAGTGAATTCATTACCTGTTTCAAGCGATTCGTAATTATTTTGGTAATGATTTTGTACTTGACGTTGCATAGACTAATGGGACGAAAATCATTCGGTGTCGACAGAGAAGCAGTTTTAGGGATCAATGCCAAATGTGTCTGATTCCATTCTTGGGAGAAAAGTCATGGTATTAAAAGCTGCTAAGATAGAAGTCAATGCTATATGTGTCTCCACTTCCTGGCCAATGATCTCTTTATAATGCTGGTAGAAACCAGCTGGCATACCATCAGGACCCGGTGATTTCCAAGGTGACATCTGGTGAACTGCCTTCCATACTTCCTCATGTGTAAATGGAGCATCCAAAAGATGAATCTGATATGAGGTAAGAGTCTCATCCACATTACTTAAGAGAGAGGTAAAGAAGGAAGAATCGAAAGTCTCCTGAGAGGCTGATTGTGGTGACATGTATATGGTAGAGAAATGCGTTTGCAGAAGGGAAGCAATTGGTGCAGAGTCTTGAAACCAAACTCCTTGATCATCACACAATTCATTGATCCATTTGTTACCTTTCCTCCTTGCAACCCAATTATGAAAGAACTTGGTGTTTTTATCTCCCAACTGTGACCAATTAATCTTAGCCCTCTGGTGCCAGTATTGTTGTTGAAGTAATAAAGCTTCTTCTAGCTCTACACGCTGAGTTTCCAAAGCACTAATCAAATTTGGATTAGTCTTGTCAGCCTCCTACTAAACCTGTACTTGGGTTAACTTTTCTATTAACTTATTGACTAAAGAATCTAGATGGCCAAATTTGGTTTTGCTCCATTGATGAAGCTGATAGAGGGTTTTATGAAGTTTGAAAGAAAGATTCTCCTATGGATCAGGTATGTTAAGAGAATGTGGTGACCAAGGGTTTAGAAGTAGGACAACTATACCAAAATTGTTCAAATTTTGGTTTTTGGTTTGGTCTATGTTTCTGTTTAATATCCACCAATATAGGGCCATGATCCGATGTCATGATGGGAAGGTTTCTAATGATTGCATTCCTAAAGGTTGTGAGCCAAATATTATTAGCAAAAGCTCTATCTAACCTTTCAAAAGTAGCATCTGAACCTTGTCTTTTGTTGGTCCAAGTATACCAACAACCCAAATGTTTGAGCTCCTCCAAATCATTTGCTGAAAGGAATTGGTGAATAGCCTTGGTATATTGGAGTCGAGCTGGTCGACCACCATGTTTGTCCTCCTGCTCAATAACCTGATTAAAATCTCCTAAGATAATCCTAGGATAACGATAACCTTGGATGATTCCATTTAATCTAGCCCAAAAGGAGGTCCTTGTTCTGCATAGCAGGAGGACCATACATAAAAATGGCCATCCAGACTAATCCAGTTGCCTCTGTGATTTGAGTAACCAACACATTAGCATCCTGGAAGACAACTGAAAGTTTAACGCTAGCTAACCAAAAGAGACCCAAGCCCCCACTACTGCATATAGGGTCTACCACACAGCAATTCTGAAAGATAGACCACTAGAGCCAAGCTGAAATATTAGAGTTCGTAGCTTTGGTCTCCATAACAAACATAATACTAGGTTTATAATTTTTAGCTAACCTTCCAAACATACTTTTAGATGAGGCATTTTTCATGCCTCTACAATTCCAACAGATTCTACTCATGGAAACAGAGGAGGTTGATCTGGTTCAACCACCGTAAAATCGTTCAGCTGAGCACCTGCACCTGCTCCCGGTTCACTGGTCTCCCACATCAGTTCCAGAGCCTGAAACAAATTCTTCACTTCCTCATCCACCCCATAGCTAGCTCTCTTCTTTCCAGGTCTCTCCATGCTGGTAAGTGAATCTTCAGAACCTCTCTTTCTGCTATCTGTTGACACTTTTGAAGTTTCAGAGTCGTCCAACTCATCAAATTCAGCATCATCCACCTTTTTTCTCCATCCAGTAGGAATACCACCTCCAAAGGGCCGGCTACAGCTATCAGGCACTGCAGTTGATGCATGATTAACACTTGGAGATTCAATGGCTTATGAGGAGGAGCCGGCATGTCTGATTCAGAAACTGCTCTTCTAGCCCTCATGTAGAAGTCATCAGCATCACTATCTGTCTGTGGATAGTCATCTTGTGTTGGAAGAGGAGCTGAAATAGAGGAGAGACTTCTGCGAGAACCTCTTTTCTTGAAGGGACGGCGTCCCAGGGTAGCAATAGGAATAGAACTTCTTCTCAGAGAACCTTCTTCCACTGAAGAGTCAGAGGAAGCAGTAACAAAGGCCCTAGATCCATTCCTTACACTAGCAATGAAACCAGAACTTACACTTTCACTATCACTAGAGTCAATACTTGATTGAAAGCCATAAAAAACAGAACCTGGAGAAATGTCATGATAGGGAGGGTAATCAGGGACATTGGGGATAAAAAAATCCGGAACATAAGATTGATCAGCTAACATGTCCTCAGATGGAGGCACATCCAGAATATCATAAATAGAGGAAGGCATATAAAAATCACTAGCATCATTAAGGATGGAATGTTCAGTATTTTGGTGAGATGCAGAGGAGTCAGAGGAAAAGAAATGAAAACTGTCACCTTGACCAATAGAATGCAAGGAATCAGAGTCCTCCACCGCAGCAGGGGCTGGCAATTCTGGAATAATCTACCACTGCATCCGCATAGTGATTGACTCTACCATCTAAAAGAATTGGAGGACCGTCATCATCATAAAATTATCCGCATTGAAGTCGGCCATAAAGTGATCATCATCTATGTTAGCCCCCCATCAGAGGTGCCACATCATCACCATTATTATCATCAGGATCCGAATCATCCCGATCATCAGCATCATTATCGAAATCATTATCATCATCAGTGTTGTTTCCACCGGGATTATGTGGTGAGCAAGGAAACCAGTGCACAGGATCATCTTCCTCTAGCTCAGAAATTGTAAAACCATCATGTATATAATCATCAGGCAGAATCATAGAAATCCAGCATTTGTTCTACATTATAATCAGGGAGTCGAGTACACCGCTTCTTCTTATGTGCATGCGCCCTAATAGAACCAGTGTACAGGGGTTTGTTAACATCAATCAACAACGAGGAATCAAACTTAACAGCACTTGCAGCAAAAAAATTATTCAAAAAGGTGGTTAGTGCATCATCATCCATCGGATAGCATCTTTGAAGAGGGTGGCCCAAGCGTCCACACCGTTAACAGTACTTGTGCATATGCTCATACTTGCATCGAATTTTAGCCATTTTACCATTTCTCTTAGTAAAATGGATATAAGGAACCAGACGGTCACCTGGTTTGATCCATACCTTCGCTCTGATGTAGGTGATCTTTCGCAGGGAGACACAATCCTGCTTAATACATGCCACTTCACCAATTCTGCTGGCCAGATCTTCAAGGGCTCTGTAATTCATGGAAGTAATTGGCACTCCATGCATACGAACCTAGACGCTCAATTTCTCAATCTTGATACTATCAAGGGATAGATCTTCATGATCATAGCATTGACGAAGTATTAATAAACCACCATTAACAGCATAAAGGGCCATTGTCCAGAATAGCCAGCATCTCAGATCTGTTCATAAACTTGAGGACAAAGAAGTTCCTGTCATAGTGAAGCACTCGCACAGTAACTAGCCAATTTGCAACCATATACTGTTGCATGATCTTATCATCCACTTCAATATTATCAATCAAGTAGCCCAAGAGGGATAGCTGCAGATTATCTCAGGATAGCTGAGTATGATAATCCGTTAGTTGCATGTTGTTGGATCGAAGAAAAGGGCGATGTACCAAGTGTGGATCGATGTCAACAAAGGACCGGAGATCATGAGCTTCTTCTGAAAAGTTAGAACCTTGAAGAGACATTGCCATTACCGAATTTTCATCCATTGCATGCTTGTAATTCATTGTTGGAGATGAGATCTAAGCCCACAAGTTGAAAACAGAAGGGAAGGAGAAAAGAGTTTTTGTTTTTGTTTTTTTTGAAGCAAAGGAGACGTAGATCTAATGCTTATAAATAGTCAACACACCAAGTACAGTGAACAGAGAATGTTCGGAACAATATTTATGAAATATGGACAAAACCAATACTACCAGGAAATCAGAATGAATTTCGGACTTTGGTAAATAGTGTGAAAAGGAAAAAGAACAAAACCCAAAAGGCAGAAGCCTTTATTATTTGAAGTCTAGGAAATATAATTATCTCTAGAAAATGGAAAGATTTAGGAGGCTCAAGAAAGAAAACAAACAACTTTGATAACTACAATTGCTTACAAAAGAGAACCGGAAGCAGAAAGGATTAGTTCAAGATCACATTTTATGATTAAATTAATGTGTTGAAGTGACAACTAATTTGCATGGTCTCCAAACGACAAAATTTTTCAGATCTTGATCAGAATTAGAATTTAAAAAGTTGAATGAGACGGGCAAACGAAACTGGATAGTCGATTCAGCAAAAACCAAGGGCTAAATTAAGGTGGTTTTGACAGTAAAATAATAAATTGAATGAAATTATTAAGGGAGTAAGGTTGGATAGTGGAAGTGGAATAGTTAAAGGGAATTTTGGTGTTTTTGTCGTCAAGATGTTTTCCTCTTTTTGGGAGAAGAAACAGGACATTCTCTCACTAGAATTTAAAGAGAGAAGGACGACTCCATCAATAGTTACTATAAAAAAAAACTCAAAATATTACCGAGCAATAATTTTGAGATTTTATCATGAATATTAGAAGCATAACAATTACAATAATGGAACTTTAAGGTCTGTTTCAATACTTACCTGGCGAATGATGAGAAGAAATCTATTGTTGAAATTGATAGTATGATTGCTTTTCAAAGGGTTTAGTGTTACGAAATAGTTTGGTATTTACGAGATTGTTATTAGAGAGGGCTAAAGAGAAATCGAATGGTAAAAATGAAAAATGTGTACAAAGAATATTTACTAAAACAAATTTATAAAGAGTAATAACTTATTCCTGAAGCTAAGGTCAAGTCTCACCCATAAGATCACAAGTCACAACTCACAACTACCAATTACTACTAAAAACGAGAAAACTAGTACGTAGATGATTGAACTAGTCATTGCCCTTTGGCAGTTGACAAGCAACCGATTCGCAGCAAAGAATATATGGCTTTTAGGGTTAATTGAAATTTGAAAGCAACGTGACATACAATTTACTTTGATTGTTTCCTTTTGAACTCAAGTTTCGGACATGAACATGCATCTATTGAATCCTAAAATATATATATCTACGGAAGGGTCTGCTGGTCCCCCCCAAAGATGTGTTTTTTGGGGGGGTTTTTGATGGTTACATCAATATGATTACACTACTATATTAAGCAACTTGGTTGGGTAATTGAATATAAACTATTTACCTGTCATAAAATTATTGTCTAATTTAAATTTTTATTTATAGTATAATTTATATTATAAGTGAAATTTTAAATGGAATAATGATTTCAGATAAAAAGGAATATCATATATGTTCATACCCGCGTCACACCGTCTTAGTTCGGATCTTTTACTTTCAAGACTAAAAGGTTATAGCTGTAATCTGTTGTACGCATATTAGGCTCCCAACAAGTTAATAAAACTCATTTACTTCCAATTTTTGTTTCTAAAAAAGAAATTTGGAATGAGTACATGTTTTAAATAATGTATTCTTCGAATATATGGAGAACCTATTCGAATATTAGAATTTTATTTTTGAAGTAACTCCATGACAATCTAAAACGTACACCAGTAACCATGGCAATTTTATTCATATGGTAATAAAAATTTAAACCCAGTGGAATCCAGTCCATTATACTTTAAAGTTTAAACCACGTGCCAAAGTTGAAATGAAAAACGATAAAAGAAAGAAAACAACTTAGTGCTTGTCATTTGAATTTTTTTGGATGAGAATTAACAATGACAAACAAATTGAATAATGGATAATTAAGTAGTGGATTAGTGGTACGATTACACTAAACTAGAGGTTTGAAGGTGACATTATACCCTTTCATACATAAAATTTCAAGATGTCTGTTTACAATGCTAGAAATTTGGAACGCGTTTGATGCATCTAATTAATTATTTGTACCTTATTGATCGCTTGAATCTGCTAACTTCACCTACAAAACGCTTTTAGCCTCTGAGGACATCGTGAAAATTAACCTCATACATGAAATGAGATATTGAAAAATTCAAAAAGAAACAAAATAATCAATCGCATTCGTGAAAAGATGGAAGTACAATTAGATTGTATTATTATATTTTCATGCATATCACACATATATATTGTTATTATATTTCACTGCAGGATTAAGTATTATCATTTTTCAATATATATAAAAAGAATACTCTTTCGGTACGAATTTTAAAATTCAATCTGATTTGTTTTCTTTTTCTTTCTTTTTTTTTTTGTTTTTTCAACGGAGAATAGTTTGTATTGATACAGCTGATGGAATTGGGAACCCACCAAAACAAAAGTTGGGAGGTAAGGTATCGAAATATCGTCATATTCTGAAAAAGAAGAAAAAAAAAGGATAATTCTCAATCTTCAGTTCTTTCCCTAAAAAAGTAACCAAATATTGTCATTCTGAGAACTTTAGAAGTACAAATCCGAATCCCTCCACCCATAAGAAATTTCCCAAGAGAGGTACGGTTTAACACACTACACTACATAGACAAGAAATTTCCTAAGGAAGAAGATTATGGTGTTTGGTCAGGAAGAAAGACCCGTGAAGAGTTTCTTCCAAAGAGAGGTTAACAACTGTTTTTTTTTGGCATTATTACATATAGGTCGCATGTCGAAAATCACTATCTAATCAATCTAAATCGTATCGAATAAGGTATTTTCCGGAGATAAAAATTTCTCTATATTTCGTATTTTTAATCACAACGCCTAATAGTGAAAGAAATTTTTATTATTATTATTATTATAATATTAATGTAGTGTATGCAACTAGCAGCATCCTTTAGGATTAGGAATAAAGGACCCCCACAATCTTGACCTATAATGGACAATCATTCCCCCATTCTGGATCTTAGATCTCTGTTTATCACCTGATCATATTTACATCTCTCTCTCCAATTACATCTGTGTTACTGTTTTAGCCCCCCGCCCCCCCTTTTTTTTTTCTGTCTCAAAATTGACACACTTCTAGTCTTCTACAATCTACGCAGAAGACACACAATATAGTTTTCGAGTCTCAAAAACAACAAAGACCCTTTTGCTTTCCCCTGTCTCCTCTGCACATGGGCTTACCCATACCCGATACTACTACTTCTTTGTTGCAGCAGAATAATTCCACCAAGGCCTCACTGTCACTCCAAATTTCATAGCACATCGTCACTATGCTAGTCTTCAGTATCAAATGCTCATTTTTCTCAATGCATATCTCCAGATATTTGAGTGTTCATGCAGGGGAGGAGGAAATCATTTAAATGAAGAAAGATTGTATTTTTCGAGAGGAAGAAGGAAACAGGGGAGAAAACTCGAGGTGGGTTGTTCGCAAAAGTCGAAAAAGTCTGAAGTTGGGTGACAAGAAATGACTCTGACTGCGGTGTTAGCTGCTGTATATTACTGTGAAAGATTTGAACTTTGTTGAAGGGCTCTAAGAATTTGTAGCTGTAGGAATAAGGCCTAAGCAAAAAAACAAGGATTCTATAAAGTTGCAATAAGAAAGCGGCATGATGTCTTCTGGGATTAATTTGGTGATGACAGTTATTGGATTTGCAGTTAGTATTCTTTTCATTGTGTTTGTTTGCACAAGGCTTATTTGTGCTAGAATTCAAATGAGTGCAGCGAGGCGCTCTATACGTGGAGCTACCAGATCTGATCTTAGCGTTGTGAGTCCTCATCTTCTTGTTCTTTTAATTGTGTCCACTTTCCTTCAGGATTCATACTACTAATTATGATTTTATTGCAATTGATGTTTTACCGTTTCATTTGGTTGTTGCTTCATTTTTGATGCACCTCTGCGTGTGTTGTCAGCAAAAGTTGTTCTTTGAGGGAGGAAAGGCACTCTTGTGCTGTGAATCACTAAAAACCCACTGAAATTCCAAGAATTTTGCTTCAATATCAGTCCTCCATGTGTTTTGATCGAACAAAAATTCGTATTTTTGAGTGCTTCTCGTATCTTCTGCTGCCTTGTCTTTTGTCTTAAACGATTTCAATTTACAACCACTTTCTTGGCTGTTTGTGCTTTTACTTTTTAGCCTTCAGGTTTCTTTTCTAGACTCCCCTTTGACTGCGTTGCCGCCCAAAATTGTGTAATAGGATGTGGATTGTACCGGAATTGTACTTGTACTATTGTACAGTGCCTTTCTTCTTTCTTGCTTGTTGCTTCTGGTTTTTCATATCTTTCTTTTGGAATTTTATCCCATCTGTGTGTCCTGTGTCAGCTGACTATCCGAAATTTTGCACTTTATATGGCATTATGGAATTCATTGCTCTAGTATCTTTCTTTGCTCTGTGAAATAAGACAACTGCTCATCATATTGTTACAGTTGGAACGAGGTCTCCACGGAGTTGAACATGTTATTTTGTCCAACTTTCCTACGAAGAAGTACAGTGATGGTTTCTTCTCATCTGCAGAGACTATTCAGTAAGTTTTTCCTTATTTGCTACATTTTTATCTTGATTTGGGTACTAACATTGATGCTGAGATCATTTTATGATCATGGTGTGCGATGATGAGACGCAATTCTTTTGGCCATTTCCTTTAATGATAAGGGCAGCAATGCTTTTTGATAAGTCTGGGGATTTCAAGACAGGAAAGGCAAACTTGGAGGGGGGGGGGAGGAGAGCTGGTTAGGGGGTGGGTGGCTTGGAAGTTTTATCTGAACTCACTTTCAGTCTTGTTGAAGTATTTTCTTTGTTTTGTGCACCTCATGGTCCACTTCATAATTTCTAATGGTTGTCTCACTAGCTCAGTGATCAATTGAACATGACTGGTGAATATTGATGATATTTTGAATTTCACGTGTCTAATGTGCTATCTACTGCTCTCTTCGGATTTGCTACCTGTATAACATGCCTGAAATTTCATATGGTCATTCTCTTTTAGAAGTAACGTTGGGCTGAATGGCTGATGTTCCAGTGGGTGAGTGGATATTGTATTAGTATATATCCTTTCGTAGTTCCTTAGATCCTATTGAAACTACCAAGCGTGCTTAGCTTTTTATGTTGCTCAATGAATTGTCAGTGGCCGACGTCCATAGGTCTGTTGTGGGGTTTTTTTTTTCTTCCTTTTGTGTGTGTGTGTGTGTTGGGGGGCCTTGGGCTCAGTGGAACATTGTTTCCTAAGGTCTTCCTGAAACTGTGAGTGTCAACATTCCCCAGGAGGTCTAGCGAGATCTTTGGCTGTTACAGTGACTGAAATGTAGGCACTTTAGAGCTCGATGACTGAATCGCTGGCCTTGGTAAGCCACGCGTCCTTTTTTTGAGGACTCGAGAGGTGGCATGCTGCTTTGTCAGATAGCAAAACATGTATTCTCTGTGGGCTTGCCCAGAGAGAACCTGTTAAATTTGGAATAACAGAGCCTGTTCTTTTACTGCTTTCATACATCTGAGTGTTCTATGCATGTTTTAGAGCTCTCTCTCTCTCTCTCCTAGCTGATCTCAAATCTATCTGGTCAAATCTGCTGTTAAACTTTTATCCAGTTTAATCTCTTGGTTTGGTTATCATCTGATACTCCCGTGAAGGTACTAGAAGCAGAATTTTTGCATTGATCTTCGGTATCCTAGTTGTATACTTGCTCATATTGTTTGAATGTCTTAGGTTTCTTGTGCAGGAAACCTGTCTTGCAATGTCTAAAAGCCTAAGTTTTTAAGTCTGTGATTTTATAATCCAGGTGCACAGTGTGCTTGGCTGACTATAATAAGGAAGACACCTTAAGGATACTGCCTGCTTGTGGACATTTTTTCCATGCTTCATGCATCGATGCCTGGTTGTACCAGCATTCCACATGTCCCGTGTGTCGGATATCTCTGCGTGAAGTTACTGAGAAAAAACGTTTTATGCAACCTCTGTTCAGTTCAGCCATTAGAGGAAGTGCACAATCGACTAACTCAAATACCTATGGCTTCTCCTCAAATGGCCATAGGATTTCATTCCCGACACTTGACAACCACAGGACGGCACCAGCCCGTGGTGAGTGTTTTCATTCTGAGGGGGGCAGAGCAGGAGATGGAGAAAGCCGGACTATCTGTGATGACTGGGATGTAACAAGAAAGCCGGAAAACAAACAGGTAGAGACCCCATCTAGTGCTTAAAACTTCTGCTCTTCCCCAATGCCAGACTTGCATTTCAAGAGTTGGGAAAGATTTTGTTCAACAAGTTCACATCTGCAGGCATATATATATATATAGGGGGGTTGTTTGCTAAGAGGTGGAGTTTTCCTTGTGTCCTTTCCCTGTAAATATATTAGGAATTCGTTCTTAATCTTGTTTTTCTGTTACCTGGGTGATTTTGTTAGTTTCAGTTGCCGATGTGATAGGAGCTTTCTCGCGGCATTTTTGTTGTTGTTGTTGTTGTTGTTGTTGGTAAAGTGTTAGTTGGAAAGTTTGTGTGGGTGGATGAGTTGTGCGAAGCTAATGTATCAATAATATGTTTCTAAGTCTTTGGTGATTTCAACCAATATGTATGCTGTAAAAGCTTGCTTCAACTCAGATCACTGATCTTGGAAAGCAGTGATTTGGCATGTGGATAAGAGATTGAGAGTATAATATATGAAGGAAAGTGGCTACAATTCTCTTTTAGGGAAATGGGAATAGGAAAGGGCAGATTGGAAATGGCCAGTATGTGAGGAAGTGGTAACGAGAAAGGCATATTTGCAAGCAAGTGGGTAACATGGAGAGCCATTAATGACCCCTAGACCTAGAGCAAGATAAAAATATTTCACAGAATTTACACGTTATTATATATTTCTGTGATGTGGATGGTTGTTTTGTTTCCACAGAGCTCACACATAAATGAATGCCTCCAGACTCCATTCGTCCTCTCGTGGCATGATAATTGTGACGTCCATTACATGGAATCAAAATACTTGGTCTAATCTTAAACATCGGATTCTTCCACCAAATTACTGCATTCGCCCATCAAACATTGAATCACCCGTCATACACAACCAAGTAGTACTAGTAGTTATATCATCCACACTACTACTCCTACTCCCTCCATTTCTTTTTATATGTCTTTCTAGAGAAATTATCAAAACCAATAACACATTAATTAATGTAGTTAGAATACAAAAATACCTTTATTTATTGTCTATATAATTCATCACAAACCAATAGAAATTTATTATAAATATTGTTTCATTTTCAATGTAAGGGTAATATTAGTAAAAAGTTGTCAGATATGTCTCGATTTATAAAAATGACATATATTTAAAAAAATTTACCAAATCTTAAAACGACATATATTTAAAAATAGAGGGAGTATGCTTTCTTTTTTTAACTTTTAAGAAATTTTCGGGTAAT
This sequence comes from Oldenlandia corymbosa var. corymbosa, assembly GCA_949775105.1. NCBI lineage: Eukaryota > Viridiplantae > Streptophyta > Magnoliopsida > Gentianales > Rubiaceae > Oldenlandia > Oldenlandia corymbosa. The sequence goes on along the minus strand of OX459118.1, from coordinate 33,927,509 downwards.
AAATATTGTATATGTGTCTGATTGGCACATGTTACATCGTGTAATAAAACCAAATCATATTTATTATGCCTAATCAAATCAGGCAACGGCATCGGCGGCTGCTGGTGGACCTCCCAACAATCTCCACACTACCTACATTAATCCGCACCCACAAGAATTTTTTTAAAAAGTAGTACTAGTAATTTACTCTCAGTCTCAGCTTAGCTCCAGAACTTTGTGGTGCAATCCAGTTGGCTTATCTAAATCACATTAAAGCTGAAAGCGAACCCAGTTGTTGTAGTTATAAGAGATAAAATTTAATTACTTTACATACTACCAAAGAAAGTATGTGCTGATTAAATCGACGGATAATGACATACTCTATCCATCCATTTTAAAATAAAGTGTCGATCCAGACTTTACACACAGTTTAAAAAAAACTTAAATATAATAATTAAATTATTAGAGTATCCTCAACCAAAAGAAATTTTTGATAAATGTTCTTCTTTTAAGGGTATGTTTAGAAATTTTTGATAACAAATGCATTGAAATCCGAAAACGACACTTATTTTGTAATTTCTCCATTTTACTAAAACGACACCTATAAAGGCTTGTAACTGTTGTTGGAATCGATCTCACATGAATAAAGACTTGTAATTGTTGTTGTGACTATTAATAACTTTTAGTCATTAATACATCCTCACATCAGTAGTTTGATCATTGATGAGTCCTCTAACTATGATTAGCAAAAGAATATGGAATCATGAGATATTGCTATTCTTGTGGAAGACACAAGATAAGTTTGACAGATTGAACTTTTTACTCAAGACTACTAATAATAGATCACATGACGTCTGATTGAATTAGTTCTTACTAGTATTCTTGCTATATTTGACTCAACTTCTAAATCAAAACCATGCTTTTCAACTTCCACCTATTACAGCTGAAATTGGTGTTGCATGATAGTACATGGCCTAATGAAAAATGCTTATAGAAACTATTCATTTTATCCTAAAATGATTTCGATAAAATTACTTAGGCTCCGTTTGGTTAGATTGAATTGCAATTGAATTGGAATTACAATACTATGAATTAAAAATGAGATATTAATATTGTAATTCAATTTCAATTTCTTTGTTTGGGAGATTTTAAACATTTACTAGAATTAAGTTTTTAATTCCAATTCTTGCATTTGGATGCATAAAAAATTGGATACTTTAGAATTGAAATTAGTTTGTTATTGTATAACTAATAATAGTACAATTTATACTTCTTGTCAAAAACTAAAATTTAAAAAAAAAGCCTTAATTTATTATGGATATGTATAACACAAAAAAAAAAAATAATAAATTCATTGTGTACATGTATATTTGACTACTTTGTGGTTTTTTAACTAATACAATTTTTACTTTTTTTTGTTAAAACAAATTATTGTTTTTAATTAATTTGCTTTATCAGTTTTGTAATTTATTATGGACACATTTTTGTTAGAAATAAAAGAAATATTGTGACTTAAAATTCTCGCTTAATACACAAATAAGTAAAATGTGAAACATCTTTGGTTTCATCTATTTTATTATTTTTCAAAATTTTTAATTTTTGATGTTTTGATTTATATAAAAAATTCAAAAAAATTTATTATATAATATTGTGAATTTAGTTTATGAATATTAAAGGTTTATTTATACATAGATTAACATTAGTATATAATATATGCTTAATTTTTTTTTATTTTTAGTATATAATTATATACGAAATAATACATACTTAAAACTCAACCTACATAATTTTTGGAGAAAAGATACCATGAATAGTTTAAAATATATATGTATATAAATATATATTATACTATAGGTGTATATATGGAACAAATTTCTATAAAAAAAATTTGAAAATGTTATATTGTTTACTATGTCATAATATAATAAAAATTTTAATCCAAAAATAAAATATTTAGTTAATAAATTTTGTTTTGGATACAGCTATACTTTTGATTTTTTTTTTGTAAAAAAATATAATGTTAATTTTAGTTTGATTTCGTTGATAATTATTAATTGATATATATGAAATAATAATAATAATAATAATAATAATGAGAGAAATAGACCAAAAAATAAAAAGAAAACCAAAGAAAAGAAGGAAGCGGCGAAGCGATGAAAGCCCCGAAAAAAAATTTAAAATAAAAAAAAAATTTTAAAAAAAAGATAAAAGGCAAAAATTGAGAAGGCGATCCGTTTAGGTTATAACCCGGAAACAACCCGGTTGTGACCCACGTCCCTTTTTTAAATCCCTTGAATTTGGATTCCAATTATTTGCTCCCACAAAAGAATTGAAAATAAAGAATCGAGCCCTATCTTGAGTTATAATTCTAATTCGTGGACCTCTATTTTTAGCAACCAAACACAAGAATTGGAATCCGGAAAGCTCCAATTCCAATTCTTGGTCCCAATTCAATGCAACAAAATAGAGCCTTAAAGCTATTGAAATTAAACAAAAATAATTCACAATATAAGAAAATCCCAAATCCCAAATTCTGCGTGAAGCTAAATCAAAACAAATCAACGAAACAAGAAATCCAAAAGCAAATCCCAAATCCCCCCCTTAATTTAAACAAAAAATTAAGAAGAGGAAACATATTTATGCTATACTATAGAAATTTCTATATAGAAGAAGAGAAGAAAGAAGATCTAGCAGTGGTTTTTGTTTTGAGCCCAAAACTTACAATAACGTTACTTCCTGGGCTTGATTTGGGCTCTTAATGGATTCTTCATTACCACCGTGAACTCCAATTTCTCACTGAAATCCACTTTGCTATCTTTCGGGTAAGCGGACCATTCGAATTCTTGAACCATCCGGGCCAACATCAAGTTCACATGCACCGTGGCCATGGCCAACCCGGGGCAAATCCTCCGGCCGACGCCGAACGGCATCATCTTCACTCCTTTCACCCCCGTTATATCTGCGTCTTCCCGGCCGGTCATGAATCTATCCGGATCAAACTTCTCCGGGTTGGACCAGATATTCGGGTCATCCGATATACCCGGCAAGAAGAATTCGACATTGGTGTCGGTCGGTACGTCATACCCACCCAATTTCGCGGGTTCGATCACCGCATGGGTCAAAGAGAAGTAAGTGGGCGGATGCTTGCGGAGAAGCTCCTTTACGACGGCGTTTAAGTACGGCATTTCTTCCATGTCTTTCTCGTCGACCGTCCGATCACCGACCACACTCTTGATCTCCTCGTACAACCTCGTCTGAATGTCGGGATTCTCGATCATTCTGGCTATGGCCCACTCCACCGCCGTCGCGGTGGTGTCGGTCCCGCCGTTCAAGAACTCCGAGCAGAGTGTAACCAGCTCCGGATACGAAGGGGTTGATTTTCTGCCCTCAATCTGGAGATCAAACAGCGTGTCGAGATAAGAAAACGCCGCCGCGGTTTCGTCCGATCCCGGATTTTGAATCGCGTTCCGGCGTTTCTGAATCAACGGGACAAGAAGATCGATCTGTTCTTTCCGGACTTCTTGAACTCGTTTCCTCTGTTTCGAGAAAAACGGGCTCAGAAGTGGAAGATAATCGTCTAATCTCGGGTCAAGAACAATCAAAACAGTCTTCATCATCAGATCGACTGATTCAATCATCTTTTCGTCCATTTCGATCCCAAAACACATGGATAAGAGAATGTAAAAAGTAGCAAATCGGGCATTTTTCAGCACCCAGACGACGCCGTCATTAGCCTCGGCCTCAATTTTAAGCCTTTCAATGAGCCTATCCATGGCGGTTTCCCTTGCATTTTTGAACCCTCTAAGCCTGGTGGCACTTAGCATGTTCTGAACCATGTTTCGCCTCAGGGACCTCCAAACAGGGCCGTGGAGAGCAGCATTTACAGTGAATTTGTTGCAGCTGAAGATGGTTCTGGTGGGATTTTCTCTGGGTCGGCTGGCAAAGACTTGACCTTTTTCAATCAGGGCTTCATGGGCTAAATCTGCGTTGGCCACGATGATCATCGTCCTGGTTCCCATCCTCAGTGTGAAGATTGGACCGTATGTTGGCAACAGATCCCTCACATACTGGAAAAACGGCTTCCCAGATCGAGCAACTTGAAACAGGTTGCCCACCACTGGCCATCCGGGCGGCCCTGGAGGCAAATTCAGCTTCTTTGATCTTGATTTTAGAGAGAGCAAGAAAATCAGGCCTGATACAAGGAATGCTAAAGCTGTGAAGATAACATGGTAGTAAGGAGAAAGTGTACTAGACAATGATACAGAATCCATTATTGTTATTTCAGCTTTTTTGACGGAGAACCAAACTAAAGGGGTTTGGAAACCTTTTGACAGTGTTAGACAAAACAAAGAATGTTACTTTATAGGGAATGGATATTAGGAAGGGGGGTATAAGAACAGAGTGGAGCTGGAAATTACAGTTGAACACCAATTAAGGCTTGCAATTGAAAATTTAGTGAGGATAGGTACGAAAAACAAATACTGTGGAAGAGAGCCTTAAATGCTGCTGGTTTTCTGATACAAATTCGTTAGGGACATGTTCTTACGTAGGTGTGTGCATCAGTGCTGCATGTAAAATTGCAGCAATTGGTGAAATCATTTGTGTGAAAATTACAAGGGGGAAAAAAAAAAGAGATTAAAAGAAAACTGAAAAAATGAATGAACAGTCAGGACTAACGGTGGGATCACCGCAACAGGGCCATCTGTTCATAGACAGTTGTTGCCTATATGGTACTATTAAATGTTGTCAACCACCCATTGTGTTTTCATTGAATTCTGAGCTGAAAAGTTAGCCAAAAAAAAAAAAAAAACCCAAGAAAGAGTCCTCAGGTACAAAAGGCCACCAATTAATTTATGTTGGTACGTAGATGGCTGGTGGAACCTGGTGGCATCATTTTATACATCAATAAACACGATTGATGATGCTAAAAGTGAGACGAAAGGCGTTACTTGCTTCCTAAGTCGGTATTGTTTGTTTGCTTATTACAGAATGCATACGGCATATATGGAAATCATTCAAACGTAATTTGATCAAACATGAGATTATGGGCATATGGATAGGAAGACATTTTGATGATACTTACTAGTCAACTATGAATCACGCACCCAAAACAGGAAGATTACAACCGAGAGGATTCTGGTTCTGGATCGTGAATGGGAGTATTTGACTTTTTTGACTGAGGTGCATGGCTCACCGTTCAACATTAGCAGAAGATCGAGGTAATGAGATTGGGATATTGGGAAGGAGTTATTAGGTGGTAGAGGGGTAAACCATGACGCTGTTGGTAAACTTGGGAATGAAAAAATGCGGCCAATTAATTCCCAGTTCTGCAATATACTTACTACAACTGACTGACACCTTGGACCCATGATTTCCTTATAGTTTTTTGGTAAGATTTTTATGTAAGAAAAACAGAGTACAGCAAAACTTGCAGATCGTCGTCTGCAGTGAATGGAAACATCTGTTTTTAATAAAGTTGCAGTTGTAGTAAATGAGATTGGCAAAACAAACTGAAGTTATTGCCAAACGGTTAACCAGCTGAACTTGAAACATACTGGTACATGCTAGTAAAACAAACATCGGTAGTATTGTTTTATACCGTCTCAAAATTAGAATTATGCTTACTAAATTATTTCAATTCAATAAACATGACATTCAGCTTTGACAGAATGCCTACGGTAAAAACTCCATAAATTAATACTCTATATATTAATAAATTTCTTCGGTCCATTTCCGGAACTAGTACAAAAATCAAATAAAATCGATAAATTAATAAGATAATAAATTTTCAAAAAATTTCTTATTATAAGTATAGGTCCCTTAAAAATCATAAATTAATAATAACCTAAAATACAAAAAAAAAAAAAAAAAGAGTTAAGAAAGTATGAGACTATGGAACTTTGTTTTTTCTTCAAATTTACTTCTAAGAAAATTTTATCTTTGATTTTCCCTCTAACCAGCAAATAACAATGATAGGATCATAAAAATATAAGAAAGTAGAGATGAAGTTGAGTATTTATTTCCTAATAGAATTGAAAAAAATACCATTAAATCAATAAAATATTGATTTATAGATAAAATAATTATTAATTTATCAATAAACTAACAATCTCTATATAGCAATAAATTTTTGTGAGCTCAACATTATTAATAGAAATTTTATTGTATATGGATCAAACAGTGAAACTAAAATTTTGTTTTCTCAAACCATAAATTTTTGGGAGATTGTATGGTTTTGTTGGCTAGTCAAGGGTATATAATGATTCAAAAACTTCGCCATTGGGATCAAATTATGGTTGAAGCATGATGTAATAGGTATTTTATGCGCTACAAATGTGTGAATCTAGGCATTAACCCCCTTTGTTCTAAAAAGAAAAGAATTAACCTCCTTTTTTAATAACAATTTCTTTGTAACACTTTTTTTTTGGTCCTCGGTAAGTTTTTATTTTATTTTATTTTATTAAAAGACACAAATAAATGGGATAAAAGAAGAAATTGTTAAAATGACACTTAAGTTAGAATGAACGGAGTATTAGGACCTGTTTGATAAAAATTAGTGCTTAATTCTGAATGCTTATAACTGAATTCGTTAAGTATTAGCAATAAACTAACTTTTATTGCTTATATTTTGTACTGTAATTACAACACTATTTAATTCATTAAAAGGTTTATTTTTTGTTATCAAACATGCTGAATGAAAAAAATACTTAATCAATTAATTTTAGGGGTAATACACAAGAACCCCCTCATAGTTTTTAAAACCATACGAAAAACGCCCCTATGATTCCAAAACCACATGACAATCCCCTCATAGTTTTCTCAAAGGTGTAAAGTGGACTGAAATGCCTTAAACTAACGTTAGCTTTTTATTTGACCATTTTATTCCATTTATATACTTTCTCCGTCCCATAATTATTGTCCATTTTGTCCAAAAAAATTTGTCCCAAAGTTATTGTCCAATTTGACTTTTTATGGATCAAGTTACACATTTGTCCTTAGTAAAAAATATTATTCATAAAATCTTAGTGGTTAAACAATTACTTATGTAGGGGTATATTCGGTTGTTTAAGGTAAAATATAGTTAAGTTTGACAAAAAATAAAATCTTTCATTTTAGTAAAACTGGACAATAATTATGGGACGGAGGGAGTATTATTAATGAAAGGCAATTAGCCATTTCACCTCTCCCTCTTCTCCTTTCACTATATTTCATCTACCAGATTTTCTCCCAAACCATCAATTCTTAAGGTTTGAACTTTGAACGTTTCCTTTGCCCTTTGTCTTCTTTATTCATCAACAAGATTTGTCTCTTCCGTATGCCATAACTATAAATATAAAGGCAAACCACCAACTTGTGTTTCCACCGTTATTGTGTAATTCAGATTTTAATCGGCCATGGATGGTTGGTCAACAGTGAATCCGGTAGAGGCGTAGAGATACAGCTATGGCGATTGTTCCTCTTGCTATAGATTAGCTAATCCTTTATTACATAGCTCTCTATCTTGTTGATTTATGTTGAATGAATATGCTTCCGTTATCCCACATGGAAGGAAAGAAACACTTGAACCCAACATATATACCCCATATGCTATTTCCCTCATCACTAATTAGTTTTGAGGTGGAACCACATATGAACCTAGAACCGTCAAGATGATATCAAAGTGGGTTTTAATCTGCGTCCCTATGGGACTTGTGGGGCGAGATAGACTGACTCAAATTGTGTCTTGAAACTTTGACCAACTCACGGAAGAAATCTAGGGTTTGACTTTGAGCTTTGACTGGCCCGGCAGACGACAGTTTATCCAGAAAAATAACCGAAGATTGAAAAAAAAAACGTATAAAAATTACCATCCAAGTTCATTGAGCTTGAGAGGGGTGTGTTGAAGGAATATGCCTCGTGTTCCCTTGTCCCACATGGATAGAAGGAAACACTTGAACCCAACATATATTACCCCTTCTTGAAATTTGATTTTGAGATTTTGGGAACCGTGGTTATTGTTCAGTGTGAGAAACTTTTTTAAGATTTTAGTGTTCTTCTAGGATTATAAGAATTTAGTTAACTGTGGTGCTCTCAATTCATAGTTTTGCTGATATTTTTTAGATCCATGTAACGAGAATCCTTTAAGAATTAACTGTTGAATTTTTTTGTTGAATGAGGTGGTCGATGGGTGGCTGCCGTGGATGAAGGTTTGTTGTTGATCAAATGAAATTGAATAGTCAAGGATGATAATGATTTTTGTCTTGTTTGGATGTCATCTTACATTTCATTTTGCCACTTAAAAGTGAAAAGTGTTTCAAGTTGAAAACTAAATGGGAAATGAAAATGTTGTTTGGATGGTATTTTGAGCAAAAAGTTGTTTGAATGTTAGTTTTGAAAAAATATTTTGAACGACATTTTGAAAATATCAAGTACGAGTCATCGCTAAACAATTAAATACTGTCAATTATAGTCACTGCAAAAAAGAACTTTGCCAAAAACAATCACTCAATAACGGAATCCTGCCAAATTTGTCACTGAACTATTTGTAGTTCTAAAATGGTCATTACACTAACAAAAAGTGTTTCACATTGGAATTTAAAATGTAAATCAGAAAGTTGTTTAGATGATGTTTTCTTTTCCATTAGGTTTTGTGTTTAAGAGGTAAAATGAGTTAAAATGTAAAATGAGTGCTTGTCCAAACAAACACTTTGGCTTCCTACAAAAAGAAAAAAAGGAAAATTAAAAAAAATAGATAATAAAAATATTAAAATAGCACAAATGCACAAGGGCTATTTTTGGTCCCAGAAAATTAGTTAACGGCAACGGAAAATATCACTTTCATCAACGCGCAAGTGGCGTGCAAACTCTGTTAGTGTTAAATTTTTCCATCTACTTTACACCTTTGGGAAAATCATGAGGGGGTTGTCATGTGGTTTTGAAACTATACGGGAGTTTTCGTGTATTTTTGAAAGCCACAAGGGGGTTCTTGTGTATTATCTCTTAATTTTAAGCAGTAATTAACTTTATCAAACAGACCCTTAGTATTATTACGGGCACGGCTATTATTAAAAAAATACTCTCTCCATCTCATAATTATTGTCCACTTTACTAAAAAAATTTTATTATAAAATTATTGTCCGATTTGACTTTTTATGAAGTAAGTTACACATTTCTCTATTATCCGGAAATCATTTTATTGAGTTGGATACACACCACACACGGTATAAGTGAATACAATGCAGTAGCAGCAAATGAAGCTGTTTCAAAAAAAAAAGCAAACGAAGCCCAAACTCCGACGGCCCAAGGCGGTGCCGCGGTGATGCCGGTGGTTTTCGAAAAGGAATTTGGGGAAGAAAACTTCGACTCAAATAGGCCAAAACAACATTATTAAAAAAATTAACATGCTTATAGAAATACAATCATGGGTTACAATAATACAAAGATTAATTTTTACGATAGAGTTTGAAAATAAATAAATATTTTTTTAAAAAAACTCATATAATATATTTTTATGGTCATTAAAAGTAGTTGAGAGAAATGGAACAAAATAGAGAAAATGAAATAAAAAAGTGAAAAGGGACAATTTTGTTATTTTTATATATTTTAGGGATTATTTTTAAAATTTGTACAAACTACTGGGGTGTTTTTGTAATTAAATTTATTATTTTATTAAAAAACTAACGGAGATCCGTTAATTTGGATGAAAAATGGGCCGATTGGACGAAATTGGTGAAAATTTCAAACATTAGGGTAAAGTTGACTAACCGAACATCTATTGGGTACAATTGACGACGAGGGCAAAGTTTTGGGTAGGAACGACATTTTTTCCAGTGAACTATAGCCACATAAGAGGAGAGAAATTGAAATAATCTCACCTCTCACCAAATTCTATCAGGGTAAAACGTCAAAATTATCCATTTCCTCCATAGCCGCCGATGGTGACAAAGAGATAGGTCCAGTAGATTTAAATTCCAAATCAGAGGCATTAGAGTATGAAGATTCTTCGAATTTGAGATTCTTCATCTGAAAAATTGGTTCAATTGACACAAGGGAAGGCTTTACAATTGAAGAATTCTCTGCCTTCCATACCGGTGAAAACTTTTCCGGTGGATTATTTCAACTGGGGTTGGCTTTTACATTCGGTCGGTGCTAGTGTGAGAAAAGGAGTAAAGTGTGTTTATAAATCTATATACAATTACTGGTTAAACAATTAACCCAATATGTACTGGATTTAAACATCCGGTTAAACATTACACATACATGGGTATTTTCGGGAGTTGGAGCCAAAATATAATCAAGTTTGACCAAAAATAAATTCTTTTATCTTAGTTAAACTGGATAATAATTATGGGACGGAGTGAGTAATTAGAAGATTGGAGGGCAATTTGAAATCCAATTCCGACATCAATCGGGCAAATCACTGGCCGCTCCATCTTTCCGGCAAGCACTTGCCGGTGGGTTTATTGGGCATTTTACAGTGTGCTGCAGGTGTGGGTCACTCCTCTCTGATATTCAGTTATTCGCGATTCATTTTAATTCAAAAATCTGATGTTTGTTATTACTATGTTTATAGTTTAGCCTGAATTAGAGAAACTTGCCAAGTGATTTAGTTGATGTATAGGAAGATTAGATACGCTAAACTACTCTAATTGGATGTTGAGTTTCATAGAAATGGTTACCATGAAATGCATATAGGGTTCATATATTTCCAAACTTTTTGGAGGATTGCTAACCAATTCGGCCCTCTTGATAATACGTTATCTAATAAATATCTAGAGATGACAAGAACTCCACGGCTAACAGCAACTAATGGCAACATCTCCCAAGTAATCTTGCCCTGTCGGACTTTGTCCACCTTTAACAAAAACTCCTACATGTGCAGAAGAGAGTGAGATGAAACAAGATATGACGAAAACCAAAATTTTGATTGGGTGCATAGCTTCTCATATCAATGGTGTGAGAGGATAAAACTGCAGAAGTTTCTTTTAGTTGATGAAAGTGTTCAAACTAAGAGTGGAACTGCAAATTTTAGTGTTTGTGGTGTCAATGTCACATTGGGCTTCCATTTCAAAACTAATTAGTAATAAATGGCATGACCTTTAAAGTAAAAACATGTGACAGATCATTCACGAGGACGATTTAGGATTCTTTGTCCCAAGATGTGGTGGGCTAGCTTCTATTGTTTTAGTTGACTTCATAAACCTCACAATTTGGAAAACGAATGTGCATGTGCATAATGGCTTTTTCCTGCCAATAGGGTGGGCAATTTAATTGAATGTTACTTATCCCTAAAGAACCCTTTTTTTTCTTTTTCTTTTTCTTTTTTTTTGGTAAACAAGATCAACATAGGGCTAACGCCTGAAACTACATGAAGATGAACTTACACAATCCTGCACTAGTAACATAGCTGTACAACTTGGGGGACATCAAAAAAATATAACCCCCTATCCTTATCTAGTGTCGCCTTAGTAAGAGTATCGGCACACGAGTTATTGTCTCTAGCCGTGTGAACAAAACACACGTCCCAATTAGTATGCAAAAGAGACTGGATCCCTCGAAATTCAGGGTCCAAGGAAATTTCATTCCGATCCTTCATGGTCAGGATCAGATCAATCACCTTTGAGAATCCGATTCACAAACTAGTTGCGATTCCCAAGTGCTTTGCGACCTCCATAGCTAAGAGGATCGCTCTTTTTCCTCTTTTCGAGAAGTACGATCTCATACATTGCATTGCTATAGAGAGCCACCAAAAAGGCATACTGAAGTCTAATTCATAAGTCTCATCAACGACATGACTTGTGACAACTATAGCACAGAAAGAAAATCTAATGGTTAAAGACTTCAAAAATTTAAAGTAATTGAACACTGATAACAAACTAGTACTATATTATTAGTTAATGGAATTCTTTTAAAAGGCTAACAAAATTTTGACTCCGGCTTATGTTGTTGCTACGAACCTTTTGCACCAAAATATGAAAATAACAACAATCTTTTTTTAAGAAAGTTCATCTGTACAAACTGATACTTGCAGACTTTCAGTTCTATTCTACTTACAGCGTATACTTGCGTCATCAATGCTCAAACCTTGAGCCACATTTCTTCTGATGTTCTCCTAAACTAAACTGGTACATTCTAATTTACATTCGAGGCGGGTGGGTCCATTGAGGGAACAGACCTCAATTCCTATACTCTGATGATAGTCTGATCTCCAACGTTAAACGTTCAAATGCTTGATTATTGTCCTAAATAACTACGCCTCGTAGGAATCTCGACAGATCTTCCAAGAAAACGGTCGATTTTCATCTTCATTCCATTGAAAGGCCAATCGATCACCAATTCATCATCTAAATTTAAAAGGTCAGATCAGCGCATGTATTAGCCTACCATAAAACCAAAATCAATAGAAGCTAACCACAAATAATAAGCTAATATATGATTTGTCACAACTATCTTGATTTGCTTACCAGTGTTCCAAAGATCTTTCACTAACGAATTCCAGAATGGTTTCCGGACAGGTTTTGATCCCCTTCCAGTAACCTGTACTTCTTTTCTTCCAAAGGATGAGGAAGTACCCTGAGTAGATTTGGCCCTGATTTTCTCCATTGGTGGAGGAGATTTGACTCTATCCAGATGATGCTCCAATGCCTGCTCCAGACTTACCACCAACTGAGTCATGGTAGGTCGTTTCTTGGGCAACGGGAGCAAGCAGCTTTCGATATCTTTCACAAATTTTGCCAATACCTTTGATGGAATTTCCCCCTTTATGTCGGGATCTACCATGCTTTTGATATCACCATCTGCCATACATTGCCGGAAGCGCAATATGAGACTCAGTGGTTCTCCTGGTTTTGTTTTGTCCACTGCAGGTTTCCCTGACAAAACTGCCAGCATCACAACTCCGAATGAATATACATCACTTTTTGTTGTCAATCTCTGCGTCTCAAAATAGTCTGGATCCAAATACCCAAATGTACCTGCAACTTTTGTGCTAATATAGCTCTTGGAATGAATTTCTTGCTCAAGCTTAGAAAGGCCAAAATCCGAGATCTTAGCTTGAAAATCCCCATCCACCAGGATGTTTGTATCCTTCACGTCACGATGTATGATGAGTCCACACTGACTGCCAGTGTGGAGGTACTCCAATCCACGGGCAGCGCCAATGCAGATCCTAAGCAAGAGTGCCACCAGAAATGTATTCATAGATAAGAATCATCTCCCCAGACTCATTGCAATACCCAATCAATGACACAAGATGTTTGTGCCGGAGTTCTGAAAGTGTTTTGATTTCTGCCCAAAATTCCTGAGCTCCTTGCGTAGAATTGGACTTTAACCTTTTTATGGCAACAGACCCGGCAATGCCCTGAATGCACCCTTTATAAACTACAGCAAATCCACCCCTCCCAATGACTGATGCCTCACTGAAGTTTTGGGTTGCTTTCTTGATCTTAGCAAGCGAGAAGCGAAGGCAAGATGGTTTCACCGAGACTGACTGTGCACATTTTTTAACTTGGGACTTTTTTTTCCCAAGTTTCACCAAGATATAGTAGATTAGGACAACAGCCAAGAATAAGATCATAGAGGATAGCCTTAAGGATGTTCCAGTGCGATTGGTTAGGCCAAAAGCTAGATACATTCTTTTCGGAAACTCAAGTTTTGGAGCAGCTGCAGCTAACTCGTTGTTGAGGTTGCTCAACTTGAAGATCTCCAGCCCATTAAGGAGTCCAAAAGCTAATGCATCTCTTGATTGCATTTCAATCAAGAGATCAGAGTTTCTGCCTTCTTTATTGCCTTCCATTATCACTACATAATCTCTGTACACAGGGATTCCAATATCACCGCTCCATGTGAGAACATCAGCCTTAGCCTCTGCAATCTGATTGTTCACAAGAATGCTGAACTCCCTAGACTCTCTTTCTGCCATCCCATAGTTGAGCTCACAGAAATGTAGCCTCACTAGATAAGCGAATCCCAGGTCTATCGGAACTTTCCATTTAAAGTGATACATCTTCTTAACCATGCTTGTATCTGTTTTCCAGCATGTCTGGTAAATTTTGGGTGGTGCAATCAATGCCGGAACATTTGAAAGCTTAATCTTCAGCGCCAGATGATCCACACGGCGAGCTTTCGGTTCAACCAAGTACTTAATATCCTCATTCCATTGCCGAAACAAGCTCACATCTTCTGCAGGGGGTATGGAGCTCCCTCCAATGTTCAACCTCTGTATCACTTCAAGGGCGGTGCTATTTTCAACAATGAAATACCGATTGCTACCAATTAAACGGGCTCCTAGTTCATGTTCAGGAGTGTAATAGAGACCCATAGGCATGGAGATGATCTCAATCCCATTCACAAATGCATATACTTTGCTCTTTGATTCGCCAATCAAAGAAGGAGAAAATGTTATGGCCAATTGTTCATTTGGTTCCACATTCAGAAAGAATTCCTTAACAATATGCTTTGTGCCCAAACTATTCACAGTGACTGCAGGATTGTAGTCTTTAAGGAGTGTAAAGGGACCAGCTTTGACACTAAATTGAGGGAAGGACTTATCAAAACCAGTGTAGGAGGCAGAGCAAAAATGAAGGCGAAGGATTTTCTGACCTGGGTTGACCTGGAATGAATACCGGAACTCAGAGTCGGAGATTCTGGCAGTCTTACAGGGAACTGGATCGAATGAGGTTTTGGAAGCAACGGAGCTTCTTCTGGATTTACCAGGGATGAAATTGGAGGCCGATTCTCTGACCCATTGACGACCATTACTCGCAATTGACTTCCCATCGGAGCCACAGTTGATGGCAACGTCAGTTGTAAATCGTCTGGTTGCCGGAACTCTATCGGAAACCCACCTGCTTCGTAGAAATTTGGCAAAGAAAATTATAAGAATCCCTACAAAGATTGATTTTTTAAGGGACATGGCGTAATTTTGGGGAGGCCTTATCGGATTGAAGTTCTGCTACTCGGTTTCATTTCCCATTTCTTCTCTTATATTCGTTGGAAGTAAAAATTTGTAGACTAATAAATTTTTTATCTTTGTAATTGGGTGAAGAAAGACAGAATATTGGAAGTTTTAGATTTAAAAGAAGGGGTGGAAAATTTTGTTCATAAAAACCTAGGCTACTTCTGCCCCAAGTAACTCTTTGTAAAATAAGGTTCATGGAAAGTGAAATGATCACCTCTCAATCTCATTTCGGGTTTTGGCCTTTTGGGACGACTTTTCCATGCAACTTTGTGAATTACTGAATTGCAACTTGCAGGGAAAACAGCAGAAAAAGAAATAACGTGGTTATGATGAGGAATAGAAGTTGGACCAGATGAGATGCATCTTTAGTAATCGTTTTCCAATGGCCCACACGGCCACTCCTACTTCTTCATCAACTCAAGAATCCGAATGTGTCGTGATCTGGCTTCGTTTTATACCATTTGATGAAGCAGAGAAAAAATATTGGGAGAGAAATAAAAGTTTGTGACTTCTTAAAAATAGAGATATGTACAAAGGAAACTTTATAAGAAACGATGTCCCGATCATTTAAACTATCACATCGTCTTATCTTAAATGTATAATTTCCAAATGGAAAGTATATATAAGAAAAAAAAGAAAGAGAATGGATGTGAATGTGATCGGTGTTTGTGATTTTTTCTTGTAAAATTTTCTCTTTGGGTATCATTATTCTTAAAATATATATGAATGGAATAAGCAAAATGAGAAAAGTAATGATTAATCTTTGTTGAAGAATATTGTTCTCTCTGTTACATAGCTACTTAGTAAAAAATAAAAAATAAAAAAATCCAGATAGATAAATTTAGTTACATCTTTTGAATTAAGAATACTCATCATGGTAAATTGGTAATTGCTATCTTGCTTCAAAACTTGTCGAACTTATATCACCAACTGAATTTTGTAGTAGGAAACTTTCACACTCTGCTAAACTTGATCTTTTACAAATAACTCTTTGTAGTTGGGGATGAGGAAGCTCTGCAGTTTCATTCTTAAGCATTGAGACAATTGTTGGTACGTCTGGCCGATCACTTGCAGAATATTGCATACACAACAAACCAATATGAACATATCTCGAAATTTCCGTTTCAGTGTCTGGACATAATATTGCAGGATCCACTTCTATCATCTCATTTTCTTCCCAAAACTTCCATGCCTGAAAATTAATATAGAGCATGTACACCAGAGTTGAATAGCCAGTATGCAAGAATTCAATATAATGCCACAAGGTGCAAAATCTTACCCATCTTTCGAATTGCGGAACACTACCATTGTCCCAAAAAAATACCATCTTTCCAGTTATAATCTCTAATATCAGCCGGCCGTAGCTGTAGACATCTGACTTCTCTGAAAATATTCCAAGTATAAAATATTCTGGGGCCATGTAGTACCTGTATTAGTGGTAATTGGTAAATAGGCCGAAATTGATCCAGAACAGACTTTGGATATTCATGATGAGAATAAGTTCAATTAAAAAGAGTATCTACTTACTGCGCCCTTGAAACCAGGGTTGATGTTGGGTCTCTGAGTTTTTTGAGTATTCTCCCAAAGTCAGGGCAATATATTTTGGGTTTCAGCTCTTTATCCAGGAGAATGTTACTTGGGTTCAGATCTCCGTGAACTGTTTTGACATTTGAATCGCGATGAAGGTAAAGAAGGCCGCAAGCAATCCCTTCAATGATGACTTTTCTTCTATTCCAATCCAGTAAATCTGCTTTCGCCGAATCTGAAAAGAATCAAAAGTTGCACACAATGTTGTACTTCTTTACTATATGCACCAGGAAGCATGATAATGCCAAGAATGATCAGTCAGTATCTAACCAAATAGATAGGCATCCAGGCTTGGCATGTACTCATTAACTAGCATTCTTTGTGATCTTTCAGCACAGCAGCCGATGAGTCTGACGATATTATGGTGCTCCAGTTTCCGCATGGATACAACTTCGCCCCTGAACTCCACGTCGCCTTGATTGGAAGCGTTTAATAGCGTCCGCACTACAACTTCTTCCCCATTCCTCAACGTCCCCTGCAGTGCATTATTCATATCAAATTCATAACAAACCCTTATCAATGATCCATAAGTGCTCCTGAGTAATCTCCAGTACCTTGTAAACGTTGCCAGAAACTCCTGACCTAATGAGATTTTCGGGATGAAAATTACGTGTTGCATCAGCCAATGTTTGATAATCATACAATAGGACATCTGCGGGAAACGATTCCACAGCTTGTAGCTTGTTTCCTGATGTATGAGGAACTAATTCTTGAGCATTTCGCCTGTTTCCTGATGTATGGCAAATAACATGCAGGTAAAATGCAGTAACAAGTAAGCAATAAATATCTTCTTCAGCATTGTAACAAATTCAAGCCTGGTTAATGATCTTGAAGTAGTAGTTTACTATTGAGGGTAAGGGAAAAAAATCCACAATTCCTGAACAAGCATCAATCAGATTAAAAAGTGACATCCATTTCCTGATATTGGTCCATCCTGAAGTCCGACTAGAACCGATGAATAAATCCTCGCAAGAAATGTCACATAAGAATGTTACTCTGCGTTTTGTTGGACTCTCAAATTCCATTTAACATAAACAAAACTACATTAGATAATCTGGTGCAATAGAAGGAGAATTTTGAAGCAAGTAAACCGAAAACAGAAGACTGTTGACTCCCTTGTCTCCTTAATTTAGACAAACAGTAATTGCTTAATGTTCACAAAATGAGACTTGAATACCAGAACTTTTAAGGTTGGTTTACCTCTGTTCCAGACTGCCCTCCATGGCCAAACCCACAACGCCTTTCGACCTGGAGCTGAGTCCTGTCCTCTCAGCTGCAAATGCGCTCCTCTAGTAAGTGAGTTTTGTGTATCTAACATTTTCCTTGACGTTGTACTTGTGATTCCTTCTGACGGTGCGGATATAATACTCTCAGCTTTAAGCTGGAAATGGAACGAATGAATGTTGCTCTGATCACAAGGTTGGTCAACTATATCTACTGATGCAAAACCATTTTCGCCCCCATGTTTCTTCAATACCTGCTCCAAATCTGCAACCACTTGAGACATAGTAGGTCGCCTCTTGGGCATCTCTTGCAAGCAGTTTCCAACGATATTCACAAATTCTCCTAGTCCGTCTGATGAAATTTTCCCCTGTAACGACAGATCGAGTATTTTACCAAAATCGCCATCTGCTATACAATCTTGAAAGCATGTTAGCATACTCCGAGGTCGTCTGGAGTTCACTGCAGGTTTCCCTGACAAAATTACCAACATCACGATACCAAAAGAATACACATCACTTTTTCTTGTCAATCTATGCGTCCTGAAATAGTCTGGATCCAAATACCCAACTGTGCCTTTGACATTTGTACTAACATAGCTCTTAGAATGACTCGTCCTTTCAAGCTTAGAGAGCCCAAAATCAGAGATCTTAGCCACAAAATTCTCATCCAAGAGGATGTTTGTATCCTTTACATCTCTATGTATGACTCCATATTGACTGCCGGTGTGGAGGTATTCCAGTCCACGAGCAGCTCCAATGCAGATTCTAAGCCTTTGCTCCCATGTCAGAGGAGTGAATTCCTTCTCATTTCTGGGAAATTTGTATAGATTATCAGCCAGCGTTCCACATGGCATGTACTCGTAAACAAGAATCATCTCCTGGTGCTCGTTACAGTATCCTATCAAAGAAACGAGATGATAGTGCCGGAGTTTGGAGAGCGTTTCAATTTCAGTCCAGAACTCACGAGCCCCTTGCCTGGAGCTAGGATTCAAACGTTTTATTGCAGCAGTCTTTGCAACTCCAGGAATGGACCCTTTATACACACTGCCAAACCCGCCCCTTCCAATGACAAGTTCCTCACTAAAATTTTCGGTTGCTTTCTTTATGTCTGCAAGTGAGAATAAATAAGAACATTCTTCTACAGTGGCTGATTCTGGATGTTTTCCATCATGGAGATTCGCTTCCCAGAAAAATCTCACTTCATAAGTAAGCAGGCTAAGTAAAATAATGAGGATCGTCATGCCTGTCCCAAAAACATTGATTTTGCTGAAGATCAAGGACACATTATCCTTAGAGGTTATTATCCTTTCTGGAAATACTGGTTTTGGAGCTGCTAGATTGTTTCTCAGATCGCTCAACTTGAATATCTCTAGTCCATTAAGGAGTTTCAAGACAGATCCATGCGATGATTCTAATCCAATCAAGAGACTGGATTTGCTTCCTTCAAACTCACCTTTTAATATTATGACATAGTCGCGGTAAACTGGAATCCCAGCCCCACCACTCCACTTGATCACATTAGCTTTAGCCTCAGCAATCTGATTATTTATGAGAACACTGAACTCTCTCTGCTCGAGGTCTGCGATGGAATCAAGGTGACAGAAGTGAAGCCTGACTAAGTACCCAAATCCTAAATCTACCGGTACCTTCCACCTTAACTTGTACATCTGATTTGCTCCAGGGCTTCTTCCTATTTTCCAGGATGTCTGAAAAATTTTTAGCGGTGCTATAAATGTTGGGATGGTTATATACTTAATCTTAAGTTCCTGATGATTCACTTGAATGACTGCTGAGTCCAGAAAATAATCAGTATCCTGATTCCATCGACGGAAAAGGCCAACATCTTCCACTGGAGGGATGGAGGTCCCTCCTACATTGAACCTCTGCACCACTTCAAGCGCAGTGCTATTATCAATAATGTAGAATCGATTAGTTAAACCGACAATAGGAGGTCCTACCTCACCTTCCAGGGTGTAATAGAGACCAGTTGGCATGGAAATAATCTCAATGCCATTAACAAAAGCATGTACATTGCGGTTCAAGCTGCTATTCTGAGAAGGGATAAAACTTATTTTCAAGTGTTTGCTCTCTTCTATGTTCAAGCAGAACTCCTTAACGATGTACTTTACACCCAAAGTTTCAGCAATAAATGAGGCACTATAATCCTTAAGAAGGGTAAAGGGACCAGCTTTGACGTTGAAATAATCAATGGATCTTTCAAAACCACGATAAGAAGCAGGGAAAAAATGAAGGCGGATGAATTTCTGACCTGGCTCGAGGTAAAAATTGTAATGGAACTCAGTAGCAGATATTCTTGAAGTTTTATAAGGAACAGGATCAAACCCCGGAAATGAAGAAGTTTGGTCTCCTGCAGTGGAGCTTCTTGATTTGCCTGACAAGTAGTATGAGGAAACTGATTCTCCCACCCATTCACGGCCATCAAGGGCAGTTAGGGTGAGGTGATCACACCCAGAATTCAAAGCAACATCACAATTCACAAAGATTGGCAACAAGATGCATGGAAAAAGAACCCAGATCAAAACTGGACTAATGATAGAGAACATATATTCCTGCTTGTCTGGTCGAAAGTGAAAAAGTTTGTGTGTACCTTTGCTTTCCTGTTGCAGGGATTCTTCTTTGCTCTCAGTGTTAATTCCCAGGCAAATTATAGCTAGAATGAGCCATAATAATATCTCAGTTGACTTGGACGACTTTGAGTAGCATGTGTAGGGAATAGAACCCCATTCCCATCTACTTCTCACTAAATTCTTGGTGTTTACACTATTAGTCTCTTACTAATCATTTTGTCTGACTTGCTCCAATCTCGAGGGAAAACCGCAGGAAGTTACCCAGTTAATTCCCTCATTGACTATTAAAGAAAAAGAAGTTCCTTTTTTTTTTTTTTGTTTGGTTCCTTGTGCTGTGAAAATGTACAAGACAAAACTGTTCATAAAATGAATACTGTATTAAACTAAGGAGGAAATACTGACGAAAAGTTTCTTCAAAACATTGAAGTGCATGTAAATTTGGGTCCAGTTTGTTAAAAGAAACAAAGAAAGAAAAATGACCAGACCCGAGTATTTCTCAGTGGCGACATGAAGCAGCCTGAAGTACAGGCTGATGACTGTTTGACATGGTTTTAAGCGGCTGCCTTGACCAAATGAATTTGATTTTGTTTGTTCTTTTTTTGAGCTGGAATCCCGGGCGTATCATTTTCGCCAGGTGACCTGCAAAGGTACAAAGAAAACTGGCCAGAAAAATGCGAAAGCCAGAAAATGATGATCTGACGAAGAAATTCAGCAACAGATTGAAAAGGTCAGAAGCAACCATAATAAGATCCATTAATGTCACGTTAAGAGTCAATTATTTGAATTGTAAGTAAAAGCGGTTTAAAACTATGGAGGCCCAACAGATTGTTTCAAGTTATGTAGTTCTCACAATTGGTGCCAGTGATCAGCACAATACTGATCTTCAAGGCCTAAGTTTTTAGTGTTTCCTTAGTTGAGAAAAGCTCTATACAGTACATTCACTACAACAACATGGTAAACTGCTATCTTCCTTCCAAGTTGTTGAATCCCTAACAGAATCTCCGTGTTGTGCACAAATTTCATTGCCATGCACACTCTTCCATGCAGAATAAACAGGTAGTTTGGGCGGTGGAAGCTCAACATCGAAACACGTACAGACACGTCTGGTAAATCCATTGCAGATTCTTGAACACACAGTTACGCAACGTGGATGTATCTCACTATTTCCAGTTCAATGCCTGGAGATAGAATCGCTGGATCAACCAACTTTACTGTTTTATTATCAATCCACAGTTTCCAGGCCTGAAAAGAAGATTAAAATGTGGAGGCTGTGAACATGATTAGGAAATGGAAGAAAATTTATGTTGCAAGTGTTAAATGCATCGTACCCATCCTATCAGTCCAAGGTAATCCGTGCCAATACCACCAGTGCTGCATCTCTTTTCACGTATGATCTCTAGTAGCAGCACCCCAAAGCTGTAGACATCTGACTTCTCCGAAACTAATCCCTCCGTTAGGCAGTCTGAAGCCGTATCAAGACTGCATTACAAGAGTCATTAATAAACAAATGAAGTTAGTCTTGATGAGATGGTTTGAAAGATCACGAAAGGAGCAAAGCTAGAAAGGAAAACTACTTTTTCACCTGCATTCCCCTCGTTGAAACCCTGGTTATTTGCTCCTGGTTGTTTCTGTATACTCTTGAAACACGGAAGATTGATATTTTTGGATTCAGTTCTCTATCTAAGAGGATGTTACTTGCTGTTAGATCTCCACGAATAACCTTGAATCTTGAATTTCGGTTAAGATAATGGAGGCTTGTCGCAATCCCTTTAATGATGCTCTCGCGCCTCGTCCAATCAAGTAAAGACTGTTTTCCAGGATCTGTAAATTTAAAGATTGGAACATGTTACTGATAAGTCAACCTAATACTTGTTTGCTTCCCTGCACATCAGGAATATTAACACAAGTGTGTAGAACAATCATTAATTCACCAAATAAAATTGCGTCCAGGGTTCCATTTGGCAAGTATTCATAAATTAGCATTTTCTCTTTTCTTTCAACACAGCAACCCAGGGCTCTAACAAGGTTATGGTGTTGCAGCTGAGACATGACCATATATTCATTCCTGAATTCCATATTCTCTTGTTGTTGAGAGCCTGAATGCCTTTTCACTACGATTTCCTGACCACTTGACAGAATCCCCTGCAATTACCATCAATCAAAGACAGAAGTTAGTAACAAGCCCGGATCTATGATGCAGTTTATTAGTAACCTGCTGTACCTTGTAAACTGTAGCAAAAGAAACATATCTCAGTTTTCTCTGTGGATGAAAATTTTGTGTAGCACCAGCCAGTGTCTCATAGCAGTACAATGGCAGCTCTTTAAAGGGTGATCGTTCCACTTTGTGTTTGTTCCCTGGTGTTTAGAAAGAGTACGTGCAAGTGAGACTGATGTGATTAGGAGCAATTACAGTTAGCCAATTGTTACAAAATTCAAGGTATACTTCACCATCTCCATGAGGTACTAAATGACTGACAAAGATTTGAAAACAATTCTACAAAATTCATACCGGTGATTGCATTACCTAAGTAAAAATGTGCTTTCAAAGGCCAAACCCAAAATGGTTTTTGGAGGCAAAAGGAGTCATTTCCTTTGGACTGCAAGTCCTTTAGCTCAGCCATTGATGTAAGATTCCTAGCCTGTTTGCTTTTGATTCCTTTAGTTGCAAATAAGAGACTCTCCTTTACTACCGGGGTTTGATGTTGACTTACCTGAAAAAACTGATTGGTTTTCTCCTCGCCCGAATAGCCAGTGATCAGTTGTAATGCTTAACTTAAAGAGCTTTTGTGCCGCTCCAATGCCTGCTCCAGACCTGCCACCACTTGAGCCATCGTAGGTTGTCTCTCAGGTAGATCGTGCAAGCAGTTCTGAACAATTTTCACAAATTCCCCTAGTCTGTCCGATGAGATTTGGCCCTGCAAATCACGATCAACAATTTTATCCACATCCCCTTCTGCCATACAATTTTGGAACCATAATGAAA
Organism: Oldenlandia corymbosa var. corymbosa; assembly: GCA_949775105.1. Taxonomy (NCBI): domain Eukaryota; kingdom Viridiplantae; phylum Streptophyta; class Magnoliopsida; order Gentianales; family Rubiaceae; genus Oldenlandia; species Oldenlandia corymbosa. The sequence continues at coordinate 33,904,211 of OX459118.1, read as the reverse complement.
GACCGTGTGGCTCTCCAGGGATTCTAGAGTCCACAGCAGGTCTCCGATGACAAAACCACCAACATCAAACACATCACTTTTCCCTGATAATTTCTGGGTTCGAAAATAGTTTGGATCTCAATAACCGAATGTGCCTTTAACTTGTGTTATCATGTAGCTCATAGAGTGGGTCTTTTCCTCAAGCTTGGAGAGCCCAAAGTCTGAAATCTTAGCCACCAATGTCTCATCTAGCAGAACGTTTGTATCCTTCACGTCACGCTGTATGACTCCATATTCACAGCCTGTGTGGAGGTATTCCAGTCCACGAGCAGCCCCAATGCAGATTTTAAGCCTCTGCTCCCAACTAAGAGGAGCAAAATCTTTTTTCTCTCCAGAGATCTTGTAGAGATTATCCGCAAGTGTTCCGGAGGACATGTACTCATACACCAGAATCATCTCCTGGCACTCAATACAATATCCAATTAAGGAGACAAGATTGATGTGCCTGAGCTTAGCAAGTGCGTCAATTTCGGTCCAGAACTCACGAGCTCCTTGCTTGGAGTTGGAATTCAATCGTTTAGTTGCAACAATCTCCGGAACCCCAGGAATGAGCCCTTTATACACTTTGCCAAATCCTCCCTTCCCAATGACAAATGCGTCTTCAAAGGTTTGGGTAGCCACCTTCATCTCAAGAAGTGAGAAGCAACGGCAAGATGACCAACCGAGAGTGATTCAGCATATTTTTCATCATTCAAATTCTTGTTGCAAACTTTCCATTTATAGGCAAGCGCACTCATTATAATGATGAGAGCTGTAACTGCACTCCCATTAACAATCCTTCGGCCAAACATTGAGAAAACACTTTCTATCTTGGGGTTCCAATTGGTTGACACATTTTTTCGGAAAACAAAACTTGGTGATGCATGATTCTTTTCAAGGTTGCTCAGCGTAAAGATATCTCATGCATTAAGTAGTCCAAAAATTAAGCCAGCAACTGATTGCAGATCAACCAAGATAACAGACTTGCTGCCTTCTCTGTCCCCTTCCATTATCACTAGAAAGTCCCTGTATAGTGGGATCCCAATACCATTCCATCTGACCACATCAGCCTTCTTCTCCACAATGTAATCGTTGATAAGAAAAGTGAAATCCCTTGCTTCTCTCTCTGGCATCCTGCCGTCGAGTTCAGCAACATCATGCCCAACCAAATATCCAAATCCTAACTCTATTGTTATTTTCGGTTTGTAGTTACGTGTCTGGTCACTCCTATGCTTCTACCCGATTCCCACATCTGGTAAATTTTTTGCGGTGCAATATATGCTGGCACATGTGCGTACTTATTCTTTAGAGCTTGATGATTCATTCGGAAAGTTCTGAGTTCTATGAAGTTCTTAGAATTCTCATCCCACCAGCAAAACGTGCCAAAATCACACAGCTGTATTATTAGTTCAATTGTAGTGCCATTACCAATGATACTCAACGTTTTGCTTAGACCACCTAACTGGGCTCCTGACTCACGTCTAGTGTAATAAAGGCCAGTTGAACTGGAAATGATTTCAATACTATTCACAAAAGCATAAAATTTGTTCTTTTGCTTGCCATTTTGAGAAGGGGAAAAAGTAATGTCCACTAGTCGGGTTTCTTCCACCCTAAAAAAAGATTCTTTAATTATGTATTTGACACCAAAAGTCTCTGCAGAAAAAGAAGTTCTATAACACCTCAGGAGTGTTAAACAATCTACAGAATTTTCGAAACCGTGACAAGAAGCAATATACAAATGCAAACAAATAAATTTCTGACCTGGGTTGGGTCGAAATGTATAGCAGAACCCACCGGCTGAGATTCTTGAAGTCTTATATGAAACGAGCTAGGCACCATGGAATAAAGTTGTAGCGGCTATAGAGCTTTTTGATTCGCCGGACATGAAAGCTGTTGAGCCTGCTTCTCTGACCCATCTGCTGTCATCAAGTGCAATACAGTCTCCACTAGAGCCACAATTGATGGCAACATGACTTTTGTTGTCTTGGGCTGCTGGAGTTCTATCACCATTCACAAAATCCATGAAAAACAGAAATGCAATCAACACTGCCGGAAGACCTGACATGGCTTCTTCTTTTATCCTCTTTTTTTGCTTTTCCTTTCCTCATCGATAACGTGAGATATCTTATGATGAATGATAATTTATCATTGAAGAAAGACAAGCTTGATGCTGTTGTTTCCTCTGGGCAGTAAAAATATGAATAAGATTGTGTGCATCAACTTCTGATTCTGACTTCTATATTAGTTGAGAGAAAATGTGGAACATTGTGTGTGAACAAATGACGAGGATGCAAAGAAAAATCAATGTTAGTGCACGTGTAAGAAAAATTGAGGTACTGAATATTTAAGGGGGCATCGTCTACTTCGCAGTTTACCAGAATAGGTCAGCTTTAATAGTGTTACGTTCATTTAGAAACATTGCCAGAAGCTGGAAATTTAGGCCGGTGAAGCTCTGCGTGCAGCAAATGCCATTCTTGTGCAGTCAAAGATGTGTCGATGCTGTCTGGTCTATCCATCACATATTCCTGACAATAAACCAACATGGACAAGTCCCAGTACTTCTATTTCAATTTCTGGGCATAAGGTAGCTAGATCAGTCTTGAGTTAAAGAACAAAAACAGCAGAAAAGTTTCTTTGCAACATTGAGTAAGATAAAACTGTTTGATTCGCAATCTCTCAATTGCAATCGTATTGCCAGGAAAGTTCTTTTATTGCAACTTCAGGGGCACATAACAGAATCCCCTGTAAATTACATCTTCAACAAGATTGAAATCAGCTCTAATCCAAAACCCTGTAGTTCTTAAGTAATTTGAAGTAGTATGAAACAAATGATAACATCTCGTGTACAATTAGATGTTCTGGAATGCCTTATTGAAGGCATTAGTGCTGCGCTCTGTGACATATCATTCATGCTGATTACAATGGGCCATATCCAACTTGACTTTCAGAAGACCAAACCATTCTCTACGCTTGACTTGGGTAAGCCTGAATGCCTCTATCCTTATTCGCTGCCACAAAATTTTGCTGTTGAATCACTTTCCTTCACCTTCTCCCCACAACAGCCCTGTTTCTGAGGTTCTTCCGCCTTGACTTTTCTACTACAGCATGATCTATCCTTATTATTCTCAGTTTTCCCAAGTTCGGGCCTCCTTTCTAGAAACTCAGAGTTTTCCTTCCAGACCTCTCCGTTCGTATAAACTTCCTTCTTCCATATGGGAACAGTTGCTTTAACTTCATCAATTAGGAACTTACAAGCATCCAATGCATCAGCACGGTGCACAGCAGAGATTGCAATAAACACGCTGATCTCTCCTACGGGGACAGCGCCCAGGCGATGAGCAGCTGCAATAGAGTAGATATTCCACATTGATCGTGCAGAAGAACAAATGGATTTAATGCAACGCACAGCCATGGGCACATAAGCTTCATACCTGAGCTCCAACACAGTTTTGCCATCAAAGGTGTCACGTGTTGTGCCAGCAAAAGTTGCTATAGCACCACATTGTGGAGATTGAACATAACTGATATATTTGTTCATATCAATAGGACAGTTTTCTTTCAAAATTTCAATTAGGTTTCTTTCTTCACCACTCGCTTCTTGAGGGTCCATTACCTCTCAGCAGTATAAGTGGTATACTTACAACTTTCCCAAGTCAATCACAGCTCTCTAAGTTTACTCCACAAACCGAATCAGCTTCATTTTGCATATCAGATTTTTCAACTCTGCCAAAAATAGCGCTTGTAAATGAAGGAGATAAACCTACAAGCAAACAATCGAGAAAACTTCATCGATTATACCATGAAATCAAAGGATAAATAATGCCTATGTACTAATCCAACCACGGATATACACAAACAAGAAAGGAACAAATCTAGTCACCAAGTAACCTATATCCATATCTCCAAAGAACAGTTTCTTTCAATCTTCCCTTCTATCCACTAACTTATCATCATCAGTAAACCCATTTTGCACTTTGCCCAGAACATCTTCAATCCTCAGTTAGCGTATATATTACTCATTCAGATCCTCAGTTACATATTAAAATTGGTATCTACTTATCCCAATGTGAACCCAAACACACCCCCCCCAAAAAAAAAACCAAATTTCTTGAGTAAACTGTAATATCACTCATAGATTAATCCAGTATCACAATCCAGCTTTTCCCAGCAACGTTCTTTAACATAAGTCAAACAATCGATTTCCAATCTATAAGGAGCTAAAGGAGAATGAAATAAACAACTTACTGATTTTGAAGTATCAAAATTAATTTAGCAAACTGGAGTTGACCTTCGACTCCTCCCCAAAGGTTTCACCCTTATCCTATTCTTCTCGGCTTCTTTTTCTGCTGCCCAGCTCCTTTAATTCTTTTCCCTCGGAGCTCGAAGAAATGGATATACGAATCGAATGTTTGATGAAAAGAAGAATTGAGATGAGGTAACTGGCCGATGCCCACCAACTGTTGATATATGATCAAGAATGAAGTTGTTTGTGTTGACTTTCTTCCAAGATAGAGAAGAATCCAAATAAAATTTACTATAATTTACTCAATTTTAATAATTATTATTATTAATAAAAAAAACACTAAAAATTAAAAAGACCACAAATAAATTAATATATATATTCTCCGTTACTGAGGTAAATTGCCGGAAAGGAAGCTCGGGAAGAATGAGATCGGTTCTCGGAAAGCTGGCCCCTTTCGCCGGAGTGACAGTAACACCACCACCTTCCTCCCTTCCGCCTTTATTTTCTACAGTTCAAATCTTCAATCCCCTCAAACTCCAAAGCTGCCCTTCTCGATACCCACAGAGAATAAATCTCCCAACTAAGAGATTCTTCTTCATTTCGGCCTCTGCAACTAACGGTAATAACGGGAACGGAGGAAATGATAACAAAAACGACCCTTTGAGCAAAGAAGCGGAAGGAATCGAGGAGAATGGGTCCAAGAAGAATAACGGCGAACCCGTCGGCGGTAACGGCGGTGGGGGAACCGGCGAGAACAGACGTCCCAGGTTGAATCTTAAGTGGGTTGATCTGTTGCTGGACCCGGACCCGGATAATGTTGTGGCCGTCGGATTGACAGGGGTGCTTGCCTGGGCCAGTGTTCAGGTGCTATGGCAGCTGTTTGTGATATCCATAGCCATTATGTTGGCAGCTCTGAAATATTCCTTTGTCGCTGCTCTTCTCATCTTTATCCTCATTACCCTTCTTTAGTTCTATCCTAAGCTGGGATAAATCTTTCCCCCCAATTGTACCTTCTGTTGATTCTTCTTTGTTAGAAGGTTTGAATGAAATTTGACATATTACTACTGCACTTCTTTGGGCTTTGCTCCAATCTTGAGTTTAATGTCTCTGGTTCTGCTTGCTGTTGAAAATGGTTCTTATTCCATCAATACCGTCTCCTTTGTCCAGAGAAGAGTTGATCCAATACTTGAACACCCAAAAAGGAAAATGAATGTATTTCCAGCCAACAAACACAGTTTATTTCAGAAAAGTTTACATCAATTCAAACTGGGATGGAATAACTTCAAAGTATGTTACAATTCAAACGAAGGAAAGGTTTCTCTAATGGCAGAAGCTGCAGAATCATTACAAAGTATATCTGCTAGTGGATAGTACAAGGTACAACTACAAAATGCAAAATTGCTCAACATCTATGTCTACCAGTCTTATTTTTGGTTTCAACGGCCTCCATTGCGAAATCTTTAAGGGAAAGAAAGCTGGCGACAAATTCCAATGCTTCGATGCGAGGGTATCTTTCATCGGGAGAGCTATCTTCATTCATCCGATCATCAAAGGACTTGATGAGTTTGTGAACGGCAAACTGGTGCAAGGTTTCCCTGGTAGAATTGTAGGAAAGCAAAATATCATCCCTACACAAGAGCAAGATCACCCCATCCCTGAAAACTTTGAGAACACGAACTATTTCACACGATAGCACGTGAAGATCTGCAGACCACTTGTCTATAACGAATTCTAAAACCCATGAATTCTTTATTCCATATTCTTTCATCACCCAGATGGAGATTTGAAAGTCTGAAGTGTTGTCGCACACGCTTAGATAGCTTCCAAATAAACCAAAGCTGGTCAAATAGAAATCCTTGCTCAGTTCAGGAGGAGCAGGAAATGGACCAAATGACTCTTTTTCAAGATCAAAACAAGATATGAGTTCGGAACCATTAGAATCAGCGACCAGCCAATGAAGATTACCGTTCAGAAAGACACCATGTGAACAACAGCTATTTAGATACGGGCAATCGCCAATCACTCTCCATGACCCTTCTCCAAGTGCATAAACATGGCAAATGGACTTCAATATTCGCCGCGAACTCTTCTCCAACTCTAGAAAAATTCTGACCACTTTGTACTGGCCAATTTTTGTGCTTAACCCAAAACCATAACTTATGGAATTTGGATAGTCTCTTACACCCTCTGGAGTTGGAAGAGCAATGGACTCTCGTAGAGTTGGATTCCAAATGTAAACAGCATCATGTAGATACTTACGCTGATTTAGGCAAACCAAGCCATTGACAGTGCCAACAATGGTCAAACCATCTTCATCACAACTGCATGGGAGAATGAGCTTCATTCCTGCTACACTAAGATTATGGTGTCCGGGTTCGTCTTCTAGTTCGACCAGACTGAAGCAGCTTCCAGAAGAAGAATCAAAATCGAGCTTGTTTATGATGAGACACATTGGAGATCTGGATAGATGCAAAGTAGCAAACTCCTTTTCTGAGAGTAGCTTGAGCCATGTCTTACAAACACAACGACATTGCACAATGCTCTTGGTCGGTAATCTTGACAGAATATCAGTGATTATTGGTAGTGGAAGATTCAAAAGAAGCTCCAATCCACTCATTTTTCATGGATGTGCTTTGTTATCAACCCAGTAAGGCTTTTTGGAGACCAAGACTTTCTCTTTGCCAATAGCTAGATAGAAGTATGGACAATCTGATAGATCAGAACAAAAAGTCAACCAAACACACTGAGAATAATAGGCATAGCACCAAATGCACATTTAAATAATGATAATTAACCAATTTCTTTCAGGTTGACACGTTCGGAAGCAATTGCTTATCTGTTCATGTGGACCAAGTTGAATAATTACGAGAAAGCCATAGAGCTGATGATGATTTTTACCAGTGAACTACATAAAAACAAGAAAAACATCCAAATTTATCACCAAGATACTACCTTAACATATTTTGAAAATATATTTTCCACTAAGAGAGTTCAAGAGTTACTCTTTTTTTTTTTTGGAACAATGGAGGCATAAGCCTTGAACCAAATCAGCACATTGTGTGGATAGGAAACTCCAACTATGTTATATTCCATCCACGGCTTTTAACACTCAAAGGTGGCTCGTCTAATCTTAGAACGAGTTCCTTTTAGCTGGTCACATACAATCCTTGTAATTACTATGTGATGGAAGTTCAGTATCAACTACTTTTAAGCAAAGAAGTCCCTGAAATTTTCCTCAAAGAATTCATATGCGACCCTTGAATACTTGAATTTAACTTCCGGAGAAAAGAATTATCATAATCAGCACAAGCTGCTCCAATTAATGAGGCAGAGGCAGAGGCAACAAGAACCATATTATCCCCGTTCCCAACATCTATCTCATATACGTCCTCAAACACTTCCACAAACTCACTAGTCACCATATCATAAAATGACTTACTTGCAGGAACCACATTGAGTATAACAACTCCATGCTCGAACAGAACCTTTTTAGCTGCCAAAAGAACAGACTTTTTAACAAATTCCAATGGAGGTGCGCTGCTGCACAGTATAGCATCACTGGAATCAAGATCCACCATAACCACGTCAAAATTACCATGCAGATGATCCAAACCACCAGAATTTCTAAACTTGAAGCGATCCCGAAGGTCAGCATCAGAATCTTCAAAGGCGAGCTTTTGAATCAATTCAATACCATCTCCAATGCACAAATGGATCATTTCACTCTCATTCAATCCAAAATACTTATTCGCCACAATTAAAACAACCTCATCCTCCTCCACACCTACAACCTCAAATTGCAATTCTGAACTCAAAAATTCAACTAAGGCCCCTCCTCCAATTCCTAAGCAAAGTGCTCTAGGCCTAAACCCCATATGGATTCTCTTATCCAAACATGAACTAATCAGTGACAAACATGCCACCATTGGACTCAAATAGGGTTGAACCAGTATCCCACTATCCACCCTGAACTTTAACCCATCTAATTCAATGCCCGCTGTTAATGCAACAACAGGATGAATCCTCACCTGGGTTTGAACTAAATTAGGCATTCTCTTATACCTCAACCTCCTCCTAAACTCCCGAACGCTATCATTGCCAGTCACCAATTCCAACTCGACGTTTTCGACCAACATTTCACCTACACAGGGGCCATAAAAAGTTTCCAAGACTTGGCTACGGATAACATCATCCTCGTAGCTCAAGAAAGGTATTTCCGGAAACCTGCGGTTCTGATCAAAAGCCGATTTGGGAGTCAAAGCGAACAGTAATGGCATTAAATTCACTTGAATTTGGTCCATCTGGTTTTCACAATCTGTCACCGACTGACCTTTAGACGCGGAGGGGAGGAGCCCAACTGGGTCATTATAATAATTGGAGATGAGAATGAGGCGGGAAAGCTGGGGGAAGGTGAGGAGTAGCTGGAGATGGCCTGTTTGAGCGGAGAAGATCCAGTCGTGTTGGCGATTCGGTGGGACTAACATGGCGGCGACTTCGACTTTGCCGGCAGCGGCGGCAACGGTGGAAGGAGAGTCGAGTACGGCGATGTGGAGGAGCGAGGTGTGGAGCAGGTGGGGGAGTGGGCGAGGGAGGGGATTGGGGAACGTAAAGGTTACGTAGCGGCTGGGGACTATGGTCTCACAGGCGGTGGTATCCATTGACATATTTAGAATTCAGTTCATATAAAGACGATGAAGGTACAGAAAGAAAGACACGAACCTTCCGATAAATCTTTTCCCCCCAAAAGTACTCAGGCCAAGGACAGAAGCTCCGGGCGGCGGTGACGGTGCGGCGGCGGCAGGCAGAAGCTCCGGTGCCTTTATTTCTCGTCTTTAGTTAGTATTGTACTTATTTTATTGTGGATGTGGATGGCAATGGATATAGAATTAGACCAAAAGCGTGACTATATTGGAAAGTAAAATGTCACGCCTTTAATGGCCTCTGTTCCGAAATTATTTCTAATTTGAATTTTTATTTTTAGTAGGAATTTTAGAAAGGAGAAAGTACAAATGTTGGAATAGATTAGTATTGCCCCTGAATAATCAAAGTTGAAATTCTTTTTTTTTTTAACGTATACGAAGGAAGCTAGAAATAATTTAGATACACAATTGAAACTCTTTTTTTTTTTTTTACGTATACAAAGGAAGCTAGAATTTTTTACGTATACGAAGGAAGCTAGAAATAATTTAGATACACAATCCCTACATCCACGGTATAATAGACAATTGATCTATGTCTAAAATGGCTACTGTCAAAGTATATAAGTAATTTGGACTCTCATCTCAGAACTCGGTATAATAGACAACTGATCTATGTCTAAAATTACTACTGTCAAAGTATATAAGTCATTTGGGCTCTTATGACTAAAATGACTACTGTCAAAGTATATACTCCCTCCATCCCATAATTATTGTCCACTTTGCCCAAAAAATTTTGTCCTAAAATTATTGTCTTAATTTGACTTTTTATGGATCAAGTTACACATTTGTCCTTAGTAAAAAACATTATCCATAAAATCTTAGTGGTTAAACAATTACTTATGTAGGGGTATATCCGATTGTTTAAGGTAAAATATAATTAAGTTTGACCAAAAATAAAATATTTCATTTTAGTAAAACTGGACAATAATTATGGGACGGAGGGAGTAAGTAATTTGGGCTCTCATCTCAAAACCAATTGGCAATGAGTGGGGTGACATTTAACACTTATATTCTCTTCACAGTGGCGGGCAATGAGTGGGGTGACTTTTGACACTTATATTCGATGTGGGACAGATTATACATCTTAACACCTTCCCTCAAGTCCATTGAGAATATAAAATCACCACAGGCCACCTTCGGCCCAGAACTCCACCACAGGCCCAGCATGCTCTGATACAATGTCAAAGTATATAAGTAATTTAGACTCCCATCTCAAAATTAATTGGCAGTGAATGAGGTGCGGCAATGTGGGACAGATTATAGTTAAGCTACTGCGAAAGGCAGTGGATGTGATAAGACATGCATCCGGGCGGACATAAGAAACCAAATTTGGCTAAAGTATCCGCTGCTTCGTTGCGGTTCCTACGTTTGTGGAACTGGAGGAAGACAACAAACTATTGTTTGTAAAAAAGTAGAAGGATTCTTCTCATGATATTGCTGGAGATATCTCTGCATTTTGTAGGCATTTGAGTGAGTTGATGGCAGTAATATTATCCGTTTCCAGTATAAGTTTCCTGAAGCCCAACAGCCACGCGATTTGAAGACCAAAGAAAAGTCCCCACAGTTCAGCTTCAAGGCAACAACATTCGCCCAAATCTGCTGAAACTTGATGTAGAAGATCGAAAGGGATGATTAAAACCACTACAATAATATGCAATTGTGCTCAACTGTTCTGGCCCAATTTTCATTCGATCCCAGTGCTTAAAAGTGCCAAAATCACAAATCCTATGCTGCAATTCTTTCATACTGCTGATTCCACATACAAAAAATACATTATTCTGCTGTTTTCAGGTCTATGAACTCTTATGAGATTCTCTTAGAGCCTATCAAACAATAAAAGCAACGGCTTTACAATGTTTTCAGAAAACGTGAAGCCTAATGAGACTGAATAAACTAGTTACAAGTTACAACTGTAAGAGTTCATGTTCAGCAATGACTACCTACCTGCACAAGAATGAGGACTCTATAACTAATAATCTTCTGGTGCATATTCTTGAACGGACCTCCCAAGGAATTTTATCAGCATACTCTCTCAATCAAGGGATTAGCATATTTACGCATATTCAATCATACAGCCGATATTATAACTCATACATCACAATCCTTCCAAGTTCATTAGAAGCATTCAGCAACTATCTTCAAATTTACTCCTTTATCACAATCCGTCCGAGCTAATGATAAAGAACTATCTTCAAATTTACTGCCAAACTTGAAGAATATTCAGTGATGATGAGTAGCAACGATTCTCCACAAAGCAATTTTCTTCTTTTCTTTTGGGGTATTTTTTCAGGTAAACAGCTACAGAAAGCAAATAGAATCTTAGAATTAAATGCAGAATAATTTTCACAAATAGTATCCTCCGTCCTTATTATAAGGCATTTTGATTTTGTCTTAGGTTTGGCTAGAATACATTTTTAATTGGAGCAAAAATCTTAAAAATATATTTTCACATTCGTCGTGTTATCCTAATTATTATGAAATGTTTTTAAGGTTTTTATTTCAATGAAAAAGACATTCTAGGTGAAATTTTAGACAAATCTAAGATAAATCAAAATGTCTTATAATAAGGACCGAAAGCATAAACTAAAAATACTTCCCACTTCAAGCTCTACCCAACTGAATCTCTGATGGAAAAATAGAGCTCTCTTGTAGACAAGTAACCATACCACGGAGTACTATAGTTTCAGGAAGAGGATAATGCAGTAGATGAGATGGTATCTTTGCGACAAGTAGCTTTCCAAACTACTTTGTCTGATGATCATAAGAATTAGAAAGGAAAAGGCAACTAAAAAATGTATTGATAATTGACAATAAAGGCACCATTTTCCCCTTGTGGCACTTGCGTCCAAGTTTCAAATTTCCCTCAAGGCATTAGAGTACTATCGTTCTCACCAAAACAAAAAAAGGATAATAGTACCTGTAATATCTGCCGGAAATTTTATCTGCACATACTCTCAGTCAAGAGATAAAACGGATTCGGACATACACAATCAAACAGCGTAAAATCATACTGCCATTTCAAGTTTAACAGCATTGAAAAACTTCTGCATCACAGTCCCTTCTGAACTAACAGAGGCATAACAGATATTCAAATTTCTACAACACGTAATGCAATTCGCAAGTACCCAGTGAAGTTAAATTACAGAAACATTTCATAAGGTACTTAATAAGCATCTCAGACAGACATAAACTAGAAATAAGCTTCCACCCTACAGGCATACCATAGCCAATTTGATGACACATTATCCAAAAGCATAAACTAAAAGAAGATGAGCAGATCAGCGTGGTGCTGATACTTCAACTTCAAGCTCCTTCCAAACAAAGTGATAAACCAAAGACTTCCAAACATCAAGCTCCGCCCAACTGAACATCTAACGGAAGAATGGTTCCCTCCTGCAGACAAGAAACATTGGTACAGTCTACAGAGCTTTCATCCACAAAACAGCCCCGCACTGGGTTAGATGACATATTGCCCACAAGTAGCTTTCCAAACCCCCTTGTTTGATGATCTGGATTTGGCAAATAACGTTTGGCCAGTATGGAGGTTGCCAATCGAATTCAGAGAAGACCCTTCATTGCCAAATTCAGGAGGTAAAGGGATGGATTGGCTGCTCCAGGAACGACACTGATCGTCATCGAGCAAGTAGAAGAAAAGATGTGTACTAGAATCAATGTTTTCCCTCAACTGATAGGGCGGCCCCAAATTTGCGCAAAATCCCATCCCCAACAAACAAGTCGATCATCTGGGGCTGAAATCAGTCGGAACTCCTCTCTGCTAAAGTCAAAAGAAATCACACACTGGAGGCGATTAAACACCACCGACATCTGCCAATACAAAACTCCGTCCACTAAAAGGGGGGCGGCATCAGTAGCAAAAAAACCCCAAGTCAGAAGGGACTCCATCAGGGTTTCGATGCCTTCTCCAGGAGGAATTTTATTGTTGCATTTTATATTTTTTTTTTGGGTGTCATTGCTTCTTCATCTCGGACATGGGATGTTTATTCTTGCAATTGAAAACATACTGTATGTCAAGGCATGATCTCAGTTTTATTTTTTTTAGAAAAAGTTCTGCTTTTGATTAAATTAGCTTTATAATTGTAGAAGGATGAGAAAGTTTATTGGGTATAGTTGAATTATCTTTTTTATTTTTCTTTTTTCTTTTCCCGATGAAGATAGACCTGTTGGGTTAAAGATGAAGGAGGAGGTGCATGAGCAAACAAAATGCATCATATTTATATGCTTTTTTCTGTGAAATTAAATTTGTAGAAGTATGTTTGATGAATGTTCTCTTTTCTGTGTCTTTTTGGACAGAGAAGTAAATGTCCTTATTGTTTTTTTTTTTTTAGAATGAAATGTCCTTATTGTTAGTTTTATATATTTTCTGCCTATAATCATCAAATTCTTTATCTTGCAAACCAGTTTCATCAAGAAAAGAAGTAAAAATATATCCAAAAGCGTATTCTCTATCCCCTCAATCAAACAACGGAGTACGATGCTGGTAATGGTACGAAGATGTGGACAATAATGGGCAAATGCAAAGTCAATGATCGGCATTCCTTCTTTGTTGAATAATGTTGCGTCATCGCTCTGAGACTCCACCTCCAAAATGACAAATAAAATCCCTGAAAATGAATATTAATAGCATGTTGGCTGTGGTAAAACTATTGTATTATATTTTAGTAATTATACCTTAGAAAAATGTGGTTATATATTTGCTTAAGAGGTTAATCGTTGAAACTCTATTGTCTTTATTCGTTAAATTATGAATTAGACTCCAATCCCAGTCCAAATGTCCCTGTGCAAATGTCTCTGACGTAGACAAGTGTATTACGACTAGTCTGTTCCTGATATAATTTACTTATATTTAAATCACCGTCATTTGTGACGGTTCTTCATTGTACGGGGTAAGTCTTAAGTACTGCCCAGAAAGTTTTTATTTTATCAATAAATTAACCGGGTATTAACCTAGTTTGCTTTAAAAAAAAAACAAAAAAAAAATCCATTCCTAGTTTCTCCCTACATTTTAATTGTTCATGCATACATTGAGTCATCTTCTCATAAATTCTTTTGTAAATTTTCACATGAATTAATACAAAAAAAAAAATTATTTTGCATTTTAGAGTTTAATTTTGTAACAGTTATTTTTTTAGTGGAGAAAGATTGTCTGGGGGAGAAGAGAAAAATGCAATACCAGAGAATTATCTCAATCACCTTTTCATTGAGAAGGTACAAAATTAACCACAAATAATATATAATAGAAAATTAAATTAGAGATACGGGTAAATTAATTGATATTATGTATAATGATGAAAAAATGTAGAGAAAAAGAAAAGGACAATTAAAAAATGTAGAGAAAAAAAAAGTGAAATATACAGACTACATTCAATTATTAGCCAAACTAAAATAGTATATTTTGATTATTAAATTAATATATAATAAATTATATTACTAATACTAATACCTAGAAAAATTCATAAGTTTAAGCATCATTTATCGGACTTTATTGTATAATCACTGAACATAACCGAAATGCAGACCAAGGGCAGCCACCTTCACTGGGATAGCGGAGGAAATACTCCTACATGATAATCCCTCTCAAATAACACCATTGTATAACACTGTTTACTTATACACTCAGCATTCCTTCAGAATTAACAGATTCAAAACCAATCTTTGAATTTTACAACTTCATATGACCTCAAATTTAAGCGCATCTACGTGGAATTATAAGCAACAACTTACTTTCCATTCAGCATTTTTTCCCATTCCTGATCTTTTCTAAAGAATGCCTTTGCTCTAGAGCAGATAACAATGTCAGAAATATTTTGCAATCAATAATATCATTCCCCAAGATATAAAGGAAGTATCTCTTCTTGCACTGATACTTAGACCTTCAAGCTCCACTCCACCATGACGCTTCACTCAGCTGAACATCTGCTGGAACGATGCTTTCCTTTTGCAGACAAAACACAATAGAAGGGAACAAAAAGCTGTGGATACCTCCAACATCAACCTCCATTCAACTGGACGTCCAATGGAGCAATGCTACCCTCCTGCAAACAAGTAACTATAGTACGTCGCAGATAAGTTTTGGCCACACGACTATTACGCTTAAGGTGACATATCTTGCCCACAAATAGCTTCCCAAACTCCTTCGATTGATGATCATAAGAGTATATAGTCGTAGAGCTCCCAAGAAGATCATTCAAACAATTCTCTTTGATAAACAATGTCTGGCCGGTAGGGAGGTTACCAATTGAAGTCAAATAATCTAAGTCGACGAATTCAGGGGGAAATGGAATCGAATGACTGCTCCAAGAATCATCATCGAGTAAGTAAAAGAAAAGATGTCTACCATAGTCAACATTCTCTCTAAATTGATACAGAGCCGGGCGTCCCCCAATTTGCGCAAAAGTCCAAATATGCTCCCAGATCATTGAAGGATCATTCAGTGGGGCTTGAATCAGTTGGAACTCCTCCTTATTCAAATAAAAAGAAATCAAACAATTGTTTAGCTGACCGGACATCATCCAATACAGAACCCCTTTGATTAAAAGGGGCACTTCAGTGAAAAAAGAACCCATGTTAACAAGAGGACCACCAGCAACGCCAGGATGCCTCCTCCAGGATGAATCATGACCTAGGGTAAGAATCTCAAAATCAAGCTTAAAGTAAGGAGACCGAAACTGATCAAGAGGTACCACTATTGACTGATAAAGTTCACTTAAATTAAGCAATTTGTAAACTCTTGTGTCATCATCATACCCTAAATAGTACTTGGATCCAACAAACCCGCATCTATTCTCCCGGTACCCAACGTCCGGGAGCTGCATAGTTTCTCCAGTCCAGATATTGCAGACCAATAATCTGGTGGTTTCAAAAACGCAGACCAACCCGTTAACCACAGTCGTAAGTCCCCTGTAGCAATTCGATAGATGGATCGAAGAACTTCGGAAAAATGGTCGGGGGTGAAACCCCTCAGCAACAAGAGTTGAAGAGAAGAAATTTACCTTGACGGGCCAGGGATTTTTGAGGGTGGGTCGATTACTGCTTAGGCTGGGATCTTTGATCGGTTCTGCAACGGACAGAACCAGCCCGCCGGCATGATGAGACTGGTATGCATCGAAAAAGCCCGGACCCTCAACGATGGAGCACCAAGATTTGGAAACACACTTGGCCAGGTATAAGGTCTTGATATTCTCCACTCTCGCGAGTACTTCCAAGATCAACTCATCTGGAAGCCCATTTTCTAATTCTGGTGGCCGAAACTTGGGTTGTGTCCTCTTCATCGCTGATAGAATAATTGGTTTGGTTCATCCAATTCCTCCTCTTCTGTTACTCCATTTTGCGATTGAATGAAGAAGGAGATAGGTGCCAAAGGAAAGAGGAAAGATCTGGGTTTTCGACACAGAAGAAAGTTTTATTAATGCTTGGGCCTTCAGATGATGATGATGATGCAATGAGTTATGCTTTTTCGATCAAAAAGTCTTGTGTTTGGTCTTCTGGTTTCTTTGACTTCTTCAAGCGTAAATGTAAAATGTAACAACGTAAACCATTAAGGCATGAAGCCAAAGAATCTCTGTGTCAACATAAACCAGAGCTACAAGAGGAGAAATTTCCTGCATTTGCGGCTTTTTTCGCACCAAAATTATTTACCTTCCGGCTCCCATCAGTCTTCAGGTATATTCATCTTCTTCTAGAACTTCTGCCAACACCAAACGAAGTATCCCGAGTTACATTGTTCAACCAAGACTCCTAACTAATACTCCCTCCGGTCCTCATTATAAAGAGTTTTGATTTGTCCTAAGTTTCAACTAGGATGTATTTTTAATATGAAAAAAAACTTTAAGAATATATTTTCAAACTCGTTGTGTTCTTCAAATTATTAGAAAATATTTTTAATAAGGTTTGGCCAGTAGGAAGGTTACCGATTGAAACCGGAAAAACCCCCAGGATTTCAAGCTCAGAGGGGATGGGAATTGCATGACTGCTCCAGGAACATTGATCCTCATCATCGAGCAAGTAAAAGAAAAGATGTCTGCCATAAGCAGAAATCTTCTTTGAACTGATACAAAGCAGGGCGTCCCCCAATTTGTGCAAAAGGCCATACAACACCCCAGATCATAAATGAAGGATCTTGCGGTGGCGAAATCAATCTGAACTTCTCTTTCAATAGATCAAAAGAAATGACACAATGTCTATTACGCCCCAAGGACATCATCCAATACATAACACCATTAGCTAAGAGGGGCACTTCACTACAAAAGAGACCCAAGTGAGAATGTGCATTTTGGTCACCTGGAATATCTACAACTGGATACCTTCTCCAGTAGGAGTCACAGCCTAGGGTTAGAACCTCGCAATCAATCCTAAAGTAAGACGACGGAAAACTGTGCGTGGGTACCGATATGAGATGTTTTAGGTTACTTAATTTCAGCAATTTGTACACTTTTCTGGTATCATCATACCCAAAATAATAGTTGAATTCAGGGGTTCCATACCTAACCGGCCGATATTTGATGTCCGGAAGCCTCCTTGATTCTCCAGTCCAGATATTGCACACCAATATCCGTTTGGTGTCATAGATGGAACCCTTTTCATAAACACAAGCCAGCCAGCCCGTTGACCACTTTGGTAAATCCCACGGAGAAATTTGGGAGGGCAAGGGATGAACTCCGGAAAAACTGCCCCGGTTGGATCCCGTCGGCAACAATACTCGAGGCAAAGAAGTTGACTTGCTCGGTCCGGGGATTTTTTCCGGTGGGTCGAGAACTACCTTGACCGGGGTCGATGATCGGTTCTGGAATCGACAAGATAAGGCAGCCAAGACGATGAGCACGATATGCATCACGAAATACTGAACCCTCAATGATGGCGAGCCAAGATTTAGAAACGCACTTGGCTTGGTGTAGTGTCTTAATATCCACCCTCACCAGCACTTCCGTCAATATACCCTCCGGCAGCCCATTCTCTGTTCCCGGAGTCCTAGCAAGATTGATTTGGTTCATATTCTCCAATCCTTCGATGCTTCCTCTGCTTTTGTGATGGACTATTTCGTACTTCCTTTTTGGTCTTCCAATTTTCTAGAGCTCTCAAATTAGTAACTAGGAACTAGGAAGGAACTGGGAAAGTAGACGACTTTTCTTCATCTTCACAACAATGGCACATTGGTTTTTATTTATTCAAAACTTTCCGATCAAGTTTTATGATATTTTAAAAGTATCCTAAAAGATTGTTTGTAGGCATAATATTTCGCGTTTGGACTAGTCGGCAAAATTAGTAGCTTAAAAACCCCTTCCAGACAAATGTTCCCAGTAATCTAATTCAATGAAATGAACTATTTTATTTCCGAATGGTAAGATTTCAAATTTTAACTAGCTGAATTGAAATCATAATGACATTGACGGGTCTTACGTGGGATCATTTTGGTCGATGGCGTGGAGGAATCACAGGAGTCTAATTGTGGGGTTATTCCAAGGTTTGCAACTTGGTTGGGATACATAAGATTATTGTTGAAGTTGATAATATTAGTGTTGTTCAGATGTTAAACGGGTGACAAGGATATTATTGGAGTTCATCAAAATTTGGTTGGAGCAATATTTGTGAAAGTGGGATTGGTCGGTAAAAAAATAAAACATATACTCCTCTCATTTCAAAATTATTGTCCAATTTAGAATTTTATTTTTAATCAATAATTTTAGGATATAAAGAGTATACAATTAAAGAAATTTGCAGCATATTCGCTACCATCTTCTTTGGTGGCTAACAAACTGGTTTGAAGAGTTATTGGCTGTGTTAAAATGGTAGTTTTTTTTTTTGGAAAAAATTAAAATCATAGTTGGATTATGATATAGTTGGTATTTCATGCCAGCATTTTGCAATATCTTATTAATTTAAGACATTATCTTTTTGATTGTGTAAACAAATAAAAGAAGACTAAAATGTCCAAATGGTTCTTTACATGTGGGCGTAATTGATTTTACATTCATAACATTAACATTTCAATATCGTACTCCCAAAGATTATGTTTTCAAATTTTTTTTGTCTCATTTTACTGTTTACGCCACTGTTTACGGAGTAAAGAGTATTTTCGTCGTTTCATTTAATTTGAACTTTTATTAAAATTTAAATCATTAAAAATATTATAAAATTCACATTTCATTATTTATAAATTTAAAATATTATTATAAAATTTTAAAATTGTTTCTCTTCCACTCACCCCGCTGCCGCCGCCGCCGCCGCCGACGCCGCCACAACCACAACCACCACCCATCAGTTCATCCTGCCGCAACTAGCCTTGCTTCATTAGATACCTTGGCAACTTATGGAGGCGATCGAGGGGGGTGAAGAGCAACCGGCCTGATGAATAAACACCAGAACCACCAACACCGAGCCACGGCGTAACAGGGCTGCTCATATCCGCCGGCATCAATGTTATAACCGCATGATCCGCCACTCGATCTTTGTCCAGAAACCACGTTCGTTAATGCCGTCACCATCGCCGACATCTCCCCCGGTTGACTGTACCCTTCATACATTAGGCAACCCGATCCCTGCTCCTCCGGCCGCGGCGGCGGAAAAAAAAAGATAATTTGATTGTTCTTGATATTGCTCCGGAAATTGATGAAATAACTGGGATTGAAAATCGGCTTCGGCGGCGGTGGTGGAAGAAAAAAAGGTAATTTGATTGTTCTTGATAGTGCTCCGAAAATTGATGAAATAATTGGGATTTGGAATCGGCTTCGGCGGCGATGGTCATATATGCGGAGGCGGAAGTTGCAGTGGTGGCGATGTTCTCCCTCTCCGGGTTCCTCCCCTGACATCTTCCATGACCGCTGCTGCTAGTGGTGGTTGAGTCTCGCATGTTCGCCGCCTTTATCAAGCACATGTAAAACCCCAAAGCCAAAATCACGGTAAAATCCAAAAATTAACTCCGACCCAGATTATAATTCGAGGGATTATTAACAACCCACTTCTTTAATTTTCCGCCTAGAAATGGGAAAAACTCTCCCAAACATACCGAACTTCAAAATTTTTCCCAGCTTCAGCAAAAAAAATAAAAATAAATAAATAAAAATCCAGCTTTATAATAATGAAAAACGAGACCAATTAATAAGCTGACCCCGTTTGAGATTTATTTTACAGCATAATAAGGCCATCTAGAAATACTTTATTACTATATTTTATTAATAATATTTTAAATTAATAAATAATATTTTAATAATTAAATAATGAAATGTAAATTTATAATATTTTTAATGATTTAAATTTTAATGAAAGTTCAGATTAAATAAAAAGACAAAAATATTCCTTATTCTGGCATGTCAACGGTCGGTCAACATTAAGCTGCAGGGAAAAATGGTATAAACAGTAAAATGGGACAAAAAAAGGTTAAAAACATAATGTTTGTGAGTGCGATATTGAAATGATGTTAATGTTATGGACGTAAAATCAAGTAAACTTAAATGTAAAGAATCATTTGAACATTTTACTCTAAAAAGAAATTCTATAAAAAAACAATTCTACATAAATATTGCGAAAACAAGGACGGCAACTGTGAAAAGAGACAAAGAAAATTATGTACAACACAAAAGTTTGGTTGAGAAACACAGTGGAACTTCTCCAGCTATTTTCTGAGAGGTCTGACTTCGCTGGAAATTATGTGACAATTTGCATAGTTTCTAGCTTGGGGAAAACTCGGAATTAAAAGAATTCTCGAATTCGGAATATGGTTGGCCTCGGCGCGTGTTAATTCTAATACCAAACATTCTGCCAACTCCGTCACAACATGAGCAATTACTGGTCGATTGACAGACCTCGGAGAAGCACATTGCATGGCTAAGTCCAGAGCTCTCCACACAGAATCAGTATCATACATCCCCTTCAACTTTGGATCAATAATGCTTGCAATGTCGCCTCTCTCTAGTTGATAACAAACCCATTGATAGATGGGGCGCCTGTCATCGGCCTCTATGATCACTGGCCGGCCTGTGACCAGTTCCAGGATGACAATTCCGAAGCTATAAATGTCACTCTTCACAGTCAGACTCCCTGTTTCGAAATACCTGAGAGCCAAAAGTATTAAAAATGCAAATGGAACGACGAGAAATTATAATTGCACAGCTGAAAAGCGTTCATTACTCACTCAGGATCATAGTATCCAGCGGTGCCGACAAGTACAGTTGTCACAGAAGAGTCGCCGATGGACCGAGAAACCCCAAAATCAGTTAACTTGGCTTCATTATTTTTATTTAGCAAGATGTTTGACGACTTGATATCTCCGTGAATTATGAAAGGTATGTAACCATTATGTAAATAATCCAGTCCTGCAAATAATATATTAAATGTTTTGAGTGTAATGTAGTATATGGAAGAAATATAACGAGCAAGTAGAATTCAGAACAAATCAAAATTTGACCTTGCGCTGCATCCATTGCAATTTGAAGCCTCTGTGACCAGGTCAAGACGTTGCCATCTTTAACTTCATAAACAAGAGGAACACATAATTGATTACTTTCCTAGACACTAGACCGAAACAAAATTATAACATCTTTTTTTATCCAAGATTAAGTTGCTATGTCTAAAGCAATTGAACAGAAATGAAACCAGAAACATACGTCTGAATATTACCTAAAATATGGTCTCTTAAGTTTTCGTTATCCATGTACTCGTATATCAGCGCCATATGGTTGCCTTCGCAGCAGTACCCAACCAGCATTATTAAATTGCTATGATTAACCCTAGTCAGCAACTTTGCCTGTCATATAAATTCATGTGTGAAAAGGTTTAAACACTGTATAAATGCTGGATGAATTTATCGTTTGGTTTTATAATTATTACTTGAGGCCTCTCTTCGAGCATTGATATTGAATCGCACTATCTTTGATGCAAAAACTTTACCTTACTCAGAAACTCGTCATGTCTTTTTTGCCTAGAAGAGTCAACGAGTAACTTTACAGCAACTTGTTTCCCTTCAGTGACACCATAGTAGACTCTTCCAGACCCGCCTTGTCCAAGAAAACTCTGAAAATTTTTTGTCATCTTCAAGATTTCGGAAAATGAAAACCGACCATCTGTTCTGTTGGGTGTGCCACTCATTTTTTGAGCTGAAAAAGAAAATAGAGGTGTTAAGATTGCTAGTCTTGCAGCGAAAATCAAGCGTGCTTATTATGACAACGGAATTCATAGATTATAACCATCACTAAAAATTGTTTGTAGCTTCTTTGATACCCTGAATCGAGAACAGGAACCTGAATGATATAGCTCAGTGAGCCTGAGGAGCAGGGACTGGATTCATTTCTCAAAAGCATACCTGTTTTATTCATTGGCTTCCCCCTGCTCCAAACCGTTCTCCAGGGCCAACCCCATATCGGTTTTTTGGCTGATGAGGAGTCCTCTCTCATCTTTGTTTTTTTGGGTTCAGTTGGTTCCTTAGTGATTTCTTCCTTTGGAGACCATGTGACACTCTCCTCGGGCATTGGTGGTGAAGAGCTCTGGCTGAAGTGCATCAACTCGCTCCTTCCATCCTCAGAAAGTTGGCTTATGTCTGCACCATCTTCAGTACCAGAAAGCGTTGGTTTGTCCTGCTGCCCAGTGCTAGCTCAAGACTTGCTGCCACCTGAGCCATCGTAGGTCGTTTCTTTGGCTGCTGATGCAAACAATTCTCAATAGATTTCACAAATTCTTTTAAACTGCTTGCCGAAATTCTCCCTTGTAGACTGGGATCAATAATCGCCTCGGAGTCCACTTGTGCACTGCAATCCCGGAAGCTTGACAAAAGACTCGGCTGATCCTCCGGGTTTCTAACATCTACCGTTGGTCTCCCACTTAAGACAACTAACAGTACAACTCCAAAAGCATGCACATCAACCTTTCTAGCCAATTTTCGAGTCATATGATATTCAGGATCCAGATAACCATATGTGCCCGTGACTCTTGTGCTCATATAGCTCTTTGATTCACTGAACGTTTCCAATTTGGATAGCCCGAAATCTGAGATTTTAGCAACAAAATTCTCATCCAATAAGATGTTTGTATCTTTCACATCTCTGTGGATTACTCCATGTTCAGTTCCCGTGTGGAGGTAGTCCAGGCCACGAGCAGCACCAATGCAGATTTTAAGCCTTTGCTCCCAACTAAGAATAATGCTTTCCTTTCCGTTTCTGGCTAGTTTGTAGATATTATGGGCAAGTGTTCCACGGGGCATGTACTCGTATACCAGGATCATCTCAGAGCCCTCATTGCAGTAGCCTATCAAAGAAACAATATGATTGTGACGAAACTTGGAAAGTGTTTCAACTTCAGCCCAGAATTCACGAGCTCCTTGCTTGGAGTTCGCATTCAACCTTTTTATGGCAGCAACCTGTGAAATGCCAGTAATGTACCCTTTGTAAACCTTTCCAAATCCACCCCTCCCTATGAGGGATGCTTCACTGAACTCTTGGGTTGCCGACAGAATTTTAGAAAGCGAAAAAGAACAAAATGATGGATCAATTGACAATGACGGTTCAAGCTTCCCCTAGTGGACACTTGATTCCCTACTCTGCCTCAAGTTATGGACTATCGTATTTACCAAAATAAGAATCACAACGATACCAGTTGCAATGACATTGATTTTGTTTAAACTGAAGCGTGAGTAGATTTTTTGCTTCCAAGAGGATGATGTTCTTTTTTTGCAACACTTGGTTTGGAGCTGCGAGACTGTTATCAGGGTTGCTCAGCTTGAAGATCTCCATTCCATTTAGTTGGCCAACAACTAAATCATTTGTTGTGCATAGGTCAATCAAGAGATCAAACTTACCACCTTGTTTGTCTCCCTTCATCATCACCATGTAATCCCTGATTAATGGTATCCCAATGCCCCCACTCAACTTGATTACATCAATCATAGTCTCAGCAATCTGATCATTGATAAGGATACTAAACTCTTTTTCCCCAACATTGTTAATTCTTAAATCAGAAGCACAGAAATGTAACCTTACTAAGTATCCAAATCCAATGTCGATTGGAATTTTCCACCTGAAAGTATGAACCCCTTGAACCCTTAGATTTGGCTCCAATTTCCAAGACGTCTGGTAAACTTTTGGAGGTGCAAGATATGGGTTGGTATATGTGGTCATAGCTGCGGGATAAATCACTTGGTGAACTCTGTGCTCTGTAAAGTGATTAGCATCTCCATTCCATCTCCTAAACAATCCAAAATCTTCCACTGATGAGATAGAGCTATCACCTGTGTTCAACCTCTCAATCAATTCAAGCGCAGTGCTGTTGTCAATATCAAAAAACCGATCATGCCGGCCAACAATACGGGCACCCCTCTCCTGTCCTTGGTGTAATAAAGACCAGTCGGCATAGAAATTATCTCAATTCCGTTCACAAAAGCTTGCATTTTCCTTGATTTACTACTCTCGGATGGAGAGAATGTTATGATTAAGTCAGTTTTATCTTCTTCTACATTCAAGCAAAATTCCTTAACAAGAAAACTTTCCCCAGATCCTTCAGCAGCAAGTGAAGCACTAAAGTTATACAAGAGGGTAAGAGGACCCGCTTTGACCGTGAAAAGATCTTCTGAATCTCTAAAACCATGATATGGAACAGGGAGAAAATGAAGGCGAATGAATTTCTGACCTGGGCTAACTTGAGATTTGTAGTAGAATGGAGCTGCAGAGATTCTTGAAGTCCTGTAAGGAACGGGATCGGCAAAGAATGATTTATGGACAGCAGTTGAGGCCTTCGGCTTGCCTTTTGGTTGCAATGAAAACATGAGCCCCGAGCCTGCATCCCCAATCCATTGACGCCCATCAAACGCTGAAGACTTCCCAGTCGAGCCACAATTAATGGCAACATTGCCAATAAAATATGATGCTGCTGGGCTAGCAGAATGAATAGCATAGACCAAGAGATCATGATGATAACAGAGTGACAAGGCGCAAGGAAAGATTATGGTCAATAAAATTTTGGCCACAGCCATGGTTATCTTCTACAAACGGTTCTTCAAAAAAAAAAAAGGTTTAGCATTTAATCTTCATCTTGAAAAATGAAATAATGATTAGCAGAATCGCACAACACTGAAGAAGTTACCTCGAATAACAACTATAAGGTGATAGCTGATTGGTTGGCATTACGTTTATACTATATACTATAATATAAGTTCTACCTTGAATACGTACAAGGGCTAGTTGATATAAATAACAGTTGACCCAATGAAACTCATCCTGGCAACTCTGAGTTGATGTCAGATGACAACTGCAGGCTGCAGCAAAGGGTACACGGAGAAAGGCATGAATTTTTCAACTACTCGAACTTTGGGTTTGATGGTATTTTTGCATGAGGTACTGGACGCAAAAGTTGACTTCGGCTAATTAGCAATGTATTGCCGTCAATTCTTTTCTTATAATCTCCTATAGCAGATTAGCTGAAACATGAAATCATCTCACTCTACAACTGCCAGAATCTCCCTTTCTTTCTTTGAACATTCAATCAGAACGAGGGAACATGCTGATTTTCTTATGTAGCAAGCACGCAATTTTCACGGCCTTCGCATTTTAAGCATTCTGTGAATATCACACTCCTGACTCACCTGGAGGCCTAATTGGAGAGGAAGTTTTAACTCTTGAGAAGATGAACGCAATAAAAAAGGGAAGAAACACCAGTGTTAAGTGTCCGACGGAGGTGAAAAATCAGTAAAACGACACAAACTTAGAAACCACATATGTCGTACATATCAACAAAACTGAAATTAGCAAACTGTCTCTATATCTAATGTAACAACACTCTGTTCCCCCAATACTCAAAAGATGATTTTACAAAAAAAAAATAAAAATAAAAATACATTCAATATTTCTATGGAGCACGAATTGCAAGAATATTGTTTTCAACAACTCAACCATGAACAGTCATCCTTACTCACATTAACTTGGATGACTAAAAATATAGAATAGATCCAATTTTAGATGCAGGTGTGGGGAAAAACCTACAAATAAAGTAAATCTTCCGTCAAGAAGTCTAACATATTATCCAACTTTGAGGTCACCATTGACAGTGATATTCAATTCATACATTTATAGGGAATCACAGCTAAGCGTATTTTCAAAAAATAAAAAAAACTGGTACACACACAAGGCATCCCCAATTCAACATGCATGCATAAACACCATTAAAATAGTACCTACTCAAGTATAACTGGTTTCCACGGTTATCTCGATAAAAACATTTTTTAGATACCACCATTAGTTGTGCAAGCCAATTCCCACAAACTCTGAGCCTCTTAACAGAACAAACACCTTTCTATGCCAGCAATTTTGAGGCATATGATTGAAACAAACTGCTAAAAGAAACCTGTAGTGCAGTTCAATTGACAAAAGAACAGCTTTTTTAATATCGATTGATTTGTCATTCTATCAACACGAAATTGAGTAGAGGCTTATGTAAAAATTCTTCGAAACAAGAACGCATTGATTTTGGAGGGACCCTGTTACCCAAACATACCTTCCATTTCATTCTCACAGAAAGCGTTAATGCTATTGATAGGGAGGGCTTCACACCTTCAGATGATGATGACAGGACGTTGAACAAAGTTGCAAAAGTAAAGAATTTTCATATTTTCAAAAAATGCAGAGAATAAGCAAGGACAGAGGTAAGTTTTTTGCTTGAAATTAACCCACATATCTCATTCGTTTCATTCATATTTATAATACAAAAAGAAACTAACTGTATACTGTTTGGTCAATGCCAACAGTACACGACTTTGCTTTTATCTCCAGCAAATTCCATAAACTAAGGATCACCATCCTTTTACCACTTGCATACTTCCTTCACAAGATAGCTTACTACTGCAAGTAATTGACAGCAACAAAGATATCATAATCACAACAAACACAACAAACAAATCTGAAATCATTCACCAAGAAAATTCTCAAAATCTAACAGGCGTCTATTCCTCTGCTTTTTCGATTAGGTCAAATTTTTATTTGTGTCTTTTGTCTTCTGGTTTCTTCAAGTGTGGAGTCTTAGTATCCAATCTCAACGGAATTTCCATGAACAACTCACTCATCCGGGAGCCCAATTTCCATTCCCGGAGGCTGATCCTTTGGTTCGCCCTTCCTCTTTGTCACCTCCATTGGATTGTTTCTGTTGGTAGAAACCCTTTTTATCTTCTGCTGTACTAGGAGGGTTCACGACTTCACCAGAAAGATGTATAAGAGAAGGTTTTTGATGGACTAATTTCAGTCCCTTCCTCTGCCTTCCAAATTCCGATCCCAAGAGCTCAAATAGCGACAGATTAAATTCAGAGTATGAATGTTAGACGACTTTCTTCATCTTCACAACAACAATAATGGTACATAATTTTTCAATCAATTGTAAATTGACTGCATTTAAGTTTTATGGTTTTTTGCAAAATGATCCTAAGAGATTGTCTATAACATCATATTGCGTTCATGATTTTAGTTTTTGATATCAAAGTATCACCAAAAGGATATGATCCTAGTTTCCTGGGAGACGACTATAATTTTTATATAAGGAACCTGAATTCCCCCACAATTTAGCACATTACCTTGTACCAAAAAATAAAATGCCTCAAAAAATAGAAAGTTTCTTATTTGACTCCACGCGCAAACCCTCAGTCTGGGAGAAAATATTCAGTATAACTGTTGTATCAAGTAAGATTGTGCAGTCAGACACAATAAATATGATAAAATAGTAATTTTAGAGAAAAAGTGATAATTTCTACAAAAGTTTAATAATAAAATAGAGAGTTGATAGCACTTGTTGTACTAGAAACATGGATACTGTAGAATATTTTTTCCTCAATCAAGCATTAGAAAAGCCCAAGATGCACTACTCACTAAAAGCCAAAAATGTGTGTATCAGACAGACCCACCAACAATATCCAAGGCAAAAGGGTCTACGTAAAAAAGTGTGGACAAAATGTCAGCATCCGAATTTGCAAATTCATTATTGGTTTAGAACTCTGGACAACCACAACCTTGGGCCAGAAGCTTCCCAAGCTTCTAGAGTCTGTCTAAATTGAGGTCATACCCTATGTCACCGTTACTCAACACATGACTCTATTTGGCACAAAACAAGTCAACTTTAGTTTGGGTTACTGACCTTTTCCAAGTCATTTGCCACAAATAATCCCAGATTCCATGAAATCACCCAAACACATTTTCCAACCTTATCTCAGACCAGTCAACTTCAACAAATTATGCTGCTCTTGTTTATCTCCATAATTCACATTACCTCCTCACCAAACCTATAAATTTCCCATTCATTTCACAGTTTTCTTCAAACCAAACCACATCCATACAAATTTCAAATTACTCTTTACCCACACGCAATTCCTAATTAATATTCAACTTCATAAACTTCAATCATGGAACAAACATCTCTGTTCTACTCCATTCTTTTCGCTGTCTTAACAATTTTGGCTTACCTGAAGTTCTTCAAATGGCGTACTGCCAAGAACCTGCCACCGAGTCCAGCTCCGGCCATCCCAATCATAGGCCATCTTCACCTCATCAAACAGCCTCTCCATCGCACTCTTCACAAATTCTCCCAAATATGTGGCCCTGTTTTCTCCCTCCGATTCGGGTCTCGCCTCGTCGTCGTAGTCTCTTCCCTGTTTTAGCAGAGGAATGCTTCACTAAGAACGACGTTGTCTTAGCCAACCGCCCCAAGAACACCCTGGGGAAGTACATCGGGTACAACTATTCCAGCATGGTTGCTGCTCCCTACGGTGATCACTGGCGAAACCTCCGAAAACTCGGTGCCAATGAGATCTTCTCCCCTCATCGTCTCAACATGTTTTTGTCCATCAGGGCTGACGAAATCAGGCGTTTGCTGAGCAGTTTATATGCGAAATCGGTTAACGGTTTCGCCAGAGTGGAAATGCAATCAAAGCTGGCGGAGCTGAGCTTCAATGTGATCATGAGGATGATGACTGGGAAGAGGTATTTCGGGTTAGAGGAAGATAATGTGGAGGCAGAGAGATTCCGGGGACTTATCCGAGAGGTTTTTAAGTACGGCGGTGTTTCCAATCCTGCTGAATTTATTCCCCTGTTGAAGTTGATAGACTACAAGAATTTTGAAAAGGCCGTCAAGAATTTAAGTAAAGAGATGGATTTATTCTTGCAAGGATTAATCGACGAACATCGGGTTGACCGCAACAGCAATAGTACTATGATTGATCATCTGTTGACATTGCAAGAATCCCACCCGGATTACTACACTGATGAACTGATCAAATCAACTATAATGGTGAGATTGATCAACAATTTGATGATAGTTGGTTTACTTCTAAAGGTTTTTTTTTTTTTTTTTAATTTTGTCTTTCTTCAAATGCAGGTTCTGTTGTTAGCTGGAACAGATACATCTTCTGTGACAGTGGAATGGGCATTATCCGCTTTGCTCAACAATC
This sequence comes from Oldenlandia corymbosa var. corymbosa, assembly GCA_949775105.1. Taxonomy (NCBI): domain Eukaryota; kingdom Viridiplantae; phylum Streptophyta; class Magnoliopsida; order Gentianales; family Rubiaceae; genus Oldenlandia; species Oldenlandia corymbosa. The sequence goes on along the minus strand of OX459118.1, from coordinate 33,874,831 downwards.
CTGAAGTTTTGAAAAGGCCAGAGCTGAAATCGACTATGTCGTGGGCAAAAACCGGGTGCTTGAAGAATCAGATTTGTCGAAACTGCCTTATTTGCACAATGTTATCCAGGAGACGTTCCGTTTGTTCCCACCAGCGCCACTGTTAGTACCACATGAGTCCTCTGATGCCTGTACAATCGGTGGATTCAACGTCCCAAGCGGTACAATGTTACTAGTGAATGCCTGGGAAATTCACAGGGATCCTAAGGTTTGGGATGATGCCACGAGCTTCAAGCCTGAGAGGTTCGAAGGCGTAAAAGTGGAACCGAGTAAGCTAATGCCGTTTGGGATAGGAAGAAGATCGTGTCCTGGTGCTGGCCTGGCGCAACGCGTGGTTGGCGTGGCCTTGGGTTCGTTGATTCAGTGTTTTGAGTGGGAAAGGGTTGGTCCGGAGGAGGTTGATCTGACTGAAGGGGTAGGCCTCACCATGCCTAAAGCTGTGCCATTGGAAGCCAGATGCAAAGCCCGCGATTTCGTCCCCAATGTCCTACCAAATGAAGCCTAATCAAAGATATTCATCGACCAGTTTGGCCTGCTTTTTGCAGGATTTTACTTAGTTATTGTTGGTTTTCTTGCATGGTTTTGAGGTTATTGTGGTTGTTGTCACAATTTGAAGTTTTGCAATTTTTTAAGTTTATGTGATTTTGTGAAAATTATATTAATGCAAGTTATAGTCTCTTGAGTTAAATTGTAATACACTAAAATATATTAATCTTTTTTATTTAAGCTAATATTTTATTTTTATATGAAATATTAGTTTCATTTAAATGTTTTTAATCTTTATGTTAGGAAGAATAAAATAAATCAGAAAAATAGTGTCTTTATTGCTAAACTATATTATTAAAAAGATTAACATGCTTATATAAATATAATCATGGTTACAACTATACAAAGATTAATTTTTTCGGTAGAGTTTGAAAATAAATAAATATTTTTTTAAAACTCATATAATATACTTTTATGGTCATTAAAAGTAGTTAAGAGAAATGGAACAAAATAGAGAAAAATAAAATAAAAAAGTAAAAAGAGACTATTTTGTTATTTTTATATATTTCAGGAGTTATTTTTAAAAATTTTAAAAACTATTGGGGTATTTTTGTATTTAAATTTATTATTTTATTAAAAAACTAACGGAGATCCGTTAATTTGGACGGAAAATGGGCCGATTGGACGAAATTGGCGAAAATTTCAAATATTAGGGTAAAGTTGACTAACCGAAAATCTATTGGGTATAATTGACGACGAGGCAAAACTTTTGGTAGGAAAGACATTTTTTCCGTATAATTGACGGCTAGAGCAAAACTTTGGGTAGGAGCGATATTTTTTTCCCAAAATAATATGATATTAACAGGAGAAATAATCGTCTCAGAAAAACTATCTACTAAAAATGTCTTAAGATACCATCAGCATCAGGAGACAGAGCCCATTGGCGATGGCTGGAAAAACATCAAGCCATTATATTGGATGCCACTTCTTTGGAAGTATAACATCAAGAGGGGAAATCTCTTGATAAATATCTTCTAAACTGAAACCGCTGCCACTCCCTTCATTAGCCTCCAAAGCTTGTAGCACGGTTGATTCTGCTTTCTGCTGTAACTCCAGAGCAGACTTGAGTTTCGATGCAGCAGCAACAACTGATGCTGGCGATTCTTTGCTGGCAAGCATGCTGGCAAGCAAGCAGTAAAATATGGTCTTCAGATACTCAGCTAAACTTTTTGCTGCAATTTCCCCTCTCAAACTGGAGTCAATGGTTAAATGGAGCGTCCTGCAGTTGATGCTTTTCCGCAATGAAGTAAAATACCCTCCACAGTCTTCAAGGTTCACCCGTCTGGCAAATAGAACTTCTACCAACAACAAACCAAGTGAGCTCAAATCAGAATGTTCCCTTACCTCAAAACCAGATTGAAACTCTTTAGTAATTGATATCCCCGATGCTGGCGAGCCCCAAAAATTCTGAGTTATTGCATACTTCAACAGAAACTCAGAAACATGAGAAATCTTTGGAATCCAATTCTTATCCAACAGAATATTTGCAAGCTCCAGGTGACGATGGTTTACTGCTTGCCCACTGCATTCTTGAAGGTAAGCAAGTCCTTCAGCAACAGCAATGCATATATCGAGCCTGCACTTCCATGAGAGGGGAGGATTACCATTTCTTCGGTAGATATGATCGTCGAGGGACTCAAAGCCAACGTGCTCATACACAACGAATTTCAGATTCTCACGTTCATCGAGAGAATACCCAACCAAGGTTTGTAAGTTCACGTGTCTCAGTTTTGAAAGCTCTTCAACCTCCTTGAATACATCTGAAGCACGATCATGACCCAATACGAATTCATAAATGATAACTGGCTTTTCTAGTTGCTTCATAAATCCTATGCTTGCCTTCCTGCCTTTACCATCTACTCCTTCAAAATCATCACTGGAATTGAGCCTTCTGCCATTACCATCACTAAGATTGTCAATAGCTTCTTGGATATCCTGATTTGAGAAACAAGGACCTAGATGATATGGTTGTTGATCCACAGAGGAGTGAGGACTGGATCCATTTGATGAAACTATATCTGCTTTTTTAGTCGGCTTCCCTCTATTCCAAGTTGGTTTCCAGGGCCAGCCCCATATCGATTTTTTCACCGTTGAGGAGTTCTCTCTTAACTGCGCTTCATCGGTTTTAGTTGGAAATGGAGGGCTCTGACTGAATTGCATTGACTCGGCATCTTTAACATCAGAGAGCTTGCTCATCTCAGCGACAACTTCAGTTACAGAAATTGTTGGGCCCTCCTGCTGCTCCAAAGCTAGCTCAAGGCTTCTTGCCACCTGAGCCATTGTTGGTCGTTTCTTGGGTTGATGATGCAAACAATTTTCGATGGATAACACAAATTCTTTTAAACTGCTGGGCAAAATTCTCCCTTGTAACCTGGGATCAATAATCGGCTCAAAGTCCCCTTCTGTAACACAATCCCGGAAGCTTGACAGAAGACTCTGTGAATCCCCAGGGTTTCTAACATCTACTGCAGGTCTCCCACTTAAAACAACTAACATCACAACTCCAAAGGCATACACGTCAACATTTCTGGTCAACTTACTAGTCATGTGATATTCAGGATCCAAATAACCATAAGTGCCCTTGACTTTTGTGGTCATATAGCTCTTTGATTCGCTCAACTCCTCCAATTTAGATAGCCCAAAATCAGAAATCTTAGCAACAAAATGTTCATCCAACAAGATGTTTGTATCTTTCACATCTCTGTGAATTACGCCATATTCAGTTCCCGTGTGAAGATATTCTAGGCCACGAGCAGCACCGATGCAGATTCTAAGCCTTTGTTCCCAACAAAGATGAACACTATCCTGCCCATTTTTGGCAAATTTGTAGATATTATCAGCAAGTGTTCCACAGGGCATGTATTCATACACCAGGATCATCTCAGAGCCTTCATTGCAGTAGCCTATCAAAGAGACTAGATGAATGTGACGAAACTTGGAAAGTGTTTCAACTTCAGCCCAGAATTCACGAGGGCCTTGCTTGGAGTTTGCATTCAACCTTTTTATGGCAACAACCTGTGAAATGCTAGAAATGAACCCTTTGTAAACCTTTCCAAATCCGCCCCTTCCGATGAGAAATGCATCACTGAAGTTTTCAGTTACCAATAGAATTTCATAAAGTGAGAAACAACGAAAAGATGGATCAATCGATAACAACGGTAACGCTTCCCCCTTGTGAACACTTGGTCCCCAAGTTTGCCTCAAGTAATAGACTAATGCATTCACCAAAACAAGAAGGATTATAATACCAGTCATAACGGCATTGCTTTTGCTTAAACTGAAGAGAGTATGGATTTTTTGCTTCCAAGAGAATGACATTCTTCTTTGTGACACTCGATTTGGAGCTGCCAGACTGTTATCAGGGTTGCTCAACTTGAAGATCTCTAATCCACTAAGGAGTCCAGCAACTAATCCATTTGTTGAGCGTAGGTCAATCAAGAGATCAGAATTGCCGCTTTGTTTGTCTCCCTTCACCATCACCACGTAATCTCTATGAACCGGTATCCCACTGCCACCACTCCAACTGAGTATATCAACCTTAGTCTCAGCAATATGACCATTCATAAGGACACTAAACTCATTTTTTCCACCACCTGTCCTAAAACTTGGATCAGAATCATAGTAATGCAACCTGATCAAGTATCCAAATCCAATGTCTATTGGTATTCTCCATCTGAAAGTATAAACCTCTTGCACTTCTATGTTTGGCTTCAACTTCCAAGACGTCTGGTAAACTTTTGGTGGTGCATAATATGCCCGCGTGCTTGTGTATACAATGCTATGTGCCGAAAGACTCGCTCGATCAACCCCGGTCTCTAGGAAGTGATTGTCATCTCCATTCCATCTCCTGAACAGTCCTAAGTCTTCCACCGGTGAGATAGAGCTAGCACCAGTGTTCAACCTCTCGATCAATTCAAGAGCAGTGCTATTGTCAATAACAACAAACCGATCAAGAAGGCCGACAATACGGGCACCCATCTCATGGTCCATGGTGTAATAAAGACCAGTTGGCATGGAAATGATCTCAATTCCATTCACAAAAGCATGCACTTTCTTTGAATTACGACTGTCAGACGGGGAGAATGTTATGATTAAATCAGTGTCATCCTCTATGTTCAAGCAAAATTCTTTAACAAAAAAAATTCCTCCCAAAGCTTCAGCAGCAAGTGAAGCACTAAAATTACTTAAAAGGGTGAAATTGCCAGCTTTGACCGTGAAAAGATCTTCTGAATCTTTAAAACCATAGTACGGAGCAGGGTGAAAATGTAAGCGAATGAATTTCTGACCTGGGCTGACATGAAATTTGTAGTAGAAAGGAGTTGCAGAGATTCTTGCAGTCTTGTAAGGAACAGGGTCAGCAGAGAATGATTTATGGACAGAAGTTGAGCTCTCTGACTTGCCTTTTGGTCGTGATGAAGAGATGAGCTCCGAGCCTGAATCTCCGATCCATTCACGCCCATCAAACGCTATGAATTTCCCAGTGGAGCCACAATTAATGGCGATATCGCCAATATAATATGATGCTGCTAAGCTTAAAGAATGAACAATGGTAAAGGCCAAGAGATGGTGAAGATGACATAGAACCAACGCACAAATGAAAATTGCAACCCTTAAAGCTTTGGCAACAGACATGGTTTCTTCTAAATGTGATGCTTACTTAATCAGAACTCAAGAAGCTTTTTATCATTCTCAGAAATAATTATCAGAAATGTTCAAGATGAAGGAAGTTACCAGAAACAATGATAGCTGATTGGTTGATAGTTCTTCTCAGCTTCTCTATTTACATCAGGACAATTTGCAAGCTCTCACAAAAATTTGATACACCCGTTGACCAATGAATTTTCGTCGGAGCTCGTCAACCCAGCAATTACCTCAGTTGACTCCGGATAATGACATATCGAAACGGAGAAGTCAGTCTTCAACTACTCGCCGCGGGGGTGGGGAAAAAATGATTGGAATGACTTGAATTAACTCCGGAGGGTTGATTAGCCATAGCTATGAAATGCCGTTTTCTTGTGTCTCTTCTCCTACCCATGTAACACTTAAAGTAGTCAGCTCAGAACTTGAAATAATCAACGCTGAGATCTACAATTTCTGGGCATTCATAATCAATACCAACTGCTTCCGGGGTTTCTGATCGCATTTTATGATACCTTTGACCAGTTTCCTGTGCTACGTCTCTCTTGAGTAAATTGTTTACATCTATAAGTAATTAACTCAATGAAGCGGGATCAAAATTAAGAAGACTTCCCATCTTTTTCCTAATGATGTATCACCCAGCAACCTTAAAAAAATCAAAACTAATCCATGCTATATACCCTGTCATGATACTTCCTCTCAAGTCTCACCCAAACCAAGAGCTTGTCGATTAACAACTTTCCACCTGAATTGCGAAAATCTTGGAAATCAACTGAGAACTGCTCTTATAATTTCTATAATATTGAGAACGCATACAGGCCTATGAAAATTCCTCAAGATAAGAAACCTTACCATCATTCGTTGCATTCTGAGGAATGTTCTTTCCCGGTCCATCTTTCAGTGTCAAATTTGATCACATCAACATCCTACAGCCGTTGCTGTTTGTTTCTTTTCTGCCGCTGTAGTTCCCCACGTCTCCGTAAATATTATATAACAAAATCAGAAGCAATGATTCGGGCCGGCCCATAATTGATACCCAATACAACAAAATATTATATATACAACTAGCAAATTGTACAAAACCTCCTAAACTATAATAAAATTACAAATTATACCCAATATTTTAATATAATTAATCGATCAGCCAAAAAGTTCCAATTATTACACTTTTGAGATCAGGCCGGCCCATAATTGATTGGGCTCTTCATTTGTTAGCTCAACGAAGAATGCATCACTGATAACCCCCCAAGTTACCCAACTCACCGGGCGGCAGCCTCACCGGAGAAGAAAAGGGGGAAAAAAGCAGAAAACTCATCGGAAATGGAGAACCGCGGCAGCATTTTGGAATCGATCGGATCGGAAATCATCGGAGTGATGTCTCCGGTTTCGATCTGTATGTTCTTAGTTGTCTTTCTGGTCTATTCCATGACCACCTCCTCCACGTCTTCCTCCGACGCCTCCGCCATCCGTACCGCCGCTAACCTCGTCTACCTTGAGTCGCCGACCGATACTCCGACCGAGAAACTCGAAGGTGCACTCTTAAACGCTGCCGTCTTTGTGATCCTCATTGCTATAGTCACTTTCCTCTTGGTCCTCCTTTACTACTACCGCTGCACTAATTTCCTCAAAAATTACACTCGATTTTCGTCCTTCTTCGTTCTTTCCTTTATGGGTGGCCCCATCTTCCTCACGGTTATCAAGCATTTCAGCATCCCTGTTGATTCGATTACTTGCTTTGTGCTGCTGTTTAATTTTTCGGTTCTTGGGGTTCTCTCGCTCTTCTCAAATGGGGTCCCAATTTTGATCAGACAAGGTTATATGGTTGTTCTCGGAATCATTGTAGCTGCTTGGTTTACCAGATTGCCTGAGTGGACTACTTGGACTTTGTTGGTGGCGCTGGCCTTGTATGATTTAGTTGCTGTGTTAGCTCCTGGTGGACCATTGAAGATTTTGGTTGAGTTGGCATCTTCCCGGGAAGAGGAACTTCCTGCATTGGTTTATGAATCTAGGCCTAGTACCTTCCCAGGGTCTCAGGGTTCGAATCTAGCAGGGATTTTGATGTCTGGGGTCCCATTGCAGAGTCGTGAGAATGGTAGTTCTGAGTCAATTTCGGGTGCAATTGAGCTTCAGGGAAGGTCATCATCGAGTCAGAACACTAGAAACAGTGATGGTTTTAGCAGTATTGGCCAGAACTTTGCAAGTGATATGGGTGAGAATGAGATTGAGGTTGTGGGAGGTGATCAAGAAGAGAGATCGCCATTGATGTCTGTTGGATCAAGGGAGAGGCGATCTCCAGCAAGTTTTGATGTCGGTGAGATGGTGAATGGAAGGAGGATGAGACAGGATGATGATGATGAGAGTGATGAGATTAATAGTAGGGGCATTAAGCTTGGATTAGGGGACTTTGTGTTTTACAGTGTGTTGGTCGGAAGGGCTGCCATGTATGATTTGATGACTGTGTATGCTTGTTATCTGGCTATCATATCTGGACTTGGTTGCACACTGATATTGTTGGCTGTTTGTCGTCGAGCATTGCCAGCACTTCCTATTTCCATTGCTTTGGGTGTCCTGTTTTACTTTCTGACTCGCTTGCTAATGGAACCATTTGTTCTTGGGACATCGACGAATTTGATGATGTTTTGACAAGATAGACTTTTGGACATAATCTGTTTATGTTGTATATGGAAGTCAGTAACTTTGCTGCAGCATGGATGCTTTTGAAGATTGAACCTTGCTACTTACAAAACTGGATCGGAGAGTTATATGCTTTTGTTTAAGCTTTCCGTTTGAGGGGGAGTGCCTCATTTCTATGGGTAGGGACAACCATTTGATGGACACATAAGGCGCAATCGTCGTCTTAGTGTTCAGTTTTGGGTGCTGTGTCTCTGTAGTCTAATTAGTTTGAAAAATCCTAATGTCTAATGGATGTACAAGGGAGGTACTCTCTGATCCTTGCTGTGTTTCACTGGGTTGTAGATTGACTAAATCTTAAGGTTGTTTATGATGACGCTTAAACTAAGTGATGTTGCTGAAATGAGGCACCATGGTTGTTGACTACTTAGAACTCATGAATATATACTAGTATTTAACTAATTTGCAAGAAGAAAGCAGTTTTCTTCTTTTAACGCCTGGATTCACATTTTTAGTTGCAAGTAGGAAACAATGTTCGATGGTTGTTTTTGTTCTCTGTTGTTCTCTTTTCCTTAGGGAAAGATTTGGCTTTGGTATTGTGGTTTAGCTCTGTTCAACAACAGTCTGTGAGCTAGTTTTGAACATTTTCAATCACTTGTTACGATGATCATACCTCATTGTGACATCCAAAGGGGCTTTGTTGGTCGTAAAATGACCTCGCTAGTGAAATAGAGAGCCAGAGTAGATGGGATTAGAAGTTGCAAAAGAAAATGACTCGTATACTCTGTTGCTAACATAATTAGCCACAATATAAGGTCTTGCCTACGCAGCATGTAACCAGGTTTCAAACGTTTGTTTGATCCATCGTCGAGGCTACCTCCAGCGTCTCTCACTCATGGAGAGCACTAATTTGGCTTAATAGTCTTAAGCCTCTTGTACAATACCCAAAAAAAAGGGGGGAAAAGATACTCTAATAGTTAAATGATATACGATAATTACGTCAACTACATTCATTTACCTTCCGTTTTCAATACAATGAAAAGAAACTACTACATCGTGATGATGTTAGTGAGTCAAAAAACGAGACTAAGTTATTATTATGGATAATCATCAAGCCTCTTAAAGCGTGAACATCTCCCCAATATAGTTCACACTTCAACCCAAAAACTAATATCTTTTGCGATAACGATCATACGCATTATAGATTTTATCTATTGTTTCTGACAAAATAAAGCATGCAGCTAATTATTAAGGAAGAAAATCCAGATACATTATTGTACTTAGTCCAAACTTATGTGCAGTTCATTATGCACAAAATCCAACGAGCGGCTTTCCTATGAACTGAGATTCTGTAGCTTATCGTAATCAATTCACTCAGTACTCTACATAAAAAAGCTGCCTACGACTACTGCAATTTCTGGGGCAAACCAAATCCAGTAAGTTCCCTTGTGGTGGGTGGGTGGGGGGTGGTTTGGGGTGGACATGAAGAAAAAGTACTGATGAGCCAAAGTTCTGCTATTCATGGGCAGATTAATATATTGAAATTTGTCCACAGGATCAATTCCTGCCGATTATTCATCAATGAATGCAACAATGAATCGGCTACAAACTAAGACCCTTGTTTTGATGGGATTTTGATCAAGTCTGAAAAATGTTTCTGCCGCCTGAGTTACACTATGTCCCAAAGTAAAGAGATGAAAAACTAAGGAACCTACAAAAAAGAAGAAAATAATGGTTTGTCTTTGACTATCATCCTAACTTACCAGTATATTTCCTGTTTCTTGTGGTTGGTATGTATGGACATTTTTTTGGTTAGTTTGCCTTCTTTTTTGCTGTTTCTTCAGCATTGGTTTTCTTTTGGTTGCCATTGCTGCTGTTCTTATTCTTGTCCGTCCTACTTGCAGCTTCGTGCAACCTCCTGTTGAGAGGCCGCGGCGCTCTCATTTGCCTGTCAAATCCCCTAACACACACAAATCCTGCAGAATTACGGATGAACGGTAAGTATGACCACTATCCGAGCTATTCTGGTTTAAACAACTAGGTTTTGTGGACTAGTTAGATGTTTGAGGTTACAGGCTCATAACAAGTACAGTATATTTCTGTTTATTGGGAGTTAAAAATCTGTAACAAAGTTCTCACTTGTCAATGTCTTCTCTTATGGTTAAATGGATTTTGTTAACTCTAGAAAGATAAAAAAAAAAGTGTAGTGAGAAGCAACCATACCTCTCCAGAAGCAGTATTGAATTCCTTCTGTTGTCAATCCTGGGAAACATAAGTTTTCTGTCAGTTCTCTGTTCTTTTCCTTCATTTCCTTGGGTACATTTCATTCTTGGAGAAATTTGGTGTAAAAAGTGATGTATTTCCAGTATTTAAAACATATTACCTCGAAATATACTAGTGACAGATGTCCCAAAGTAAACAGTGCGTCTTGGAAGTTGCCAAATCCAGTCTCTTGGAACATTAATGGGATTCCTACTAGATTCATGATCGGCAAACATCTGACAAGTAATAAAACAAGTCAAACATAAGAATTTCAAATCAAATGCAATCTTTGTCTAAATATTGCCCGTCTGAGGGAAAGATGATCAAACTGATTTGAGGGCTCTACTCATCCACGCAACTTTAACGTCAAGTCTGTGATTTGAAATCCTTAAAACTAATTGAATAACAACATAAGTACCTCATTTACTTGGAAGTAAGTCCCATTCAGTGGGAAGCTCCCCCTCATAGCTGTCCGACAGGGTATCTGAAAAATGTACTATCTATAGTCACAAATGTGCTGATAACAATTCCTCATTTCATGGTATTTTATTTGTTTTCTGGAAAACAGAAATTTGTTGCTCACCAAAAGGGTGCCTCTCACTGTCTGTGAATTATTTTCATTCACATAACTAGAAGAACAGCCTTCAGGAGGTTGACTTGAATCTGCTGTTTCACCTGATTCAATGTTCCCATATATTTAGAGAGGTTCTAATAAATTAATTCCAGAAAGCATAATTAAAAATTATATTTCTAAAAACATTGCGATTTGATTGACCTTTTCAGTTCCTGCTTACATGCTCTTTTTCTTTCTATTTTTCTTTTTTAGGTAGCTTATAGAAGTTTTTTCTTTTTTCATTGATCTTTCTGTTCAGGTACTTTAATTGGTTTCAACAAACTGCCTAACATCAGCTCATATCTATAATGCTACACAATGAATCGTACCTGGACCCCATATCGCAAGAAGGTATGGACTTGGATCATCCGGTTCTCGTCTTTCCATCTTGAAATTGACAGAGGGGGTACCAGTTAAATAGCATTCAATTTAGTAACTGGTTCGACTATAGATAAACTAAAGGAAGCATCACTTACCTCTTTTAGGAGTGGATGAGAATCTGGAAGCTCATAACTGCACAAAATTGCACCAGTCATAATCATCATAATATAACAACATCCATTATAATCTTGTACACAAAATTCCTAAGTGGTCATTCTTCATGGTAATCAGTGTAGGATATAAACAGAAAGATGCTCACACTTGGTGCTCTGTTCGCAATCGGCTGGCATTTTTTAACTTTGGAACAGGAATTGAAGCTGTTGATGCATCCAAAGCTACCAAAGCCATGGACAGGTCACCTGGTTGCAACTCCATATTCTGGTCTCGGATGACACTCTCCAAATTCACCTTTAGATCTTCTAAGCTGAGCTTAATTGTTGGGATTTCATCAGGGTCTTCATAGAAAAGATCTTCAATATCACTTTCTGGCGCTTCTGGTGATGGCTCTGGCGAGGCAGGTTCCTCTACTATTGGTTCGTACTTGCTCCCACTATAATGTAGTTCTCTGCCAAAACTTGTTTCCGCAGGAAGCAAAGGAATAGACTCAACTCTGATGGGAGGGATTTCATTTACAGCAGCAGGGGTAGTTATGTTGACCAGGCTCCTTTCTTCTGGCCCTGGTAAGGCAAGCCTTGCACTGCAGTAGAGATGCGTGTTAAGTGTACGCCAAAGGAGTGGAGAGCTTCAGCAAATGAATTATATGGAGCCTCTAATGAGTTCTTAATATATGATTTCCCTTCATTCTAATGTTATGGCCCCAAATGCTACGTAACTATATGAAGATGCAATGTTTAAAGGGACAATCGATAGCTTACCTTGCAAATGCACTTGCAAAGTGCCTGCATTCAGCTCTCATTGGACATGCATTGCAGTTGGGTTTTCTCTTTGTGCAAAACACCTGTCAGAATGAATAAGACCTGATTATTCTTTTCAAAAGGTTAGTTTGTAATAAGGTTATAAATTAATTTAATGACGGACCTTTCCAAATGTGATCAACTGATAATGTAATTCATACCTGCAGGTCGATATTTAGAAAAAATGTCATTCGAGTGAATCTCCAGGAAAGAAGTCGCCAGTGTCTTTTCATTATTGTAAGTGGTAAAATTGCTTTTCAAATAGAATAATTTACTAGAAGAATAAGGAAATTACAGGGTTCTCTGATCCAGCTTACAAAGTCTAGGCCATAGATATTTCTGAACCGACTCTAATATTGGATACCTGCGTTTCAACTGCAATCAGTATTTCATTCATAATGTCATATCAGTATGATGAGGCAAGCATCTTACAGCTCAAGCAGATGCAGCTGCAATGACTCAGGAAGTGGTTGGAGAGGAACCCATCCAAGACGCACCGCAATCCTCCCAACATTGGTGTCAACCTACAAAAACCATATATGAGTGGTATCTTTTACTTTAATAGATTTCAGAAGTAAAAAGTAACTTGTAATTGACAAGAAATTCCTTACTGGGAATGCTACTTGATGAAGTGTTAATAACCGTACGCACTCTACACTTTTTAATCCCAGTCCTCGGATACTCAACAGGTAATCCCTGAAGTGACAAGTTAAGGAAGCAGGAAATTAGAATCCTCTACATGAATAGATCTCAAAGGCTGCACATTTCGAGTATGCTCCTATAAGTTTGAAAGACTTACTTGGCTTCATCTCCTTCGACCTCCCGTAACCATTCAAGGTCAATGCTTCCGTGATCCCTGATCAGTCGATTGAGGAAATCCTGCAGCATATGCATATGCTATCATTTATATTGTGTGGGGATCTCTTGTGGGTGAGTCTAGTTCAATAGTTCTGATTATTTTACAACAAGAATAGGTCGGGTTTCATTAATACCTTTATTCTCTCGGCCAACATATTATTCATTCCTCTTTCCAGGATAGTATCAGAAATTGTCTTAACATCAGCATGCCTCAGAGCTTCATAATCCAGCGAGTCCATGTTTTCTTGGGTTCTTTCTATTTTCCCAATCTTTGCCAGCACCTTCCTTCTCAAGCTATCCCAATCAAACTCTTGTTTCTTATCCACATTCTGCTTCCTCTTTTTTGCATTGGGAATATTGGCGTCTGTATTGCCAAATTGTTCCCCAGAAAAGTAAGTTTCGCCTGCAACAACCAATAACATAGTTGATTGACTAAGACAGTGACATTACGAGAACTTTCAAACTGGAGGGTCGAAAAAGAGCAATTCAACCGTCAATGGGGGTGGGGGTTGAACTGCAGAAACTTCAGCTGCCGGATACCCCTACTAAGGGAAAATCCGGCTGGCCAGGCGGTCGATCGACCCCCCTGACCCCCTTCTATTTCTATCCATGGACTAAGAGAATTGATATTTAGAAGATATCAAAAGATACTCAGCAAAAAGGAAGATTTTTGAACTTTACCTGTTTTCCCTTTAACATCTGCTGCATCAAGTCTTTTGGGCTCCAACAGTGGCTTCCTTTCCTGTTGAACACTCTTGGATGGTTGTGTCTGGTGACTGTTAACAGACTCTTGACTACTTCCAAAGTGAAATCCTGGTTGTAACTTTTCTTCATGGTGTTGATTTGAACATTGAGTCTGGCCCATTCTTATTTCATGATTGATTGGTGTCCTTGTTTCTTGTGTAGTTGAGCAATTTGCACTTCCTGCTATGACTCCTATGTTTTTACCTGCATGGGCTGCATTGCCAATATTGGTGATCTCAGAAGAATTTGAACAAAATGAAGACGTGGTCTTATTTTCTGAGAATCCTGAGTAGTAAGACTCATTCACTCCGGTGTATGTTGCCTTGTTCAACCAGGAAACACTGGAAGGAGGAAGGGATCCTTGGAGGACTAAGGAATCTGAATTGACAGGGTAAGAATACTCATTACTGCCACAATTTATTGAGGGATTTGAGCAGTTGCAAGCAGGATTTGCATGTTGTTGGGTCCTGGACATGGGATTCTTACGGAGCAAATTACCTACATGCTGTTGACATTGATGTTGCTGATACCTAGCAAATGTTTCAATTTTTGGTGTACTTTCTGAAATACAGCATTTTTTGGAGTTGTACGTCACCATCTGATCTTCAACTTCTGAGTCTGAACTAGATCTCATGTATTTAGTAGATTGAGGAAAAGAGTCAGAAGAATTTTGGGAGGATACCACTTCTTCCTCTGTGCCACTGTTATTTTCATTCAAATAATTAACAGTTCCTGAAATGAGATGCTCTGGTATTTTCTCCGGAGAGGCACTCAATATCATTGAGTTTTGTTGGTAAAATGGATATCTCATCTTGCTCCCATGATATGCGATGATGCCATCCGGATTTACTGTCTGAACATCATGCTCAATCCATGAAATTGACTCATATTTGCGGGGAGTAGATTTGGAGTTTGTTAATTGGACCGAGAATTTGGATGCCAGAGATATGAAAGCCGAACTGAAAAAAAAAAAAATGAGAAACAAGAGCTATTCCTGTTCATTGTCTCTAGTTCTACTATTAACCTCCCAGATCCTATAGGAATGTGCCTTACCTGGAGAGATGGTCTGAAACATTCTGTGTGAGAAATACTCCAATAACTGAATCAACAACTGATCCTTTCCAAACGGAGAACCGCCGATCTCCTGCAAAAATGGGCATATTGTGTTTATCAAGAGCCTTCTGGAAGTGCCAGTTACATCATCTGCCTAAAATGCTATTCAGTAATCTAGATGAGAATACCACAGAAGATTGTATTTTATCGCAATATGTTGGAAGTGCTCTAAGATATGGAGACCTGAGGCTTCTGAAAGTGACCAAGTGACCAGCTAAGAGTTGCATGTTTGCAAAGAAAATCAGTTTTATCTTCCGGATACATACAATTGGCTGCTTTAACAGGTATCATTCTTCTTCACTAACAAATCTCTACTTAAACCCAGAACCATAAAGAAAAAGGCAAGTAGAGCATCAATTGGGAAGATTAAATTTAAGCAATTTAATTTGCATGTGAATAATTAAAGAGAAAAAAGAATTAAAGACAGTATCAGACCTTGAACTAGATGCATTCGAGCAATGAATGAGTCTATTCGTCCGCGAACCACCTTCCTCTCTTCTTCCCACCATTTTTCCTTTTCCTTTTCATTGCCTGCTGTTTCTGTGTGGTCAGATCCAGCCTTACCCATCAGGATATTCCAAATTCTATTGGTTTCTGGGTCAAGGTCAACCTTAGGTCTTGGCCTGTGTCTTTTGATTGGATCAAATACTTCATAAGGAACAACTCTATCATCTCCTTTGTATGGAACAATGGCATTTTGCTCCTTTGCAGCCAAATTTTTGCCCCTTTTACTGATTTCTAATCCCTCGAGTCTGTCAATTATTTCATTAATTGTAACTGCATGGTTCTCTCTCTCCTTCCGCTCTGCTTAGATTCCAGAAATGCTACATATTCAGAATTTTAATCAAAAATTTCACACAAATGTAAGTCTAAAAAGTTAAAAGATACCTTTTATTTTCTTGGGGGACTTCTGACTAAGCAACGGTTTCTTGTTCACATTCAGATGCAGTTTTTCCTGACTAGCTTGGACAGAAGCTGCAGGTTTAATTGAATGCATCAATGACAGATCAATTGGAGAAGTTCTAGTCCCATTTCCTTGAGTTGTTGCTGGAACTCTTTGACCTGGATGTACTACACGATCTGTTATTCCAGTTGTGACATAAAGGTTATCAGCTTCTGCACTGGGGTGAAGCATTTTTCCTGCCATCAGAAAGCTAAGATTTTGGAGTGCTCTTGATGCCATTTGATCTTTGAAACCATTACCAGCAGTTGCAATGTCAATGCCCTCGTTGGAAAGGATCTCACTACCACCAGTATTATGCTTCCTGATGTTGCTCCACTTCCCAAGGTTAACATTTGGCAACGGACCACACGGATAGGATGAGAAGCTGCTTTTCTGGCTACTTGTGCAGCCTTTAAGTTCCACTATTCTTGAACTACCTTGAACAGATGCAAAACAAGAGGGCAGACTGGATAAAACTCCAGCACGTGCATCTTCAAATTTTCTTCTCTTGTTAGTTTCTGCAGCAACTACTCCAGTTTTGCCAATTTCATTAGTCTGCTCCGTCCTCCATGTCTCATGATGCAAGACTTTGAAAGGTATCAAGCCAGCCGGTTGGGGATTCATTATCTGGGAAGTGTGGCAGTAATCTCTTTTGGATCCTCTTTCCACTTTATCCTCTGCAATTTCCTTCATGCATGCAGTCGAGCTCCGCAAGTACAGTGGCTGAGAACCATAGAAGTTAGACAAACTAGAATTAGCTTGAAGGAGCATCTTTCCAGTTCCTTCTCTTTTCAAGGGTTGATGGCCTTGAATGAACCCAAACTGGTCATTGTTTTGGCATGAAACAGTTGTTTGCAGGTTTAAACTCCTTGCAATGCTATCAAGGGTATGGCCCCTTAATGTGGTTGTTGGTACTGGATGGACAGGTGGTGGTCCCTTTGCAGCAATGTTTGTATAGTTATCACCAATGGGATGGTGACTGCTTATGTCTTGCTGTATGTCAGAATTGCGTCCAATTTGTTGCCCCACCATTGGAGCTGATATGTCGGGTATTCGGTCGAATTCCTTTGACCAAACTGTGTCTTGAGATTTCAAGTTCAAATCAAAAGGCCTACTCTTAAGGCTTGTTTGTTGCATATCAGAAACCATCTTGTTAGCATTGTCATTAATCTTACCCTCCAGGTCAAAATTTAGCACTCTACGACATGATTTTGCTGCAGAACTTGGAGCAGGAGTATCAGTTCCAAGGTTTTCATTTCCTGGCGTTGAATTTGAGGTTCCATTGGCTTTGCTCCGCACATATTTCCTTTTTCCTGAAGGATTCTCACCTGAAACTTTAGTTTCCACGGCAGTTGGCTTGGGGTTCTTTTTGGGCTTTCCTTCAACTACCACCTTTGGCCTGTGCTTCTTCCTTCTAGGAGTCCTTTGTTGGGGGGTCTTGTTCAGGTCAATACCCATATGTCCTCCATCTCCAGAAATATCATTTTCCTTCAGTGAGGTTGTATTAGAAACTGGTAGTGTGACTACATCATTGTCCAAGAGTTCATCCAAGAGGTTGTCACCATAATTACTTTTAGAAGCAAGCTCCTGGTTATCTTTTTGTTGTCTCATACTTCCATTTGAGGGAAAATTTTGAGCATCAGAAAGGTGGTGACTTTGCAACTGCTTTCCCTGGTCTGGAGTTTCTGGAGCAGACTGAAAGTGATAGGCTGCACATGACACCGCAGAAGATTCTTCCCTGGGAGGTGAGTTTAGGTTGCATACATGACTGTATCTGATAGGAATTTCATCTGCACATTATTCAAGGCCGGGATTAAAATCATATCCTTGTCTATGTATAACATTATTTCATTGCACGTAAAGAACTGCATATAATTTTGAAAAATTGAATTACGTTGCGAATTATAGTCAATCTTCTAATCTATTACTAGTGAAAGGTTAGCGCAACCAACTAGCTAAAATATAGGAATAAAGTCATTATCAATTTCTGTTTTCTGCAATTCATATTCACATGAAATGTTTTAGCAGTTGAGTCCAGGAGTAGATCACATATATCATGCTATCATGTGTGTCAATAACAGTTATAAGCATTCTGAAAAAAGTTCAGGTAACTAACCACTTTGCATACTTTGTAGACCGGAAGTGATGATGCCTTGGTTGGAAGTAAAGGCTTGCTTCTGTGGTGGAAGCATTGAGTTATCATATTCAAACTTTGCCCGCTCATTTCCAGTAGCTCGATATGGATTTACCAAAGGAAGCTTGTTTGTAGCTTGAATAACTCTTCTTTCCTCTCGATTAACATCTTTTATCCAATTTTGCATGTATGAATTGGAACTTTGATTGTAAAGTCCATTGGTCCTGACAGGAGCTTCCTTTTTATTATGCTCGCCATGAACTGATGACACAGTTGGACTGAAATCATGAGATGCCCCAGATGCTGATGTCTCTTGTAAAACTCCCTGGCAAAATCCAACTATATCTTTCCAGCTTTCGCTCCCTGTCTGATGACCTTGCACTTGGTCTAGTGTTGGATAAGCTGTTTGCATAACTGGCTGTTGTACTGAAATTCTATGCTGTGACCCAAGCAGTTCATGCGGATTCATTCCATTTAGCAGGCTCCTTTGCATTTGATTAGCAACCGGATGTGATGCTTGCATTCCTGCATTTCCTGGAGTCAACGGAATCCAAGATTCCCCTCCGTGAAGGGCTCTATCATTTCTCACTGCTGCCTCTGGAGTCGCGGGAATCCAGTGGCTCCCATGTTGAATGACTCCATTATTTCTTGTTACTGGCTTTTCTGGAGTAACAGGACTCCAAGAACTCCCAGGCTGAAAGCCTCCACTATCTTGAGGCATCAGAAAACCCTTCCTAAAGCTCATCTTAGGAGTAGTAAACCGCGAAAATTTTGAAACTTCTCCCTATATGTACCTCAATCTCAATGTATGAGTTCTGTCCATCAAGCTTTCACTTTTGACAGTGAAGAATGTGAAACCTTTGCGGTAAAATCACTCCATTTTTCCTGATTTTTTTTTCATTCTCATAAGCTCTATCCAGTAAATGTTCTCACTTTTGGAACCTAGCCTGCCAAATTAGCTAACAACATTCATAACTTACACAATCTTACTTAACATGAGAAACACATGCTACTCATTGAGAACCAATTTATCAACCAAAAAAAGTCCCCCTTTTTTATGTCAATTGATCAGAAAACATGACATGTAAACCTTCACAACTGTAGCCAATACCAAAATCAGTTTCCAGTGCAAATTTAGATATTGTATATCCAACCAGAAAAAGAGAATTGGAGAATTCAATGTGCCCCATTTCCCAGTTCCTTCTTCATTTGGTTGCAAAATCAAAATGGACAGAAACGCATGCCAAAAACTACCCCAAAAAGAGCAATGGGACTTAAAGAAATCAAGGAAGTAAATCAGAGATCATGGAAATTCGATGATTTAATACCAAATTCAATTGGGTGTTTCAATGAAATGCCACCAAGGAAGCAATAAAAACCCAGCTTGTAACCTGCCCACATAGAATCTCTCATGTGATCAATCTGTAAATGCAATTCGCCTCATTTAACTGGGTTATTAAATTCCTCTTTCCATAGAAATGAAATCACACAAAAACCCAGCAAGAAAACAGAACAAAAAAAATCTGAACCAAAAAATGCAATTAGAGGAAATTTATGAGATATTTGTCAGGTGCCCAGTTTGACTTACCGATCACCAGTCAGCGATGCGTTGCCGCCGGTGAGAGAAGAACTGGTCAATGCCGGAGAACCCAGCTGGTCTTCTGACGTTAAAATTGAAGTAGAATAACCGAATCAAAGCCAACGAGGAAAAATGAGAAAGAAAAAAAAAATTGGTGGGAAATTAAACTAACTGCTGACTGAACTTTAACGTTAAAGAGCGTACTACAGTTGCTAACTACGAGATGAGCTGCCGGTTTCTGTGTTTCTTTTTTGTTATATAAACTATAAAGCCAAATTTCATTTTAATTTGGTTTGAATACACAAAAAAAGGTCAGCTTTTGTTGATCTTATTAGAGAAATAATTTATGGCACTCTCACAATTCAGTTTGGATTTACACAATCTGATGTATTGCTCAATTCTTTCACATTTATGGGCAGGATATTCATGCACTCCTGCGACTACGTACCAAAAAAAAAGTTCACTTTGTTAAAAATAAATTGTAAAACGAATTTTTGTACTCTGACAAGTGAGCAGACTGAAAAACTTTTAATGGATATTCTTTTGTTTTATCTGTTTGATTTTTACGATATTGTGTTTTTAATACGTGTATCTGAATGATAATTTAAAAAATGAGAAAATGTGTACAACATAAGACTAATTTCTGTCCGGATAACGGTAATTAACTTACCAAGAAAGTAATAGTGTGAATGTGGACTGAATACAGAGTCTACGCGTTGACGATTCACTTTCTAATAATCATCATATCATTAAGATCGTACAGTTACTATAAATTTCTCCCCAATATAAAAATAACGTGTAAAATTATCGGATAAGGGTTGATAGATCACTACTTACTAATTTTATAGACGCACATTGACGGTTTACAGACTTAAGTGTGACAACAATAATTTTAATATCAAGATATTTTGTCTAGAATGGAAAACTTTTACGTTCAGCTAAGGATACATGAGCTAATTATTCCAGTGTAAGAAAATAGTCAATTTTGTTGAGGAAAAAATGATGAATGTTTTTAAAGAGAGAAAAAAAGAAAATAGAACAAGACTCAATGTACCGACTGATACTGGAAATTCACTTACTAATCGAAATATAAGATTTAAGCTTTAAAGAATCACTCAATATGGTACTCTCAAAAATTCAAAATTCGTTTTATTGCAATGTAATTATATCCACATTGGGGAGATAATATAGATGCTCAGTAGAAAATTTTGATTGTTCTAAAAAATTGTAGTATTTTGTTTTTCAGTACAATATTACTATATGTTTTAAAAGAAACAAGTTAGATATTTCACTCACAAGGTACAAAAAAATGATACATAAACTATAAGAGCTAATTATTCCAAAAGCTTTTCTTTCTTTCTTTCTTTTTTTTTTTTTTTGGTGAATTAGCATTGCATTGTTTTGAAATTTGAAGGTGAAGAAGGAACTAAAGGGGTCCACATCTTAAATTAGAACATTGAAATACAAACTTTTTATATTGACCAATAGGCGACCAAGTCTTTGATAATTATTGACAACAAATTAACAAATAGACCGTGATGATGCTATTGTTACAGCAAAAATTAGTATATATCCAAATCTAAATTTTGTCCCCTTACTTTAACAAAATTACCTCATACCTATTTTTTTAGGATAATCTTATACCAAAACTAACAAAGAATCAAAAAACAAATTGCCGATGTTTAATTTTTCTTATGACATAACTATGTCCAACAAATCGATCATGATATAAGTGTGCTCCATCTTCATATTCCCCAATATATTCTTTTCCGTTCATCTCCACTCTGAAAATTATTACAGAATTAAGTTTACTGTATATATTACGTCCATATCTGAATTTATTATCCTGATTATTATCTTTCACAAAATAAAACCAAATAGCTCTTTCTCCATTTCAAGAGAATAAAATTTACGTTGTTGTTATTCTTTTAATTCAAACAAGGTGAAATATTTGTTAAGAAAACGGAAATAATTTTGAAATCGGAACCACAAGTTAAAGGTTGGCATCAAATGAAAAACATGGGAGCTAGCTAACTAAAAACAAAGAGCTTGCGACGATCACGCATTTCACTCTGAAGAAAAATCAAAGATGCCCGGGCGTTAAAGTGTAACGTTTGTTAGAGTGTAAATTATGTAAAGCGTGATACTAATTTGTTGTGTGGTTTATTCCAAAAAAGAAAAAAGTAATAATAATCTCAAGTCTTTGAGATTCCAGTCTTCATTGAGGTTGGTAGGTGGTTTGTACGCTCCACTAACTGAAACGGAGAAAATACACTTCAAATTCAATACCATTATAAGCTCACGAAAGTCATTCACCTTAAGGGTGTGGAATTTCATTTAATTTTTTTTTTTTAAAAAAAAAGACAATAATTTTACAACAGAGAGAATTTCTTTATTTCAGAAAGGAAAAAAAAATCATAATCTTTTTTAAAAACAATTCTTCACAATTTTTTTTTACTCCATTTTATTTGGGCGGACCGGCACCCAGCGAGGTAGATTCGCTTTGTCTATCTCTAAAACCTCTTTAACCGCAGAAGGAAGAATTGCCAGAATATGTTCTCCATCCAAGCATGATAGGCCGAATTTCGATAGAGAATCTGCGACTACATGCTAATTGAGGTTTAGTAGGAGTCTAACTTTAAAATATAAAAACGAAAACTTCAAAAGATTAAAGTCTTCAATAAAGTCTGTTTCAAGTTTTTTTTATATATATATACTAGTGATGTCTGGTCGCGCAATGCGCGACCCTGGCCCAGTCTATCTGTAGATCTTAGAAATGTTTATATTTGAAAAAAATAAAATTTTGTATTTGGAGCGATATATTTTAGAAATGTTTGAAGGATTTAGAAATATTTTATAAGTGTGATCATAGAAATATTTGTATTTTGCAAAAAAAAAAATAAATTGTATTTCGCCATGTATGTTTTAGAAATGTTTTATAAGTGTTACTTATTAAATATAAATAGCTTAATCGAATATATGTGTTGAAGTAAATGTTAGATAAAATATAAAAGCATCCTAATAAATTTAAATATTAGTAAGATGATTTATTGATGTTCTCCATTGGTCGTGCCAAATCAATACTTAGTTTTGGAGATTTTTAATAGCTTTGTAATAAGCTTCATCCAAAGGGTATACGCTTAAAACAAAATTGACACTTTGTAAAAAAACCTAATTGATCAATTCAATTTAAAAAACCACTCTAGTTGAATGAAACATAAAGAAAAAATTAAGAAAAAAAAAAACGTGTCACGTAAAGTGCAAAGGGAGATTTAGTAATTTAGTTATAGTTAGACAAAAGGGCAATTTAGTATTTTCTACATGCCACGTGGCAATCATATGAAGTGTTTGAAAGAGAGGTTTTTGTTTCTAATATAGTAAGATATATATATCGAGAAAGTCGAAATTTATAATACAAAAGCAACTCTTAAGATAGAGTTGACTGGGGCGAATCTAGGACTAATTTTTCTAATGTCAAAATGGGCGGGAAGGACAAAATATACAACCCTGGATTTTGTGATAATCCTAACTTTGTCAGGGAGTCCGCCGGTTCGATCCCTTCACGTTTAATGAACGTTGTTTCAATCTCCCATTTTTTAATTTTATTTTTATATAATAAAGAAGCGCAAAGCTTGGTTACAAAACATCCCTAAAACACCAAGCACGAAGATTGGGTTCAATCTCCCACTTTTATTTTTTATTTTTTGAAATCTCAATCTCCCATTGATTTTCATGTATGATTTTTTGGATTCTAGGTTTTGCTAAATGCTAAGCCTACTATGGAGTTGATACCTTTTGGGCCACAAAAAAGGCCATTAGCCTAACCCAGGAACATGTGTTGTGGATTCTTAATCTCCCGTGTTGGACCCAAAACCAGTTTTCGATTAAACTTATGCTTTGGTCCCGAAAATGTGGTGAAGAATGAAAATAGATTTTTTTATTTTTATTTTTTTGCCCCTTTCTTTCCCCTTTGACAATAGAGATCACAACGTAAAAGAACATCAAAGTTATCGACCTTACAGGCTTTTCCCTTTTAACTTTCTAATTAATATTGAGAATTGAGAAATGTTTTTTTTTTTTAAGGTAATCTGATCGATTCTTTTGTTTATTGTGTGTATCCGCCATTTTAATTTATTTTATTGTTTCAACAGAATCGATTCTTTTGTTAGCTTTTCAGTCACCTTATTTTCATTCCGCCGCCGCCTTCTTTTCCATGCGATTTTGCTCCTCCTGTTATAATAACGTTTACAATTATTATAATAAAAAAAAAGAGAGCGCCTTATTTTGAATTCGGAATCTCCATTTTCCATTCAGAAACTAGAGAACCTATGTTTGTTTCGCTTTTTAGTGTATGTTTTAAAGTATTTTTTGTATTGAAAATGTAAAAAGATATATTGAAAATGTAAAAAAAATATGTTGGAATGGGACAGTTATTATTAAAATAATTTGAAAAAACCATCCAAAAATCTAAACAAACAAAGCCTAAAAGCCTGATAGGTGTCCACTATCCGGCGGGTGGGGACTGGGCAGGGAGGGATTGAATAGATAACAATGTACATATTTTAGAAAAGGAAAAAAAAAGAAAAAAGAAAAGAAACTTACGCATGTCTATCCTTGAAATAAGAATAAAATGGCGTTCTTTTAGTTTGGAATGAAATAAGTATCAAGTACGATAGAGTAGATGGGGTATAAAATTATAAATTTATAACATTGATACTCACGCCGGAAAAGGCTGAACGCAATATTGGTTGCTTTTGTTGATTTTCATTTGTTGGTAACTCACGACTGTATAAAAGAAACGATATACAAAAGTCCACATTGTAGTTTGTAAACTATGCTGAAAACAATGATTTTTTCGGTGTTTATTAGTATTTTGATTCGTTTTAAATTTTTGATAAATTAAAATAGTTTATAATAAGGACCCGAGGAATTTGTGATGTAGAGGAAAGAGTATTATTTTTTAAAAAAGAAAAATGTATGAAAATTTACAATGCTATAAACTAAGTAGCAAGAGAGATGTGCAATCAATAAAGTGCAAGGGGTTTAATTTGGTAAAGAAAAATAAATCGGAATTTGTCAGCATTGAGTTAGTTAATGCTAACCATGCATCGACTCACTCTCAAACTGATCTGAGAGTTTCTTTTGTGTTGTCCCAAAATTTCCACGTAACTAACTGAATTGTCAGTCAAATCAAACGAACCCAGTTAGCTCTACGTGTTTTCCATGTTTTTTTTTTTTTTGGGCTGTACAATTTCCGTTTCTATTACTTCTTACTTGGCGCATACTCTTCTTTGTGGGACCGCATCACCCCCGCAAATCAGCATTCAAAATTGTCTTCTTCCTTCCTTGGTTGAAAATTAACAGAAACGTACACCAATTTTCTAGGTATATATCTGGTTTTACATGTTAATGAAGAATTTTATTCGTCGACGATTGTTCGATCAAACCAAGTGATGGATATCTTGATTATATTTGTAGTCTTCTTCATTTCTTTTCTTGGATATACTCCCTCCGGTTCTTATTATAAAGCATTTTGAGTTGCTTTAAATTTCATCTAAGATATTTTTTAAATTGAAATAAAAATTTTAAAAATATTTTTTCATAATTAAGAAAACACAATAAATGTAAAAATATATTTTTAAGATATGTGATTTCAATAACTGGTACATGAATGAATTCGTAGGGAGAACAAATTAGTTACTTCGACATACAAAAATTGTTTTAATTACAATCTCGACTCAAAATAAAAAAAAAAACAGGAAGACAACCAAATGAAGTTGCGGCAAGGATTCCAATACTAAAATACTAACAGATGACAAATATCCAAGTTGGATGCGTACTCGCGTTTGACTAGCTAACTAAGCTGTAGGATTATCTTTTATCGATTCCGTTTTTCTTCTTGTAATTTATGTCTTACTTTGTCAATATTCAAGTCTGATGATAAAATACTAGTAATAATGATGTTAGTAAACTCAATGATAATAAATTAAAGAAGACGAAGAACCTCGCTTATGTACAGCTAAGTAGCTAGATTGTAGCTAGCTAATTAAGCACCCCAGAAAAATTAAACAATTGTAATTTGGCAATGTTAATGATACCTAATCGTTCGATGTTTACAATCATGATCCTCCATAGAATTTTAGTGAGGTACAACATTAGATACTGTACGGTATGTTTTTTTATTTGCCACTTTCACTTTCAAAATATTAACAAATTTTTGTTTCCCTTGTGTTTAAACGTTTTTCTTCTTCTTCTTCTTCTTCTTCTTTTATAGTCTTGAGGATGTTGTAACTTTTACTAAAAAAAAGGTTATTAATTTTTATTAGTACCTCGTAAAAATCTATATTTTTAAAACAGGACCGGAGAGTGAATCGTTAACATGATCGGATTGGTGAATTAGTCGAATTGATCGGTTAGCTCGTTCTTCGAAATCGAAGAAAACTGATTAAAATAATATTAAAAAATATTAAAAATTAATTTTTTAAAAAATATTTATGAAAATCAGGTTGAACCGGTACCAGTTTTCGGTCAAACCGTAATTTTGTCCGGGTTTGACTGGGTATTTAAAAATCCGGTTCATTTTAGAAACCGGACCAATAAAACCTTCGGTTCGATCCTAGACTAACTGGTTCGACCGCTCGGTCCGGGCCGGTTTTGAAAACATAGGTAAAATAAGAAGAGTTCAGTACAAAGCTAGACAAACTATGTTATCGTTGCTTTTCTGTTCGCTTTCACGGGTCGTCGCTATTAATTAAGGCGTAATTAAAATTCGTGTGACCTGATTATTTTCGTTCGGAAGAAAACATATAAAAATACTACAAAAGAGAATACAAAAATTAGGTGCACAGTCATGTTGACGTCTCGCTGAACACGTGAATTGCAAATTTTCACAGCACGCACGTGCGATTGTGACCACATTCATAATTCGCAATGACCAATTTACCCCGTCCGCAGTATATTCTTTCCTCTGGTTTTGTAATATGCCATTTCACTTTATTATCCTTTCCTTTCTAAATAATTGTTTTTCTTTTATTATTTTTAATAAAATAAATGAAAAATTATTTGGGACAGAAATAAATGAATTTTTTTTCACTAAAAGCAAATTATTCGCAAAATGATACTTAAGTAGGGAAACTATAGCAGTATGAAGGACTGTATTATATTGACTTTAAATATTAAAAAAATAATTACCACTTCATTACTAATAAAATTTGACATATCAAACCTACTGATTCTCTCATAATTACATATATGCTCATATTTATAGATACACGTATTTAGTGATGTACTTTTCCCGACTTAGTTGAAATGACAACAAAGTTTTAAGTTTTGATATTGTTTAAAATCAATATACTCATACTATAATCTACCTGATTATGTATGGACCAATTTAGATTTTCTTACTCCCTCCATTTCATAATATAAGTCACTTTAGGCTTTGCATGTAAGCTAAGGAGACAATTATCCAACAATTAACTTATGTGTTAAATATATATTTTACCACTCATTAACTACATTTAAAATATAAACAAGACTAAATGAAATATGTTGACATCATTTATTGAGGGTAAAATTAAGAAAATGGTCATTAATTTACCTAAAATTTGTAAAATGACCTACATTTTGAAAAATATCTCCACAAAATTTTTTAAAAGCAACATTAATCGAAAAAGATTATGGCTCGATGATACATTACTCGTCGACTTTAGTGTAAAAATTTAGAATAAAAAGTTCAAGGGAGAAACTGCACATAATGTACAAGTAAAAATGCGTGATTATGCTTAAATAAGTTCATATGATAAAATGCATGCTCACACCACTCACTAATTCTCACTTGGTTAAGTAAAATGTGTAATTATGTCTGCCACAAAAAGAAAACCAAAAAACTCATTAGAACCAAATCAAACAAATATGGGAAAAAGAAACCAACGAAAGGACACGCCGGACATTTGACGTATTCACCTACTACGACATGGTCTAAAAAATGACCGAAGCCCCTAGCCCATTTTTTTAATTTTATTTAATTTAATTTTACTCCTCTTTTTTTATTTTCTCTCCTCAGAAAATAAAAATCGGGACCCCACTGCCAACACATCAAAACACAAACATGCATTCATCTTCTCTCACTACATTTCTTCCTCTTCTCTAATTCGCCGTCACCACCAACAAAAACCCCATCTCCTCATCATCATCATCATCATCTTCACTTTTTCCCAAATCTCTGTAAGCCCTTTCATCAAACACCTCTCGATCTTCTTTCTCTTTTCCCCCAAATATTTTTTCAGTGCTCTTCACTGATACCAATAATGGCGGGCGCCTAGATTTCACTTCCCCCACGTTCGCCTCGAGCGCACGGTTTAGCTGAAAACTTAAAAAGCTCACTGTCTTCTTTTCTCTTTTTTGTCTGTGAGGGATTAATCAAAAAGATTATTAATCGGTACTTTTTTATCCGGTGATGCTCGGTGTACTTTGCGCTCGCCCCAAGCCTTGGCTCCACACCACACTCTCGTTATCCCACACCCACGGCTCCTCCCCGGCGGCCCACATCCAGAATCGCTTCTCCTTCGTCAGCCCTGTTTTGAGATCCGTTGTGATTACTTACCCCAACAACAACGCCGATCATCACCGGCGGCTCCACTCCAGTTCCTGCCGCCTCGGCGTCTGCGGCGGCTTCGCTGCTTCCGTTTGGCACGCGATTCTCCCCGCCGGAGATGCGGATGGTTATGATGGAGGTTTGGATCCCTGCCGCCGCCCCAGGAGGACCCTGGTGTTCCACCACCATGATGAATTGATGAATAAAGGTGAAGGGTCTTGGAATGTGGCTTGGGATGCTCGCCCTGCTCGCTGGCTCCATAATCCTGATTCCGCTTGGCTTCTCTTCGGCGTTTGCGCTTGCTTGGCCGCTCCGCCAATTCCGGATTTCGCTGACCTTGTCACCTTATCGGAGGTTGGTGGTCCAGTGGAGCAGGAACTAGAGGAAATTCGAGCTGAAAATGATGCAATTATTACGGATGCTGAGGATGAAAACTCTGATTCCTTCAAAGTGACAGGTAATTAGTTAGCTTCTTACTGTTTTCGAATCAAGTGAAATCGGTTTTTTTCAATTTTTATATTCAGAGAAATACTACAATCTAAAATTGAACGAACGATTGGATGAGCAGGTGTGCCAGCTGACGGGAGGTGCTTGTTCAGAGCAATAGCCCACGTGGCATGCTTGAGGAAAGGAGAAGATGTTCCTGATGAGAACCGTCAAAGAGAACTCGCTGATGAATTAAGAGCTCTTGTATGTTCAGTTTTGTGTGTTTAATATGATTGTATATTCCCAAATTGTTCACTGAATTTTGTGGTTTTCCGTTCCTTTCCCAATTTTTTCTGTTGAACAGGTTGTGGAGGAGCTGTTAAAGAGGCGAAAAGAAGCTGAATGGTGAGTTTTCATAATCAATGTTTATTTTTTCAATGTAAGTGTTGAGATGCTTCTAATTACATTTGTTGTTTACTTCAATTGACATAGGTTTATCGAAGGTGATTTTGATGCTTATGTCGAAAGAATTGAGAAGCCTTATGTATGGGGTGGAGAACCAGAGCTTCTGATGGCTTCTCATGTTCTTACGTGAGTACTACCTTTTAGTGACTTTCTGCTGATTTTTTTTTCTGAAATGTTAATTGGCTTAATACAATCTTTTATGATTTCCCTTTACTGCCTTTTCTTTTCCGGCAAGGATGTTGTACAGTTACAGCTCCTGATTGCCTTTTCGTTAATCTAAAAAAAGTTAAAGTTCATTATGTTTTTGGTTGTTGTCCTGGCGATTCTTATACTTTTAAGACTATTCTTAACTTTGTATAAAATATTAAAGCATTTGAAACATAGATTGACTATTTTGAGCTTTTGTAATCTAGTGTCATTGTCATATAATATGTTGATGCTAGACTGTGTTCTTAAGCTATGAACTGCTTGAGAATTTTTTAAGATTGTACTTTTCTTTATTGTTTCAGGACTCCTATTTCTGTATTCATGCTTGATAGAAGCTCTGGTAGTTTGAAAAATATAGCAAACTATGGTGAAGAGTATAAGAAGGATGAAGATTATCCGATCAATGTTCTGTTCCATGGATATGGACACTACGACATACTGGACGTTGCCCCTGAAGCTTACCAAAAAGTGGAAGCATAGTAGTAACTTGACGTAGAACTTACAATAATAAGTGAAGACATTGAGTTGATCCCTCAAACAAATTTTGCAAGAATAAGTGAAATTCTTCTGCAGGCATTGCGGGTATTCTTTCTAGCTTGAAAAGAAAGCTCCTGTTCTCTCCTCTTATCAGAACCAGAGAGTTAAGTTTCAGTCAATTTGCTGAAATGACTGTGTTCGAGAAACCGGCTTGTTTCCATTTTTGTAGATTCTGTTGTTGTCTCTGTTCTAGGATATCTCTTTACTTGTTAACAGCGAGCAGACCATTGACGGTTCCTGAACACATTTATCTACTGATTAGTTATAGAATGCTAGTTTTTGTTTCTGCAAGAGTGTAGTCTTTAAAAGTTGCCTGACCAGTTGCTGATCTCGCTGACTTCATAAAAAACTGGTAAGCAATTGGTGGTGGCAGTGTTGTTTTTGTTAAATAATGATTATAGATTTGGAACCAATAAAAATAGCAGGAGCCAGGAGGAATGCCTTCTTAAAGTTTCTTTTGGAGAATCCAAAAGAGGAGTCCATACAAGAATGCTAGAGCCCTTCTTGGAATTGGGGGGACAATAGAATTCCAAATGCTGCAAGTGTTCTGTTGACAATGTTAAAATATATACAACCGCAGTTAAGATGTGGTGCTGGGAAATGTAAGATTTGGCAGGATTATACCGAAACTTTGGAGATGTATTTGCATTATGGATTGACAACGTTACCGGTAGAACATGGCTTGGGAACCCTGGGGTCATATGTGCTACTGCATTCTCCTTCCCGCTCAAAATTAGAGACACTATAATGAACAAGACGAACCGCTGTAATGAACAAGACCCTTTGTTTCGATGGAAGTATGGTATGAAACTTATTGCAGGAGAAACATTTTCTATGAACAATGGAAGAGATTCAAATATGAACAGAACAGGTCACAAGCATACAAATCATTATCAGGATGGCAAACCATGTAGTACATGAAAACATTGGTGGTTATAGCATTGAACAATTTATTACTGAAATGGTTAGCAGGACCACAGGACCATCATTTTGCTGTCTTGGGTAGGTCTTAAATGTGTCTGGTGGTTCGTTCTTTCACCTAATAGGGACCAAATTGGAAGACTTGATGTTAAGGAAAAAGAGATACGTATATCTTGGAGCATTAGGGACTGGACTTGACAGTAGAAGTGAAGTTTCTGATTCCTGTTCTTGCAATTGTACTCCACTGATTACTTCCACAGTTCCAACCACTTTCAAGTTTAGAGAACCAAAATCGATGAAAGTTCAAGCCGGATCCCACATTTTGTGCTATTCAAAAAGAAATTTAGTTTAAAATTGCGACTTATACCCGAGAATTTAATGGAAGATGTCAATGCAGCAAACAGAGATGTTATGCTAATTGGAATTATACTACAATCTACAAGTTGGCAAACAAACGGTAAGTCTTGGCATCCAGGAATATTTGCCTGACGGATGCAACCGCTCCTACCAATGCCAAAACAGTAGAAATTACGGCAATGAATGTGTTTCCCCAGTAAGTTAAGCTCTTCTTGGAAGGCTTGAATGTCACGTTATAAAAAATCATCGGCAATATGAAATCTAAAGGGATGCAACCAAATGCCCCGAAAAGCGCCATGATATCTCCAAAGAAAGGCAGCATTGCCGCCAATGTGGTCGCCACGATGATCGACAGTGACCGGAAGATCAACCGGGGTACGATGTTTCGGACCGAAAACTCGCCCTTCTTAGGATCTGCAAACGCCCGCTCTATAACAACGTTTGTGGGTTGCATGTAAACCTGTGTATTATAGTGTCTGATTATGAGTTCATTATTTGTTAAAATGATTAAATTGATGGATGGGATTGGAATTAATGGCTGGGAGATTGATTGATTGGTTATATTACCAGTACGACAGCTGATACTTGAACTAAGGTGAACACGTTGGTGATTAGAAGAAACCATTTGGGGAGCAGAGGCTTATTGTTCACCAAGAAATTTGAAAGAACTGATTGTTGAGATTGGTTCCCGAAGGCCCAGTATCCAGAAACTGAAACGCTCAAAAATGTGGTTGCCACAACTGAGTAACAAACCAAAAGGCCTTTGAACATTTTCCCTGTTACTGGAGGGGCTATGGTGGCCTGCAACAGTACATTAATTTTACTACATATATATATAACATATAAGCAAGATGAGTAACTATTAATCTGTTGAAGAAATGTGGTAAAAGCAAAAAGCTGATGATGGATCACCTGTATTTCAGGGATAATTCCATTGCCATATGTTGTAGCAATGATTGAGAAAGCGTTGAAGAAACCAAAGAGCCGATTGACACCAGATTCAGTAACGGAGTAGTCCCTTTTAGGAGCATCTTTTGAGTATCCTGTACAAAGAACGGTTTAATGATGTGTCCTCTGTCCTGAAATGATTGCTTCGTTAAAAATTTAAAAAGAAAAGTAGTCCTCAATACGGATGATTGTGATACTATATTTTTGTGGGACAGAGATAATACATGTTATTAAATCTGGTACCTATGTATATGGCTCCAGCAGTTGTGCAGGCACAATAAGCAAGGCAGAGAAGTAAAGAGACAAGATTGATATGCCTAAGAGAATGGAAGGACGGCATTTGTGCCATCACCAGTGTTAGCCCTCCAAAAATAACAATAAATTGATAGAGTTGCATCGTCCCATTTGGTGTTGTTACCAAATAAATGTACTGCAGCAAAAGCACAGAAGTTCATTTTCCTGACCGTTGCTTTCTATATCGTCTTCTTTTTTCATTTTTCAATGGGAATAACACACATTCATTTTCCTGACCTTGAGGTTCTGTCCGCCGAGAAGTGTACATGCTATGACAGCCCCGTAGCAAATGCCCAGTTGAAGTGGGCCGACGAAGTACCGGCCCCATCCTGGACCTATATTTTCAATCCATAATTGAAGATAAAGCCCGTTTAACTCAAACATTACTGATACAGACAACGTCAGAGTGACGGAAAAATAATCTCATAGTTAACCCCCACAACCCCCCAAAAAAGAAATCTCATAAGAATGCAGACAAGATTTTTCTTTTGTTCCAATCGCCCGCAACCTTGGACTTCAAAGAAAGGTTACAGCCAGATTAGTCACTACTATAACTGCCTCTTGTCAAGTGTTGTAAGCATCCATTTTTTTCCCAAACAAAAAACGAATTTATGGTCTAAAAGATATCGTCACACATTGACATTAACAGTGAATTTTGACTAACAAGCTAGCTAGATTGAAACCAAATTCCTTGCCCCCCGGGTCTTCCTTTCAATGTGATAAATCTGGCAACTTCTGAGTTCTGATGCGCTTCCTTTAGTCCCAATAAAATTGTTAATGTACATTTTTTCTCAGTACAAATTTCAAAACTTAATCTGATTTAGCTAGTATTTTTTTAGAAACAGTGGGGGGAGACAGGATGTTTATAAATTTTATAGGTAATAGGTGTATTTTCATATTTAATTTGTTGCTACCCAGATTACTAATACATGCATGGATCAAATTTTCGAAACAAGAAAAAAGAGTTTATATATATGCAGTTTTGAGGGTGAACCTAGAATATCATGAGCCATATCCCGGAAACGGAGCTGACGTTTTCCGATGGAGGCATGGTGCTCCAAAACAAGGGAGAGTAAAGTATAAGAGTAGAAAGTGACGAGGCCAGCTAGAACCAGAGACACAACTCCGGCAGACCACCCCAACAGCCCAAATGCAAAGGGCAAGCTCAGTAGCGCCGGAGCTACTATCGCCGTCGTCAGGTGGTACCCACAGTGCCACCATGATCCTGCCGGAGGTTATTTCAAACTTCAAAGTTGAAACACATAATTCAAGAAAACGTCATGGAATTTATTAAATCTATATACCAGACTGTATAGCCAAACCTTTGGATTTGAGGACAAAAAGGGCGCCAGCATCCAGCTGCTCTTTGTTAATCTTAGGTGGAATTACTACTTCTTCTGTTGCTCCATTTTCTGAAAGTGTTGCCTTCGGGGGATCCTCAACATAACTTCCCATTTTTTTTTATTTCTTTTCTTTTGTTTTTCCCTTAGAGAAGAGAAGTGTTGAGGGATAACTCCGAGTCTATGGGAATTTTGCAAGTTTGTGGACAAAATGGAATAAGTTGTTACTACTATTTTATAGGACAAAGAATATGGTTATCATTTTCAAGCATATACTATAAAGATACAACAAGGGTTCATGTTGTGAACTAAGATTCATCTGACCGGCACCGTTAAAATAATGGGGGAATATTCAATTTGGAACGAAAAGCTGTCCATGTGAAAATGATCCTTTTATCTTTTTTGAAGTATACAAACTTATCATTTTTCTAAACTTTAACACGTCATCATTTCTATATTGTGTACATAAATTTTTTCGATTCAAAGTTGAAGTGACGTATTCAAAGTTTTAAAAAACATTATATATAACCATGTATGTGCAATTTGAGAAATGCCTTAATGATCAGAAAGCAATGATTTGGGGTAAAAATAAAATACTACTATTGAATTCAATTAAAATCAACATTAATACTACTATATAGATTATCTATTCTCGTTGAATTTGGGTCAACGTACATACTCTTACAGTTGAGAAAGAAGCAGATCTAAAAACCTTAAATTACTACAATATAGAGGTCCATCATGAAAGTTAAGTTTATACTAAACTATCTAACTGGTTATTTTCTTCTTATGCGAGAAAATATCTCCATTGGGAAATTTTTTAACTTTACTTTTATTTTCTTTAGCTCGCAGAGTCAATTCATATCTTCCTAAACAAACCAAGTTTAATTTGACCCGCAACCAAATGATTTAGACTGGTTGAAGGTTGTTGTAAGTTGTTCTAAGTGAGGTTTTTAACGTTAATTGAGATTTAAATTATCTAACAAAGCTATGACTATTATTTGGTACTCCCTCCGGTCCTTATTATAATAAGACATTTTGATTTGTCTTACGTTTCATTTCAGACATCTTTTTAATTAGAAGGAAAAACTTAAAAATTTATTTTTACATTTGTTGTGTTTTTTAAATTATTAAAAAATATTTATAAGGTTTTTTTAAATTAAAAATATATATACTAGGTAAAACTTAAGTCAAATCAAAATGTTTTGTATGTTTTAAAGTTTATAATAAGGACCAAAGGGAGTATAATAGTTGGTCACCACTCAATAATTCCGAATCGCCGTGAGGAAAAGGGCTGTTACGAGAGAGCTCAATTTATTTGAGTTGTTTATCTTTCGAATTCTTTTGTTTCCAGCTTAATTGCTGTCTTCTTACCCCCTAACTATACTGCAATACTTGGAAGTTTTAGCTATAATCTTGTGGAAATTTTTGCATCCCCTTTATGAGAATTTGTTGTTCTTAGTTCTACCCAACAGAGTACCTCAATTTATAAATATTTAAACTAAAGAATATCTTATCAATCGAAAAGTGCTTTTTAGAAAAAGTTTGAAGAGGTTGAAGGTCTAGAAAGACAATCATGAAAGTTGATCAAGGATCGATGTGCTATCAAGATAATTGTACTAAGAAATATTTGCGCCATCGAAACTTGGTCACAATATTCACGTAATTTGCATGTCTTCCTAAGCATGCAACACTATAACAAAAATGGGTTATTAATACTTTTATAGTGGGACACTTTTTTATATGTGTATTATGACATTTGCTAAAAAGTGTCTTATTAAAAATGAAAAAGTGTATGCATATTATGAAACACTATCATAAGTGTATTATGTGGGGTTGCTTGTGAATTATTACCCTACTTAATGGGTCACTTTAAAGTGTTTTAATAAGTGGCAATTTAATAATACACTTTCAAATATTTTATGACTTATTGTGACTCGATTATAGGAGACACTATTTAGTAGATTCCCACGCAATGTGAATCACATGTGTCTTATTACACCACTTATTGAGACACAAAAAAGTGTGTAAATTACCCATTTTTGTTGTAGTGCAAGAACGTTTTGTGGATTAATTGATTTTGTATTAGTATCTTTTTTTTTTCTTCTTTTTAATTATGAGCAGTTGTTGGTTTTAATTTGTGTTATTCACAAAGTTGAGATGGGAGAATTCTCCTGTGACTTGTTATTATCCAACTATGTGTATGAAGCAAATCGGTGGGTATCTCTACTACAAAATTTGTTCTTTGTATTTGATTAGGTTTTTCCTAAATGATTAAAGTTTTGTAGTTATATTGTCGTAATTATTCCACATGAAATACAAGTGATCAGTAAGTCGCTGGAGAAAAACGTTACACCTAAACAATTGGGGTTCATGGGCACAAAATATCAATGGACAACAATGTAACCCCTTAAGCTTAAAGACTTTAACCGATTTCAAAGTTTCAGAGATGAGAGTGTGAAAAGCTTCCTAGGGTTAGCCATGGCGGAACAAGAAGAATGGTGAAGAGAGAGAATTTCTCAATTTGGGAAAAAAAGTTTTTATTTTCTGTATATCATTAAATTACAGAATTCATTAAAGACTAGTATTTATACTAACTATACTAACTAATACTAATCTTAAACTGCCTTATGTACACTAATATCCAGCTGGAATTATTTACACAAAAGTCTAAGCTAATTCCACATCACATATGCACAAGCTATTTACACCAACATATTTACACTACAACAATTGAAGCACATGCTGCATTACCATGTGATCAACATCAACCTCTTCTGTTGAAGTTTCTGGAAGGTGGTGCTGCTGAGGCTCTGAATCTCGTAGATCCCCCCCTCAAGCTGAGGCTGTGGATTATGCAAGTCAGCAAGGCTCAGCTTGACAAAAGGTAGGTGAACTGTGGAGTGCAGAGAACTTTAGTAAACAAGTCAGCCGGTTGTGACTTAGTACCAATGTGTTTAAGGTCAAGGAAGCCACTCTTGTATTGATTGCGTACAACATGACAATCAATATCAAGGTGCTTGGTGCGCTCATGAAAGGTGGGATTGGCAGCAATGTGAAGGGCAGATTGATTATCACAGCAAAGTGTGATGGGAAGAGAAGGAGCAGTATGAAGATCGGTCAGGAGGTAAGATAGCCATTGAAGCTCACACACGGTTGCTGCCATGCTGCGGTACTCAGCTTCACAGGAGGAACGGGAAACGGTGGTTTGCTTCTTAGTTTTCCATGAGATGAGGGAATTTCCCAGGAAAACACAGAAGCCGGTTAAAGAAAAACGACTGTGAGGACACTGGCCCAATTCAGCATCCAAAAAAGCAGTGAGCTTAAGATCATTAACAGAGGAGTAAAATAGACCTAAAGAAGGCGTGCCTTTCAGATACTTGACCACATGAAGGGCTGCCTGCCAATGAACCTCCTTAGGAGAATGAACATGCTGACTCAACTGTTGAGTAGCATGAGTGAGATCAGGTCGAGTAAATCCCAAATAAAGAAGCCTGCCCACAAGACGTCTATAAGGTTCAGGGTCAGGAAGTAAACAAGTCTTAGAATCATGAAGTAACAAACCCTTGGGTAAAGGTGTAGAGACTGGAGCACATCCGAGCAGACCTGTGCTGTCAAGAATATCAAGAACATACTTTCGCTGATTAAGAACGATGCCAGAAGACGATCTAGCAATCTCTACACCAAGGAAATACTTGGCGGGCCCTAAATCCTTGATAGCGAATAACTGATGTAAATAGGCTTTTGTTGCTAATATCAAATTCTCGGACGAACCAGTCACCAATATATCATCAACATACACAAGTAACACAAGAAAATCACTGGCGGTAACCTTAGTAGACAAGCAATGATCATGAGGAGACTGAATAAAACCAAACCTTTGTAACTGGATGGTTAATTCTTGATTCCATTACCGAGATGCCTGTTTAAGCCCGTATAAAAATTTCTTAAGCCGGCAAACCTGATTCGGGTCAGCTGAAGCATAACCAGGTGGACAATGCATGTACACGGTTTCGTCAAGATATCCGTGCAGAAATGCATTATTCACATCAAGCTGGTGCAAAAGCCAATTTTTCGCTGCTGCCAAAGCAAAAACAACTCGAACAGTAACAAGTTTAGCAACAGGAGAAAATGACTCACCATAATCCTCGCCTTCCACTTGGGTGTAACCCTTAGCCACAAGACGGGCCTTATACTTGTCTACGGTACCATCGGGGTGATACTTGACTCTATAAATCCATTTGCATCCAATTGCTCTTTTCCCTGGTGGCAAAGGAGTCACTTCCCATGTTCGATTTTCTTCAAGAGCAGTAAGCTCCCTTTTCATAGCCAGTTGCCACTCAGGATGATCTTTAGCTTGGTTATAAGCCTTAAAGTTCAGAAATTTTAGAAATGTTGGAAAGAAACGCAGAATGCTGAGGGTGAAGGTAAGGTTGTTGGATAAAAGGAAAAGTGAGTGGGGGAGTAAATTTAAAAGGGGTGAGGATATCAAATGAAGTAGCAGAAGTAGAAGCCAAGTGAGATACATAAGAGTCCATCCAAGAAGGGGGTTTTCTGATTCGACCACTAGTGCGAGGAATGAAAGGGGGTGGAGGAGGTGAGGTGGAGTCAATATCAGAAGAAGTAGAATGATGTATGGAAGGAGACGGATGACCAGAAGAATCAGAAGATGGAGCTGGGAGACTGTTCGGAGAATTATCATTATCAACAACATCGACGGGCAACTGAGGATGGGGTAAAGGAAGAGCAGGTAAAGCAGGAGAAGAAGACTGAAAAGGAAAATGATCCTCCCTAAAGACCACGTCTCTGGACACATAAGTTTTGTGATCATCAAGATTATACACCTTATAGGCTTTCTGTCCAGTGGGATAACCTATAAAGACACATTTGAAGGCTCTAGGTGAGAATTTATCCTTATGGGGCTGAGTGTTGGTCATGTAACATAAACACCCAAAAACTCTGAGATGAGTAAGAGTTGGTGGTTTACCAAACAGAGACTCATAAGGAGTTTTCCAGAACAATAAAGGAGAGGGAAGTCTGTTAATGATATATGTAGCGGTGAGAATTGCATCTCCCCAGAATTTCTTAGGAAGAGATGATTGGAGCATTAAAGAACGGGCTATTTGCAGCAAGTGTTTGTGTTTACGCTCTACAACACCATTTTGTTGGGGTGTGCAGGCACAAGATTTCTGGTGAAGAATTCCTAATGAAGAGAAAAGATCTTGACAGTGTTGGTTGACAAATTCACTGCAATTGTCTGTACGAATAGTCTGAACCGTTGCGTGAAACTGAGTTGCAACCATAGAAAAGAAAGTCTGTAAAACTTGAACAACTGATGTTTTGTATCTGAGTAAGTGTGTCCAAGTGGTTCTACTGAAATCGTCAACAATTGTTAGGAAGTAGTGTGTTTGTGAGAGGTTTGGGTGACTATAAGGTCCCCATAGATCAACATGAATAAGCTGAAAAGGAACAACAGATTTGATAGAACTATCTGAAAATACAAGTCTTTACTACTTTGACAAAGGACAAATATCACAGCATTCAACGTTATGAACTTTACAATCTAAGAGCTTATCAAGATGCTTCAAGACAGGAAAAGAAGGATGACCTAAACGGTTGTGCCATTGAACACTCAAGGCCACAACATTGTTATTACATGTAGAAATGAAAACAGAAGAATCTAAAGTAGTTCGAAGAAACATTCTGGGAAAATGAAGCTGAACAGAATGTCTAATGAAGTCTGGATTAAAAGACTCTTTAGTGAGTGCATATAGTCCTTTATACACCACTCCAATACCCAAGACTTTGTCAGTCACGAGGTCCTGCAGGATGCACAAATCAGACAGAAAAGAAAAATATAGGTTTTCAGTTTGTGCAAGTTTCCTTACTGAGATCAAATTGTATATGAAAGTAGGCACAAACAAAGCATTTTCTAAAGTAATCCTATTATTCAAGCAGACTTGCCCTGTCTGTTGAACGTACTGTAATGATCCATCAGGAAGTTTAACAGAGGTAAGAATATCTACTGGTTTAGACGTATGAAACCAAGAAAAGGTGTGAATCATGTGCCCAGTGGCACTACTATCAAAGAAGCCAAGATCATCCTCTAAAATGACACTGTTATGTAAAGAAGCATAAGTAGTGCTACCTGCAAACTCATTGAAGTGGACAAAGTTGACTTGGTGTTGGTTCTGATCCATTAGTCCTAGCTGAGCATTCTTTCCTTTCATTAAGGTGCTGAAATTGTGCTGAATCTGGTTGATCTGCTTAGCCATAGTGTTCCAGTCCAATCCAGGTTCACCCAACTCCAACGGTGTTTCTGCCTCTGCAATATGAGCAGAGTTTCTCCCATTGTTACCATTCTGATTACCAGTCCTTTGCTTGAATTCTTTCCACCAATCAGGGAATCCCACAAGTAGAAAACACCCTTCCTTTAGGTGACCAGTCCTATTACAATGCGTACAGAGGAGCTTTGATCTCTCCTTCTTACTTAACCAGTTGCCTCCCGATCCTGTGTTGTTCCTTTTTTCAAATTGCATATGTGACATATGCGGTTTAGCTAACAATCCTATGCCTGCATTGTTGAAGACTGAACCATTTCCACCACTATTCCCTTGAAGATTCCTAGAGTTTCCTGCTGCAACCATCTGACCAAACTGATTTATAGCACTTGTGTTTCCCAGTAGTGCATAATTCCCTGGATTATTAGCTATGAATGCACTATTTTCTGAGTTCAAAACACCACCAGTACTTGGCCTAAGTTGCTTTTCTACCCTTTGTACCATGGCATATGCCTGCCCAATAGTAGGCGGTGGATCAATCAACAGTATTTGATCCTTAACTGCTTCATATGATTTATTCAATCCCATAAGAAAGTCAATGAGCTTATCTTGCTGATCTCTATTCAATAAGACCTTTGCAACATCCGGTGTGCATACCGGTAAAGGACGATAATGCTCATACTGATCCCAGACTCTTTTGAGTGAATTATAGTATTTTATGAGTGAATTATCACCTTGCTGCACTGTAATTCTTTCCTTCCTCATATTATATAGTTTGTTGCAGTTAGACGTACCGTATTGTTCTGCCAAATCCTCCCAAAGCTGCTTTGCTGACATAGCATACATATAGTTGTCTGCAATGTCTCTGGAAATTGACACCATAATCCATGACTTTACAGTAGAATCAACCTGCTTCCACCTCATATGTAGCAGAGAATCAACAGGTGGCTCAGGACAACTCCCATCGATAAAAGCTACCTTCATCTTCGATTCCAGTGCTGTATGCATAGATCGACTCCAAGAAAGATAATTGTGTTCATCTAAAGGAATAGACACTAGAACAAGACCGGGATGCTCAGAAGAATGTAAAGTAAGAGTAGCCTCACGAATCCTTTGTTCTTCGGCCAATCTCTGAGCAGGAGAGATCTCAAAAAAATCCATTTCTTCAAAGAAAACAGAAAATTAAATCCGGTAGAAATTAATCGGTAGAGAAGAGGAAGGTTTCTACGGTTGCAATTCAGGAATCGAGAGCCTATGGCTCTGATACCATGAAAAACTTCCTAGGGTTAGCCATGGCGGAACAAGAAGAATGGTGAAGAGAGAGAATTTCTCAATTTGGGAAAAAAAGTTTTTATTTTCTGTATATCATTAAATTACAGAATTCATTAAAGACTAGTATTTATACTAACTAATACTAATCTTAAACTGCCTTATGTACACTAATATCCAGCTGGAATTATTTACACAAAAGTCTAAGCTAATTCCACATCACATATGCACAAGCTATTTACACCAACATATTTACACTACAACAATTGAAGCACATGATGCATTACCATGTGATCAACATCAACCTCTTCTGTTGAAGTTTCTGGAAGGTGGTGTTGCTGAGGTGGATCATCCAATTGTACATTTTGCAGATCCTTCTGAATCTCGTAGAGAGTGAATGGGAAAGAAGAAGAAAAAGAAAATTGGGAGAGATAGATCAATTACATTTCACGATATTTCTTTCGATCCTTTACTATAAGACATTATTAATGCTAAAGTTATGTTTAGGATTAAAGTAGAAGACACGACATAATTCAAACCCAGTAATAACTAATTTGAAGGGCCCAATTAGACAAACTAAAGAGCCCAATTAGAATCAGTGGGACGAGGTCCATGGGTAAATTTTCGGAAGCCCCAACTCTCTAACACTCAACGGTGAAAATGACGAAAAGCCCATGCATTTTCGTCCCAAATATCAAACCTACCCAGTGTGACGCCACTGTGCGAAAACTGAACAAAACCGCCTTCTTGTTCTCCTTTCCTTTCCTTCTCCTTCATCTTTCTTCTGTCTGGCTCAGAACATCAGTAATAACTAATTTGAAGCAGTAATTAGCAGAGCTGCAATGGGTAAAAGTGACGACTCAATCGCCAGAAGAAGAAACAAGAAGAGTAGAAAGAAGGAAGAAAATAAGGTCTCAACTCGCATCGCTTCCATTATTGCTGCTAAGAAGCGTCGATTAACTGGCAAGCGCCGCAACTGCCAGGTACCAAGTTTATGTCTCTTGAACCGAAATTGTTTTCTTTTTTCTTTTGGGTTTTCATTTCCAACAATGATGGAAACATGGTGAATGAGAATGGATTATGGGTCTTCATCAGATGTATGAAGGTGCCAAAATTTCGTAATTTGTTTGTTTCTTTTGGTTCCGCATTGAAATTCTTGGGGTGCTTATTACTAGATTACTTCAAAAGAAAATCATTTGAAGAAAATATTTTTTTTTTCCGGATGAATGAGTCAGTAATTAGCTGGATTGAGATGGGTTGTGAATGAAAGAGACTTGTATATATGCAGCTACTTTAATGTGGTTTAAACTTTAAATGTTCTACATTTTATTTTATTGGTGTTGGTATGAATTATATTGTTCTGGACGATCAATAATCAATAAGGTTTATTTTGTGTACGATTACAGGGCATGTGCTATAGCATTCCTACACTTGATGATCCCTTCAATGAACGACATGGTAAAGTTGATCCTCTGAAGAAGAAGAAGAAACGGCCTGCTCAAACCAAATTAGACAAGAAGCACATCGACAAGAAACGTGCTTTATCAAAGAATTGCAGTACTGATAAAGCTCATGCTAGTACTGAGGCTCAGGATGAAAAACCTCCCAAGATTGAGAAGCCGAGAGGTAAGTCTGTTGGTGCAAAAGATGTGACAAAGAGTGGGAAAACTGGGGATAAAAATGGTGTGGAAGGACACATAGACAAAGTTCAACTAGATTGCCCTTCAAAGTTTTTAAATCTGTGTCTGAATTCTATTCAGAATGATCTTCAGCATGAAACTGCATTTAGTAGAGAAGACCGTCCTTTCTTTGTTCATAAATGGGGAGTTGAGTTCTGGAAGTTTTATTCAAATGGAAAAGATATTCTCGAGGCCAGTGAAAAAGATTCTACGTCAGAGCAAATTGCTTGGGTTGCATCGTGCGCAGCTGATACTATTGCCAGAAAGGAGAAAGAAGGAATGTCTTTAAGCAGTCCCTTTCTTTTATTCATAGTGCCATCTCAAGAAAAAGCTACTGAGGTATGTGGAATTTGTTTTTCTAAATTTCTTAGACATTGTTTATAAAAGCTGTGTACTACATTCTTGATGCAATCAATTTAGATTGAACTGCAGTTCCCATGCTTTATGTTTACCGTGTTTTATTTTCTCTTAGACATTAAGAGCTAATTTTACATGGATGGAATTTTACTTGTGCTCGAAAGTAGTTCTCTAAAGGCCGGGAAATTTGGGAAACATTGTCATAAGTTGTACACCAGTTTCTCAACTAGTTAGTAATGAAAATTAAGTGACCTTTAGGATAATCTGCTGGGAGCTTTTTAGTTTGATGAGGCTTTTGGCTACTTATATGTCGATTTTCACTTCACATATTGAGAGGGCCGAAACAGTGGCACATGGCCATTCTATGATTCTCTGTTGCTATTTTCTCCTGTTGAAGCCTTCTTGTATGGTGTGTTTGACTTTATATCGTTAATTGGCCTTGGCGCTTCTCTTCCCTTCTCCTCTGCTTTGACTTGGGGAATGAGTAGTAGCTGTGTTTAAAAGATTAAAATTTTGATGTTGTTGGAGTAAGAGTTCAATATTTTTGGATGACAAAATCTTATCATTAGGTCTTGACAAATTTGTTCACTTGAAACTAATTATATTACCTTCAAAGCTCTTCCTTTCAATTGTAATCATGTTTCTTATGGAG
This sequence comes from Oldenlandia corymbosa var. corymbosa, assembly GCA_949775105.1. NCBI lineage: Eukaryota > Viridiplantae > Streptophyta > Magnoliopsida > Gentianales > Rubiaceae > Oldenlandia > Oldenlandia corymbosa. The sequence goes on along the minus strand of OX459118.1, from coordinate 33,831,110 downwards.
TTCAGGTACGCAGAGTTTGCAAGCCTTTGAAAGCGCTAGGAATACATTCAGTGAGTTTGCACCCTGGTGCTTCAATAAATCATCAAATTCACGGGTCAGTTGTAACTGCTGCTCTCATTCTCATTTCTGTGTACTAATTTTGATGTTTGCAATGATCAAATGATCCGTTCTTGTAAATCTGGCCATCTGGGTACATTTCTTATGTAAACATTCTATTGACAGGATTAAAAGTTGTTTTACGTCATTATTAGTTTACACGCCAAATTTACAAAATTGCATTTTATTATTGGTTCTTACGATGTTCCGACCTTTGTAATACTTCTAATATTATGTCAAGACTCGTGAAGAATTTTGTACTCAATTTTGAAATAGGCTGGAGACTGACGGGAATGTTGTTGGTTCGAGTTGTTAATTTTCACAGTTGAATTTTGTTGCCTTGCCTCCTGCTTATTTCTGGAGTGTTAGTTTGTAGATTGACATGCGTAGTTCTGGGGTGTTATTTTTTAGATTGACATAGGTTCTTAAGTGTGCAGTTACATTCTAGACATATTTATCCTGAAATCTCAGACTTCAGTAGGAGTTTAATCAACTGGTTTTCATGGTATTTGGTGGAAGCCATTTTCAGAATTTTGTTTCCATTGGATAGTCACACGCCTTCAGCTTACATCATTGCATTTTTCCCTCTGGATAGGTT